>OX336334.1:27720867-29035528 GCA_946902875.1 Nematopogon swammerdamellus
CAGCCGAACATAGAACCTCCTCCTTTTTTGAAGTCGGTTAAAAACTGACACGATTGGCTACGTCACTTACTACATCCGTGATATCAGGCCATACCATATTATTGTATCCGTTTGTTTGGTCGAACCGGCTAACGCTGAACATGACGTAAAACACGTCAAAAACTATTTAAATAGCCGTTTCAACCGACCTTTCATTCAGTGCGGTGGTGCCAACCCGGGCGCGGGAAGGGATCTACAGTGTTACGTACCTAGAATCTTAACCAAAAAAAAAAGTTTAATTTCAAATAAAAAAAAAACCCCCGACCCTTAAAGGGTCAAAAATAATGTCCGAGGACCGCTAAGTAAATACCCGCAGCTCTGAGTTTTTAAATTTTATTTACTCCTAAAAAGTAAAAGGAAAAAGTTAGTAAAAGGAAATAATTTTTGACTTTTAAGGGTGGGGGTATTTTTATATTTGTGATTTAACTTTTATTTCAAGTTTTTTTTTTAAAACCGCATGCAATTCGGTTCACTTTTCAAGATAATTATTTTTTTTATTACTTATTTACTTGATTCTTGATTACAAACATAGCTAACAAACAACCATCCCGATTAAACCAGCTTTCCCTTGCCCTTTACTAGGTGGTAAGCTCAAATCGTAGCCGAATGGGTTGGTACCACCGTACTGGATGTAAGATGGCCGCATAGCAGCCTCGGTTGTGTTCTCCTCTAGTCCAGTATAGCCAGCAATCCAGGGAAGTCTCCGGTATGGCACCTACCTTCTCGGAGGTGATATTGCCTGGTCGGAGCATGCGTTTTAGCCCCTCGAACTCAGCCACCCATACCGGATAACATAGAAAAATTAATGGTAGGGTGATACCCCACTGACTTTCTCGCTTGTTGGGCCAACTCAAGGTTTTTATGTTCGAAATTCAAAATATACTGACAGGACAGTTCCGTTGAATTAGTTAGGCGCTCGCAACAAACATTTTGTATGCAATATTTAATAGAAAGAAACCTTCGTTTGTATGGCAGCCACCTTTTTTTGAGTATTCCTGGAAAAACTGATAATGGTATATTTTTAGGCTAGTAATAGGGTTTCTATGTGAAAATATAATAAAAATCGTTAGAGCCATTTTTGAGAAAATCGACCTTATCGAAATCATTTGTATGACAGCTACCCTTATTTTTTCGAATAAAAAAAACTAAAAAAAGGTACCACTAGATAATCGTTTGAAACTACTAAATATGAATTTTAATAGAAATCGGTTGAGCGGTTGAGGCGCAACGTCGCTGGACACATTGCCATAGACAAATTTTGTATGACCGCTACCCTTATTTTTTCGAATTTTGAAAAACTAAAAAAAGTTGCCCCTAGATTATCGTTTCAAACTACTAAATACGAATTTTGAACGAAATCGGTTGAGCGGTTTAGGCGCAAGGTCGCTGGACGGACACACACACACACACACACACACCCTCTCACATACACACACACACACACATACATGTTTCTCAAAACCACTTTTTTGGGATCGCTGAAATATAGCCCAAATCAGTCGAAATCTCAACTTCGAAATTTTGGACGATCACAATACTTCCTTTCTCCTTACAGTCGCTCGAAAGTAAAAATTATAATAAAAAAACCCCATTCAAATCGGTCCATCCGTTTGAGAGCTACGATGCCGCAGACCGACACACACATACACACACAAGTTAAACTTATAAGAGCCCTCTTTTTTCGGCGGGCGTTACAAATAATAAAAAAAATAATTTTATGAATTAAAAAAAAAATCGAACCCTAGAGTTAAAGCCGGTGCTAAAGAAGGCTACACAAATCACAAAGTTTATCATCCACTCATGTTTTCTTTCATGCATCATTTTTGCTTGCTTTAGCACCGCCTTCAACTCTAGGGTTCGATTTTTTTTTATTTCATACATTTTTGAAGGCGGTTTTTATATTTTTTTAAATAGTTTATTATTTCACAGTTTTTTTAGTAATTTTTGCTATTAATGTACTCGAACTCCAATCCGATCTCGACCAAATTTAAATGGGACCACGCGGGAAGCACCAGCTTTCAAATAAAAAAAGAATCATCAAAATCGGTTCACCCAGTCGAAAGTTCTGAGGTAACAAACATAAAAAAAATCCAGTCGAAAAAAAGGAGGAGGTTGAGAACCTCCTCCTTTTTTATTTGAAGTCGGTTAAACAACGCGTCGGCTTACTCTTTCGGAGACCATGGCTAGCGCGGCGCCGAGGGCGTGGTAGCAGCTGGTCTTGCCGGAGAACGGCATCCCGACCAGCATGAGCCCGTGCCTCACCAGGATCATCTCGTACAGCTGCAACACCTGCAGCGGCCCGGAGGGGAGTACAATTAGAATAGAATAGAATAGAAATGCTTTATTGCACACAAAAACACAGAGATACACAAGACAGAAGATAACATACAGAAGAAGACCAGAAGCTAACAATAATTCACACAGAAACAAGAGAACAGTAGCGTGCAAAGGCGGACTTATCACTTTAAGTGATTTCTTCCAGTCAACCTTTGGGTGATGAGAGTAAATGAGAAAGAAATATGGCAAGGGTAGTGCAGATATTTGGACAGGAAAGTAATATATATATATATTAAGATCTTGGGCGGGGATGATGAAGATTGTCCAGCCAAAACCCAACGATGGCTGAGGTTCAAAAAACTTGGACGAGGATTTATATATACATACTACATACAATTAGTGGAAGCAATTTAGTCAGCCTCGATAGCTCAGCGGTGCAGACAGTCCACTGTTGCTATTGATTGTTAAGCAACGCTGGGCGCGGTCAGTCCTTGGATGGGTGACCGCTCGACCGTTGGAGGCTGGCCGTGGTTCGGATTCCACGTAAAACTGTATAGGTCCCTTCCCTTCTTACCTTACGAGGTGGTTGAGTTCAACCCCGGGCCCGGGTTGGTACCACCGCACTGAATGAAACGTCGGTCGAAACGGCTAAGTAAATAGTTTGTGTTTTCCGTCCAGTTCAGTGTAGCCGGCACGACCGAAGGGAAGCACTGGCATGGCACCTAGTTCACCCGGTGTTATGGGCTGACATCACGGATGTTGTAAGTGATGTAGCCAACCGTGTAAGATTCCATAAAAAAAAAGCAGATTTTTAGGATTCCCTATCCGATACCCTATTAATAAGCCTACGCCGTCCGTCTGTCCGAGGGCTGTATCTCTTGAACCGTAATAGGTAGCCCGTTGAATTCACAGAATATGTGTTATTCTAATTAAAAAAAACCGCATCCCAGTCGGTCCATCCGTTTGGGAGCTACGATGCCACAGACAGACATACACACACAAACCTTCCGGACCATAATGTTGAATTTGCAAAATGTTGAATTCTTATCATGTTGAATTCGCAAAATGTTGAATCCCAAAACGTTGAATTCGTAAAAAGTTGAATTTTCTGGACCCACAATGTTGAATTCCTAAAATGTTGAATCACAAAACGTTAAATTCGCAAAAAGTTTAATTTTGTGGACCCACAGTGTTGAATTCCTAAAATCGTCTGTGAACCAATACTAGTACTGGCCACGTGTAATAAAGTGATGTGATTTGTACTATTGTCAGTGTCAAGTTCATAATTTCCTGTTTGTGATGAAATGAAAATAAAAAAATAAAATAAAATAAATAAATAAAAATTTAACATAAAAATTTTTTTTATTTTATTTTTACAACATAATAACCCTTTGATAATCTAAAACATAAAGTAAAAACATCCTCCCGGAATACAATGTTCAACTTTTAGCGAACTCGGCGAACTCAACATTTTAGGAATTCAACATTGTGGTACTCATGGGAATTTCAACTTTTTACGAATTCAACGTTTTGGGATTTAACATTTTGCCAATTCAACATGATAAGAATTCAACATTTTGCTAATTCAACATTATGGTCCAGAAGGACACACAAACACACTTCAAACGTTATAAGCGGCGGGTGGCCGAGTGGTTTGGGCATCGGCTTCTCATGCAGGAGGTCCGAGGTTCGAATCCGGTCGCCGTGTACCAATGAGTTTTTTCTGACGAAAAAATTTACGTGCATACCTACACCTGCTGCTTCACCGTTCGGAACCGGTGTAAAACTGTAGGTCCCTTCCCTTGCCCCTTACTAGGTGGTAGGCTCAAATTGTAGCCGACTGGGTTGCTACCACCGTACTGGATGTAAGATGGCCGCATAGCAGCCTCGGTTGTGTTCTCCTCTAGTCCAGTATAGCCAGCAATCCAGGGAAGTCTCCGGTATGGCACCTACCTTCTCGGAGGTGATATTGGCTAGTCAGAGCATGTGCTTTGGCCCCTCTGACTCAGCCATCCATACCGGATTACATAAAAAAAAAAACTAATAACACCCCTCCGTTTTTTGCGTCGGGGGTTAAAACAATAAAATATATTAAATAAATAATAAACAGCCCCTCACCTTCTCAACAAAGAAGTCGTTGGCCTGAAGGTTGAGAGTGACGCAGCACTCGCGTAGACAGACCACCAGGTCGGGCAGCCCGGCGGCCGGCAGCGGCAGCCCGGGGAACAGGTCACCGATTATACCCTGCGCACGCGCAGTCGGGGAACACATTTTTATGTATACATATATTTATTGAAGCGTTGTTGATTTGATTTGTTTTTATGAAAACTGACACGGTTGGCTACATCATCCACTACATCCTGTGATATCCCCAGTCAGACCATAGCACATTGGTTAACTAAGTGCCGTGTGAATTTTTTTATTTTTAACATTGAAAATGTTTTTTCGTTCGCTCCGGTAGGGCCCCATTTTCGCTGAAAGTGTGTTTGCCCCGTGGTATATAGTGGTTTAGGGCCACGAGAACGTATAAGGGCTCAAAAGACGCAGAATTTCAATGGCTTTCAGATGGTAAAAAACGATTTTGGAAAAGTCGTAAACTTTTTTGGAAAATTGAAAAAAAAAAAAACAAAAAAAAACCTTGATTTTTTAACACCTTCCCTCGGAATATCTTCGATATCTCCTGAACAAGTTCGAAAATCGAAAAACTGAGAGACATGTCTAGAGATATTGAGACGGGGAACATTTTAGGTCCTTACACTTTTTTCGATATTGGTGACGGTTGAGGCTGTAGAGGTGCCCTTAGACGTGAGTTTTGCGCGGCGCGAGGTGCGATATCACGCGGCGGGCGGCTCGCGTGCGTCCACGAGGACGTATGAGAGCTCAAAAGACGCGGGATTCGAAGGGCTTTAAGATGATGTAATAATATTTTGGAAAAGTTGGTTTTGAAAAAAAAAAATTGGATTTGAAAAAAAAATTTTTTGGAAATCGAAAAATATTTAAAATTTTCGACCGAAAAATTACTCGTTCAGTTGAATCAAGGAAATGTCAGAACTGTGCGCGTTGACACTCTGTTAGATTTCACTACACGCCTTTGCGCCGCCTAGGTACCTCTACAACCTATGGCGTCGCAGGTTCGAGGTACGAGGGCCCACCAGGGCTCAAAAGACGGTGCAATTCGAAGAGCTACAAGATACCGTAAAAATGTTACAAACATATTATTTTTTTTTATATTACAAAATTTTTTTTTTATCATTTATTCGTAGCGGATAATCTATAATAGCTAGGTTCATTTTCAATGTCCCTTCAAGTCGTGTAGAGCACGAGATCTGTGAATTTGTTTTTTATGAAACAGACACGGTTGGCTACATCACCTACGGCATAAGTGATGTTAGCCCATATCAACTTGGTGAACTAGGTGCCATGTCAACTTCGGTCGTGCCCGGATACACTGATCTCACGTACAGAATCACCCCCTTTCGGGTTTTACGGTTGGGGTTGGAACACCGTGTATAACTCGGATTATTTGCAATTAATTTGTTTCACTACATATTATGTAGTTATTGCACAAGAAAGTTATTAATAAAATAATGAATTAAGGCGTCGTCGGGTGGCCGAGTGGTCTGGACGTCGGCTTCTCTTGCGAGAGGTCCGAGGTTCAAATCAAACCGGCGCCCCGAACACCCTGTAAGTCTGATCCCAGTCCGAAGCATCTCTCTCACCATGAACAATGGTACGTCGTGCTCGAGGAACTTTGGCAGATTGACGTCCTTGATCGAGCGCAGCAAGATCACGTCCTCCAGCTCGTCGGGGTAGCGCAGCTTCAGCGCACCCGCCGCGCGCAGCACAGACTTCACAGCTCGCATACCTGCAGTGCACACCATCGCGCGCACACCATTTAAGATTGAAATAAAACAGCTGCGTGCGTCTATCTGACGCAGTCCTGGATTTCCCATTAGGCCGTATAGGCCGCGGCCTAGGGGCGGCAAACTTCAGGGGGCGGCACATTTCCGAAGGTGCTAAAGAATATTACAAGTAACACTTGCGCTTTGGTATACTTAGTGTAAGCCGTCAAGTTCGTGCGCGATTATGGACGTAATACTCAAGCAAGCAAGTCACTTGTGGATAGTTTTCGATCTATAAATGCTAAATATCATTTGCGTAAAGGTTGTAATTCCCCATTGCGACTTAGTAATACCACGTAATACTCCTATCCTATGTTATTTATGTTTTGCGCGGGCGACGAAAGTCAAGTGGCCTATACTTAAGAACAGTACAAGTCCGGCACTGATCTGACGTCTGCCAGGATCTACATATTCGCACGCTCATTCATCTAAATCAAAATAAAATCATGAATTTATTTCAGGCAGATATTCCAAACATAGCTTAATAAAATTATGACAATTAACACAATGTCTAAATCAAAATCAAATTATGATTTTATTTCAGGCACTTACTTGATTTGATTACATAAAAAAAAATCAGCCAAGTGCGAGTCGGAATCGCGCACCGAGGTTTCTGACCACAAAAAAAACTCTGAAAAAACACGTTTCTTGTATAGTTAGTCAATCAGCGTGTCATTCAGTCAGTCGGCGTGTAAGCGTCCACTGCTGGACATATGCCTCTCTAATTTTCCTCCAGTCCTCCCGGCCTTCAGCGGTACGGAACCACTGCTTTCCGCCGACGTACTTGATGTCGTCGTCCCACCTGGCGGGTTGTCTTCCCACACTCCGTTTTCCTGTCCACGGCCGCCAGTGTAGGATTCTTTTATAGGGACCTCTTATTTTTTTACTTTTTCAATATTTTTTTTATTATTTGCTGTTATATCCGCGCCATACCACATATTCTGTGAAAACTTCAACTCGCTAGCGATTACGGTTTCAAAGATACAGCAGTAGAACATACAAACAGACAGACAGACGGCGTAAACTTTGTAATAGGTAGGAGAGCCTATACGAAAGACCCTGCTTCAGGGAATCCTAGCTTGGGAAGCAGGGCCTCAGGAAAAAATACGGCAAAAATAATAAATAATAAATATAGAACATTAGGTAGGTACTAATAATTACTAACAAAAATTGTTGTTTCAATTAGTTATAAGCAAATTATATGTTACCTACCTATTGAACCTAGAACGATAAAAAAGGTATGGACGCCGAACGTCAAATGTTTGTATGAGAACTAGCGCCGCCGAGTCGCGGGGAGCGGAGTGTACTTACCGATGATAAGATATTCCACTATTGTGCACACTAAACTTAGCTGTAGTGTTTTTACACGTAAACACAGAGCATGCGGGCATTTTAAACAGGTTTTTGCGAACGCAACCGATGACGGACTGACGGGCCAGCGCGCGACCGTCCAATGAAACAACTATGCTTTTACTTATATCGTGTTAAGCTGGCGAGGATAGGGTTCGCGGTCCATACCTTTTTGATCGTTCTAGTATTGAACTTTCGGCTGCATAATATGTTTTGATTTAAAAAATAAATAAAAACAATTGCTTCCGTACAGTATACGGAAACCTAAAAATGAAGAAAACATTAAGGAAAAACATTTTTTTATTGAACATACCGTAATCATAATGACTCTGAGAGGAGAGCTGCTCCGAGCACAGCCTGTATGTGGCGACGATCTTCACCGCGAGCGGCTTCGCGTTCAGGTATCCGAACGCATACAGCTCGATCTCTGATATCAGCACGTAGTCCGGCACCATCATAGCAACTGAACGGAACAGAGCCTGCGAAATATATACATCGCTAGGACGTTTTTTTTTAATGGATAGCGGCGTGGCATGTGGCGTCGTTTCACCTTTTTTTTTTATAGAAACTGACACGGTTGGCTACATCACCTACAGCATCCGTGATGTCAGCCCATAACACCGGGCGAACTTGGTGCCACGTCAGTGCTTCCCTTCGGTCGTGCCGGCTACACTGAACTGGACGGAAAACACAAACTATTTACATAGCCGTTTCGAGCGACCTTTCATTCAGTGCGGTGGTACCAACCCGGGCGGGTTAAACCCTACCACCTAGTAATATAAGAATGGAGTCATATCCCTTAGTCGCCTTTTACGACATACACTGGGAGAGATGCAGTGGGGCTATTCTTTTAAAGTACCGGCCCCACACGGTTCCCACACGATGTGGCATCGTTTCACCTACAAGTAGGTGTCTAACGATGCCCATGGACATTTTGTGATCGCACGGGGATTGCGAATGCCATGTCGGCCTAACAGGAGCCTTTTCACGCCCCTTTTGAAAAACCCCAGGCTGTACTTGGTAGAAAATAGATGGGCAGGGAGTACGTTCCACATTTTCCCGGTTCTGTGAATAAAAGACCTACAGAACCGGAATCCGTGGTAGGTCGATTGAATAGGGGTACATCCCCTGCCCAGTACGCGTAGTGCAGAGGTGGAATGGGGACGGCAGAATCGCGTTAAACAGCTCCTCCGAACCTCTCCATGAAATAGATGATAGAACACACTTAGGGAGCCGACGTCCCTACGGAGTTGCAGTGGTTCTAAGCCGCGCGACACCACAGGGTCACCCATCAGTCGCACGACTCGACGCTGGATTGAGTCTAGCGGCGCAAGCTGGTATTTAGCTGAGCCATCCCACAAGTGCGAGCAGTATTCCAAGCAGGACCTAACCTGTATTTTATTCAACGTTAGTTTTTGTCCCGGCGCGGCGTGAAGTACTGCCGCACCTTGTTCAGCACGCCCAGCTTTTTTGAGGCCAGCTTGGCCTTGCCCTCAATGTGGCGGCGGACGTTCAAGTCGTGCGACAGTTCAACATCTAGGACCCCGAGGTGGTCGCTTAATTTCAGCGACGTGTTTTGGAAGGAGGGAGCTAGTGTGAACGCCGTTCTCTTCGCATTGAACGCACACACTTGTGTCTTCGCACACGTATAATGTAGGTAGATCATAGATCAGAGAATAATGGGCGATCAAGCATCTGACGTGCCGCAACATGTTACGGAGATTCAAGGATGCCGACATCTCTGCAGCAAATGAGAGCATGCAGATATGTCGACATCCTTTGCCGTAAGAAGTATAACTCGATGCAAATCAGAAGCCACGAGAGCCCTGTCACTCACTTGTCATCTGTGGAACTAACTTCAAAAGGGCATGTGTTTCGCGATGATGACGTAGTCCGTCTCGCTTCCCACAGAAGTAAAGAGAGAGAGAGAGGAGACTACATCAAATCAAGGAGAACTTTACCACTGATTGCTTTTGTATGACCACCAGTATGGGTGGTTGTGCCGAGAGGCCAATGGTGCAGTCGAAAGAGACAAATTCACCTCAGAGACAACCGCGTTCAGTGAGATGACATGCCAGTAGATTTGAGGACTGAATTAGCTAGTCCTCCAGGAAACCTTTTGTCTCCGCTGTCACAGTCAGTTAAAAAAAAATTATTGCTTCCGAACTGGGTGGCTGTGCCCGAGGCCGCAGGTGCAGCCAATATCACCAATGAGGAGGTACCAGTACGGTTTGGAGGGGGACTACTGTCGCTGGAGAAAGACCCGCGTTTTGAAGATCCGTGGATTGTAAGAGTGGGGAAAGATATTCCCCGGAAGCCCGTTCCACACCTTTGCAATGCGGAACAAGTACGATTTAGAGAATTGTGCAGTTCAAAGAACTCTTCTGTCGACTACAAAGGGGTGTTTCGCGAGAGTATGGCGGGTTTGGCGAAGGCGAACAGGAGGAGGAGGGACAAGCGAAGCGAGTTAATTATCTGATCTATAAACTAAACTCAATGTCTCACCTCGAAATGAAACAGGAATACTGGACCTGCTTAAGTGTCTCCTACATAATTGGCTGGAGAAATCTCATGAGCAGTAGAAATTCGCATACCTTCAAGTTATCAGGCAGCTCCGAGCGTCCGGCGTAGCCCGGATTCATCGTGATGAACACCGCACACGACTTGTCCAGCTGCAGCAGTGTGCCCTCGAACATCAGCTCCGGAGATCCAGACTTGAGCCCGCGCTGGATGCTGAGAATTTGCTGAGCGACCACCGACAGCACTTCCAGATCGATGCGGTTGAACTCGTCGAAGCACGACCAGGCGCCGCACGACGCCAGACCCTGCGCGCAGTTGGTACTCCAGTCAACGAAAAAAAAAACCATCAGTCAGGCCCGTCAGGTCGACATGACATTCCACCTTTAGTTGGACCCATAGGTATCTCGGGCTCACATACTCGTAGTCTAATCATGGATTGAGCCATTCGGTCAGAGAGGACAACTGTACGCCTTGGCAAGTTCTTTCATTCTGTGGTACACCAGACCCTAGGGCTTGGGTAAAGCCTAAAAATACAGTAGTTGTTGCGAATCGTATATCCTCATTGTTGTATGTTATGAATAGCTGATCCGCAACCGGCTCATCTTTTCTGTTTTATATGTGTGCAGTGAGTTTTCAAACTATTTAAAATTTGGCCATTTGAGGTAAATCATTGCCCAATTTCATCTATAATGTTAGACATTTTTATTAGAAGTTTTTGGATGTGGTCTTCTGTTACTATGACGTTTGCGTCGTCTCGGCATATAAAACATTTAGTGACGTTAGAGTTGATGATTAGGAATGTCACAATAACGGCGCTAGTATGGAGCCTTGTGGGACTCCACTCCATATTCAATTTAGAAGGGTTCGGATAATATATTATCGATTGAGTTTTTGTTCATATCAACATGACGCACTGAATGATCTGGATCTGTGTCCATTTCGAACTACGTATTACATTTTAGCAAATTTAAACCTATACCTTGAAAAACTTTCCAAGAGCGATGTAATCGAGGCCGTCAGAGCAGTTGAACACGACGCACTGCTTCGCGACAGCTTTCGCCAGATCCTTCGTGGTCTCGGTCTTGCCTGTACCAGCCGGTCCTTCGGGCGCGCCACCTGGTTTTGAAAAATCCCTCCGTGCATACAAAAGATTCGGAAAGGTTTTTCAGCCAATGATTGTGTGTAAACCTTGGCTCTCCGTGCATGTCGTAAAAGGCTACTAAGGAATAAGGACAAGGTGACGTGGTAAAGGGCGACAGGATAGCGACCTCTCACCTTGGCACGGTCCTTCCTCAGAGTCATGCATCAGATGGGTCTGCGTGCATTACTTGCTGCTTGATATCTTATCTTGTCCTAATACATTGTTAAACGTTGTGGCCGATATTGCGTGCTGTAATTTACAAGAGTACTAGCCGCACAAAACCGATTACTCTGCTTACCTCAAGTAACAAAACATTGTGACTTGCGAAGTTGTTTGTCCGTTCTTCTTCGCATTGAATTTAGAACTGGCGGTATTTTCGACATGTCCAAGCGTAGGACACCTACTTATGGATTAAATTATACAATAAACAATAAATATCTACCAAGAATTTGTCTCAACTCACCCAGGTTGAGATGCAGAGCACCGAATAGTGTCCTGAAGCATCTGTCGGTGAGCGGTGTGACGACCAGCCGGCCGGTGTTGCCGAGGTACTCGTACCCGTACATCAGCTGCGAGTTGATCATGCGCGTCGCGATCTGCCACGAGAGGTCCTCCTCTTGCTCCTGATGAAACGCGTTCATTGTTTATCGTTGCTCATTGTTGTTTATTGTTGTTCATTGTTGTTTATTGTTGTTAATTGTTGTTTATTGTTGTTCATGGTTGTTTATTGTTGTTAATTGTATACTGTTTATTGAGCATTCTTATGGCAGTGAGACTGCACTCGAACTTTCACAATTTGTTGTATCCGGTTCGATGCACTCGCAGCACAACACCAATTATTAAAATGTAAGTTGCATACCCACACCTTCATGGTTCGGATTCCATGTAAAAATGTAGGGCCACCGGGTTGACTGGAAGAAATTGCCTAAGGCAATAAACCCGCCCTTACTGCTCCAATGCGTAAATGCAATAGAATCTTAAACCTAACCTAACCTAACCTAACCCCATACAATCGATATGGACACAAGACATACCTCCCAGTAGTATCGAATCTGCGACAGCCAGTTGAAATCGTTGTCCATCTGAACGTCGAACTCGATCAGCTCCATGAGGACATCCCTCGCGTGCACATCCAGCACCACCAACGCACCTGATCAGACGATTGGATCAAAACAAGGAACACCATTTTATTCCGTAGGGAGCAGTACCTATTTAAGAGTACGCTGTGCATCAGGCACTTGGACCAAACCAAGGACCACAATTTTGTCTGGTATGAAGCAGTATTTAAGAGCACGCTGTGCATCAGACACTTGGATCAAACCAAGGAACAGCAGTGTGTGTCACAGGGAGCAGTATTTAAGAGCACGCTGTGCGTCAGACACTTGGATCAAACCAAGGAACATAATGTTGTCTGATAGCAGTATTTAAGGGCATGCTGTGCTTCAGACACTTGGATCAAACCAAGGAACATAATTTTGTCTGATAGCAGTATTTAAGAGCATGCTATGCTTCAGACACTTGGATCAAACCAAGGAACATAATTTTGTCTGATAGCAGTATTTAAGCGCATGCTGTGCTTCAGACACTTGGATCAAACCAAGGAACATAATTTTGTCTGATAGGCAGCAGAGCACGCTGTGCGTCAGACACTTGGATCAAACTAAGGGACATAATTTTGTCTGATAGCAGTATTTAAGAGCATGCTGTGCTTCAGTCACTTGGATCGAACCAAGCAACACCATTTTGACTAGTAGGGAGCAGTATTTAAAAACATGCCTTGCACCTGCCTCCTATGTGGTAAAACTAACCCGTCCGGTTTAATACCACCCGCACCGCAATGAATGAGGGTCGGCCGAACCGAATATGAAAATAATTCTTGCATAACTATGAAATCGCTTATCCCGAAGAAACAAATTAAACAGGTTATTGTCTTGTTGCCTTTGACCAATATCAAACTAATCTTCTCACTTCCTAAACTTTCAAACTATTCCTACATAAGCACATAAGGCTGGGATTCAATGTGTTAGGAGTTCAGGCAAGCAGGGTCTTCCGCTTATCTTTGACTTCAAAGATACCCTAAATACCCCTTGGGCCTTCGTAAATTTAACGATTCCTAACCCCAGTCTTAACATCTTTCAATAACAATAAGAATCGGAACCGAACCGATGTAAAACTGTAGGTCCCTTCCCTTGTCGCTTACTAGGTGGTAGGCTAAAATTGTAGCCGACTGGGTTGGTACCGCCGTACTGGACGTAAGATGGCCGCATAGCAGCCTCGGCTGTGTCCTCCTCTAGTCCAGTATAGCCAGCAATCCAAAGGGAAGTCTCCGGTATGGCACCTACCTTCTCGGAACTGATATAGGCTGGTCGGAACATGTGCTTCGGCCCCACTGGCTCACCCACCCATACCGGATTACATAAATTAGAGAACCCTCACACCATCAAATCATAATAACATAAAATAATATGGAACGGTCTTCCTACGAGTGTGTCCCTCCATACAACGACCTTTTTCATAGACTTCTAGCTGGCATGCCGCCACTCTGAGCGTGGTTTCGCGAGGAGTGGTGTTATTGGCTCTGTCTAATCTTCTTTTGAACTGTTAAGCACAGCGACCCGTGTCGGTTGTCCACAAAACAAAAAGTTGCACTCCGGGAGTGCCTGCAGAAGTGAAAACTTAAACATCAACGTTGTGCATTTTTGAATATTTTGGAACGGTTAGGGAATAATTTCGCACGAATTGTTTTATTTATCAGTACAAAAGTACTATCATTTATGTGGTAAAATACAATATTCATTTATTGCGCTATCGTAGACAATCATGACAATTTGTATTACATAAGAAATTTAACACTACAGAACTATTATAATTATTTTACATCAAAAAGTTTATTTCTCAGAAAAATCAACTTTCATCCATAATTTCAACGAATCTTACGCTTTTTCGATCAGGCTACGGATCTGACGCGAGTTCTGAGTTTCTGACGCGAGTTTAAAATTTTTTACCCATCTACAAAAAGTGCCAAGCGCCGCTAAAGAAGTTTTCACTTCAAAAAAACAAACAAAGACAGTGTTCAAACCGAGCGTGATCCGGTTCTGAAGGCTGAGATCACCCCTCACGAGGTCGACAATTTTGGAAATTTGCCAATTGCACTTGCTCCAGTAGTCCCTCATCGCCATGTTGCTGATGTGAATAGCGTCCGTCACCTCCAATGTCCAGTAGGTCATTGCTATGCATTGCACCTGCAAGAAAAAACCAGTTGTATCATCCATGCACCAATCCCATATCCCAAAAGTTTGCGGGTTGAAAACAGTTTTGTCAGCCTCGGTAGCTCAGTGGCGCGGTCGGTCGACTGTCTATCGTGATCATAAGCACACCTGGACGCGATCATTAATTGGACGGGTGACCGCTCGACCGTTGGAGGCTGACCGTGGTTCGGATTCTACGTAAATATGTAGGTCTCTAGTAACCCTTACAGGGTTGGCATCACCGTACTGGATGTGAGATGGCCGCATAGCAGCCTCGTCTGTGTTCTCCTCTAGTCCAGTATAGCCAGCAATCTAATGGGATGTCTCCGGTTTAGCACCGTCTCGGAGTTGATATTGGCTGGTCGGAGCATGTACTCTTGCCCCTCTGATTCAACCACCCATAATGGATTACTTAAAAAAAAATATCCAAAAGATGTATGAGCAGAACGACAATTTTAGAAGGTGAGATAAAAATTGCCTCTCACAGTTTGGCCAGGCCAAGCCAGGACCCACTTCTCTCTTGGCAGATTGGCGTAGTCATCATACGCCAGGTGTATGGCGTTGTGCACGGAGTCCTTCATCGAGAACTCCAGCTCCAGTAGCCACTTCTCAACCTATTTCAGAGAAAAAAATACATAAAATCATGGCCTCCGGCAGCGAAATAAAAAATATCAGGAAGCGCCATACAATGCATCTGACTTGGGTATTGTAATGTATTGTTTATTGATCACTCATATGGCAGTTAGACTGCACTCGAACTTGTCACAATTTGTTCTATCCGGTTCGATTACACCCACGAAGAAGAACCGACAAGAAACTTCGCAGGGTATATTTTTTTTGACTAGCCACATAATAACACCGCCCATAGTCTATCGAAAACACTGCCCGAGAGCAAGATTAACAATTTTCCTGACTACAAAGACTTATTAATTAAGTGAATCAGGTGTAAAGAACCTTTGTTAAACTTTGATATGTAATTTGTATCAACATAATCATGTTAGTATATTAAACACTTGGTGGGACACGCAAACTGTGAGCACATCGCACAACCTATTTCGCGAGCAGTCAGTCCGCCGCCGGTGACTGCCTTGCGAGCGTGTCTCATTTGTTCGAATACGCTCGCAACAGAACGTGAGCGCGAAAAGGATAGCTACATAGATACATAAGTACATATGTACGTTACTTGGTTTATTGTCAGTGGCGACTGGCGAGGCGTGGGACATTGCGAACCAATTTGCGAACGTACCTACAATCGTTTTCGCTGTTATAGTATCACATTGCCATTTATCCGTCTTAGTCTCTTTCTGTTCTCTGAACGGGCACGTAAGATTTGAAAGCTCGATCTCGATCACTTAAGCTTTTTACATATTGGCAATAATACTTAGAAGAACTCTATCGCGGTATCTCTTTTGCGTTCAAGAATTTTAGGTCCGCACTTATTATTCTAGCATTATTTCGTGTATGTGTAATATTTTGCTTAGTTTGCATCTGTGAGTGAATGATCGTTCTTACAGATGGAAATGCACGATCAGGGCTCGTCCATTTATATATTATGTCCATGGTCTCCGAAGGGGCATATTGAGCAGTAGTGCACCCACGAGCAAATGGAACCCAAGAGAACTCAGGATCAAAATCCTCGTACACCGAACCGAAACCAACTTTAAATTAAATATTTCCCCCTAGTACGCTCTGAGTATTTAAGAGGTACGTGAATAGGCACCTGTTAGGCCGGCATGGCATTCGCATAGCACAGCGCCAATGTCACGATTTCTATAAGAAAACCGACCAAGTGCGAGTCGGCCTCGCGCACAAAGGTTTCCGCACCACAAAAAAAAAAGTTAAAAAAAATCTGGTTTCTTGTATGGGGGTCCCCATTAGGGACCCACCTTTTACTCTTGCAAGTTTTATTATTTGTTTTTATATCCGCCCTAACAACACATATTCTGTGAAGATTTCAATCGGCCAGCTACATATTACGGTTCCAAAGATACAGCAGTAGGACAGACAGACAGACGGTGTAGGTTTAGTAAGGGAAGGCAAATCTAAAAACGAAAATTAATTTACAGCCGGTAAAACCGGGTGATATTTCAGGCAGAATATACTGACCTGCCCCCTCGCAGCAGCAGTATTGACGATCATAGTCAACAGGACCACTTCACCTTCAGAAGACTTCATGTGCGTCACCACCATGTCAGAAGTAAACGTCAGTTTTGCTATGCCCTCGAAGCACTTCTTCAGGTGGACTTGGACGCTGTTGAAAAGCCATTTGTCAGTATCTGGTAAGTATTTCATACTTGGCAAGACGAATTTCAGGCAATCTTTGTCATCTATGAAAGTTCTATAGTGACCTAGTTGAAACTATAGAGCTGCCCTCTACACACCACAGTCAGTGGCATAAAAATTAATTAAACTATAGAAAAGTTAAACCGGCCTGAGCAGTTCTATAGTGGCCTAGTTGAAACTATAGAGGGCAGCACTTGACAGCACAGTCAATGACATAAAGAGTACGTTAAACCGTCCTGAGCAGTTCTATAGTGGCCTAGTTGAAACTATAGAGGGCAGCACTTGACAGCACAGTCAGTGACATAAAGAGTACGTTAAACCGTCCTGAGCCAACCAAAGAAATGTGCGAAAATGAGAAAGTGGACTGTATTGAAAAAATGTGAATTTGGTAGAAATAATCAAACAAAAAAAAAGGGCTACCTTGCTGTGGAGTTGGAGGTGCTTACTGGCGCCCTAGGACGCCGTTACCTGTATCCTTCCGCCGGTTGGGGGCCCCGCCGTGGAGATCGCCAGGCTAGACACTTATAGGGCACCAGTGAAGAAAACTTTGCGTAGGACAAATTTAATCTTTTAGAAAAATCGAGAAGCTTGTGCACTCATGGTGTTGTAACGAGAGAAGAGCCAGAATGAAGGTAGCTCACAATGATTGTGCGAAAAAGTGAAAATTACAAATATTTTAAATTAACCTGTGGAGATTATTTTCATTCTACCCACAGGGTACACTGGATAAGTTTAAGGCTACACATACGAAAACTGAACATTCCGCCCACCAAAATACATGGTATTTTACTAGGGTTCAGTACAAACGAAACACAAAAATTAATGTAAATGAAATAATAAATAAAACAAGTGAAACTCTACATGTAGAGTTTGATGATAATAAGAATAACGAGAAAATGATTGATGAATGAAGTTAATCTTGTAACGGAAGTGGGCACAGCTTCACGACAGGTCGTTGCATCTGGCCTGAAGCTGTGCGAACAGTTACGACACGAGAAATCCCGTCAGAACCGGGATGTAATTGTTGAATGCGACCAACTCTCCACCGTAGCGGTGGACTAAGCTCGTCGGCGAGGAGCACCATTGTTCCCACTTGCAAGTTGGGATGGTGTTTGCCCCATTTCATTCTCTGTTGCAATGAGTGTAAATACTCAACATGAAACCTTTTCCAGAAATCCTGGTGCATCCGTTGGAGCAATGACCAACGGTCCAATCGATTAATGTTACATGTACTAACATCGGGTGCGGGTACAGACGACAGAGGCTCTAAAGTCAAAAAGTGACCCGGGGTCAGTGCAGATAAGTCTGTGGGGTCCGAGCTTACCGGAGTTAGAGGACGTGAGTTTAATACTGATTCAATTTGAGTTAAAACCGTATACATTTCCTCAAACGTTAGACGTTGTGTGCCTATGACTCTAGCTAAGTGCGTTTTGACGGATTTAATTCCAGCTTCGGCAAGTCCGGAAAAATGAGGGCTTCCAGGAGGGTTGAATTTGAATTTGATATCTTGCTGCTCAGCTGCTTGAGCCATTATCGTTTTCAAGGTATTGCTAGCACCCACGAAGTTAGTGCCACGATCTGAAATGAGAAGACTGACTCTACCACGACGAGCGACCAGTCGTCGTAGAGCGGCGAGAAAGGCATCGGTAGTCAGTTCAGAAGCCAATTCAATGTGAACGGCTTTCGTGGCTGTGCACACGAACAGACAAACGTATGCTTTGTAGGATTTGGCTCCTCTGTATCGACCAAGTGAGATTGTGAACGGACCCCCGGTTCTGACGGGATTTCTCGTGTCGTAACTGTTCGCACACCTTCAGGCCAGATGCAACGACCTGTCGTGAAGCTGTGCCCACTTCCGTTACAAGATTAACTTCATTCATCAATCATTTTCTCGTTATTCTTATTATCATCAAACTCTACATGTAGAGTTTCACTTGTTTTATTTATTATTTCATTTAGATTAATTTTTGTGTTTCGTTTGTACTGAACCCTAGTAAAATACCATGTATTTTGGTGGGCGGAATGTTCAGTTTTCGTATGTGTAGCCTTAAACTTATCCAGTGTACCCTGTGGGTAGAATGAAAATAATCTCCACAGGTTAATTTAAAATATTTGTAATTTTCACTTTTTCGCACAATCATTGTGAGCTACCTTCATTCTCTCTTCTCTCGTTACAACACCATGAGTGCACAAGCTTCTCGATTTTTCTAAAAGATAAAATTTGTCCGACGCAAAGTTTTCTTCACTGGTGCCCTATAAGTGTCTAGCCTGGCGATCTCCACGGCGGGGCCCCCAACCGGCGGAAGGATACAGGTAACGGCGTCCTAGGGCGCCAGTAAGCACCTCCAACTCCACAGCAAGGTAGCCCTTTTTTTTGTTTGATTATTTCTACCAAATTCACATTTTTTCAATACAGTCCACTTTCTCATTTTCGCACATTTCTTTGGTATAGTGACCTAGTTGAAACTATAGAGGGCAGCACTTGACAGCACAGTCAATGACATAAAAAGTACGTTAAACCGTCCTGAGCAGTTCTATAGTGACCTAGTTGAAACTTTAGAGGGCAGCACTTGACAGCACAGTCAGTGACATAAAAAGTACGTTAAACCGTCCTGAGCAGTTCTATAGTGACCTAGTTGAAACTATAGAGGGCAGCACTTGACAGCACAGTCAGTGACATAAAAAGTACGTTAAACCGTCCTGAGCAGTTCTATAGTGACCTAGTTGAAACTTTAGAGGGCAGCACTTGACAGCACAGTCAGTGACATAAAAAGTACGTTAAACCGTCCTGAGCAGTTCTATAGTGACCTAGTTGAAACTATAGAGGGCAGCACTTGACAGCACAGTCAGTGACATAAAAAGTACGTTAAACCGTCCTGAGCAGTTCTATAGTGACCTAGTTGAAACTTTAGAGGGCAGCACTTGACAGCACAGTCAATGACATAAAAAGTACGTTAAACCGTCCTGAGCAGTTCTATAGTGACCTAGTTGAAACTATAGAGGGCAGCACTTGACAGCACAGTCAGTGACATAAAAAGTACGTTAAACCGTCCTGAGCAGTTCTATAGTGACCTAGTTGAAACTTTAGAGGGCAGCACTTGACAGCACAGTCAGTGACATAAAAAGTACGTTAAACCGTCCTGAGCAGTTCTATAGTGACCTAGTTGAAACTATAGAGGGCAGCACTTGACAGCACAGTCAGTGACATAAAAAGTACGTTAAACCGTCCTGAGCAGTTCTATAGTGACCTAGTTGAAACTTTAGAGGGCAGCACTTGACAGCACAGTCAGTGACATAAAAAGTACGTTAAACCGTCCTGAGCAGTTCTATAGTGACCTAGTTGAAACTTTAAAGGGCAGCACTTGACAGCACAGTCAGTGACATAAAAAGTACGTTAAACCGTCCTGAGCAGTTCTATAGTGACCTAGTTGAAACTATAGAGGGCAGCACTTGACAGCACAGTCAGTGACATAAAAAGTACGTTAAACCGTCCTGAGCAGTTCTATAGTGACCTAGTTGAAACTATAGAGGGCAGCACTTGACAGCACAGTCAGTGACATAAAGTACGTTAAACCGTCCTGAGCAGTTCTATAGTGACCTAGTTGAAACTATAGAGGGCAGCACTTGACAGCACAGTCAATGACATAAAAAGTACGTTAAATCGGCCTGAGCAGTTCTATAGTGACCTAGTTGAAACTATAGAGGGCAGCACTTGACAGCACAGTCAATGACATAAAAAGTACGTTAAACCGTCCTGAGCAGTTCTATAGTGACCTAGTTGAAACTATAGAGGGCAGCACTTGACAGCACAGTCAGTGACATAAAAAGTACGTTAAACCGTCCTGAGCAGTTCTATAGTGACCTAGTTGAAACTTTAAAGGGCAGCACTTGGTAGCACAGTCAGTGACATAAAAAGTACGTTAAACCGTCCTGAGCAGTTCTATAGTGGCCTAGTTGAAACTATAGAGGGCAGCACTTGACAGCACAGTCAGTGACATAAAAAGTACGTTAAACCGTCCTGAGCAGTTCTATAGTGACCTAGTTGAAACTATAGAGGGCAGCACTTGACAGCACAGTCAGTGACATAAAAAGTACGTTAAACCGTCCTGAGCAGTTCTATAGTGACCTAGTTGAAACTATAGAGGGCAGCACTTGACAGCACAGTCAGTGACATAAAAAGTACGTTAAACCGTCCTGAGCAGTTCTATAGTGACCTAGTTGAAACTTTAAAGGGCAGCACTTGGTAGCACAGTCAGTGACATAAAAAGTACGTTAAACCGTCCTGAGCAGTTCTATAGTGACCTAGTTGAAACTATAGAGGGCAGCACTTGACAGCACAGTCAGTGACATAAAAAGTACGTTAAACCGTCCTGAGCAGTTCTATAGTGACCTAGTTGAAACTTTAAAGGGCAGCACTTGGTAGCACAGTCAGTGACATAAAAAGTACGATAAACCGTCCTGAGCAGTTCTATAGTGACCTAGTTGAAACTATAGAGGGCAGCACTTGACAGCACAGTCAATGACATAAAAAGTACGTTAAACCGTCCTGAGCAGTTCTATAGTGACCTAGTTGAAACTATAGAGGGCAGCACTTGACAGCACAGTCAGTGACATAAAAAGTACGTTAAACCGTCCTGAGCAGTTCTATAGTGACCTAGTTGAAACTTTAAAGGGCAGCACTTGGTAGCACAGTCAGTGACATAAAAAGTACGTTAAACCGTCCTGAGCAGTTCTATAGTGACCTAGTTGAAACTATAGAGGGCAGCACTTGACAGCACAGTCAGTGACATAAAAAGTACGTTAAACCGTCCTGAGCAGTTCTATAGTGACCTAGTTGAAACTTTAAAGGGCAGCACTTGGTAGCACAGTCAGTGACATAAAAAGTACGATAAACCGTCCTGAGCAGTTCTATAGTGACCTAGTTGAAACTATAGAGGGCAGCACTTGACAGCACAGTCAATGACATAAAAAGTACGTTAAACCGTCCTGAGCAGTTCTATAGTGACCTAGTTGAAACTTTAAAGGGCAGCACTTGGTAGCACAGTCAGTGACATAAAACGTACGTTAAACCGTCCTGAGCAGTTCTATAGTGGCCTAGTTGAAACTATAGAGGGCAGCACTTGACAGCACAGTCAATGACATAAAAAGTACGTTAAACCGTCCTGAGCAGTTCTATAGTGACCTAGTTGAAACTTTAAAGGGCAGCACTTGGTAGCACAGTCAGTGACATAAAACGTACGTTAAACCGTCCTGAGCAGTTCTATAGTGGCCTAGTTGAAACTATAGAGGGCAGCACTTGACAGCACAGTCAGTGACATAAAAAGTACGTTAAACCGTCCTGAGCAGTTCTATAGTGACCTAGTTGAAACTTTAGAGGGCAGCACTTGACAGCACAGTCAGTGACATAAAGTACGTTAAACCGTCCTGAGCAGTTCTATAGTGACCTAGTTGAAACTTTAGAGGGCAGCACTTGACAGCACAGTCAGTGACATAAAACGTATCTAAACTATTGTAAAGTTAAACCGTCTCGTCCTGAGCTTTCTAGCCATAAATCATTCCGACCAGTTCTTATTGAAGACAATGGGTCAGAGTCATAAAACTAGTTGTCTGTGCTGTAGTGACGCTTTTGCAGCAAGGGCCAGGAAGAAATAAGTTTAATAGTGGCGGAATGGTGTTTTGGGCCTGCGGTACCTAGGTCACGTTTGCAATATATTTTAGGGAGGGGGGGTTCTGAAGAATAGCGACAAAAGCTAACCGAGTGGGATCCTTCGTCTCCGACAGAATCTCCAGCAGCTCATCGTTGGACAGGAAGAAGAACCTGGGGAAGTACAGCCTCTTCTTCTCCAGGTAGGCGTTCAGTCCACGCTGAATGATCTCCAGGAGGTTGTTGGACTTCTTCAGACGGTCCAGCATCTTTTCTATCATTATAACGTCCAGCACTCTTGGCTCGGTGAACGCAGACTTCATTATTTCTTTCCACATCTGGAAGCCAGTTCATGCCGGTTATCACGACTTATGTTCATTCTATACTATGGATGGATGGAACCTAGGTACGTGGGAACTAACTACATAAGTAGGTTTTTTTTTTATGGAAACTGACATGGTTGGCTACATCACCTACAACATCCGCGATGTCAGCCCATAACACCGGGTGAACTAGTTGCCATGTCAGTGCTTCCCTTCGGTCGTTCCGGCTACACTGAACTGGACGGAAAACACAAACTATTTACATAGCCGTTTCGACCGACGTTTCATACAGTGCGGTGGTATCAACCCGGGCGGGTTGAACCCTACCACCTAGTTACTAGGTGGTAGGGTTTAACCCGCTCGGGTTGATACCACAGCACTGGTTGAAAGGTTCGTTGAAACGGCTACGTAAATAGTTCGTGTTTTCCATCCAGTTCAGTGTAGCCGGCAAAACCAAAAGGATGCACTTGACATCGCACCCAGTTCACCGAGGTGTTGTGGGCCGACACCACGGATGTCGCAGCTGATGTAGCCAAACGTGTCAGCTTCCATAAAAAAATCCTCTCTGAATGAATTGAATGAACTGTGGAGCAAGAATGCTTACCTTGTCGACAGCGCTGAATCGGCGGCCCTCCTCCGGGATTTGCTGCTGGATGTCCGGAGAGGAGAAGATTGGCTCGAGGTACATCCAGGTCGCCTGCACTCGCAGCCATTCGTCCAGGATCTCTTGCAGGAGAACCAGCTTGCCCTCCCAGTCGCTGGAGTTATATTACACATGGAATCGTTAGCCAGCCATCAGCCCGAACGTGGCAGCTCAAGTAGCAGTGGGCTTAACACGTCAGCCGAAGACACGACGATCGATGGAGAAACCGTGTATCGATGGAGAAACCGTGCCCTACACTGGCGGCCGTGGACAGGAAAACGGAGTGTGGGAAGACCACCCGCCAGGTGGGACGACGAGATCAAGTTCGTCGGCGGAAAGCAGTGGTTCCATACCGCTGAAGCCTGGGAGGACTGGAGGAAAATTGGAGAGGCGTATGTCCAGCAGTGGACGCTTACACGCCGACTGACTGACTGACACCCCGAACGTGACTACGTGCTAACGTTTTTTTATGGATATCGCGACATGTGGCATCGTTGGCAACGATGCCCATGGACATTCTGTGATGCACGGGGATTGCGAATGCCATGCCGCCGGCCTGAAAGCCTTGTCACGGCCCACGGCCCTTTTTAAAAACCACAGGCTGCGCTTGGGAGGAAATAGATGGGCAGGGAGTGCGTTCCACATTTTCCCAGTTCTGTGCATACCTAAAAGACCTACAGACCTACCGGTTTGTGCGCATCGGTCTGTGGTAGGTCGATTGAATAGAGATGCATCCCCTGCCCAGTAAGCCCAGTGCGGAGGTGGAATGGGGACGGCGGAATCGCGTTAAACAGCACTTCCGAACACTTCCCTTCACCATTCGGAACCGGTGTAAAACTGTAGGTCCCTTCCCTTGCCCCTTACTAGGTGGTCGGCTCAAATTGTAGCCGACTGGGTTGCTACCACCGTACTGGATGTAAGATGGCCTAATAGCAGCCTCGGTTGTGTTCTCCTCTAGTCCAGTGTAGCCAGCAATCCAGGGAAGTCTCCGGTATGGCACCTACCTTCTCGGAGATTCCTTTCTCCACAGAACCGGCAAACTCTGGAACGCTCTACCTGCCCACATATTTCCCCCCAAGTATAGTCTCGGGTCCTTCAAGAGAGGCGTGAATGGGCACCTGTCAGGCCGGCATGGCATTCGCAGCCCCCGCCTGCGTCCGAATGTCCATGGGCGTCGCTAGACACCTTATGGGTGACTCGGCGCCACATGTCGCGCTTAGTATAAAAAAAAAAAAAGGTGATATTGGCTGGTCGGAGCATGCGCTTTGGCCCCTCCGACTCAGCCACCCATACCGGATTACATAAAAAAAAAACTTCCCATGAAATAGCCAATAGAACACACTTAGGGATCCGATATGTCCCTATGTAGTTGCAGCTGTTCTAAGTCGCGGGACACCACAGGATCACCCACCAGTCGCACGACACGACGCAACGCTGGACAGAACGATGACGTGTCGACACAAGTGCCGTCCCATATCAAAGCAAAACAGCAAAACTATTAAAAAACAACTCACGTAATGACCTCCTGGAAGGGTTTGATATAGGGCGAGTTCTTCATCGTCTGCGTCTTCACGATGTGGTCGTCAAGCTGTAGCTGAATGTCGTCAATGCCAGACAGGATGTACGTTCCCGTGTCCCTTTACAGAGAACATTATATCAATTCACATCTACACCTGTTGCTTCACGTTGTGTCCCTGAGTCCCTTTACAGAGAACATTATACACGGTGTTGCAGTTGCCCCCGTAATATTTTTAGCTGACATAGGGGGTTATTCTATATGTGAAATTAAACAACTTCTGTGGCGAAAAAAAATTTTTTTAAACAGACAAAAAATTATTTTTTCCATACAAATTTTAAATACCTATTCTCAAAAAGTATAGAGAAAACAATTTTTTTTTCTTCAATTTAAAAAGTCGTAGAACAAAAGTTAGATAGATAGATAGAAAATTCTTTATTGCTCCAGTAAACATTAAACAGTAACAAATACATTGGAAAATTTACATAAGGTGCAAAGGCGGACTTATCCCTTACAGAGATTTCTTACAGTCAACCTTTGGATGTTGTTTGGATGTTGAAAGTTGTTCTATTTCACGTACAGAATTTTACTCCCTTTCGGGTTTTACGGTTGGGGTTGCAACACAGTGTATAATTTCACATCTACACCCTGGTGCTTCACGTTGTGTTCCTTTACGTTCGTTGGTAATACTCTAGCTAGCTTATCCTTCATTTCGATAGCGCGGTCCTTGCCCAGCATACTACTTCACAAAGCGTTGCATTAGCTTACCGCTAGATGGCAATGTTTTCTATTGAATACCAAATTCTCCTCCAATATCGTATAGAACGCTGAATCTATACCTTTAAAACACCATTGGTACCTACCTGTACGGCAAAATGTCGAACGTGAGGTCCGCCCATTCCTTCATCATCTTGTCGAGCGCCTTCTCCAGATTGTTCTCCTTGGTTGCGGCCTCCGAGATACTCTCGAACTTCTCAATGTATTCACCCAGCCCGTAGTCTATCACCTGTTTTGAAATTTGTTTATGAAAGTATACATTTTTAGGGTTCCGTATCCGTCATACGGGACCCTATTACTAAGCCTACGCTGTCTGTCTGTCTGTTCGTCTGTCCGAGGGCTGTATCTCTTGAACCGTAATAGGTAGCCCGTTGAAATTTTCACAGAATATGTGTTATTATGGCCGATATAACAACAAATAATAAAAATCACTAAAAAAATTTACGGGGGTCCCAATACAAGAAACTAAAAAGTGTATTCGCGCCATCTACCAAAAAGAGTATGAAGCATTTTAACTAATACATAGATGGCGTAAGCGGCGCTGACCATGACATGGCGATACGGAACCCACGGTGCGCGAGTTCGACTCACATTTGGCCGGTTTTTTGTTTTATGGAAACTGACACAGTTGGCTGACATCAACTACTGCATCCGTGATTCAACACCATGGTGAACTAGGTGGCGTGTCAGTGCTTCCCTTCGGTCGGGGCCCCTAAAATACCTACAGAATACTCTCGTTCCCCCCCTTTTTTTAAACGGTTTTATTTATTAACTAATACGAATGCGTGCTTTACAGAAAAAAACCGGTTCCGGTTCCGTTATTTTCGTACCTCAAATCTAAAAAAAAAAAATACAAAAATCGTGTGAAAATAAAAAAAAAATGCAAACCTTCTCAAGTGTCAACTCTTCGTCCACGGTTATGGGGAAGCCAACTATATCAGAGATTTTCTCCCAGTGTCGCTCCTTCATGCCGGGATTGCCGAGAGTCTGAACTATGGGCATGAACTCTTTGAATTCTTCTATTTTCGTCCTGGGAAATATAAAAATAAAACATTAGGCGAATCAAGTACAGTCAGTATAGTTTATAAATAGTAATTTATATGTTTAATTAACTAGTACGTACTTATATGTAGTGTCTATTATAGCTGTTTATCATAGTTATTTTCCTTATATTACATTTTACATTCCCACACTCAAGTCTATACCTACTTATATCTCACAACATACGACTCTCAAACATCCAAAGGTTGACTGGGAGAAATCCCTGTTAAGGGATAAGTCCGGCTTTGCCCCTCATGTACATTACTTATTGTCTGTTCATGTGAAATGTTTCTAGAGCAATCAAGTATTTCTATCTATCTATCTATCTATCTCGGGTCCACAAGAGTACCGCGAATGAGCACCTTTCAGGCCGGCATGGTTTCGCAACGCCCGCACACGGCCGCGAATCTCCATGGGCGTCGTTGGACACCATATGCGGGTGGTTCGGCGCCATATACTGTTCACGGAGCTCAAAAGTAAGTTCGGTTAGGTTAGGTTAGGGTAGGTTAGTATTAAAATAACAAAATAAAAGAAAACAGGAGACTCCCAAACATTTGGGGAGTCTTTGACAAGACTTTACCGCAGAAGAGGAGGTCCCAATTAGGTTTTGTGACAATTCAGGACATAAGGACGTGATAACATCGTCAGGGAGTGACAATTTTTCAACATTTATATAGAGATATAAATGAAAAATGTAAAATATATCTATCTAGATCAGCAATTATTCATTATAATGAAATCGGTACCCCTTATCGAATTTTCGGAGACTCAGGTACCCCTGAGTAAAATTTTTAAATAAAAGTATGTTCATATTATTGCTATTTTTACATAGGTATTAGTTTTGTTTATCCATCGTATTAGTCATTGATTAATTAGGTTCTAATTCTACTTTGTAATCACAATATATCCTTATCCTTCCTTATCCTTATTCCTTATTCCTTACCTATAATAAAATCCAACGTCTGCTTTCTGTCTGAGTGTCTGTCTGTCCGCTTATAACTCGAGAACCACTGAACCGATTTTAATAAAACAAAATTCTACGGATTGCGTTAGCAGTGAAGTGAAATATGAGAGCGGGCGGAGCCGCGGGCACAGCTAGTTATGTATATTATGTAAATACAAGCTGTACCCGCGGCTCCGCCCGCTCTCATATTTCACTTCACTGCTAACCTCATAAGCCATTTAGCGTGATAGTAAGTAGCCTATAGTTGATGGGAAGAATCAAGCTATGCGTAGAATTTTGTTTTATTAAAATCGGTTTAGTGGTTCTCGAGTTATGAGCGGACAGACAGACACTCAGACAGACAGAAAGCAGACGTTGGATTTTATTATAGGTAAGGAAGGATTATATTTTGTACTCGTCTCTACAAAATGATTTTGGAGCAATTAAATATTTTCTCCGGGATGGCACCTATCTTCTCGGAGGTGATATTGGCTGGTCGGAGCATGCGCTTTGGCCCCTCCGGCTCAGCGAAATAGGTCCTAATCAACCATTGGAGACAATTATTTTCACTTATGATGAGATAAGTGGGACCCTGTCTATTTAATTCATATTGTAGTTTGTAGGGCACGCGTACCCCTTCTCTTGAGCCTGCGTACCCCTGGGGGTACGCCTGGCACTATTTGGGAACCACTGACCTAGATAGAAAATACTTTATTGCTCCAAAATCATTTTACAGAGACGAGCACAAAACGGTTGGCTACTTCACCTACAACATCCGTGATGTCAGCCCATAACACCGGGTGAACTAGGTGCCGTGTCAGTGCATCCCTTCATTTCATGTCGACTACACTGAACTGGACGGAAAACACGAACTATTTACATAGTCGTTTCGACCGACGTTTCATTCAGTGCGGTGGTACTACCCGGGCGGGATAAACCCTACCACTTAGTAAGGTGAGAAGGGAAGGGACCTACAGTTTAACGTGGAATCCGAACCACAGGATCTTCAAATCGCGGGTAAATGGCCTTTCCCCAGCGACATTAGTCCACCTCCAAGCCGGACTGGCACCTCCTCGGGGGTGATATTGGCTGCGCCTGAGGCTTCGACCTCGGGCACAGCCAGCTAGTTCGGAAACAAAAAAAAAAAAAAAAGTCAGCCTCTAACGCAACGGTCGCAAGCAGTCACCCATCTAAGTACTGACCGCGCCCAGGGTTGCTTAACAACGGTCGACCGACCGCACCACCTGAGCTACCGTGGCTGACAAACCTTCTGGTAAACCTATTGATATTTGAGAGTAATTGAAAACGAAAATGGCATACCGCACGTCATTAGCCACTTGGCGTGGCTCCGGAGAGTCTCCGAATGATTTTTCCAGCTTGTAGATGATCTTATAATAGTAGGCGACGTCGCCTTCTATGTCTTCCGGGTCGTGGGTTCCAACCTACGAACACAACATTTTCATATTCTTTATTCTTTATTCATCATCCATAGACGTCTGCACTCGGATTCGTCATATTTTTAACCGACTTCAAAAAAGATAGATAGATAGATAGAAATACTTTATTGCTCCAAAAAACATTTAACATAAACACACAATAAGAAATTTACATGAGGGGCAAAGGCGGACTTATCCCTTACAGGGATTTCTCCCAGTCAACCTTTGGATGTTTGAGAGTCGTATGTTGCGAGATATAAGTAGGTAGTAGCAAAAGACTTGAGTGTGGGAATGTAAAATATAATATAAGGAAAATAACTATAATATACTATAATATACACTACATATAAGTACATACTAGTTAATTAAACGTATAAATTACTATTTATAGATTAAATTAAATACATATGAATTACAATTTATATAATACATAATACCTAAATATATACATACATACTTGTCCATTCAGAATTAAAGGATTTTTTTAGCTTTTGACTTCACACAAAAAAGGAGGAGGTTCTATGTTCGGCTGTATGTATTTTTTTTTATGTATGTTCAGCAATATCTTCCCCAATTGTGAACCGATTTCGATGATTCTTTTTGTGTTCGGTTCAGTCTAGCTCCAAGGTGGTCCCATTTTTTTTTTTGGTCAAGATCGGATTGGAAAGCGAGGCGGAATCGCGAGGCCGAAGGCCGAGCGATTCCGCCGAGTACATTAATAGCAAATAAAAATTACTAAAAAAACTGTGAAATAAAAAACTATTTAAAAATATATAAAAACCGCCTTCAAACATGTATGAAATAAAAAAATAAAAATCGAACCGTAGAGTTGAAGGCGGTGCCGGTGGTGCTAAAGCAAGCAAAAATAACCGACCGCCTTCAACTCTAGGGTTCGATTTTTATTTTTTTATTTCATACATTTTAACATTTAGCAGTTCGATTATCACAGCGAGGAAGAACTGGCACGAAACTTCGCTGGATGCTTTTGTTTTACGTCCACTTAGTCTACATTTACAAAAATGTTTGCCACTGCCTACACAGTACGAGTCATCACTATTTCTAAAAATTTATCACAAATACAACATTTTTCCTATATGCGTAAACCATTCATATAACACGTTGGAGCCAATTGGAGCAGGCCATTCTCCATTGTCTGTTTGTCCTGGTTGACCTTTTTTAATTGGAAGTCAGTTGATAAAGAGGTAAACTTTGTAAGTTTGGATGTAGGAGGTATAATCTCCGAAAATACTCATCCGATTTAAAAAATTATTTGACCAATATTTAGAACAAGCTGTGCCCGCGGCTCCGCCCGCTCTCATATTTCACTTCACTGCTAACCTCATAAGCCATTTAGCGTGATAGTAAGTAGCCTATAGTTGATGGGAAGAATCAAGCTATCCGTAGAATTTTGTTTTATTAAAATCGGTTCAGTGGTTCTCGAGTTATAAGCGGACAGACAGACATACACTCAGACACTCAGACAGAAAGCAGACGTTGGATTTTATTATAGGTAAAGGATGAACCTTCAGGATGGACATAGGCTATGCGAGCGACGAAGCCGCGGGCAAAAGCTACATACATACAACATACATACAAACATTCACACACCTACAATTTTTTTCTAAATTTGTTTGGAAGCCCTAATAGATTATGAATTTATCACATTTGAATATATTGCAGCTCCAATAATATTACATACATACGTGTCGAATTGATAACCTCCTTTTTAGGTTTCCGTATCCCGTACGGAAGCCTATTACTAAGCCTACGCCGTCTGTCCGTCCGTCTGTCCTACCGCTGTATCTTTGGAACCGTAATAGGTAGCCGGTTGAAATTTTCACAGAATATGTGTTATTATGGCGGATATAACGATAAACAATAAAAAATAGAAAAAGCAAAAAATTAAGGGGGCTTCCAATACAAGAAGCGTGTGTTTTTTTTTCAATGTTTTTTTTTTGTGGCGCAGAAACCTTGGTGCGCAAGTCCGACTCGCACTTGGCCGGCTTTTTTGAAGTCGGTAAAAAATGGCTAGCCTTAGATGTCATCCAGTTGGTATGCTTCTCAATGAAGTCGTTGGAAGCGTCGTAGAGCTTCTTATACGGCACCAAACGGTCGAAGATCGCTTTTCTCTTGGGGTACTGCGACGTCTCCCAGTTAAACGAGGTCTCCTCTTCGTTGAACTGGTCTATCTTCGCCAGGGCGTTTGATAATCTGAAAAGAAAAATTGGGAATTTTACACATGTTTCGAATTCAATTTGAACATAGGCCTTCTGCGGCTCTTAATTATTAAAGTAAATAAAATGTATTGGATTTTAGGATGTATGCTTGTTTTAGAAAAAAAAATAATTTGATAAAGTTAGTGAATGGAAAAAAAAGAAATTAAAAGGACTTATGACCTCCCAAAGTCACGAGGACGAGTAAAAATGTGACAGAATCTAAATTTCTTAATTCATTAAAAAAAAACTGAAAGCAATTGAGAGCTTCGTTTTCTTTTAAAAAGTTTGCTAGTTTATGCCCTTTCCAAGTCATACATATAGTTCACTGTGTGGCCAAAATTAGGGACAGAGACCAGAACAGAACGACAACACGGGCACTTTGTAACAGCAGCGCCACTTATCGGTGAGCGTTTTCCGAAGCATTTTCAAATTTAGAACATGTAACGGTCGCGGGCACTTTGTTCAATTCGAACTACTTCGCTTTTATACTCTTGCAAATTATCCTGTCCATACTATACTTTTTTTGATCTGCGAGAGAAAGAATATAAGAGAAGCGATCGTCATCATCATCAATCAATATCAATCAATACTAATAATAAATCTGTAAGGAATGATCATGGAGTAAGTTACTTTGTTTTATGCGATACTGGGTTTGTAGACTCTATACGATACAAAAACTATATATTGTATAATTTTATATATATTTTTATATAATTTTCTATATAATTTTATATTGTATATATGATACAAAAACTAAATTGACCTTTTTTTAGAAATCTTTTCTGTATGTATGTATGTATGTTCCTCCATAACTCTTAAACAGATCATCCGAATTCGATTAAACTAAGTACAAGCACATTTAACTACACGCGACACAGGATAGGCTAAATAAAATTCAGTTCCGGTTACGCTAAGATGTGGCTCTCATACAAACCGAATTGTTTCGCGCGCCGAAATAAAGGTACGGTAGCGGGCTTACCATTGGCGTATCTAGGGTTATTTTCCAGGGTGGGCCTGGCCCCTGAAAAGCGATGGCCGATGAAGCCGAAACCCGATGTACCTACGCAACAAAAGTAGGTATTTTGAACTTGATGTGTTGAGCCGTATTTCGACCATTGATTTCAAAAAGTTTCTTTACCTAAATAAAATTAAAAAAAAACAATTTTTTTAAAGTGTTTATTTTGATTACCTACCTGGATGGAAATGGAATTTTATGTTGATTCCTCAGCTGTAGATTATTTAAGTGTTTTTGTGTGAAATTATTTAAGTGCCCACCCTAGAATTTTGGGTTGGCAACCCAACATCCTGGGGTGGGCACGAGACACTTCTGGGGTGGGCCGTGCCCACCCGGCCCCCCCTCTATATACGCCAATGGGGCTTACTTACTTTCTTCTTTTCAAGACGATACCCATAGCTGACTGCGTTGCATAGAAAAAGGTCGTAAGTCGGTGCTGTTTTTTAATTTAAAAAAATCCAAATTAAATCATTTTTTTCCTCTGACGCAAAAGTGAATGAATAAAACGAAATTTTTATTAGACTGATAAATAACTAAACCACAAGCACAGAACTCTATTGTTGTAGATTTTTAAATTTTATTACCATTAATTTTTTAAATTAAAAAAAAAAACAACACCGACTTACGACCTTTTTCTATGCAAAGCAGCCAGCTAATGGGTATCGTCTTAAATGCGAATTTCACGCAAGCGAAGCCGCGGGCTAAAGATATTTATTAATATATTTGCGTTTAAATCGGATTTGCTATTAAACCGAGTCCACCGCGAGCGAAGCCGCGGGCAAAAGCTAGTAATAACATTTAAAAAAGCGCATACTTCTCGTCGAGCCGCCTCGCGCGCGTGACGTATTTGGAGAGCTGCTCGATGTCGCCCCAGTACTGCAGCTCGTTGACCTGCATCTCCAGCACGTCCAGCTCCTCGATGAACTTCTCTATGCGCACGCGCAGCAGCTGCTGGTACTCGAGCTGCTTCTGCTCGCAGATCACCTTGCACTCGTCTATCACGCCCGGCATGCGAGCGTACCTGCCGCGACAGTTTCATACCATATTGATCCAAACACAGACAGCATTTGAGTTGGTTAGAGGGGATAAGGGAGACTTGGTTGGCGGCGCGGCGCTGCAGGTATAATCCGCGCGCGAGCTCCGAGGAATCGGTGGCTGTGGAAATTAATTTATTATACAATTTTCATATTCTAAATTAGTATTATATAACTCGCCTAGTATAGTATAATCATCACAAAATGTGAATCTATGTGAAAATCTATCTATACATATAATAAAATCTTAAAGGTAAGAAAGTCTGTACATTGAATGTATTCGGAAAAAACCCAGGGTGGCTTAAAATGAGATACTGAACATGTTAGAACAGTTTTTAAAATTTTTGTTTGTTTGTTTGTCTGTACGCGCATCACGCAAAAACCACTGAACGGAATTAGACGAAACTTTGTATAGTGGCAGTTTATATGCCGGGTTAGGATAATACGTAAAAAAAATACCAAAAATAAAAAAAATATTAAACAATTATAAACATTATTGCGCGTTTAAAATCACGTAGTCCAAAGTACATAATTATGTCTTGAGAACTGGCAGCAAATACAATTTGAATAAAATATTCATTCGAAATTTAAAAATAAGTAGATACAACGAAAATGACAGTTCTTCTTTTTTATAACTTGAACACAATATAGTCTATACATATCTATTCTTTCTATACATATAATAAAATCGTAAATGCAAAAATGCCTACTTGTACGCGCATCTCGCAAAAACCACTGAACGGAATTTGACGAAACTTTTTATAGTGACAGTGTATATCCCAGATTAACGTAAAATTAAAAAATATAATAAAAATCACGTAATCCAAAGTAAAGGTAAAAAACAATTTTAAATGTCATGTTGACAACGGAGAACTGTCATCTCGACGTGAGCTAGCCGGTGACAAATTGTTTGATAAATAAAAAAAAATATTGAAAGTCGAAGTTATGTCGCTGTCATTGGTGCAATAAAATTTATATATCTGTTGCCCGCGGCTTCGCTCGTGTGAAATTCGTATTTCAAAAAAAGAAAGTAAGTAACTTAAGGCGGGCCGGAAGGCGGATCTGCGCTCACGTAAACGATATTCTTTCTCGATGAAAGTAACTAAGGGCGAGGAGGAAGGCGGAGCTGAGTTCAGGAAGAAGAAAAATATTCTTGAAGAAAGTAAGTAATTAAGGACGAGGTCGAAGGCCGAGCTCTATTCTGGAAGACCATAAACCTTATCGAAGAAATTAAGTAACTATGGGCGAGGCCGCAGGCCGAGCTGCGTTCAGGTAGAAGCTAAACCATCTTGAAGAAAGCAAGTAACTAAGGCGAGGCCGAAGGCCGAGCTACGTTCAGGAAGAAGCTAAATCATCTTGAAGAAAGTAAGTAATTAAGGGCGAGGCCGAAGGCCGAGCTACGTTCTGACAATTGAAAAACCATCTCGAAGAAAGCAAGTAACTAAGGGCGAGGCCGTAGGCCGAGCTGCGTTCAGGAAGAAGGTAAACATTTTTGAAGAAAGTAAGTAACTAAGGCGAGGCCGAAGGCCGAGCTACGTTCTGACAAATGATAAACCATCTCGAAGAAAGCAAGTAACTAAGGGCGAGGCCGAAGGCCGAGCTGCGTTCAGGAAGAAGCTAAACCATCTCGAATAAAGTTAATTAATATTAAGATTGAGTTAATTTAATTTAAATTTTATTATAAAGTCCACGCTTCTGACGGCAAATATACCGTGCATCCTAGAACCTCGCGGTTATTCCCGGCTAGATGGCAAGAGGCCCGATGCTATCACCTTAGTGCCATGGACTAAGGGTAGTTCTTTGATTTGGGACGCCACTTGTGTTCTCACATTGGCTCCAAGTCACGTTAGGACATCTTCAAGAGCGGCTGGCGCGGCCGAGGCTGGGGCGGAGAGCCTCAAACTCAACAAATATAGAAATATAATTCAAGATTTCGAATTTGTTGCATTTGCGGTTGAAACCCTCGGTCCGTGGAGCAGTGAAGCCAAAAGAGGCTTGGGCCTCTGCTGGTTGACGCAACTGGTGTCCCGCCATCAAGGGCTTATGTACTTCATTCAAAGGGTAAGCCTTGCCATCCAGCGGGGTAATACCGCAAGTGCTCTAAGAACATTTGAAAATGCCAGTTTTGATAGTTATTTTAATGTTTGTCAGGTAGGTTTTAATTCTTTAGTTATTAATATTACTTTTTTATTTTATGAAATAAATCGATTGAGTAAACGATATTATATTCTTTCGAAGAAAGGAAGTCTTTAAGGGCGAGGCCCGAAGCCAGAAGAGGGTTTTTGGTTTACCTGAACGCAGCTCGGTCTTCGGCCTCGCACTTAGTTCCTTCCTTTCTTCCAGAAGGGTTATCGTCTTCCTGAACGCAGCTCGGCCTTCGGCCTCGCCCTTACTTACTTCCTTTATTTGAGAAAGGTTTATCGTTTACCTGAAAGCAGCTCGGCCTTCGGCCTCGCCCTTAGTTAGTTACTTTCTTTGAGAAGGTTTATCGATTACCTGAACGCAGCTCGGTCTTCGGCCTCGCCCTTAGTTACTTACATTCTTCTTTGGAATACGAATTTCACGCGAGCGAAGCCGCGGGCAACAGCTAGTTCTATAATAATAAATTAATATCCGCAGCCACCGATTCCTCGGAGCTCGCGCGCGGACTGTCATTTGTATCAACGTTTTCCTTCTGTGTAATCAGAAAAAGAAAATGTGTCCTAGAAACTTAAGATAATAAAAAAATTTCGTGTCTGTATTTCTGTCACATTTTCCTTAGATTTATGTCCGCGATTTACTAGAAACTAACAATCAGATTTGCTTGACGATTATTTAATTATATTCAGCATCAATTTGAGATAGTTTTAAAATATACACGGTGTTGCAGTTGTCCCCGTAATATATTTAACTGACATAAGGGGGTTATTCTATATGTGAACCTAAACAACTTCTGTGGCGAAGAATTTTTTTTATAAACAAAAAAAAATTTTTTTTCCATACACATTTTAAATACCTATTCTCAAAATGTATGAAGAAAAAAATATTTTTTTCTTCAAATTAAAAAGTCGTAAAACAAAAGTTGTTCTATTTCACGTACACAATCACCCCCTTTCGGGTTTTACGGTTGGGGTTGCACACCGTGTATATCATTATGCTTTTTACTTGGGGTACCTACTGGGTAGTGGCGTATATATACGAAATAATATTAGCACTGACCACTGATACGTCTGGTTGTTTGCCTTCATCTCCAGCGGTGTGAAGCTGGTGTAGTCGCCCAGGAATGTGATGTACTTCAGGGTGAAGCGCAGTCTCTCCTCCTGCTCCGCCAGCATTACGTCTTCCACCTGTTCCAGCGCAGCAGCACCGCGTTAGTAATACAAATAAAAAAAAACTATTTAAAAAAATATAAAAACCGCCTTCAAAAATGTATGAAATAAAAAAAGATCTAACCCTAGAGTTGAAGGCGGTGTTGTGATTTGCGTAGCCTTCTTTAGCACCGCGTTCAACTCTAGGGTTCGATTTTTTTTTATTTCATACATTTTGAAGGCGGTTTTTATATTTTTTTAAATACTTTTTTATTTCACAGCTTTTTTTAGTAATTTTTTGCTATTAATGTACTCAGCGAAATACGGAGTTCCGCCTCGCTTTCCAATCCGATCTTGACCAAATTAAAATTGGACCACACGGGAAGCACCAGCTTTCAAATAAAAAGAATTTTCAAAATCGGTTCACCCAGTCGAAAGTTATGAGGTAACAAGCATAAAAAAAAAACCAAAAAAAATACAGTCGAATTGAGAACCTCGTCCTTTTTTTGAAGTCGGTTAAAAAGTACAACAAAACTTAAAACACCAGTAAGGTGTATAACTCGAGAAATATGTTTGCGTTAAAAATTTTGGGATTATGATCGATGAATCTCTTACATGGAGTGTGCAGGTTAACGAGGTGAGTCGAAAAGTTTTCGGGAGTATGCAAGCACACCTTGTTCGCCTGCATATACTTCTCCCACATCCCAAAGTTAGTTAGAAAAGAATGCCTCACGGCATTAAGCTCTTGCATTGTGCCTATAATTTGTATAATACAATACTATACTTTCTTTAATACTGCTGATATTTAGCGTGATGGTATATAGCCGTCTACCTACGGTATATTATAGCCTATAGGGAGCCTCAAGAACTACTCTTTCCATTGGTGCAAATCGCATCAAAATGTGTTCAGTGAGACATAGAGATAGAGGTAGAGATAGAGATATATAGAGATCGAGATCGAGATAGAACATAGAGATAGAGATAGAGATAGAGATAGCGAGAGAGATAGATATAGATATAGAGATAGAGATAGCGAGAGAGATAGAGATAGAGATAGAGATAGATATTATATAGAGATAGAGATCGATAGAGATAGAACATAGATATAGAGATAGATATAGAGATAGAGATAGCGAGAGACATAAAGATAGATATAGAGATAGAGATAGCGAGAGACATAAAGATAGATATAGAGATAGAGATAGCGAGAGAGATAGAGATAGAGATAGAGATCAAGATCGAGATAGAGAGAGATAGAGATAGAGATCGAGATAGAGATAGAACAGAGAGATAGAGATAGATATAGAGATAGAGATAGCGAGAGAGATAGAGATAGAGATATAGATAGCAAGAGAGATAGAGATAGAGATAGAACATAGAGATAGATATAGAGATAGAGATAGATATAGAGATAGAGATAGCGAGAGAGATAGAGATAGAGATAGAACATAGAGATAGAGATAGATATAGAGATAGAGATAGCGAGAGAGATAGAGATAGAGATATAGATAGCGAGAGAGATAGAGATAGAACATAGAGATAGATATAGAGATAGATATAGCGAGAGAGATAGAGATAGAACATAGAGATAGAGATAGATATTATATAGAGATAGAGATCGAGATCGAGATAGAGAGAGATAAAGATAGAGATAGAGATAGAGATAGATATAGAGATAGAGATAGCGAGAGACATAAAGATAGATATAGATATAGAGATAGCGAGAGAGATAGAGATAGATATTATATTGAGATAGAGATCGAGATCGAGATAGAAAGAGAGAGAGAGATAGAGAGAGAGAGATCGAGATAGAGATAGAACATAGACATAGAGATAGCGAGAAACATAATGATAGAGATAGAGATAGAGATTACTTAGAGGTATTTAAGTAGTGAGCCAGTTACTTACCTTCTTGCAGTAAGCAATAAGGCCCATGAGAGCCTCAGTGTCCGGCGGAGGTGTCAGTAGCCTCTGCGCTATAGAGGAATACTCATCTCCGATCCTGTGAACAACGCACCTTTCCAAAATCACATTCAACATTTAATATTTTGGGGGGTACTAGGCAAAAGCACTTCGTATTTCCCTAACCATACCCATATTTCAAGTGATTTAACTATAATTTTATATGCCTAATAGTTAGGTAAAGATTTGAGGTTTAATGTGAATACATTATTTTTAATTCTTATAAATTCCCTTAAAAATATGTGGTTGAAAAGTGGTAAAATCGTCACAAAAATGCCTTTGCTATTTCCCTCGCCATTTTTTACAAATGCATCTAATACGAAAAATGATTCATTGAGCTTAGAGTCAATAAGACTAAGAATCATCTAAATAAATTCAAACGCTTACAGAATAAATGGTTTTTCACTGAACTATCTTTGAACATTCTAAATTTTGGGCCGTTGCCGTGCGCGAGCGTTTTTTGTGTGGTCGTATTTGTAACGAATCTAGCAAATGCACTTTCGAACGTTTCTTTTCAAGTGCAGCCTAGGATTTTTCAAAAGGGGCGTGAAAAGCCTCCAGTCGGGCCGGCATGACATTCGCAATCCCCGTGCATCATGAATGTCCATGGGCATCGTCAGACACCTACTTGTAGGTGAAACGTTTTGCGTCGGGGGTTAATTAAGATAATACAATCCACAATTCGTCGCAGGGAAACTGAGCACCCTTTTGTTGTTGACATTGGGCTTTTGAGAACCCATCGGTTCTCAAAATCGTTTCTTTGTCGCACCGCTAGGGCGTGGAACTGTCTCCCGGCGAGTGTGTTTCCCGAATCCTTTAACCTGGGTGTCTTCAAACGTCGTATCAACGGGCTAGACAGCCTAGCAACAGTCCGCAAATCTGCTGGCATGGCGCCTCACTGAGCGTGGTTTCGCGAGAAGAGGGGTTTTTGGCTCTGTCGACTGTACCATTGGTCTCTCGACACAGCCACCCATGTTGGTTGACATAAAAAAAAAACAATTGCACTTACTGCTTCACCATTCCCTGATAATCGGCGGTCATCCTACCCAGCAGTTGATTGGCGAACCTCGTCGCGGCGCTCTTCAATGCATTCAGTAGCTCCCCTCGCTGCATCATGAACATGCCTATGACGACCGTCTGCTGGAGGCGCATGGGGATCGCGTAAGCCAGGTTCACGTACTTGATGGCCTCCTCGCAGTACTCTTCGAAGGTCTTCGGCGGCTCCGAGTTGAGGAAACGGTCCACTTTATCTTGAGACTGGGCGGAACATGAAATTTTAGATTAGTCAGCCCATTAGCGGGAAAGAATTTTAGGTTAGGCAGCCTGTTTGGAATTGCGGGAAAAATTGGATTTTTTTAAAAAAGTAGGTATAGAAACTTGCGTTGGACTTTTAATCATTATTATCATTCCTGAATTCATTCCAAAAGCATGTACTTTTTTATCTATATGTTCGTCCACACCTCGTCGTCAGCCTCGATAGCTCAGTGGTGCAGACAGTCAACTGTCGCAACGCTGGGTGCGGTCAGTACTTGGATGGGTGACCGCTGACCGTTGGAGGCTGACCGAGGTTCGGATTCCTCGTAAAACGGTAGGTCCCTTCCCTCCTAATCTTACTTGGTGGTAGGGTTTAACCCGCCCGGGTTGGTACCACCGCACTGAATGAAACGTCGGTCCAAACGGCTATGTAAATAGTTTGTGTTTTCCGACCAGTTCAGTGTAGCCGGCACGATCAAAGGGGGAAGCACTGACATGGCACCTAGTTCACCCGGTGTTATGGGCTGACATCACGGACGTTGTAGGTGATGTAGCCAACCGTTTCAGGTTCAATAAAAAAAATAATAATAAAAAAACACACGTCGACACGTTAAGCAAACAAATATATTTTTTAATTATTGTTTTATGGAAACTGACTCGGTTGGCTACATCACCTACTACTAACACCGGGTGAACTAAGTGCCATGTCAGTGCTTCCCATCATTTCATGTCGGCTACACTGAACTGGACGAAAAACACGAACTATTTACATAGCCGTTTCGACCGACGTTTTAAGCATTAGTTTTTATTATCCATTAGTTTAATATTATAATTATTATATAGTAGTCATTAGTTTTCGAGGAATTTAACAAAGCACGTCTATGTTGTAACAATCAAAACGTGCCACTAGGTACCTAACAGCTGATTATTTGAGGTCCTTACTACTACCAACATCTGTCTCTACACTTATTACTCTCAAACATCCAAAGGTTGACTGGGAGAAATCCCTGTAAGAGAAAAGTCCGCCTTTACCCCTCATCTAAATTACTTATCGTTTGTTACTGTAAAATGTGTTGAAACAATAAAGTATTTCTCTCTATCTATCTACTACCATAGATGAGATATCTGTGAGGCTAGACAGCCTAGCAACAGTTCGCAAACATGCAGGCATGCATGGCACCTAACTGAGCGTGGTTTCGCGAGGAGAGGTGATTTTGGCTCTGTCGACTGCACCGTTGGTCTCTCGGCACAGCAACCCATGTTCGTTTACATAAAAAAAATTTACTACTCCTTACTCTTACTAGGCAATATTTTAATGTACGAGTATACACACCGTAACATATTGACGCATTAAGGTCTCTATTGGGACCCGCACAAACACGAGTGGAGAAAAAGTAATTTTAGTTTTTAGGTTAAGACATTTAATATGACATATTTAAGCGGCGGGTGGCCGAGTGGTTTGGGCATCGGCTTCTCATGCGGGAGGTCCGAGGTTCGAATCCGGTCGGCGTATACCAATGAGTTTTTTCTGACGAAAAAATTTACGTGCATACCTACACCCGCTGCTTCACCGTTCGGAACCGGTGTAAAACTGTAGGTCCCTTCCCTTGCCCCTTACTAGGTGGTGTAGGCTCAAATTGTAGCCGACTGGGTTGGTACCACCGTACTGGATGTAAGATGGCCCAAGCAACCTCGGTTGTGTTCTCCTCTAGTCCAGTATAGCCAGCAATCCAGGGAAGTCTCCGGTATGGCACCTACCTTCTCGGAGGTGATATTGGCTGGTTAGAGCATGTGCTTTGGCCCCTCCGACTCAGCCACCCATACCGGATTACATAAAAAAAAAAATATTGTGTAAATACATTGTATTTTCAATATGGCCCTAGTTGGCTGAAATAAAGAGATAAATAAAAAAAATTATTAATACTAACGTGACCGTTGAGGAGGCAGATGTAGTCGTCGAAGTCTTGCAGACTCAGCTCCGGACCGATCCGCTGGTCGTCGATCATCTCGGTAACTTTCTTCTTGCAAGCGTCCACAATCTCATCGTCTATTATCGGCTGCAACGGATAATATATATTTTATCTCTATCTTCTCTATCTCTATCTTCTCTATCTCTACCTCATATCTTCTGTATTGTCCATATTTCTATATCTCTATGGTCCATATTGTCATTCCTTGTTTGTGTTAGTTAATTTAGATTTTACGTGTATAATTTCATGTTTTTGTAATGTTTTCTTTTCTTTATAAATCATATTTTTCTTTCTTTCTTTCTTTCTTTCTATCTCTATCTTCTCTATCTCTATCTGTATCTTCTCTATCTCTATCTCTATCTCATATCTTCTCTATCTCTATCTTATCTATTTCTATCTTCTCTATCTCTATCTCATATCTATCTCTATCTCTGTCTCGAGCAGGAGACATGGTTATAATATGTAAAATAGGCGTAGACATTTTCCTAAATAAATTATTGCCATTTTCATTCATTTCATTTTATATGATTTTTGAGGGACCGTGCCAAGATGAGAGGTGGCTATACCTAACTGTCGCTCTTAGCGCGGAATCTTTTTCTTACATCTTACTCTTTGAGAGACACCGAATAACACTACTCCTTGAGTGACTACAGTAGGTCAGCGTGTATACGGCCACCGCTGGACATAGGCCTCTCCAGTTTTCCTCCAGTCCTCCCGGCCTTCGTACAGAACCACCGCTTTCCGCCGACGTACTTGATGTCGTCTCATCTGGCGAATGGTATTCGCACGCTCCGTTTTCGTGCCCAAGGCCGCCAGTGTAGGTAGGACCCAACGGCCGTCGTCTGTCCGCCAGACGTGTCCAGCCCACTGCCACTTGAGCGTGACCGTGCTTTCGAAAATTCCGCCTCGTCAGCCTCGGCAGCTCAGTGGTGCGGTCGGTCGACTGTCGGTCGGATCATAAGCACACCTGGGCGCGGTCAGTTGATTTGATGGATGAATCACCGCTCGACCGTTGGAGGCTGACCGCGGTTCGGGTTCCACGTAAAACTGTTGGTCCCATCCCTTCTTACCTCACTAGGTGGTAGGGTTTATCCCGGCCGGATTGGTACCACCGCACTGAATGAAACGTCGCTCGAAACGGCTACGTAAACAGTTCCTGTTTTCCGTCCAGTTCAGTGTGGCCGGCACAACCGAAGGGAAGCACTGACATGGCACTTGGTTCACCAAGGTGTTATGGGCTGACATCACGGATGCAGTAGGTGATGTTGTTGTCAACGGTGTCAGGTTCCATAAAAAAAAAATTCATAATAAGCAAATTCCTTTATTTTTTTAACAATTACCTTCAGTAAAACGTTATCCGTGGCAGCATGATCCTGATACAGCATCATCTCAAGCCGCTGTATGGAGGTGCACGCGTCTATGAGATGATCGTAGAGCGACACGAGATTGTTACGAAACTGCCTGAAGGACGGATCGAACTCTATCGCGTCCACTACGAATGTTACGTTAATCACGTACCCTTGATTGGCACCCTGAAAAATGCAAATTGTTATGAAGGTTCAATATATAACTTTACCCCAATATCCAGTATGTATTTCAATATATAACGTTACCTACCCCAATATCCAATATGTATTTCAATATATAACGTTAGCCCAATATCCAGTATGTGTTTCAATATATAACGTTACCTACCCCAATATCCAATATGTATTTCAATATATAACGTTAGCCCAATATCCAGTATGTATTTCAATATATAACGTTAGCCCAATATCCAGAATGTATTTCATTATATAACGTTACCCCAATATCCAGTATGTATTTCAATATAACATATTGAAATACTACTGGATATTTGGCTTTGGCTAGATTTTTATATTATAACGTTAGCCCAATATCCAGTATGTGTTTCAATATATAACGTTACCTACCCCAATATCCAATATGTATTTCAATATATAACGTTAGCCCAATATCCAGTATGTATTTCAATATATAACGTTAGCCCAATATCCAGAATGTATTTCATTATATAACGTTACCCCAATATCCAGTATGTATTTCAATATAACGTTACCCCAATATCCAGTATGTATTTCGTGTACTCCTCGATGGACTTGAGACAGAGGGTCTGGAGGTTGTAGGTCATTATGGTCGCCAGGCAGTTGTAGAACCTCTTCACCTTCTTCGGGAACTTCGGGTCGGGAATTTGCCTCCTTTTGCCTCCCTGCGATCATCAATCAATACTACTAATAATAAATCTGTAAGTGATGGTCATTGGTCATGGAGTAAGTTACTTTGTTTTATGAGATACTGAGTTTGTAGACTGTATGCATCGATATCTATTACTGTATGTATGTATGATACTAAAGCTAAATTGACGATTTTTTAGAAATATTTTCTGTTTTTATGTATGTTTCACCATAACTCTTAAATTGATCATCTGAATTCGATGAGACTTCGTACAAGCACATTTACCTATACGAGACACAGGATAGGCTAAATAAAATTCAGTTCCGGTTACGCTAAGATGTGGCTCCCATACAAACTGAAATGTTCCGCGCGCCGCGCCATTTACCACGGAGCGAAAGGTGGCGTGGCGCGCGGGCGGGTGCCCGTGTCTATAAAAGGGCGGCCGCATCCGCACCTTATATATGTGTCTTCCCCATATTATAGAAAGCCAAAATTGTAATTTGATTTGATCTTATTCATATGGTACAAGGTGTGATGCATGTAAGCTAAAATTTGTATGATGTGAGATGCATGTAAGTTTTTGCTATTTGGCTACGGAACTCCAAAAAACGCCCATTATCTTAGGTCAAAACAAAGAATTGTTTTTTTACTAAAAGAATTTTTTGCTGTCTATACGTGCGAATATAGACGGCAACACTGTGTGAGCGAGAGGCAAATAGGAGCGCCGACATTTTCAATCCCTTTCTTTAAATAACCCAGGTTCATAAGTAAGTAGGTAGGTACCAGAAAGAAAATATTCTGAATGGTCGGTATCCACTGCGTGTTCAGCACGGTGACCGCAGTGTCGATGTGCCTCTTGCAGATGAACAGGAAGTCGGCAAGGTCGTATGACTCGTTCGTAGATCCAATGTCCTTCATGCTGATCAATCTCAGGTCACTGTGGACAATTTACGTGTGTTGGCAGCAGCGGAAGACAAGCGCATGCAATGCTCTCATCGTATCGCATGATGGAGGGAGCTGTATGTAGCACTTTTTTTACTCCGGTATGGGTGGCTGAGTCGGAGGGGCCAAAGCCAAGCACATGCTCCGACCAGACAATATCAACCCTAGAAGGTAGGTTCCATACCGAAAACTTCCCTGGATTGCTGGCTATACTGGACTAGAGGAGAACACAACCGAGGCTGCTATGCTGCCATCTTACATCCAGTACGGTGGTGCCAACTCATTCGGCTACAATTTGACCCTACCACCTAGAAAGGGGCAAGGGAAGGGACCTACAGTTTTACACCGGCTCCGAACGGTGAAGCAGCATGTGTAGGTATGCACGTAAATTTTGTCGTCAGAAAAAACTAATTGGTACACACCGACCGGATTCGAACCTCGGACCTCTCACCTCTCGCATGAGAAGCCGATGCCCAAACCACTCGGCCGCCCTCCGCTCGTTGAGATGATTTCAATAATAATAATGTACAAACTCGAGAGCCTCGACGACCACCTTGAGAGGCTCTCGCTGAGTGGTTGGGTCAAGGGCCAGATCCAGAAGGCAGCCCTGCTCGACACTGCACGCATCGTTCGGAGGTTTCTCTCTTTGGGACCCGACCAGCGGTAGCCTGGGTTCGCCCCGCCGCAGGTGGTGGAAACTCCATTTATTTTATAATAATTTTATATATAATTTTTGTATATTTTAGGTATAGTTTATTATATGTAAAATTATTGTAAATATATGTGTTAATAAAGGAATAAAATAATGTACAAACTTGAATTGTTTCCACCAAACGGCCAACACTTGAGCTATACACGGGTTGATGTTGTATAAATTTTTCGTAAGATACTTCTTTGCTACGGCGTAGCGATTTCTCCACGCATCATCCTTATTTGCCAATTCTAATTTCAATGGAGTGTCTTCTTCTTCTAAGGATTCCTCCTGAAAAGCAAATAACATGATTTATTAATAAGGACGTAGGTGGAACACCTACTTGGAAAAACGTTGCACCAAGTTGTTCTATACTTCTATTAGGGTTAAAATAATATAATACTATAGTATCGTGCTATATTTTTAGTCAAACTCAATTGTAATAATAATGTATAAAGCGGCCGATATCGGCCGCTCCATCGGCAAAAGGTACAAAAATAATTTATTACACAAAATACTATATTTTCTTTGCTAGTTCAACTGTCGCGCTTTTTTTAAATTAACTGTGACTGGAACGCACCCGAATCGTTAATTTATTTTAATATGGATCTAACTAGCTCAGATTGCTATAATTATTTTAGAATTATTTAAAACCTTGACGGCCATAGCGAAGATTAATAAGAAATACACATGGAAAAATAAATATTGATTAAAAATAAATGTGTAGGTAGGTACTTTTTTTCCTGAATTTCCCAAAAGTACTTTTATTTTTGGAAAAAAAATCTATTTTTCCTCCAAAAAAAGGTGGCAACCCTAGCTTCTATTAGGGCCGTCTTTGGCCATGCAGGGGCCCTTTTAGAAATAAAAGTAAAAAGTAAAAATGTTTTTTATTTGTGTCTAAAACATTACATTACAGCTTCACATTGTACAAAATAATGTTTAATTACATGTTCTAGATTTAATACATTCATTAATCACTCCCACCTAAACTGGCCATTAATGGCTGTACTTATAAGTGGTAAATAAAAAAAACATTTAATGAAAACATAAGTAAGTGTTTGAATATTATAAAGTAATTTAAATATTCGTATACATTTTATAGAATTCATTAAGCAATTTTGCGCTATTTTTTTTCCTGAATTTGTTTTTAGATTTTGTAAAAAAATGTTCACTGTTTAAAATATTTAGAAGTCTCATCGGGTTTCCAATTTACTTTAAAAATGTTAATGGTAAATTGTTAGTAAAATACACTAAAATTGAGCTCCTCGCCACACACAGCGAAGAAGAACTGGCAAGAAACTTCGCTGGATACTTGTTTTTGACGTGATGACGTCACGTCTTATAAATTGATGAGCACCGGCTGCACGCACGAAAGCGTGTCACGTTGATATTCAAAGTTACCATGGAAACGTCTTAAGAAGTAAAACTGTCAAGATCAGACAACAGAAGTTTTGATGGCCAGTCACAAGATGATTAATCTTTCTACTGGAAATTGAAATTACTGATCTTTGATCTATGTACTACGATTATTCCACGTCATCACGTAAAACTATCGTCCGTAAACCGAATTTACAGACAACCAATTTTTTTTTACGTCCACTTAGTCTACATTTACAAGTGTTTGCAACTGCCTAAATAGTACGAGTCACTACTATTTCTAAAAATTTATCACAAATACAATTTTTTTTCTATTAAGCGTAAACCATTCATATTATAACACGTTGGAGCCAATTGGAGCAGGCCAGTCTCCACAAACAGATTAGGAGAGTCTGTTCAAAAGGAACTATTTCAGTTCGACGAGTTGCACGTTTTTTGCACGGATTTTCAGTCTTTGTACTCAAATACACCTCCCTGTAAAATTTGAATGGTCAAAACGAACTATGTATTTCCTATAGAAAATTACGATTGAAAACAACAATTTTGGCCAAAAAGGCCTATTTCCAATATCCTAATTTTAATTAGCTATCAGTTTTTTGGCTCTACTGAAAATTCTGTTACAACGGATATAGTTCCTTTTGAACAGACTCTCCTCAAATAATGCAGTAATATTACCGTATTGGGGTCACGAAGTACAAAATCAACGATTGCCTTCTTCATACTCATTTTGAAATCTTCTCTCATCTCCTCGGTACAAGCGAGAAGAGTGTCTCGCCATTCGTCTTTTATTAATTTCGGAGATAGAAGATTAAGAACTCTGCAATTAAATGATTAAACAAATTTATAAAACCTTCATAATATATATTTTTTTGACTTTATTTATTGATATAAGGACAGTCGAATCTACGTGCCTTTTTTTATGGAAACTGACACGGTTGGCTACATCGCCTACAACATCCGTGATGTCAGCCTATAACATCGGGTGAACTAGATTCCATCTGAGTGCTTCCCTTCGGTCGCGCTGGCTACACTGAACTGGACTAAAAACAACACTATTTATATAGCCGTTTCAACCGACTCCTGATTCAGTGCGGTGGTACCAACGCGGGAGGGTTAAACCCTACCACCTATTAGTAATGTGAGAAGGGAAGGGATCTACAGTTTTACGTGGTATCCGAACCACGATCATCCTCCAAACGGTCGAGCGGTCACACATACAAGAAATGACCGGGTAGGTGTGCTTATGATCACGATCAACAGTCGACCGACCGCCCCACAAGCTACCGAGGCTGACAATGAAATCTTCGATTCTCACGCTCAACTCTTTTGCTACTATCTACTTACATTACACTATATTAAACGAATCTCACACATCCAAAGGTTGACTGTAAGAAATCTCTATAAGGGATAAGTCCGCCTTTGCATCTTATGTAAATTTTCTAATGCACTTATTACTGTTGAATGTTTATTGGATCTGTCAGCCTCGGTAGCTCAGTGGTGCAGTCGGTCCACTGTTGTTAAGCCACGCTGAGCGCGGTCAGATCTTGGATGGGTGACCGCTCGACCGTTGGAGGCTGACCGTGGTTCGGATTCCACGTTAAACTAACCGTAGGTCCCTTCCCTTCTTACCTTCCTAGGTGGTAGGGTTTACCCCGGCCGAGTTGGTACCACCGCACTGAGCGAAACGTCGGTCGAAAATGGCTATGTGAATAGTTCGTGTTTTCCATCCAGTTCAGTGTAGCCGACATGAAATGAAATAGAAATAGAAATAGAAAATATTTATTTCAACATAGTGAATTTACACAGAAACAAAAACAAACTACTTATACATAATATTTTACAATTCACTTTGGTGAAAATGGCCTAGGCGCAGCTCAATGTGCCTATGCCTAGGGACACATTGGTGCTGTTTTTAAGCCTAGCCAATAAGCGCTTAGCTCCTAATACACATTAGGTATAACATAAAATATTACAATTAGTGTAGGATAATATGTGAAAAAGAGAAAGCAAGGTACCTAACTAATGAGATAACTATAAAATAATTAAATTTGCCGTTGCCAGTTGGTTGACAACATAAATGAAATGAAATGAACAACCCACAATTGTAGGAAGGTATACAAGTGTAAATTGATTTGACAAGGTGATACATGTGCTCACTCAACACTGGGACAGCCGAGCAGGTATACTGCATGTATAGTGTAATGTGTATCAAGGTGTGTGTGTGAGCGTGTGAGGATGTATGTATGCTTGTGAGGGGGTGTGAGGGATTATGTGTGTGAGAAGGTGAGTGTGTGTGATTAGTTGTGTTTTTATATATAAATGTGTGCTTACCCAATTTATTTTCCAACTATTTATTTGTATTAATCTGTGTATTTAGAATATATATTTTCATGTGATTTTTAAAAGTGACCGTCTTTTCTAATTGTCTGATTGGTGGCGGAATGTTATTCCAACATCGGGTGTCCGCATATTTGAAACTTCCCTCAAATGCAGCCCCCCGATGCCTTGGAACCTCCAGCAATTTACCAACAGACCTAGAGTTGTAGCGGTGTCCTTCACCGAGCCATTTCAGCTTTTTCCAAAGTGACTCAGGCTTTCGAGTACGTATTATTTTATGCACCAAAACGGCCTGGTGAAGAAACCGACGGTTCTCCATTCGAAGCATTTTAAGGCGGTTTATATGCGGTGTTATGTGTTCTCTTTTTTTTATTATTTTGTCTTCACAGAAGCGGACACACGCATTCTGTATTCTTTGAATACGCTTACCAGTTTTTTTATATATACAAGGCCCATATACCACATCACAATAGTTGAACTGCGAGAGTATCAAGGCGTCAGTGAGCTTATGTCTTACCTCTTTTGTGATGTGATTCCGGATTTTATAAAAGGTTTTTAATTTCCCCATGGAGTTCCTAAATTTATCTGTTATGTGCTCTTCGAATTTAAGTGTCTCGTCCATTTTAACACCTAAGTTTCTCGCCGATCTCACAAGTGGTATGGTAATACCATTGATTTTTAGTTCGGGATTTTTTATAAGTACCTTGTCTACAGACTTTCTGTTGCCCATAACTAACGCCACGGTTTTTACTGGGTTCAATGCTAGTCCGTTTGCTAATGACCAGTTCCATGTATTTATTAAGTCCTTATTTACTTTTATGACCGCCTCATCTAACTCCGCAGGTGGAAAGGAATATCGCAGCTGTGAGTCATCGGCAAATAGAACGCATTTCATATATTGCAGGCAGCTCGGGAAGTCTGCAGTAAATATGGTATAAAGAAGAGGGGACAGCGACGAGCCCTGTGGGCAGCCTCGCTCGACTCGGGCTGCTTCCGACAAGGCTAACGTTCCGTCTTCTTTAAGTGTTTTGACAATTTGGTATCTGTCTGACAGGTAGCTTTTTAGTAGTTCTACTGCATCGCCAGAGACTCCGTAGTGTGACATTTTTGATAGTAGTAGCTGTGTGTCTATGCAATCAAATGCTCGTGAATAGTCCAACAGTACCAAAAACGTCACACGTCCGGAGTCGGCGGCCGTGAGCACCTCGTCGGTTACCTCCAGCAGAGCAGTGCTCGTGCTGTAACCAGCCCGGAACCCATTTTGGCAGTCCGGTATTATATTATTGGAATGAAAATAATGTGTCAGTTGTTTTGTGATTATTTTTTCGAGTACTTTAGAAAGCGCCGGCAATATACTTATGGGTCGTAGGTCTTTAAAATCCTGAACGTCTGCTTTTTTGGGTAGTGGAGTAACTAGAGCAGTCTTCCATGATTTAGGGAAATAATTTGATAAAATGCACAAGTTTATAATATGTGTAATAATTTCCAACGTCTGGGTTAGTGTCATAAATATCATTGTAATTGAAAAACCATCCACACCTATTGATTTAGACTTGATTGCTTCAATGATAGATAAAACCTCTTCACTGCTGGCCAGATTAAAGCTAAAATTGGAAGTTGTAATATTATGCATTGTGTTTTTGTAGAACTCCACTGAGCACCTATCAATTTTAGAGGTTGTAGGCAACTGCAGGAAGTGCGAGTTGATATCCTGTGGATTAGATAAGTGGCTTGGAATTGTGCTGGATGAAGTTTTCATAGGTATACACTTTTTCAGACCCTGCCACAGTGCCTTGGGATTTTTTAAGTTACCGTTAACATAATGGTTGAAATATGCATTTTTCTCTAGTCTAATGGATTTGGTAACGAGGTTCCGTAAGTCTTGGTAATAACGGCGGTGCGGTTCTTGATTTGTGCGTCTCGCTCTTGCACCGGCTCTGTCGCGTAATTTCATCATCTGTTTAATAACCTCTGTGCACCATGGTTGCAACGTTTGTTTGCATCGCCGAGTAACAACAGGTGAATGTGCATCAAACAGAATGGTCAAGTATGCATATAAGTTAGACAACATGTCATCAATTGTGTTACAGCTGAGTATATAGTTCCATGGCAACGATTCGGCATGAGCTCTAAACAGTTCTGGGTCTAGATCTTTAAATGACCTACTTGTCGTAATTCTTGTATTGTACTGTGGAATATTTATTGAAAAATGTGATAAAACAAGCGCATGATCACTCAGGTCAGGGTTAGGTATTACTGATATATCATCGCAGAAGTCGTTCGCATTTGTACAAAGTATATCGATTAAGCTACTGCTATTCTCGGTTACTCGAGTAGGTGACTGTACTAATTGGAACAAGCCAAACTGTTCAAATGTGGTCAAAAACGATCGGGCCAAGGAGCTGGTGGGGTCAATCAAATTAACATTCAGGTCGCCTAAAAAGAAAAAATAATCGACCGTTGGTACAAGGGCTTCGAGATGATCGGATAATGAGTTCATAGCGAGATTGATACTTACCGATGGAGGCCTGTACGCTGTACCTATTATACAAGTACATTTAAGTAAGTTAAATTTGACCCACATTTGCTCTAAACCGTTACCAGGTGATTTCAATATTTGAAATGGTATATTGTCTCTTATGTACATACCGACTCCTCCCCCTGCCGTGGTTGAATTCCTAGGTATATGGTGAAGAACAAATCCGGGTATATCGAATTCTGTTACATTTTGATTGGGTTTAACCCAAGTTTCATTCAAAACCAATATTTGGATGTCTCGGTTCAAAACTGTCGCGTAGAGCTCTTCAAAACCTGTGTTTAAAGACCTGACATTGAGTAGACCTAATATTAAAATATTTTTCTTGACTTTATTATTCTCTTTTATGAGTGGATAGGAGTACCCGTGCAGTTGTTGTCAACTCGATATATATATAATATGAACTTATGTAATTTGTAACCCTTCTTCCCACAGCCTTTATGATATTTATTTTTTTATTTATTTTTATACTCGTGTTTTCTTTGCATATTTTATTATAATTCGTATTCTTATAGATACAATAAGTGTCTTGGATAAAATAATTATAGTTGTAGTTAGATCGGTAATTTAATAGTAATATGTTCCTTTCATTTATATTATGTGTCAATTCAAAACATTGTAGGTGCCATTGCGAGGTAACTGTACTGTACGTAAACAAAACAATATGAGTAATTAAAGTAATTATTGAGCAAGCACGCCTATCTAAATAAAACTGTTGGCATATTTGCAAAGGGAGTAAAGGGCGTGTTTGCATGTTTGTGTTTCGGCTTACGTTGTGTAGGTATATAGGTACTGTGGACATTGTCTGAGCGTAGGCTTTGATTTTCAGTCTCTTCCAGGTTTCGTATGGGAATGTCGTGCAGCGCGCGCGCATATCAATATTATTTTCGCGTCGATCGCGAGAAATATCGTTCCACGAAAGAAGTACAAGCGTTGTGTCGTATTGTTTGTGTGTTGTGGATATGTTTGTTTTAGTGTAGTTTGGTGAGTTAAAAGTGTTATTATAAGTTATAAGCGAAGGTACGGATATGGAACCAGAGTAGATATGTTCTCCAGTATTGAGTGAGTTCATGCACAGAAATAATAGTAAGGTTAAGTTATGGCATACAATAATAAACAATTTTAGCAGATTTATTGCAATTTTAAAAAATCATCTTCACATTTAATTGCCTTTACCTTAGTGTCTACATTATCGTTTTTTCTAGTCAAGATGTCCCCATCCTTTGTCCATACGTATTTGACGTTGTGTTCTTTTGCTAACTTACGTGTGTTGGCGAGGAGTATTTTTCGTCGCACGGTTAAGTCTTCGTTGACATAGATAGGGACCTCCAGACTCATATTTAAGCATTTTGTCGTCAGCGGCTGCTTGCCGCGCGCGCCTTTTAGGAATATATCTCGCTTGACCTTACGAGTGAACCTAACGATGATCGGGGGCGCGTTCTCGAGGATTTTCTCGGTCTTCCGACTGACTATTGCGGCGCGCTTCGCCTCGCTGATGTCGACCTCACTGATGTCGATGTTGGCGAAGGTAGCTATTGCCCGAGCGTGATCGGTGAGATTCTCCGATCTGTAGTACGGAATCCCGCGGATTTCGACATTATTTGCCCGCCCTCGCTGATCCACCGCGTCGAGTTGGAGTTCTAGAACCGTGACACGTTTCTGCAGTTGCTCCCTCTCTGCCACGAGCGAGTTCACCAGCTCGATGACCTGCGGAAGTCCCGCAATCAGCGTTTGCATCTGATCGAGTCGGCCGTTAACACCGGCGACTAAGTTCTTCAAGTCGGCGCCCTGCTCTTCGACAGCTGTTTGCAGTTTGGTGAGAGCGTTGCCGTAGTCGCACGGCACAGAGAACAAGCCGGCGGCGGCGATGGAGCTGCGGCGCCCGCGAGCGTGCAGGTTCGGCTCCCCGGCGGCGGCGGAGGCGGCGGCGTTGACTTGGTGCGTCTCGTCCTCGCTCGGCGGCGTCGATGGTTGGCTCTCCTGGCTTATGTTGTTGACATTGTTCCGGGTGCGTTTGGTGGTGCAGGTGTCGCACGTCCAGGGAGCGCCAGAGCGCAAGGTGGCCGTTGTCAGTCCGACGCACCGGAGGTGATGCCACTGGCTGCAAGCTCCAACACAGAGAATCCCATTCTTGGAAGTCACCGTTTTGTTGCGGCATTCGTGGCATTCTTTCTTGTTAGTCATATTGATAGGTAGCTGGACTAAACTGAGTAGGTACTTGCCACTTTATTGTGTGAGATTTCGCAGGTCCGTAATTCGGTAATTTTCGGTCACTAACTGTATACTCCACTTTCTATATGTAACGAACTACTTTAGTACACCAACTGTAATGTTTAATATTAAATCTAATTCGAATTTCCCACGGGAATTCGAGTTTTCCCGGACGATTTGTTCGGAGCAGTTAATTGATCAAAGTTGCGGGTAGGTTTTTTGAAAATGAAAGGAAGCACTGATATGGCACCTAATTCATCCGCTGTTATGGGCTGACATCACGAATGTTGTAGGTTATTTAGCCAACAGTGTCAGTTTCTATAAAAAAAAAAAATCAAATCAATAAAGCATTTTCTATCTATCTATCTAAAAAGGTTTTTAAGGGGAGGTACTAGGCAAAACATCACATCATATTATCCTAACTATAGCCATATTTCAATAGATATAACTATAATTTATATGCTTATAGTTAGGTAAAGGTATAATGTGTGATAGATTATTGTCTTGTAAATTCTCTGAAAAATAAGTGGGTAAAAAGTGGTAAAAACGTTCGAAAATGCATTTGCTATTTCGTCACAAATACGTCCATACAAAAAACGCTCGCGCACGGCAACTGCCCAAAATTTAGAATGTTCAAAGATAGTTCAGTGAAAAACCATTTATTCTGTAAGCGTTTGAGTTTATTTAGATGATTCTTAGTCTTATTGACTCTAAGCTCAATGAAGCATTTTTCGTATTAGATGAATTTGTAAAAAATGGCGAGGGAAATAGCAAAGACATTTTTTAACGATTTTACCACTTTTCAACCACATATTTTAAAAGGAATTTATAAAATTTAATGAAAAATAATGTATTCACATTATACCTTGAATCTTTACCTAACTATAGGCATATATATTATAGTTAAAACACTTGAAATATGGGTGTGGTTAGGGAAATACGAAGTGCTTTTGCCTAGTACCCCCCTTAAAGTTAATATTTTTCTCCCGTATGTTGCATAAGTACATACCTCAGCAGTATTTTATTGTCCAGTGGTGCGACGTGGACTGTATCGACGCCATATTTGATGTAATACGCATAGCGAAGCATATTTTTTTCCTCTCCGGATGGAATCTCGTCAATATCTTCTCCGGGGGCGGACTGGCAAATTAACTTCACAAGCTTGGCCCTAAAGTCTTCTCTGGCCTTTCTCATTCTAGTGAAGCTTTCCATTACTAGAATAAAGGGCGAGTCACAATCAAATGTCACAATATTTTACAATAATCTAGAATCTCTCTGTTATATTTACATACACACACCACACGCCGTATCCCCGGCATTCGGGGTAAGCAAGTAATCGGTCATGTGCTGCAAGTACTCTGGTAAATTACAGCACATCACCGACCACCACGTTTAGCAAAGTATTCGGACAAGGTAGCTATCAAGCAGCAAGTAAGGCTCGAAGACCCACCCGCTGCGTGACTCGTTGGAAAGACCGTGCCAAGGTAAGAGGTGGCTATCCTGTCGCCCTTATGCACGCGGCATCTTGTCCTTATCCCTTAGTCGCCTTTTACAACATGCACGGGGAGAGATGCAGTGGAGTTATTCTTATTAAGTATCGGCCCCACAAAGCTAGTTCAATATAGTATCGTGTGGGGCCCGGTATTTCAAAATAATAACGCCACTGCATCTCTCCCGATGCACGTCAAAGGCAACTAAGGGATAAGGACGAGATGCCGTGCTAAAGGGCGACAGGATAGTTCCTCACCTCTCACCTTGGCACAGTCCTTCCACCGAGTCCGGCAGTAAGTGGCCTTCGTGCCTTACTTGCTGCTTCACAATTCTGCAAAGACTTTGCTAAACGTATGTATGTGCGTCTTGCTGTGCGACTAGTGGATGCCCCGATGTGTCGCGCGTTCTAGAACCACTGCAACTCCGTAGGGATGTCGGCGCCCTAAGTGTGTTCTACCGCTTATTCCATGGGGAATGCTCGGAGGAGCTGTTTAAGGCGGTCTCCCCTTTCCACCTCCGCCGCACAACGTGCACTGGGCAGGGATTGCATCCCTATACGCTGGACTTACCACGGATGCGTACCAATCGCTTCTGCAAATCTTTCCTCCACAGAACTGGTAAACTCTTCTGGAACGCTCTCCCTGCCCACACATTTCCCCCCAACTACAGTCTCGGGTCCTTCAAAAGAGACGTGAATAGGCACCTGTCGTTAGACACCTTATGGGTGGCTCGGCGCCACATGACACGCTTTCTATAAAAAAAACACGGTAGTCGGTGTTGTGCTGTAATTTCACAGAGTTCTTGCAGCACAACACCGATTACTCTGCTTACCCCGATTGTCGGGACACAGCGGAAGCAGTATGTACCTATGTAGTTCTAGCAATATTTTTTTTTTCAAGACATGGTGACAGATCCAATTTATCGGCACTAGACTTAAAAGTGAAAACAATTTCAGCTATTAAAGATTAATTGGAGCATTAATAATCACTCTAGCCGTGATTATTAAATGTTGGGTGCCGATAAATTGTACCCGTCACCTGACCTTGATCCTACCTGATTTAGATTTATTTCGTTGAATAGATTTAGAAGATTCCTGTCTTGATTTCTTCGTGATTAGCGGTGGAAGTTTCAAAACTTCTTCGGGCAGTGAAAATAATGGTTGACTTCTAATTGCAAAGTCTTCAGGCATTTCTAGCTTCGGTATTTTCGGTAGTAACGCATCTGATGACGACTTGCTCTTTCTCCTAAGCGGTATTTTGTTTAACGAACCAGTGTGAATCATATTTGCTACTGGTAAAGTACTGTTTAAGCGGAGAGTTGCATTGAAACGTTATCTGTCACTTAACGTTTGTCTGAAGATGTCGTAAAATTCTCTGAAACAATAATAAAATTCTCCACAGAAATAAACATTTAAAATAAAATCTAAATAATGGCACTGGGACCCTTTGGCCATGCAGCCCGGGAAAGACCCAAGTAATTGTCTTGAAATTTTCTAAAGATTACGTATTTTTGGTATAGGATTTCATTTTTTGTAGGTAAGTTTATTTTCTGATATCTAAATTCTATATGTAGATGTTTGTCAATAAAAAAATGCCTCAATTTATTTTATAATGTAAAAATCAATACAAATAACTGAATAACATGTGAATAACTAATAAAAACACTGACAAGGGAAGCACTGACATGGCACCTAGTTCACCCGGTATTATGGGCTGACAATACGGATGTTGTAGGTAATGGAGCCAACCGTGTCAGTTTCCATTAAAATAAAAAAATAAAAAATAAAACGTAACAAACAATAGTAACTATCACAAGGGTGTTTTCAAAATTCGTGGGACGCTTGCGGCGCATTACCACAGAGGATTACCCCGTCTAATGGGAAGGAAGGCTACCCTTTGAATAAAGTAGACCCTTGATTGTGGGGCACCAGCCAGCCACCAGTTGCGTCTACCAGCAGGCATAGGTCTAAGCCTCTTCAAGAAACTTTTGGCTGCACTGCTCCACTCCACAGAAATAAATAAAAAACTGGCTAAGTGCGAGTCGAACTCGCGCACCGAGGGTTCCGTATCGCAATGTCATGGCTAGCGCCACTCGATGGCGTGTTATGAAATGCTTCATATTAGTTAAAACACTATTTGGTTTCTTCTATGGGAACCCCGTGAATTTTTTACTTTATCTTATTTTTATTATTTGTTGTTATATCGGCCATAATAACACATATTCTGTGAAAATTTCAACGGGCTACATGTAATATGTAGCCCATAGCCCGGTTTCAAGAGATACAGCCCTCGGACGGACGGACGGACAGACAGACTGCGTAGGTTTAGTAATAGGGTGACGTACCGGATACAGAACCCTAAAAAAAGACGTATATTTAACGCTTTTCGAGTTTTTCCGAACTGCATTTGGAAAAAATAACCACATAAGACAAGGCTGCATGGTCATGAAGCTTTTACTTGAAAAAAAAAAGAGCAAAAAAAAAGAAAAATCTAAAGATACCTCGCCGCGCGCGGGTCTGGCACAGGAGACAACAAAGGAACGATGGCGCGGTAGATCAGCTGTGATTTTTTGGAGGTTAAAAAAAATAACCAGGGATAATAAAAGATGATGCGTCGCTTTCTCTATATTAACCCTAATCTAATTTTGAGGCGGTGGATGTCGTTTTTGTTACGTTTCGTTTCTGCCACTTCGCGTTTACAATCAGCTGATGTACAACGCAAGCGTTCCTTTGTTCTATCATGTGCCGCTTGCGCCGCGCGCGCCACGCACGCACGCAACGCACTCATTCCTGCCTAGTCTTATCTCTGTCTTTTAATATTTATATGATAAGGATAGACCTATTGTTATAAACTTCGGTGCATTCTCTGCGTGAAAATTATCATACAGAAACGTCAGTTTAAATTTTCATGGTGTGACACTTGTCTGTCAGTCGCCCAACGCCATCTTTCTCCTCGCTAATTTCTCTATTTTTAATTTTACGGGGTTCCTCTTTTTTCTCCTTCGTTTCCCTCAAGTTTCACTAGAATTTTCTTGGTAAAATTGTGAACCGAGTCTGAATTATTGACGAATATAATCTAACACAAACGTACCTGGTCTGAATCACAGCTGCCTAGGAGCTGAAAGGTTTCCAGCGAAAGCGCTCGGTTGCTCACACAATTCGATGTAAGTTTCTTTGTTATTGCACGATATTATACAGCTTCCTTTTTTTATTATCCTCGCTCTATACGTAGAAAATAAATAAACTAGTACCTACGATGTTTGTACGAATCGATATTGAACTGTCATATTATCATCAATATTGTTGTCGCTTTGGTTACTGTTGCTAGGATATGCGTTTTATTTTTATAAGGCAAAGCGGTCAACCGTGAAACTGCTTAACTTTTTCTGTGAGCCGAGCTCGTAAATTGCTGGTAAGCTTATTGTGTAGGCTCAGTGAAAGGACGAATTTTAGTGAATGAATTGTTTGCAGGAGATGCATAGTTTGGGAAAAAAAATTATAAACTGATTTTCCATACAAAATTAATTCTTTATACAAAATTAAAACTTATAATTTTTTTAATGCGTTAAAACATTTATTTTGAATAGAAATGTATGAAAAAAATTACATGGGCCGCCTCAACATTAGGTTAGGGCAGTGGCGGTTCCCTAGGTGAAGCAAGTGAGGCGCCACCTCACTTAATTATCTTGAACGTAAAGAAAAATAAAATCAACATGGGTGTTTATTTATTGCTAGACTTTGGGCATGTCCTGTCCTCGAAATGAAAACTGCATACAACATTAATAAAATGCTATTATGTAGGTGGTGCCTCACTAAAATTCATTGGCCAGAGCCGCCACTGGGTTAGGGTAGGCTGGTATAATAATTGTAATAAATGGCGACTGTTTATAAAAGTGTAGGTGTCTGGCCGTCAGGCCGGCATGGCTTATGCAACCCCGCATAAGAGCCATATGTCGTGCTTTCAATAAAAAAAATGTTTTGAACTTTGGAAATTACTTGCCGGAAGAGAAGTACGAGGGGCGAAGGCTAGTGAGGAGTTACGGACGTTGTGTGGCCAGCAAAATGAGCAACCCCCAGGTGGCCACGCACAACAGAATTATTATTATTTTAGTTTTTTTTTTTTTTTTTTTTTTTATTTTATTTTCAGAAGTTGAATTATTTACTGAAATGTATTTTCTTTCTTTCCCTTTCTCCATTATTCTGATATTTCGCAAATTTTTACACAGGCAAAAATGGCATGGATATGAAGGGGTGTAAGCATATTTTAATTAGTTCGGAGGCAAAGGGTTAATTAACATTGAGTAAGAATGAAATAAAATTCAATTCAAACTCAAAAATGATTATTCTATCCTTCTTATTAAAAAAGTGGTAATTAGTTACTGAGTTGCCAATTCGTAAATGAATACAATGAAATACAATTTAAAATCTTTTATATTTATTCTTCGACGAAAAATATGTGTGAATTAATTCATATGCCTCAATTTTATTGTTTTGTTGACTCATATAAATCTAGTAGGTACAAGCCAATAACCTTGTGCCAATTTAATCTTAACTCATCTAAATCACTTTTAATTACTTCAATTCCTTGACTGGCAAACATCCAATTTAGTTGTTTTCTACAGGACAATTTATTTAACATAAACAAAACTTTATTTAGAAAACTGTTTATTCATTGACTAAAAAAAAACGGGCAGTGTGAGTCGGACTCACTCTCACAAAATATTTGTGTCATGTATTTAGTAAAAAAATTATGCTTTCAGTTTGGGATCCATAAGCGCGAGCCCAACGTCGCAGAGTGACTCAGCACCCTTTTGTTTATGACATTGGGCTTTTTAGAACCCATCGGCTCTCTAAATTGTTTCTTTGTCGCACGGCTAGGGTGTGGAACTGTCTTCCGGCGAGTGTGTTTCCCGAATCCTTCAACCTGGGTGTCTTCAAACGTAGGCTAGACAGCATATAGCAACAGTCCACAAATCTGCTGGCATGGCACCTAACTGAGTGTGGTTTCGCGAGGAGAGGTGTTTTTGGCTCTGTCGAATGCACCATTGGTCTCTCGGCACAGCCACCCATGTTGGTTTACATAAAAAAACTCTCATTTGGCTGGTTTTTATTATTTGTTGTTTTACTTTAGAGTTTGCACTATAATCACAACTAATTTGGTGTATGTATTTACCGTTTTTACACTAGAGCAGAAATAAATTACTTGATTTGATTTGATTTGAGTAGGTATTCCGACTAATACCTTTTTAGGTTTCCGTATCCAGTACGGCAGCCTATTACTAAGCGTACGCCGCCGTCTGTCTGTGTGTCCGTCCATCTGTCCGAGGGTTGTATCTCTTGAACCGTAATACGTAGCCTTTTGAAATTTTCACATAAGTTATAATGGTGGATATAACAACTAGCCTTTTGAAATTTTCACATAAGTTATAATGGCGGATATGACAACATATAATAAAAAATAGACAAATTAAAAAATTAAGGGGGTTCCCATACAAGAAACATGTTTTTTTTTCTAATATTTTTTTTGTGGTGCGGAAACCTCGGTCCACGAATCCGACTCGCACTTGGCCCGTTTTTTCCTTTGCAGATTCCAGAGCTGATTACAAATATTTATTTAACTATTGAAATTAAATTTTATTTATTACTGTTTACTTCTGTCACCTAGCAACCACCTGTATATACTGATTGTGACATCATTCTAAAGCTCCATTCCACAGTAGGTGATGTCACGGTGCAGCTTTGAGTAGACTCAGCGGGCTGGCACTCTTGTGTATCATTTGAACTGTGTGTTGTGTCTGTCAACTGTATGTTGAGTGTATTTACCTGCTTGCTGTGTTGTGCCTTATCGTCTTCCATTCTTCTCAAAGCTTGTAGATAGGTGTACTTAACTAACTCACCTATATTCAATCATTTTATTGGTCTCTTTGGTACATTTTATACACTTAGACGTCAAATATTGTATAAAAAAATTATAGTTCTTATTCTATTTCGATCCAAGCAAAAATAGGTCATCGTCAAAACAACAATTTACAATCAAAATACTTCAGTCAGGTATTAGTTTATTCGATTAGAAAATATGATTTTCATTTCGAATGTCGTATGAAATAAAGTGTAGTTAAATTAGTGCACAATGAATGGTACAGATGGTCACGGAGGCGGGATGACATTTTTGTTGGTTTTGACAGCTGACGAGTGTCGGCTTGATGATTTTCGTTATATTTTGTATTGTATTTATTTATCTTTTCCCCTTAAAGTTTTTCGTTTGAAATTGATTACTTAGCAATTTGTTTATTGAAAAAACGCTTGAGGAAAACAGTTTTAGGGGTGCGGTTTCGTACAAAATTATTTAGAAATTTTGACCTACCGAACCTATAAAAAAATAAAAATAAATAATAATTATTAATTCCTAATATATATTAATTAATTAAATAATTCCTAATAAATATTAATTCCTTAGTCGCCTTTTACGACATGCACGGGGAGGGATGCAGTAGGGCTATTCTTTTTAAGTACGGGGCCCCACACAATACTCTTGTACTGTATTCCTTGTACTGTAGAAGGTGTGGAACTAAGCTTGCGATGGCTTCACCGAACATATCCGGGCCCATCGGCAGTAGAGTAGGGTATTAATCGAGGTCAGGACTAGCGAGTGGCCACTCTAAATTTCCCGCGCATGCTTAACGTTTCGGCTCGCATCAAGCCCTCGTCAGCTAGTCTGCGTTGACGAGGACGCGGGGAAACCACCAGTCCCGCTCTCGACCTCCCTCTCTCTACCTATCCATATTCTGTAGGATGCTTCCACTGACGTTTTCGAAGCTCTCTCCATATATGAGCTTAGTGTCGAGCTTAGCACCTTTTAACCACACCCGTAAAGCATCTTATTCACCATCCATCTTGCTGTACGTCCCGCCAAGGTCGCCGTGCTGGACGTAGCATACACACCATCGTGCGTGCTAGTTTCAGTCGAACGAGTGAGAGAGATAGCACGTCTGTTGTTTTGTTGGCTATAAAACGTCAAAAAATGGGAATTTGCTGTACAGCAAGCCTACACACGATCCGGCACGCACGATGCACGACCGTCCTGACGTACGTCCGGGATAACTTAACGTTACTCTATGGTTCGGGATATTCATTATCCATCGGCGACGTACGTCACGCTTAGACAGTGGTGGGGGAACAGTTGCTGGATGAAAAATGCGTCCAGCGGGTCTAGCAAGCAATTATTAATAATTACCGGCGTACGTCGAGCCTATTCATTGTCGTTTTTCATCGTGCATCGTGCGTGGCCTTTGCAGGACGTACAGCAAGATGGATGGTGAATACAAGTTTGACTACTGTTTTTAACACTAACAAACTTTGACAATTTGACATTTGGATACACTTTGTATCATAAATTTTTTTTTATATGACTTATTACATCTCTTTGTAGTAAACTAATTTTTATTTATTTTTCGACTTGATATAATATGAAGTATCAAAATTGACGATGGCACTATACACCAGATATAGGTAATTTAAATAGGCAGTGTGGTCAAATTCTTCAGTATTCATGTATATGCTGTAAATATTAATGCTCTTGTGAGCGGTAGTATGGGTTAATTATTTGTAAGTTACTATAATATAATACTTATAAGGTACTAACAAAACATTGTGACTTGCGAAGTTTGTTTGTCAGTTCTTCTTCGCATTGAATTTAGAACTGGCGGAATTTTCGACATGTCCAAGCGTAGGTTACCTACCTATGGATGAAATTATACAATAAACAATAAACAACAATAAGATGCTTCAGTCTATCTCTCGGCACAATCTCTACTGACTGAAGTGTACAGTAATGTGCGTAATTGCAGATGATTTTACAGCTGGTGCGGAGGCTGCACGTCGGACTAACGAGTCGCGCGGCCGAGACGTCGCTCCTCGCCAAGCTGAGGAAGAAGACAGGATACACGATCGCCAACTGCAAGAAGGCGCTGGAGATGCACAATAATGATTCGGATAAGGTTGGTTAATTTTTGGCCCCTTTCGAATATAGTGCCGCCAGGAAGTTGTGATTCGTGGGAAATATGCGCAACTGTCTGCATTCCTAAGAAGGGACGTGAACTTTCGATCTGCCACGTATCATACATATCTTTCTGGTGGAAGGAAGGTGTGGATCTAAGCTTGCGATGGCTTCACCGAACATATCCGGGCCCATCGGCAGTAGAGGAGGGTGTTAATCGAGGCCGGGACTAGCGAGTGGCCACTCTAAATTTCCCGCGCATACTTCACGTTTCGGCTCGCTTCAAGCCCTCGTCAGCTAGTCTGCGTTGACTAGGACGCGGGGAAACCACCAGTCCCGCTCTCGACCTCCCTCTCTCTACCTATCAATATATAGTAACATCTATAGTTACACATACTATAGTTACATCAATCGAACGGGATTTTCAAAATTTCAACAGTACATTTCATATTATTCAGTCAGCGTTACTGCGTCCACTGCCTGCCTCTTCTGTATTTCTTCTTCATGTGTCTTTAAAATGAAAGTCAAATTATTTATTATCCAACTCGTCATACACACGGATACCACATTTTTTTTATGTAATCCGGTATGGGTTGCTGAGTCGGAGGGGCCAAAGCGCATGCTCCGACCAGCCAATATCACCTCCGAGAAGGTAGGTGCCATACCGGAGACTTCCCTGGATTGCTGGCTATACTGGATTAGAGGAGAACACAGCCGAGGCTGCTATGCGGCCATCTTACATCCAGTACGGTGGTACCAACCCAGTCGGCTACAATTTGAGCCTACCACCTAGTAAGGGGCACGGAAAGGGACCTACAGTTTTACACAGGTTCCGAACGGTGAAGCACCAGGTGTAGATGCACGTAAATTTTTTCATGAGAAAAAACTCATTGGTACATTCCGACCGGATTCGAACCTCGGACCTCTTGAAAGTCGTTGCAGGCAGGAAGACCCGCTGTCGGGATACCACCAGTTTAGCCCCCATGACACGCATTGACTGCGTTCCCCCCTCCCCCCTTAAAGGCGTTCTGAGGTCCCCTTGGAGTGTGCCGACTCCAAATCTTGTCCCCGTCTAACGCCCACCAGTCTACGTCCCAGATCGGTGACAACGTCACAAAAACGGATACAGATGGACTCCAGGGAAGCACTGACATGGTACCTAGTTCACCCGGTGTTATGGGCTGACATCACGGATGTTTTAGGTGATGGAGCCAACCGTGTCAGTTTCCATAAAAAAAAAACTCTCCAGGACTATTTAAAAAACAGCAAAAAAAATTCGACATGGAAATATTGTTCACTATAGTCGTTCTACGTAAATTGCAGGCGGAATCGTGGCTCAACGAGCAGGCGCAAGCCATGGGCTGGGCCAAAGCGACCAAGCTAGCCGGCCGCGACGCCTCCCAGGGCCTCGTGGCGGTCAAGTACGACAAACACCACGGCGCTCTAGTCGAGCTGAACTGCGAGACGGACTTTGTGGCGAGGAACGAGAAGTTTCAGAAGATGATTGAGGAGGCAGCGAACGCTTGCTTTAAGTTCGCGCATAAGAGTCTGCAGTCGAAGGGACCGGTGACGAAGGTTGGTAACTAACTTTTATCAGCCTCGGTAGCTCAATAGTGCGGTCGGTCGACTTTTGCTAAGCACATTTGGATGCGGTCAGTACTTGGTTGGGTGACCGCTCGACCGTTGGAGGCTGACCGGGGTTCGGATTCCGCGTTAAACTGTAGGTCACTTCCCTTCTTACCTTAGTAGGTGGTAGGGTTTGACCCGCCCGGGTTGATACCACCGCACTGAATGAAACGTCGGTCGAAACGGCTATGTGAAGTTTGTGTTTTCCGTCCGGTTCAGTGTAGCCGACATGAAATGAAGGGAAACACTGACATGGCACCTAGTTCACCAACGTGTTATGGGCTGACATCGCGGATGTTGTAGGTGATGTAGCCAACCGTGTCAGGTTCCATAAAAAATCTGTCAAGTGCGAGTTTTACTCGCGCATGGAGGTTTCCTTATTTATCCGCTATCAATAACCGCTCAATCGGAGAGAAGCCTCAATGAGGTTGATGGCAATTGACGGTGGGAAAATGACAGCACCTCAATGAGGCCGTTGGCAATTGAGTGGATAATATCCACCTATCTTTTGTCTTTCAACAATGCAATGTATGAAAGCCTGTGGCGTCATCTATTATTCAGTAGCGTGTCTAATAGATTTTTCGTACATTTGTCGTATTATTATTTGTTGTTATATCCGCCATAGTAACACATATTCTGTGAAAATTTCAACGGGCTACCTATTACGGTTCAAGAGAGTGCCCTCGGACAGACGGACGGTGGCGGAGGCTTAGTAATAGGCTTCTGTACGGGATACGGAAACCTAAAAAAGTACCTACTCTTATCGTGTCAACGCGGCTTTAGGCTAACAGTTGTGTACAATGTTTTCAGATGTCGCTAGACGGAGAGCAGCTGAGCAACCTCGCCGGCTGCGAAGGCAAAACCCTCGGCGAGAAGCTAGCACTCATGATCGGCACCGTCGGCGAGAACGCGATCCTCCGGCGCGCAGAGTGCTGGAAGTCTAACTCGGAACACATCACGTGAGTGGCACCTAGTTCACCCGGTGTTATGGGCTGACATTGTTGGCTACATCACCTACAACATCCGTGATGTTGTAAATGATGAAGCCAACCGTGTCAGTTTCCATAAAAAAAACGGAATTTGGCTAACACCGTTTGTCCACGTCGTCCGTCATGAAAAATAATACGGGGGTATATCTCATCTCTGCATCTCTCCCTGTGCATGTCGTAAAAGGTGACTAAGGGTTAATGGCAAGATGTCGTGTTAAAGGGCGACAGGCTGCTTGGTACAGTCCTTCCACCAAGTCATGCAGCAGGTGGGTCTTCGTGCCTTACTTGCTGCTTGATAGTTATCTTGTCCCAGCACTTCTGAACTTGGTGGTTGGTGTTGTGCTGTAATTTATCAGAGTTCTTGCAGCACAACACCGATCACTCTGATTGCACGTATTGTCAGGATACAGCAAATATTATTATATTGTGGCCGTTTATTAAGAAAAGAAAATTCTGTTCATACCATATTTCTTTAAAATTTTATCTTTATCTTTTACCAGAATCGTCGGCTACACCCATCCCACATCCACGGCGGTCAGCGAGTATTCCGCTGGAAAATATGGCGCCCTACTCGCTTACAAGCAAGGCAAAGGAGACCTAGAGATGGGTAGGAAGCTCTGCCAGCACATTGTCGGATTAAACCCGAGGAAGATCGGAAAGGCAGACGCGGATAAGCCGGCCGCTGACTCGGACGATGAAACCTGTCTCATATTCCAAGAATTCCTTCTCGATCCAAGCTCGACGGTCGAAGAAGTATTGAGAGAACACGAACTGGAGGTTTTGGACTATCTTCGATTTGCGTGCGGGGAGTCGAACGATCCGACGAATTTACCCGGAGTCGAAAAGCAACCTTTGGAAAGTGTGCAGACGCTTCAGTAATTGATTTTTAAGTTATATATATAGATGTTGTAAGTTTCCCACGCTATGTGTATTTATAAAATAGGAATAAAGATATTAAAATATTACAAAACTTTATTATTTTACAAACATTTCCAATCCTAGTTTCTCGGTACAGACCATCGAACGCTTTTTACCACAAGCGGAAAATTAAATTTCAAACTTTACAACTCTTCCCTTTCACACGATATTATAAGGCAGCGTACAATATGGAGTCGCGAAACCCAAAATGTTGTCAAACTTGTAATTTTGGGACGCAGACCTGTAAATATAAAATACATTAATTTGTTAATACTGTGCAAGATGCGGTAAAGGTGTGGAGAGATTTCGGGGTCGTCTGTCTCCACTCTGTTGGTCCTTTGGTTGGAATAGCAGAACCCAAAATGTTGTAAAACTTGTAATTTTGGGACGCAGACCTGTAAATATAAAATACATTAATTTGTTAATACTGTGGAGCATGCGGTAAAGGTGTGGAGAGATTTCGGGGTCGTCTGTCTCCACTCTGTTGGTCCTTTGGTTGGAATCGCAGAACCCAAAATGTTGTAAAACTTGTAATTTTGGGACGCAGACCTGTAAATATAAAATACATAAATTTGTTAATACTGTGGAGCATGCGGTAAAGGTGTGGAGAGATTTCGGGGTCGTCTGTCTCCACTCTGTTGGTCCTTTGGTTGGAATAGCAGAACCCAAAATGTTGTAAAACTTGTAATTTTGGGACGCAGACCTGTAAATATAAAATACATTAATTTGTTAATACTGTGCAGGATACGGTAAAGGTGTGGAGAGATTTCGGGGTCCTCTGTCTCCGTCATTTGGTTGGAATCGCGAAATCCAAAATGTTGTAAACTTGTAATTTTGGAAAGTAGACCTGTGAATCAATACTAATAATAAATCTGTAAGGGATGGTCATGGAGTAAGTTACTTTGTTTTATGAAATAGTGCGTTTGTAGACTCTATGAAGGATACTAAAACTAAATTGATGATTTTTTGAAATCTTTTCTGTATGTACGTATGTTCCTCCATAACTCTTAAACGAATCATCCGAATTCGAAACACATTTTACTAGGGATTCAGGATAGGCTACTAGATAAAATTCTGTTCCGGTTACGCTAAGATGTGGCTCTCATACAAACCGAATTGTTCCGCGCGCTGAATTAAAGGTACGGTAGCGGGCTTACTTGCTTTATTTTAACGAAATCAGAATTTCACGCGAGCGAAGCCGCGGGCAAAAGCTAGTATAAAATAAATTTATTTGTTAATACTTGGGGAGGATACGGAGGTACGGATGTCGAGGTCCTGTCTCGACTGTGTTGGCTGGTCAGCTTGCTGTTGTGTGGGCTACTGCCCGATGCTATCTATGTTGCTAATCGTATTAGTACTGAGCGTCGAGAGAATTGCATTATACTCTGCGCGGCCAGTGTTGACAGCATAGAGAAATAATATACGTCTATGGTTGACAGTCTACTAATCACAGGTTACTGCGCCTCATACCCAACCACCGAGGGGGTGAATGCTCGTTTACATACCTCAGTCTTCATTTGGAAGTTACTATAGTAGTATCAAACCGTCCTGGCAGGTCGGACAATAAAGTTTTATGACCTAGGGAAGCGAATCTGCGCGCGGCGCTTTGTCGATAAAAAGGCACCTTGGTCGACAGAAAGTTATTGACGTTTTTTTTTTAATTTATCTGAATTAAAATATTCTATAAGATAGGTACTTAATTTGTTAATACTTGGGGAGGAGGAGGATACGGAGGTACGGATGTCGGGGTCCTCTGTCTCCACTGTGTTGGTTGGTCAGCTTGCTCGGGCAGTAGCCCACACAACTGTGGGCTACTGCCCGATGCTATCTATGTTGCTAATTGTATTAGGACTGAGCGTCGAGAGAATTGCGTTATACTCTGTGCGGCCAGTGTTGACAGTAACTTATCACAGGTTACTGCGCCTCCCAACCACCGAGGGGGTGAATGCGCGTTTATATAGCTCAGTCTTCATTTGGAAGTTACTATAGTAGTATCAAACCGTCCTGGCAGGTCGGGCAATAAAGTTTTATGACCTAGGGATGTGAATCTGCGCGCGGCGCTTTGTCGATAAAAAGGCACATTGGTCGATAGAAAGTTATTCACGTTTTTTTTATTTATCTGAATTAATAATATTCTATAAAATACTTAGTGTATTTATTTATAAAAGGTACGTATTTCACATACTCAAGTCCTTCTTTGTAGGGTTGTTATGCCAGCCTATTAGGTATCCTCCAGGCAGTAAGCCCGCCCTTGCCACGCATTAGGTAAAGCATGGGTAGTTATTATTAGTAAGGAAAGGGACCTACAGTTTTTACATGGAATCCTTACGTCCAATCTTTGTCAGCCTCGGTAGCAGAGTGGTACCTACGGTCGGATGGGTGACCGCTCGACCGTTACAGGCTGACCGTGGTTCGGATTCCACTGTAACTGTAGGTCCCTTCCCTTCTTACCTTACTAGGTGGTAGGGTTTATATCCCGCCTGGGTTGAACGAAATGTCGGTCGAAACGGCTATATAAATTGTAGCCGACATGATATGAAGGGAAGCACTGACACGACACCTAGTTCACCCGGTGTTATGGGCTGATATCACGGATGTTGTAAGTGATGTAGCCAACAATGTCAGTTTCCATAAAAAATAATGTCAACGGTCGGACGACGAACCGTGAAAAGTACCGAAGTCCAACCGCACCTGGGGTGTGCTTAACATCGACGATCGAACGCCGCGCATCGCCCCGTGGAGCCAGGTTGACAATGATTATAACATACCGTTACTCGCATGCCGTTTTCGCAGTTCGCTGTTCCATACTTGCTTCTCCCGTATTGCCGCTTTTAGATTTGCCCTTCCACAAGAAAGTCCGACAGTCCTTCTTCCAGTACATTGCGATAGTGTCCGGCTGGTGCGAGCGGCCGTGGTAGTTCAGGACGTCAGGAGACATCACAACCAAGGCCATGGTATTCATATCCCTGGTGCGGAAAGGTCCAAACATGTTTTCGCTCAGGTAGCAGCCGCAGGGACATTTAACTTTCTTCTGGCATATATGTTGAATTTCGTCTTCCAAATTTAGGGCTATAAAGTCCTCTTCTAACGCCTGAATTCCTTTAAAAATTGTTGTAGTTGAATTATTTCGTAAATTCTCCGTATGTTTTTGCGTCACAGTAGTCTGTGGAAATTTTGTAACCTCTGGGTCACTTTTTTTGTTGGAGAAATTGTCTTGGTACATGATAAAGATATAGGAAATCTGTTATTTATTATAGAAAACTTGTATCTCTCTTGTTATAATAATAATATATTGTATATTATTTGGTAATGATTATGTTTGTAAATTTTTTACGATATTGGCATTAATTGACATGTCAAATTGTATTTAAAAAAATGTCATTGCTTTATGACTTTCAGGAGAAAAAAGGAAAACATGTTTCAGCAACTCTATGATTCTCAATTGGAAAAAAAAAATCATTTTTAGAGTTCCGTATCCGGTGTACGGGATTAATACTATTACTAAGCCTACGCAGTCTGTCTGTCTGTCTGTCTGTCTGTCTGTCTGTCCGTCTGTCTGTCGGAGGGTTGTATCTCTTGAACCGTAATAGGTAGCATGTTGAGATTTTCACAGAACATGTGTCATTATGGCCGATATAACAACAAACAACAAAAATTAAAAAATTCACGGGGCAAACAAAAATACAAGAAACTAAAAAGTGTATGCGCGCCATCTACCGAAAACAGAATGAAGCATTTCATAAAACTAATTATGAATTTTAACTAATATGAAGCATTTCATAAAACACGCCATAGATGGCGTTAGCGTGAGCGGCGCTGACCATGACATGATGGCGATACGGAAGCCTCGGTGCGCGAGTTCGACTCGCACTTGGCCGATTTTTTCTCTTTATTTTCGACTTTGCATCTATCTAATGAAGAAATATAAAGCGTGTGCAGTAAATAATTAACCTCGAGCGAGCTTTAGAAAGAGACAATCCGGTTGTAGAGCGTCGTCCCTCACGCACGTATTCGCGCGTCTCTGCGCGACATGAGACGACGCGCTACAACCGTATTGTCTCTTTCTAAATCGCGATATACATTATTTACTGTCGGGTATTGTACATAATCAATCAGTACTAACATACAAAAAATGAAACTAGATAATATATATAGGGTGTTACGTTGACCATGTCATTAACTTCGGGAGGGTTACATAGACACTCAAATAAACACGTTACGCAAAAAAAAATATATGTTTATAGTATTACTTTTCGAGAAATTTAACAAAACATGTTAGCTACCTAAACATTAACCTGTGTGTAACAGTAGGTAACTTGCATTGTACGGGGTCAATGACCGTACTATGTTCAAACGCAGAACAGCTGTTTGTTGTAAGTAAGTCACAAGGTCACTATGATTGGTTTTTACAGCTACTTATTTGATTTAATTTTTTTGTTAGGAGAAAAAATGCTCCTATAAACATATGTTTTTTTCTTACGTAAAGTGTTTATTTCAGTGTGTATGTAACCCTTCCGAAGTTAATGACATGGTCAGTGAAACACCTTATATATGGGTGTTGTAACTTTGTAACGGTGAGTACATTGATTTCGCCAGCGCAATCCTCATGTTTTTCCGTGTTAAAAAAGTAAGTGAAGTTTTTCTCTAAAGTGTGTAGTTTTCGAGATATTAATTTTTTAAATGTATGTTTTTGTCAAGTGTAATTTGAGGCGCTCGAGTGGAGGGTGCTGGCGCGGGAACGGTCGGGGTCGAAAAAATCACGCCCCGCCCCGCCGCCGCGCCGCCCGTTCCGCCCCGCCTCGCTTCTCCTCTCTCCGCGCACTCGTGCCTGCTTGCTCAGTCACTGCGCGCCTTTCATTCACACGTTCGTGCGGAACATTAGACCCTTTTTACACTAAATTAATCAATTAGTTTGTATGAAAACTGTACTGTCCGCGCGCGAGCTCCGAGGAATCGGGGGCTGGGGAAGCGGGCGGGTGTGCGCCCCTCCCGACCGTCGCTTCACACCCCGCGCGCTCCTAGTACGAGTGTTGGCCTTGACGGATGCCGTATTCGTAATATGCGCGCGCGTATTAGTCAATCACATGTTAATTCGTTACTCTTTAAGTTATTTATTACCGGACATCATTTTGTGTGTACAAATAGACATAATATGGATGAAGAAGAAATTGCGAGCACGAGCAATGAGAACAGGGAGAAAATTAATATCGATAACGTAATGTCGACTAAATCACTGCACTAGGTTATTACGTCAACATTCCTTAAACTTCCTCGGAGCTCGCGCGCGGTCTGTAACTTTTTATTTAAAGGTATTTCAGAAAAAAGTTATTTGACTTTTTTGTTACTATTGTTGATCCCAATAATCATTTCCTAAATTTAATGTAGTGGCCGTTACAACACCCTGTATATAATGTATATGTATAGGTAGTTTTACATCCAGATTCGTCTTACAACCATTATGTTTACGCAAATCCATTGGAATAAATTAAATCGGGTCGCATTGTCCAAACTGGGGCGTCCCTAATCAATTAATCCATTGTGGGGCGTTTGTAGAGCGAATAGCGATACGCATTGCGTCACGTGGGCGGTGGGTCCGGCCGCTACAAAGCTAACTGTATGCCAAAGAGTTTGTATTACGTCGCTGCGCTCCTTTATAGAGAGAATCTGAGCGTTGGTGAGGTGAAGCTTCGTTGGTGAGCGCCACGAACCGCGTTCGGGTCCGATCGGCAGTCATCGGCCGTGCTCCGTCGCGCGATGCAGAGGGATCAATTTCTTAGTTTTATTCCTAAAATTCAGCCAAAATGGTCAACTGTTGCGTTTTAATTTGCAAATCTGACTCAAATAAGAAGACTAGAATCGTGAATGGTCTAAGATTCCACAGGGAATTGGTATTTTGGTGATATTTTAACCGGGAGCGACGGCGGTGGCGGATTTCCTATAGAACGTGCTAAGTCTAAATCATATTTTTTCCAGAATATTTATATAATAAATAATCCATGTGATTACGTATTTAATTTAAGTAGTACTAGCTTTTGCCTGCGGCTTCGCTCGCGTGAAATTCGAATTTAAAAAGAAGAAAATAATTAAGCCCGCCCCCGTACCTTTTCGGTTTGTATGACAGCCACATCATAGCGTAACCGGAACTGAATTTTATTTAGCCTATCCTATGTCTCGTATAGGTAAATGTGCTTGTAATAAGTTTCATCAAATTCGGATGATCGGTTTAAGAGCTATGGTGGAATATACATAGTTATATACATACAGAAAATAGTTCTAAAAATCGTCAATTTAGTTTTAGTATCATACATCTAGAGTCTACAAACACAATATCTCATAAAACAAAGTAACTTACTCCATGGCCATCCCTTACAGATTTATTATTAGTAGGTATTGATGATAAAGTTCCAAAATAGGAGGCAGATATGATCTTTCGTGTATTTTTTTTTAAACCAAGTAAAAGTCAATACTCTATGGAAGGACTTTAGAGCTCGGTTACTTTATTAAACGAAGCATGTTCACGTAGGTATCTTATGAAGCATTTTTTTTTTTAAATGGCCGCCATTTCGAAACGAATGGAATGAGCTTAACGTAAATCACGCATACTTCGTTCTTAAGCAACCCTGAGCACGGTCAGTACTGGATGAGTGACCGCTCGACCGTTGGAGCTGACCGTGGTTCGGATTCCATGTTAACCTGTAGGCCCCTTCTCTTCATACCTTACTAGGTGGTAGGGTTTATCCCGGCCGGGTTGATACCACCGCTCTGACGAAACGTCGGTCGAAACGGCTATGTAAATAGTTCGTGTTTTCCGACCAGTTCAGTGTAGCCGACATGAAATGAAGGGAAGCACCGACATGGCACCTATCTCACCTGGTGTTATGGGCTGACATCACGGATGTTCTAGGTGATATAGGTAGCCAACTGTGTCAGATTCCATAAAAAAAGCGCCCAAATATGGACTATTTAGTATGTATACTGGGTTCCGAGTAATTTTGTTTAGTGAAAGATGGCAATTAGGTAATTTTTAATTAGGTACCTTTGGTTTTAAGGTTTCCCAAACATCCTGAAAAAATTAAACTGTGGGAGGCCGCAATAAAAAGAAAAGGAAACACTTACAGCCGTATTTGTTCTCGACATTTTAAAGAAGACTACTTTAATATTGCACCAGATCGATATAGAAAACTCAAAGATCAAGCAATACCAATAGTCCACTCAACGAATGGCCCAAAAGGAGGTGTAAGAGTGCGTGAGCAGGGTCAAAAGCGATTTCTTCAGAAACCTGTTCGGGGTGCTTAGGGAGTAAATATACTAAAAGTCTTGGCGTGGGGGGGGGGGGGGGAAATAAGGTCCTGCTTTTGGGTTTTTCGCTACGATCTCGAAAACAATGCCCCGTAGAGAAAATTTGTGTTATACCGATGAAAGGTCATAAAATTGTCTACAACTTTTATTCTATTCACTTTTTTCGAATTCCGAACCGTTTTCGAGCTACACGCTTAGGAAAAGTGAAAATTTTCGAAAAATTTATTTTTACCTCATATTTCTCATCAAACATTCCTTCATATCGTCATACACAATTGAAGGGAATTAAATTTTCTATAACTTCTGGTTTCACAATATCTTTCTCAGGTGAATAGCTTAGACGATATGAAGGAATGTTTGATGGGAAATATGAGGTAAAAATCAATTTTTCGAAAATTTTCACTTTTCCTAAGCGTGTAGCTCGAAAACGATTCGGAATTTGAAAAAAGTGAATAGAATAGAAGTTGTAGATAATTTTATGAGCTTTCATTCGGTATAAGACAATTTTTCTCTACGGGGCACCGTTTTCGAGATCATAGCGAAAAACCCAAAAGCAGGACCTTATTTGGGCCCCGCCCCCTCCGGCTCACCTCGTAGACGCCAGGACTTTTAGTATGTTTACTCCCTAAGCACCCCGAACAGGTTTCTGAAGAAATCGCATTTGACCCTGTTCACGCACTCTACACCTCCTTTATTGCCTGAACTACAAGGTTATCAGAAGAAAAAAAAATCCCCCTTTACAGAAGAGAAGAAAAAGAGTGCATGGAATTTTAAAGCCTTTATCTGTACATTTATTTTTAAAGTCCTAAACGAGTGATATTCAATATAAACTTGAATTTTTGGAGCATTTTACGAACACCATCATCCTTTGCGTTTTCCTAGTATAGTAATGTAGTAGTGATAGATAACTCATAATCCGCAACTTTTTGTGTGAGGTTTAGTTAAATTCCAAATAAAGACCTCAATCATGTTTTCGTTCGAATGTAGAATTTTAAAAATTCATAAATTTTGATTTAAAAAACTTTGGTTATGTTATGTTTTTTTTTTCACTCATTTGTCGTAAATACGAATCTTTCATAATGGCAAGTACCTGAGCGATCGAGCTTTGCTCGGTGTCTACACCTATCTATGTAGATGAATAAACTTGAAAAAGTAACATTATCTAAACACAATTAAATTTCGTCGAAATCGTTAGAGCCGTTTCCGAGAAACAAATATATACATACAAGTTTAGCTCACTTAAAGTAATAGTATAAAGTAATAAAAGTAAGCACCGTAAGAATTCAATATATTAAGGTACCTACAACCTCACTTACAATACAAATTAAATTTTGCAAAATAAGAGATACATTGTTTCTACGCTTGGACGCTTTCCGTTCGCGCATGCCCGAGTAGGAGCCGAACGTCGTTCCCCTGCCCGCACTACACCGCGCAGCGGGCTTCATTCTTTCTCGTAGCCGATTGCCCATAGGGTCGCTCTATAAAGGAGCGCAGCGACGTAATACAAACTCTTTGCTGTATGCGTGGAACGGAGCGAAGGACACCGTATGGGTACCTGTACGTATCGTGTGGGGCCGGCACTTTAAAAGAATAGCCGCACTGCATCTCTACCCGTGTATGTCGTAAAAGGCGACTAAGGGATATGACTCCCTTCTTAGGGTCATTTTTTATTAAGTGAAGTCCCTTAAATGGTAGGTTCTATATCTGAAATGGGTCACGTTTATGTTAATTTTACTTTACGTACCTACCTAAAGTTTGATTTTTTTCTGGACATGCCACATAGTAGTGCCCATGCATACTAATTCACCCTGAAAATTTCAACAAAATCGGTCCAGTACTTTCAGAGTTATTAAAAAATGAAAAAAAATTACATTTACGTGCGCGCATCGCATCATTCGCGCGAGACAGCTGGCGGTCGTCAGCTGGCGGTCGTTGACCCGTGCGAATCAAGGCCGCACGCGCCAGCTGTTCGCGCATATGAGATGCACGTAAATGTTATTGTTTTCATTTATTAATAACTCTGAAAGTACTGGACCGATTTTGTTGAAATTTTCAGGGTGTATTAGTATGCATGCATGGGCACTACTACGTGGCATGTCCAGCAAAAAATATAACTTTAGGTACGTAAAGTAAAATTAACCTCATAAACGTGATCTATTTCAGATATAGAACCTACCATTTAAGGGACTTCACTTAATAAAAAATTACCTTATATTACTAGGTGGGAGGGTTTAACCCGCCCGGGTTGGTACCACCGCACTGAATGAAAGGTCGGTCGAAACGGCTATCTAAATAGTTTGTGTTTTCCGTCCAGTTCAGTGTAGCCGGCACGACCGAAGGGAAGCAATGACGTGGCACCAAGTTCACCAAGGTGTTATGGGCTGACATCACGGATGTTGTAGGTGATGTAGCCAACCGTGTCAGTTTCCATTAAAAAAAACCTGTCATGCATGGCGCATGCGCGGAACATCACGGAGGCCCATCAAGGGATGTGTCTGTCTGTACGCGCCACAGGCACCCCTAACAATCTGCCGATCCACATGACATGACACATTAAATGTGGCATTCATGAGGATTTCCACTTTACAAATTTTGTAAAGTGGAGATAGAAACCCCTTCAGACTACGACTAGGTAGGTACCTCAACATGTTTAATTCATTCGTGCGTGCTTCCCGTATTATTTCTCTATGGTGCCTCCCCTGAAGAAGAAGTCACTGATCTAATAGTACTAGATAAGCATTTCTCATACATCACTCCCGGAAAAACATGTCATCGACCAAAGGAGCATAAGACGAGACGGAAGTTAACTTTCTCCATACAAAATCGCCTTTCGGCATTTATGTTTTTTACCCCCATAAACCTTATCCGATTTTTACAATCCTTTTTTTATTGATATAAGGACAGTCGAATCTACGTGCCTTTTTTTTTATGGAAACTGACACGGTTGGCTACATCACCTACAACATCCGTGATGTCAGCCCATAACACCGAATGAAATTGATGCCACGCCAGTGCTCCCCTTCGGTCGTGCCGGCTAGACTGAACTGGACGGAAAACATAAACTATTTACATAGCCGTTTCGACCGACCTTTCATTCAGTGCGGTGGTACCAACCCGGCGGGTTAAACCCTACCACCTAGTAATATAAGAAGGGAGTCATATCCCTTAGTCATGTTCCTGTCTTCTTTTTTTTTTAATATCTAAAGTGGTGAGGTGACTCAATATAGCATAATGAACTTCATTCAAGACATCAAAAAATTCGAATCCGGTCGGCGTGTACCAATGAGTTTTTTCTGACGAAAAAATTTACGTGCATACCCACACCTGCTGCTTCACCGTTCGGACCAGTGTACAACTGTAGGTCCCTTCCCTTGCCCCTTACTAGGTGGTAGGCTCAAGTTGTAGCCGACTGCGTTGGTACCACCGTACTGGATGTAAGATGGCCGCATAGCAGCCTCGGTTGTGTTCTCCTCTAGTCCAGTATAGCCAGCAATCCAGGGAAGTCTCCGGTATGGTACCTACCTTCTCGGAGGTGATATTGGCTGGTCGGAGCATGTGCTTTGGCCGCTCCGACTTAGCCACCCATACCGGATTGCATTAAAAAAAAAAATTGTTCGGTCATCGGTGGATGAAGTTATAAGAGTAGATCGATTTAGGTCCGATTTCGCTGTTCCAGTCCAGACAGTCCAGTTAGACCATGCTCTAGTCCAGCTATTTATCTAGGTAGGTGCACAGAGTAGGTAGGTACTGCGTTTGGTGTCGGACGACATGCAATACGTGAGCTCTCGACCGTGAATCCTGCGGCAGAAGTAATGGACAGATGACGGTGATCTATGATGCCTGCCGTTTCCTCTATGCTCAACACCGTCCAACACACTAATCATCATCATCATCATCAGCCTGTATCGGTCCACTGCTGGACATAGGCCTCTCCCAAGGCAACAACACACTGATATGATGACGCAACTCAATCTGGCCGGAGTCTGTGAGACACACCGGCGATTTGTACTCGTAGGCACGGTACTATCATGGACGCTGCTCGGAGCTGTACTGGTAGGTATGTGGTATCCATCTAGCTAGACCAGTGGAGCCACGAGTCAGTAAGCCTGGATACGAAATACGGCATCGTTTGTATGAGAACCGAGGTAGCCGCCAAAGGGGTGTGAAGTCTGAGGCGGGAGCGGCGCATGGAACGCCGTGATTGGCCGAGCGAGTAGGTAGCCACGTGACGCCAGTCTTCCATACGTTTGAACGGGATTCATACAATAAGTCGCTCATTGTGTCGATTCGCAATGAAAAGATGAAACGGATTTAACAATATTTAACCCTTCTTTACATCAAGGGAATAATATAACTTTCTCTTAAATGAACAAAGGCAACGCCCCTTTCACAATTTTGCGAATTTGCAGATTTTCGCATAAACACGATAATAGTTCTAAGTTCTGAGATACCTCGGATACTTTATTATAAATCTACATCAAATTTCCAAAACAATGATATGTAAGACCTCGTACATTGGTATTATCTTATTGGAGTATTTGTTATTGGAATTTTCCAAAATTAAAAAAATAATGTTAGAAAGTCGAAAAGTTTTGTAACCAAAAAAAAAAATTATTATATTATTAACAACTATTTGCTAATTACTTAGCCAACGATATGACAAATTATATTGCAATATGACTTCGCGAAAAATTCGCGAAAATCTACCCTACCATAAAAAATTTATGAGTACCCACCTCGATATTTAATTTTTTTACGGTAAAATGAGGTTTTCCAGGCTTTGCCTTTTTTAACAAACTAACCAGCCATACCCACCTGGATATTTAATTTTTTTAGGGTAAAATGAGGTTTTCCAGGCTTTGCCTTTTTTAACAAACTAACCAGCCATACCCACCTGGATATTTAATTTTTTTAGGGTAAAATGAGGTTTTCCAGGCTTTGCCTTTTTTAACAAACTAACCAGCCATGCAGCTAGAGCCTTATAAAATGTACCATGCGTCTCTCGTTGTCTCAGTTTGACGGTGTGAATTCGTTATATAAGGGTTAATAAAATAACAAATGAAAGGCTGTGTAGTCTGTAATAGAAACATATATTTGAAACAGAACAATAATTTACTTAATTGTTTATTTATAGATCGGTATCTATATTAAAATTTTAATTTGGTAACTTTTGAACAATTGAATTAAATTTAAAAGCACAATTTACGACATTTACATTGTTACTATTTACATTGTTGACATTTACATTGTTATTGTTGAACTAAAGAACTAAAGAACTAACATGTGTCTCGAGAGATGGTCGCGCAACAGATGGATAGATCTCACCGAGACCTAAAGTTTGAGTACCAACACGATGGGTCTAGCACCAGTGGTTCTCGAGTTATGACCAAAACAAAAGTTCATGTGACAGATGGATAGATCTCACCGAGACCTGAAGTTTGAGTACCAACACGATGGGTCTAGCACCAGTGGTTCTCGAGTTATGACCAAAACAAAAGTTCATGTGACAGATGGATAGATCTCACCGAGACCTGAAGTTTGAGTACCAACACGATGGGTCTAGCACCAGTGGTTCTCGAGTTATGACCAAAACAATAGTTAATGTGACAGATGGATAGATCTCATCAAGACGTTCAGATTGAGTACCAACACGATGGGTCTAAGTTCAGTGGTTCTGTAGATATGACCAAAACTAATGATCACGTGACAGATGATAATTCCGACCCCTCACTCGCATGATCGCATCGCATTTCGCATTTAGATGCTAGCTAGCTAGCTAGCAGCGGAGCGCAGGCGCTATATAGCATTTAGCATTTAGCAGTACCACAGATAAATAGCACATACTTCATTGCTTTGTGCGTTCCAAAACAAACGAACCAACAAAGTTTTACGAACGAAACAGCAATGCTAATTAAAATTAAATGTGATTATTGCTTAGCATTTAGCATTAATTTTTATTCATCAGGACGCTTAGCAGTGCTAAATGCTAACGGGGTATTCATTATGAATTAATTTTGTTAATGCTAAGCATAACAAGACTAATTCGCGGTAGACGCATGACCTAAAGAAATTAATTCCTTTAGAGTCGCTCAAAAGTAAAAACCGGTAGGTACTGGTTGAATGAAAAAAGCGCGATAAACGAATATTGAACGAGGAAACCTGCTGAGGTTGACTAGAAGAAATGTCCTTTGGCAATAAGGCAGAATGCATGAAATATCTGTATACATTTAACATACATATTTATCAATAAACAAAAAAAATTACAAGAGCTAACTGCATCCAACACGATAGTCGACCTATGGTGGGTAAGCAGAAAAGAGCTCTCCATACATATTTACGCCGATGTTTGTTACTGAAAAACAAGCGAAAAATGCTATCAAATTGAATGAAAGTACTTACTCGTGAAAGGTGACTCCATCTGTGTTCAAGTTTGAATTTTTCGACGACTTTTTGCACCAAAGCACTGCACAATGAGGCATTTTGTGACAGACGCGCACGTTCGCTCCGCCTGAGCGGCGGACGGAGACTAAGATCGGTCGCCGGCGCTAGACTGACGCGCTGGCGCGTGTGCGCCGACGCGCGGCTACCCCTGTCCTCCTATGTATAGCGCCTCCAGGCTTACTGACTCGTGAGTGGAGCGGTGGATCCCAAAGTTGTCTGGATTGCGAGCGACCCATCTAAAAACGCGTTGGATTGGCCAAAATCGCTGGTGCGAATGATACGTGCGTTCGTGTGTGTGTGAATTGTGATTGTGGAAACTGGCGACACAGCGGTTCCGATACGAGTGTGCGTTCATGGCACACATTCTCTACTTCCAAAATTTTTGGAAGGGACCTACAGTTTTACGTAATCTGTGGTTTTACACCCTTTTAGGGCACCGCCTCGGCCTTAAAATAAGACTAAAATAAAATAAAATAAACTTTCAGCCGTGGTAGAATTTTTATTTTATTATTTTCAGAGGGATTTCGCGCGAATCCCCAATGTTTACGCCTCACCATGAGTATGTCATGCATGTCATAGAATTATACAGTCATCGCATTTTTACACCGAAATGGTCAGTCGTGCATATATCACCGTTCCATCTGCGCGTACGAATACTGAAAGATATTTGTGCGTGAGTGAGAGTGGCCGACCCATATATCTCAGCGACATCTTATGATTATCGGATGGTAAAATTGATTTCTCTTTCGTGCATAATTATTTGTTATCTCACATGCGCATCTAATTGCTTATAGGTAGCTTTCTTATTAGTCTTGTAAGAATTTGTTGTATTTGGATAATATTTAACTAGTTTGGATGTGATACATTTCAGGGGGTTAATCTTTATTGAAAACTAAGTGAGCATTTTCATAAAAAAAATATTATCAAATCAATCAAATCAAATCATTTAAAAGTGTGAACAAAATTCATTAATTAATCATTTAACTCAACAATCCTAGCTTTTTATTTCTGGAAAACCTGGTTGAAGGCGGATGACTACCGTAGATAAGTCAGCGTAATTTTTTTTTATGGAAACTTACGCTGTTGCCTTCATCACCTACTACATCCGTGATGTCAGCCCATAACACCTTCGTGAACTAGGTGCCATGTCAGTGCTTCCCTGTGGTCTTGCCGGCTACACTGAGCTGGACGGAAAACACGAACTATTTAAATAGCCGTTTCAACCGACCTTTAATTCATTGCGGTGGTACCAACCCGGGCGGGTTAAACCCTACCACCTAGTAAGGTGAAAAGAACCACGGTTCAAGCCTCCAACGGTCGAGCGGTCCGGTCACCCATCCATCCAATGACCGCGCCCAGGTGTGCTTATGATCCGACCGACCGCACCACCACTTCCATGCTCAGCAAGCTTTTGCCCTCGATTCCGCTGGGAGTATTTTCGCTACTACGCGACCCGCTGATAAGATAGAGTGATGGTATGCTATACATAAATATTCGTCGTATACAGGGTGTTTCAGGATAGGGTTTCGTAACTTCAGGGTTCGAATGGGGTTCATATTTGAAGACAAAAAGCTCTGAAACTTTTTCCCAGATTCGGTCATTTTATAGTACTTTTTGGTGAAAATCGTTTCATTGAGATTTCGTGGACGGTTAACATCCGCCTTAAATAATAAAAATAAAATGACTAACTTACATGATTTAACTTGTAGAATTAGGTAAATTGCAAACGCTTAAATTTGAATGACATCAAAAGAAAAAAGGGGACTGGCTGGACTAGGTCATTTCACTCCCTAGACCTAGACAGCACTGTTGCCAAATCTCCCCATACTCACTGTCCATCGAGTTTTTATAACAATTTACAATTTTTGTATGAAAAAAAAGTACGGAATTTCGATTTGAGTGATTAGGATTTTTTTCTTCATAATGAGTAGGTACTTTCTATTCCTGAAGTTTCTCAAGCCTATCTTGAAACATTCTGTATAATGTCGATAAGTAAAGCAAGTAGAACTCTTCTACAACTGAGCGTTCGGCCCGGCGCATGTGAAATGTCGCGTTTTCCATAAAAACTAAAAATATGCATAATGTTTTTGAGTTTTGCTGTGGAGCGTCCGGCATTCAGCCTGAAAATGTATGGCAAACCTAGCTAAGGTTCTAAACATGACATTGCGTCTAGCTTAGGCAAGAACATTATGTAATGGGCTGACATCATGATTCTAGCCAAAGCTGTAGGTAGACAACCGTATCAAATTACATTTAAAAAAAAAACACACAGACGAAGTTAGTTTTTCAGCTGTCTACTGAGTGAGCGGGTTGTGTGTCTGTTGTCCGGTGCTAACAATATGTACACTTGCGCAGTAGGTGAGCCGGCAACTTTCACGCGAATTAATTTATTCGACTTATTATCTCGAAAACGCAAAAAGCGTGAAGCAATTTCCTTTTTTCAAGCAGCATCCAACGGCGCGGCGGCGCGTGCGCATACATACGGCGAACCGTAGCGAACGCACCTAACAACCAATGCAAATAGAACGCGTACTTAGCGAATCAGAAAAAACTATTTCGAATTGTGTATTTGTAACACACACACACACACACCCTTGTTTGCTCAGTCCCGAAAGCGAGGCGGTCTGTGTTTAGTTGTTGAGAAGCACGAAAACAAGGCCTTAGTGATACAACGGTATTTCACAATTGTTTGTGTCTCTATGTGATGTAACTTGAATATAGGTATACGACAATCTTTCCCGTTTCTCGATAGATGGCGTATTGCATGAGATATTGCAATTTTCAGAAAAGTGCTAACACACCCGAATCCGAGGCGTGCACGAAAGCGAGGCTGGAGCCTCGCTTTCGTCATTTTCAACAGATTTAGAGTGTGTATGAGAATTTTTTTAAAACGCCTCGCTTTCGGTATTTTATTTTACCTGAATCCGAGGCGGTCTCACTTTCGTATATTGAATCGCATGTGTGTATTACCCACCTCGGATTTGGAGTGTATGAAATTATTATTTTTAGTTATCTGTTTACTTTTTTGTTTTGTTGTCGTTCTTGGGATATGGTCTCGCTTTTATATCTATCTTTTAAAAACTATATGCCCGCCTCAATCATCATCGCCCAGCCTAAACCGCAAGACCTAGAAAGCTGAAATTTAGAACACAGGTTTATTTTACAACTCAGGATTTTTGGATTTTCAGATTTTAAGGGATGGAAATGAGGGATGAAATTTTTATGGGAGTATCGATTTTTTTAAAGGTAGGAACTTGAAAATTTTAGTTGTAGCTACTCTTCATAAACAAATGATAACGTGTTTTAGCGTTTTTGAATTTTCAGATTTTAAGGGGTGGAAATGGGAGATGAAAATTTGTATGGGAGTATCGATTTTTTTAAAGGCAGGAACTTGAAAATTTTAATTTTAGCTACTCTTCATAAACAAATAATGACGCATTTCAGGGTTTTTGGATTTTCAGATTTTAAGGGGTGGAAATCGGGGATGAAATTTTTTATGGAAGTATACATTTTTTTATAGATAGGAACTTGAAAATTTTAATTGCAGCTACTTATCATAAATAAATAATGACGTGTTTCAGGGTTTTTGGATTTCAGATTTTAAGGGATGGAAATGGGGGATGAAAATTTTCATGGCAGTTTAGATTTTTTTAAAGGTAGGAACTTGAAAATTTTAATTGTAGCTACTCTTCATAAACAAATGATGACGTGTTTCAGGGTTTTTGGATTTTCAGATTTTAAGGGGTGGAAATGGGGGATGAATGTTTGTATAGGAGTATCGATTTTTTTAAAGGCAGGAACTTGAACATTTTAATTTTAGCTACTCTTCATAAACAAATAATGACGTATTTCAGGGTTTTTGGATTTTCAGATTTTAAGGGGTGGAAATCGGGGATGAAATTTTTTAAGGAAGTATAAATTTTTTTATAGATAGGAACTTGAACATTTTAATTGTAGCTACTTATCATAAATAAATAATGACGTGTTTCAGGGTTTTTGGATTTCAGATTTTAAGGGATGGAAATCGGGGATGAATTTTTTTATGGAAAAGTAATATTTTTTATAGATAGTAACTTGAAAATTTCAATTATAGCTACTCATCATAAATAAATGATGACGTGTTTCAGGGTTTCTGGATTTTCAGATTTCAAGGGATGGAAAGGGGGGATGGGAATTTTCATGGGAGTTTAGATTTTTTTTTAAAGGTAGGAACTTGAAAATTTTAATTGTAGCTACTCTTCATAAATAAATGATGACGTGTTTCAGGGTTTTTGAATTTTCAGATTTTAAGGGATGGAAAGGGGGGATGAAAATTTTCATGGGAGTTTAGATTTTTTTTTTAAGGTAGGAACTTGAAAATTTTAATTGTAGCTACTCTTCATAAATAAATTATGACGTGTTTCAGGGTTTTTGAATTTTCAGATTTTAAGGGGTGGAAATGGGGGATGAAAATTTGTATGGGAGTATCGATTTTTTTAAAGGCAGGAACTTGAAAATTTTAATTTTAGCTGCTCTTCATAAACAAATGATGACGTGTTTCAGCGTTTTTGAATTTTCAGATTTTAAGGGGTGGAAATGGAGGATGAAAATTTGTATGGGAGTATCGATTTTTTTAAAGGCAGTTACTTGAAAATTTTAATTTTAGCTACTCTTCATAAACAAATTATAACGTATTTAAGGGTTTTTGGATTTTCAGATTTTAAGGGGTGGAAATCAGGGATGAAAGTTTTTATGAAAGTATAATTTTTTTTAGAGGAAGAAATTTAAAAATTTGAATTGAAGCTACTCATCATAAATAAATACCGCCTCTCTGTGGGGCGACACCCGGGCGACTGACGGACTGCTTTACTCATTCAATGAATCCGCGGAAGGAAGGAAGGGACCGGAGCGGGTCCGGGGTCGGTGGCGCGTGCGCTCCCCACACACATATTTACAAGGTAACAATAATAATGAAAAGGTCTCAGATTCGGTAATTATAGCATAGATTAGGATACACACTAAACACACTTACACACACATTACACACTAAAAAAGCGAGGCGGTCTCGGATTCGTGTCCGATGGATACACACTTGCGACTGCAGCGCCACCTATGGCATACACACTGGAACTACGTATTTTTAGACATTTTCATACACACTTACCCAACCTGCCAAAACTACCAAAAACGAGGCGTAAAATTTGATCTGCTCTGATTGGTCCGTCAAATATACGTTTTCTGACCAATCAGGGGTCGCTGATTTCAAATCTGCCATTAGAATTTTCCTGTCAAATCCGAGGCGGTCTCGCTTTTGACGGCGCCTCGGTTTCGTTAGTGTGGACGGACGAAACGCCTCGTTTTAGGGAGTGGGCAAACACACACCCTCCCTCTCTCTCACATACGCACACACACACAAACCCTCACACACTTACACCCTTTCTTTGGTTTTTAGGGTTCCGTATCCGTCGTACGGCGTCGGCTTAGTAAAGCCTACGCCGCACATACGGGTATTTGTCTATTTTAACTGGCCAATATTCAATTTCATCAAACTGTTCCTATTCAGTATTGTATCACATAACCTATTCTCCACAAACCAAACAACGACATTTGACACTTACCGCCACCCTGCACCTCTTATCCCGCCCGCCACTTAGTGTGCAATATTGATGTCGGTGCCTGCGCACGTAATGTTTATCGTTTTGCTATCAGAGTGTTAAGAGTTTAATGGGCCTATTTTAGTTTGTTGAGTGTGGGAAAAAAACATAAAGATGGACAGTTGCAAAGCAGGTATTTACGAATGTGTATTAGTTATTTTTAATTAAATTGCAATACAGCATTTTATCGTTCATTTCATCTCATTTGATCGTGCCGGCTACACTGAACTGGTCGGAAAACACAAACTATTAAAGTATCTATGTAGTATGCTTATTAAAGTATCTATGTAGTATTCGTACGTAGTTTATCATACATATTTCTTTAATCTAACACATTGTCACAAACTATTCTTGTTCGCCTGCATGTACTTCTCCCACATCCCAAAGGTTAGTTAGAATAGAATGCCTCGCGGCATTAAGCTCGCCTGTTGTACCTAATTTTGATAAATTGGTGTTCAATAAAGAATATATACATACATATACATATTTACATAGCCGTTTCGACCGACGACGTTTCATTCAGTGCGGTGGTAACAACCCGGGCGGGTTAAACCCTACCACCAAGTAAGATTAGGAGGGAAGGGACCTACAGTTTTACGAGGAATCCGAACCTCGGTCAGCCTCCAACGGTCAGCGGTCACCACAGAGCATCAAATACCTACCGCCCGCTCCCCCTACTAGAGGCGCCCTAAGCGATGATATTTGAAACCCAAAAACTACACGCAGTGCTGCTAGCGCTGTGTGTGTGTGTGCTAGTATCGACACTACACACAAAGAGGAGCAAGTTAGGCACACGCACAAAACAAATGCACACGCACAACACACATATGTAAGTCATAGGCCACGCCCACAGGCTTCAACGGCGTTGTAGAGAAATCGCGCTCACGGCGCCTCTAGTAGGGGCGGGCGCGCGCATTTCATGCTCTGTGGCGGTCACCCTGACAGCAGGCACCCGGTCAGCGGACGTACCGTACTGCAAGTATATTTATTATTATATGGAGTTGTGGGCATGAGTTTCTACTCCAGTCCGCTTAGTTATTCAGCCTGTAGATTGTCGTTGTACCTAAGTTTTTTCTTTATGTAATCCGGTATCTGAGTCGGTCGGAGGGGCCAAAGCACATGCTCCGACCAGCCAATATCACCTCAGAGAAGGTAGGTTCCATACCGGAGACTTCCCTGGATTGTTGGCTATGCTGGACTAGAGGAGAACAACCGAGGCTGCTATGCGGCTATCTTACATCCAGTACGGTGGTATCAACTCAGTCGGCTACAATTTGAGCCTACCACCTAGGGCAAGGGAAAAAAATTACAGCTAATAATAAAACAAACTTTGAGTTTAGTAGTAAAAGTATAGCTTTGAGGCTCATTACTGCCAGCGTCGAGTCTTGTACGGTCCACGCTTAAAATGTGTTCAGTCAGCAATTCTCCCAGTGTGTTCTCACCACATCAAGCTGTTGGCGCCTAGCCCCACATCGTGCATCCGTCAGTTCAGTTTGCTCAGCTTACTGTCCAGTCAGTGTCAGTCCACCGACCGAACAAGACACGGGCGTTCTTCGGTCACGAAAGTCGCGTGCAACCCAAACTCGCGCACGCGCGGCGATGTCATTGTCAAAGTCAGTTCACATTTGAAGACCGCGAGCTGGACACCAACCATGCAGATACTCGAAATAGCCGTCGCAGACCATGTAATATTTTTTTTAAATAATTGAGTTCGTCAATTTAAATTAATGAAAATGTGAAGTGGATTAAATGTGATATATTTTTTCAGTGAAAGTTAAAGTGGTGCACGTTTGTTTAGTTCTGTTTTTGGCATGGCATCTTAAAGTGGGTCCATGGACCCCACTTTACATGAGTGCCTTTAATTTTTTTTTTTTATGGAAACTGATAGATAGTTTGATAGAAATACTTTATTGCTCCAAAAAACATTTAACATAAACACACAATAAGAAATTTACATGAGGGGCAAAGGCGGACTTATCCCTTACAGGGATTTCTCCCAGTCAACCTTTGGATGTTTGAGAGTCGTATGTTGCGAGATATAAGTAGGTAGTAGCAAAAGACTTGAGTGTGGGAATGTAAAATATAATATAAGGAAAATAAGTATATTATATACTTTACATATAAGTACATACTAGTTAATTAAACGTATAAATTACTATTTATTATTTATTAATTAAATACATATAAATTACAATTTATATAATACATTACCTAAATATAAATATATACATACATACTTGTCCATTCAGAATTAAAGGATTTTTTAGCTTTTGACTTCACACTGACACGGTTGGCTACATCCATCACCTACAATCTACAACATCCGTGATGTCAGCCCATAACGCCGGGTGAACTAGGTGCCATGTCAGTGCTTCCCACGATTTCATGTCGGCTACACTGAATTGGACGGAAAACACGAACTATTGACCTACATAGCCTTTTCGACCGACGTTTCATTCAGTGCGGTGGTACCAACCCGGGCGGAATAAACCCTATCACCTAGAAGAATAAGGAGGGAAGGGACCTACAGTTTTACGTGGAATCCGAAGCGAACCACGCCACGGTCAGCCTCCAACGGTCGAGCGGTCACTACTGACCGCTCTCAGGGTTGCTTAACAACAGTCGACCGACCGCACCACTGAGCTACCGAGGCTGACAATTATTTCATTTCATTCATTTATTCAGTAGCATACCGGTCACAAGGCCAAAAATTGCCTTAGCCTAAAAATAAATGCTAATTGTGACAGCAAAATTAATAAATATCTTTCAATGAGTTAACTATTCAACCTGTTTGTTATACAGGTTGTCCCAAAATTCAACGTCAAGCGGGAACCCGGGAGTGGGCCAGTTTATGACTGCCCAGAAAAAAAATCGGAGTAATTTTTATTTTTCCCTGGGTAGTCAGTCAGTCATAAACTGGCCCACTCCCTCGTTCCCGCTTCACATAAAATTTTGGGACAGTTGTACATGGGCAAAATAAATCAAAACAAAACAAAACAAAACTTCCCCTGCCCCTTACTAGGTGGTAGGCTCAAATTGTAGTCGACTGGGTGGGTTGGTACCACCGTACTGGATACAAGATGGTCGCATAGCAGCCTCGGCGGTGTTCTCCTACTCTAGTCCAGTATAGCAATCCAAAGGGAAATCTCCGGTATGGCACCTGCCTTCTCGCTGGTGATATTGACGAATTTCACGCGAGCGAACCCGCGGGCAAAAGCTATTGTGATAAATTGATAATAAACAAAATAATAAACGATTCCTTCTCTTATATTCCCCTATCTCTCTATCTCCCGTCCACACTATACTTTCTTTGATACTGCTCAGCCCTAAGTATATTTAGCGTGATGGTGATGGCATATAGCCTATAGTGAGCCTCAATAACTACTCTATGTTACGCATACCACATCAAAATCTGTTCAGTGGTTCTCCGCCTATATGGATGGCTCACCTTATCATCTTACGCATACTGCATCAAAATCTGTTCAGTGGTTCTCCGCCTATATGGATGGCTCACCTTATCATCTTACGCATACCGCATCAAAATCTGCTCAGTGGTTCTCCGCCTATATGGATGGCTCACCTTATCATCTTACGCATACCGCATCAAAATCTGCTCAGTGGTTCTCCGCCTATATGGATGGCTCACCTTATCATCTTACGCATACCGCATCAAAATCTGTTCAGTGGTTCTCCGCCTATATGGATGGCTCACCTTATCATCATAATGTCCACAAATAAGCGAGTGAGGGAGGGGAGGACTTGAGGAATATTAGCGCATTCATAGACGAATTACGCAAAAACATGCAAAAAGTGCGGCAAATAAAGTCCAAAACTGACCAATTTGGCACACATTGACAAAATTTAAAAAATACCAACATAAAATTTGGTTCCTTACCAACAATGTGGTTTGTTGGTTTTTGAAATAATGAGAAAAATTACTATAAAAAAAAATAAAAAAAAATAATATGAATTTAAAAAAATCTGAGAATGTGTGCATTGTTACAATTTTAGAATACCACTGATGCAAAGTCACACAGCATTAAAGAAAACTGGCTTGTTGAAATTTTGAAATTATATTATTGTAACCACGACCTGCACGAAATTATCGACGTAATTAACCATACGTACCTAAATGCACGTATCTACCTATGTTTGCTTACGTAAGTACATATTATTTTTTTTAGTTTTCATCGAGAGTCTATTTAGAGTAGCCATACTCAAAGTGTGCTCCGCGGAGCCCTAGGGTTCCGCAGAGTCTCTGTGGGGGCTCCGCGAGAACACGAGAAAAAAAATCAAAAATACACCTCTCCTCTCTGGCTCGATTCAGCTCGGCTGCGCAGACGTCATGGCGTCACAGTTTCATACCTCCCATTAGATATTAATTATTGTTTTTCTCTTATATTATAATATTATGTAAGTAACTGTTACGCTGTAATATGATTAGATTATTAATAAAGAATGCACAAAGACTAATTTTTATTTATTTTAGGGCTCCGTCAAATATTTCGCTTTCCAAAAGGGTTCCGTCACCAAAAAAGTTTGAGAACCGCTGATTTAGAGGTTTCTAAAAAGTGGTACATAAACTAAAATCATTTGGAATTTGAAATTCCCGAATGCTGAAGGTCGTTGGCGTTTGTCACGCTATACCACGTGACACCAGACAAAAGTTGTCATAGGTCAAATCAAAACCTTGAAAATTACCCCACTTACCTACGAAAATTTTTTGTCGGTCCATGTGCCGAACAGCCTGTATAAAGCACCTATGTACACCTTATAAGGTTCAATGTGGCACCGTGCAAGTTCACTGTTCGCAAAAATTATGCGAATTAGCATTTTTCAAATTAAAAATAAACATATAGGTACATATTTCCCAGACAACACTATCCTGTGTATTGCAGGAGGTGGAGGCGGGGGCGGTGCGCGGCGGTGGGGGCGGCGGCGGGGTCGCAGCCTCCGACGCCGTGTTCCGCACTGTGCCGCGGGACTCCACCGTATTCCTTGTGTGGAAAGTAACGGTGAGTCAAAAAACTTTGTAAATTTTTCAAAGTCCCCGAAAAGGGGGCGTGTCCTAACCTGCGATAAATGCATGCTCGAAGTTCCTTTTTTAAATGTAAACCAACATGGGTGGCTGTGTCGAGAGACTAGTGCAGTCGACAGAGCCAAAAACACCTCGCCTCGCGAAACCACGTGTGGCGCCATGCCAGCAGATTTGCGGACTGCCTGTACGACGTTTTAAGACACGCAGGTTAAAGGATTCGGAGGACCCTTATTTAAAATAATTGTAGGTATTTTGTAGGTAATTTGTACCGTGTAGGGCCGGTACTTAAAAAGAATATCCCCACTGCATCTCTCCCCATGCATGTCGTAAAAGGCGACTAAGGGATAAGGACAAGATGCCGTGCTGAAGGGCGACAGGCTCGCCACCTCTCACCTTGGCACGGTACTTCCACCGACTCATGCAGCAGGTGGGTCTTCGTGCCTTACTTGCTGCTTGATCGATTTAATCTTGTCCGATTACTTTGCGAAACGTGGTAGTCGGTGTTGTGCTGTAATTTACCAGAGTTCTTGCAGCACAACATCGATTACTCTGCTTACCCCGATTGTCGGGATTCAGCGTGTGTGATATGTATGTATGTATGTATGTATATCTAAATAATATACTTTCTAAGGAATTGTATTAAGATCGTCATGCCTGTCTAACATGGTGTTACCGACTAATTAAATATACCATATACAATATCAATACTAATAATAAATCTGTAAGGGATGCTCATGGAGTAAGTTACTTTGTTTTATGAGATACTGCGTTTGTAGACTCTATGTATGATACTAAAACAAAATTGACAATTTTTTTTTTAATTTTTTCTTTATGTATTATGTTCCTCCATAACTCTTCAACCGATCATCAGAATTCTATAAAACTTAGTATAAACACATTTTACTATACGCGACAGAGGATATAGGCTGAATAAAATTCAGTTCCGGTTACTCTAAAATGTGACTCTCATACAAACCGAATTGTTCCGCGCGCCGAAATAAAGGTACGGTAGCGGGCCCCGCCCTTAGTTACTTAATTTCATCGAGAAGGTTTATCGTTTATCTGAACGTAGCACAGCCTTTTTTCTTATTTACTTTTTCTTTTTGAATACGACTTTCACGCGAGCGAAGCCGCGGGCAAAAGCTACTATGAGTGTCGGCAGATGTCCTCGCAGATATCATAAAGTTAAGTTTTGTCTATGGTCGCGTTGAATGACAACAACCTAACGGTGCGGTCGGAGCACGAAGTACAGTCGTGTCGGTGGCGCGGGAGATGAATCTACTATCCAAGAACATTGTACCATCTATTATAGTGGTCACATCACACTTATCGACGAACGATCTGTAGGCAGCTATAGACAAGCAACTTGACCACAGAACTTGCAGTTAAAAATCCTTCGAACATTAAATATCTTGAAGTTTTAAAAAACCGGCCAAGTGCGAGTCGAACTCGCGCACCGAGGTTTACGCATCACAAAAAAAGTCGAAAAAACACGATTCTTGTATAGAGACCCCCTTAAAAAAACGCATCAGAGCCGTCTTTATTCATCACCAGTCACCACCCAAAGGTTGACTGGAAGAAATCACTTGCAGTGATAAGTCCGCCTTTGCGCACTCCTGTATTTACTGTTTCTTGTCGTCTACTGTCGTTTAAAGAGTTTCTATTCTATTCTGTTCTATTATGTTCTATTCTGCTCTATTCTGTTCTATTCTGTTCTATTCTGTTCTATTCTGTTCTATTCTGTTCTATTCTGTTCTGTTTTGTTCTGTTCCATTCTATTCTATTCTAAAAGACCGTTTTTGCACATTCGCGTATTTTGGCGCATCTTAAACTTGGTAAACGGCCAATATCGAGCCAAAACGGCCCAATCTAATAGTTGTTTACACATCGTACAAGTCAAGTGAAGTGAAATGCTAGCTCACTTATAGCTAGTCAGTCAGGCAACACAAATTATGTGCGTTATTATTACTGCCCACTCCGTTGTAGCTGTGAAGAATCACCGCTATGTCATTCATAGCGGGCTATTCTGAAAGAAAAGCACTCATAGTAGGTAGGCGTATGTAGGTTCATTCTTGATCGCATTATTCGCAGTATACGTAGAGAAAAACCCGCCCAGTGCGAGTCGAACTCGCGCACCGATGGTTCCGTATCGCCATGTCATGGTCAGCGCCACTCACGCCATCTATGGATTAGTTAAAATGCCTCATACTCTTTTCGGTAGATGGCGCGGATACACTTTTTAGTTTCTTGTATTTTTTGACTATTTGTTATTATTTTATTATTTGTTGTTATATCGGCCATAATAACACATATTCTGTGAAAATTTCAACGGGCTACCTATTACGGTTCAATCAAGAGATACAGCCCTTCGACAGACGGACAGACAGACAGACGGCGTAGGCTTAGTAATAGGGTCCCGTACGACGGATACGGATACTTAATAATTGAACTATGGGGAAACGACATACATTTATTTTTATTTATTTCGTTATTTTAACCACCTAGGGCCATATTTAAAATAAAAACCGGCCAAGTTCGAGTTGAAATCGCGCATCGAGGGTTCCTTACCACCGCGTAATTGGCCGGTTTTTATTATTTAGTGTTTTACTATAGAATTTTCACTATGATCACACCAAGTTTGCCGCTTGTATAATTAACTACAATAGACCCAAAAACAAACAAAAAACTTTGAAAAAAAGAACACTTTTATCTTATGGGCCCCCGTAAATTTTTTACTTTTTTTGTGTGTGTGTGCGTTTTTCTTTTGTTACGATATTTTATCCTCTATAATAAATAACTTATTCTGTTCAAATTTCAACGGGCTCAACCTATTCAAAGGTTCAAAAGATCCAACCCTTTAAAGGTAGGACAGACAGACGGACGGACGGACGGACGGACGGACAGACGGCGGCGTAGGCTATAAGCGCTTGTATAAGCGTATAGTGGGTTTCCGACTGTGAGCGTGCTGACTGTGAGCTATAAGAAGCGATTAGTCGGCCTCTGGTCAGTGAGCGAAAAATTCTAACGTAGTAGTCTGAGGTAGCCAGAAAGAGCGATACTGACTGGCGGCTCACTGGCGCTGTGCGCGTGCGAGTGAGCGGCTTTTGGGGGCATACTGTTCACCTATTATGAATATTAAAAGTAATATCAATACAAAACATTTAATTACTTGTTAGGTTTCCGTATCCCGTACGGAAGCCTATTACTAAGCCTCCGCCACCGTCCGTCTGTCCGAGGGCACTCTCTTGAACTGTAATAGGTAGCCCGTTGAAAATTTCACAGAATATGTGTTACTATGGCGGATATAACAACAAATAATAAAAAAAAGAAAATGTCAAAAATTAAGGGGGGCTTCCATACAACAAATGTCCGAAAAATCGATTAGTCACACTACTGAATAATAGATGGCGCCACAGGCTTTTATACATTGCATTGTTGAAAGACAAAAGATAGGCGGATAATAGCGGATAGATACGGAAACCTCCGTGTGCGAGTAAAACTCGCACTTAACAGATTTTTTTTTATACTGAAATACGTCAATTTTGAAAAAATTACGAAAATTGCCAAAATTAAAAAAAATTGAATTAGAAAATTTAAATTATTTATTTTCAAGTATATGCATACACGAAAACCATTTTAACTAGGTACTCACTCACACTGCAAGATAAAGACGACTCGTAACTCGCGTAACTAACGGAAAATAAAAAAATCATAACTCCCAAATTTTTCACTTTAAAAAAAAAAAATTAAAAAAAATTTCCGGATATTGAGTCATTCTACAATATAAAAATATAAAAGTTTAAAATATATATTTAGAAATATGTTTAAAAGTGCCCTTTTTAAACCCCCTAAAACGGTTATTTTAAGCGGTTTTTTGCGATTTTCTCAAAAACTCTCAAACTTTTCGCCTTTTGTAGCCCTCGTCAGTACGCGTCATTTGGCACCGTAAATGTTTACGTAGCCTTAAAACTCACGACACTAGGGCGAATTCTCACTCTCGCTGGAAATCGGGGACTATACCGAAGCGATCGAAAAGACATTTTCAATGTCAAAAATTTTTGTCGAATTCAAACCTGACTGCCACACAATTTATAGAACTTTCTGTATCGGTACCCCTCTAGGCCGAAATACAGAACGACTCAACAGGAACACTAGAATCGTATTGAGTTGAGCCGAACCGTATTTCGCCAGAGCGCCCCCAATGCGGAAGCTATAAATACGTCCCTGAGGTGTGGGTAGCTAGCAAGCAAGCAAGCAACCACACAAAAGTGGATCCGGTCGTATTTAATGCACATTCTAGTGCGCGCGTCCTCGATTCCATGTTCTGTTCAACAATGATTGCTATTTATTTGAAGAATGAAACGGCAACGGGAGTTTTAAATTTGGACCAAGATTCATAGGAAAGAGAATTATTGTGCTCGATGTAACATGCTTTCTGTATTCTATTGTTGTTTATTGTTTATTGTTCTATTATTGTATCATTCTAGACACAAGTTACGCTCTAGTGAGCGTAATTTGTGTCTAGATCATTAATATTTGAAGAAGGTTTTCTCTGCATTAATGTGTTTTAATGTATCCGGTCAACACAGTGTGTTTAAGAGTGTATATACGATCACAATCACAATACTGTGGATGGTGTTAATAATCACATTGAATGTTTATATATCTTATTAAGATTTTAACCACATTGAATGTTTACCTATATCTCTTATTAAGGTTTTAATCACATTGAATGTTTATATCTCTTATTAAGATTTTAACCACATTGAATGTTTACCTATATCTCTTATTAAGGTTTTAATCACATTGAATGTTTATATCTCTTATTAAGATTTTAATCACATTGAATGATTATATTTCTAAGGCTTTAATTACATTGGATGTTTATATATCTAAGATATTAATCACATTTAATGTTTATATCTCTTGTTAAGATTTTAATCACATTGAATGATTATATCTCTAAGGTTTTAATTACATTGGATGTTTATATATCTAAGATATTAATCAAATTTAATGTTTATATCTCTTGTTAAGGTTTTAATCACATTGAATGTTTATATCTCTTATTAAGATTTTAATCACATTGAATGTTTATATCTCTAAGGTTTTAATTACATTGGATGTTTATATATCTAAGATATTAAACACATTAAATGTTTATATCTATTATCAAGGTTTTAATCACATTTAATGTTTATATCTCTTGTTAAGGTTTTAATCACATTTAATGTTTATATCTCTTGTTAGGGTTTTAATCACATTTAATGTTTATATCTCTTGTTAAGGTTTTAATCACATTTAATGTTTATATCTCTTATTAGGGTTTTAATCACAATCGTTTCAAAAAGATTGTTTAGTCATTCATTCATTACAGATTAATCACGTAGTTGCTCACGGTCTCGCTGCGACATTTTAATCGGTTTTTGCGACGGAAGCCGATCAGGAAATCGCCCAACCAAAAAATCTATCAAGCACTGACATCCTAGGATTTCGTATTCGCTCTTCAATTCAATTAGTTTTTTTGGTCTCTATTGTACATTAAATACACTCAGACAAGCCAAATACTGTACGCGATTTTTCTTATTCTATTTCGATCCGAGCTAAAATATGCAATCGTGAAAAGATTTACAATAAAAATTTAAAATACAAATACTTTATTACAAGTAAAATAAAAAAAATATGGAGATGACGCCTTAAAAAGAAATGTGGTGCATCAATCCCAGTATTGATGCGAAATGGTTTTTTTGCGTAGTGTCGTATTTACAGCTATACATACCGTTTTATAACTTTTTTAAACAAAATATTTTTTTGTTTAAATTTTCTGCGCTCATCGATTTGCGCTTAGCCAAGTTTTTGCTTACACAATCATTGGTGGGCTTTCAATTATAGGAAACACCAAGTGCGAGTCGAACTCGCGCACCGAGGGTTCCGTATCGCCATGTCATGGTCAGCGCCACTCACGTCATCTATGGAATAGTTAAAATGCTTCATACTCTTTTTGGTAGATGGCGCGCATACTCTTTTTCTTGTATGGGGACACCCGTGATTTTTTTACTTTTCTTATTTTTATTATTTGTTGGTATATCGGCCATAATAATTAAATAACACATATTCTGTGAAAATTTCAACGGGCTATCTATTACGGTTCAAGTGATACAGCCCTCGGACAGACAGACAGACAGACAGACAGACGGACGGCGTAGGCTAAGTAATAGAGTCCCGTACTATTACGTTACGAAACCATAAAAGATTAAACTCACCTCACTCACCTCTTCACCACGCGCACTGGGCAGGAATTAAAAATAATAATTTAAAAAAATCGGGGTGTGGCTGTGTAGTGGACACGGCCGTGTGTTTTACGCGAATACGTGTACGTAAACTGGTACGTAACGGGTAATATTTTCCTAGAGCGTATTACGTAACGAACTCTTCGATCCTTTAGCTATCGAGTGGTGTAATTAATTTTTATTTTTATTTTTATGGAAACTGACACGCTTGGCTACATCACCTACAACGTCCGTGATGTCAGCCTATAACACCGGGTGAACTAGGTGCCATGTCAGTGCTTCCCCCTTTGATCGTGCCGGCTACACTGAACTGGTCGGAAAACACAAACTATTTACATAGCCGTTTCGACCGACGTTTCATTCAGTGCGGTGGTACCAACCCGGGCGGGTTAAACCCTACCACCAAGTAAGATTAGGAGGGAAGGGACCTACAGTTTTACGAGGAATCCGAGCCTCCAACGGTCAGCGGTCACCCATCCAAGTACTGACCGCACGACAGTTGACTGTCTGCACCACTGAGCTATCGAGGCTGACAAATTGTTGATGTAGGTAGATGATAGATATGAAGCTGCAACACCAAACTGTATCCCCCGATTTTGTTATCATCAGTTTCTGGATTGGCTCCCACTATGGAAGCAAAAAGACGTATTCACGTCAAAAAAATACAAAGTTGTATACATACATTGACGGAACCATAAAATAGTAATTTCTCGAAGCTTTTTTAATTCGCACAAAAAACTGTCACGACCACGGAATACGAAGTTAAGTTGTGACCGCACAGCAGCCTCGGCTGTGTTTTCCTCTAGTCCAGTATAGCCAGCGATGCAAAGTGCAGTCGGTGTGGCACCGTCTCGAATGTGATACTGGCTTAAACGGAGCAGCCACACTTACCGGGTTACATAAAAAAAATAAGAACACATAACATTAACCAATATTTCATTGAGACATTACATACAGATGCACATTTAGTATATTATATTATATATATACAGGGTGTCCCAGAAACCGACGATAATCCTTTAACAGGAGATAGAGCTGCTAATTACCTCTCAGAATATCTAATTTCAGGTTTAGTAAAAATGGCTTAGTTTTTGAGATATTGTCATTTTTGTAAAAATCCAAAATTTTCTCCCTCAGCTCATTTTTTTAAATGCCACAAGTACAAATATAAGGTTTTCTTAAATCTAGTTTTTGTCAAATATTCCTGAAAAGTAAGGCTTTCACACAGTATAATTTATTTTTTCATATTTAATCCTGTTTAGCTGAAAAACGACTTAAGAGCCACATGTTAAAATTTTTTCAGCCTCATCCCTTGAGTTTGGCCCTTCGCGGTGAAAAAAAAAAATTACTACACGAAAGTGGCATTATGCAACAAAAATATGCCCATCTAATGTAGTTTTTAAAATGGTACATCACTTACCGATTTGCCCAATAATTTATCAGATATTGTTATTTAACTGCAAACGGACCTCGGAATTTGATAACTGTTCTACCAACTACGAATAGGAATAAAATAAACACTTAAAGTAATTGGTCTTTATTAACCTGTTAAAGTAGATGTTCAAATTATTTACAACCTGCACAAATGCTAGCTCGACATCTTCTCACAAATGCCCGGTTGATGCGTCGAGCAAGTACTCGATGCAAGTGCAGATACGTCCACCTATGCTATGTAGTTTGTGTTTTCCGTCCAGTTGAGTGTAGCCGGCACGACCGAAGGCAAGCACTGACGTGGCACCAAGTTCACCCGGTGTTATGGGCTGACATCACGGATGTTGTAGGTGACGTAGCCAACCATGTCAGTTTACATAAAAAAAACCTGAGCTACTGCCGTAATTCTTTCTTTGAGCTCTATCAAGTTTTCTATCGGTTTCCCGTAAACTTTTTCTTTTAATAGCCCCAATAATAAAAATCTAATGGATTTAAATCCGGTGATCTAGACGTCCGGTCTATCCGTGGGGATGCAAGTGGCTAGGAGGTCACAAGACGTCCGTTGAATTGTAGAGACTTTAAACGGGCGAATTATCTTGAGTTTCTGCAACAGGAGCTTCAGAGCCTTTTAGAAGATGTACCATTGGCCATACGGAGGTGGTTGCAAAATGATGGCTGCCCAGCCCATTACGCTAGAGAAGTGCGTAATTTTTTAGACCAAGCATATCCCCACAGATAGACCGGACGTCTAGATCACCGGATTTAAATCCGTTAGATTTTTATTATTGGGGCTATTTAAAAGAAAAAGTTTACGGGAAACCGGTGGAAAACTTGATAGAGCTCAAAGAAAGAATTACGGCAGTAGCTCAGGTTTTTTTTATGTAAACTGACATGGTTGGCTACATCAAAATCATTAAGGCATCGAGTACTTGCTCGACGCATCAATCGGGCATTTGTGAGAAGATGTCGAGCTAGCATTCGTGCAGGTTGTAAACAATTTGAACATCTACTTTAACAGGTTAATAAAGACCAATTACTTCAAGTGTTTATTTTATTCCAATTCGTAGTTGGTAGAACAGTTATCAAATTCCGAGGTATTTTTGCAGTTAAATAACAATATCTCATAAATTATTGGGTAAATCGGTAAGTGATGTGATGTACCATTTTAAAAACTACATTAGATGCGCGTATTTTTGTTGCATAATGCCACTTTAGTGTAGTAATTTTTTTTTTCACCGCGAAGGCCCAAACTCAAGGGACGAGGCTGAAAAATTTTTAACATGTGGCTCTTAAGTAGTTTTTCAGCTAAACAGGATTGAACATGAAAAAATAAATTATACCGTGTGAAAGCCTTACTTTTCAGGAATATTTGACAAAAACTAGATTTAAGAAAATCTTACATTTGTACTTGTGGCATTTAAAAAAATGATCTGAGGGAGAAAATTTTGGATTTTTACAAAAATGACAATATCTCAAAAACTAAGCCATTTTTACTAAACCTAAAATTAGATATTCTGAGAGGTAATTAGCAGCCCTATCTCCTGTTAAAGGATTATCGTCGGTTTCTGGGACACCCTGTATATATTTTATGTAATCCGGTATTGGTGGCTGAGTCAGAGGGGCCAAAGCGCATGCTCCGACCAGCCAATATTACCTCCGAGAAGGTAGGTGCCATACCGGAGACTTCCCTTGATTGCTGGCTATACTGGACTAGAGGAGAACACAGCCGAGGCTGCTATGCGGCCATCTTACATCCAGTGCGGTGGTATCAACCCAGTCGGCTACAATTTGAGCCTACCACCTAGTAAGGGGCAAGGGTTCGTCATCGGAATCCGTATCCATACGGAGGCCTATCTGACGGACGCCGTCTGTCTGTCTGTCTGTCCGTCCGTCCGAGGGCTTTTGAACGGGCGCGGCGGCGGCGTTGAAATAAGCGTTATGATGGCGAATATGCCACCAAATAATAAAAAATAAAAACAAAAAGTAACCCATACAATTATTATAATTGTGGGAGAGTTCCATCTACAGAATGATCATTTAACTAATATTTTAACTACAAAAGTATGAAACCACGTAAAACTGTAGGTCTCTTCCCTTCTTACATTACTAGGTAGGTGGTAGTGTTTATCCCGCCTGAGTTGCTACCACCGCACTGAATGAAACGTCGGTCGAAGCGGCTATGTAAATAGTTCGTGTTTTCCGTCCAGTTCAGTGTAGCCGACATGAAATGAAGGGAAGCACTGAAGTGGCACCTAGTTCACCCGGTGTCATGGGCTGACAGTGACATCACGGATGTTTTAGGTGATGTAGCCAACCATGTCAGTTTCCATAAAAAAATTCACCCTTTTACGCGGTATTTTAAAATATAGTTTAAAAATTTTAAAATGCTTTATTTTATTCCACTCTTGCAAATTAATACGACAGACACTGTTGTACACGAAAAAGTATTCGACTGGTCACATTCAAAAGTGAAAAAGTTAAATTACAAATTTAAAAAACCCCCGACCCTTAAAAAGCAAAAAATAATTTCCGTTTACTTACTTAAAGGAGTCGGGAGACCGCTAAGTAAATTCCCGCGCAGCTCTGAGTTTTATATTTTATTTACTTAGCGGTCCCCCGACTCCTTTAAGTAAGTAAACGGAAATTATTTTTTGCTTTTTAAGGGTCGGGGGTTTTTTAAATTTGTAATTTAACTTTTATTTCAAGCTTTTTAAAAGAAACCGCATGAAAATCGGTCCACTTTTTAAGATAATAATTTTTTTTATTACTTAATTACTTGATTACTTGATTACAAACATAGCTAAGAACCATCCCGATTAAACAAGCTTCCTAATAAAAAAAACCGCATCCAAATCGGTCCATCCGTTTGGGAGCTACGATGCCACAGACAGACACACACACACACACACACACACACACACACACACACGTCAAACTTATAACACCCCTCCGTTTTTTGCGTCGGGGGTTAAAAATACCTGCAACCGTTAATCCATATAAATACATTGAAAATCAGCAAGTTTTGAAATACCACGGGAAAACATTACTGGGGAATCTTTCAATTTGAAAGATCGTATACCGTTTTAAAAGTATATAAAATCTTCCCTGACCAGCTAATCTCAGTCTGGCCACACAGCCACTGACCGCCGATCACTCATTTCATTACTCAGTCACACGCCAGTGCGCGCACTTATTATAAATACATACATATACTTACATATGTACATGCTTCACTTTTAATTGCCTCTCTCACACCCAGGGTTGCCGACGCTCCCGCAATTCCGGGAGTCTCCCGGATTCAAACTGCAATTTTTTTTTAATGTCCCTTCTCCCAGAATCGTGCATAAAATCCCTAAATATTAAAAAAAATACCTAGGGAACCTCAGTAATTATAAATAGTAATAAATCATGTTATATTAAAGTTTATGAACGTTACTATTACATTTATAATAATATTATTTAATTTCTTTATTCACACACAAGTCCCATTAATAGCATACGCTCAATACATACTGTATACAGGGTGTTGTAACGGCCACTACATAAAATTTAGGAAATTATTATTGGGATCAACAGTAACAAAAAAGTCTAATTACTTTTTTCTGAATTCCTTTTAAATAAAAAGTTACAGTTTTCATACAAACTAATTGATTTATTTAGTGTAAAAAGATCTAATGTTCCGCACGAACATGGGAATGAAAGGCGCGCGGTGAGTGAGCGAGCAGGGACGAGTGCGCGAAGAGAGGAGATGCGCGGGGCAGCGGCGCGCGTGGGGTGGAAAAACGCGTGTTTTTCCACCCCGACCGTGTTCCCGCGCCAGCACCCTCCCCCGCGCGCGTCAGATTACACTTGACGAAAACATCAATTAAAAAATTTATAATATCTTGAAAACTAAACACTTTAGAAAAAAACTTAATTTACTTTTTTCTCTCGGGAAAACATGAGGATTGCGCGGAATTAATCTACTGGCCGTTACAACACCCTTTATAAAATATTATACTATTCAATAATGTATAATACAATTCAAACACTTCAAGAAACTATTCTATAAATAAAACAATAAAAAATTATTACAAAATTACTTCGTAACATGATTTATTATTTAGATATTTTTTAATTGAAAGCGCGACATATAGCGCCGATCCACCCATAAGGTGTCCAAAGACGCCCATGGACATTGGGTCGTATGCGGCGGTTGCGAATGCCATGCCGGCCTGACGGATGCCCATTTTCGCTCCTCTTGAAGGACCCGAGACTGTCTGTTCTTGTATATTACTCAGCTGTTTTTTTTTTCTCCCGGATTTTTCTACCCGTGGGTTGGTAGCCCTACTCACGCCTCCGCGCCGCCGCGCCGCCAAAGTTGTGAGCCGCAGAAGCCTACATTTACGATATCTTGACACGTTAGGTAGGAGTCCATCCATAGTCGGCATGCGACCAAAACATTTATAATTTAATTGATGTGCACGCGGCACCGCTCGCGGTAAATTCAGGGAAAACCCATACAGTTAAAACTGTTTAGTAGTGTTCGAGTAAATGACATGAAAATTAACAGAATTGGCTATTAGGGTTCCAAAGATACAGCAGTAAGGCAGAAAGACAGTCAAACAGACTGACAGACGGCGTACGCCTAGTAATAGGCTTCCGTACGGGGTACGGAAACCTAATAAAAAGGGCACGATAGAGCGATAGGGAATAGGTGAGACAACGAAAAGGATAGACGTGATCGATAATTTCATCATTAGTCAAAATTTTGTTGTTTTGAATTTCTCCCAGTCAAACATTTGCACCACATTCACACAGCACAGTCGGTCAGTGTAAGTGCCTGCGACAGTAAGCTAGAAGCAGTATAGTTAATGAATCCGTACTGGACTGGGTGGGTGATTAGCCGCACGGCTCAGTAATGAGTAATGAACCGTTGTCTGCGTCTGCGCGGCCAGCGGCCTGTGTGTCTACTGACACGGTGGCCTGGTGCGCCGTGATTGTGTCCGGCAGAAGAAGTGCAGAACTCGGCCGCTTGCGCACGTTGTTCCATCTAGGATCCATTGCTGTAACTGTAATTCATATTTGTATTCATGCATATTTTTTTATTAAAACATGTTCGTAATATTATATAATTTTTTTTATCTATTTATTTACACATTTACAATATATTTTACATAAATTTTACATAAACAAAGTATAAAAATACAAATATATACCTAAAATTCATATAAACAATCCGATATTGACCAAATTGAAATGGGACCACACTTTTTATTTGAAAGCTGGTGCGGGAAGCACCAGCTTTCAAATAAAAAAAGAATCATCAAAATCGGTTCACCCAGTCGCAAGTTCTGAGGGGACAAACATAAAAAAAATATAGTCGAATTAAGAACCTCCTCCTTTTTTTTTTTTGAAGTCGGTTAAAAATATTAACGGAACTTCCACCACCGGCGCGGCGGCGGCGGGACGAACCCAAGCTACCGATGATGGTCGGGCCCTAGGGAGAGAAACCTCCGGACGATGCGTGCAGTGTCGAGCAGGGCTGCCTTCTGGATGTGGCCCTTGACCCAACCACTCAGCGAGAGCCTCTTAAGGTGGTCGCCGAGGCTCTTCGCTATCAGCCCATGCGCTGATACGACCTTGGGCACAACGATCGTCGAGTCGACGGGCCACATTTTGGTAAGCTCGTGCTGCAGATCCAGATACTTCAGCATCTTCTCTGCTTCCTTACTGACGAGGTTACCATCGTGCGGCACGGCGATATCGACGAGCGTTGCGCGCCTCGCCTCCCGGTCCACTATCACAATATCAGGTCTATTCGCGAGAATAGTCCTATCTGTAATTAATAATGGACCGGTCCCAGTAGAGTGTGACATGACCGTTCTCGAGAACGGGCGGCGGATTGTACTTATAGTAAGGCACTTCGGTGGACGCGGCCTGCTGTGGATGCATCCTATAACAACTTTGGATGGATTCAAATCAGGCCTTACCTGAGTCCACCATCAGTGGCTCAGGTAGCAGGGCCTGGAGGAATACGACTTGGGGTACCTCCAGGCAAGTCGTTACCGTTACCTTCACGTGGTGTCGTCCGTTATCATTAGTATCCCATCAGGTGCTGATACAACAGAAACGGTGAGGCGGTTTGCTCGGGAGGGAGCCGCGCGCGGAGATGCTCATGTCTTGCTCGCTGTGGGTGGTTCCCTGCTAGATACGATCTGATACAGTTATTCGCAGACCTTCACTGTGATGGCTAGACTGACCGGGGGAGGGGCGGCTGAGATCTGTATTGCACCAGTCGTATCTTGGTAGGGGGCAATCCGGGATGCGTTCATTGTGTGGGCGTCTTCGCGTGCGGGCCACTCCGGGTCTCCCAATCCACTTATCCTCCACATCCACTACATTCCCATCCTTGCACCAACCCATTTCCCTTCCCTTCTCTGTAATCCCTTTCCACGTAAAGGTGTAAACGTTCGTGCCTACACTGGGGCGGCACTCTGCCGCTGGCGGTGAGGGGAGGTGACGGAGGTGCCCGCGATGGATCGACGATGGTCGTCCCCTGGACGCTGCGGGGGGTTATCCTGAGGTAGCAGGCGTCCGACCACATATAGACGCTGGAGGACAAATGCGGAGTCGGGAGTATATTCGGCAGCGTTTCAGGGGTCGTGCCGGGCAGCGGTGCCTCCGCGGACACCTTTATCATCAGGGGGTGCTCGGTGAGCTCGTCAGGAAGGACGAGGGGGTTCACCGGGTCCCCCCTAAACACCGTCGCTAACGAACTTGTCTCTCTACTATCCCTTTCCATGTACAGGTGGAAGAGTTCGTGCCTAAACTGGGGCGGCACTTTGCCGTCGGCGGTGAAGGGAGGTGAAGGGGGTGCCCGCAAATAGATCGACGGTGGCCGTCCCCTGGGGGCTGGGAGGGTCTATCTCGGGCAAGCGAGTGTCCAACCACATAGAAGCTGGAGGGCTAACGCGTTGACCGGGTGACTTTCCTCAGCGTACCAGGGGTCGAGTCGAGCAGCGATGTCCTTGCGGGCTCCCTCATCACCATCGTGGGGAGACACAGTGGGCTCGCCAGGTATGACGGGCGAGCTCACTGGGTCTCCTGAACACCGCAGCTAACGAATCTGAGCGCGGAGAGTCGGCGAACTCCGCGTCCGTAAACTTAGCTGGGCCATTTAAGGGGGCACTGCATAGGCCTCTTCCTTATTCCTCCCATACTCGTGGGAACGTAAAATGAATGAAAACCTAGAAAAAACAAAAACCAACAAAACTCAAGAAAGAGGGGACCAATCGTCGCGAATAGACAATCGCTTGATGACCCCTTCTTCTTCCAACAAAGATGAAAAAGCGGGAAAACTACAGATTGAGGATAGCTCTTCTTCCTTAGGAGAGGATGACTTTATCCTCTCTGAAGAATCTCAAGATTCATTTAGAACCAGCGACTCTCTTGTGGACCTTATGAACGCGAGCTCCCTCAACTTAGAGGAGGGCGCATTAAATGAGGGTGCACAGGAGAGTCACTTTAAGACTGTCAGTAAGAATAGAAAGAAGAACGAAAGAAGACGAATGGCACAAGATCAATCAAGAGGCTTGGTAGTGCCAGAGACTAGTAAACAAAGTACAACTGCAAGCAAGTCAGGAGCTGCAAAAGGGCCAAAGTCGAAAGGCCAGTCGACAGTAAGTCAGGCAAAGGCCATGGCGACTACGGCTGCCTCGGAACACACCGAATCCGGTAAACAAGACCCTGCTGCGGCGACTGACGTAGTGGACACGGGTGAGACGAGAAAGAAGATGAAGAGGCAGGACACCGACCCGGAGGAGTCGATGCAAAAACAGGCAAAGAAAAGGAAACCCAGAATCCGCAACAAGGACAGCACGCCTTACTCGCGTCCTCCTGTCAGGAACACTGGGCGTGGTGTGGCAGTGTATCGCGAGGATGGAGTGAACCTCGATGGGGAGCTGGCTAACCTAGTGAGAAGAAAGCTCATAAGCTTCATTGGAGAAGAAATGGTGAAGGAAGATGCAGGCGAACGAGTCCGATTTGTTACTTCGGGATTGGTCGCAGAAGGATTCTTCTTGGTAACAGGGAGAACAGAAGCAGCGAGAGACTGGGTCCTCAGCCTGGACTTTGGTGAAATCGGCAGTCATCGTATGAAAACCAGGAGTGCCGACAACATCAGAGCCACAATCTGGCTTCCCGGCCCACCAGAAGATCATCCGGAGCATCCACTCGAGTGGATCAAGAGTCAAAATCGACCCAGAGTGGAGCTAAGAATTGGGGAGTGGACGGTAATACGCAAGAACCCAGGACCCATGGGTACCCTCCTAATATTAAGCATTCCAAAGGAGGTAGAAACTTTTCTAGCCATTGACAGAGCACTTAGCTACCAAGCCTGCACCGTTCAAGTACGGCTAGCACCAGAAGCAGAAGGGAGCGGCAAAACGGCCACTGACCCAACCCAAAGGGAAACAACCTCCACACACACGCACAATGCAGCCACACAACACTAAAATCACCCACACATCAACATTGAACACAACACACACTCATACATCAGCACCACACAAAAACACAGTACAGACACACACCTCACAAATAAACTCGAACACAACACAAATCACACTATATACAAAGATAACCCAGATAAATCTACATCACTGTATCGAGGCCACCGCAGAGCTGTGCAAATCCATATGCACAGAGAAGATCAAAATTGCTGTAATACAAGAGCCATATGTATACAAAAACCGGGTACGTGGCCTGGGAACTCTGAGTGGAGATTTACACTATGACGACACAGGTACCGAAACACCAAGAGTTTGTATATTTACATCGCATGACCTAAAAGCCACATGCTTAAGACAATTTTGTTGCAGAGATCTAACTGCAGTCGAAGTAGCCATAAGACTGGACCACGACAAGGACCAGAGGCTGGTTATTGTGTCGGCATATATGCCACATGATGGACGAATGCCGCCTGCACCAGAGGTACAGAAGATAGTGGAGCACTGCAAAGGTAAGCGCCTACCCATTATTATAGGGTGTGATGCGAACTCGCACAACGAGGTGTGGGGTAGTACGGACACTAATGCGAGAGGAGAGGCACTTCTCGAATTTGTAGTAAGTAACAATCTAGATTTACTCAATGTGGGCAATGAGCCAACATTTGTAACAAGATCACGGAAAGAGGTGCTGGACATAACACTGGCATCCGAAGAAATAACAAAATATGTTAAGGAATGGAAAGTAGAGGCAGAGGACTCTATGTCAGATCACAGACGAATAACTTTTCAACTGAGAAATGACATAGAACAATGTGTGGTTCGCAACCCCCGAAAGACAAACTGGATAAAATACGAAGAGGAACTAGATACTAAACTACACACAGAGACGAACCAAAGAATAGTAAGCACCGTAGAACTAGAGAATGAAGTCAGAACCACATGTGAGGCTATAATAGCGGCTTTCGAGGAGTCATGTCCACCCAGGAAATTAAAAACAAATAAAACACCATGGTGGAACAAACAACTCGCGAAAGCAAGGAAGGAATGTAGAAGGGTGCACCGATTAGCGATGAAGAGAAATGAAGTGGGACTCTGGAGTCAGTACAGAGAATTGAGAAGCTCCTATAGCAAACTACTGCGCAGATCAAAAAGAGAGACTTGGGGGAACTACTGTGAGCATATAAAGACATGCCCAGAGGTAGCGCGTTTAGCGAAGATTCTCTCAACAGATAAACCAAGCCAGTTAGGTATGATAAAAAAAGCCGACGGCAGCATGACAGGCTCACCAAAAGAGGCACTACAAACAATGATGGAAGTGCACTTTCCAGAATGTGAAGAGTATCAGCCTGGCAATATCACGTTATTATCAGAGGAGGAGACATTTCCAGAAGAAGAATCGAAATGGAACACGGCGAGGAGAATAGCCAACAGAGAAACAGTGGAATGGGCAATAAGCAGCTTCAAACCGTTTAAAGCCCCAGGACCTGACGGTATTATTCCTATCTTCTTACAAAAAGGTGGACAACGAATAATATCGAAGCTTACAAGTATATTCCAGGCGAGTATTGCCCTAACCTATATTCCGATCCAATGGAGAGAAGTTAAGGCGATATTCATACCAAAACCCGGCAAAAAGACATATACAGAAGCAAAATCGTTCAGAAGCATAAGCCTATCTTCATTCGTCCTCAAAACAATGGAAAAACTAATGGATAAAGACATAAGAACTAGAATAAGCAATTGCATGCCCCTAAATGTAAATCAGCATGCATATACCATAGGTAAGTCAACAGAAACCGCACTACACAATCTTGTGGTACGCATAGAAAGGGTCTTCGAAAACAAAGAATATGCGCTAGGATGCTTCTTCGACATCGAGGGAGCCTTCGATTGCGCGACCTTTAACGCGATTGGCAAAGCTCTAAGAAGAAACGGCATAGAAGTAGCAGTGGCAGACTGGACCACAACAATGCTAGGTGGTCGTAGAGTAACGGCACACCTGGGGAAATCCACACACACTGTGAAAGTCAAAAGGGGATTTCCACAAGGAGGATGTCTCTCACCTCTAATGTGGTGTCTTCTAATAGATGAACTAATAAGTACAATAAATCAGAAGGGGATATATCTTCAGGCATACTCGGATGATGGAGTAATCCTTATAGTTGGGAAAGACCTAAGCACAATAAGCTATCTAATGCAAAATGCCTTAAACAAAACACTTAAATGGTGTAAAGACAAGGGACTAGGACTAAACCCAAAGAAGACAGAACTGGTTCTGTTTACAAAGAAACGGAAAATACCCGAATTAAAGCTGCCAACTATAGCAGGCGAACGTTTGCAGCTAAGTCACAATGTGAGATTTCTGGGCGTTGAACTAACAAGCAAGCTCAGTTGGGAAAGACATATAACAGTACAATGCGGTAAAGCCAAAATAGCATTATGGCAGTGCAGAAGAGCAGTGGGGAAAACCTGGGGCCTAAGACCCAAGATGGTAAACTGGATCTACACTGCAATAATCAAACCAAGGATCTTATACGCGTCCCTGATCTGGTGGCCGCGTATGGAGCTAATAACCGCAAGAAAGGAACTGGATAAAGTACAAAGACTAGCATGCCTCATGACGACTGGGGCAATGAGAAGTGCACCAACGGCCGCACTCGAAGTGATCATAGGACTAAATCCACTACACATAGAAGTGGAGAAGCAAGCGTCAATAAGCTGGTACAGACTGTCTGTACTGGGACAATGGAAAGGCCGACCCTGGGACAAGGGCCACGCGGAAATAGAGAAAAAAAGAATAACGGACATCCCAATAGCAGGAGCTAAAGGTGATTTGATCCAGAAACAAAGAATATTTAGGAAATAATACAGGATAAGTATAAAGGGCAGAGAAAATTGGAAAATAGAAGTCCCTGAAGACGACAAAGATCAGCAGATAGAATGCTACACCGACGGTTCAAGAATAAACAATACTGAACTAACGGGAGCAGGAATCTGCTTCTTGAACTTAAGCAGTCTAGACAGCAGCTACAGCCTGGGTAGATATCCAAGTGTCTTTCAGGCAGAGGTCTTTGCAATTTTAAAATGCGCAGAGACACTAACAAAAGAGAATATAAAAAATCGCGATGTAGTGATCTACTCAGACAGCCAAGCGGCACTAATGGCTTTGAACAGAGTAGAAACCAAATCCGCGCTCGTCCTAGAATGTAAAGAGAAACTGAATGAACTAGCCACCGGCAGAGAAGTTACCATAGGCTGGGTTCCCGGGCACAGTAACATCAAAGGCAACGAGCTGGCAGATGAACTCGCCAGAAAAGGATCAGACACGACCTTCATTGGCCCGGACCGGGAATTCCTATCTCGGAAAGAGCAATTCTAGAATCCATAAATAGCTGGGCTAGGGAAAAAAGTAAAATTAGTTGGAAATCCCAAGAAGGATGTAGACAATCCAAGCTATTTATAGAGTCAATCAATGGCAAAAGAACAAGATGGCTGCTAGGATTGAGCCGACAAAATGTACGAAAAATCACAGGTATAGTTACGGGGCACAACTGTCTCAAAAGACATCTCCACATAATGGGCCTAAGTGACGACCCACTGTGCGCTCAATGTGGGGAGGCAGAAACCAGTGCTCACTACGTCGGCCAGTGCACCATGTATGCAGGACCGCGATGGAAGACACTGGGGAAAGACCACTACAGTGAGGAAGAACTTCGAGGAATCGACTGGAAGAAATTATTGGAGTATATAGCGAAGACGGGCAGACTGGACCACCATGAGCAGGGAGTAGACGAAGGCAGCAGGTAATTCCCCCCAGCCCCTCCGGGATAGGCGATATAGTCCCAACCTAGCGGACCTGATCGCCGGACTGACTCCGCCAGTCCTCCCACCAAGAACTATATATAAGGCACTTCGGTACCTACAAGGTTGAACTTTAAGGCAAGTTGCTGGTGGATAATCCTGGCTACTAGGTTGTGTCTATGCAGATACTCGGTGTTGGCAAGCTGCGAACAACCGGAAATCACATGTCTGAGGGACTCGCCAGGTTGGTGGCAGGCGCGGCAGATGTCAATGGTCCCGTCCTTCATTATGTGTTTCCTATAGTTGTTCGTCTTGACAACCTCATCTTGTATTGCAAAGACAAACCCTTCGGTTTCCCCAAAGAGGTACCCGAAGCGTAGCCAGTGCACGGAAGCAAGTTGGTCTACATCCGGTCCCATGAGAGACTGGAAGTACCTACCGTGCACCTCCTTGCCTTTCCATACTTCCATGCGGTCCTCGGTGCTCAGTACAACCGGCTTCCGACAGTTCTCTTTTCCCATGTCCAGCGGGGTAAGGCCTTTATCGCTGGTGACGACATCGCGATGCATCTCACAAACATCAGTCTTTTCCAAAAAGTACTGACGGAGATTGCATACCTCGCGGTTGTGCAGCTTCTTGGCAATTATTATTCCTTTATTTCACATTCTTAAAATTTTACATTAATTTTACATAAATTATACAAAAAAGTAATAAAAATACACAAAATTAATATAAAAATTAAAAACGGTAATACCGCCGGCGGCGGGAGACAAACCTCCAAGCACGCCGGCGGGTGCAGGCCGTGGCTACGGAGCTCTCCGGGACGACGCGAGGCAAGCTACGAGCGATAGGTGGTGGTACTAGACACGTAGGCCACCACCACCACCCCCATCCCGGAGAGCTCCGTATCCGCCGGACTGCACGGCGACGTCGTCGCGCAGCTCTTTTAAACGTCTTCATCTTCGCGCGCGCGTCGCCTCATCGGTGCACTGCACCACCGGTAGCGGGGGCACTAGACGGGACGCGAGGTCCCGATGACCCCAAGCTGGCCGATGGTGGACGTCGCCCACACCGTAATTATTATAATTATTATATTATCTCATCTCACTAATCTCACAAATATTATAAACGCGAAAGTATGGATGTTTGTTAGTTTGTTCCACTTTCACACCTAAACGGCTGAACGGATTTGGATGAAAATTATATGTAGATCGATCAAGCACTGAATTGACATCTAGGCAAATTTTTATCCCGTAAAAATTCATAGTTCCTGTAGGAGAACTATTATTGCATAGAAATTATTTAACTGTACTTATTGTACATTGTGCGGCCGGTACTTAAAAAGAATAGCCCCACTGCGTCTCTCCCCGTGCATGTGTAGAATAGAACGCCGAGTGTAGTGTTAACTCCGAAAATCATAACATTCGTTGCGAGCGCAAATTTCTATGCAAACATAAACAAAAGCAAATGAGCGAGGCAGCCATGCGTAGGCGCATCTAATTAGCATAATCTGCCGCTGCTGTAATGAATTTAACGAGCAAAGAAAACGGCGCCGGAACTCCTAAGCCGCTCTCCGTTATTTCTCACGTTTTGCCTATGGGCCGCAGCGCCGCGCCGGACGTTTCGTGATAGGAAAGAGAAATTATAGTAATACCATATTCTAAGAGTAATACCTACTTACATCATACTTAGATCGTCTTGTATTTCTTTTAACTCGCGATAACTTTTTACGGTTGGTGGCGCAGTAAATGGCCTTTTTTCGGACCTTGTGCGTTTTCAAAAATGTTTTTTTTTTCAAAAATAAAAAAAAAGAGTTTTTTATCTCACGATTTTTGTCATACATTGCTTTTATTTGCAAATAAAGTCGGCCTTTTTTCGGACCTTATATGTCGACAACGATTGAGAAATGGTAAAAAGTGTATAATATCAAAGTTGTAGAGAATTTTATCACCTCTCATTCCGTAATTGAATAGTTTTCCTATGATGCACCGTTTTCGAGATATAACAGAAAAACCGAAAAATGGGACCTTCTTTGTGCCCAAAGGGCGCAACCCCCAGCGGTGGGGACTTTTAGTATGTTTACCTCCTAACTAGTCAGAACAAGGTTCCGAAGTCAAACTTTCTGCTTTCGAGCTTTCCGGCTACAATCATTCGTTTCCTGGACTATGGTTAAGAAAAGTTAAGTTACAAATTAAAAAAAACCCCGACACTTAAAAAGTCAAAAATAATTTCCGTTTACTTACTTAAAGGAGTTGGGGGACCGCTTAGTAAATACCCGCGCAGATCTGAGTTTTTATATTTTATTTACTTAGGTATCGGTGACGAATTCTTGAGTCTTACTCTTACTTGAGAGAGAGACTTGGCACTATCTATCGATTTAAAGCTTCCATTATCTTTGGCTTTGACCTATTAGTGTATTCTGTTGTATAATTTAAATGCTGACCGTACTTGTATGAGATGTAATGCATAATGGATGAGTAATAATGAATGACTAATGAAGTAATGACGTAATGACCGAGTCAGTCCACGGGATTGTATTGTGTACATCTCTTCGACAACCGGAAACGGACGCAGCAAGCTAACGGACCCTGGCGGCTGGCGCTAAATCGTATTCGGAAGAGTATTACTTAATGTAATACTCACAGAGACGGAGGACACAGGACGGACCTAGGAGAGGCGCGCGCGGTATTCGATGCTCTGTGGTAATACTCTTCTGAATACGAAACCGCAATGGAAATTAAACTGCAATTCCGAGCACTAAACCACAAAAATGCGTAGTGCTGGAGAAAGCTAAACGATCATACCGTGGCGTATATCCAAAATATAATTTAAATGGTGGATACGCCCTTTTATTATGTGGCCCTCGTATTGTTCATTTTTAGGGTTCCGTATTTGGTACGGGACCCTATTATTGGGGTTCCGTATCCGGTACGGGACCCTATTAGTAAGCCTACGCCGTCTGTCTGTCTGTCTGTCTGTCCGTCCGTCCATCCGTCCGTCTGTCTCTCCGATGGCTGTATCACTTGAACCGTAATAGGTAGCCCGTTGAAATTATCACAGAAATGTGTTATTTATTATGGCCGATATAACAACAAATAATAATAAAAAATAAGAAAAAGTAAAAACATCACGGGGTCCCCATACAAGAAACTAAATAGTGTTGCACGCCATCTGCCGAAAAGAGTATGAAAGCGAAGGTTAATGCACTGTTTGATTCGGATTCTTCCTCAAAAAATCCTGTTTTGATTCGATTAATGTTGATACGACAGCGTCATTGATGTCCTTGATATTACGTGATATGATAAGATAAAATTATAATGGAATACCATCCAACTAACCAAAATTACTTGGAAAGTCAATTATTATTATTTAATGTTTAATACCACTGATCTATAGCAGCTACGTAGGTGAGCATCCTACCTATAATAAAATCCAACGTCTGCTTTCTGTCTGAGTGTCTGAGTGTCTAAGTGTATGTCTGTCTGTCCGCTTATAACTCGAGAACCACTGAACCGATTTTAATAAAATAAAATTTTACGGATAGCTTGATTCTTCCCATCAACTATAGGCTACTTACTATCGAGCTAAATGGCTTATGAGGTTAGCAGTGAAGTGAAATATGAGAGCGGGCGGAGCCGCGGGCACAGCTTGTTTCTCATACATATTATCACTCCCGAAAATCAGGTCACCGATCAAAAATCAGCTTATTTTTAATTTTTTTATTTTTTTATGGAAACTAACACGGTTGTCAGCCCATAACACCGGGTGAACTAGGTGCCATGTCATCGCTTCTCTTCATTTCATGTCGGCTACACTGAACTGGACGGAAAACACGAACTATTTACATAGCCGTTTCGACCGACGTTTCATTCAGTGCGGTGGTATCGACCCGAGCGAGTTAAACCCTACCACCTACCTAGTACGTAAGAAGGGAAGGCACCATACGTGGAATCCGAACCACGGTCAGCTTCCAACGATCGTACGGGTACACATCCAAGTACTGACCGCGCCCAGCTGTGCTTATATGAATGAGGCTGAAAACTTGACTGTTTTACCTCTAAATATTTTTTTTAACCGACAATTCTTTGCGTGTGATACAGGGCAAGCTCTACTCACCCAACCGTGCAACCCACGCCTTATCACAACACAGAATCTTGCTAATTTGAGAAACAAAAAATCAGATTGTTTTGTACCGAGTGAGTTCCCACAAGAACAAGATGGCTACTTCGATAACTCAAGTGGAATCTTAAGTAGACTTCAAGTAGGTATGTTATTAAAAGCGTAATACAAGAAAATATACATTTTATATTGTTGATTGTTATATTTCTCCCACAAGTCCTTAATGGATTGACCTATTTTTGTATAGGTAACAAATTCCACCGAGTCATGCAGCAGGCGGGTCTTCGTGCCTTACTTGCTGCTTGATAGTTATCTTGTCCTAATACATTGCTAAATGTGGTGGTCGGTGTTGTGCTGTAATTTACAAGAGTACCTGCGGGCTGCGGCGCAACACTGACTACTCTGCCTTTCCTGATTGTCGGGATACAGCGTGTTGTGTGTATGTTACAGCAAATGAAAGTAATTTAATTATATTTAAAGGTTAAAGATTATTTTATTTAGCATGTGCTAAAAAATGGTCCAGTGCCTTATTTATTAGTATTACCCACTCACGGTTTTTTTTTAGCCCAAAAAAGTGACATTCTCATTTTATTGAATAAATCTACTGAGCTTTCCATCCCAAATGCACGAGTAGAACTCCCAGAAATAAATTTCGATTAAGTACTTTTAAAATTTAAAATTAAAATTAAATAAAAAAAAATATAAAAAAAGTCGCCAGATAGGTCTTCCTTTAAGGCGTGATGTAGGTTGTATAGTTTGGCAGCACGAAACCTTCGAAATTCGAATACTTTATGTCGCCAACTTTCTGGAATGCCCCCCTTGTTGCGAAGCGTTTATCGAAGTGTTCATCGAATTCACGTCAAAAAATCGATCTAGACCAGCGGACAGCGACAGTCACCAGCAAGCGCAATGTTCGCGTGATAGTGTCTCCCGTGTGATAACGCCGCCACCTCGTCGCATACAATATATGCAGCGTGTTATGTGTGACGTGAGGCGTGACGAGACATCGCTTGTGGCAATTACGAGCCGGCACTTTCACGAAACCGGGGATGGATCAGTAGTGGTCGGATGGGAGCATCACTTACCCCAAAGATCGCGATCGAACAAATAATAAAAATAAGAAAAGGTAAAAAATCAACGGGGGTCCCCATAACAAGAAACTAAAAAGTGTATGCGCGCCATCTACCAAAAACAGTATGAAGCAGCACTGAGCTGACCATGACATGGCGATACGGAACGCTCGGTGCGCGAGTTCGACTCGCACTTGGCCGGTTTTTTTATGGTTACGCGAGACACTTGGCGCCGCCGTCGCGTCGTCGTCAGCGTTGTCAGGATTGTTGAGCCGACGACGCCCAAAAGCATTCGGCTTAGAACGGGGGCTACGAATGCCGTGCCGGCGTGACAGATGCCTTTTTACGCTTCTCTTGAAAGATCCTAAGTCACACACTGAAGGAAACACATCGGGAGGAAGTGCATTCAATTGGCGATCTTTGGGGTAAGTTTAAGCTTATTACGGCATGAAGGTAGCTCCGATCTCGATATAAATCTTACATTTTTTACGTTTTAAAAATACCCAATTTTTGCAAAAATTACCAAAACTGTTTAGGATTACGATTAAATTATCGAGTACGTCTGTCCCTTTCGTTCTCTCACCTATTATGTATCTACCTATCCCGCCATTTTTCTAACGCCATTAATTTAAGATAAACAGTCCATATCTTGAAAAATACTGAACCGATTTTGATGAAACTTGATAAAACTGTTCCCTAAGTTGAAGTAAATGTAAGCCAATAAAAGATGGATCTCAATCCGACTACTAGTTTTGGCGAAATGCGTGGACAAACATACATACATACAAGCATATATACGCCTATACAATTTTGTATATTTGTTTGGAAGCCCTAATAGATTTATGATATGTGAATATATTGCAGTTCCAATAATATTACATACATACGTGTCGAATTTTAAAATAAATCCGATGTTAAAATAGCCCAACGTGCTTAGTAGACCACTAGTCCGCTTGTGTGGTCAACGGGCGTGAAAGATACATGAGATTAGTTTAGCTAGTCTCATGCAGATTTCTACTCATATATCGATTATTCTGTTTGTGTAGTGGACAGCCGTTTTTGTGTAACTCGATTTTAATTAATGTAATGTGCCAATTAAGATGCCATCTGAATAACTAGCCAATCACAATTGAATCACGAAATTTTATCACGTTATATCGATTCGATAAATTATTGTCTCATGAAATAAGAAAATAATAAAACCGACCAATTGCGAGTCGGACTCGCGCACTGAGAGTTCCGTCCCAACCATTGATTTTATAGGGGGAGTCAGATGTACCGTCAGCGATGTTTTAAAGGTAACATGAAATTAGTCTTCAATTATGTCCTAAGATGGCGCCAGGAGTATCGAATTTGAATTAAATAATTATTATATTTTTAAATCTGCTAATTATAGAACGATGCTAAGTGGGAACAGCATAGTTAAATTTAAAGATTATTTTATATTAAGTAGAAATTTCAAAATAGTGTATTTTAAGGTTTTCATAATTTTTCCAATAAATATTTTCATGTTTTGTCAGTCTGTGAGCTTGGCGGATAAAATGTATAATTTCGCCGCTTCTGCATCATAGATGTCAGACCAAAGTTAAGTTGTCCTATTTGTCTATAGATGGCATGCCTATTTCTTATTATATTTTTAGTTGCCAAATACCCACCAACCAAACCTGCGTGCAATTCAAATACGCGCGTGCGGTTAGGATAAAGTGGAGATACCTTCTTTAAAATTATATTTTTTTACCTCACCAACTTTGAAAACGGAAACAAACACGATGGATTAAATATAATAATAATAATAAAAATCGTTAGCCATTTATAAGAAAATCGACCTCATCGAAATAATTTGTATAGCAGCTACCCTTATTTTTTTTAATTAAAAAAAACTAAAAAAGGTACCCTTAGATAATCATTTCAAACTACTAAATATGAATTTTCAACGAAATCGGTTGAGCGGTTGAGGCGCAACGTCGCTGGACACATTGCCATAGACAAATTTGTATGACGGCTACCCTTATTTTTTCGAATTTTGAAAAAGTAAAAAAATTTACCCCTAGATTATCATTTCAAACTACTAAATACGAATTTTGAACGAAATCGGTTGAGCAGTTTAGGCACAAGGTCGCTGGACGGACACACACACACACACACACACACACACACACATACATGTTTCTCAAAACCACTTTTTTGGGATCGTTGACAGATATATAGCCCAAATCTGTACTGTGTGGGGCCGGTACTTTAAAAGAATAGCCCCACTGCATCTCTCCCCGTGTATGTCGTAAAAGGCGACTAAGGGATATGACCCCTTCTTATATTACTAGGTGGTAGGGTTTAACCCGCCCGGGTTGGTACCACCGCACTGAATGAAAGGTCGGTCCAAACGGCTATGTAAATAGTTTGTGTTTTCCGTCCAGTTCAGTGTAGTCGGCACGACCGAAGGGAAGCACTGACGTGGCACCAAGTTCACCCGGTGTTATGGGCTGACATCACGGATGTTGTAGGTGATGTAGCCAACCGTGTCAGTTTCAATAAAAAAAAAAAAATCAGTCGCATTCTCAACTTCGACATTTTGGACGATCACAATACTTCCTTTCTCCTTACAGTCGCTCGAAAGTAAAAAGCCACCTCCATAGTTTTTAGCCGTTGCGGCAATTTATCGATCGACGCGCGACGTTCGCTTGTTTTGGAACACGCAAATGTTTGCGTGGAGCGTGCAGGCAAACGATACGGGTTACTGCGCGTGGAAAAAGGATGACACAATATCGATGCGATCTCTTGAGACGGTCGGTTCTGTATTCACGCGATACGCACACTACCATAATCGCGGTGTCTCGTTTTAGTAATAGTTGAAGTATGAACAAAATGTCTTTGAGTATGAAGTACGGAGTCCAGGCACCGAATTAAAAAAAGTTGAGTCCAGGGCTATTTTTTCCATCTACGATGCTGCTGGTGGTGTTATACCAAAGAGATTAAAAGAGGGTGGGTTTAATGTATTTGTGATAAACTTTACAGAATATATAAGTCAATGATATTTTATATAAAATTGTAAAATTGTAGATTTTACCGACGACGACACGACGACGAATAAAATAAAAAAATAGTAAATCTGATTTAAATGCAAAATTGATAATAAACCATCGCTTCTCTTATATTCTCTATCTTTTTCGGGAGGAAGGAAGGGATTCCTTCCTCGCCCATCTCTCACTCACCTCTCTCCCGGTCTTCTCTCCTCGATCCCGCCTTCCTCCCCTCCTTCCCCTCACCCTTCACGGACCCCCTCTTTGCCACCTTCCCTTTCGCCCATTCCCTCCCTCTCTCCCTACTTCCCTTCCTCCCCTCATGCCGCCCCTCCTTCCCATCACCCTCGCATTCCATTCCTCCCCTACTACCCCTCATCCTGTCCGCAACCCCCTCTTACCCCGCCCCTTCCCCCTTTCAACCTCTCACTCCCTCGATATCCATTCCTCCTCGTCATTCACTACCCCTGCCTCCCTCCATACCTCTCCTCCTCTTCTTCTTTTTTTTATGGAAACTGACATGGTTGGATACATCACCTACAACATCCGTGATGTCGGACATGTCGTGCCGGCTATACTGAACTGGACGGAAAAAAACGAAAAAACTATTTACATCAAATCTCTTTGATTTACATAGCCGTTTCGACATACGTTTTATTCAGTGCGGTGGTACCAACCCTAGTAAGGTAAGAAGGGAAGGGTGCTACAGTTTTACGTGGAATCCGAACCACGGTCAGCCTCAAATGGTCGAGCGGTCACCCATCCAAGTGTTGACCGCGCCCAGGGTTGCCTGCACCACTGAGCTACCGAGGCTGACAAACGTACCTCCCACCCACTCCCCCTTCTTTTCTCTCCCCCTTCCTCTTCCTGACCATTATTCATTATTTCTTACCAAAAGCAGTAACTATTGAGTAATCTGTGCCAAAAGCCTAGATAATAAATTTTCATATCCTTACCTAGAGAAATCATGGATTCCCCATACAAAAACTTTCACCCCTATTTCACCCCTTATTTTTAGGTTTCCGTATCCCTGTACGGAAGCCTATTACTAAGCCTCCGCAGTCTGTCTGTCCGTCCGTCCGTTTGTCTGTCCGAGGGCTGTATCTCTTGAACCGTAATAGGAAGCCCGTTGAAATTTTCACAGAATATGTGTTACTATAGCGGATATAACAACAAATAAGCGGAGCTAGGTACAACCCAAGTACAACCAAAGAGTTTGTAAACTCTTTGGACCGGAGTAAAACCGCAAGCAGGAAATTACAATCTTACACGTTCAACGCCACATGAAAAATCCAGTATTTCCGTTTGGGCCACGGGGCTCACCGCTCACCGGTGAGCCTTTCCTTACTGAACCATTCAGGTCATGGGTGTCACCGGTGAGCCTTTCCTTACTGAACCATTCAGGTCATGGGTGTCACCGGTGAGCCGCGTGAGAGGGCCTACGTAAACGCTTCCTACAAGCCACAGAGCGCAGCTACAAAGCCAATATGGAAGTGAGCCGCATGGCCTTGTAGTCGAAGCGGACGGCGTGGTTTTCAAATCCAATAGAAACTTGTAGTTTTTTATTAAGTTAATTGTAACGATGCTAGGGCTGCTCTTAACGATAAGGTAGAAAATAATATTTGTATTAATAGAATTAATAAAACCAGAAAATAATAAGAAAATATTCGTCAAAATAAAAATGAACATAAAATTTTCTTCATTGCCAAATAAGAAGACATTATTTATTACGAAAATAATTTATGAAATTGAACAAAAGAAAATATTTATGAAATTGAACAATCACAACATTATGACACTTCATTATTTAAAATAATCAATCATCTTAACCCCAAAGGGTTTAACCATAAACAATAAAGAATTATCCGTGAGTCATGTTAAAACAAGGCAAACAAAGGAATGGTTTAGTTGGGCTGCTTTGGCAATAAGTGGATACTTTTTCGACTTGGTTTTAGCCTGTTTGCTACCCATTATTGGTACGTTCTTTGCATAACATTGGTGACATGTTCTTCTCACTTTTCTGGCCAATCCCTCTTTCCTTTCCAGAGTGTGTTTCATTCTCTTCCGTCTTTCTATACGCATTTCATAGTCGCTATCCTCACTCTCCGACAAAAGAATTCGACAGCATCTTCTTTTCGTTGGTTGAACTACGTCTTCATAGAATCTATTCCGAAACTACGGTTCAGAAGATCTATCTCGATGTTTTCTAACTGCGTTAGCGCTTCTTGTGTTAACTCGAAATCTTCTAAATAATCATTTTTGGCGAGAAAAGCGTAAAACATCCTCAATTGTCGACGCAGCCGGACCGGGATTGATCGCTGCGTCCGCGGCGTGCGCGCAACGGGTGGGCCGCGGCGTGACCCCGCGGCCCCAGCCAACAGAAAAATACAAATCCTTCATATGAGGCCACACGATCCACCCGTGAGCCTTCTGCTATATCTCGAAAATTAGACGGTAAAAGTCGCAAATTTTTATTTTCCTTACAAATTACCGCATTTTATAAACTTTGTGATGAAAATCTCAAGTTGATGAAAATTACGGATATAATGAGTTTGGCTTGGCCCGAACGGAAAAGTACGCTAGGCCCACCGGTGGGTCGTATGGCGTTCAACGTGTTAATTGTGGGATGATTTTGAAAATTCTTTTTTTGTTTGGTAGGTCATACTTCAGAGGTGCTCCCATTGAAATTTTATTGAAATTGATTGAGCGGTTTATGAAAAAGCAACAAAATACTATTGGTGTGTGGTTACCTTCAGCAAAACTTTTGTGATGTGGCATTTTTCAGCAATTTGCAGTTTGACACATGGCGAATAATTCTGTACCACTTCAACCGATTTCGATTATTCGATTTCGATTATTGTTTTTTATGTAATATTGTTTTAAAAATATAAAACCGACTTAAAAAAAAATAAACTAGAACTAAAAAGTATTAAATAGGTACCTAATATTTTGAAATTTTCTCTGTCATTGTATTGAATTACATGAATCGATGTTGTCATTCATATTCGGACCCTTGTTTCATGAATATTCTAAATTTGAAATCTTTTCCGACCGGCCAGATGCGCTTAATATATTATAATACGAGTACGAGTACCATCGAGCTGGTCTGATGATGGAGACGGAAGGTGGCCATAGGAACTCCTAAACTACACATGATAAACCCATCGTGTTTGGGCTCGTTGAATTTGTCTTCACGAGCAATTTACTTTAGACCTAGGAGATTCTCAATTCTACGGTATGTTTTCTTTTTTTGGATGTTTGTTACGCGATTACTCCGTCAATTATTGTGGGCCGATTTTGAAAATTCTTTTTTTTTGTTTGAAAGGGGATAACCATGACGTGGTTCCATTTTAATTTGGTCGAGATCAGATTGGAAAGCGAGGCGGAATCGCGAGGCCGAAGGTCGAGCGATTCCGCCGAGTACATTAATAGCAAAAAATTCCAAAAAAAACTGTGAAATAAAAAACTATTTAAAAAAATATATAAAAACCGCCTTCAAAAATGTATGAAATAAAAAAAATCTAACCCTAGAGTTGAAGGCGGTGCTATAGCAAGCAAAAATTATACATGAAAGAAAACATGCGTGGATGATATCCTTTGTGATTTGTGTAGCCTTCTTTAGCACCGCCTTCAACTCTAGGGTTTGATTTTTTTAATTTCATAAATTTTTTAAGGCAGTTTTCATATATTTTTTTTTACATACAATGCTGACATTATTAGAATGAAGAGTGACGAGTATTTGTTTAACTGTTCAACTAAATAAATACGTTCTATCCACAGAGCACGGAATACCGCGCGCGCGCGCGCGGGGGTATTCCGTGCTCTGTGGAGATCTATTAAAAGCGCACAAACAGGAAATTACAATCATAATAATATTTTGTTCCGTATACCAAATTATTTTCAAAACATTTTTTTATTTTATTTAATTTGATAAGAAGTGTTAGTTTAATTGTAAATATTGTCATAATTTTATTATTCAAATATAATTAAAAATTTTGGAATTTACATAAATAATGTTCTTTATAAATATAAATGAAAGCGCCATCTTTTGTCTAGTAGCAGTAATTCTACAGCCTAGTGACAATTAAAGGTACCTACATACATGTTGTATTTCAACTAGATAGCGCCCTTAGTATAGAAGTATTAACAAACATTAACGCCACCTGTTTGTTTTACGACAACATCAAGAAAAATTATTAACGCCCCCTGTTGGTGTTACGATTTACAACGTTACCAAATTTGTTATATGGAGTGGTCTATCTGTCCCGACAGGGTTATAAAATCAATGGTCCCAACACACAATATATTTGTGTTATGTACAGAAAAACCGGCCAAGTGCGAGTTGAACTCGCGTACCGAGGGTTCCGTATCGCCGTGTCAATGGTCAGCGCCACTCGCGCCATCTATGGCGTGTTTATTAAATGCTTCATGTTAGTTAAAATTCACGATTAGTTAAAATGCTTCATACTCTTTTCGGTAGATGGCGCGCATACACTTTTTAGTTTCTTCTATGGGAACCCCCGTGATTTTTTTTACTTTTTCTTATTTTTATTATTTGTTGTTATATCGGCCATAATAACACATATTCTGTGAAAATTTCAACGGTTTCAAAAATTTCAAAAATTGCTACCTATTACAGAGATACAACCCTCGGGCAGACAGACAGACAGACAGACAGGCGGCGTAGGCCTAGTAATAGGGTCCCGTACCGGATACGGAACCCTAAAAACAAGAACACTTCATAGTCCACGTTGCTTATATTTTTTACCGCGGACAGAGCATCGAAAACATAAATGTCCACGGTAAACGGGGATACCTGGCAACCCTATTTGCTCCTCCCGAAACTGTAGTTGCCGTGTTGTTTGTTGCCGAGGACTGTAGTTGCCGTGTTGTTTGTGGCCGAGGACTCTAGTTGCCGTGTTGTTTGTTGCCGAGGACTGTAGTTGCCGTGTTGTTTGTGGCCGAGGACTCTAGTTGCCGTGTTGTTTGTTGCCGAGGACTGTAGTTGCCGTGTTGTTTGTTGCCGAGGACTGTAGTTGCCGTGTTTTTTGTTGCCGAGGACTGTAGTTGCCGTGTTGTTTGTTGCCGAGGACTCTAGTTGCCGTGTTGTTTGTTGCCGAGGACTGTAGTTGCCGTGTTGTTTGTGGCCGAGGACTCTAGTTGCCGTGTTGTTTGTTGCCGAGGACTGTAGTTGCCGTGTTGTTTGTTGCCGAGGACTGTAGTTGCCGTGTTGTTTGTTGCCGAGGACTGTAGTTGCCGTGTTGTTTGTGGCCGAGGACTCTAGTTGCCGTGTTGTTTGTTGCCGAGGACTGTAGTTGCCGTGTTGTTTGTGGCCGAGGACTCTTGTTGCCGTGTTGTTTGTTGCCGAGGACTGTAGTTGCCGTGTTGTTTGTTGCCGAGGACTGTAGTTACCGTGTTTTTTGTTGCCGAGGACTGTAGTTGCCGTGTTGTTTGTTGCCGCGGACTGTAGGTAGTTGCCGTGTTGTTCGCAGGAGGGCGGCGCAGAGCTGTTGCCGCGAACACACTACGGCACGTTCTACGACGCGGACTGCTACCTAGTCTACTCAGCCTCGCTGCCGGGCCAGCCCGCCGGGCCGGATGTCATCGTGAGTCGGAAGTGTTCCACTTCCTTTTGTTAAAATTAAGTGAAAATGAAAAAATGAAAATGAAAGTGAAAGTGAAAATGAAAATTAAATAAAATTAAATAAACAAATAGAATGGGCTGAAAGGCTTTTTCATTTTCATTTTTTGTGTGGTCGAACGATTTTATAGTTAGTGTGCAAAGAATTTATCATGAATATTGAATTTAAAAAAAAACACAAGTTTTTTTGTTTTGTTTTGGGGGTTTGGTTAGTAGCTAACTACTTAGTACCTAACAACACTATCCTACTACTTATATGAACTTTTCTCATGACTCCCGTAAAAAACTTGTTATCGACCAAACGAGCTTAAAAGCTCCTTTCACAATGAATTATGCTTGTGTTATGTCATAGACATGAGATGGCTTGTAATGAGATAGTTGTTCTTTATGACGAAATAAAAATCTGAATCTGCATCTGATAGTATTCATGATGAAAAATTGCGTACGAAGGGCATGTAACAAGTTTCACCGCGTTTTGGCGCTTCTAAGTATTCAATTCGGTGATTACACGACGTCTCAAGTAGCACTCTCGACTGGCGCAGCGGCGCGAGATCCGCGAGAGCGGCGCGTCGGCGGTGCCGGGCGAGCGGCACGCGCACGTGTGGGCGGGCGAGCGCGCGGGCGCGGCGCTGGCGGCGGCGGCGCTGCGCCGCGCGGCACAGCTGCACGCGCACCTCGCGCAGCGCGCCGTGCTGCACCGCGAGCCGCAGGCGCGCGAGTCACCGCGCCTGCTCTCCTACTTCCGCGACGGCATACGGTGAGTAGGGTTGCACTCTCGCTCGACTGGCGCAGCGGCGCGAAATCCGCGAGAGCGGCGCGTCGGCGGTGCCGGGCGAGCGGCACGCGCACGTGTGGGCGGGCGAGCGCGCGGGCGCGGCACTGGCGGCGGCGGCGCTGCCCCGCGCGGCCCAGCTGCACGCGCACCTCGCGCACCGCACCGTGCTGCACCGCGAGCCGCAGGCGCGCGAGTCTCCGCGCCTCCTCTCCTACTTCCGCGACGGCATACGGTGAGTAGGGTTGCACTCTCGCTCGACTGGCGCAGCGGCGCGAGATCCGCGAGAGCGGCGCGTCGGCGGTGCCGAGCGAGCGGCACGCGCACGTGTGGGCGGTCGAGCGCGCGGGCGCCGCGCTGGCGGCGGCGGCGCTGCGCCGCGCGGCTCAGCTGCACGCGCACCTCGCGTACCGCGCCGTGCTGCACCGCGAGCCGCAGGCGCGCGAGTCACCGCGCCTCCTCTCCTACTTCCGCGACGGCATACGGTGAGTAGGGTTGCCGACTTTTGAATAGCAATAAAGTACGCGAAAGTACTTTGCGCATGAATGAAATAAAAGCGCTCGCCGCTCGGGCAGCGCAACGCGCTGATCAGCCAGTGAGGAGCGTTGCAACTGGCGCTCTTACTTTCGTGACCTTTCACTTTTATTTAGTTAGATTCCCATCCCGAATCCCCCTGTTCTCTAGTTCTTATAAAGTGGAACGTCTGTCTGTATGTTGTATCAAGTATCTGTTTGAGGTGAACTCCGAAAACACTCAACAGAATTTGATGCGGTTCGCACCGATGGAAAGAGTAGTTTTTGAGGTTCACTATAAGTAGGCTATATACCATCGCGCTGAATAGCCTTATACCTGATCAGTATCAATTAAATTAAAGTATGGACGGGAGAGAGAGAGAGAGAGGAAAGAGAAAGAGAATATATAAAACGAGCGATCGTTTATTGATCATTCATATGGCAGTTAGACCTAGTTAGACTGCGCTCGAACTTGTCACAATTTGTTCTATCCGGTTCGATTACACCCACGAAGAAGAAGCGACAAGAAACTTCGCAGGGTATTTAAATCGCATTTGCTATTAAACCGAGTCTGCAGCGAGCGAAGCCGCTCGCAAAAGCTAGTAATATTCCCACGAGTCTACACATACTGTGCGCCAATTATATTAGTTACTGTCCGCAGTATAATCCGCAACGGCGCGAGCGGCGCGGGCGGCTCGGCGGCGCGGCTGTACCGGGTGCGCGGGCGCCGCCCGGCGCTGCTACAGCTGCCGACCGTCAGCTGGGCGCAGCTCTGCAGCGACGGAGTGTTCGTCCTCGACACGCCGTCCCTCGTGTTCCTGTGGCTCGGCCGCGCGGCCAACCTCGTCGAGAAGATCTTCGGAGCTAAGGTGAGCTTTTTCAATGAGAAGCTTATAAGGTGAGCCTTTTCAATGAGTAGCTTATAAGGTGAGCTTTTTCAATGAGTAGCTTATAAGGTGAGCTTTTTCAATGAGTAGCTTATAAGGTGAGCTTTTTCAATAAGTAGCTTATAAGGTGAGCTTTTTCAATGAGTAGCTTATAAGGTGAGCTTTTTCTTTTTCAGTGAGTGGGTTCAATTTTTTTTTTAAATCGTTATTTTATTTTTAATTATTAGCTAAGGAGCGCCTGCGGCTCATATTCAGCTTCAAGTGTTGATTTCAGTTCTACGCAAGGACCATAAAGCTGTCCTGTCTCATCTCATTCCAGATAGCATACCGCATGGCGCGCGGCGCCGAGAAGGGTATGAACACGCGACGCATCACCATCGCGCACGACGGCTACGAGCAGACTCTCCCGGCCGCCGAGCGCGCGCTGCTCGACGCGCTGCTGGAGCTCCGCGCACGCGCTGTGCGCGCCGCCGAGCTGCGCGGCGAGCCGCACGCGCAGCCCGCCAGGCTGTACCGCGCGCATAGCGCGCCCGGCGCCTGCACCGCCTGCAGGCTGGAGGAGGTCAAGCGCGCGCCGCTCTACCGCGAGGACTTGGCTGATGACGTTAGTACTTACACTGATATATTTTTAGGGTTCCGTATCCGGTACGGGACCCATTATTAAGCCTACGCCGCGCCGCCGTCTGTCTGTCCGAGGGCTGTATGTCATCAATTTTCCGTTGAAATTTTCACAGAATGTGTGTTATTTATTATGGCCAATATAACAAAAAAGAATAACAATAAAAAAAAGTAAAAAATTCACGGGGGTCCCCATTTTTTTTTATTTTTTTTATTGAAACTGACACGGTTGGCTACATCACCTACAACATCCGTGATGTCAGCCCATAACACCGGGTGAACTTGGTGCCACGTCAGTGCTTCCCTTCGGTCGTGCCGGCTACACTGAACTGGACGGAAAACACAAACTATTTACATAGCCGTTTCGACCGACCTTTCATTCAGTGCGGTGGTACCAACCCGGGCGGGTTAAACCCTACCACCTAGTGATATAAGAAGGGAGTCATATCCCTTAGTCGCCTTTTACGACATACACGGGGAGAGATGCAGTGGGCTATTCTTTTAAAGTACCGGCCCCACACAGTACATAATAGAAACTCCCCATATAAGAAACTAAAAAGTGTATGGGCGCCATCTAACGAAAAGAGTATGAAGCATTTTAACTAATACATAGATGGCGTGAGTGGCGCTGACCATGATATGGCGATACGGAACTCTTGGTGAGCGAGTTCGACTCGCACTTCGCCGGTTTTTATGGAAACCTGTTGGCTACATCACCTACTACACCCATAACACCTTGGTGAACTAGGTGCTGTGTCAGCGCTTCCCTTTGGTCGTGCCGGCTTCACTGAACTGGAAGGAAAACACGAACTGTTTAAAATAGCCGTCTAAATCGACTTTTCCTTCAGTGCGGCGGTATCAACCCGGGCGGGTTAAACCCTACCACCTAGTAAGGTAAGAAGGGAAGGGACCTAAGTACACAGTTTTACGTAGAATTCGAAACACGTTCAGCCTCCAACAGTTGAGCGAAAATCAGCGTCCCTCTCACCGGCTCCCGGGCTCGGTGGTGAGGGACAAAGGCTGTGCCAGGTCCAATTTGTCTTGTCTGTATTGTGTTTTTATTGTATCTATTGTGTATTGTATGAGATAAATAAATTCATTTCATTTCATTTCATTACTGACGGACCATAGATCATGGACCGACCGCACCACTGAGCTACCGAGGCTGACAAAACCGAACCGACTGATATACCGCGGCCATTGTTGGAATGATTAACCATTTCGTTACACTTGACATGTGGTTTGGTTGACTACATCATAAAATAATATTATCTGCGCCTACGCCCGTGATGTCAGCTCATCATATCTTGGTGAACTAGGTGCCATGGAAGTGCTTCCCTTTTGCCGTACTGGCTGCAGTGAACTGGACGGAAAACACAAGCAATTTTCATTCCGGTGAGTGTGGTCCCTACCACCTCCTATAACTCGTGTCAACAAAAGGCATGTCAATAAATTTATCGATGAATTAGACCTTTTTGTCCGCCTCATAGCCGGCATGGCGCCTTTCTGAGCGTGATTTCGCGAGGAATGGTGTTATTGGCTGTGTCTAATCTTCCGTTGAAGTACTGGGCACAGACACCCCCGCCGCCGGCTGTCTATAAAAAAAAACGGTTTCGACCTAACTTTACTCAGTTGCAGTCGTAGCAACACGGCATCTCGGTTAGCTTCTCTCGAAAGAGTGACGGATGCCAGAGATGTTCTGCGCCAACCGAACATTCAATGGGTTCTCACCACCAGTAAATGCTCACCTCACCGGCAGTGGCGGCTTTGACCTATAAATCTTAGTGAGGCGACTAAAAAATCCACCTACATTGCTATTACTTTATGATAAATTGAAAAACCTAAACCTAATTTTTTTTGGCCCTAACAATACTTAACCAAAAACTACTATCGAATCGCGCACCGAGGGTACCGTATCGCCATGTCACGGCTAGCGCCACTAGATGAATTTCATAACACGCCACGCCATCTAGATGGCGTGTTATGAAATACTTCATATTAGTTAGTCACGATTAGAAAATGATTCATCATCTATTTGGTAGATGGCGCGCGCGCATACACTTTTTGAAACCAAAGAGTGTATGCGCGCGCGCCATCTATGGGAGCCCCCGTGAGTTTTTTACTTTTTCTTATTTTCATTATTTTTTGTTATATCGGCCATAATAATAACACATTTTCTGTGAACATTTCAACGGGCTACCAAATTACGGTTCAAGAGATACAGGCCTCGGACAGACGGACGGACAGACAAGCGGCGGGTGGCCGAGTGGTTTGGGCATTGGCTTCAAATGCGAGAGGTGCGAGGTTCGAATCCGGTCGGCGTGTAACAATGAGTTTTTTCTGACGAAAAAATTTACGTGTATGCATACCTACACCTGCTGCTGCCGCATAGCAGCCTCGGCTGTGTTCTCCTCTAGTCTAGTATAGCCAGCAATCCAGGGAAGTCTCCGGTATGGCACCTACCTTCTCGGAGGTGATATTGGCTGGTCAGAGCATGCGCTTTGGCCCCTCCGGCTCAGCCATACCGGATTACATAAAAAAAAAGACAGACGGACGGACGGACAGACAGACAGACAGACAAACGGCGGCGTAGGCTTAGTAATAGGGTCCCGTACCGGATACGGAACCCTAAAAACAAAACAAAAAAGAATTCGCAAAAGTGAGATTCGAACCAACGTCACTAGATTGAAAAGCGAAGCATATACCATTGAGCTATGAAACTTACCGTAACTAGTGCGAATTTCGCATCATGTTAATCAAGGAGGTAAAACAAACCGACTTATAGAAAACGTGAATCGCCCCATCTCGCTCTGCATTCTTTTAATTGGATATAGATGTCTCGTCCGGCGCCATTTATCAGAGCCTCAGCTGCTCCCTACATCCAAAGCCTCCAAGGTCAACCTGTTGTCTTTACGCTTGGTGAAGCGATATCAAAATAAGCGATTCGTCGCCGCACCGGACCGGGGTGAGTCACCATATGCCATGCCGTACGTGACACGTCACGTACGTATTTCGTCGCGCGCGTCGCACCAGCCGCCTCCGCCTCCTCCGCGCCGCCGCCGCCGCGCTAATATTATTGTGATCAGTTCGGATCGGATATACTTGACTTTTTTAAGTTTTCTTTCTTGATATTTTGAAATGTTTTTTTTTTCTTTACTTTCAAGATAATTAAGTGAGGCGGTGCTTCACTTGCTTCACCTGTGGAACCGCCACTACCTCACCGCAATCTCGGGTTGCGACCACCAGTAAATGCAAAGACAGGTATCTCGCCGCCATCTTGGATTGCGTTGCGACCACCAGCAAATGCAAAGACAGCGGCAATCTCACCGCTATCTTGGTTCAGATAAGCACCAACATCCTGCAAAGACAATAACCTCCGTTCTTATTCCATGACGTGTCCTTCACTTGTTCCCTCTTTTCCTCGCTTACGCTCTTACGTGCTTCGCAGGGCCAGGCCTCACGCACTCTATGTACTTGCGCGCGCTAACTACCTACCGCGGTACCGCCCAGCGGGCCGCCGGCGCATTCAGTGGAAATTCGTCAGCCGCGCGAAGCATACCTACACGCTCGCCCACGCAACTGCGCGCAGATGCAAAGCAATAATGCACTTTACACTCGATCGTTTAGGTACATTTTCGCAAGCAGCGTTTGGCGACGTGAAACAGTAGGCTATTAAAGCCGAAGGTATGGAACTTTTTCTATGGACTGATTTATCTGTTACGTAGTAACTATTAAGTAATCTGTGGCAGGGTGTGTACGTGGTGGACGCCGGCGCGCGCGGCGTGTGGGCGTGGGTGGGCCCGGCGGCTGGTGTGAGCGCGGCGGTCGCGCTGGCGCACGCGCGCGCATTCGCGCGCAAGCGCCGCGCGGGCGCGCCGGTCAGCAGCACGCCGGCCGGCCGCGAGCCGCTCGAGTTCTGCGCGCTATTCGTCGGCTGGAACTACGGCGATGCGAGGCGCGACGGCAGGTAGTGATTCATTTACTTATATAAGGTGCTTCTTTATTCATGTCAATAACTTCGGGAGGGTTACATACACTCCAATAAACACTCTACGTATGAAAAAAACATATGTTTATAGGAGCATTTTTCTCCTAACAAAAAAAAAATCAAATCAAATAAGTAGCTGTAAAAACCAATCATAGTGACCTTGTGACTTACTTACAACAAACAGCTTTTCTCCGTTTGAACATAGTACGGTCATTGACCCCGTACAATGCAAGTTACCTACTGTTACACACAGGTTAATGTTTAGATAGCAAACATGTTTTGTTAAATTTCTCGAAAAGTAATGCTAAAAACATAATTTTTTTTTTGCGTAACGTGTTTATTTCAGTATGTATGTAACCCTCCCGAAATTAATGACATGACTAACGAAACACCTTATATAAGGTATTTCATTAGTAGGTAATAGTACGCTGGCTGGCTAACGGGTGGCTAAGCTCAAGTGGCAATGGGCTGGGCACGTCAGCCGAAGAGACGACCGTTGGAGTAACCGTGTCCTACACTGGCGGCCGTGGACAGGAAAACAGAGTGTGGGAAGACCACCCGCCAGGTGGGACGACGACATCAAGTACGTCGGCGGAAAGCAGTGGTTCCGTACCGCTGAAGGCCGGGAGGACTGGAGGAAAATTGGAGAGGCGTATGTGCAGCAGTGGTCGCTTACACGCTGACTGACTGACTGACTTAGTACGCTAAGGGTAGTATGTGTATCAGATACTGATCACGTTCCCCATACCTATTTTTTTTCGGATATCAAATACTTACCCATCCTACTAAAATTATAATTTATTGAACAAATTTTTCATAGCATGGGTAGGTATTTGATATCGGAAAAACAATAATTGGTATGGGGAACGTGATCAGTATCTGATACACATACATACACCCCTTAGCGTATCGTTACCTACTAATGAAGGACCTTATAATATTATATGTACCTACTACTGCAACAGCCCAACTGTCCTTTCAGACTGCGCGTGGCGCGCTCCGCGACGACGCGGCTGGACGCGCAGAGCCTGGCAGGCGCGGCGTGGCTGGCGGCGCAAGCGCAGCTGCTAGACGACGGCACCGGCGCGATGCGCGCGTGGCGGGTGCGCGGGCGCCGCGGGCCGGTCGGCGAGCGGCTGCACGAGATCGCACACCCGCAGTCCGCAGTGTTCTACGACGAGGACTGCTATGTCGTGCTGTACACGTACCACGCGCCGACTGGAGACCAATCCGTCATATACTACTGGATGGTGAGTCTTGCAAATATTGCTCCTTTATTCAACAAGCGGGCAGGTGACGAACTCGCTCACGAACAGCTTCACCGAACGCATCGGCGCCGGCGCACGCACCGAAGCGGCGGCGGGTGGCCGAATAGTTTCGGCATCGGCTTCTCATGCGAGAGGTCCGAGGTTCGAATCCGGTCGGCGTGTACCAATGAGTTTTTTCTGACGAAAAAATTTACGTGCATACCTACACCTGCTGCTTCCCCGTTCGGAACCGGTGTAAAACTGTAGGTCCCTTCCCTTGCCCCTTACTAGGTGGTAGGCTCAAATTGTAGCCGACTGGGTTGGTACCACCGTACTGGATGTAAGATGGCCGCATAGCAGCCTCGGTTGTGTTCTCCTCTAGTCCAGTATAGCCAGCAATCCAGGGAAGTCTCCGGTATGGCACCTACCTTCTCGGAGGTGATATTGGCTGGTCGGAGCTGCGCTTTAGCCCCTCCAACTCAGCCACCCATACAGGATGACATAAAAAAAAAATCGAGTGCGCCCAGGGTTGCCCAGGTGTGCGCCCAGATGACCGGTTTTGGATTGGACAGTCCGGATATAAAGACGTGCGTTTATTTCTTCCAATGTTTTTTATGTAATCCGGTATGGATGGCTGAGTCGGAGGGGCCAAAGCGCATGCTCCGGCCAGCCAATATCACCCCCGAGACGAGAAGGTAGACGCCATACCGGAGACGTCCCTGGATTGCTGGCTATACTGGACTAGAGGAGAACACAACCGAGGCTGCTATGCGGCCATCTAACATCCAGTACGGCGGTACCAAACCAGTCGGCTACAATTTGAGCCTACCACCTAGTAAGGGGCAAGGGAAGGGACCTACAGTTTTACACCGACAATATAACGCAAATATTTCCTACCTTTTTTAAGTCTTAAAATTATTTTTTTCTTTAAGTTAACAATTGTTTCTTTATTAGGTCTTAAGAATTCTTTTCTTTCTTAATTTTTAATAATTGTTTTCTTTCTTAAGTCTTAACAATTGTTTTCTTTCTTAGGTCTTAAGAATAGTATTCATTCTTAAGTTTTAATAAGTTAGTTTTCTTTCTTAAGTTTTAATAATTATTTTCTTTCTTAAGTCTTAACAATTGTTTTCTTTCTTAGGTCTTAAGAATAGTATTCATTCTTAAGTTTTAATAAATGAGTTTTCTTTCTTAAGTTTTAATAATTATTTTCTTTCATAAGTCTTAACAATTGTTTTCTTTCTTAGGTCTTAAGAATAGTATTCATTCTTAAGTTTTAATAAATGAGTTTTCTTTCTTAAGTTTTAATAATTATTTTCTTTCTTAAGTCTTAACAATTGTTTTCTTTCTTAGGTCTTAAGAATAGTATTCATTCTTAAGTTTTAATAAATGAGTTTTCTTTCTTAAGTTTTAATAATTATTTTCTTTCTTAAGTCTTAACAATTGTTTTCTTTCTTAGGTCTTAAGAATAGTATTCATTCTTAAGTTTTAATAAGTTAGTTTTCTTTCTTAAGTTTTAATAATTATTTTCTTTCTTAAGTCTTAACAATTGTTTTCTTTCTTAGGTCTTAAGAATAGTATTCATTCTTAAGTTTTAATAAGTTAGTTTTCTTTCTTAAGTTTTAATAATTATTTTCTTTCTTAAGTCTTAACAATTGTTTTCTTTCTTAGGTCTTAAGAATAGTATTCATTCTTAAGTTTTAATAAATGAGTTTTCTTTCTTAAGTTTTAATAATTGTTTTAATTGTGTTTGCAGGGTGGCTCTTCGCCAAATGATTTGAGGAATTTGGGTGCTAAAGAAGCCAAAGACCTCTACACGAAACTAGGGCGTCTTCCCGTCCAGGTGTGTACAGATACTTTCGTTGCTAATAACAAAACCGGCCAAGTGCGAGTCGGACTCGCGCACCGAGGGTTCCGTACCGCCACACAATAATTATTGTTTGTTGTTTTACTTCAGAGTTTGCACTATAATCACATCAAGTATGACGGTTACTTATACTATGTAGAACCGTTTTTGCGAGAGAGCAAAAAAAACGGTCAAGAGCGACTCAGGCTCGCACAAATTATGTTTCCGTACTAAAACAAAAATGTGTTTTTTCCACGAAAATATTAGGTAGGTACATGGTTGAAAAAACCTTTTTTTTTCCTGTAATATATTATGGCCGAATTTTTTTTTTTATGTAATGCGGTATGGGTGGCTGAGTCGGAGGGGCCAAAGCGCATGCTCCGACCAGCCAATATCACCTCCGAGAAGGTAGGTGCCATACCGGAGACTTCCCTGGATTGCTGGCTATACTGGACTAGAGGAGAACACAGCCGAGGCTGCTATGCGGCCATCTTACATCCAGTACGGTGGTACCAACCCAGTCGGCTACAATTTGAGCCTACCACCTAGTAAGGGGCAAGGGAAGGGACCTCCAGTTTTACACCGGTTCCGAACGGTGAAGCAGCAGGTGTAGGTATGCACGTAAATTTTTTCGTCAGAAAAAACTCATTGGTACACGCCGACGGGATTCGAACCGCGGACCTCTCGCATGAGAAGCCGATGCCCAAACCACTCGGCCACCCGCCGCTTATACCTACTAACCCTACGAAAGTAAAAATTTTAGCTTTAGAAAGCTAGGAGAAAGGGGAGGGGGGGGGGGGGGGGGGGGGGGGGCCTTTGTTTCACATTTTTAGCTATATCATTAAGAACACTGAACTCAAAATTGTAAAAAAAAAATTATATTTTTTTATCCTTACATACAGTTGGCTCAGTTTAGTCAAATGATACCCCACACGATATGTCAGTTTAAACCGCGGTTTAAACTTTGTTTTATTGGTATCAAATCAGGCTTTGAAGAGCGTTATACACGGTGTTGCAGTTGCCGCCGTAATATTTTTTACTGAAATAAGGGAGTAATTCTATATGTGAAACTAAACAACTTCTGTGAAGAAAAAAAAATTGTTTGAAACAAAACAAAAAAAATTTATTCCATACAAATTTTAAATACCTACCTACCTATTCTCAAAATGTATGGAGAAAAAAAAATTTTTTTTTTCTTCAAATAAAAAAGTCGCAGAACAAAAGTTGTTCTATTTCACGTACAGAATCACCCCCTTTCGGGTTTTACGGTTGGGGTTGCAACACCGTGTAGGTAATTGCCTACACGGTTAGCAAGTTGCAACACCGTGTAGCGTCATACAAATCTATCATGCCTAATTTCAAGTATCTATACGTTACTTAAGTTTTCGAGGAAAACCTCTGCGACAGACGGACGGACAGCGGAGTGATCTTATAATGGTTCCGTTTATTTTAAAGGTACGGAACGATAAAAACATTCAATTTACTTTTTCTTTTAAAAATACAAAAAATAAATAAACCGGTTGCTTTGACCTCATACATACATACATACATACATATCACACACGCTGAATCCCGACAATCGGGGTAAGCAGAGCTATCGGTGTTGTGCTGCAAGATCTCTGCTAAATTACAGCACAGCACCGACCACCACGTTTCGCAAATTATCCGAACAAGACATCGATCGATCAAGCAGCAAGTAAGGCACGAAGAACCACCTGCTGCATGACTTGGTGGAAGTACCGTGCCAAGGTGAGAGGTGCCGAGCCTGTCGCCCTTTAGCACGGCATCTTGTCCTTATCCCTTAGTCGCCTTTTACGACATGCACGGGGAGAGATGCAGTGGGGCTATTATTTTTAAGTACCGGCCCCACACGGGCTTTGACCTCATAAATGTCATTTGCAGGTGCGCGTATATCAAGGAAAGGAGCCTGCCCACTTCCTTCAGATCTTCAAAGGCCGCATGATCACGTACGTGGGCAGCGCGACCGACTACGACCGTAAGTACTTTAAAAGAATAGCCCCACTGCATCTTTTTTTTTTATTATTTTTTTTTTTTATTGAAACTGACACGGTTGACTACATCACCTACAACATCCGTGATGTCAGCCCATAACACCGGGTGAACTTGGTGCCACGTCAGTGCTTCCCTTCGGTCGTGCCGGCTACACTGAACTGGACGGAAAACACAAACTATTTACATAGCCGTTTCGACCGACCTTTCATTCAGTGCGGTGGTATCAGCCCGGGCGGGTTAAACCCTACCACGTAGTAATATAAGAAGGGAGTCATATCCCTTAGTCGCCTTTTACGACATGCACGGGGAGAGATGCAGTGGTGCTATTCTTTTAAAGTACCGGCCCCACACGGTACAATCTCTCCCCGTGTATGTCGTAAAAGGCGACTAAGGGATGTGACACCATTCTTATATTACTAGGTGTTAGGGTTTAACGCCGCCCGGGTTGGTACCACCGCACTGAATGAAAGGTCGGTGGAAACGGCTGTGTAAATAGTTTGTGTTTTCCGTCCAGATCAGTGTAGCCGGCACGACCGAAGAGAAGCACTTACGTGGCACCAAGTTCACCCAGTGTTATGGGCTGACATCACGGATGTTGTAGGTGATGTAGCCAACCGTGTCAGGTTCTATAAAAAAAAACACGTCCATATTTCGTTCTAGTGAGCACTAACTAGTCTTATGTTCAGTTGTATAATCCCCTCCGTCCACATGGATACCCTCGTTTGGATCCCCTGGGGGATCCGTGTGGATTATTTGTCCAAACGGATCCCATGGGGGGCCATGCTGACATCACGGATGTTGTAGGTGATCATGATGTAGCCAACCGTGTTAGTTTCCATAAATTGTTTTTAAAAAAATACTGCATGTGGTATGTATGTATACAAGGTGTTTTGTTATTCATGTCGTTTCTTTCAGGGGGTTGTTCTGTATCCTAAACTGAGTAAAATTGTTCTATAGCTTTTGGAAATTGGAAAAAAAATTCACTTTCCCCATACATTTGGAGGTTAGGTCTGCCCTTAAATGTATGGAGAAAGTGATTTTTTTTTTCCAATTTCCAAAACCTGTAGAACAAAAGTTACTCAGTTTAGAATACAGAACTACCCCCTGAAAGAAACGACATGAATAACGAAACCATCTTATACAGGGTGTTGTAACGGCCAGTACATTAATTTCGCTAGAGCAATCCTCATGTTTTTCCGAGACAAAAAAGTAAATAAAGTTTTTCCCTAAAGTGTCTAGTTTTGGAGATAAAAATTTTTCTAATTTATGTTTTCGTCTAGTGTAATTTGACGCGTGAGGGGGGAAGGAGCTGGCGCAGGAACGGTTAGGAACGAAAAACTCACACTGCGCCGCCTCCGCACATCTCCTCTCTCAGCGCACTCGCCCCTGCTCGCTCACTCACCGCGCGCCTTTCATTCCCCCGTTCGTGCGGAACATTAGATCCTTTTACACTAAATAAATCAATTACCTAGTTTGTATGAAAACTGTAACTTTTTATTTAAAGGGAATTCAGAAAAAAATTATTTGACTTTTTTGTTACTATTGATCCCAATAATCATTTCCAAAATTTAATGTAGTGGCCGTTACAACAGCCTGTATATGTTTGATGTATAGTTTCGTGCTTATCTTGTTGCGCTGTCGCAGCCCACGGCCGGCGGCAGGTGGCGCCGGCGCGCTCTCTCGTGCGCGTCTCGGGGCAGTACGCGCGCGAGGCGCGCGGCACGGAGGTGCGCGCGGGCGGCGCGGGCGCGGCCGGTCCCGGCGCGTGCTACGTGGTGCGCGAGGGCGCGCGCGTGTGGGTGTGGTGCGCGACCTGCGCCACGGGGGACGAGCGCGAGGTCGCCAAGCAAATGGCGGCCTCTGATCACGTTCTTGTTATGCAAGGTAAGGGCAGCTTAATTGTCAAATGGCGGCCTCTGATCACGGTCTTGTTATGCAAGGTGGGCACCTTAATTGTCAAATGGCGGTCTCTGATCACGTTCTTGTTATGCAAGGTAAGGGCAGCTTAATTGTCAAATGGCGGCCTCTGATCACGTTCTTGTTATGCAAGGTAAGGGCAGCTTAATTGTCAAATGGCGGCCTCTGATCACGGTCTTGTTATGCAAGGTGGGCACCTTTATTTTTTTTATGTAAACCGGCACGGGTGGCTGTGCCGAGAGACCAATGGCCCAGTCGACAGAGCCAAAATCACCTCTCCTCGCGAAACCACGCTCAGTTAGATGCCATGCCAGCAGATTTGCGGACTGTTGCTAGGCTGCCTAGTCCGTTAATACGACGCTTGAAGACACCCAGGTTAAAGGATTCAGGAAATAAACTCGCCGGAAGACGGTGAGACTCGCGGTGCGATAGAGAAACGATTTAGAGAACCGATGGGTTCTCAAAAGGCCAATGTCAACAACAAAAGGGTGCTGGCTGAGTCTCTCTGCGACGAGTCATGCGGAGATAGGACGGGTGACAGGCAATAAGGGATGCTAGTTCCACCTTAATTGTCAATTGGCGGCCTCTGATCACGTTCTTGTTATGCAAGGTAAGGGCAGCTTAATTGTCAATTGGCGGCCTCTGATCACGTTCTTGTTATGCAAGGTAAGGGCAGCTTAATTGTCAATTGGCGGCCTCTGATCACGTTCTTGTTATGCAAGGTAAGGGCAGCTTAATTGTCAATTGGCGGCCTCTGATCACGTTCTTGTTATGCAAGGTAAGGGCAGCTTAATTGTCAATTGGCGGCCTCTGATCACGTTCTTGTTATGCAAGGTAAGGGCAGCTTAATTGTCAATTGGCGGCCTCTGATCACGTTCTTGTTATGCAAGGTAAGGGCAGCTTAATTGTCAATTGGCGGCCTCTGATCACGTTCTTGTTATGCAAGGTAAGGGCAGCTTAATTGTCAATTGGCGGCCTCTGATCACGATCTTGTTATGCAAGGTAAGGGCAGCTTAATTGTCAAATGGCGGCCTCTGATCACGTTCTTGTTATGCAAGGTAAGGGCAGCTTAATTGTCAATTGGCGGCCTCTGATCACGTTCTTGTTATGCAAGGTAAGGGCAGCTTAATTGTCAATTGGCGGCCTCTGATCACGTTCTTGTTATGCAAGGTAAGGGCAGCTTAATTGTCAAATGGCGGCCTCTGATCACGTTCTTGTTATGCAAGGTGGTCACCTTAATTGTCAAATGGCGGCCTCTGATCACGTTCTTGTTATGCAAGGTAAGGGCAGCTTAATTGTCAAATGGCGGCCTCTGATCACGTTCTTGTTATGCAAGGTAAGGGCAGCTTAATTGTCAAATGGCGGCCTCTGATCACGTTCTTGTTATGCAAGGTAAGGGCAGCTTAATTGTCAAATGGCGGCCTCTGATCACGTTCTTGTTATGCAAGGTAAGGGCAGCTTAATTGTCAAATGGCGGCCTCTGATCACGTTCTTGTTATGCAAGGTAAGGGCAGCTTAATTGTCAAATGGCGGCCTCTGATCACGTTCTTGTTATGCAAGGTAAGGGCAGCTTAATTGTCAAATGGCGGCCTCTGATCACGTTCTTGTTATGCAAGGTAAGGGCAGCTTAATTGTCAAATGGCGGCCTCTGATCACGTTCTTGTTATGCAAGGTAAGGGCAGCTTAATTGTCAAATGGCGGCCTCTGATCGCGTTCTTGTTATGCAAGGTAAGGGCAGCTTAATTGTCAAATGGCGGCCTCTGATCACGTTCTTGTTATGCAAGGTAAGGGCAGCTTAATTGTCAAATGGCGGCCTCTGATCACGTTCTTGTTATGCAAGGTAAGGGCAGCTTAATTGTCAAATGGCGGCCTCTGATCACGTTCTTGTTATGCAAGGTAAGGGCAGCTTAATTGTCAAATGGCGGCCTCTGATCACGTTCTTGTTATGCAAGGTAAGGGCAGCCGGCCTCTGATCACGTTCTTGTTATGCAAGGTAAGGGCAGCTTAATTGTCAAATGGCGGCCTCTGATCACGTTCTTGTTATGCAAGGTAAGGGCAGCTTAATTGTCAAATGGCGGCCTCTGATCACGTTCTTGTTATGCAAGGTAAGGGCAGCTTAATTGTCAAATGGCGGCCTCTGATCACGTTCTTGTTATGCAAGGTAAGGGCAGCTTAATTGTCAAATGGCGGCCTCTGATCACGTTCTTGTTATGCAAGGTAAGGGCAGCTTAATTGTCAAATGGCGGCCTCTGATCACGTTCTTGTTATGCAAGGTAAGGGCAGCTTAATTGTCAAATGGCGGCCTCTGATCACGTTCTTGTTATGCAAGGTAAGGGCAGCTTAATTGTCAAATGGCGGCCTCTGATCACGTTTCCGTTCACGTTCATAAGGTGTCCAAACGACGTCCATGGACAATCGGTCGTATGCGATTGCGAATCACATGCCGGCCTGACAAGTGCCTATTCACGCCCTTCTTGAAGGATCCGAGACTGTACTTGGGGATAAAATATGTGGGCAGGGAGAGCGTTCCAGAGTTCACCGGTTCTGTAGAGGAAAGATCTGCAGAACCGGTTGGTATGCATATCACATAATTTTTTTTTTATGAATACGCGAGACAATTGGCATCATCAGCGTGGATTGATGAGCCGACGACACCCGAAAGCATACGGTTTATAACGGGGTTGCGAATGCCGTGCCGGCGTGACAGATGCCTTTTTACGCTTCTCTTGAAAGATCCCAAGTCATACACTGAAGGAATCGGGAGGAAGTGTATTCCAGAGTTTCGCAGTGCGGAAGATAAAAGAAATCCTGGAGCGCTTAGTTCACACTATAAGAGGAGATTCCTCGCGCAGTTGTTTCGCCCAAAGCATTCGAGGGTTACGATCCTTCATCATCATCAGGTCGTATCGGTACACTGCTGGACATAGGCCTCTCCCGAGGAACGTCACCACCCACACGCGTTTTTCCTTCTCATCCATCCATTCCCGGCTACCTTTTTAAGGTCGTGGTCCACCTAGCTGGGGGGCGTCCCCGTCTACCCCAGCAGTTGTCGGGTCTGCGACAATGAATAACGATCCTTTCAAGGAATTAATTGCGTTAATTTACTTATAGGGAAAGAGAAGGAAGACTTCTGGACGGCGCTCGGCGACAAGAGACAGCTCCTAGTGACCACGCCGCTCAAGGAGGTGGAGAAGCCGCTACCCACCAGGCTGTTCTACGTGTCTACCGGCATCCCGGGACAGTACTCATGTCAGTTCACTCTCACACACTCCACGTTTGTCAGCCTCGATAGCTCAGTGGCGCAGACAGTCGACTGTCGCTATTGATTGTTAAGCAACGCTGGGCCGGTCAGTACTTGGATGGGTGACCGCTTGACCGGAGGCTGACCGTGGTTCGGATTCCACGTAAAACTGTAGGTCCCTTCCTTTCTAACCTTACTAGGTGGTAGGGTTCTACCCGCTCGGGTTGGTACAACCGCGCTGAATGAAACGTCGGTCGAAACGGCTATGTAAATAGTTTGTGTTTTCCGTCCAGTTCAGTGTAGCCGGCACGACCGAAGGGAAGTGCTGACATGGCACCTAGTTCACCCGGTGTTATGGGCTGACATCACGGATGTTGTAGGTGATGTAGCCAACCGTGTCAGATTCCAGAAAAAAACTCTCTCTTTAAATGTAATCTGGTTTGAGTGGTTGAGTCAGGCGGGCCAAAGCACATGCTTCGACCGGCCAATATCACCTCCGAGAATGCAGGTGTTATACCGGGGGTTTCCCTTTGGATAGCTGGCTATACTGGACTAGAGAAGAACACAGCCGAGACTGCTATGTGGCCATCTTACGTCCAGTAAGGTGTTACCAACCCAGTCGGCTACAATTTGAGCCTAGTATCACCTAGTAAGGGGCAAGGGAAGGGACATAAAGTTTTACACCGGTATACTGAACTATCTATCTCTCTCTCTCTCTCTCCTCCTTCAGTATAAGAAACCTGCGGACGTTCCATTTACCCAATACTTAATATCGTCTGCACGCATAGAACACAGCGTCTTTGCTTGTTGACGTTTTCTTTTTCAAAATCCGGCTCGAAGGACCAAAATAGTGGGAGACATTGAAAAACATAAATGCCGAAAGACGATTTTGTATGGAGAAAATTAACTTCCATCTCGTTTAAGTACCAATTTCTATCTATCTCAGTGGAAATATCATGCTTAGGCGTCTTTTGTTGACGATCGGCGTCGATGGGGTTAAGAAAGACGCTTTGTGTAAACATTGTGATGTTTTGGCTGCAGTCGAGGAGATAATATCGTATAACCAGTACGAGCTGCTGCCGGAGATGGCGGGCGTGTTGGACGCGCACGGCGCGCTGTACGTGTGGCTCGGCGAGCACTGCTGCCCGCTCGTCAAGGACGCGCCGCTCGCGCTCGCAGACCACTACCTGCTGACAGGTATGAGGCCGGAGGCCGAGCGAAGAATCTGTACCCATACTTTTGACTCACTGACCGTCTGCCTTGACTCATTGATCGACTGAATCACTGATCGACCGACTAACTCATTGAACGACTTACTGGCTCACTGATCGATTGACTGACTCATTGATTGACTGAATGATCATTGAACGATTGACTGACTCACTGACTCATTGATCGACTGACTGACTCATTGATCGACTGACTGACTCACTAACTCATTTATCGACTGAATGGCTCACTGATCGACTGACTTACTCATTGATCGACTGACTGATCATTGATCGATTGACTGACTCACTGACTCATTGATCGACTGAATGACTCACTGACTCATTGATCGACTGACTGGCTCACTGATCGACTGACTGACTCATTGATCGACTGACTCGCTTATCGACTGACTGACTCACTGACCGACTGTCTGACTCACTGACCGACTGTCTGACTCATTGGCTGATCTATATGCTGATTTCAGATCCGGCGGCTAGAGACTTGCAGACACCAGTCATAGTCCTGAACCAGGGTCGTGAGCCGCCTTCCTTCACCGGATTCTTCCCGCATTGGAAACCTAACCTGTGGAAGGTGACATTGTAGTTTTTTTATTGTGCTATCACGGACAAAAATGGGTGTCATGTTTTCCACTAAAATCCCCTAGCTGAATAATGTTATCAGTTATTCAGTGGTGCGGTCGGTCGGTACACTGTCGGTCTTGCCATGATCATAAGCACACCTGGGCGCTGTCAGTACTTTGATGGGTGACCGCTCGACCGTTGGAACCTAACCTATCCTTACTAGGTGGTTTGGTACCACCGCACTGAATGAAACGTCGGTCGAAACGGCTATTGTAAATAGTTCATGTTTTCCGTCCAGTTCAGTGTAGCCGGCATGAAATGAAGGGAAGCACTGGCACGGCACCTAGTTCACCCGGTGTTATGGGCTGACATCACGGATGTTGTACATAGGTGATGTAGCCGACCGTGTCAGTTTCCATAAAAAAAACGTCCATATTTAGTTCTAGTGAGCACTAACTAGTCTTAGGTATGTTCAGTTGTATAATCCCCTCCGTCCGTCCACATGGCTACCCTCCTCGTTTGGATCTCCATATGGATTATTATGATCAGGACTCAGTTTTCACTACAATTTTATGTAACTTCAATGATCTATTTACTGATACTGACATCTTTACCACGTCCACGACCACGTCTCTCAATTCCGTGCAAACATTGATTTTATAGGGGGAGTCAGATGTACCGTCAGCGATGTTTTAAAGGTAACATGAAATTAGTCTTCAATTATGTCCTAAGATGGCGCCAGGAGTATCGAATTTGAATTAAATAATTATTATATTTTTAAATCTGCTAATTATAGAACGATGCTAAGTGGGAACAGCATAGTTAAATTTAAAGATTATTTTATATTAAGTAGAAATTTCAAAATAGTGTATTTTAAGGTTTTCATAATTTTTCCAATAAATATTTTCATGTTTTGTCAGTCAGTGAGCTTGGCGGATAAAATGTATAATTTCGCCGCTTCTGCATCATAGATGTCAGACCAAAGTTAAGTTGTCCTATTTGTCTATAGATGGCATGCCTATTTCTTATTATATTTTTAGTTGCCAAATACCAAAATACCCACCAACCAAACCTGCGTGCAATTCAAATACGCGCGTGCGGTTAGGATAAAGTGGAGATACCTTCTTTAAAATTATATTTTTTTACCTCACCACCTTTGAAAACGGAAACAAACACGATGGATTAAATATAATAATAATAATAAAAATCGTTAGCCATTTATAAGAAAATCGACCTCAACGAAATAATTTGTATAACAGCTACCCTTATTTTTTTTAATTAAAAAAAACTAAAAAAGGTACCCCTAGATTATCATTTCAAACTATTAAATACGAATTTTGAACGAAATCGGTTGAGCAGTTTAGGCACAAGGTCGCTGGACGGACACACACACACACACACACACACATACATGTTTCTCAAAACCACTTTTTTGGGATCGTTGACAGATATATAGCCCAAATCTGTACTGTGTGGGGCCGGTACTTTAAAAGAATAGCCCCACTGCATCTCTCCCCGTGTATGTCGTAAAAGGCGACTAAGGGATATGACCCCCTTCTTATATTACTAGGTGGTAGGGTTTAACCCGCCCGGGTTGGTACCACCGCACTGAATGAAAGGTCGGTCCAAACGGCTATGTAAATAGTTTGTGTTTTCCGTCCAGTTCAGTGTAGTCGGCACGACCGAAGGGAAGCACTGACGTGGCACCAAGTTCACCCGGTGTTATGGGCTGACATCACGGATGTTGTAGGTGATGTAGCCAACCGTGACAGTTTCAATAAAAAAAAAAAAAATCAGTCGCATTCTCAACTTCGACATTTTGGACGATCACAATACTTCCTTTCTCCTTACAGTCGCTCGAAAGTAAAAAGCCACCTCCATAGTTTTTAGCCGTTGCGGTAATTTATCGATCGACGCGCGACGTTCGCTTGTTTTGGAACACGCAAATGTTTGCGTGGAGCGTGCAGGCAAGCGATACGGGTTACTGCGCGTGGAAAAAGGATGACACAATATCGATGCGATCTCTTGAGACGGTCGGTTCTGTATTCACGCGATACGCACACTACCATAATCGCGGTGTCTCGTTTTAGTAATAGTTGAAGTATGAACAAAATGTCTTTGAGTATGAAGTAGGGAGTCCAGGCACCGAATTAAAAAAAGTTGAGTCCAGGGCTATATTTTCCATCTACGATGCTGCTGGTGGTGTTATACCAAAGAGATTAAAAGAGGGTGGGTTTAATGTATTTGTGATAAGCTTTACAGAATATATAAGTCAATGATATTTTATATAAAATTGTAAAATTGTAGATTTTACCGACGACGACACGACAACGAATAAAATAAAAAAATAGTAAATCTGATTTAAATGCAAAATTGATAATAAACCATCGCTTCTCTTATATTCTCTATCTTTTTCGGGAGGAAGGAAGGGATTCCTTCCTCGCCCATCTCTCACTCACCTCTCTCCCGGTCTTCTCTCCTCGATCCCGCCTTCCTCCCCTCCTTCCCCTCACCCTTCACGGACCCCCTCTTTGCCACCTTCCCTTTCGCCCATTCCCTCCCTCTCTCCCTACTTCCCTTCCTCCCCTCATGTCGCCCCTCCTTCCCATCACCCTCGCATTCCATTCCTCCCCTACTACCCCTCATCCTGTCCGCAACCCCCTCTTACCCCGCCCCTTCCCCCTTTCAACCTCTCACTCCCTCGATATCCATTCCTCCTCGTTCCCTCTACTACCTCCCTCCCCCACACCTACCCTCATTCACTAACCCTTCCTCCCTCCATACCTCTCCTCCTCTTCTTCTTTTTTTTATGGAAACTGACATGGTTGGATACATCACCTACAACATCCGTGATGTCGGACATGTCGTGCCGGCTATACTGAACTGGACGAAAAAAAACGAAAAAACTATTTACATCAAATCTCTTTGATTTACATAGCCGTTTCGACATACGTTTTATTCAGTGCGGTGGTACCAACCCTAGTAAGGTAAGAAGGGAAGGGTGCTACAGTTTTACGTGGAATCCGAACCACGGTCAGCCTCAAATGGTCGAGCGGTCACCCATCCAAGTGTTGACCGCGCCCAGGGTTGCCTGCACCACTGAGCTACCCAGGCTGACAAACGTACCTCCCACCCACTCCCCCTTCTTTTCTCTCCCCCTTCCTCTTCCTGACCATTATTCATTATTTCTTACCAAAAGCAGTAACTATTGAGTAATCTGTGCCAAAAGACTAGATAATAAATTTTCATATCCTTACCTAGAGAAATCATGGATTCCCCATACAAAAACTTTCACCCCTATTTCACCCCTTATTTTTAGGTTTCCGTATCCCTGTACGGAAGCCTATTACTAAGCCTCCGCAGTCTGTCTGTCCGTCCGTCCGTTTGTCTATCCGAGGGCTGTATCTCTTGAACCGTAATAGGAAGCCCGTTGAAATTTTCACAGAATATGTGTTACTATAGCGGATATAACAACAAATAAGCGGAGCTAGGTACAACCCAAGTACAACCAAAGAGTTTGTAAATTCTTTGGACCGGAGTAAAACCGCAAACAGGAAATTACAATCTTACACGTTCAACGCCACATGAAAAATCCAGTATTTCCGTTTGGGCCACGGGGCTCACCGCTCACCGGTGAGCCTTTCCTTACTGAACCATTCAGGGCATGGGGGTCACCGGTGAGCCGCGTGAGAGGGCCTACGTAAACGCTTCCTACAAGCCACAGAGCGCAGCTACAAAGCCAATATGGAAGTGAGCCGCATGGCCTTGTAGTCGAAGCGGACGGCGTGGTTTTCAAATCCAATAGAAACTTGTAGTTTTTTATTAAGTTAATTGTAACGATGCTAGGGCTGCTCTTAACGATAAGGTAGAAAATAATATTTGTATTAATAGAATTAATAAAACCAGAAAATAATAAGAAAATATTCGTCAAAATAAAAATGAACATAAAATTTTCTTCATTGCCAAATAAGAAGACATTATTTATTACGAAAATAATTTATGAAATTGAACAAAACAAAATATTTATGAAATTGAACAATCACAACATTATGACACTTCATTATTTAAAATAATCAATCATCTTAACCCCAAAGGGTTTAACCATAAACAATAAAGAATTATCCGTGAGTCATGTTAAAACAAGGCAAACAAAGGAATGGTTTAGTTGGGCTGCTTTGGCAATAAGTGGATACTTTTTTCGACTTGGTTTTAGCCTGTTTGCTACCCATTATTGGTACGTTCTTTGCATAACATTGGTGACATGTTCTTCTCACTTTTCTGGCCAATCCCTCTTTCCTTTCCAGAGTGTGTTTCATTCTCTTCCGTCTTTCTATATGCATTTCATAGTCGCTATCCTCACTCTCCGACAAAAGAATTCGACAGCATCTTCTTTTCGTTGGTTGAACTACGTCTTCATAGAATCTATTCCGAAACTACGGTTCAGAAGATCTATCTCGATGTTTTCTAACTGCGTTAGCGCTTCTTGTGTTAACTCGAAATCTTCAAAATAATCATTTTTGGCGAGAAAAGCGTAAAACATCCTCAATTGTCGACGCAGCCGGACCGGGATTGATCGCTGCGTCCGCGGCGCGCGCGCAACGGGTGGGCCGCGGCGTGACCCCGCGGCCCCAGCCAACAGAAAAATACAAATCCTTCATAGGAGGCCACACGATCCACCCGTGAGCCTTCTGCTATATCTCGAAAATTAGACGGTAAAAGTCGCAAATTTTTATTTTCCTTACAAATTACCGCATTTTATAAACTTTGTGATGAAAATCTCAAGTTGATGAAAATTACGGATATAATGAGTTTGGCTTGGCCCGAACCGAAAAGTACGCTAGGCCCACCGGTGGGTCGTATGGCGTTCAACGTGTTAATTGTGGGCTGATTTTGAAAATTCTTTTTTTGTTTGGTAGGTCATACTTCAGAGGTGCTCCCATTGAAATTTTATTGAAATTGATTGAGCGGTTTATGAAAAAGCAACAAAATACTATTGGTGTGTGGTTACCTTCAGCAAAACTTTTGTGATGTGGGCTTTTTCAGCAATTTGCAGTTTGACACATGGCGAATAATTCTGTACCACTTCAACCGATTTCGATTATTCGATTTCGATTATTGTTTTTTATGTAATATTGTTTTAAAAATATAAAACCGACTTAAAAAAAATAAACTAGAACTAAAAAGTATTAAATAGGTAGAATAGGTACCTAATATTTTGAAATTTTCTCTGTCATTGTATTGAAATACATGAATCGATATTGTCATTCATATTCGGACCCTTGTTTCATGAATATTCTAAATTTGAAATCTTTTCCGACCGGCCAGATGCGTTTAATATATTATAATACGAGTACGAGTACCATCGAGCTGGTCTGATGATGGAGACGGAAGGTGGCCATAGGAACTCCTAAACTACACATGATAAACCCATCGTGTTTGGGCTCGTTGAATTTGTCATCACGAGCAATTTACTTTAGACCTAGGAGATTCTCAATTCGACGGTATGTTTTCTTTTTTTGGATGTTTGTTACGCGATTACTCCGTCAATTATTGTGGGCCGATTTTGAAAATTCTTTTTTTTTGTTTGAAAGGGGATAACCATGACGTGGTTCCATTTTAATTTGGTCGAGATCAGATTGGAAAGCGAGGCGGAATCGCGAGGCCGAAGGTCGAGCGATTCCGCCGAGTACATTAATAGCAAAAAATTCCAAAAAAAACTGTGAAATAAAAAACTATTTAAAAAAATATATAAAAACCGCCTTCAAAAATGTATGAAATAAAAAAAATCGAACCCTAGAGTTGAAGGCGGTGCTAAAGCAAGCAAAAATGATACATGAAAGAAAACATGCGTGGATGATATCCTTTGTGATTTGTGTAGCCTTCTTTAGCACCGCCTTCAACTCTAGGGTTCGATTTTTTTAATTTCATAAATTTTTTAAGGCAGTTTTCATATTTTTTTTTTTACATACAATGCTGACATTATTAGAATGAAGAGTGACGAGTATTTGTTTAACTGTTCAACTAAATAAATACGTTCTATCCACAGAGCACGGAATACCGCGCGCGCGCGCGCGGGGGTATTCCGTGCTCTGTGTGGATCTATCTATTAAAAGCGCACAAACAGGAAATTACAATCATAATAATATTTTGTTCCGTATACCAAATAATTTTCAAAACATTTTTTTATTTTATTTAATTTGATAAGAAGTGTTAGTTTAATTGTAAATTGTCATAATTTTATTATTCAAATATAATTAAAAATTTTGGAATTTACATAAATAATGTTCTTTATAAATATAAATGAAAGCGCCATCTTTTGTCTAGTAGCAGTAATTCTACAGCCTAGTGACAATTAAAGGTACCTAGATACATGTTGTATTTCAACTAGATAGCGCCCTTAGTATAGAAGTATTAACAAACATTAACGCCACCTGTTTGTTTTACGACAACATCAAGAAAAATTATTAACGCCCTCTGTTGGTTTTACGATTTACAACGTTACCAAATTTGTTATATGGAGTGGTCTATCTGTCCCGACAGGGTTATAAAATCAATGCGTGCAAAGCTTGAGTGGCTACCGATTCGTCTCCGTAGGAACTGTCACATCCTCAGTCTTTTTAACCGACTTCAAAAAAGGAGGAGGTCCTATGTTCGGCTGTATGTATTTTTTTTATGTATGTTCAGCAATATCTTCCCCAATTGTGAACCGATTTCGATGATTCTTTTTGTGTTCGGTTCAGTCTAGCTCCAAGGTGGTCCCATTTTTTTTGGTCAAGATCGGATTGGAAAGCGAGGCGGAATCGCGAGGCCGAAGGCCGAGCGATTCCGCCGAGTACATTAATAGCAAATAAAAATTTCTAAAAAAACTATGAAATAAAAAACTATTTAAAAAATATAAAAACCACCTTCAAAAATGTATGAAATAAAAAAATTAAAATCGAACCCTAGACTTGAAGGCGGTGGTGCTAAAGCAAGCAAAAATAACCGACCGCCTTCAACTCTAGGGTTCGATTTAAATTTTTTTATTTCATACATTTTTGAAGGCGGTTTTTATATATGGCGTATTAAACAATCCAGATGCCCCTGAATACCTTTGCTCTCGATTCCCTCCCCTCTCTTCTCACGGCCTTCCTCTTCGCTCTAGTGACGATAGTGATGAGTCCTAGTGATACCTCGCCACTCTTCTGTTTTCTATACCGACTCTTTCACTGTCCACTCTGCACGTCTATGGAACTCATTGCCGTACCGCATCCGTCACTGTCAGACTCTTGGTATCTACATTCAAAATTCTGCTGAAGAAACATTATCTTGGACTGTCAAATCGGCCATTACGGGAAATCCACGTTTTTTCGGTCCGTGTTAGTTTTTTTATTCTAAAATAATTGCTGAAGTTTATTTTAGTGAGTATTTTAGTAGATATTGTAAATAGGTTCATTTTATTGATGTAGTTGATGTCAGAAGAGTTGCTGGACCCCGGCGGAGACGTTGATCTCCCGCCGGGGTTCGTCCTTGCCCGCTCGGGGCGATCTAAAAGTTTTTCAAACATAGATATCCATGACAACCACAGAGATATGATATATGACAACAGTCAGGTATGGAGTTATAACGGGAATCGGACGGAAACCAATGTTAGTCAATTTATGTCTGTAGAAGGGAATAGCTTCACTATTCTTGATGTTGATCAATGTGTTGATCAACACTCAAATGTAAATGATAATAATGTTAATGATACAAAACAAACAAAGAGAAAGCGAAGAACTGATAGCAAAAAGATACATAGAGATAAGGTTCGCAAGGATGACTTGAAGTCATCGATGACTTCGCTTAGGTCATCAGATTCTGAAAAAACCCCCAAAGAAATTTCAAATTCCATTAACCCCTCTGCCATATCCTCATCGTTTCTCCCTAATGCCCAAGAATCAAACTTTAATCTAATTTCTGCCTCTGTATCACCTCCTGTCTCCCAAAATTCCCAAACCAGTCCCGCTCAAGAATCGAACTCAAATAAAATTTCTGAATCGAAGTCCTCCCCTGTTACCCAAGCCAGGCCATACAACAATTCGGATAAGGGTCCGTTTATGATCCATGTGCAACGAATTGAACTTAATCCAACTTCTGGCTCCTCTTTAAATCCAATTAAATTTGGCATTTTCGTACGACAACACTTCCATGGAAGAATCGTGGAAGATGGTATAAAGCATATCGGCCGGAACAAAGTCAGCGTTTGTTTTTTGAACTGGGCTGATGCGAATGACTTTGTCCAGTGCAAATTAATTACAAATAAATACAAGGTTTTTATCCCATCTTTTAACATCTCCAAGATGGGGATAGTCAAGGGTATCCCCTGCGACATGTCCCCAGAGGAGATTTTAGAGGAAATACGTACTCCAATTGGTTGCGGGCCGGCAATTAAGGCGCGTCGATTGAATTTTAAGCAGAAAAGTGATAGCGGTACAGTATGGAAGCCATCTGAGACTGTTGTTTTGACCTTTGATGGTCAAAAATTACCTTCAAGAGTTTATATGGTGAACACTTCTCTAGTTGTGGAAATATATAAATTTCCCACGATTCAATGTTGGGTCATTCTTGAGATTGGGCGTATTCAGTTGATTCCACTGGCAGTTTTTAAATCTTAAAATTTTATAAAACCTGTGATCAAACATTAAAGTTAGATGCATAAGAAACATAAATTTCGATTAGGCACCAAATTCTAACGTATGTATGCAAAGATATTTGATATGAAAATTTCATGTCCAGGGGAATCAATACAGAGTGACAAGGGAATCAATAAAAGTTAATTTTTAATTGTTTGGCTTTTATTTTTAGCAAATAATCGCCTCCAACAAATCTTTTCGAACATATTAACACAATTCAAATATTCAATAATGCACTTAAACGCTGATTCTCACTCACTAGTAATAATTACCTACTTGTAGGTTGATTAAAACAATAATTACCTGTCTTCTCCTCATTTTATCTTTTTATGCGCATTGCTATAACAACATTAACATTAAATCATTTAAAAAGAAATTAAAGAATTATTAAAAACGACACACTCTCATAACAATCACGTAGAGACGCTCAGCTATTCCTTTTTTTTCTAGTCTCTCTTCCCGAGTCTGTTTTTTTCGAGGTGCGATGATTGCCTGAAATGAATAAACTATCTTTGAAACGATTACAGGAAAATAGCAAGCAATTTCAAAATACCGGTTACCGAGACTCAAACTGGAGCTTAGTTGCTGCTGTGTGTGACGATGTATGAGCAAGATACTATGACGTATGTACGGCCGCTAGATTTTCATGTGTGGGGACTCTGCAGACGGGCCAAGGACCTAGTTTATGGCCAGCATGGTCACACCACCGTGGAGAATGAAGAAGAGTTGCGTGTTCGGATCGTAAACACATTCGGTATATGACAGTGACACTCTAGTTCGTGTGAATCAGAGCATCGTGAGTAGGGCTTGCATTATCCGTGAAATTTTCGTATCCGAATAATTCGAATAGTAGTGAGCCTTACTATTCGGATATTCGGATATTTCGGATAATTCGGATAATTTTGAAAGGAAAGGAACTAAAATTAAAACAACGGAATGCTGTTTAAAAGTATCATTCATTATGTATTAATAATTAAGCAAAAATTAAGTTCTTCTTCTAAAATTAACAAACGAAACATTCATGATTATAATATGTATCAGGTCAAACAATATCAAATGAAACAAACTTAAAAACAATGAAAAGTTTAAACGTTTAACTTCTTTTCTTAATTTATAATATAATTAGGAACTCTTCTCTTCTTAAATTAACCAACTACCCATCTACATACTATTTCTTCTTAAATCAACGCTTATTTCAGTCTCATCCCATTCATTTTTTATTTTTAATTTTGATAATGAGATCTTAAAAAGCTTAAGGAATCCAGGGAGTCGTCTTTCATTGTTGTCCGTAAATGGTTACATAGGTAGCCAGAGGCAGAAAATACCCTTTCTGCCTCTACACTGGTGGGTGTTATTGCCAGCAAAACATTGTAGGCCCTTTCTAAGTACTTGCTTCTTTGGCCTCCCTGGTCATAAAGCGCCATTTCTACCTGAATTGTAGTTAGCAAATCGTTTTGGCGGGATGGAGATCGTTGCTCAGGCTGCGCTTGCGAAATTCGCGAAGATGAAGGTCTCCTCAATACTTTATTAAGCTCTTCTTGTAATTGTTCTTTTATTGAACCTTTTACAACAGCGACTACAGTTACTTGAGGCTCGTTAGGGATAGTTTCATGTTCCTGTACTCCAAAATAAGTAGAATTAATATGGACGATCGTCTGATGAATGGCTGCATTTGAAGGATTCCTAAAAGTTAAAACAGATGTGTCGCGTTCGGCTTCATCATAAAAGCTTTTCGGATTGTGAAGATATTTAATTGAACCACTAAGTTCTGGTACTCGGCGCTTCGCAATTCTTGTTTTCAGTGACTCCACAAGATCGGCACTTATTTGGCTATCACAGTTCGAAAGTTTTTGCACCATGAACTTCAAAGCTATCTCAGCAGTCAACAGGTTTGCTTTTTCTCCACTGTAGCCTTTACAATGCTGAGAGCGTCTGATATTTCTACAAGTTGATTCAACTCTGCTGCACTAAAAGTAGTTTTCATTTTTAAATCAATAAGGGTTTTAAGCACAGAGTCTTTTAGTTTTACAAATCGGCTGATCATGTTGGCAAGACTGCTCCATCTTGTCTTACAGTCCAGTATAAGGTGAACAACTGTTTTTTCTCCTTCTATGTCGTATTTATATAGGACTTCAGACTTAGTTGGAGAACGCTTAAACATCTTTACGACTGTTCGTACTTTGTTAATTACATCTTTGTAGTACTCCCGTATATCTGTTCCAGATCCAGATCCACTTCTTGTTCCTGTAGCGACAATAAATCCTTCTTCATTATCCGAGCCGGTGTCGTCACTGTCCATATCTTCATATTCTGTAGCGGACTTCTCGGTACTTTGAGTTTCAATGAGTTCGTGTTCCTCATCGGTAGATTTTTTTTTCTTATACAGAACATCCTGAACTGCTAATTGGATTCCGTGTGCATAACACAACTGGCGGTAGGTTGAAGTCTTTTTCCCTAGAGCAGTCATTACAGTCGCCGCAAAATTGCCACTGGTACGATGTAAGATGTACGATGCACTGCACACAATGCATATTATTATGTTTTACCAAGTTAATTCGAAAAAATCAACTATCCGTATTATCCGAAATATCCGGATTTGTGATCTTTCATTATTCGGATATAAAAATTGGGCGGATATCCGGATAATTCGGATATCCGGATATCCGGATTGCAAGCCCTAATCGTGAGGAAGGCCACTCTTTGCATCCGAGTGCAAGGTGGCTATTTCCAGCAATTTTTGTAAATGTAGGTAAGTACCTAAATGTAGGTAAGCCCTATAGGGCTAAATTCGAGCATATGGGCAGAATTGGCGATAGGCTGAACCGGTACCCAACTGGGAGCCGTGAGTTCTGGTCTCTCGCCAAATCTGTCGAGTCGAATTTCTGCCGCTCCTCACTTCCACCTCTGCAGCGCACTAGAGGATCACTGACTCACTCCGCAAAAGATAAAGCCGACCTTCTGGTATCTCTTTTTGGGGAGAACTCCCACTTGGATGATGGGGGAGCTTCTCCCCAATCCGGTGCGAGAACTCCATGCCCGAAGTATAGTTCCGACAGAGAACTGTGCGGAAGGAGCTTCTTGCCCTAGACGTCAGGAAAGCGAGTGGGCCGGACAGAGTGCCTACATTGGTGTTGAAAAAGTGTGCTCCCGAGCTGGCTCCAGTACTGACGCGCCTCTTTCGCCTCTCGTACTCTACTGGCCGCGTGCCGGCAGCTTGGAAATCAGCTTTCGTTCAGTCTGTCCCTAAAAAGGGCGATCGCTCTGACCCGTCAAACTACCGACCCATAGCAATTACCTCCCTCCTCTGCAAGGTGATTGAGCGCGTTATCAATACGCAGCTCATGACGTACCTGGAGACGAATAATCTCATCAGCGATCGGCAATACGGCTTCCTGCCAAACCGGTCAGCTGGTGATCTCCTAGCGTACGTTACTCACCTTTGGGGGGAAGCGCTTGAAGGGTATGGTAAATCCTTGGCAATTGGACTTGATATTGCCAAGGCATTTGACCGGGTCTGGCATAAGGCGCTTTTGGGTAAGCTGCCGGCGTACGGAATTCCTTCTGGCCTTTGTGACTGGGTAATCGACTTCCTACATGGGCGTAACATTCAGGTCCTCGTGGACGGATGCTCGTCGGACGCCATGTCAGTGAATGCCGGTGTACCACAGGGATCTGTGTTGTCTCCCACACTGTTTCTTCTGCATATCAATGATATGCTGCCACTCGGCAACATACATTTTTATGCAGACGACAGTACGGCGCATGGATCCTACACTAGTCACCTTTCAGCCAGACGGAGTGATGTGGACGAGAAGAGGCGAACACTTGTGTGCGAACTCGAGCAAACCCTCGAGTCGGGTTTTAGCCTTTTAGAGGCGGGTGGCCGAGTGGTTTGGGCATCGGCTTCTCATGCGAGAGGTCCGCGGTTCTAATCCCGTCGGCGTGTACCAATGAGTTTTTTCTGACGAAAAAATTACGTGCATACCTACACCTGCTGCTTCACCTTTCGGAACCGGTGTAAAACTGTAGGTCCCTTCCCTTGCCCCTTACTAGGTGGTAGGCTCAAATTGTGGCCGACTGGGTTGGTACCACCGTACTGGATGTAAGATGGCCGCATAGCAGCCTCGGTTGTGTTCTCCTCTAGTCCAGTATAGCCAGCAATCCAGGGAAGTCTCCGGCATCTACCTTCTCGGAGGTGATATTGGCTGGTCGGGGCATGCGCTTTAGCCCCTCCAACTCAGCCACCCATACCGGATTATATAAAAAAAAAAAGTCGATTGCCGAATGGGGCCGGAGCAACTTGGTCGTGTTCAACGCATCGAAGACACAAGTGTGCGCTTTTAGTGCGAAAAGAACGGCGTTCACACCAGCTCCTTCCTTCCAAAACACGTCGCTGAAATTAAGCGACCACCTCGGGGTCTTCGGTGTCGAACTGCCGCACGACTTAAACTTCCGACGTCACATTGAGGGCAAGGCCAAGCTGGCCTCAAAAAAGCTGGGTGCACTCAACAAGGTGAAGCGGTACTTCACGGCGAGCCAAAAACTGACGTTGTATAATACGCAGGTTAGGTCTTGCTTGGAGTACTGCTCGCGCCTGTGGAATGGCTCAGCTAAATACCAGCTTGCGTTGTGCCGTGCGACTTGTGGATGACCCTGTGGTGTCCCGCGACTTAGAACCGCTGCAACTCCGTAGGGACGTCGGCTCCCTAAGTGTGTTCTATCATCTATTTCACGGGGAGTGTTCGGAGGAGCTCTTTAAGGCGATTCCATCGTCCCCATTCCACCTCCGCACTACGCGTACTGGGCAGGGTATGCACCACTATACAATCGACCTACCGTGGATGCGCGATGATCGACATACCGGGAAAATGTGGAACTAGTGCGTGGAAATAGATGAGCAGGGAGCTCATCTATTTCCTCCCAAGTACAGCCTGGGGTTTTTCAAAAGGGGCGTGAAAAGGCTCCTGTCAGGCCGGCATGGCATTTGCAATCCGCGTGCATCACAGAATGTCCATGGGCATCGTAAGTCACCTACTCGTAAGTGAAACGATGCCACATGTCGCGCTTTCTATATAAAAAAAATTAAAAAACAAAAATGTAAGTTCCTAACTACTAGACTAGTGTAAGTGAAGTGTGTCATTGTAAGTATGTGTGGGTACTCACCCACACATACTCACACTGACACACGCACACCCATTCAAAAACACAACAAACAGCTGTTTTGCGTTTGAACATAGTATGGTCATTGACCCCGTACATTGTAAGTTACCTACTAGTACACACAGGTTGATCTATTTAATGTTTAGGTAGCAAACATGTTTTGTTAAATTTCCCGAAAAGTAATGCTAAAAACATTTTTTTTTTGCGTAACGTGTTTGTTTGAGTGTGTGTGTAGCCCTCCCGAAGTTTTTGACATGAATAACGAAGCACCTTATATATGCGACGCAAAAAGTGGATTCCTTGATGTGTATGTAATGTCACGTGTGATGTGACAGTACTCATGTATTCATATTATATTTACGTAATATAACTGTATTGTACATACAAGCCCATTGCACTATCACTGCTGTACACCTACAATACCTTCATCATACCCATAGGTTGGCTAAAATAAAATGCTGTTTAGCGTTAAGCTGACCTTTTTGTCCCGTGTATTGGTGTAAAAATAAAGAATTTTAATAAATAAATATATGTCAGATTATAGACATTGCTTTAAAATAATAATGAATTGTAATAGATGCCTTTCCGCACAATTCAAACGTTTTTTCTGGGATAAACTAAGCAAATATTGATTACCCAGGCTATAAAACCAGTGGAATCAATGCCAAGGGAATCATTTTTTAATGAAAATTTGTCATTTACCGCGAATGTACTAAAATCAGAGTAATGAGGTTAACACAGTAGATAATGGCTACATTGAGTATTGTATATAGATCATTTAATTGATTTTGGAACAAGCCACTATAAATAAAATTCAGCCAGAGTAATCAACGATGTACCAGAACCAAGCCAGTGGAATCAATTTCTTACCTTCGTATTTCGGGAACGCAGCGAGGAGTCGCTCAACCACTCCCCGCAGCTTGAAACACGACTGACGTTCTTCGGAAAAGGGTCGATCACGCGTCTTTTAACCGTTCCGCTAGTGATGTACGCGCGATTTTGTGATGCGCCAGTGAAATCATTGTTAGGTCTCGGACAAAATTTTAAAACTAAATAAAATAAAATATATATAAAATACGCTTTATAAAACCTTTTTTAGGAAATGAACAACTAATCACCTTGCACGGTAAATAATATCATATCAGTTAATTACACAGAAAAAAAAATATAGATGGTTTTGTGTAACAATCTGGGCCGTGGACGCGCCAGTGAGATCAATTTTTGGGGGTTTGATAATTTTTTTGCCTTATTTAATTTTATATTTTACGCTATTTCAGTATTTGCCCAGTTAGTTTATAGTTAAAATTTCAAGGAAAAAAATACTTCATGTGCAAATTTTTGTAATAAGTAGCAATTTTGCTTCAGGACAGTGAAAATCGAGGGGCTCAAGAATGACCCTGTTATAAATGTTGCAGATTTGGCCACACTCAAACTCAATGTCGCTCGAAACCTCGATGCAACAAGTGTGGTCAGGCACACATTGGTGCTTCTTGTTCTGTGGATGCGTCTTCCGCAATGTGTATCACTTGCTCTGGCAATCACTTTGCTACTAGTAAAGATTGCCCAGAGTATTTAAGGCAAATTCTCATTAAATCCAAGATGGCAGAGCAATCTATTTCGTATATTGAAGCGTCAAGGTTGTGTCCATCAGCGGGCCGATCTTATGCCAACGTAGCTGCTAAACCTGGGTATTCGCTTCCATTAGATCGCTCTCCCATTCCTTCTTCGCCAAAAATAAGTGGCCAATCAAATACTTCTTCTTACAGAAAAACTGTTTTTTCCAAGCCTCGGTCTCATGCCCCTCTTTCCCCTGGCTATAATAGAACTGATCATAGTGCTATTATTAACCAGTTTTCTTCATCTTCAATGCCAAATGGTTGTGCTTTTCCTTCAGATTCTCCAAATATTGGTTCTATTGACCAATTAACCAATCTCATAATGACTCTCATTAATTTGATTTCTGCTAATTACTCTATACCGACCAACGTAGCCGATAAACTGACCAATCTCTCTAATATTATTCACAATGCCCTCCTCCACGATTCTTCAATGGAACAGCAGGAGCATAGTTCGTAAAAAACATGAACTTGTTTATTTGTTTAATAAACACAATCCCTTCTTGTGTGCTATCTCTGAGACTTGGCTGAAACCGGAATCTCATTTTAGGGTTTCCGGATATGCCATCCTTAGAGATGACAGACTCGATGGATGGGGCGGGTGCGCCCTCCTTATACATAAGTCTTTACCTTTTTCTTTAATTCCCCTGACCCCTCACGGTGACTCATTTAATGCAGTTGCAGCTAGGGTGCGGGGTGTCTCATATTTATCATTATACATCCCCAAACCGTCTCTTCTGACATATAGAATACTTAAAATTATGATTGAAAACCTTCCCAAACCATTTTTAGTTATGGGTGATTTCAACTGTAAACATCCTTTGTGGGGAGCAACTGCTCCAGATCTATTTGGCAACAAAATTGTTGACCTCATGGATGAGTTTGATATATGTCTTCTTAATAATGGTTCTCCAACCCGTAGAGTTTCGCCATTCCAAAATCGGAGCTATGTTGATCTGTCTCTGTGTTCTCCTGAACTAGCATCTCTTCTTTCATGGTGTACTCTTGATTCCAGCCATGGTAGTGATCACTTCCCCATCCGCATATCTTTCCCTTGTAAAATTCCTACTGCACAAAAAAGAAAACCGTTGCTAAAATATCGATTAGATGGAGCTGACTGGAATAACTTTAGTGCTATGGTTGACGAGAAAGTTAATTCATTATCTCCTGTTCATGTTAATTCTGAAAATGTTCTTAACTTTTATTCAAAATTTGAAAACGCTTTGATTCTTGCCGCAGATAGATTTGTTCCTCTTAAAAACCCATGCATTCATAGAAGGTCATCTCCTCCTTGGTGGGATTTGGAATGTACTCAATCTATAAAATGTCGTAAAGAAGCTGAAAAAAAATATTCATTGGTCATGTCTGAAAGTAACTTTTTAAACCTTCGCAAAATCCAAGCTAAAACATCTCTCTGCTTGCAGGGGAAGAAAAGAGAGGGCTGGCACAGATTCTGCTCCTCTATCTCTCCGGATATTCATCCTTCGCTAGTTTGGAAAACTATAAAACGATTTAGATCGGCTTATTCGGAAGATAGCTCTGTTAAAGCATCTTCCAGTGACTGGACGGAAATTTTCTTAGATAAGCTGGCTCCACCTTCGGTCCCTCAATTCGATGAAATACCGACAAATTATTCAATAGATTCTTCTTCTTCTCTTAACGACCCCTTCTCTCTCCAAGAACTTAATAATGTCTTAAGGTATGTAAAAGATTCTGCTCCTGGTATAGATGGGATCCCATATTCCTTTTTAAAAAATCTTGATTCTCTAACTAGGGAATATTTTCTTAGCATTATTAATATCTGAAACCTGGGAAAGATCCTAACGACGGCACATCGTACCGTCCCATTGCTCTGTCTTCTGTCCTCCTTAAAGTTGCTGAACACCTAGTGAAAAATCGCTTAGAGTGGTTCATTGAAAACCAAGAGATTTTATCCAATAGTCAATTCGGTTTTCGGAAGGGAAAAAGTACCATGGACAGTCTTGCATTGTTTTCTACGGATGTTCGTCTCTCTTTCAGTCGAGATGAATCCATTGTAGCTGCATTTCTTGATATATCTGCTGCTTACGATAATGTTCAGCTCCCTATGTTAAGGAAAAAATTACAAAAGTTAAAGGTGCCTGAGAAACTGACGATGTTTATCTCCAACATTTTGTTGGAGAGACATATTCATCTCTATACTGATGGAGATGGCCATCTTGTTAGGACTGTGTGGAAAGGTCTTCCACAGGGATCTGTGCTGAGCCCTCTATTATATAGTATCTACGCTTTTGATATGGATATTGAAATTAAACATCATTGTCGCGTTTTACAGTACGCTGATGACCTTTTATTGTATGCTTCAAACAAATCCATCGTCAAAGCATCTGAGTCAATTAATTTGGCCCTAATTTCTCTAGACACTTGGCTTCTGAATAATGGTTTAGAACTTTCGGCATCCAAAAGCTCAGTAGTAACCTTTTCCCGAAAAAGAAATATCCCCCCTTTCATTGTCATTCATCAAGATACACCAATTAAGCAGTCTGATTCGGTTAAGTTTCTTGGAGTTATTCTTGACTCAAAGATGACAGGAGTGCTACATATAGATTATATAAAAACAAAATGTCTAAAGAATATTAATATCATTCGTTGTCTTTCTGGTGTGTGGTGGGGTTCCCATCCATTTTATATGAAATTAATTTATAATGCTATTATCCGGCCTCACCTGGATTATGGTACTTTTATCTTTGAGCCTACAAATTGCAAAGCACTTAGAAGTCTAGACTTAATCCAATACCAATGTCTCCGTATAATTTCAGGGAATATGAAATCCTCGCCAACCAATGCTCTCCAAGTGGAATGTGTTGACCCTCCCCTTCATATGAGACGGCAATATTTAGCAAATAGATATTTATTTAAAGCTGTTCAGTTTTCTAACCATCCTATTATCCCGAAGCTTAGGCTTCTTACCGAATATACTCGTACAATGAACTTCTGGAGGCTTAAGTCTCATCCAAATTTAGTACACAGCTTCAGGAAATTTATTAATTTAAGAGCTCCGACTCACAGAGATAGAACAGTGCCAATTTTTCAAATTCCATATGAAGCGCTTAATTTCATCCCCAACATTCGTACTTCTATAGATATTGACAAAGATACTTTGGATCCCAACAAAAAGCTTCTGCAATGGTTAGATGAAAACTGCAAGGGATGGCAATATATTTATACGGATGCCTCCAAGTTATCTCCCGAAGGTAGTGTTGGTTATGCAGTTTTTCACAAGAATGCTAACAGGTCTTTGAAGATGAAAAGTCCTCCGGAGGCGTCTGTGTTTACAGGAGAGGCGTTGGCTATTCTGGAAGCTGTTAAATATATTAGATTTAATAATATTGTCAAGGCGGTTATTCTAACTGACTCTCAAAGCTCTCTTCAGTCCATACAGCAAAATCCATTCAAATCTAAAATGCATAATGACATTGTTCTTAAAATTAGATTAATTCTGTTAGAACTCCAATCCAATAGTTCTGAGGTTGTTCTTGTTTGGATCCCTGGTCATGCTAATATAGCAGGGAACGAAATGGCTGATCAATTAGCTAAGGAGGCGGTTGTTAGTGGTGATAAATTAAATTACAAAAATTACTGCCACGACCTTGTAGCTCTCCCTAAGGTTTACCTTAAAAAATCATGGTCCTCAAACTGGATAAATACCAGCAAGACTAGAGGTTCATACTATGCCAAGATCCAACCAGAAATTCCAGTGAAACCTTGGTTCTTTAAAATTACTCTCCCTAAAAAAGAAACTTCTATTATAAACAGGCTCAGAATGGGCCATTGCTGTAGTCCAGTCCACCTTGCCAAACTTCGCATTAGGGACAACTCTCTATGCGAATGTGGCCTTGAGGAGGGTAATGTAGACCACATCATATTTTCTTGCCCTCTCAATAACAAAATGCCATCAATTTATGAAATGCTTCCAAAATTAAAAGTTTCACTTCCCATTAATATTCACTCTCTTCTGTTCTGTCCCTCACCCAAAATATTGAAATTGCTTGCTAGATACATAAATAGCAACAATATCAAACTTTAGTTAAGTCGGCTTGCTTTCCTTGTTTCTATGTGTATATAGAATTCCTACTTGTATATTTTCTGTTGTATTGTTTCTTTTTCTATTTTTGAAGTATAGGTAAGTTATAATGGCTATGTAATGATTTGAATTATTTATGACATGATTTAGAGTTTGATTATTTCTTTTCTTTTTATGTGTAATGTAAAGATTTCAGCATTTTCTTTGCCCGTTAATCAAAATTTTGTACAATGACATTTTTTGTTTATAAAAATATATAACGTGGATATCTTAACGTGACACTGGCAGTATTTAGATCTCAAATAAAAAAAGAGATCAGTTGCCATTACGGCTCAAGGACCGCTCTGAACATCTTGCGGTTGCAAGTCGGAAAAAAAGAAGAAGAAGAACATTATCTTAGCAGTTGCTCTGTTGTGGAATAAGCTATTATGTATGTATTTTATGCTATTTTTATTATTATATACTGTATCTATTTACTGATATGTATATTTATATACCTATATTTTTAAGCATGTATTTATTTGTTTATGTTATGTATATTTGTATAAGTATGGGTACTGTACCGTGTGGGGCCGGTACCTTAAAAGAATAGCCCCACTGCATCTCTCCCCGTGTATGTCGTAAAAGGCGGCTAAGGGATATGACTCCCTTCTTATATTAATAGGTGGTAGGGTTTAACCCGCCCGGGTTGGTACCACCGCACTGAATGAAAGGTCGGTCGAAACGGCTATGCAAATAGTTTCAGTGTAGCCGGCACGACCGAAGGGAAGCACTGACGTGGCACCAAGTCCACCCGGTGTTATGGGCTGACATCACGGATGTTGTAGGTGATGTAGCCAATCGTGTCAGTTTCAATAAAAAAAAAAGTATGTATTTTTTTTTTTTTTTTTTATTGATACGCGAGACACTTGGCGCCGTCAGCATGGATTGTTGAGCCGACGACGACGCCCAAAAGCATTCGTTTTAGAACGGGGGCTGCGAATCTAGATATATATATTATATCTAGATCAAAATTCAGAATTGAGATTATAAAGACATTGATGAGCGAATAAGTATCACCCACACATGCATTCATATTTCATAACCACAGTTCATTTTTATTTTATTTTTTCATATATTTCCATATGTTATGTTTCCTAGCCCGTAGTTAATGTAATCCCATAAGGAAATCTTTAATATGCCATCGTAAGTGTTCATTCTGAGTGTATAATTTGTATAACTTGTGCTGTTGAATTCCTGAAAAATAAAGAAAAAAAAAATGGTCCAAACGGATCCCATTTGAACATTTTTGCAAAGAAAAAAATACATTTGCCAACAGGGCCACAAGACGTTCAACGCCATCGTGAGCGCGCTGGAGGGCAAGTCCATCATACACAGTAGTCACAGCACGCAGCGCAGCGGCAACTCCGAGAACACCTTCGACCACCACGAGAAGTATCCGCTGACAGTGCTGAGGGGGCCCCACGACAAGATTCCTCACATCGTCGATCCACTTTCTAAGGAGGTGAGGGCGGAACAGTCGCCTAGAATACGCGAATTGTGTTTTTTTTAACCGACTTCAAAAAAAGGAGGAGCTTCTCAATTCGACTGTATTTTTTTTATGTTTGTTACCTCAGAACTTTCGACTGGGTGAACCGATTTTGGTCATTCTTTTTTTATTTGAAAGCTGGTGCTTCATGTGTGGTCCCATTTCAATTTGGTCAAGATCGGATTGGAGAGCGAGGCGGAATCGCGAGGCCGAAGGCCGAGCCATTCCGCCGATTACATAATAGCAAAAAATTACTAAAAAAAAACTGTGAAATAAAAACTATTAAAAAAATATATAAAAAACGCCTTCAAAAATGTATGAAATAAAAAAAATCTAACCCTAGAGTTGAAGGCGGTGCTAAAGCAAGCAAAAAGGATGCATAAAAAAATGCTAAAGCAAGGAAAAATGTGATTTGTGTAGCCTTCTTTAGCACCGCCTTCAACTCTAGGGTTCGATTTTATGTAATCCGGTATAGGTAGCTGGAGTCGGAGGGGTCAAAGTACATGCTCCGACCAGCCAATATCACCTCCGAGAAGGTTAGGTGCCATACCGGAGACTGGCTATACTGGACTAGAGACCGCAACTAGCCGGGCCTTAAGACGCGACGGAAGTTAACTTTCTCTACAGAAAATCGTCTTTCGGCATTTATGTTTTCTAGCCCTAGAGGGACAAGAAAAAAAATCATTGTAAACATCGGATAATGTTTAGGAACCTTATCCGATTTTTACAATGATTTTTTTTCTTGTCTTAAGGACAGACCAATCTATATTCCTGTAATTTTTTTGTTTATGAAATATACAACACCGGAGCTAAAAAATTTTATTTCGACAGAATTTTTCTTTTTATAAGTCATGAAGTTCATTAAGCCTTATTGAGTCATCACTTTAAATATTAAAAAAAAAAATAAACACAGGAACGTAGATTCGACTGTCCTTATTACAAAAAAATTTTTAAAATCGGATAATGTTTAGGGGGTAAAACCAAACCTCGAAAGACGAATTTTGACGTAATTTGTAGGTATATTAGCTTTCGGTGAGGATGGGCGAATGGAGACAGATATACTTCGTTCAAATACGTAGCAATAACACCCAATCCAGTCCCCATCAGTTTATCATTCACTAATCGGCACTGCATTATCTTCCAGTTATACCTGACGCACGACGACTTCGTGGCGACTTTCCACATGACCTACACCGACTTCAAGACTCTGCCCAGCTGGAAGCAGAAGGACATCAAGAAATCTGTCGGCCTCTTTTGATCGACGCCGTTCTTTAGTCGTTAAGATATATTTATTCGATGTGGTGTAATATTATATTTGTCGTCTATCAGATGAAGCGTCGGTTGAATGTTTTGTAGCCCAGGCGTGCCCACGATTTTGATCCTTGGTGGGTTCAGATTTGATCAAAGTAAACTCTAATGCTGGAACTAGCCTTAAAAAATGTTTTATGTGGTCGAACCTACGAACATTTTAATAGGTAAGGACGTCGGACCTTCCCCGCGCCAGCGTAACACGATGTTTGTATAAACGTACAAATTCCATTCGTTACCAACCAATCAGAGCGCGATACCGCCCGATACCACCCAATCAGAGCGCGCGCCGTCGCCTCCGCTACCCGCGGAGCTCGGTTCTACGACGCTGTTTCTCATATAAGCATTGGACAGTCTGACGTCCAAACCTATTAAAATGTTCTTGTCGAACCATTGCATGCCCAGTTAGTGCGCAAAAAATTTATAATGAATATTGTAATTAAAAAAATATATACATAAACAAGCAAGGTTTTTTGGTTTCGGGGGCAGATTGAACCCGCAAAACACCCCCTCGGCACGCCTATGTCTTGTTGGGACCTAAACGAGCAGGCGTTGGTCTCCGCAACACTTTCGCCTACCGCATCAAGAGGATTTCGATGAAAGTGCGACGCATCGAACGTTGCAACGATACGACAGCCGGGGTGACTTTCCATAGACCGGATTTGGGAGGCGAAACTTTTGCGGAGTTTTATAAAGTTGCCAGTACGGCTGGCCAAAGCTGGTGAGAAATGCAATTTTTGTTTTTGACATTGCGCACATAAGTTTTCTAGATAATAAACAGATTTTTTTCGAAAAATATTAAACAAGTACGGCCGCCGTACCTTCAAAGTGAGCTTTCAAGGCGCGACGCCAAATTCACCCATAGATGATGCGACACCAACGTCTATAGACGTAGCGCCTGCGTGAAAAGAACGAAGTGACCGCTCGACCGTTGGAAACTGACAGCGGTTCGGATTCCACGTTAAACTGTAGGTCCCTTCCCTTCTTACCTTACTAGGTGGTAGGGTTTATCCCGCCCGGGTTGGTACGACCGCACTGAACGTAGCGTCGGTCGAAACGGCTATGTAAATAGTTCGTGTTTTCCGTCCAGTTCAGTGTAGCCGACATGAAATGAAGGGAAGCACCGACATGGAACCCAGTTCACCCGGTTATGGGCTGACATCACGGATGTTGTAGATGATGTAACCAACCGTGTCAGTTTCCATAAAAAATAAAGTGAACAGCACATAATATCACAACCTTGAACCTACATCCAAGCGCTCCCCGCGCGACACTGATCGCCCTGCCCCCCTGCGCCCTGCAGCGCTATCCACACACGAACGTTGACAGACCTTGTGCGTGTATAGGTGCCCTCTAGAACGATAAAAAAGGTATGGACGTCGAACTGTCAAATGCTTGTATGAGAACTAGCGTCGCCGAGTTGCGGGGAGCGGAGTGTACTTACCGATGATAAGATATTCCACTATTGTGCACACTAAACTTGGCTGTAGTGTTTTTACACTGGCTTGGCTTGGCTGTTGTTTGCGAACGCAGCCGATGACAGACTGACGGGCCAGCGCGCGACCGTCCAATGAAACAAGTATGCTTTTACTTATATCGTGTTACGCTGATGAGGATAGGGTTCGGGGTCCATACCTTTTTTATTGTTCTAGGGTGCACTTATGAGTGAATTTGGTGCAACCGTAGCTTTTTTGGAAATTTCTCCTGTAATGACAGTATCCTAACGACAGTTGCATCTAGCGTGACAGCAGGAAACAGGCTCCTTGTAAAGAGAATGCGTTGTCGAACGTCGATAGACGTACTGTCATATCACATTTTTTTATATTGAATGTCGACGTACGTACCGCGGCCGAACCTGTTAAAAATGTTGTTTAGCGAGATAATACGCAATAATAAAACCACGAAAGCGATATTAAAAATGTTATTTATTCTTCACAAAACGATGTAGCACTTATTAGCTATGCATTGATTTTATGATAAAATGAATCTTTACAATATACAAATTTCATTAAAAAAATCCATAAAATATTGTTTTTTTTTAATTATGTACAATTAACCATTATTATGTATATTATATGTATAGTTTACATGATATGGGCAGCGGGTGACGGGACCGCGGGCTCCCGCGGTCACGGGAGTTGGTTCGCGACCCGTCGCCCGATCTATTAGTATGTAAGGCACATATTTGTTACTGTATCGTATGGTCACACTACGCACTATAATAAAGCGATGCAATTATACCTTAAAAACACCTTAGCTTAACCTTGACAAAAATCCCCAAATAAGTACCGCGTCGCCTAACACTGTTGTTTGCTTGGGAATTTTTATTCGCACGTCGGTTTTAAAGTACTTGGACCGAGTCTGCATGTACAAAAATATCACTTAACTACATCCCGAAGTAACAAAATAACTAGAACATACTTTAAATTCTACAAATTATAAACCCAATAGCATTTTTTTTTTATTAAATAAATAATGGCCGTCCACACAAAAAGTTCATTAGTCTGAAAAAAAAACCATAGACACGACGGACGAGCGATAAGCGGAGCGGTTAGGAACTTATTAAGATTACCATAAATATGCAACGAGACAATAATACGGACTGGACACAGTCCTGTAAGCCTTCCCACGCGGCCCACTGAAAAGCTAACAGAAATATTGAAGTCATGTATTGACATAAACATACCTAAAATTAAACTTTCGCTATTATAACATCCTGACGCGGATACCTCAACTACGACACCACCGATGTCGCCCATCACATCTCGGCGAGCTAGGTGCCACGGGCCGCTTCACATCGCGACGTCCACACTGAACTGGATTGAAAACACCATTTTTGAGGTGTCAGCGCTAAGAATGCGTCCTCCCCCACCCCAAAAACAAGAGCTCGGGCAGCAAACAGGCCGTATTATCTAAAATCATGCACGTTTTCCATCCAGTTTAGGGACCGTTCACATACCACGTGGACACTTTTTGGACACTTTTGACCCCCATGTGGGCAATTGTCCCCCCCCCCCCCCCTCCCCCCTCCCCTTTGTCCACGTGGATTTTTTTTTCGTGTAACTATGCGACGCACTTTAGAGTTTAAGTTTAAAAAACGTGACATTTTTGAAGAAATATGGACTTCAAGAAAAAGCAGGGAGCTGAATGTATGAGAAAGTAGTATGTACTTCCGATTTTTATCATTTAAAATGTCAATAAACTTGAGGGTAACATAATAAATAAAGGGCTAAGAGTCTCTGTACCCCCCCCCCCCCTTCCCCCCTGTGGACAATCGTGGACATCCCCCCCTCCCCCTGTCCACGTGGTATGTGAACGGTCCCTTACTACAGCTGGACCAAAACTCACGATAGATAATGGCATGGAATGCCTCAGAGTTAGCCCTTAAAATATAAGGCCACCAAAATCCCTTACCCCAGTCGACTGGCAAGCCGAGCGCAGCCCAATTGTTTCGTCCCACTCTTACAACAGTGCGGGAGATTATAATATATAAGGTGTTTCGTTAGTCATGTCAATAACTTCGGGAGGGTTACATACACAGTCAAATAAACAGGTTACGCAAAAAAATTATATGTTTTTAGCATTACTTTTCGAGAAATTTAACAAAACATGTTTGCTACCTAAACATTAATCTGTGAGTAGGTAACATGCATTGTACGGGGTCAATGACCGTACTATGTTCAAACGCAGAACAGCTGTTTATTGTAAGTTAGTCACAAGGTCACTATGATTGGTTTTTACAGCTATTTATTTGATTTTATTTTTTTCTTAGGAGAAAAAATGCTGCTATAAATATAAGTTTTTTTTGCGTAAATTGTTTGTTTCACTGCGTATGTAACCCTCCCGAAGTTATTGACATGACTAACGAAACACCTTATATAGGGCTTTGAAAATTGGTGTCTACGGCCGTATCACTCACGAGTGAACAGGTTAAACTCGGATACCTTATTTATAATAGGACCAACCGTAGACGTGAAGGACTAGTGGAACATATAGCGACAAGGTTTTTGAAGCTTTACTCTGGAATGATCGTCTAGCTTAGACATAGCTGCCCTTAAAAAATTACGAAACATGACTGGAAATGTATTTTAAGTTAAGCGTACACTAATCTATATTAAAAAATTACATCTAAACATCTTCAATTCCAGAGTTAGTGTCAATACATGAACGATCTTAAATGCTAGGGGAACTTTAAATATGACAAAAAAAATACAGATAATCTATGCTATAAAAATATACAAGTAAGCTTTACAAGAGGAATGTATGCCACGCAGTATGATACAAGATATGAAATAGTAATAAATTATGTACAATAAGCACTCCGCACTGTGACGGTACCTTCCAACGATAGGATTGTTTGCATAATGTTTGCATGGCAACTGGGCTAACTGAGCTCAAGGTTGTAGATTCGGGCGCAGCAAGAAAAGGGAACTTAATTTTTGCAGGGAGCAAATTGTAGATCCTCAGCCCCTACAGCAAAATATACGACCCTTGTCTCCGTTGCACACACAAAATAAAACACGCAATAGGTGTCTCTACTTTGAAGAATTTCGTTTGAAAGTACGTCGTCACTGGCCCCGTTCTCTTAGCACCACTGAATCAACAGTAAGTAACAAACCCAACATTTACGCCATCTTTAATTATTAGTATAATAAACTTTTAAACATTTTCAATTTACATTCATCAATACGTGAACGATCGGAAATACTTGGAGACTTTCCAAACTTGAACCGACGATTAAGTAAACATGTTGTATAAATTAAGTTTCAACCAATCAATTTGAGGCTGAGCATTTTAATTCAATTGGTTCTGCAATTGGTTGGCACGGACCAATAAAAATTGATAATTGTTACGAATTAATTTTGAATTTTTGCGTTATTGCTTCAAACCCTGACATGACATTGCTTCATTCTTTCGAGCACCTAAAGAGCAGTAGAACTCTAAATATAGACAATTTACAAAAAAGAAAAATATTTGAAAATTGCAATTTCATAAAGTTTTCAGAACTTTATTAAAAAATTCAATTCTAGTGCAATGACAATGCAAATTTCGAAATGTGAAAATTCAATTCATTATGATTTACAACAATAATTATTTGGGGTCATAAGTTTTCAAAAATATAAGCCCTTTACTAAATAAAACTACATTGAGTGAAAAATTTATTAATCTGACTCGATAAAAAAATAAAATAGCGAAGTATGATGGTCTCGAGAATTCCAAAAATTCAATTCTAAACTGTCGGTCAACCGGTTATAGTACCGCAATTTTACATAAATCTCTATTCAATGAAAATGAGTTTTAGTACTTTCGTTAAACATTACCGGCACTTATGTCATTCCATTCTGAGCGATCCTTCTGACCACCTCGCACAACTTACATTTTTGTATGTTGCAACTCTTTTACAGTCAGTCCGCGATCTGATCATATATGAAAGATTGTTGGCCCTAGTTCCAGTGCACAATATTATTTTATTTGAGACGGGCAACCTTGGCCGATGCGTCTAAATCTGGTTAAAAGTTTTATCATTATTTTGATACAATTCAATACACACATATGATAATATGAAATACATGCAACGGTTGGCTATGTTTTGGCACATACGGCTAAAGGCAGTTGGGGGACACTAAATTGAGCTGTCAGCGAACGTACCCATACCACATGACCGAGGGGGGGTTCCCTCCCGTCTGCCAAACAAGCTGGGTCACAGGGGGCTGGGGGAGGGGGAGGAGGGGGGGGGGGGGGGGCAAAAGTGGTCTAAAACCGGTCACGTGGTATGTGTACGCTCCCCTATGAGAACATCTAATATAAAACAATGAAATATGTTCTGGTCAATATGTAAGAGCAGTTGTCATATTTAGATATATCAGTATACATTTTTTTTAGTCAGTGCACATTGAAATGCTTACACCTTTTTTTTTAATGGGCGTATCTATTTTAATATTAGGGTACATTATAATTATTTCTTAATTAAATTTGATTGCGCTCTCACGGACTGAATGAGCAGTGAACATTTGGCGAAGCATTAATCGTTATTTCATAGGAACTGGTCGAAAACCACTGACGTAACGAGAGTGACTTAGCATGTGAGCACCCGTTCGATATGCAAATTATCATTTCATTAGTAATTCCAAAAGGTAATGTGAGGTGAATGAGTACATAATGCTCAAAAATAGTTTTTAAAACGCAAACTTGAGCAAATTGTTATTCTGAATGCACTACTTGAAGTGATAAGTTATGATAAAGACACCATGGTGAGGTTTTTGCCAGACTATTCCGATATACAATGATACCAGGCCAGTTTTTGGCAAACTCTTCTGATATACAATGTCCCCAGGCCAGTTTTTGCCAGACTATTCTGATATAACAGGCCAGTTTTTGTCAGACTATTCTGATATACAATGACCCAAGGCCAGTTTTTGCCGGACTATTCTGATATACAATGACCCAAGGCTAGTTTTTGCCAGACTATCCTGTTATAAAATGACACCAAGCCAGTTTTTGCCAGACTATTCTGACATAACAGGCCAGTTTTTGCCAGACTATTCTGATATACAGTGACACCAGGCCAGTTTTTGCCAGACTATTCTGATATACAATGACCCAAGGCCAGTTTTTGCCGGACTATTCTGATATACAATGACCCAAGGCTAGTTTTTGCCAGACTATCCTGTTATAAAATGACACCAAGCCAGTTTTTGCCAGACTATTCTGACATAACAGGCCAGTTTTTGCCAGACTATTCTGATATACAGTGACACCAGGCCAGTTTTTGCCAGAATATTCTGATATAACAGGCCAGTTTTTGCCAGACTATTCTGATATACAATGACACCAGGCCAGTTTTTGCCAGAATATTCTGATATAACAGGCCAGTTTTTGCCAGACTATTCTGATATACAATGACCCAAGGTCAGTTTTTGCCAGACTATTCTGATATACAATGACACCAGGCCAGTTTTTGCCAGAATATTCTGATATAACAGGTCAGTTTTTGCCAGACTATTCTGATATACAATGACCCAAGGCCAGTTTTTGCTGGACTATTCTGATATAAAATGACACCAGGCCAGGTTTAACAGGCTCTCCTAATATATGTATAACGAAACAGTTTTTCTGATAACTTTTGACACCAAATCTAAAAAAGTGGTATTTTTTTATTGTTTTTTTAACATTTCTTTACTTATTTAATCAGGTTTCCTATATACATAGCGTCGCGACTTTCTATAATTGTCACAAAATTACAAATTTGAACTCGCAGTAGGTGTCAAGTACATTCACGTATACTCGAATAGCGTACCTATAAATTGCTTTCATCGCACTTAACATATGGCACACATATTCGATAAAAGGTCAGACTCAGTTCCCATAGGGAGAAATTGAACTTATTTTTTACTTAGAACATGCAATTTAAATGTTATTCCTGATATGCTTTCAAACTGACGTGGTAGAAAATTCACTATATTTTTCCTGTACGCAGAATAATCAACCTTATCGCTATACTGAAATAGGAATTAAAAGTTATCTACGCAAGATCTCACTGATTTAACATTCACCCCGAAACTCTATCACCAATAGGCGCCGCTACAGTATACTTTTGGAAGCGCTTCAGTGGCAAAAAAAAAAAAACCAAAATGGCAAATGGAAGCCATTTTAACGTAAATTTCTAATCAACATATTCGACCTATCGCTTTAATATCAATATATTCGTATTTACACAAATAAACTAACCTAAAAGTATTTGAACAAATTTTGTCAACGGTAATAAAAACAGTTAAGCGATAATCATATAAGTACTGAATAACATCTACTCTTTCGCCGTCACGATGTAAGGAAGTGTGTCAACAAAAATGCACCACAAAATAGGATTTTTTTAATGTAAACCAACATGGGTGGCTGTGTCGAGGGACCAATAGTACAGTCGACAGAGCCAAAAACACCTCTCCTCGCGAAACCACTCTCAGTGAGGCGCCATGCCAGCAGATTTGCGAACTGTTGCTAGGCTGTCTAGCCCGTTGATATGTTGAAAGACAGCCACGTTAAAGGATTCGGGAAACACACTCGCCGGAAGACAGTTCCACACCCTAGCTGTGCGACAAAGAAACGATTTTGGAATGGATGGAATAATACCGTGTGGTTCGGTACTTAAAAAGAATAGACCCACTGCATCTCTCTCCGTGCATGGATGCTATGGTGCAATGGATGATAGGAGACTAACGAAAAAATTTACGGAGCGAATGTGAGTGAAAGAGTCGGGAAGGGTCGCCCTAGACGCACGTACCTGGACCAGATCAGGCATGTGCTTAAAAAGCGTCAAGTGCGTAGTACCCGTAGCCGACGAGCACGTATGAAGAACATTGTGGGAGTGGAAGAGGCGGCAGAGGTGTGTCAGGATCATGGCATGTCGGGATCCTTTGTCTGTGCCTACCCAACTGGGAAAAGGCGTGACGCAATGTTTTGTTCTTTTGCAGTGATAGATTATTCCGTGATTACACTACTCCACTGGCCAAAAGTAAACTGTCTTTTCGTTTCGAATAACGGCCAATTCGGTGAAATTTCACTAAAATGTCCACTAATATTCAGCATTTACATCAATTTGTGATTATGGTATGTCAGATTTATATTTAAAAAATAGATTTATCTATATTGAGATTACGGTTGACAAATTTATCCATCGGTGACGGCGAAAGGGTTAAAAAAAAGAGTTGGCACGTGGCATGTTGCGTTCAACCCTCACACGGTCTGGTAATAACATTTAGCGCCCGTGTGTTCATCTCACAACAGTTTGCTTGTACTAGTTGTAGTGGCATGGAGAAGTAACTCTTTACGCTACCGCACTGGCTGCTGACATCATGAGAAATCGATTTATCTTTGATTTATGGTTTGGCAGATTTTGATTGGTGCTGTTTTTTTGACGTGTGCCTAGTTCACACGTGTTTAGCTCTCGCGCTAGTAATTGTGTTTCTTTTGTTTGCGCGGGGAGGGAGAGATGCAGTGGGGCTATTTCTTTATAAGTACCGGCTCCACATGCTAGTTTCCTTGTTTAGTACTATAAACACAAACAAAGGAAACAGATGTTTTTATAGTACTATACATGTGTTTCCTTTATTTGTGTTTATACTACTTAACATGTGTTTCCTTTTGTGTTTATAGTACTAAACATATGTTTCCTTTGTTTGTATTTATAGTACTAAACATGTGTTTCCTTTGTTTGTGTTTATACTACTAAACATATTGTGTTCCTTTTGTGTTTATAGTACTAAACATATGTTTCTTTTGTTTGTGTTTATACTACTAAACATGTGTTTCCTTTGTTTGTGTTTATAGTACTAAACATGTGTTTCCTTTGTTTGTGTTTATACTACTAAACATATTGTGTTCCTTTTGTGTTTATAGTACTAACCATATGTTTCTTTTGTTTGTGTTTATACTACTAAACATGTGTTTCCTTTGTTTGTGTTTATAGTACTAAACAAGTAAACGGTACCGTGTGGGGCCGGTACTTAAAAAGAATAGCCTCACTGCCTCTCTCTCTCTGTGCACGTTGTAAAAGGCGACTAAGGGATAAAGACAAGATGCCGTGATAAATGGCGGATAATGGATAAGGCTAGCCACCTCTCACCTTGGCGCGGTCCTTCCACCGAGTCGTGCAGCGGATATACGTGCCTTACTTGCTGCTTGATAGGTTATCTCGTCCGAATACTTTGCCAAACGTGGCGGTCGGTGTTGTGCTGTAATTTACCAGAGCCATTGCAGCACAACACCGATTACTCTGCTTACCTCGATTGTCGGGATACAGCGTGTGGTATGTGTGTATGTATAACACTAAAATACATAATGCTTACTGACTGTTTACATGTTAGTACGTGTTAACAAATGAAGTGCAGTATGCGCAAGCGTTTATGTCTGTCTCTCTCTCTCTCTCTCCCTCTTGTATAAATTCGGTTGTTTCAGATGTCAACTTTGCAGCCATTTTTATTTTTTAGTATACTGTACAACTTATCCAAAAAATGTACAATTTAACCAGTTTAACCTCAGTTCAAATTATAACCTCGAAAAATTGTCCGCTCAACACTCCACACACGCTACTAAACGCTAAACAAATGTTTACAAGTAACGATTTTTTGTACTAAACAAAAGCTAGTATTAGTTGCGAGAGCTAAACACGTGTAAACTAGGCAATCGCCGTCGCCAGCCGCTTACTGTTGAAGGGACAAGGGGGAGCACGATGCACCCATGGTGTGGTAGAGCATATTACTGTGTCGACTTGTGATTTTGAAGGAGAATATTACTTGTCACCACGACGACAAAATGGAACGGACAACTTAAGCCCGGTTGCTCGCATCGATATCTGCACACAAGCGCGCGGCAGCGCCCCCGCTGTCCGTACGCAACCACTACATACATTCTCACCGGGTCTCGCCAGCCGGCAGTCTAGGCCGCCCCGCGCTCAGTGACGTATATGTACCGCCGCGCCGCCTGCCTGCCGCCCGCTCGCTGGTCGAAATAATTATACCTAAATAGGTATAATTAGTACGAGAATCGCTCCGCGTTGTTGCAGTGTGTTGGTGATGTGAGTTGTGACAGCCCTGGTGGCTCAGTGCAGCGTAGGTAATTATTTCAAGAAAAATGGCTCGAGATGGTATACTCTTCTTATTTTACTATGGTTATGAACAACTGTCTTTGCAAAATGTCAAAAGGGAACTAGGTATCGAACATAATTTACTGCAACTCGATTTAAGTCGATGGGCACGGATTAGCGGTGACATCATCTCTCTCTGTAATTTTGACAGTTGATGTGCTTTACGAACAACCGGGCCTTAAAGCGACATGGACTAATATCACAACACGACCGTCCCTCTCACACGAGACATCCAGGCAGACATTATAAGGCTGGCCGTTCCTCTTCAACGTTGTGGTGCAACGTACACTCAAATCCGTTGCCGCAACATACCTCATACCCATCGAAGTACAATCGCTCGGCAGAACAATGAACGGTACCGCAACGGATCGGTCTAAGATGCATGTCGCGGTTACCTCTGAGTAAACACAACATGTTGAAACATGCGCAGTTACCTCTAAGTATACACAACATGTTGAAACGTGCGCGGTTACCTCTGAGTAAACACAACATGTTGAAATGTGCGCGGTTACCTCAAAGTATAAACAACATGTTGAAACGTGCGCGGTTACCTCTGAGTAAACACAACATGTTGAAACATGCACGGTTACCTCTGAGCATACACAACATGTTGAAATGTGTGTGGTTGCCTCCAGAATATACGCAAAATGTTGAAAAGTGGCTGGTTATCACCAAAGGGCATAGCGCATGTTGTAACGTGCTCGATAACCTTCGAGGGTACAGCGCAATTTGGAGCACGCAAGGCTACCGACGAGCGTTCACAATATTTTATAGCGTGCGCGGTTACCTCCGAGCGTATGGGACATGTTGGAGCACACGCGGCCACCTCTGAGTGCGTATCTTTGGTGCGCGCGCCGCCGCCCGCCGGCCGTCACTTGTTGGGTAGCGCTGCGTTGGTGGGCAGGGTCGAACTCCGCTGCGACGCGTTCAGGTAGGCCATTTTGAGGTTAGAACGCATTGAGTCTCTGCAACAGTATGTTACACTTGTAAATTATGTATTTTATAGAATGTGCTACATACTGTACCGTTTCACCTGGTGGTAAGACAAGACAGTCCAGACAAGTCCTTGCAGTTGTAGAGGGAAGGAAAAAAAATATTATCATGTATCAAAATATAATATAATATTCCCTGCTATACCAGTGTTGACGTATGAAGACCCTATGCGCCTCACTCAACTTTATGCTAAAATACTATGGCCCCCTTGCCTGTTTATATATTCCCTATACTTCAACACTTCATATGTCTGCATCAATCCTACGGTATAGATGACCCGAGTGGTAGAGACTTAAACAAAATAAAGATTAAAAAAAAAACCTCTACCACGCCATGTTCACTTTCGCGCGCGCTCACCGCAGGCGGGATGCGTACCTGGGCACAGATTACTTAATAGTTACTTCATAACAGATAAATCACTCCATAGAAAAAGTTCCATAACTTCCATAGCCTACTGCTTCACGTCGTCAATCGCTGCGTGCGAAAAAGTACCTAAACGATCGAGTGTAAAGTGCATTATTGCTTTGCAGCTGCGCGCAGTAGTGTGGGCGAGCGTGTAGGTATGTTTCGCGGCTGACAAATTTCTACTGAATTAGACCCCCGGCGGTGCACCGGGCGGTAGGTAGTTAGCGCGCGCAAGTACATAGAGTTTGTGAGGTCTGACCTGGGCGAGAGCTTGGTGGGGTCCTGGTGGTGCGCGGCGCGGTATCCGTGCCGCTGCACCTTGCGCGACAGCCGGCCCACCCAGCGGCGCTGCTCCTGCGCCGCCGGCGCCAGCAGCAGCAGCTCGCGCGCGCGGTCCGCGTGCAGCTTGCACGCAGCGATGCTGCCGTCCTCGCCCGCGTGCTCCGCGTGCACCTTCATTCGGCAACCTGCGGCAATGCACGTCACGTCATCACCGTGGAAGTCGGAGCAAGAGGACTGCCAGCGAAGTCGCTCTACAGTCTCTTCAAGAATCTAGGGCTGCCAAGATCAATGCTAAGCTCATACATGGAGAGAGCTTCGAAAACGTCACTGGAAGCATCCTACAGAATATGAATAGGTAGAGAGAAGGAAGTCGAAAGCGGGACTGGTGGTTTCCCCGCGTCGTAGTCAACACAGATTAGCTGACGAGGGCTCGATGCGAGCCGAAACGTGAAGCATACGCGGGAAATTTAGAGAGGCCACTCGCTAGTCCCGACCTCGATTAACACCCTCCTCTACTGCCGATGAGCCCGGATATGTTCGGTGAAGCCATCGCAAGCTTAGTTCCACACCATCGTCGTCAGCCTCGGTAGTCGTTGTTGTGGTTGTTGTTTACTGCCCAGCCTCTTGGGAAGGCGGGTGGGCCATTCTCCGCACTGAGACCTCAAGACAGTCCGTTGTACGTTGGCGCTCGGGTGGTGCTACTCCAGCCACCCGAGCTCTTTCATGAAGTGGAGCACTCTTCTCGGTCGCTTCCACACTCCATGGGCAGTTCCCACGTTCCCAAGAAAATGCAGTCATCCTTCCGCCACAACCGGGCCCTCCAGGAGCATGTGGTTGGCTGTTTCGTCCTCCGCCATGCAGCCTCTGCATAGGGGGCTGTCGGTGACACCTATTATAAACAAGTGCCTGTTGAGCCTCGGTAGTCACGAAGGTCTCCAACCAAACGGGACTAGTTTGCAGGTAAGCATAGGAAGTTAAGAGGTTAAAGAAAATAAAGATTTTAAAAAAATACAAAAAAATAAGCACTTACGGCGACACTCGAGCGCGGCTGGCGGCCGGATGATGTGCCAGAGCGGGCGTGTGCACACCTCGCAGGTGGTGGGGATGTGGTACGTGATGCTGACCAGGTCGTGCCCTTTGTGCTGAAGCGTGTTGCCTGGATATAAATAGAACATTCAATATACCTGTCATAGATCACAATAAATAAATTACAAAATTCACACTGTGATACAATTTGAATATTGATAATCGCTGAAACTGAACTGTATCAGAACCAACACAAATCCCGGGAAGCATTTATTGACACAGAGTGGTTCACGCATAGAATAAACTCCAGGAAGAGAAGAAGCTATCAGCTCTCCCTCAATAAATAGTTTCAAAACCCATATCGACAAAATAAACAAATCTAAAAAAGAAAATAAATAAATAAACAAAATAAATCATAATATAAAAATCATAAATACAAGTGCACTTGGAATATTAGAATACACCCATCAGCTTTAAGCTGTGTTAAGTGATTAACTATTCAAAATAACCCATTCTAAACATTAGAAGGCATAAAAAAAATGTGCAGCTGTCAAAATTATTATTTTCTCACCTTTTCACCTCAATATTTAAAAAGTGTGTTCTATAGGAAAGGCAAAGGTTTTTATCGTACAGCCCAGCATTCTCACTTGTTCTAATAAGAAAAAATTCATAGAAATCGCAATTTTGATTTTTTTTTATAGCCCGAACTGTGTGGCGCAGTCAATTTTACCGCCAAGAAGGTGTCAGTTCAGCTTGAAGGTGGACTAATGTCGCTGGGAAAAGGCTAGGAATATTATTATTGCCCGGGAGCCCGTTCCAGACCTTTGCGATGCGTCATAAAAACGATTTAGAGAATCCAGTCTTTGATAGGATATTTTTCAATCATTTTGTTTTTAGCCAACCGGCCCTTTCCCAAGCCAAAAGGTTAAACCTATTGTACCAAATTTTTATAAATTGGTGTTCAATAAAAAAATAAACATATACATACATAATATATTTAATAATAATAATAAGAAGGGTCAGATGCAGAAGGCGGTCTTGCTCGACACCGCTCGAATTGTCCGGAGGTTTCTCTCTCTCGGGTCCGACCATCGGTAGCCTGGGTTCGCCCCGCCGCCGGTGGTGGAAATTCCATTTTGTTATTTTGTATTAATTTTAGATTTAGGTTTTATTTGTAAAATTAATATAAAAAAGAAAAAATGTGTAAATAAACGAATAATAAGAAATATTATGTCCATCAAGGTTCGCCGCTCCATCGCCGACTGCGGTTCGCCGGTTCGCCGCTCCATCCACCGGTAACGACGGCGAACAACGTCGCGCTTCAACCATACCACCGACAATATCCGCCACATACAACCAGTCTGCTTGAGACTATCGGGGCTCCGTGCTCTGTCTAAAGCCCCCGCTACCGGTGTGGTGGTATAGTGCGCAACGGCGATGCACGCACAACGAGCAAAGTCAATAAAAGAGCTGCGTGACGTCGCCCAGCGGTCCAACGGATACGGAGCTCTCCGAGATCGGGGTGGTGGTTGCCTACGTGTCTAGTACCACCACCCATCACTCGAAGCTTGTCTCGCGTCGTCTCGGAGAGCTCCGTAGCCACGGCCTGCACCCGCCGGCGCGCTTGGGACTTGTCTCCCGCCGTCGGCGGAACTTTACCGTTTTCTTATTTTTTTTTGTCTGTATTAATTTTTTTTAATTGTATATAATTAATATAAATATATAAATAAAATAGGAAAACGTGAAAATAAAGAAATACAATAATAATAATATCGGTAGCTTGGGTTCGCCCCGTCGCCGGTGGTGGAAACTCCATTTTTTTAAGGTTAATTTTGTATATGTTTTTAATTTTTTAATGTTAGGTTTTTAATATGTACAAAATTACTTTTAAGCAAATGTGTAAATAAATGGATAAAAACAATAATAATAAGAATATAGATGGATGGGGTGCGAGGTGAGGCATACCGGCATGGTCTGGATTGTCCTGCGGCTGGTCGCCGGTGTCGCCGGGCCGCCGCGCCTCGCCCTCGCCCGCGTACAGGAGCTGGAAGATGCGCGGGATGTCCTTGGCGTCCGCGCGGATCACGTCGCCCTGCGTCACCGAACGCACGTGGAACACCTTGCTGCAAACAACAATATCGCGCATGAGACAGTCGGTCGGATTATAAGCACACCTGGGCGCGGTCAGTGGCTGGATGAGTGACCGTTCCACCGTTGGACTTTTTTCTTTAATCTTATTTTTTTTTAAGGCTTTAGCCATTACTGGCTATGCTAGCCCCATAGTAACTGTATTGATACTTTAACCCTTTGGCCCTCAGCATAAATATTCGTACGACCGTTAAGCCTCAGCCCTTTTCGCCGCGCGCAAAAACGCAAAATTTTGGCACGCGCGCTCCCGCACAAATTCGAATATCCCGCCTCAGTCGATCGATTCATCAATGATCTGTATTCAGTCTTCTTTGTACTGAAATTGCGGATTCAGTGATACCGAACACTTCAGGATTCACTTATTTAAAAGCACAGACCGATTTTTTGAACTCCAGGCAAAACAAAACACACTCGGCATTTTTTTCCGATTTTTTCTGACCAAAACTGTATAATTTCCTCCCACAAGTCGCCCATCAAAATATAGGTATTGAAACATACTCTAGAATATGGGTACACGAAATACGGTACAAGATCTGTGTATTCCAGTGTCTGTGGAAATGTCAGTTGTCATGGGAACCCTTTTTTTTGACATTTTCAAAAATTATTTTCTGTGTGAAGGTGATTGGGTTGCCCAGTCATGTTTGAGAATAGTTACTAGTAAATTTAACCGAAAATGTATACCAGTATTCAGTTCTACTAAGAAAAATTGGTAGAATTAGTGATTCACGACGATTCAATGCCTGTGACTTTACAAAAAAACTTAGTATGAAATCAAACTCCTCCCCCTGAGCTCGTCCCAAGGCTTCATGTACTTTAAAAAACAGGTTGAGTCTGTCAGTTCTTAAGTCTCTCAATAGCTTCTGCCTCAGTTCTCGGTTCCGGGCATATTCCAACAGTATATGGAGTAGGTCCTCTTCTATCCCACGTGTTGGACTTGGAGGCTGACCGTGGTTTGGATTCCACGTAAAACTGTAGTAGGTCCCTTACCTCACTAGGTTGCAGGATTTAACCCAGCCGGGTTGGTACCGCAGCACCGAATGAAAGGTCGGCCGGTTATGTAAATAGTTCGGGTTTTTCGTCCAGTTTGGTGTAGCCGGCATGACCTAGTTCACCAAGGTGCTATGAGCTGACATCGCGGATGTTGTATGTGATGTAGCCAACTGTTATTTTACAAGATAAAACCCAATCGCGTCAGGCTGCATAAATATAAAAAAACGGTCAAGTGCGAGTCGAACTCGCGTGGAGAGGGTTCCGTACCATTCTGTTTTCCGTGAGAGCTTTAAGGCTTACGATTTTCGTTTAGGTTTTCCTGTTAACTATAAGAGAGGCCATATATTTCCTACTTTTTTTTAGGAATTTTTTTAATTAATTTTAGGCTCAGACATCCCGTATACAACAGCGCAGCGTGCACTCACCTCAAATCTAAAATGAGCACGGGGTCCGTATTGAGCTTGTCGCTCTCCGAGTTGTAGAATATGATCTTCCTCGACGACGCGACGACGTACTGCCGCTTCCAGCCGTGCTTCTTGATGTTCTGCTTGAACGGCACCGACAGCCAACCCTCGAGCGTCGCCTCGTTCTCGCCCTCCTCCGCGTCGGCCGAGGACTGCGAGGCCGTCTCGCTCGTCAGCGCCTGCAGCTTCTCTTTCAGCTGCTCGATCTCTGCGTCTTTGCTGTCCACCTGTTTTGTGTCCAAATTTATTTATTTTAAACACTGACAGCTGACAGCTGGTGGTGTATTCTGTTTTTTAACCGACTTCTTAAAAAAAAGGAGGTTATCAATTCGACACGTATGCAGGGTTGCCAGGTGTCCGCTTTTACCGCGGACAGTCCTCTTTTTTGAAGTCTTGTCCGCGGAAAAGTTTTAGACTTCCGCGAACAAAACAAAGGGGGGATAGATTTTTCGTAAAAGTTTTACCCGAAAAATCAAAGTGAAATATGGCCTCTTCTTTTATCTGGACCATCTGGCAACCCTGCACGTATGTATGTAATATTGTTGGAATTGCACAATATTTGCATATGTTAGTCTATATGGGCTTCTAAACAGGTGTGCCAAATTTCATAAGCATATGTATGTATGTTTGTATGTATGTATGTTTATTTAATTTATGTGTGCAATTGTATTGTTTTTAAGTATTTTTGTTTATAATTTTTTGTCTAATTAGTTTTTTTAAGAATAAATGGGGGGTGCGCTGATAGTGTCTTCAGATAATTTGTTCCAGGCCCTTGCGACCCGGTGCGTCAGAAAATGCTTCCTAACTGTTGGCCAACCGGTTCTTAAATCTTTTATTCACAGAACCGGGAAAATGTGGAACGCACTCCCTGCCCATCCTCCAATGCCCATGCCTTCCAAGTGCACCCTGGGATTTTTCAAAAAGGGAGTGAAAAGGCTCCCGTGAGACCGGCATGGCGTTCGCAATCCCTGTGCATCACAGAATGTCAATTGTCATCGTTAGACACCTACTCATAGGTGAAAAGATGCCGCATGTCGCGCTATCCATAAAAAAAAACCCTACAATGGACAGCGTAAGGCTTGCCCGCTGGTGCTGGTTGGAAATTGATGAGGAGTGGATGTGAGACAGTTTTTCAAAATTAGTACCACGTGTACTCCTCTTTTTGTTATAAGAAAACTTGCTGTAAATAAATACTAAGTATACCTAAGTTGTTTATTTAATTTATATCGAGTATCTATTGTTAGTAAATAATCAAGTATACTTCTATGTATTATTATTTATTATGTTAATAATATGTCCTATGTTTATCGTCGCTCTAGTTCTTGTTTTGGGCACAGACCATTTTTGGCGAAATTGAGTTATGAATGTAGAAACATTGAAAAAAAAATTACGCATCCGATAGACAAAAAAAGATCTTATTTTTTAAACAGTAAAGTACTTTTTTCAGAATCCATATCCAACATGTGAAGAAAACGTTTAGTTCTTAATTTTGGCATATCCAAAAATTTACCGAATTAATATTTATTGAATTCTTAATTTGGGTATATCCATGTTCCCGCCAATCAGAGCGCAGGGATTTTGCTTACGTCATCTCAGTAGACGCCATATTGTCTATCTTTATCAGTGGAATTTACAACGCGAACCGTTTTTCATTCGTGTTTTTGAATAGTTTGCAAAGGTTTTTGCTGATTTTCGTCTGAAAATCGACATCATGAACATGGAAGTGACTCCTGAACCAGGAGGCAACACACTTGGAAGAAGATACGCAACGTAAATAAGATTTATCTACAATTTATTAAACTAACCTAAAACAGCTGGCTGTTATACAGGCTGCGCCTTTTCGTCGTCAGGGTGTGTATCAAATTCAAATTGAATGCGCGGTATAGCTTCCAATATCAGATTACATAAAAAAAATATATATTATATAACTACTTTGCGCGGTGTAGCTTCAATATCATATTACATTTAAAAATAATATGTAAGTTTATATACCTATGTTGAAAGTTTATGAATACGCTAATTTGAATACGTGTAAGAAGGTTCATGATCGATGCAAGAATACTACCAAACTCACTCAAACAATTTGTAAAAATTTCTTTAGGCGTAATAAAAACAAAAACAACCTGTGTGTGTAAACTAGGACGTGCCAAAAACAAGAACTGAGAGAATGCTACTCATGAAATGTCATATCCACGTTGTCTTGGGGCATATCCATAAAAGTTAACGGACTTTTTGCAACTTTGTGGCATATCCAAATGTTAGTAATTTTAATTAATTTGTTTTAGTGTATATAAATAAAAAAAGAGTGCTATCCACTATAGGGGCATTTCTTCTACATACTGTTAAATTTTGATGCAAAAAGGATTAATGTTTTATTTTTAAAACAGAAAAAACCGTTTCCTGTAAAATTTTATAAATGGCGTATGCCCAAAACAAGAACTAGGGCGACGTTATGTAATATATTATATTATTGCAATTGTATTGGCTTCTGCTTGTTTACTTTTGTTATTTACTGTCGTTACAATTAAGTGTCTTTCATTCTTCTTCTTTTGTTGCTACCCTACGTTATGTTTGCAATTAAGGCCGGTTGACTGGCAGAGATTGCCATAGGTAATAAGTCCGCCTTTTGTAAAATGTATATTGAAGTGCAATAAAGGATATTTCTATGCTATTCTAGATATTCTGACGTTCATGAACCTCAACGGCTGCAAGTGCAATAAAGGATATTTCTATTATATGTTATTCTAGACATTCTGACGTTTGTGAACCTCAACGCCTGCAAGTGCAATAAAGGATATTTCTATTATATGTTATTCTAGACATTCTGACGTTTGTGAACCTCAACGCCTGCAAGTGCAATAAAGGATATTTCTATTATATGTTATTCTAGACATTCTGACGTTTGTGAACCTCAACGCCTGCAAGTGCAATAAAGGATATTTCTATTATATGTTATTCTAGACATTCTGACGTTTGTGAACCTCAACGCCTGCAAGTGCAATAAAGGATATTTCTATTATATGTTATTCTAGACATTCTGACGTTTGTGAACCTCAACGCCTGCAAGTGCAATAAAGGATATTTCTATTCTGTGCTATTTCTAGACATTCTGACTTTCGTGAACCTCAACGGCTGCAAGTGCAATAAAGGATATTTCTATTCTATGCTGTTTCTAGACATTCTGATGTTCGTGAACCTCAACGGCTGCAAGTGCAATAAAGCATATTTCTATTCTATGCTGTTTCTAGACATTCTGATGTTCGTGAACCTCAACGGCTGCCAGTGCAATAAATGATATTTCTATTATATGTTATTCTAGACATTCTGCCGTTCGTGGACCTCAACGGCTGCAAGTGCAATAAATGATATTTCTATTACATGTTATTCTAGACATTCTGACGTTCGTGGACCTCAACGGCTGCCAGTGCAATAAATGATATTTCTATTATATGTTATTCTAGACATTCTGACGTTGGTGAACTGACCTCCATCTGGAAGCGCAGGCGAGCCTGTGACTCCTCCAGGAGCTGCTGCTGCGACTCCTGCAGGTCGCGCTGCTGCTTGCCGAGCAGCTGCTCGTACTTGTCCTTCTCCCGAGTCAGCTCCTGCTGCAGCTTGCGGTAGTCCTTGTCCTTGCGCGAGGACACCTTGCTCTTGTTCTTGTTGCTCGCCGGGTTCATGTCCTTTCTGCGGCGGCAAAGAGACACAATCATGTTGACGATTATAAGTTATTATTTACATTTTCTTAGGTTATTTCATCTTTATTATTATATCCTTTATTTCACATTTTAAAAATTCATATTAATTTTACATATTCATACAAAAGTAATAAAAATACACAAAATTAATACAAAAATAAAAAACGGTAATACCACCAGGCCTAGAGCCAACCCCAAACCAAAACAACAAAACAACAACAACAACATACCTGTTCATAATCTCGGCCAGCTTGTTGACCGCCTGCTGCTTGAGCATTGTCTCCGAGTGCAGCTTCTTGTTCAGCTTGTCCACCTCCTCCTGCAGCCGCTGCAGCGCCGCCACGCGCTCCGCCAGCGCCGCGCCGCTGCGCCGAAGCTCATCCGTCTCCTGCGCACCATAGACACGTTTTAACCACTGGTCTGTGGGGAGGGTTTTTTTGGTCAGAGCTTATTTTACAAAATGGCGGCGCGAGTTGAATGCGTGCGCGGATGTTTCGAATAAAAAATAAAAAATATTTGTATAGGAGATACATACTTAGCGATTCTTTTAGTTAGCCAGATAACTAATGAACAATATAGAACATATTATTATACATTTATAGTTCCTAGTACACAGTTTCATCCAAGTTTCATCCAAGGAGGCGTGATTTGGATACCTTCTGTTTCCTAGAACTGCTATGAGCGTTTGAAGTTTGACAGTTCAATTCTTAGAAGTCTGTGGTAAAGTAGATAAGCTGATCTGTTCAAAAAGGCCATAACTCTAATATCGTTTCATGCAAAATCATTTCTAAAAGATACTCAGAAAAGGTACGATTTTATTTAGCCAAATTTGTCCACTTTTGTTTCGGCCTTTGCATGTGTGCGGTCGCTTGTATAGCGCGGTTATCTCAACCGTTCACTTTGAAAGAATGCGGCGCGCACCCTCCGCTCTCCGCCTCCACCGTACTGATGGGCAATTGCGGTGGGGGCGGGGAGCGGAGGGTGCGCGCTGCATTCTTTCGAAGTGAACGGTTGAGAAAACCGGGCTATATTTGATTGGTTCTTTCTGTAATGTGTTCTTTATTTTACTCTGCATTATTTACAATGCATTTTAAACCCTATTCTGGCAGTAATATGTTTTAAAATCGCATGTAAAGAGGCCAGGGTATTCTGCGCATGGATCCATGTTTACACACATTGGCGGCAATCACGGATCCGTGGTTACACAGACCAGAGGTTAAGCCCCTATTGCGGGAAGTATATATTTCCCCCCAAGTACAGTCTCGGGTCCTTCAAGAGGGGCTTGAATGGGCACCTGTCAGACCGGCATGGCATTCGCAACCCCCGCATACGACCGAATGTCCATGGGCGTCGTTAGACACCTTATGGGTGGGTCGGCGCCATATGTCGCGCTGTCAATAAAAATTAAAAAAAAACAGGAGCTTTATCCTTTGAATATGTGTATGGTTGAATTAATCTTTGTATTATCTCAATGGATGCAAAAGAAAAGATTATACATCTGTAATATAATCAGAAATTGCATGTTAGGATTTTTTTTATTACTTTATCCTTTTTATATTTTATTTGGCTATTTTGCTTTTGTGAAAATGTATTAAAGGATTTAATAACTTTCATTGTTCATAATTGTTTTTATTCAATTGACTGTAAAATTAGGTATTGTATGTAAAACCCCTTATTTGACTCAACAAACAATTTATTTCTTTTTTCAGGTTTCCGTATCCCGTACGGAAGCCTATTACTAAGCCTACGCCGTCTGTCTGTCTGTCCGTCCGTCCGTCCGTCTGTCTGTCGGAGGGCTGTATCTCTTGAACCGTGATAAGTAGCCCATTGAAATTTTCACAGAATATGTGTTATTATGGCGGATATAACAAATAATAAAAAATAGAAAAAGTAAAAAATTAAGGGGGGTTCCCATACAAGAAACGTGTTTTTTCTTCAATGTTTTTTTTTGCGGTGTGGAAACCTCGGTTCGCGAGTCCGACTCGCACTTGGCCGGTTTTTCTTTCTTTTGCAAGGAGGTCGCCGACAAAGAGGGGACCAGTTTGCAGGCTTAGGGGCTACTACAAAAATGTTTTTTTTATATATAAAATAAAATGGCCATGGTGAACGACACCTCCCCGCAATCGGGGACTAATAGCAATACAATTTGTCACCCGCATCGACAGCGCAAGACTCGTAACACAGTTCTGCCTACAATCTCAACGTCCGACCTCTGAACGGCGATGTCTATCAATCAATATGAGGTCGCACTTATCTCTTGCCTTTTAATAAGGATCACAGAGATTTGAAATGAAATTATCGTAAAATTGGTCATAAAATTGTTTTGCTCTTGGATATCTCATATCATATCATGCACATCACTTATGTATGTAACTGTGGTAACACTGAATGTTGGTCTGTGAGGTTGGCCACCTTTTTCCATTGCCCGCGCGGAAAGTAAAAAAGTTGTGTTGGCGTCGTATAAGAAACTGTTAATATAATTTGTCTGTTGGAGGCTGACCGTGGTTCAGATTCCACGTAAAACTGTAGGTCCCTTTCCTTCTTACCTCACTAGGTGGTAGGGTTTATCCCGCCCGGATTGGTACCACCGCACTGAATGAAACGTCGGCCGCAACGGCTATGTAAATTAAAGATATTATTGGAGTACGCAGGGAGTAGACGACCGGGTAATTCCCCCCACCCCCACCGGGATAGGCGATATAGTCCCAACCTAGTGGACCTGATCGCCAGACTGGCCCCGTCAGTCCTCCCAACAAGAACTGTATATCTATATATTGCACAGCCCTTATCCCTCCATACATACCTTCATGGAGGGACATATTATACTGGCTGAGGTAACAGAAACTGAAATTATTTGCTACAAAGTACAACTTTTTTTCTTGCGGTTGCGGAGGCGTCAGAAAACATTGTTCACCGAGCCGCACTATAGATGTTCTCGTCATCAATGTCTCCCCCCGGCATAGTTTTTCGGATATTACAGGATTTTTTAAATTACCATTTTTTCCGTTACCAGCTTTCACCCGGCATCCATATTGCCAACTTCCATTCTAAGTATTATTTTGCCATTTCATATAAAAATGAAATTTTGACACCTCAGAAATGTAGCTTTTCCTCAAAATCTATGACGTTGAAAGCAATGTCAAAATTTTTGTGCCCAATACTGAATTAGTGTACCTATATTTTCAGAATTTTGAAAGAATCGCTAATAGAAAAAAGTTTGGCAACAAAACTGTAATTTTTTATCAACTTGTAAATGAAATGTTTTTTAAAGCAAACTTAATAGTTATAGCCATGATTTAAATTTAAAATTTTTCAAATTGCCTTAAGAATACCTATAGAATGACACTATAAATTTATTTAATTAAATAAACAGATTTTTGTTTGCTTAAAATTTTGGGGTACCCTATTACCTTCCCCCAAACAATTACACAAATTTATCTATGGCCTGTCTGAGGGAAAAAAATCTGCTTATTATTTTGTCGTCAATTTTATCAAAACCTGTTCAGTCGATCCTGAGATATCTGCGTGTGACCGACGGACAGACAAGAGACCAGAACTATCAAAGGGACCCTTTTTTCGCAATTAGGCGAAGGTACCCTAAAACAGTTTATTTTAAATATTTTTTATTAGAAAAATACAAATCGAAAATCATTGGAAAAAATACATCCCGACCAGGATTCGAACCTAGTTCTCTGGCTTGAGCCGTCAACGCGATAACCAACTACACCACCGGGCCGTTCTAATGATTTTCGGTTTGCATTTTTCTAATAAAAAATATACAGGGTGTTGTAACGGCCAGTACATTAATTCCGCCAGCGCAATCCTCATGTTTTTCCGAAACAAAAAAGTAATAAAGTTTTTCTCTAAAGGGTCTAGTTTTCTAGATATTAATTTTTAAAATTAATATTTTTGGCAAGTGTAATTTGACACGCGCAGGGGAAGGGTGCTGGCGCGGGAACGGTAGGGGTCCAAAACTTACGCCGCGCCTCCGCCGTGCATCTCCTCTCTCCACGCACTCGTCCCTGCTCGCTCACTCACCGCGAGCCTTTCATTCCCACGTTCGTGCGGAACATTAGATCCCTTTTACACTAAATAAATCAATTAGTTTGTATGAAAACTGAAACTTTTTATTTAAAGGGAATTCAGAAAAAAGTTATATGACTTTTTTGTTACTATTGATCCCAATAATCATTTCCTAAATTTAATGTACTGGCCGTTACAACACCCTGTATATAAAGCGAGTAGCTCAGTACTAACATATAAACAGTTTATTTTAAGTAAAAATCAATTACACAAAATCTAAAAGCGGCATGCACCTTCCGCTGAGCATCGATGAGTGTGTTAGCCTCGTTCTCTCTCTCCCTCATGGCGTGCACGAGGGCGTCCCGCGCTGCCAGCTCCGAGCGATGCTTGCCGGCCGCCTCGCGGTGCTCCAGCTCCTTCATCGTCTTCTCCTTCTCCAGCTCGCCGACAGTCTCCTCCGCTATAGACCTGATGAACATCACCAATGATTCAGATTCAGATTCAGATATTTATTTCGCCATAAAGAACACACAACAATAACAATATTTCATTGAGACATATGCATATTCAGTATGGTTCGTCATCATTTTTTATGATGTCCCGTTCAGTAGTGCAATCTATAAGGAAGAACCGGGTAAGAAACCTTACAGAGCTTTTTTTAAATATAACTTACATACTAAGTTTTCATTGTGTTAAATATAACATACTATATCTAAGCAAAGAATTAAAAATACTAAGTCAAAAATATACCCATTAAAAAAGATAATAAAATACAAAACAAAGAACATAGGGTTCAGTCAAGTTATTAATAAAATTTGTGTTTATGCCATTGATTTTATAACCCTGTCGGGACAGATAGACCACTCCATATAAAAAATTTGGTAACGTTGTAAATCGTAAAACCAACAGGGGGCGTTAATAATTTTTCTTGATGTTGTCGTAAAACAAACAGGTGGCGTTAATGTTTGTTAATACTTCTATACTAAGGGCGCTATCTAGTTGAAATACAACATGTATCTAGGTACCTTTAATTGTCACTAGGCTGTAGAATTACTGCTACTAGACAAAAGATGGCGCTTTCATTTATATTTATAAAGAACATTATTTATGTAAATTCCAAATTTTTTAATTATATTTGAATAATAAAATTATGACAATTTACAATTAAACTAACACTTCTTATCAAATTAAATAAAATAAAAAAATGTTTTGAAAATAATTTGGTATACGGAACAAAATATTATTATGATTGTAATTTCCTGTTTGTGCGCTTTTAATAGATAGATCCACAGAGCACGGAATACCCCCGGGCGCGCGCGCGCGGTATTCCGTGCTCTGTGGATAGAACGTATTTATTTAGTTGAACAGTTAAACAAATACTCGTCACTCTTCATTCTAATAATGTCAGCATTGTATGTAAAAAAAAAATATGAAAACTGCCTTAAAAAATTTATGAAATTAAAAAAATCTAACCCTAGAGTTGAAGGCGGTGCTAAAGAAGGCTACACAAATCACAAAGGATATCATCCACGCATGTTTTCTTTCATGTATCATTTTTGCTTGCTTTAGCACCGCCTTCAACTCTAGGGTTCGATTTTTTTTATTTCATACATTTTTGAAGGAGGTTTTTATATATTTTTTTAAATAGTTTTTTATTTCACAGTTTTTTTTGGAATTTTTTGCTATTAATGTACTCGGCGGAATCGCTCGACCTTCGGCCTCGCGATTCCGCCTCGCTTTCCAATCTGATCTCGACCAAATTAAAATGGAACCACGTCATGGTTATCCCCTTTCAAACAAAAAAAAAGAATTTTCAAAATCGGCCCACAATAATTGACGGAGTAATCGCGTAACAAACATCCAAAAAAAGAAAACATACCGTCAAATTGAGAATCTCCTAGGTCTAAAGTAAATTGCTCGTGAAGACAAATTCAACGAGCCCAAACACGATGGGTTTATCATGTGTAGTTTAGGAGTTCCTATGGCCACCTTCCGTCTCCATCATCAGACCAGCTCGATGGTACTCGTACTCGTATTATAATATATTAAGCGCATCTGGCCGGTCGGAAAAGATTTCAAATTTAGAATATTCATGAAACAAGGGTCCGAATATGAATGACAATATCGATTCATGTATTTCAATACAGATTTCAATACAATGACAGAGAAAATTTCAAAATATTAGGTACCTATTTAATACTTTTTAGTTCTAGTTTATTTTTTTTTAAGTCGGTTTTATATTTTTAAAACAATATTACATAAAAAACAATAATCGAAATCGAATAATCGAAATCGGTTGAAGTGGTACAGAATTATTCGCCATGTGTCAAACTGCAAATTGCTGAAAAAGTCCACATCACAAAAGTTTTGCTGAAGGTAACCACACACCAATAGTATTTTGTTGCTTTTTCATAAACCGCTCAATCAATTTCAATAAAATTTCAATGGGAGCACCTCTGAAGTATGACCTACCAAACAAAAAAAGAATTTTCAAAATCAGCCCACAATTAACACGTTGAACGCCATACGACCCACCGGTGGGCCTAGCGTACTTTTCCGTTCGGGCCAAGCCAAACTCATTATATCCGTAATTTTCATTAACTTGAGATTTTCATCACAAAGTTTATAAAATGCGGTAATTTGTAAGGAAAATAAAAATTTGCGACTTTTACCGTCTAATTTTCGAGATATAGCAGAAGGCTCACGGGTGGATCGTGTGGCCTCATATGAAGGATTTGTATTTTTCTGTTGGCTGGGGCCGCGGGGTCACGCCGCGGCCCACCCGTTGCGCGCACGCCGCGGACGCAGCGATCAATCCCGGTCCGGCTGCGTCGACAATTGAGGATGTTTTACGCTTTTCTCGCCAAAAATGATTATTTTGAAGATTTCGAGTTAACACAAGAAGCGCTAACGCAGTTAGAAAACATCGAGATAGATCTTCTGAACCGTAGTTTCGGAATAGATTCTATGAAGACGTAGTTCAACCAACGAAAAGAAGATGCTGTCGAATTATTTTGTCGGAGAGTGAGGATAGCGACTATGAAATGCGTATAGAAAGACGGAAGAGAATGAAACACACTCTGGAAAGGAAAGAGGGATTGGCCAGAAAAGTGAGAAGAACATGTCACCAATGTTATGCAAAGAACGTACCAATAATGGGTAGCAAACAGGCTAAAACCAAGTCGAAAAAAGTATCCACTTATTGCCAAAGCAGCCCAACTAAACCATTCCTTTGTTTGCCTTGTTTTAACATGACTCACGGATAATTCTTTATTGTTTATGGTTAAACCCTTTGGGGTTAAGATGATTGATTATTTTAAATAATGAAGTGTCATAATGTTGTGATTGTTCAATTTCATAAATATTTTCTTTTGTTCAATTTCATAAATTATTTTCGTAATAAATAATGTCTTCTTATTTGGCAATGAAGAAAATTTTATGTTCATTTTTATTTTGACGAATATTTTCTTATTATTTTCTGGTTTTATTAATTCTATTAATACAAATATTATTTTCTACCTTATCGTTAAGAGCAGCCCTAGCATCGTTACAATTAACTTAATAAAAAACTACAAGTTTCTATTGGATTTGAAAACCACGCCGTCCGCTTCGACTACAAGGCCATGCGGCTCACTTCCATATTGGCTTTGTAGCTGCGCTCTGTGGCTTGTAGGAAGCGTTTACGTAGGCCCTCTCACGCGGCTCACCGGTGACCCCCATGACCTGAATGGTTCAGTAAGGAAAGGCTCACCGGTGAGCGGTGAGCCCCGTGGCCCAAACGGAAATACTGGATTTTTCATGTGGCGTTGAACGTGTAAGATTGTAATTTCCTGTTTGCGGTTTTACTCCGGTCCAAAGAGTTTACAAACTCTTTGGTTGTACTTGGGTTGTACCTAGCTCCGCTTATTTGTTGTTATATCCGCTATAGTAACACATATTCTGTGAAAATTTCAACGGGCTACCTATTACGGTTCAAGAGATACAGCCCTCGGACAGACAAACGGACGGACGGACAGACAGACTGCGGAGGCTTAGTAATAGGCTTCCGTACAGGGATACGGAAACCTAAAAATAAGGGGTGAAATAGGGGTGAAAGTTTTTGTATGGGGAATCCATGATTTCTCTAGGTAAGGATATGAAAATTTATTATCTAGGCTTTTGGCCAAAGACATTAAACCCACCCTCTTCCATATAGACCGGACATCAAGAACAAAATCGTAATCTACTACTTAGATCCTAGTGGTACAAAGTCGTTCAGTCTAGCGCCACCAGTCCCTTCCCTTCTTACCTTACTAGGGTTGGTACCACCGCACTGAATAAAATGTATGTCGAAACGGCTATGTAAATTAAAGAGATTTGATGTAAATAGTTTTTTCGTTTTTTTCCGTCCAGTTCAGTATAGCCGGCACGACAGGTCCGACATCACGGATGTTGTAGGTGATGTATCCAACCATGTCAGTTTCCATAAAAAAAAGAAGAAGAGGAGGAGAGGTATGGAGGGAGGAAGGGGTAGTGAATGAGGGTAGGTGTGGGGGAGGGAGGTAGTAGAGGAATGGATATCGAGGGAGTCAGAGGTTGAAAGTGGGAAGGGGCGGGGTAAGAGGGGGTTGCGGACAGGATGAGGGGTAGTAGGGGAGGAATGGAATGCGAGGGTGATGGGAAGGAGGGGCGGCATGAGGGGAGGAAGGGAAGTAGGGAGAGAGGGAGGGAATGGACGAAAGGGAAGGTGGCAAAGAGGGGGTCCGTGAAGGGTGAGGGGAAGGAGGGGAGGAAGGCGGGATCGAGGAGAGAAGACCGGGAGAGAGGTGAGTGAGAGATGGGCGAGGAAGGAATCCCTTCCTTCCTCCCGAAAAAGATAGAGAATATAAGAGAAGCGATGGTTTATTATCAATTTTGCATTTAAATCCAATAGAGTGAGCACTACGAAGAAAGAATACAGAGAAATGACGGCCAATAACTGAGGTATGAGGTAAGGTAGCGGGGTGGCGGAACGCTGAGCCGCGCGGGGCGGGAAGCGAGCGGGAGAGGGGCTAGCTAGCGAGCGACCAGCGGCTAGCGGCCCGGCCGGCCCGGCCGGTCAGTCAACACGTGCATTGGAATACGTAGGGTTGTCACTTAGTCTACCAAAAATATATTTTTCGATTTATTATTTTACGAGTAGGTATTATGGTTAATTGTGCCCGTAGTCTAGTGGTAACGCTTCTCAATGCAGAAGTTGCGGGTTCAAATCCCGGGCACTAACTAATGTACTTATTTATTTCCTTGATAAAGATTGATATACGTGCATTTCATAACGAATAGGTACGATCGCTCCGGTGAAGAAAAATAAAGTTAGGTAACTAGTGCACACAGGTCTATGAAAGGTATTTTTGTGTAAACTGCTTCTGATTTCCACTGGTCACCATGTACGAGTAATCGAACCGGATATAACAAATTGTGACAAGTTCGAGTGCAATATGACTGCCATAAGAATACTCAATAAACAATAAAACAACAACAATAAAAACAATACCTCCTATGTCAGTGAGCAGAGTCCGTGCCTAGCAGTGGGACGTTTTAAAGGATTATAGAAGAAAACAGATAGTGAATTTCATCGAAAAAAACGTTTTTATGTATTTAAACTTAAAATACAGAACTATAATAACTTGAAATACATACCTAAACTTATATGGGTTTTTAAATTACCGTGGTTATTTGACATTTTAAGAAGTAACAACGGCTTTACTCACTATCGAAATACGAGCTGTGTGGCTCGACATTTCGGCCAGAGTGCTCATGATGATGGGCCATACGTTTGGCCCGAAACGTCGAGCCACACAGCTCATATTTCGACCGCGAGTAAAGCCGTTTTGTATTCTTATAATACCTACACTTAATAACTAGAATAATATCTAAAAAACTAAACTTAATAATAAATAATATATATATAAATAAAAAAACCATTAGGTATACTTTGGACTACACACACAAACACAACTAAAATAACTCTTCCTCCGTACTTAAACAAAATAATTTAAATTTCACTTTACACAAATTTAAATTTTCACTTTCCCTTAAACAATGTATCATCTTGGACTATTTTTATCCATCTTTCTCGTATTGATCCCTTAGAAGGATGTGGAAACCTTGTAAAAAACATTTTTTCTTGAAAATTTCTCAATTACTTACTAATTAAAAAAAAATAAAAGAATAGCGACAACCCTAATTAGCGGTCAGTTCACTCTCATATTTTAACGTGGTTTAATACATATTTATTTACTTTCATACATGATATCCCAGAACTCTATTTCTAATCATTCATATGTGGCAGCCCTAATGAGCGCGTTCAATTTATTTGTTTAATTAAATAATGCTTATGTTATTGCAATGCGAGGTCAATACATAAAATGTACAAAATTTTCAAATTGAAGTAGCGTTGTGACAGCCCTAATTGGCCAGTTGAACCAAATATTTCTAAGCACATGGAAAACAAGATATTATATATAAGGTCTTTCAAAATTAGTTAATAGTACGCTAAGGGGGGGTTCTGTATCGTAAATAAATCACTTTTGAGGAATAAAGATTTTTTTTTACAAAAAAAAAATTTATAATAATGTAAAATGTAAAAAAAAATTCTTTTCTTAATCGTTTCAGTTTCATGCCAGGAACAAAAAAGTCTTCCAACACATAGATCTCTTTCTTTCAGAAATTGTGAAAACCACAATTTTAGTTTTATTAGTATGGAATAGAAAGAATTTGATTTTTTTTACCAACTTACACGTGTTACATCAAAATGGTAATGAAGACTTTTTTGTTACTGTTATGAAAATGAATCGATTAGGCTATAAAAATCAACCACATATTTTTTTATTTAAATACATACAAAACATTTTACATAAAAAAAGGCCAAGGTCCAAAAAATTTTATATAGGTTTTACTCCCTATATGATGCAGAACCCCCCCTTAGCATACTATTAACAAATTTTGAAAGAGCTTATATATTAAGATCACAATGAAGTGATACTTACCTATGAAATGAGATGCCATCAGTTTTCCCAATATTTTTTGCAATATCGCAATTCGCAACACACAACCGGGCATAATGACTGGCGCGATGCCAGCCGCAGACGGACGGCAGCGAGCGCGCGGACGGCGCGTCCGCCGCGTTCGGTCGCTTGCGAGCTACTAGTCTCAAGAGGGTCCCTCCGCGTAATGGTTACTCCACCGCGGTGGAGCGAAGGCTGTTGCCCGGGTAAGAGGTCTAGTAGAATACATGATACGTCATTGTTTAAATCAGATTTACTATTTTTTTATTTTATTCGTCGTCGTGTCGTCGTCGGTAAAATCTACAATTTTACAATTTTATATAAAATATCATTGACTTATATATTCTGTAAAGTTTATCACAAATACATTAAACCCACCCTCTTTTAATCTCTTTGGTATAACACCACCAGCAGCATCGTAGATGGAAAAAATAGCCCTGGACTCAACTTTTTTTAATTCGGTGCCTGGACTCCGTACTTCATACTCAAAGACATGTTGTTCATACTTCAAATTACTCAAACGAGACACCGCGATTATGGTAGTGTGCGTATCGCGTGAATACAGAACCGACCGTCTCAAGAGATCGCATCGATATTGTGTCATCCTTTTTCCACGCGCAGTAACCCGTATCGCTTGCCTGCACGCTCCACGCAAACATTTGCGTGTTCCAAAACAAGCGAACGTCGCGCGTCGATCGATAAATTGCCGCAACGGCTAAAAACTATGGAGGTGGCTTTTTACTTTCGAGCGACTGTAAGGAGAAAGGAAGTATTGTGATCGTCCAAAATGTCGAAGTTGAGAATGCGACTAATTTTTTTATTTTTTTTATTGAAACTGACACGGTTGGCTACATCACCTACAACATCCGTGATGTCAGCCCATAACACCGGGTGAACTTGGTGCCACGTCAGTGCTTCCCTTCGGTCGTGCCGACTACACTGAACTGGACGGAAAACACAAACTATTTACATAGCCGTTTGGACCGACCTTTCATTCAGTGCGGTGGTACCAACCCGGGCGGGTTAAACCCTACCACCTAGTAATATAAGGGGGTCATATCCCTTAGTCGCCTTTTACGACATACACGGGGAGAGATGCAGTGGGGCTATTCTTTTAAAGTACCGGCCCGACACAGTACAGATTTGGGCTATATATCTGTCAACGATCCCAAAAAAGTGGTTTTGAGAAACATGTATGTGTGTGTGTGTGTGTGTGTGTGTGTCCGTCCAGCGACCTTGTGCCTAAACTGCTCAACCGATTTCGTTCAAAATTCGTATTTAGTAGTTTGAAATGATAAGCTAGGGGTAAATTTTTTTACTTTTTCAAAATTCGAAAAAATAAGGGTAGCCGTCATACAAATTTGTCTATGGCAATGTGTCCAGCAACGTTGCGCCTCAACCGCTCAACCGATTTCGTTGAAAATTCATATTTAGTAGTTTGAAACGATTATCTAGGGGTACCTTTTTTAGTTTTTTTTAATTAAAAAAAATAAGGGTAGCTGTCATACAAATTATTTCGATGAGGTCGATTTTCTTATAAATGGCTAACGATTTTTATTATTATTAATATATTTAATCCATCGTGTTTGTTTCCGTTTTCAAAGGTGGTGAGGTAAAAAAATATAATTTTAAAGAAGGTATCTCCACTTTATCCTAACCGCACGCGCGTATTTGAATTGCACGCAGGTTTGGTTGGTGGCTATTTGGCAACTAAAAATATAATAAGAAATAGGCATGCCATCTATAGACAAATAGGACAACTTAACTTTGGTCTGACATCTATGATGCAGAAGCGGCGAAATTATACATTTTATCCGCCAAGCTCACGGACTGACAAAACATGAAAATATTTATTGGAAAAATTATGAAAACCTTAAAATACACTATTTTGAAATTTCTACTTAATATAAAATAATCTTTAAATTTAACTATGCTGTTCCCACTTAGCATCGTTCTATAATTAGCAGATTTAAAAATATAATAATTATTTAATTCAAATTCGATACTCCTGGCGCCATCTTAGGACATAATTGAAGACTAATTTCATGTTACCTTTAAAACATCGCTGACGGTACATCTGACTCCCCCTATAAAATCAATGGTTTATGCATATAAACAATTTGAATTATCAAAGTCAGCAGAATTTTTATTTACAGTAGGAAAAAAATTCACTTAACTTATAAAATGGATTGTCTAAGAGAAATATTTTCAGCTGACTCTGGAACACATTGTCACTATTTATTGATTTTATTGTATCGGGAACATTTTCGTACAATTTGGGTCCAATCACGTCAGGGTCTTTTTCAGCCATCGCCGATTTATGCGCAACAGATTTTAAACGCTCTGAGTTACGTGTGTTATAATTTATAATATATAATAGATTGGGAATTGTTGATGGACACACATGAGAAGCATTACCAAATGCCTTCGGAAATCTGTACCACAGCATTAAGGCCGGATATACTCATATTCTCAAAAGCGACAAAGCATGTAGTACTTGTTGAACTTACAGTTCCATGGGAAAGTAACATACCGAAGGACCACAACATCAAGCTTACATCAAGTACTGCAACTTAGTAGACCGGATTGTGAGAAACGGATTCAAGACTGATCTCTTCGCTGTGGAAGTCGGAGCAAGAGGACTACCAGCGAAGTCGCTCTACAGTCTCTTCAAGAATCTAGGGCTCCCAAGATCGACGCTAAGCTCATATATGGAGAGAGCTTCGAAAACGTCACTGGAAGCATCCTACAGAATATGGATAGGTAGAGGGAGGTCGAGAGCGGGACTGGTGGTTTCCCCGCGTCCTAGTCAACGCAGACTAGCTGACGAGGGCTTGATGCGAGCCGAAACGTGAAGCATGCGCGGGAAATTTAGAGTGGCCACTCGCTAGTCCCGGCCTCGATTAATACCCTCCTCTACTGCCGATGGGCCCGGATATGTTCGGTGAAGCCATCGTAAGCTTAGATCCACACCTTTCTTATCATAACATAACATATACAAGGCGGCATATAACTTGAACCAGTGCACGGAAGTGTATTTGTGAGCGAACGGCGCGCGCGCGCAGTGTTCACCGAGGTGTTATGGGCTGACATCACCGATGTAGTAGATGATGTAGCCCCGTGGTTCAGATTTCACGGTAAACTTCAGGTCCCTTCCCTTCTTACAGTTTCTGAAGGTCCCTTCTGTAGGTCCCTTCCCTAGCCCCTTACTAGGCGGTAGGGTCAAATTGTAGCCGACTGGGTTGGTACCACCGCACTGAATGATAGGTCGGTCGAAACGGCTATGTCAATAGTTCGCGTTTTCCGTTCAGTTCACGGCAGGCACGACAGAAGGGAATCACCGACATGGTACCCAGTTCACCAAGATGTTATAGGCTTACATCACCGATGTAGTAGGTGAGGTATACAACCGTGTCAGTTTCAATAAAACAAAAAAAGACAAAACACACGGACGGACAGACGGCGGCGTGGGCCTAGTAATAGGGTCCCGTACGGATACGTTGGGCTGGGCACGTTAGCCGAAGAGACGACGACCGTTGGTGTAAACGTGTCCTACACTGGCGGCCGTGGACAGGAAAACGGAGTGTGGGAAGACCACCCGCCAGGTGGGACCACGACATCAAGTACGTCGGCGGAAAGCGGTGGTTCCGTATCGCTGAAGACCGGGAGGACTGGAGGAAAATTGGAGAGGCGTATGTCCAGCAGTGGACGCTTACACGCTGACTGACTGACTGACTGACGGATACGGAACCCTAAAGCGGAGGGTGGCCGAGTGGTTTGGGCATCGGCTTCTCATGCGAGAGGTCCCAGGTTCGAATCCAGTCGGCGTGTACCAATGAGTTTTTTCTGACGAAAAAATTTACCTACACCTGCTGCTTCACCGTTCGGAACCGGTGTAAAACTGTAGGTCCCTTCCCTTGCCCCTTACTAGGTGGTAGGCTCAAATTGTAGCCGACTGGGTTGATACCACCGTACTGGATGTAAGATGGCCGCATAGCAGCCTCGGCTGTGTACTCCTCTAGTCCAGTATAGCCAGCAATCCGGAACTAGCATCCCTTATTCCCTGCCACCCGTCCTATCTCCGCATGACTCGACGCAGAGAGACTCAGCACCCTTTTGTTGTTGACATTGGGCTTTTGAGAACCCATCGGTTCTCTAAATCGCTTTTTTGTCGCACCGCTAGAGTGTGGAACTGTCTTCCGGCGAGTGTATTTCCTGAATCCTTTAACCTGGGTGTCTTCAAGCGTCGTATTAACGGGCTAGACAGCCTAGCAACAGTCCGCAAATCTGCTGGCATGGCACCTAACTGAGCGTGGTTTCGCGAGGAGAGGTGATTTTGGCTCTGTCGAATGCACCATTGGTCCCTCGGCACAGCCACCCATGCTGGTTTACATAAAAACAAATCCAGGTAAGTCTCCGGTATGGCACCTACCTTCTCGGAGGTGATATTGGCTGGTCGGAGCATGCGCTTTGGCCCCTCCGACTCAGCCACCCATACCAGATTACATAAAAAAAAAGGTTGAAGCGATGTGCGAATGAATGGGATGCTAGCGTACCGGGCGAGCGCCTCCGAGTCGGCGCGCGCTATCGCCAGCTGCAGCTGGTGCATGAGCCCGGCGCGCTCCTCTCGGTGCTCGCGCGCCGCCGCCGCCGCCTCGTCCGCGCCCGCGCGCAGCTCCGCCACCTGCGTCTTGTACAGCGACATGAACTGCTGCTCCGACTCCATCTGCTCCTGCAGCTCCTTGCACTGTCGACAGCCAACGGCAACTTGTACAGCCAACGGCAACTTGTACAGGCAACGGCAACTTGTACAGGCAACGGCAACTTGTACAGGCAACGGCAACTTGTACAGGCAACGGCAACTTGTACAGGCAACGGCAACTTGTACAGGCAACGGCACCTTGTACAGGCAACGGCAACTTGTACAGGCAACGGCAACTTGTACAGGCAACGGCAACTTGTACAGGCAACGGCAACTTGTACAGGCAACGGCAACTTGTACAGGCAACGGCAACTTGTACAGGCAACGGCAACTTGTACAGGCAACGGCACCTTGTACAGGCAACGGCAACTTGTACAGGCAACGGCAACTTGTACAGGCAACGGCAACTTGTACAGGCAACGGCAATGTGTACAGGCAACGGCAACTTGTACAGGTAACGGCAACTTGTACATGCAACGGCAACTTGTACAGGCAACGGCAACTTGTACAGGCAACGGCAACTTGTACAGGCAACGGCAACTTGTACATGCAACGGCAACTTGTACAGGCAACGGCAACTTGTACAGGCAACAGCAACATGTTTTAAAAGTATATTCTTACTTTCTTTTTTTACTGCCCTGCTAAAGGGTGACAGGCTAGCCAAATGTCACCTTAGCACGGTCTTTCCACCGAGTCGTGCAGCGGGTGGGCCTTCGTGCCTTACATGCTGCTTGATAGTTATCTTGTCTGAATACTTTGCTAAATGTGGCTGTCGGTGTTGTGCTGTAATTTACCAGAGTACTTGCAGCATGTCATCGATTACTCTGCTTACCCCAATATAGTGTGCGGTGTGTATTTATCTAGTATATTTTACAATTTCGTTGTTAGTAATTAAATTACGCTTATTACTTCCTCCAGAAGTTGGTTCCTGTCGTCCACAACTATATTTATTTGTTATGAAATGTTTGCAAATATTTCTGACAAAGACTGTTCCACTTAAGGCGCAAATAAGACTCAAAAGGTCAACTTTAAACGAAATTGTTGAGCTATTGGTAAAGATAAAAAATCTGTAAAAAATATTATGTTATGTATTTGATCTTTAATTAACAAACATAGCGAAAAACATTATATTTTACTACTTTGGAAATGTGTCCAAAAAATTAAGAAAAGTACGAAAATTGTACTTTCAAGTTAAATTATCTTGAGAAGCATAAATTGTTTCAATACAAGACCCTCATAGAAATATAGATAATATATTTACCTACAATCGTAGTGAAAAATAAAAATGTTTTTCCATCTTTCCAACACGTGAAATTTAATATATAGTGTGATTTACGTGCAAACGTTCATCGTCGGAGCGACGTATCAGCCACCGCACGAGTAGAATGAATCTCGCACCTATTTACATCTGAATACGGTTTCAATCATCAGTGCTCAGGGTAGCACGGATTGAGTCTTATTTCCGCCTTAAGTTTCATGCAGTGGCCTCAACATTAGGCATGGACATTGCAAATATGACATTGCTCAGGTGAGCGAACCAAAGCAAGATATGCACACAGCCCACATTGCGTGAGAGTTGTGTGTACATAATTTAGTCACTAAACAAATTGAGAGGAAAGATGAGTTATTTTTACTGCGAAGAGAGTAGGCGCTGTGGTAGAAAAACCACACGTCGGCAAATTGTGGTTTTTTACATGCCTACATAACGCTTTATAACATACACATCCTTTGTGAATATAAAATGTTCATTCACAGTAGAAGTCGTATTCTTGGGGCTTATATTTTTAACCCATGCGAAATACAGGCGCTCAACCCCAAGAATATAACTCGGTTCATAGCGCAAAACGGACTTGGGGGTGAACTGTGAACTTGTTGTTGTTGTTGTTTTGGTTTGGGGTTGGCTCTAGGCCTGCAAACTAATCCCGCTTGGTTGGGGACCTTCGTGCAAAACCCCGCAGTCTCCAGCTATCCCAGCCGGCCTATGTCTTCCATGAAAGCCACAAGTCGACCGGGGTGTCTGCAGACCGCCGGAACTGTGAACTTTTGACAGATCACAATAGATCGTCCTAGGCCGCAGTGACAACAGGGCTCAGGGGCCCTGGCTCTCACACTTTAAATATCTCACACTTTAATCATAATCGTAATATGATTTAAAGTTCTTTCGTACTTTATACTCTTAAAAATCATACTTTATAAGGGGTAACAGAGTAATCAGTGTTGCACTGCAAGAGCTCGGGTAAATTCCGGCACAACACCGACAATCACGTTCAACAAAGTATTATTTATTTGGTATTCCAAGTATCGGCTCTGGGCCGATGGGTGGATTTTCAGCTCCATCCCTAGCAATTTGATCCGCTTCTTCGTTGCCGTCAATTCCACTATGTCCAGGCACCCATCTCAGTGTTACTTTATTGTTGGTGCTAAGGTGGTTTAGGGCTTGGACACACTCACAACTGAGTCTAGACTGTAGCTCATTTGATTCCAGTACATTAAGGGCTGCCTGGTAGGAGGCGTAGGTAGCAAACTAGAGCTACAAAAAAAAAATTTTTTTTTGTTTCAAAACTCAAACCAATCAAACCAAAATATACTTTATTGTACACCATAAAAAGGAACACAACAGGCGAGTTTAATGCAAAGTAGCATTCTTTACAAACTAACCTTTGGGATGTGGAGAAGCTGATAGGGCGGACAATGCAGTGCAAAAGAGAAGCGTGAAAAAGAAAACTCACCCTCGTAAGATGTATATCGCGCTCAGCGCTAGCCGCGGCGAGCCTCTCACTCGCCTCGTGCAGGGCGGCGCGCGCTGCGGCCGCGTCGCGCGCGCGCGCGTCGCGCTCCGCGGCGGCGGCGCGTGCGGTCGTCTCGGCGGCGGCCGCGTCGGCAGAGGCGCCGGCACGCGCGGCACTCTCCTGCTCCAGGGCCGCTTGCAAACCTATCACCTACAATGGGAGATTGTGTATTTTGATTTTTTATTTATTTTATTTATTTATTTTAAACACTGACAGCTGACAGCTGGTGCGTGTATTCTGTTTTTTAATTTATGAGTGCACTTGTATTGTTTTTAAGTATTTTTGTTTGTTTGTTTTTTGTTTTGTTTTTTTTTGTCTAATTGGTTTTTTAAAGAATTAACCGAGGGGGCACTGACGGTGTCCTCAGATAATTATTACATCAAAAATAAAATAAAAATATGTGCATTGCACTTTTAAAAATTCGCAAACAAATTAAATTTAAGAAAATTATGAATTACATAGTTTTTACAACAATGTAAAAAAATAAGAACAAAAAATAATTATCACACCAAATATTCGTTATAATATTATTTAAATGTAAATTTTCACAAAATATATAAGTGTTTTGCTACTGCCTACTTATATCTCACAACATAGAACTCTCAAACATCCAAAGGTTCACTGGGAGGAATCCCTGTAAAGGATAAGTCCGCCTTTGCCCTTCATGTAAATTACTTATTGTTTGTTTATGTAAAATGGTTTTTTGGAGAATTAAAAAATTAAAGATCAAATTTAAAGAAAAAATATAATAATAAAAAGAACGCAGTCTCCGTAAAGTATCATTAATATGTATAATAAATAATGTATTGAAACTCATCATAACTCATCATCATAAGCAACAGGTATCCACTCACTCGGCGTGATTGTGTGTCAATGACTCATACCATTGACGGACAACTTTACTGGCAAGAGTATTCTAGCGTTTCATCTTATTTTAATTGCAACTAACCTTCAGCCTACAACTAAAGTCTGAGATTAAACAAACGTTATATGAACATTGTATTTTGTTTTAATAGCTACGTAAATGTGTGTATGTTTAACTGTGGTTAAATGCTATGAAATACTTAAAAATATTATTTACTTTAAATTTTTTAAATGATGTAATATTTGACTTTTGACAATTTTTATTTAATTTGACCACGGGGAAGGAGTTTAGCCAGGCGCGGTGCGTAGCGCTCCCCCGCCAGTACAGCACGCCGCGTAAGAGTTTTTTTTTTCGCTTTCAGACAGTATTTGGACGTTCATTTAAAAATATAAATAATTTTTTTTTTTTTTTAATCTTTAAGTTTAGGGCTTCAGCCGTATTCGGAAATGTCAGCCCCATTGTGACTTTCAAGTTGATAGAGTTCAGAAATTAATTAAACATCCCTCAAAGTGAGAGAACTTTTAAAGAATTTTATAACTTCTTGACAGTGTGCGGAGAGTGGATCACTCAGTGCACAATGTATAGCACATACCAAGTTCATCCCATCCGTCTGTAAACTTATGACTAAATCCTTTCTCAGGTTGACGTTCCGACCACACTCCATGAGAACATGAAATTGGTCCTCCTCTTTTTTAATATGTTTTTTATATTTATTCTCAAAATATATAAAATCATTCTATAAATAAAAAAATTATTATGCACGTAACACTGATAGTTATATTTTATAAATCTTACAATATCGCCAAAAGTGGCCGGCGTACCAGAGAAGGAGCGCGTTAAAACGCTTGGCTGTTGAAGTGTTAATAAAATTTACTCTCTCGAATGCAAAATAGCGACTTTAGTGAAAACATCGTCGGTACCTTCTCGCTCTCCTGCCGATGCTCGCCCTCCAGCTTCTGCAGCCGCTGCTGTATCTGCCTGTAGTCCACGTTGAGCATCGACATCTGCCTCTCCTTCTCCTGGCACTGCAGCTCCGCCTTCTGGCGCATTCCCTTCTCCTCGTTCAGCTTCGTTTGCAGAGCTGCCGGCAAAACAAACGCACACGGCGTAACCGACGCGTATCGCATTTGAAATTTTTATAAAAAAAATTTTTTTATGGATACTGACACTGTTGGCTTACAATCACCTACAACATCCGTGATGTCATAACATATATCCATAACACCTTGGTGAAATAGGTGCCATGTCAGCGCTTCCTTTTGGTCGCGCCGGCTGCACTGACCCGGACAGAAAACGTGAACTATTTCCATAACTGTTTCTTCGAAAGACCTTTCATTCAGTGCGATGGTACCAACCCTTGGTTGAACCTTACCAGCTAGCAAGGTAAGTAGGTAAGACATACATTCATACATTGTATACCGCACGCTGCATCCCAACAATCGGGGTAAGCAGAGTAAGCGGTGTTGCGCTGCAAGAACTCTGGTAAACTGCAGCACAACACCGACCGCCACATTCCGCAAAGTATTCAGATAAGATAACGGAACGGATCGGACGTTGTAGGTAATGTAGCCAACCGTGTCAGTTTCCATAAAAAAAAATAAAAAAAGGCATCTTGTCGTTATCCCTTAGTCGCCTTTTACGACATGCATGGGGAGAGATGCAGTGGGGCTATTCTTTTTTAGTACCGGCCCCACACGGCACACGGAATTTAAATTGATGAATATTCCAATATGTAGGTACCTTTGAATATTTTATCCATTCTTCCTGAAGCATGCAACAAGGGTGAATTTCACGCTGTATTTTCGATAAACTGTAGGCAATGCGATGTTATTATGTAGGTAGATAGTCACTAAAATACTATTTTTAATATGAAAAGTCCCATATTTGCCTGGAATAAACTCCCACAGGATGTGATTGACTCCCCAAACACAAACACCTTCAAAAACCGATTAGATAAATACATAAAAAGTACATCAACAAACAAATAGCAACAGTGCCCAAGTACGAAAACTAAAAAAAAAAAAAAAAAAAATTAAATAAAAAAAAATTAAAACAATCATTCATTATAAAAAAAAATAAGACTGATATGAACACATCAGCTAGAGCTGCTTGTTCATTAAAAAATAAATAAATAAATAAATAAATAAAGTCCTTAAGATATTTATCTAGTCTATTTTTGAATTGGTTGAAGTGCGCTTATCACTCCCTCTGGAAGTTGGTTCCAGTCGTCCACCACTCTGTTTGTTATGAAATGTTTGCGAGTATTTGCGAAAAGTTCGAGCGCCGTCTTACTGCCTCAAGAACGCTCAATAAATAATTTATAAGCTTAAGTTCTGGGACTTACAAGCAATGATTCCAAGACCGTAAAAATGTTTTCTTCCTGAGGAAGCAAAAAAAAAGCGAGCAAATTCAAACACTCACCTAAGAGGTCACAGCTTGAAACTCAATGTAACAAGCTTCTCAACCGAAGCAAGAAAACACTTCCTGACTAACAGAATCGTAAACAGCTGGAATAAACTACCCGAGGAAGTTATTGGAGCACCCTCAATAAACACATTCAAAAATAGGCTTGGCAAGTACTTAAAAATCGAAGAAATATAATAACAAATACCAACAGCAGTGATCATCATAGACATGAACACATCAGCATATTAAGCTGCTAGTTCATTAACAAATAATAATAATAAAGACTCACCCTTCACCAGCTCCAGATTGGCCTCCTCCTTGGAGAGCAGCTGCGAGCGCTGCGTGTCCTGGTGCGCCCTCACCTCCTGCTGGTACCGCAGCTGCGTACTCTTCAGCTCGTGCCCCAGCGAAGCGCACTCCTTCTCCAGCGCCGACACGCGCTCCATCATCTGCCGGTTGTCCGCAGACGACTGCGCCAGCCTGCCGGCGGTCCTCTCCAGCTCCGCGTGCACCGTATTCAGCCGGTTCATAGTTTCCGCCGTCGTAGCGTCGGCGCGTTGCTTGCAAGCCTTCACGCTCACGAGCTCCTCTGAGAGAACGCCGCGCTCGCGTTCCAGCGCGTCTCGCTGCGCACGCAAGCTGGCCACCGCGCCGTCGCTCGCGGCCGCTGCGGCGGCCTGCGCGGCGCTCAGCTCCGCCGCTTGCTTGCGTGACTTCGCCGCCGCTTCGGCCTCGTGCTTCAACTTCTCTCTCATTTCGGCCAGCTGCTTCTCGAGCACGTTGATCTTGTCGTTGTAAATCTGCAAGCTGCTGACCTCCTTCGCCCTCTTGCTCTGCTCCTCTTCGAGTCGGCGCTTCGTCTCGTTGAAAATCAACTCAAGCTTTTTCCGCAAGTCCGCCTCGTGCTCGCCTTTCCTTTGAATCTCCTTATAATCGTGCCGGAGGAGGGTTAGCTGCTTCTCAGCGTCTTCGATCATCTGCTTGGCTCGGCTCTCCCTCTGGCAGGACTCCTCGAGCTGCAGGCACAGTGCGGTCTGCCTCTCTTCCAGCTTCTGCTTCCCGTCTCGCTCCCTCTCGAGCAGTTTCTCCAGCTGAAGCACGGCCTCGGTGCCGAGACTGTTGATGTGGTTCGACGATACCGTGTCGACCACGTCTAGCATATCGCTCTGCGTGCACAGCTGGTAGTCACCGTTGTACGTGAACCCGACGAACGGGAGGTGGTTGCCGACGAACGCCTTCGGCACGGGAAACGATTCGTCCAACGTCTCAACTTTCTCGATATCGTCAAAGTTCCTCGTGTCGTCGTCGCTCGACAGCTCCGGAACGACCGGCGGCACCGAGTCTCGCAGGTTGTCGAAGCTCCACTGATCATTAATGAAGAATGGATGCATTTTGATTTCGTCGACGCTGTTCTTGCCGAGCCGTTTCACGCGGTCCGTGAGGAAGCCTCTAATTAGTGCCTTGGCATCCTTGGAGATTTCGACGTCGTCGGGAAACTGTAGCGAATTCCTGTGGTCCATGATCTTGCCGTATGTGCCGACGAGGCTGTCTGCGTAGAACGGCGGGTCGCCGATGAGCATTTCGTAGAGAAATATTCCGACGGCCCACCAGTCGCACTCTCGTCCGTACACGCCCTCGCCGTTCTGAGACTGCAGCACCTCCGGGGATATGTAGTCGGGCGTGCCGACCGCGTTGCTCGCGCGGACGAGTCCATCTGCGCCCATACGCATGCACGTACCGAAATCGGCCAATTTTAGATGACCATATTTATCTATCAGCATGTTATCCGGCTTTACGTCGCGATGGACGAATCCCATGCCGTGAATGATGTCCAGCGCTAGTACTATTTCCATTGTGTAAAATTTGGCCCACTTTTCGGGAATATCATAGTTGGACATGAGACTGACAAGATCTCCACCGGGCATGTAATCCATTACCATGTAGAGGTACTTGTGGTCTTGAAACGCAAAGTGTAACTTAAGTATCCACTCTGAGTTGGCGTGCGCCATGATGTGGCGCTCCTCCCAGAAGAAGGTCGAGTCGGATCTCTTGATCATTTCGACTTTGCTGAGGAGTTTCATGGCATAGACGGACCGCGTGGACCTGTGCCTGACTAGTTGCACCTCCCCGAAGGCGCCGCGACCTATCACCTTTATTAGGTTGAAATCGGCCGCCTTCATTCGGAGGTCGCATATATCCGAAGCGAACCTTTCATCTGAAACAAAATATTAGCTTTAGTGGATGACATAAAAGTAGAAGATAAAGTGTTTCTTGTCGCACAGATAAAATCCGGATGTGCGCATGCTGAACATAGCAATTCTAGAATGAATAAAAAGTGGAATAAGTTGTTGATGTTTGTTTGTAGGGGTTGACTATAAGCCTGCAAACTAGTCCCTTTTGCTCGGGAACCTTCGTGCAATACCCCTTGGTCCCCAGCTACACCAGCCATCCTATGTCTTACGTGAAGGCCACAATAGTCGGAATAGTCTAGCCGGAATACGGGCAGAGGCCTAGTCCGCCAGCTAACAGCCACGCTCAGTCATCAGTGCCCTTATCACGAGATTTAACCTACACCGCGTACTACGCTACGCCGTGTTCTCCGAATCATTTTGTAAGGAGAAACGAAGTTCGCAAATCTATCACTAGAGGCGCTGCTTCGTTTCTCCATACAAAATTATGCGGAGAACAAGGCGTAGCATAGTACGCGGTGTAGGCTAAATCTAGTGATAAGGGCACTGATGTCAACATAATAATACAATACCACAGCCAAAACATAGCAATGCATAGGTACAGATGTTACATTCTGCCTCATAAGTACCATATTAGCTTCAATGTAACCGACAAGCATATTATAAGATAAATGTATTTAACATAACAAATAGATAACTAATATCTCTACGGTGCTGAGGCCGCCCATCTATTGTAAAGCAATATTGAACCTGTCTCCAGTCTGTTGTTCACAAAATGTAATCGTGTGTGTATTGTGTAAATAAATAAAATTCATTCATTCATTCCATAAGACCGGGGCGGCTGCAGACCTCCACAAGGGAAGATGGAGAAAGGAGTATCTCGACATCGTTGCTTGTCAAGTACATAGCACTGTAACAAAGCGCGCTCGGTGGGCGCGGGGCTCGTGTAGTGAATGTGGGGCTTTAATCTAATGGCATTGTACCTATGTTGTGTATCGATATCAACTTCCTTGCTCATATCATTATATGTACAGTAGAGCCTCGATAATCCGTATTCAGGGTAATCCGAACGCCTCTATAATCCAGACATCCCCAAGTGACCCCCTCTCGCTTACAAATCTTTTATTTATTAACGATTCTCCTACTCCAAATGTCAAGAAAATACCCCACTCGCAAGCCACATCAGCACTTAATACTTGCTTGAACTGGGCTGACGAAAACGACCTCTCGTTATCCGAAAAGATGATGCTACGTAATTTGAGGGGCAAGGCTTTTTATTTGTCAATAAATAGAACCCGCCAGACTAAAATAGGATCAGTTTATAACTAAGTAACTGTTTTTGTGTATTTTATGATTCAGAAGGTCGCTCAATATATTTTTTCTAAGTATACAGCAGTTTTATTGAATTTGTCTACCTAACATACTATAATCCGAACGCTTCGTGAGTTCGAACAGGGGTAGTTTTTTGGTAGTTCCGATTATCAAGGCTTTACTGTATTGCTTCATCATGCTGCGCATAGTAGGTATCCCAATTTAGTTCTGAATAGACCAATACTGAATGAACTGTAGTGGCCAGTTCTGGCATTGAACCCAAATGATGCGACGCGAAATGCGATGCGAAAATCTGTTCTACTGTTCACTAGGTAGTTTATAAAAGAACTTTATATTTGAAAGCAATCTTCTAACAGACAAAGTTGCCAATTTATAGTGAACTTGTTCAACTCCCAATTTGGGATCAAAACAAGGGTCAGTGCAATAGAAGGAAGGTGTGGATCTAAGCTTGCGATGGCTTCACCGAACATATCCGGGCCCATCGGCAGTAGAGGAGGGTATTAATCGAGGCCGGGACTAGCGAGTGGCCACTCTAAATTTCCCGCGCATGCTTCACGTTTCGGCTCGCTTCAAGCCCTCGTCAGCTAGTCTGCGTTGACTAGGACGCGGGGAAACCACCAGTCCCGCTCTCGACCTCCCTCTCTCTACCTATCCTATTAAGACTATTCTGTAGGATACTTCCAGTTATAGATAATTTTTAACTGACTTCTTCAAAAAAGGAGGTTATAGCGTGGTTTTCTCAAGCGTTCACTTCGAAAGAATGCGGCGCGCACCCTCCGCTCTCCGGCTCATTGCCCATCAGTACGGTGGAGAGCGGAGGGTGCGCGCCGCATTCTTTCGAAGTGAATGGTTGAGAAAACCGCGCTATATCAATTCGAACCGTATGTATATAATATCGTTGGAATTGCACAATATTCGTATATGTTAGTCCATGTGGGCGTCTAAACAGGTGTGCCAAATTTCATATGTGTAGTATATATGTTTGTTTGTATATTTGTAGGTATGTATGTTTGTATGTACATTTGTTTGTCCACGCATTTCTCCGAAACTATTAACCTTTTGCCAATGGAGCGGCCGATATCGGCCGCTTTATAGATTATACCTTTACGAATGGAGCGGCCGATATCGGCCGCTTTCTTTTTTTTCCGTGTTTCGTTGGGAGGCCCCAACAAAATTATTTTATTCTTGTATCTCACTTAGCCGTGGCACCTGGCAGTAATTAATTCAAATAGTAGAATCCTTTAGCCTTTCAGGCGGCCAACATCTCCCATAGAGAAATGTCAGATTTACCGCCCTGTCAGTGTCATCAAGACAGCGGTTATATTAGGAGGGCGTTGTACGTTGCTCTTCTGTTTTCGGGTTTGCTGAGTGTTTTTTTGTGCAGATGAACCCATAAGTGATGTTTTTTCTCTTTTTCATTATATTCCGGATGTATTGAGTGCATTTGTTTGTGCTGAGTTGATCTGAATTTTTCGTAAAAATACTAAGAAAATGCCTCCTTTTCGGTACCAATTTCGGCTGTTTTTAGAGGCTTGTTTCTCGATATAAATCTGTTTTCTGGATAAAGTGAGGTGATAGAAGTGTCATTTAGTTCCTGTAGTTGAAATAATATATGCCGTATAGTGTTTGTATGCAGTACATTTACGAGAAATTAGCAATTTTTGTGACTTAGTTTTCTCCATACAAATAATACAAACCATACAAATTTCCACATACAAATTTTATTGTGAACGACACGGGGGGCTGCTGATACACAAGAAAGGTATGATTAGGTCCGTTATTTATTAGTGTTTATAATAAAAATACTATATGACCGATTCGCGGTCTAATAAATTTATAAAAAAAAAAAACCTGAGAGAGGTCGCGATTTTCACATAGAACAACTTTACAAAATAATTTTGTCACCTAGAATACGTAATGTAAATAAAAAAATGCCATTTATAGCTAGAATATTTATCTGTAAATACAATCCATATGTTAGTTCATGAAGTTTTATGGAAAAATCTTCCAAAATGATTTTTTTTCGAGAGTAATGCGCCGGCGCCGATCGCGGCCGCCACCTGGTGTAGGCGAAGGAAGATTTATAAATAATGCTTCCAGAGCCAAAGGGTTAATAATAAGTTTTCAAGATATGGACTTGTTAAGTGTGTACCAATCACTGGAAAAACACGTCGCATCGGTTTAACGCCCAATTCTATGCAGAACTACAGAAAAAACATTACACCCACTTCAAAAAACAACTAGAACTTAAAGTGTTAAATAATATTTGGATTCTAATTCGGACCCTTGAGTTGAAGGCGGTACAAAAGCACACCTGAAAATTGATGGACCCCTTTTGTGCTTTTGTACCGGCTTCAACTCAAGGCCCCGAATATGAATAAAAATATTATTATTTAACACTTTTAAGCCCTAGTTGTTTTTTGAAGTCGGTGCAATGTTTTTTAAAACAGTTTTTTTGCAGGAAATTTTTCTCAAGATGACTCCTGTGGTAAACTCATATATTTTTCAAAAACAATTTGTTTTCATAGCTTTTATGCTATAGGGGGGGTTAAATTTAATTACGCCTAAATAATTTTTCGATTGTGATGAATATTCGAAAAATATTTTCGATTCATTTTTCTCGCTCACAACATCACTAGCCAGGAATACCAAAAACCAGGCGACCCAGGAAACGTAAATTTAGTCTCGCTGATATAAAAACGAACTTTAGGTTGCAATACAAAATTATCTTTCAAGTAATTTCGCACAGTTTCAGGCCAGAATGATTCACCAGGTGAATCGCCTCGACAATTAATTTGCATGCTTACATTATGTGCCCTTGACATTCAATCATTGTGCTAAGAAACGCTCATCTAACAATAAAACTTTATATTTCATTGCAAAGAAAATCTTTGTGTATAAAAAGTTCGTTTAGGGAAACGGAGTGCGGGAATACTTTTATTTTATAGTAAGCACGACATGTGACGCCGAGTCACCTATAAGGTGTCCATAGACATTCGGTCGCATGCGGGGGCTGCGAATGCCATGCCGGCCTGACAGATGCCCATTCACACCTCTCTTGAAGGATCCGAGACTATACTTGGGGGGAAATATGCGGGCAGGGAGAGCGTTCCAGAGTTTACCGGCTCTGTGGAGGAAGGATCTGCAGAACCATTTGGTATGCATCCGCGGTAAATCGAGCGTATAGGGATGCAATCCCTGCCCAATGCGCATTGTACTACCTGCCAAATTATGATTTAAAGTGTGAGAGCTAGGGACCCTGAGCCTGAGTGTTATCACTGCGACCTAGGAAGATCTATTGTGATCTCTCAAATGTTTGTAGCTCACCCCAAGTCCGATTTCCACTATGAACCGAGTTATATTCTTGGGGTTGAGCGCCTGTATTTGGCATGAGTTAAAAATATAACCCCCAAGAATACGGCCTCTACTGTGAATGAGCACTTCACATTCACAAAGGATGTGTAAGGGTGTTTCATCTTCTTTTATACAGAACCTGCACACCGGTGTGTCGCTAAGGCCCATTCGTGTAGATGTGTTTGATTGACTTTTATGTCGTTTAGGCTTAATACCTCGGAAGTGAATTTACGTGAATACCCAAAAAGTTGTGCCTTCGTGTGCTTCTGCCCGGGCAGTCAGAACCAGCGCTGCTTGCTTTGGATCGCGTCAGATGGGACGACAACATTAACATGCCGGCATCCAAATCTCCGTGCGGCGAAAGTGGCCTGGGAGTCAGTGTAGGTAAGAAGCATTATAATAACCTGTGTGTGGCAACAGGTTAAGAATGTCGACGGAAAGCAGCGGCTATGTACCGCTGAAGACTAGAACGATAAAAAAGGTGTGGACCCCGAACCCTATCCTCGCCAGCGTAACACAATATAAGTAAAAGCATACTTGTTTCATTGGACGGTCGTGCGCTGGCCCGTCAGTCTGTCATCGGCTGCGTTCGCAAAAAACTGTTTAAAATGCCCGCATGCTCTGTGTTTACGTGTACAAACACTACAGCCAAGTTTAGTGTGCACAATAGTGGAATATCTTATCATCGGTAAGTACACTCCGCTCCCCGCAACTCGGCGACGCTAGCTCTCATACAAGCATTTGACAGTCCAGCGTCCATACCTTGTTTATCGTTCTAGGCTGAAGGTTATTTAGCAATAGGTCCCGTGAATACAAAAAGGTTAAGAAACCCTGATATAATTAACTATAGAAATGTGCAATCAAAACACGGATCAATAATACCTACTCAAGTTTGTTTATGTTTTGCAAAATCAATAAAGGATACATCAACTGTGTTTTATTGAATAGATAACAATTCTGCAACTAAAGATCGAGCGAGATACGACGCAACACACACGGAAGTCATACATAACTATTGAACAGTGCGTGCATGATCATAGGAAAATATTTAACTTTTCAGATGTTAGGTATTGCATTGAATTTTTTTTTTTTATTACTGAAAGCGCGACATGTGGCGCCGAGCCCCTCTCGAAGGGCCGAAAACTGTACTAGGGGGAGGGGGGAGGGGGGGAGGGGATATGCGGGCAGGGAGAGCGTTCCAGAGTTTACCGGTACTGTGTATAGTCTGTTTATTTGGAAGACGGAGTAAAGTGACGTTTGGAGTGTTGCCAGTTTATGGAAAATTTTAAATAGGCATGTAGTTGCTATCGATACTTTTATCGATTGATTAATTAATGAAATGCTGTAAACTCTAATATTTGTGGATTTAATTGACAACATATTAAGCTAAATCTTGCTAGAAAAATGTTAAGTTTAAGGCAGCGCCACAGGGAGCGCATAATATGTGTGAAGGTGTGTCGTGTCGTGTTCGTGTCGTGTAAAAGTCGATACTATTTTTATCGACTACAATCCCTAGTGGTGCAAAGCGTGCAACACTCTAATGTCAGTCAAACGTCACTTTACTCCGTCTTCCAAAAAAACAGACTATAGTAAGATCTGCAGAACAGATTATTACGCATGCGCGGTAAGTCCAACGTGTATAGGATGCAATCCCTGCACAGCTCTATACCTACTTGAAAATGTAATTAACGTACAGATTAAGTAAATATATGCATGTTTCCTATTTTTTTAACAAGTTACCTCATTGATCCAATATTGATTTAGTGGGATGATTTCACCAAGAAGCCGCTTTGAATGCTACAAGAGTGTGAACGGGCCTTTCGACTAGTACAAAGGGCATATGCACTGTGCTTAGCTTATAGCAAAATGTAATAGTTGAAACTGCAGCATATTTACACGAAAAAGTTTGTTAGAATGCAGCAGAAACCGACGTGGGCGCTGTACTTACATCTGCTGGTGTAGGCCTCCACGTTCTTCATGCGGCGAATAGCCGGGTGATCACAGTCCGAAACCAGAGCCGTCACCGTGTCTAGGAGGCAATCCACGTTGCCGGGGGAGCGAGGGTCGCGCAGGCGCTCCTCCAGCGCGCGCAACCGGCGCAGCCGCTCCTCGTCGCGCGTGTCCATTCTGGCGCCTCCGTTCTCCGCTGCGAGCTCAACGCATTCTCCCTACGCCGCTCCGCGCGGCAGATACGCGGCGACCGGCACCGCAACACACTGCCCAGATAGCGAGCCTCCCATAACAAAGCGCCCAAACAGCCGGCTGCGCCCGTTGCTCCTTCAGAACTTCAGAATGTACGTAGCCGAAGGACACTGTTCGGGGCACACCCAGGACTACACACTATCGCACAGCAGGAACAAACAAACAGCCCTGTCGCTCCCACCGACACCACACACGACCGAAGGAGCGACCGCAGACAAGAATGAAGTTAGCTTACAAAAAAGTTTGTAATGGCGATCTTTGTCTATGGGTCGATTCGCGGGTCATAGTGCAAGAAAAAGCTGCTCTAAGCAAACTCACTTTAAAGTAACAGTAATTTGAGCGCAGCGCCTTCAGGTATTATCACATAATTAATGGTTCTAGAGAGTAGCGGCCCACCAACCGCACCTATTTTTTTTTATATGTAATAACATGTTTACTTAGCCGAAACAATTAAATGGAAATGTTATAGCGCAGTCTTTATTAGTATTACTACTGTAGTAAAAACCTAAGGATATGGTTGGATTGCTGGCTGGCTGAATCCAATTTCAAATTGAGCTCAATGATGAACGCAGTTTTAAATATTACCATAGATAGTCCATAGAGCAATTTTTTTCTGAAAAATAATTCTTTATCTCAGTGATGGATGACAGAAGCGATGGAACTATAAAATCGTATTCAGATTTTATTAACATACACATGAAATAAGGCCGCGTCCATTTTCAGAACTGATGGCATTCAAATTTAGAGTGTGGTTTAGTTGTGGGGGGGAGGGGAATATATTGAGTTACCCTCACCCCTCACCCACCCGACATTTTAAACCCCCTTGCCGCGGGGGTGCCAGGAAGAGAGGAGGAATATTTTAATTTTGTTTGAAAGATTAATGTTTTATAATGCCTAATATTGTATGGAGTGGTAAACCAAAGGGAATAGAAGTGCAATAATTTCTAGACAGTAAAAAACTAAGGCCATTACTTGAATATTAGTAGCTCCAGCTGTGTGCAATCCAAAGGCTAACTAACTTAATCGACATTTATAATCCATGGGGGCGATTATCACTATAAAGAAAAAATAAATTTCACGGCTTATGATGAAATGCAGTTTAAAAAAACAAAACTACAAAACACACACATAATGAGAGACTAATGCGTTGAAATTTTACAAAAACGAACAAAATTGCGTCAATGACGAAGTATTTCCCTTGTTTACGCAGCATGCAAGTTGAGAAGGCATGCACACGTGATGCGAAACAATTATTCGCCTATTTGCACCTCAACGCTAAAGTGGAGGAACAGTTTTGTTTATTGATGGAGGGTCAAGAGAACTATCTTAGCTGAAAGCTCAGGATAATAGGCTAAACCTTTTTTTTTTAATACACGGATTCAGCGGTATAAGAAATTTAGGAAACAGTACAGAAAACAAATCTACAACGTTTTGCGAGGCTGAAAAGCGATTATCTATTTGGTTTTTGATTATATCCAAAAGTGAATTCAAAACGTTCACTCTGAAGCACGTCTCGCAGTCGGAAAACCGATGATCGGCGGCCAGTTCGTCAATGTGTTGCTTTACTTTGGGTCGCCCTTTCGGTGTGAATAGAGGCTCAAATTTCCATTTCGCGGCGGCAGAAATGGCTTCTTCTTTTACTTGATAATATTCTCCTCTCATCAGCCTTATCGATTCCTTGCTTCCCTGGAGAGCGCTTAAAGCCTTCTCAAGGTCCATCTGTTTTCCTTGTAGTAGTTGCGAACTGATAATTAGTTCAGAAAATACTTTTGACAATATCACTGTCATAAAGACAAAGTCAAATGATTCCATAGCCTTTGCCAAACGGTTTGCTTCGGATATTTCTTACTTACTTTTGCTGGTTAGTGTAACTTTCCTGAGAGCTTTCATAACACCAAGAAACCTTAGCTGGCTGAAATTGCCTTGATGCCCACTTGGTGGGATTGAGCTTTTACAAGGTGACATCTGATTCACCCGTCAATGATGAATGAAAGAACGTCCCATCTGTTGACGTTATGTCCAAAGAACAGGAACAAATCCTGGAGAGTTGTAAAATAACTAGCCACCTCCTTTACACCTTCAACTGAATCATTGATGACGAGATTTAAGTTACATATGTGCTGCACAATGTACATAAACTGCTAGTTCCTCTATTTCTTGCAACCTTTTCTGTACTCCTGAATAAGCACCACTCATAACAGCAGCACCATCGTATCCCTAATCACAGATCGCGGCGCCGAGCGTAATCTTTATATAACCTTGTTTTATTTTTCTGTTCTTGAATAATGGGCTGATCTGATGTTAAGCATTAATTAAGTATTAAGTAAGTTTGTCTTTTATTGTCTTAAACGTTTCGAGAAAAGTTGTGTAACCGACCGTGACTAAAATAACTTCTGTTATCAATTAATTATATTTTGATTCTTCGGTAGTTGAGGGTTTCATTCAACGGACTCAGGGCCTTACCTCGAGGCCTCAACTTGAGGCCATGCGCTTTGTTGTGCAGATGAGCTGCCCATGCCCAACTGTCTCCAGGCCGCTAGGCCTGCGCTGCTGGTGGCCTGGAGGGGCCAAGTTCCCGAGGGGGTCGCGGCCCCCTCGGCCCCTTAAGGATCTGACAACCCCCCCCCCCCCCCCCCCTCGCATTGCGGGCTTTGCGGGTAACTAAATCCGGCCGTGGGCAGTCGTCTCTGTACATGCACATACGTGTTCCCCACTAAGTGGAAGTATAATCAAGACTCCGCGCCGCGCCCCGCGCCGCGCCCCGCCTCCGCCCGCCGCCGGTGACTATACTATATTTTATAATTATAATATTACGTCCATCACTGCATCAATTCTTTGCTCTTAACTATCTACATATAATAATTGTCTATGGTCTGGTCAGTCAGTCAGTGCTGGCTGTGAGCAAGCGAGAGGTGAGCGAGAGTGAGTGAAGTGGCCGAGAGGACGGACGGACGGACAGGCAGGATGGAACATGGCGCTGGTGCTTGAGAGCGAGTGCTAGTGAATTTCTTTCTGAACCAGTGTTGCTCACGTGTTTACGCTCCGACTGCAGCCCTAGGGCCGTTAACGCTCATTGGCTGCGCTATCTTCGGTCCTGCGCTCGCGGCATGCTCGGCCGCCCCCGAACGTAGCAGCCCTGAGACCGCAGGACGTGCTCCAGGTACAAAAGCAATCCTTCATATCCTACTCATATTAAATCTTGCACGCTACAGCGCATTAGGCCATCCCGGCCGTACCGCAAAGAACCGGTGGCGTGCGAACGTCCTCATTTCCGCCCGTACATAGTCGTGAATTTTTGAATTATTTTTAGTCTCGGCAGTCAAAATCGACCCCCAGGACTTCAACGGCGGCATCCGACAGTGTCTCAGAACCGACAGGACCGCTAGCTCACTCATCGCGGACGTCCGGTCGGTCACGTGTCGCACGAGGCCGTGCGGAATGGCCAAAAATGTTCTAGCCTCAAGGGAGGTTCGCGTGTTTCGTTTGCGATCTCGGAAGGGTCATTTGGGAGCCCTGAATTACACCGCGGGGCGTGCTTTTGCGTCGCAAAACGCACTCGTTTCGAGGCGCCATTCCTTTGTCCTTCGGGCGTCATTTTTTGCGAATGAGCTATTGGTGGTCGCGTGCGGTGCGTTGCGACTTCATGAGCGCTCGGGATCGGCCCGGCGGACGTGTCTGGCTTGCGCTGGCGACCGGATGGCGCGGGGCGGCGGGGAGGGGCGCGCGGCGGTCGGGGGGGCCATGTGCGAGCATCAGCTGTGCCGCCTGACAGTTGACCCGCCGCGTCGCGCCGTACGCTCGATTCTGGTCGCTCTTGCGCCCTAAATTGATCGGATTTTAGACCTCTCGGATTTTTCGTTCGCGACATCCTCTCGCCATGGTGTCAAGTTACCCTGTGTGGCAGTGTTACATTGATAATAATTTATGTTTGAAGTAGTTGTTTGTCCTGTAACACCATCCTGCTTTTATGAGTGCAGTGAGTGGAGATGAGCATATATTATGCAAATCATTTAGAAATATTCTGTGTCAATAAGAAAAAAGTTTCGTGATTTGATGATCAATATTATATTCATCAATATTTGACCCAGATTTTCAGAGGTGCCTAACAAAAAGGAGTAAGTTGAGGTCAAGGTATAAATGGCCATAAAGATGACCAGTGACTTTAACTCTTTGACTTCCAACTAGGTACCTAATTAATACAAGGTTGGGGCTAAGGTTCCACACCGTTTTTGCAGTTCGAAAAATCGCAAAATTTGGTGTGCCCGCGCTACAAAAACTCAAATATTTCACTTTAATTTACACTTTAAATTAAATGAAATTACCCACAAGATGATATCAAACATAAATTATAACTTATTTAGAAACACAGATGTATTTTTTTAACTCCAGAAAAAATAAAACATGCTTGACATTTGTTCTGTATTTTTCTAACCTAAAATTTACAATTCCCCAATTACAAATAATATATCAATGTGTAGGTAAAAGAACCTACAAACTAATAAGCTCTATTAAGGTTTGACATTTGAATCCAATCCCACAAATAAAAAAACCTGCCAAGTCAGAGCGATTCGGACGCGCGCACCGAGGTTTCTGCACCATGAAAAAAAAAGAAAGTTGAAAAAACGCATTTCTTGTATGGGCACCCCCTTTTTTTCACATTTTAAATTTTTTTTATTATTTGTTGTTATATCTGCCAAAATAACACATAGTCTGTGAAAATTTCAACCGGCTAGCTATTACGGTTCCAAAGATACAGCAGTAGGACAGACGGACAGACAGACGTTGTAGACTTAGTAATAGGCTTCCGTACGGGATACGGAAAGTAAAATAAAAAGAACAAGGAACCTTCAGTCAGAAATGCAGAAGTGCAGAATTGTGTGTATGTTTCATGTCAATGTTTTAAATATGTGTGTTTTTTTTTAAATCATCTATCTAAAGCTATGCAATTGTATACTCTCTCGTCTCATGTCCTTCGGGGATGGCCGTCTCCGTAGGGAGCTAACGGGTTAAGGAACCATAGAATTAAAATCTAGGTAAAAAATGAAAAAATCTGATTTTATTTTGTTTCTGTGCCTGCACATGTTGTGGGAATATATAAGGTCTTTCATTACTAGGTAACGATACGCTAAGGGGTGTATGTGTATCAGATACTGATCACGTTCCCATACCATTTTTTTTTTTACAATTTAAAAAACCTACTCACTTCTCAAATTTAATACGTCAGTGCGTATTTGACCGTAATGAGTACGTTTTTTATATGGTTAAAAAACTTGGTATGGGAACGTGATCAGTATGCGCGCTACGCATACACCCCTTAGCGTATCGTTAAGAGTGTTTTCATTTTACGAAGGCACGAGGGGTATGAGGTGGTAGGAAGTGGTGTGAGACCGCGCGGAGCTCAGTAGGGAACGACTCGGTTCGGCGGAGCGATGCGGAGACGTGTAGAACGTGTGTACCAACCGGGCACCGAGTTCGTTCTCTACTGAGCTCTCGCTTCTCGCACCACTTCCTACCTCGTCCCCGCGTGCCTTCGTAAAATGAAAACACTCTACCTACTATTGAAAGACCTTATAATTATGTGTTCTCGAATTTGTAAAGAACTTTCTATAAATGTTTTTTAATTAAAGTAATATTTTTTCTTTCTATTCTATTGCTTATATATATATTTTTTATATAAATGTTTACCTATATATAAACAGTAGAAATTTAACAACATTACGCAACAGATGAATCATTGTCCTTTAAGGTGCATTATCATGCTTGGACAACTGTTAACCCACCGAGCCGTGGGCATCCCATCAAGAAATCATAAACAATATAATGGATGGCTCATCTCATCATCCATCACCAAAGGTCGGATTGTGGGGGACATTCCAGGGCCGCATTCGCATTGCCGCGCGCGCCGCGCCATAATAATTATACCTAATACTTAATATGAAAGTATTAATAAGTACTACTTATTAATTCTTTTATATTTATAAGTTTTAAATATACTTTTAAAATATACCTGTTAATAAAAGTATATTTAAAAGTAAGAAGGTTAAATGCCTTCCCCGTAATGTAAACTAGCTTACAAAATGTAGGTATCCACAATTTTCGAAAATGCCGAATTCAAACTAGGTACCAATTTCTTTAGAAAATAAAACCCAACTAACCAACTAACTACTACCTATTAACCTACTAACCTACTAAAGAGACAGGTAATAATATTGTTTGATAATCTTTGGAAAAATTTAAATGGCGCCCGGCGCACATGGAAGCTTTGCCGCATCGCCTCTGCGGGGTCGCACCTGTCACATGAATAGAAAAGGGTACCTTCCCTATTCTTGTGCCTGTGTGTGTAGTGTGTAGTATTCGAGGAGCATGCACAGTGTGACCAGATTCAGTATTTTAATACTTTTTCAGTATATTTTGACGATTTTTTTGACCATCAGTATTTTTATAGGTATATTACTGAAAGTTAGTATTTTTTGGTATATTTAGCATAAAATTACATTTTCATTGTAAACACTGGACGCAATCGTCCCCACGAACTTTGCTTCTATCTTCGGTCGCGAACATCGACATTATGGGAGGGAATTTCCCCAAAATTGTTTCACTTTGTGTGGTCCATAGAGCAACACAGGTAGGTTTCCGATCCTTTGTTATCGATTATAGCTTATAGAGCCCTAAAACTTGATCGCAAAGTAAGTCTTTTTTACAATCCTCAAGTACTGGCTCACCCCTTTCTTGTGAGCAATTTTGGGTGGAAGTTGGAAAAATTTCTAACAGTAATGGCACTTTAAAATAAAAAAATATAGCTAGTTTAGTAAATCCTTGTTATGTATACCCGTGTCGATTGCTGCATGCGAGCGCATATTCTCACAGAAAAAAATAATAAAAACCGAGCAAAGAAACAGACAGACAATAAAAATGTATCAGGAGTTTTAAAAACAAAGCAAGGGATTAAAGATGCAGGATGTTGTATAAATAATCCTTCGAAAATAATGTTGAAGTAAAATTCGAACATTTTTAATGATGATGAGGAAGGTGTGGATCTAAGCTTACGATGGCTTCACCGAACATATCCGGGCCCATCGGCAGCAGAGGAGGGCATATAACATTTTATGAAAATCGGTATTTTGATTGGTATATTTGACCTGTCATAGAAAGTATATTTTAGTATTTTTTCAAGGTGGCAACGGTATTTTCGTAAAATTTAATCTGGTCACACTGAGCATGCAGTACCTACCTACACAGGTCAGTACACACGGCGGCGCGGCGCGGGCTTGATCGAGCGTCGCATCGCATTAGATGTGTGTTCGCGACAGGCAGGAAAAGAATACATTTGTAAAATGTAAAAAATTCGAATAATGTAAAAAACGTCGCTTAGCAACTTGTTAATAATAAAAAATGTCTGCTTTTCACTGAAATCTCGTTTTTCTCGTTTACAGATATGATTTTAGTTCATATTATACAGGGTGGCCCAGTTATAGTGGTCCAAAATTTTTTTTTAGATGGAGGGCATCATGTTGACTCATTTAAAAAAAAACATTAGTTCCGCGAAAATCAATAGTTTAGAAGTTATGGTTTTTTTTTTACTTTTTTTGAAATTTCTCTATTTTAGTCACGTTGTTGTTGTTGTTGTTGTTGATTTGGGGTTGGCTCTAGGCCTGCAAACTAATCCCGCTTGGTTGGGGACCTTCGTGCAAAACCCCTATCCCTTAGTCGACTTTTACGACATGCGACGGGGAGAGATGCAGTGGGGCTATTCTTTTTAAGTACCGACCCCACACGGTACTTATTTTAGTCACATTAAGCGCTCTAGTTGGATATCTATTACACTAAATCGAATAACATTAGGTATGGAAGTAGAGGAGACATGTAGCTAGCACATAATGAATTGGTTTTATGTTTATTTCTGGACTTTGCTGTTGCTATAGCCCTTTCAGTGAATTTTTGTTCAGTTTACATTAAAACTGATAATTTTTTGAAAAATCACTGTGAAAAATAAAAGTTTTACCGGAGATTTGCTAATGCCCTTAAAACTACGTATACATATCACAATTGTCCAGACTAAAAGTTGTAGTATTGTAGATTTTCGCGGAACTAATGTTTTCTTTATACGAGTCAACATGATGTCCTCCATCTAAAAAAAATTTTTGACCACTATAACTGGGCCACCCTGTATTTGGATAATAAGTGTTTGTTCTTGCAAATTTGTGTAAAAAAAAACATGACACCCGGAGAGTGCCCCGTGAAGACACGGTTAACAGGTGGATAAGGGATTATCCTGAGCTGAATTTTCATAATGGGCAGGTACAATGCAACGTGTGCAATATACTGATTCATTGTTCAAGAAAGTCCAATGTCGAAAAACACATAAGCTCAATTGCGCATGAAGGTAAAGTGAGGGGAATGAATCAGCAAGATTTTTTTTTTTGATCTTGCAATGATGATGATTTGCGCCAACATTCCTTGGATAAAACTGAACAATCGACATTTTAGAGATTTTTTAAGAAAATATTGCATCGGACAGACAATCCCTGAAGAATCGTGGCTAAGGAAACACTTTCTCAATAAGGCGTTTCAATATAAGATGGAAAACATTCAAGACAATCTCAAAGAAGGTCTTTCTGGACAAGTATAGATGAAACAATGGATGTGCTAGGTCGAAAAGTCGTTCATTTACTTGTGACCTCACTAAACAGAAACGCGCCAGCAAAATGCAATTTAGTAGCCTCTAAAATTGTGGAAAAATTATCTGGATCCATAATTTTAAAATTTTTCGAAGATTCACTTTCAAGTTTGTGGGGCGACTTGGCTGAGAACAATTTCAAACATATTTAAATATTCATATATAAATAATTATAATTTTAAATTATTAAGTAAGGGTTTATAACAATAATATTAGGTAAATAAAATTTATTTAGTGAATGAAATAAAATAAAAAAAATATTGCTTGAAAAATATGTTGTGATAGTTCGACCCTGTAATGTCCCCCGAAAATCCGACCATTGTCCATCACACACTCATAGGCGAATGAAGGTACAGTACGCGGCCGTAAATAGTGCACAATCGAGTACACACCGCACGCTGTATCCCGACAATCGGGGTAATTGGTGTTGTGCTGCAAGTACTCTGGTAAATTACAGCACAACACCGATCACCACGTTTAGCAAAATATTCGGACAAGATATCTATCAGGCAGCAAGTAAGGCACAAAGGCCCTACTGCTGCATGACTCGGTGGAAGGACCGCGCCAAGGTGAGAGGTGGCTAGGCTGTCGCCCTTATACCCAGCATCTTGTCCTTATCCCTTAGTCGCCTTTTACGACATGCACGGGGAGAGCTGCAGTGGGGCTATTCTTTATAAGTACCGGCCCCTCATCTCAAATCGTAGATATATGAATATCCTTATAACTCTCGAACAACTTGATCAATTTACGAACGGTTTTTACTGTTATATTCTGTCACTTCTCAAGATGCTTTTAGCCTATAAATTATAATGCTAACTCTATCGGCGGCTTGAGCTGTGCGCAAAAAGTCACGTGTAGCGAAGCTGCGTGCAAAACTTAGTAAATGTGCTGACATCATAGGCGTAGACGGTAGTGGCCAATCATGAAATAAGAAAATTCTCTAAAAAACTTGTCAGCCTTGGTGGTAGCTTAGTGGTGCGGTCGGTCGTCGTGATCATAAGCACACCTGCGCCGCAGTCAATACTGTACAATAATGGGGTGACCGCTCAACGGTTGCAGGCTGACCGTGTTGTTGTTCGGACTCGTCCTCCGCGCTTAAGCCCACTCCATTGTGGGCCTTTTGCGCGTCGTACGGCCATACTTCAACCAGCCGAGTTCTTCCAGAAGGAGGAGGAGGCACACTCTTTTTTTTTTTATTTTCTTTATTTTGCAGGAAATCAACAGGACAAGTTAAACAAATTATACACTTAGAATGAACACTTACGATGGCCTTTTAAAGATTTCCATAAGGGATTACATTAACTACGGGCTAGGAAACATAACATATGGAAATATAAGAAAAAATAAAATAAAAATGAACTGTGGTTATGAAATATGAATGCATGTGTGGGTGATACTTATTCGCTCATCAATGTCTTTATAATCTCAATTCTGAATTTTGATCTAGATACGTGAAAGATGTCAGTATCAGTAAATAGATCATTGAAGTTACGTACTCTACTCTCTTTGGATCTTGGCACACCTCTCGAAGTGTACCTAGAAGGGCCTCCCAGCTCCTTCGCCCTTACCTCCTCGCACTCCAGCAGCATGTGGGTGGGTGTCTCGTCCGCCTGCAGGCATGCTCTGCACAGTGGATGTAAAACTGTAGGTCCATTCCTTCCTTAGCTTACTAGGCGGTAGGGTTTAATCCGGCCGTTTTGGTACCACCGCACTGAATGAAAATTCGGTTGAAACGACTATTTTCCGTCCAGTTCAGTGTAGCCAGCACGACCGAAGGGTAGTTGACCAGGGTGTTATGGGCTGACATCACGGATGTTGTTGGTGATGTACACAACCGTGTCATGTTTCATAAAAATGGTAAGAAGGGAAGGGACCTATATTTTTTTTTTACGTGGAATCCGAACCACGTTCAGCCTCCAACGGTCTAGCGGTCACCCATCCATCTACTGACCGCGCCCAGGTGTGCTTATGATACGATTATTTTTATTACTTTATATGTATATTTTTTTTTATTTATTTATTTATTTTAAACAGGCAGCCTAGGCAGGACATTGTCTCAATCTAGTTAAAATTGGTTGTTTTTGTCTTCTTGGATTTTTTAATTTATTTTTAAATTTAATTATCGTTCTTGAGCACTCTTTTTGAGATTATGTTTTATTTGTTAGATATTTATCTAGTCTATTTTTGAATTGGTTGGGTTAGGTTAGGTTAGGTTAGGTTTGCATGTATTGACGTATGCAAAATATAAGGAAGCAAAACCAGGGAGCCACGTTATAGTGTATATTTCTTGCACGACCGAAGGGAAGCACAGACGTGACACCAAATTCACCCGGTGTTATGGGCTGACATCACGGATGCTGTAGGTGATGTAGCCAACAGTGTCAGTGTCCATAAAAAAAAATGTTTTCTTGATTAAAACTCATTTAATTACGAAATTCTATAAAATAAATAAACATTAAAATATCGAGCAAAATTTCCACTGTGTCACTTTCGACATTCTTGTCAGTCGCCAGTTATATATTTTATTTAAGTAAAGTAAAAAAAAAAAACATAAATAAAAACGCACCAACATAGATCCTACCTAAGCAAATTTCTTTAACATGATAAATTTAAGAAGAATATTCCTTAATTTGACTCCAGAAGGCAGGTACAATGATGCCTTCATTGTATATCATTCTATGGGAATTGGTCACTTCATTATATTGGTCTTGAGAAACGCAAGTCACCGGGGAGGGTTTGTTTTGTTTTCAATATATATAAAAGTTCCAACTGAGAAGTGGGCGTAGTCTGGGTCTATAAATAGCTGTCTGATTACGCACACGTCCAAATGTACCGAAATCAGGTCACCGACATGCTTTTAAGCTGAGTTTGGACAATACTAACTCCACCGATGGCCTTGCTTGTATGTAGCATCATCCACGTCATCTAGAAACTATGAAGATATTCATCTGGGCAGTAGTGTTATCTGACACTTAATTATGTAATTTGTAACGCACAATGTTAATTTGGTGTTTAAAGTCATATAGGTTGAAGAGTTTAGATAGATAGAAAGAAATAAAAAAAAAATTAAAAAACAGACCAGGTGCAAGTCGACTTGGCTTGGACTCACGCACCGAGGGTTCCGTCAGTCAGTCAGCATGTAAGCGTCCTCTCCAATTTTCCCCAGTCCTCCCGGCCTTCAGCGGTACGGAACCACTGCTTTCCGCCGTCGTACTTGATGTCGTCGTCCCACCTGACGGGTGGTCTTCCCACACTCCGTTTTCCAGTCCACGGCCGCCAGTGTAGGAGACGGTTACTCTAACGATCGTCGTCTCTTCGGCTAACGTGCCCAGCCCACTGCCACTTGAGCTTAGCCACCCGGTGTCCAATATCGACTATGTTGGTGCGTCGGCGGCTTGCCTCGTTACGCACCATATCACGTAGCGATATTCCCAGCATGGCTCGCTCCATTGCTCGCTGGGCAACTTTCAACCTTTGGACAACAGCGACCGTCAGTGTCCACGTTTCACACCCGTACGTCGGAGGACACACTGGGGTTCCGTACCACCGCGTAATTGGCCGTTTTTTATTATTTGTTGCTTAACTTCAGAGCAGTATCTTTTTGAATACATAACCCGCCCGGGTTGGTACCACCGCACTGAATGAAACGTCGGTCAAAACGGCTATGTAAATAGTTTGTGTTTTCCGACCAGTTCAGTGTGGCCGGCACGATCAAAGGGGGAAGCACTGACATGGCACCTAGTTCACCCGGTGTTATGGGCTGACATCACGGACGTTGTAGGTGATGTAGCCAACCGTGTCAGTTTCCATAAAAAAAAAAAAAAAGAATACGCGACCCCTTTACAGGTTGAAAAATTCTCGCGACCCCCTTGTGCCATAGACAGAAAACGTTAGTAATTTAAAACACTATGTTTATGATTTTTTCTATTTTGGTACCTATATTAAGATCTACACTCTGTAATAAGCCGGGGCAGCTTTGAAAGCTCTTTCGGCTCGCGAGGTAAGTTGGTAAGGCTGCGTGCGGCTATGACTTGGATGCCGGCTTTTCAAGAATAGCACCAAGATTTGACAAATTTTTGATAAATAAACAGGCCCATCCTTCTCACTGAAATTGTGTAAATTGTGTTTTATTGTTTTTTTTAATGGAAACTGACACGGTTGGCTACATCACCTACAACATCCGTGATGTCAGCCCATAACACTGGGTGAACTAGGTGCCATGTCAGTGCTTCCCTTCGGTCGTGCCGGCTACACTGAACTGGACGGAAAACACAAACTATTTACATAGCCGTTTCGACCGTTTCGTTTCGATTGTAGTGCATTTTTCCTTTTGCCGGCGACCCCCCCGAGTAAGGCCTCGCGACCCCCAGATTGAAAAACACTGCTTTAGACTTTGCACTATCATCAACCCGTATGGTGTCTAACGACGCCCATGGAAATTTGGTCGCACGCGAATGTAATGATGGCTGGCCTGACAGGTGCCTATTCATGCCTCTGGAAGGGCCCGAGTCTGTGCTTAGGGGGAAATATGTGGGCGGGGGAGAGTGTTGCAGAATTTACCGGTTCTGTGGAGGAAGGATCAGCAGAACCGATTGATTCGCTTACATACGTCAGTCAGCGTGTAAGCGGCCACTGCTGGACATACGCCTCTCCAATTTTCCTCCAATCCTCCCGGCCTTCAGCTTACATAAGCTTGTATATGGGTGATTCTACGTTAAGACTTCCTAGCGACGGCCACAACAAAAAACCCAACATTTTTCGAAAAATTTACACCAGGAACATAATATTTCTTTAAAATGCAGCGTCTACTTTTATGGCGGTTAATTTCATCATTTCAATTTGCTTAGTTTGACTACAATCGCAAATTAACCTCGAAAAATATCTCTCCCCTGGCCTGTCCCTCAACAGTATTTTCAGTAAATGAGTAACTTTAAAGTACTTCTCAAATGATAAAATAGGTTAATATTATTAATTTTATAAACTAGAATAACTGATTAATGTTGTATATTAGTAAAACTACAAAAACATTACCTTTTTCATTAAAAAAATTCAAGACTAAACTTGTCCCCTGCATTTTGTGTCTCCTCCCCTGACATTTTAAATACCTTCAACATTGGGTAAAATAATTTCGTAGTTGCGAACCCAAAGCTGTCAACACTTAGTGTTTCACGTGAAGTTAGCAGCAAACATCACGAAAGCCATCCGCACGTTTTCATTGGCGGCCATTCTGGCCACGCCTGTCGTGTTGTGAGGATGTGAACAGTGAACACGGTCTCTCCACTGGAGATTGGAGATGATTTTATACGTTAATTAATTGTATTGTATGCACAGATTATCATGTTTGTTTGTGATTTCTTAGTGATAAATACTTTAAAAGTAATTTACGTTTTATCGCAAAAATTTCTCTCCCCTGCCATATTTCCCCTGCCTCGAAAGATGCCAGGGTAGAGACAAAGCGTCCAGGGGAGATATTATATATGAGCTCAGTAATATGTAGTAGGTATCAACATGTACTAGAACCGTTATGAGACAGTGTATTCATTTTTAAACTTCTGTGGTAGGTAGGCAAAGGTCATGGACCATACAGTCTGTTTCTGGCTGTAGATACGAGGGTAGATCCACAAATTCGTGGCCTAACATAAAAAGAGCCATGACTTTTTTTTAAATGTACCCTCATTTGTTAATACAAATCTTCAGTATTAAATGTGCGAAGTTTGGTTTTGATACTGCAAGCCATATTTTTTTCGTGATTATTTGTTTAACACTATCTGACAAGATTTTCATTAATGGAGAAAATTGACACCGAGCAGTGATGAAGTAGCTACCTCCATAAAAAAGGCTTGTCACCGAAAGATATCCATCAAGATATGGTGAACACATTGGGGTAGTCTGCTCCATCATATTCCAGTGTCAAAAAGTGGGTAGCTGAGTTTAAGCAGGGTCGGGAGAGCATTCAAGATGACCCTAGGAGCGGAAGGCCTTCGACGTCTACCACGAAGGAAAGCATCAATAAAATATGTGATCTGATACTGAGTGACCGAAGATTGACCATCAATAAGATAGCTGAGATCACAGGGATTTGTTTTGGCCGGGTACCAAACATTATATCAGAAGAATTTGGGTTCCATAAGGTTTCTGCTCTATGGGTCCCAAGATTGCTTTCAGTTGAACAAAAACGAGTTCGCTTCACAATTTCCCACGATTGTTCGGAACTTTTTGAGGCAGATCCCGAGGATTTTTTGTGCCGTTTTTTGGATGAAAGCTGGGTTGACCACCATACTCCTGAATCAAAACAACAATCGAAGCAGTGGAAAAGATCTGGCTCACCCACTCCGAAGAAGGCTAAGGTCGTTTTGTCGACCAACAAAGACATGGTTTCAGTTTTCTGGGATGCGACGGGGATTATTTTCGTGGATTATTTACCAAAAGGCCAAATTATAAATTCAAAATATTATTGCAACCTTTTGCGAAGACTTCGGGAAGAAATCAAAGAAAAAAGGCCAGGGTTGCTGCGGAAGAAAGTGTCGTTTCATCAAGATAATGCCCGGGTTCACACTTCGGCTGAATCAATGTCTGAAATTCATAATTGTGGCTATGAATTATTGCCCCACGCACCTTATTCGCCGGATTTAGCCCCCTCGGATTACCACCTTTTTCCAAATTAAAAAAACACTAGGTGGCTCGGAAATTTATTTTTAAGGCAATATTCTGCCAATTGTTTTTAAAAGCCAATAAGTTATTAAAATGCTTTGTTAAAATTTTGTTTTTGTGGCAAGAAGGAATTTACGTTTAAGGCGCTACTTATTTTATTAATATGGAAAAACTGTTTGGAAAGTAAGTCTGATTAATGATTAATACAAACAACTTTAATTTAAAGTTGATTCCTATAAAATTTATCAGTGCTTCATTTACAAATCTACACACAAAGTCCCTCCCCTGTTCATATTGTACCCTACCCTGTCACCATGTCCCTCCCCTGTATAAAATATCTCCCCTGGTGTCTTCTAAAACGAGAAAAAATAAAAAAAATGACTGGCCATCTTACAGAAATGCAAAAAGTAGCTGTTTAAATAAAAATATACTATTATAACGTAGAATTTAAAAAAAAATTGTCGTGCCGCCATCCCATACAACCAAGGAAGTCTTAACGTAGAATCACCCATATATATTACCGTTTTCACGATAGACCACTTTTATTTTATCTGTCTTTTTATCTGTATTTTAGCTGATGAATGTACTTCCACGCATATATATAGCTGGTGAAAACAAAAGCCTTTAGGCTAGTACAAAACGCTGAGGCCCTGGGCACAGGTTGTGGTTGGATAAGGTGCTGACCCCAGTGGCAGTGAAGGCTTCACCCCCGGCTCTCGGCTTCGGTCGGGGGTTCCTTCGGGTGGACGGGTGGTGGCTCGGATCGGCTGGGGAAAGGTCGCAGCCTGTGTTTCCCATGGGATTTTTTCGGAAGAACGGATGTTCGACAGAGCAGCTATGGGGCCTCGATCTGGCATACATGATCACTGTACTCGCAAGAGTGCAGGTTGTAGACGTCTGGATTTTGTAGCCGGAAGGCTGGTATCTCTGGACGTCTATAAACAAAACGTAAATCAATAAATGATAGTTTAGAAGGTTGATGAATGTGGAGAATTTGTCACAATAATATTAGGCTGAAGAATGCCCTGAATCAATACAAGAAAACGAATTCTTCATGCAAAATTTGAAGTTTACGAATATCAAACAACCCAGCCAGAGAATAGTCAATAAATAAAGTTGTTTATTGAGCATTCTTAAGCTAACCTTGAATTTGTTACAGTGGTTTCTACAAACTTAATCCAGAAGAGCTGGCAGGGGTTTTTTTAGGTTTCCGTATCCGTCGTCTTGTCTGTCTGTCTGTCTGTCTGTCCGTCCTACTGCTGTATCTTTGGAACCATCGACATCTATTTTATAGATCGAACGTCGTACGATGCAACCTGTGCTAGACGTCGGTACAAGTGTGCGTGCACGCACACGCAGTAATGTGATACGTGACACGATCCCCACGTCCGTTATATCGCGCGCTCGCCCCCACCCGCCCACAGATGACAAGAACGAGCGAGAAAGACGTCATGCGGCGCGTTTGCCGTCTTTCCGCCCACTCCCATCACCAGCAGGCAAGCGAGAACGAGAACGCGATACCACCGCACCGTGACACGATCCTATCTGTGACAGCATGGCTTCTTAACACGCCATAACATGCTTAGGCGAAACAAACAAGAACGTTTGTCACTGTCACTCTTTATAACAACAACCGGGCATGCTGCACACACGCGGCACCGACTCGATACAGACTTGCGTGCGTTCAACACGCGCCGCAGACGCCGTATGAAGCGGCTGTCCGTGAAATCTGCATTATATGCAGGTCTCGTCGAGAACATATTTTTTGGGGAGTGATGTATGGGATGGGTCAATCTATAAAATAGATATCCATGTTTGGAACCGTAATAGGTAGCCGGTTGAAATTTTCACAGAATATGTGTTATTATGGCGGATATAACAAGAAATAATAATAAATAGAAAACAGTAAAAAATTACAAGAAACATGTTTTTTTTAAGTTTTTTTAGGTTTCCGTATCCCGTACGGAAGCCTATTACTAAGCCTCCGCCGTCTGTCTGTCCGTCCGACCGTCCGTCCGTCTGTCCGAGGGCTGTATCTCTTGAACCGTAATAGGTAGCCCGTTGAAATTTTCACAGAATATGTGTTACTATGGCGGATATAACAACAAATAAGAAAAATAAGAAAAAGTCAAAAATTCACAGAGGTCCCCATATAAGAAACTAAAAAGTGTATGCGCGCCATCTACCGAAAAGAATATGAAGCATTTTAACTAATCATGAATTTTAACTAATATGAAGCGTTTTATAAAACACGCCATAGATGGCGTTTTTATTTCATAAACCAAAAAAAAACCCTGCACCTCTTCTTCCTGGGTGTAATGGGAGATGAAAACAAATTGTGACAAGTTCGAGTGCAGTTTTGCTGCCTTAAGAATGCTCAATAAGCAATAAACAATGTTTATCCAGTAATTTTTTTGATTATTTATTTTGTAGGTACGAAAGATTACCACCAATTACAACTTAATTACTATTTTACTTAGCTTTGAAGTTTATTTTACTAGGTGGTGGGCTGCAGCCGATTTTCGTCCCCAAATAGGCTGGCCTGCTGGTTTAAGTTCCACAGAACTCTCCAGTATTAAGGGGGGGTACTAGGCAAAACATCACATCATATTATCCTAACTATAGCCATATTTCAATAGATATAACTATAATTTATATGCTTATAGTTAGGTAAAGGTTCAAGGTATAATGTCTGATAGATTATTGTAATTTAATCTTGTAAATTCTCTGAAAAATAAGTGGGTGAAGAGTGGTAAAAACGTTCGAAAATGCATTTGCTATTTCGTCACAAATACGTCCATACAAAAAACGCTCGCGCACGGCAACGGCCCAAAATTTAGAATGTTCAAAGATAGTTCAGTGAAAAACCATTCATTCTGTAAGCGTTTGAGTTTATTTAGATGATTCTTAGTCTTATTGACTCTAAGCTCAATGAAGCATTTTTCGTATTAGATGCATTTGTAAAAAATGGCGAGGGAAATAGCAAAGGCATTTTTTAACGATTTTACCACTTTTCAACCACATATTTTAAAAGGAATTTATAAAATTAAATGAAAAATAATGTATTCACACTAAACCTTGAATCTTTACCTAACTATAGGCATATATATTATAGTTAAACCACTTGAAATATGGGTATGGTTAGGGAAATACGAAGTGCTTTTGCCTAGTACCCCCCCTTAAGTGCAATAAAAATAGACATAGCTCTTATAAATCAAAAGGTTTTGTTACCTGCTTATCTGCTACCTGGCTGCCTGGTCCTTTTTGTGCCCCAAGGCGAAATTACCAAAGTATTGCACCTTAATTTATGCGCATTTAAAGTCAGCGAAGACTTTTATATGTTATTGAAGATACCTCCAATGTTCTTCAAGCATCATTTGGTCCATCGACTTATACAGGATGTTTCAGAATAGGGTTTCGTAACGTCAGGTTTCGAAACCGTATATTATTTCTCTATGGGGGTCCATATTTGAAAAGCTCTGACACTTTTTCCCAGATTCGGTCATTTTATAGTACTTTTTGGTGAAAATCGTTTCATCGAGATTTGGTGGACGGCCTAATTATTAAATTAAAATAAAATTACTAAATTGCAATTTTTAACTAGTAGTTGAACTGCATGTAGGTAAATTCCAAACACTTCAATTTAAATGACATCAAAAGACAAAGGGGGCTGGACTAGGTCATTGCACTCCCTAGACCTAGACAGCACCTCCCCATACTCACTGTACATCGAGTTTTTATAACAATTTCCAATTTTTGTATGAAAAAAAAGTATGGAATTTCGATTTGAGTGATAATGATTTTTTTCTTCTAATAATGAGTACTTACTTTCTATTCCTGAAGTTTCTCAAGTCTATTCTGAAACAGCCTGTATATTCATTTGGTCACGCGAGATTCCAACAACTCACCCTTGCAGACATGTATTCCGAGGCATTGATCCTTCCAGGAATTTTGAAGGATTATTGCTTGGCATTCGTTATTTATAGTATATGTGATAATAAGTATATGTAGGTATTATTAGATAAAGATGAGATGCCGTGTTAAAGGGCGACAGATGGCCACCTCTCCCCTTGGCGCGGTCTTTCCACCGAGTCAGGCAGTAGGTGGGTCTTTGTGCCTTAATTGCTGCTTTAGAATTATCTTGAATTGAAGATAAAGTAATTAATAATAAGAATTATTCTTATTAATAATACAAAATTGAAACACAAGAATTATTCTTATTAATAATACAAAAACACGTGGTGGTTTATGAACGCTCCCTAATAATATTTTTATGAATTCAAATTTTTCTTAAAAAAAATTTAGTAAAGTATTTTGAAACTCTTTCCAACTTTCGTTTGAAGCAACAACTTTATATATTTAGGGATTTCTTGACCTTTTTACAAAGTTCAGGAGTTGCCAAATTGATCACCCAGCTCCGCCTGGCTGACAGTAATCGCCGAGCGAGTTTTACGAAACCATAAATCATTAACAGGATATTTATATTTTTCTAAAAACATTTCCTAATTAGACCTTCGGTTGAAAGAATCCTTATTTATCTCAAAGAATGTTACAAACATTTGCTTACGTACGTTAGGTACGTTTATGCGGTTCCAAATAAATACAAGTATAAAACAGAAAGTTTTATAAAATTATTATACTATTAGTAAAATAAATACCGTACCGTGTGGGGCCGGTACTTAAAAAGAATAGCCCCACTGCATCGCTCCCCGTGCATGCCGTAAGAGGCGACTAAGGGATAAGGACAAGATACTGCGCTAAAAGGCGACAGGCTAGCCACTTCTCACCTTGGCGCAGTCCTTCCACCTAGTCATGCAGCAGGTGGGCTCTTCATGCCTTACTTGCTGCTTGATAGTTGTCTTGTCCGTATACTGTGCTAAACGTGGTGGTCGGTGTTGTGCTGTAATTTGCCAGAGACCTTATAGCACAACACCGATTACTCTGCTTACCCTGATTGTCGGGATACAGCGTGTGTTATGTATGTATGTATGTATATAGCAAAATAAAATTATTGTAGGTCTGACAAACGGACAGACAGACGCATAGTTCCGAAGACAATACATACATACCACACACGCTGTATCCCGACAATCAGGGTAAGCATAGTAATCTGTGTTGTAATCTGAAGACAAGTAGGTAATTTTTTTTTTTTTTTTTTATTGCTACCGAACTGGGTGGCTCTGTCCGAGGTCTGAGACGAAAAAGGGGACTTAAATAATAGAATACGGCTCAGAAATATAAATTTATCGTTTATTTCATAAAACACAAATATACGAGGTAAAAAGACAGGGTGTGAGTTATCAGAATCACTTGAGCATCGTAGGGGTGACGACCGAGCTAATCGATTAGAGCTATAATTCTGTCCGAGAACTTAGCTTCGGAAGGGGAGACGAAGGTCTTCGCAGGAAGGCCGACACGAAGTCTCCGACGCGTCGCTCGATCTCCACCCTCTTCACAAAGTTCTGCTTCGGAACAGCCGGACGAGGAGTAGGGCCCAGGTGGCTCGTACCGGCTATGCCGTCGCAGATGATGCAGGCGTCCTCGGACGGAGAACGTAGAACGGGGAAGTCTACGTGTAATCGTAGAAGGATCTACGTGCAGACGTAGAAGGATCTACATGCAGACGTAGAAGGATCTACGTGCAGACGTAGAAGCTGTTCACACACACACACAAACACACCCACATTAAATAATGCACACATATCAAGGTGCCCTGTGGATGGGAAGAGAGAAAATACACGGATGGGCGTTATACGTTTTGTGCGTGAAGCGCAACGACAACCGCTAGGCCGGCGGTGTCTCACAAGCGACAGGCAAGGCAGAGCTGAAGAGATTATAATGTTACCCGTAACCCTGGCTGTGGGGACTCCTCTCTCAACGCTGAGATGAACGGCTGGAAGCGTCCGACGGCGGCGGCGGTACAGCGCCGCGACTCGTTGACAGTGGCACGGTCGCGAGGGAAACTAGTGTAACTCACGGCGGCAGATCGAGCGCGTTATATTTTATCTTGTAGCGGAGAATTATTTAACAGAAGAAGTGAAGTCTGGTTTCACTGAGACCCGCTTTTATAGACGGCAGCGCGCGTTTGTGGTGTGGCTGCGGAATGAAGTCGGCTAGCACGCAATGACGCGCACTGTACGTGGTTACCTGAATCTAAGTGGCTGAAGGCCTGTAACTCCATTAGTTGATAATATTGGACCTCTACTAGGGGTCCTCCGATGATGTCTGAATTAAAATGTAAGATAAATACAACCGAGGTGAATGTGAATTCCCGTCTATTTGGGATATATTTTAACCGCCTGGCAACCCATTAATCAACACCGCGATGTGCGGTGTTGCCAAATACAGCAAACAGAATTCCATACCGACGCTCGCTATCTTTTTCGATACGTCAAACAATATATAATTTTAGTATGGGCTGACAGCGGAAAGAGATCGTGGAAATTCACGCTCGGTAAATGATGCAAGAATGTGTGCTCGGTTACGTAGTGAGAGTGTAGTACGCCGAGATATGTGTGATTGAGTTTTCAAAATGTAGGTTGGCAGTAATAATCTTCAAAATAACGGACGTCTCACGTGTAGCGTAGCCTTAGTACGGAGTATTTTCCTCCGTACTGGCAATGTGTCTCTGACACTTCGGTAAACGGCATTTCGACAGTCCGCTATTAAAATTCACTACGTGACAGTACCCCCTCGGCCCGTTGAAAATTTTCTGGCATCAGAAAATTTTATCCGGTGAAGGCGCACTGCACACGTGCGAAAATAAAAAAAAATGTAAATATGTGTTGAGTGTGTGCATGAAAAAAATTACAATTGATTACTACGGCAATATAGGAGAAAAATAAAAAAAATTTAAAATAAAATGAATTTAACTAAAATGTTGTTTACCTACTTTTGTACCTGTGTTCCCTATGTCCTGCATTCTCATCTTTCATACATCATCTCTCTTTCCTCATCATTCCTGAACCCATCTACTCATTCATACTTCGCATACAAAGGTCGCATTCATACCATGGCATACCCCGCAATCGGTGCCTAGCACTCGCAGCTGAGTAGCCTCCTTACAACCCAGAGTGCGCTCCGAACATACGTACAAGGCGCGCACTCACCACAGACAACCCAAATACTAAGAAGGAAACCGGTAGTTGGCTCGGCTTACGGTCTGGCATCGAGAGAACATAACTCCTTGGCTTATAGTTTTCAGTCTGTCGAGCTCCCGCAGACTAGGTGAAGGCATATTTAGAGTGTCACTAACCGCACTTGGTGTCTTGGGGCTTAATTTTACGAGTAACCAACCGCTCGCATGTGAGTCTGTCTTTGCCAAACCCCAACCGGCCAACACCTTGAGAGAATGAAATAAAAAAAAAACTTTGTGACAAAAAAATTAAAAAAATATTCAAAGAACAAGCTGAGTTGACAACCCTAATTGCCGAGTAAGAAAAATAAAAAAAAACAAATGAAAGAATGTTGCAGTTACATGTTTGTACGACATGTAGGTACCATGTCGGTACCATGTCGAACCATGACTGCGAACAAACAAAAAAAACAAAACTATATACACACTATGTATGTATGTATGTATGTGCACTGTGTGTGATTCAACAAAATATAAAAAAAATCGATCAATGGTCACTTCATCTCGTAACACATTAATCTGTATCTCCCAAAAACATACACCGGTGGTCATAAAAAAATATGAAAAAGCCCGCAGGGAGATTCCAAACTATTTAAAGTTTCGAACAAACGTGACTACAGCAGCATTTATCTGAACTGTAGCCTCGAGTTCACTCCTCGGGTAACCCAACCGGTAAGTATAAATGTACCAAGCATGAAGACTGACGTGTCCATCGTACTTGGTAACTTAGTGCCATGTACACCCCTACTGAAGGACCTGTACATGCAACACACACAAAATATGGAGATACTAAAAACAAACAAACAAACATAGAAAAATCATTGAACCACACAAGTGTATGTATACTGATGTTGTTGTACAAGTTATATATTATATGAAAGTAATAATATATACTGTCAATGTAAAATGTTACAAATAAAACTTTAAGTTGTGTTGTTGCACGTCACACAAAAAAAATATAGGTGTTCATGATAAAAAACTGTATGTATGGGCATGACACCTAGATGTGACAATAAGTCTTAATACAAAATAAGTACTTTAAAAGTTGCTTCCGGAATGCCGGTAACTAGTATAAATAAAAAATGTTTAATGGACATGGCACCTAGTTGTGACTAGCCATTTTAAAAATAAAAGGAAAGGAACAATAGCCTTTAAGAGTAGCGTTCTGAATTGCCGATACTAAAAACATTTAAAAAAATTATGTTTGGGCATGGCACTTAGTTGTGACCAGCCATTTTAAAAGAAAAGAAATGATATAAACGGTTTAAATGCTGCGTTCCGAATTGCCGTTAACTAAAAACATTAAAAAAAATTATGTTTGGGCATGGCACTTAGTTGTGACCAGCCATTTTAAAAGAAAGGAAGGGATATAAACGGTTTAAATGCTGCGTTCCGAATTGCCGTTAACTAAAAACATTTAAAAAATTATGTTTGGGCATGGCACTTAGTTGTGACCAGCCATTTTAAAAAGAAAAGAAATGCAGATAGGCCATTTAAATGTTGCCTCCGATTAGTCGGTGCCTAATAGAATTATATATTAGCCAGTATCTACTAAAATTGAGAAATTTGCGAGAGCTGCGGTAACTGTGAAGCAGTTATCGCGTTGTACCTACACGGAATGGTGTGAACTATACATTTAGATATGCCCACGGGGAATAATAAAACCTGAACATGGGACCTGGCTCGAGTGCTCTCCTCTCCAGCCCGTGCAGTGCCTCTCGCTTGCTGGAGGACAAACAGTTGGTGTGCCGTTCCATTCTAAACATAAAAGTTGACGTTAGAATATTTAAAATTATACAAATTACTATTATGTTGACAAGAAGATAATGTTGACCGTTGATTTCGAAAAGGTTAAAATTACTATAACAAACTGACTAGGTATTGCTTATTTCAACGGTCCGTTAAGTTGGGATTCTACGTCTAAAAGAAAGTAACGAGTTGACATGTATGTGCGTTGTGCAGGCATGAAACATCAAATTATTTTTCGATAGGTTGCCTAACTGAACTATATTCACCTAATGTTTGCAATTAAAAAAAACGTTGGCTAAAAACTTGTTCTTACACAAACACAATATAAAATATAAAAAACTAGCCAACGACCCTGCGGATCAAGTCCACATGAGTACAACAAAAACTTTCACAAACACTGGTGTGGGTAATTTCATTACCTATAAGTGAAAAAATTAATTATTTTTCTGCAACCTATTATCTAATATGAAAAAATATGATGGACGTGGAGACTACCTCTCAGGTTTGGAGGTATCTACTAAATTTAAAAATATTACACAACACAAGAACGCACAATACAAAACAAATGAAATTTTAGCTCGCTCGTCACAATATAAGCTTATAAGGTAGCATATAGCTCCTTATAGCTTGTTAAAACCCAAAAAGCCTAACAATTTACCCAAAAAAAACCCGCCGAAGAACTAGGGATACTGCACAAATTGCACAAAAACTACAAGTTATAAAAAAAAAATTTGCACAAATAAAATAAAAAAAACAAACTACATCCCTAGCCACAGTACCGATTACAAAGATAGATGAAGTCTATACTTTGAATATGTTCGGGCGTTGCTAGCCAACTACTGTGTGAAGATGTAAGTACACAATAACTAAGCCTACCTACTGCTCAAGTGATTCTTTACCGGTAGGCGCCACTGAGACGAAAAAGGGGACTTAAATAATAGAATACGGCTCAGAAATATAAATTTATCGTTTATTTCATAAAACACAAATATACGAGGTAAAAAGACAGGGTGTGAGTTATCAGAATCACTTGAGCATCGTAGGGGTGACGACCGAGCTAATCGATTAGAGCTATAATTCTGTCCGAGAACTTAGCTTCGGAAGGGGAGACGAAGGTCTTCGCAGGAAGGCCGACACGAAGTCTCCGACGCGTCGCTCGATCTCCACCCTCTTCACAAAGTTCTGCTTCGGAACAGCCGGACGAGGAGTAGGGCCCAGGTGGCTCGTACCGGCTATGCCGTCGCAGATGATGCAGGCGTCCTCGGACGGAGAACGTAGAACGGGGAAGTCTACGTGTAATCGTAGAAGGATCTACGTGTAGACGTAGAAGGATCTACGTGCAGACGTAGAAGCTGTTCACACACACACACAAACACACCCACATTAAATAATGCACACATATCAAGGTGCCCTGTGGATGGGAAGAGAGAAAATACACGGATGGGCGTTATACGTTTTGTGCGTGAAGCGCAACGACAACCGCTAGGCCGGCGGTGTCTCACAAGCGACAGGCAAGGCAGAGCTGAAGAGATTATAATGTTACCCGTAACCCTGGCTGTGGGGACTCCTCTCTCAACGCTGAGATGAACGGCTGGAAGCGTCCGACGGCGGCGGCGGTACAGCGCCGCGACTCGTTGACAGTGGCACGGTCGCGAGGGAAACTAGTGTAACTCACGGCGGCAGATCGAGCGCGTTATATTTTATCTTGTAGCGGAGAATTATTTAACAGAAGAAGTGAAGTCTGGTTTCACTGAGACCCGCTTTTATAGACGGCAGCGCGCGTTTGTGGTGTGGCTGCGGAATGAAGTCGGCTAGCACGCAATGACGCGCACTGTACGTGGTTACCTGAATCTAAGTGGCTGAAGGCCTGTAACTCCATTAGTTGATAATATTGGACCTCTACTAGGGGTCCTCCGATGATGTCTGAATTAAAATGTAAGATAAATACAACCGAGGTGAATGTGAATTCCCGTCTATTTGGGATATATTTTAACCGCCTGGCAACCCATTAATCAACACCGCGATGTGCGGTGTTGCCAAATACAGCAAACAGAATTCCATACCGACGCTCGCTATCTTTTTCGATACGTCAAACAATATATAATTTTAGTATGGGCTGACAGCGGAAAGAGATCGTGGAAATTCACGCTCGGTAAATGATGCAAGAATGTGTGCTCGGTTACGTAGTGAGAGTGTAGTACGCCGAGATATGTGTGATTGAGTTTTCAAAATGTAGGTTGGCAGTAATAATCTTCAAAATAACGGACGTCTCACGTGTAGCGTAGCCTTAGTACGGAGTATTTTCCTCCGTACTGGCAATGTGTCTCTGACACTTCGGTAAACGGCATTTCGACAGTCCGCTATTAAAATTCACTACGTGACAGGTCGCAACCTCAGGCGCAGCCAATTTCACCCCCGAGGAGGTGCCAGTCCGGCTTGGAGTTGGACTAATGTTGCTGGGGAAAGTCTATTAACCCGCGATTTGAAGATCTGTGGATTGTAGGAGTGGGGGAAGATATTTCCTGGGAGCCCGTTCCACACCTTTGCAGTGCGGCACAAGAACGATTTAGAGAATCGTGCAGTTCGAAGAACTCTTCTGTCGACTACAAACGGGTGTTCCGCGAGAGTATGGCGGGTTTGGCGAAGACGAACAGGAGGAGGAGGGATAAGGGAAGCAAGTTCGTCAGAGCAGCGGCCATAGTAGTACCGATAAAACAGGCTCAATGACCCAACGATACGTCTGTGCTTTAGAGGTTGAAGGTCCTTTGTGAGTACGGAGTCACCAATGAGGCGAATGGCTCGTCGCTGAATAGAATCCAAGGCTGAAAGAAGGTACTCAGGGGAACCCTCCCAAAGATGACTGCAATATTCCATCTAAAATATTGGCCAGATGCATAAGTAGTATTACTGGGCAGTCCCTATACGCTGGACTTATGCGATGCGTACCAATCGGTACTGCATATGTTTCCTCCACAGAACTGGTAAACTCTGGAACGCTCTCCCTGCCCACATATTCCACCCCAAGTATAGTCTCGTGTCTTTCAAGAGAGGCGTGAATTTTTTATTTTTTTTATAGACAGCCGGCGCGGGTGTCTGTGCCCAATACTTCAACGGAAGATCAGACATAGCCAATAACACCATTCCTCGCGAAACCACGCTCAGAGAGGCGCCATGCCGGCTATGAGGCGGACAAAGAGGTTGTCGTCTAATTTATTGACACGCCTTTTGAAGATTCCCAGGTTATAGGTGGTGGGGAACACACTCACCGGAAGACCGTTCCATATTTTCGCCGTTCGACACAGGAACGATTTCGAAAAACGATGTGTTCTTAGTAGTTGGGTGTCAACAACATATGGATGTTCCGAGCGAGTCCGGCGGGTGTGGCGGATACGGATGGGGGCTGGAGGGATGAGGGAAGCCAATTCATCAGAGCAGCAATGGGCACCTGTCAGGCCGGCATGGCATTCGCAACCCCCGTGTACGAACGAATGTCCATGGGCGTTACGATTTTTAGAAATCTTTTGTGTATGTATGTATGTATGTATGTTCCTCCATAACTCTTAAACCAATCATCCGAATTCGATGAAACTTAGTACCGGTACATTTGATTATACGGGACACTGGATAGGCTAAATACAATTCAGTTCCGGTTACGCTAAGATGTGGCTCTCATACAAACCGAATTGTTCCACCCGCCGAAATAAAGGTACGGTAGCGGGTGTTACTTACTTTCTTCTTTTTAAATAGGAACAGTGTGGGTTCGGTAGTTAAAAAGAATAGCCCCACTGCATCTCTTCCCGTGCATGTCGTAAAAGGCGACTAAGAGATAAGGACAAGATGCCGTGGTAAAGGGCGACAGGTTCGCCACCTCTCACCTTGGCACGGTACTTCCACCGAGTCATGCAGCAGGTGGGTCTTCGTGCCTTACTTGCTGCTTGATCGATTTAATCTTGTTCGAATACTTTGCGAAACGTGGTGATCGGTGTTGTGCTGTAATTTACCAGAGTTCTTGCAGCACAACACCGATTACTCTGCTTACCCCGATTGTCGGGATTCAGCGTGCGTGATATGTACCTATATGGGTGGATCAACTTTTTCTTGTAATGTAAAAACCAGCTGCACAGTCAAATAAAAAAAATAATAATTGCAATTTATTTATTACTTAGTTGAAAATCAATAAGTATAAAATATTAAAGTTTATAAGCAATTGGAAAAAAAAGAGAACTATTTAAAATAAAAAATTAACCAAGTTTTTAGGGATGACCCAGGGGACAATTGTGTCCCCAGTTTTGTATGAAAAAAAAGGGGTTGCCCTCAGGGTAACCAATATTAAAAAAATTATACTCAAATTCTTTTTCATACTGTAAATAAAAATTCTGCTGACTTTGATAATTCAAGTTGTTTTTATGCATAAACACAAATTTTATTAATAACTTGACTGAACCCTATGTTCTTTGTTTTGTATTTTATTATCTTTTTTAATGAGTATATTTTTGACTTAGTATTTTTAATTTTTTGCTTAGATATAGTATGTTATATTTAACATATTGAAAACTTAGTATGTAAGTTATATTTAAAAAAAGCTCTGTAAGGTTTCTTACCCGGTTCTTCCTTATAGATTGCACTACTGAACGGGACATCATAAAAAATGATGACGAACCATACTGAATATGCATATGTCTCAATGAAATATTGTTATTGTTGTGTGTTCTTTATGGCGAAATAAATATTTGAATCTGAATCTGAATTTGTGCAGCTCCTTTCTTATTGATCAATTTACTTATTTGAGAGTTGCTGTAACTATTAAAATAAGGCGAGGAATAAGGTGAATTTATCAAGGTAATATCCTTTTTTCAGACACATACCAGAAACCGTGTGGGGCCGGTACTTTGTACCGTGTGGGGCCGGTACTTTGTACCGTGTGGGGCCGGTACTTTAAAAGAATAGCCCCACTGCATCTCTCCCCGTGTATGTCGTAAAAGGCGACTAAGGGATATGACTCCCTTCTTATATTACTAGGTGGTAGGGTTTAACCCGCCCGGGTTGGTAGCACCGCACTGAATGAAAGGTCGGTCGAAAGGGCTATGCAAATAGTTTGTGTTTTCCGTCCAGTTCAGTGTAGCCGGCACGACCGAAGGGAAGCACTGGCGTGGCACCAAGTTCACCCGGTGTTATGGGCTTACATCACGGATGTTGTAGGTGATGTAGCCAACCGTGTCAGTATCCATAAAAAAAAAAAAAAACCAAAGTTGATCCACCCAAGTATGTGTATGTAAATAGGAATTTCACGCGAGCGAAGCCGCAGGCAAAAATATAAAATGTACGTATCGTATATAAATCTATCAATGTGTACAGTAGTTATTGCGTATCGGCTAATTGTTGCTCTCTGTATTGTGCAATGCCCATTTAATTTTATAGCCTGTTAGAAGGGTGCACCGATAACTGGCTATCGGAATTTGCTGTGCGTATTGGTTGATATCGAAGCGCATGTTTGGAAACGTTGATTGATTTCGTGGGAATTTTATTTTTATTATTGAGGCACGCTCAGGGTCATTGCGGACGAGGGTGGATCCAAAACTTCTAAGCCCCACCATGAAATTGAAAGAAAAGTGGGTCCAAGTAAATTGTTTTTTTCGACATAGTCTCCATCAAGGCAATACACTTTTTCCAGCTGACCTGTAACTTGCTTATACCTACCATCGAAAAAAAATGATTCCGGAAGGTCGTCAAAATACTCATTTACTGGGGCTATATTTTTATTATTAGGCACACTCAGGGCGTTTTTGCACTTGCGACCGCACGACACGATTTGCGTTCACGTTTCTCAACACACGACGCACTGCACACGACATGTCGTTCGTACGTTTTTCCACTGGTGACGATTCAGCAACTACACGGCAGTCGCGGCTTGTAGTCTTCACGTGAGCACGCTCATCATGCTTTACTTTGAATGAGGAGATGCAAAAAATACTGGATTCATCCACTTTTACGTGAAAGATATGTTGATGTAGGGTTTTACGTACTATACGATAAACTGCGGGAGCATGAAGAAAAATTCTCCAATTACTTTCGAATGTCAACAACTACATTCGACTATCTGCTGTTCCACTTGACTGGTGAAATACGTCAAGATACAACCATGACAAAATGCATACCTCCAAAAGAAATGCTCGCATTACGTTACGATGTCGTGTCGTGCGGTGCGTCGTCAGCAAGTTCCAACTTGTTTCGTACAGCCGCTAAGTCGTCACCGCAAAAAAAACGTAACGACATAGCGGCACAGACGACATAGCCAAAAAGTCGTTGGCAAAACGTGTGTCGTGCTGTGCGGTGTCGTTGCGTGAGTAAACGGCTCATATAAATATATGGCGCTCGGAGTCGTGACCGCATTTTGTCGTGCCGTGTCGTCGCAAGTGCAAAAACGCCGTCAAGGTCATTGCTGACATTGATAAATAAATAACTTTAAATTTTTAAATAAAATACATACGAGTACACACCCAGTTCCGTTATACCATTGTGTGTCTGGTGCTTAGAAAATAATAATCCCACTGTACTGTACGTAGGACGACGCACTCCCCCAGTGCGTCGTCGTAAAAGGCGACTAAGGAAACAAGATGGCGTGTTAAAGGGTGACAGGGCAGCCACATCTCATCTTGAATTATTTAGAATTGCGACTTTTTAGAATAGAATAGAATAGAAATCCTTTATTGCACACAAGAACACAGAGATACACAAGACAGAAGATAACATACAGAAGAAGAATGGAAGCTAACAATAATTCACACAGAAACAAGAGAACAGTAGCGTGCAAAGGCGGACTTATCACTTTAAGTGATTTCTTCCAGTCAACCTTTTTTTATGTAATGTATGTAATACTATGTTTATAGGTCTACTAAAATGTTTCCTTATATCTATCGATGGTACTTGGACAGTGCTAATTGGAAAGATTTAAATTTTTTCACAAACTCTTTCCCACCTTGGCACGGTACTTCCACCGAGTCATGCAACAGGTGGGTCTTCGTGCCTCACTTGCTGCTTGATCGTTTGAATCTTGTTCGAATACTTTGCGAAATGTGGTGGTCGGTGTTGTGCTGTAATTGACCAGAGTTCTTGCAGCACAACACCGATTACTCTGCTTACCCCGACTGTCGGGATTCAGCGTGTGTAATATGTATGTATGTTTTTTTTTTATGTTATCCGATATGGGTGGCTGAGTCGGAGGGGCCAAAGCACGTGCTCCGACCAGCCAATATCACTTCCAAGAAGGTAGGTGCCATACCGGAGACTTCCCTGGATTGCTGGCTATACTGGACTAGAGGAGAACACAACCGAGGTTGCTATGCGGCCATCTTACATCCAGTACGGTGGTACCAACCCAGTTGGCTACAATTTGAGCCTACCACCTAGTAAGGGGAAGGGAAGGGACCTACAGTTTTACACCGGTTCCGAACGGTGAAGCAGCAGGTGTAGGTATGCACGTAAATTTTTTCGTCAGAAAAAACTCATTGGTACACGCCGAACGGATTCGAACCTTGGACCTCTCGCATGATAAGCCGATGCCCAAACCACTCGGCCGCCCGCCGCTTAAAAAAATGCTTGTATGTAAAAAAAAAACAATGATATTAAAAACTTTAAGTTTAATTAACTAGTACATACTTATATGTAGTGTATATTATAGTTTATCATAGTTATTTTCCTTAGATTATATTATATTATACATTCCCACACTCAAGTCTTTTGCTACTACCTACTTATATCTCACAACATACGACTCTCAAATATCCAAAGGTTGACTGGGAGAAATCCCTGTTAAGGGATAAGTCCGCCTTTGCCCCTCATGTACATTACTTATTGTCTGTTTATGTAAAATGTTTTCTGGAGCAATAAAGTATTTCTATCTATCTATCTAACTTTTAACCGTGTCGTATACGGTTGTTGCAGCGCGCGGTCATGGCTACACTGCTGCAGGAGAGCGGCATCAAGGAGCTGAGCAAGGGCGCGCACGGCGGAGGCGCCGTCCTCGCGCACCCACACCACGAGAATGGCGTCGCGCAGGCGCCCCCGCAAGCCGAACCCGAGGAGGAGGACACGCCCGAGATAGACATTATGATCAGCAACGTCGTGTGTAGTTTTAGTGTTCGCTGTCACCTCAACCTGAGACAGATCGCGCTGAACGGTGTTAACGTGGAGTTCCGCCGCGAGAACGGAATGGTGACGATGAAGCTGCGGAGGCCGTACACGACGGCCAGCATCTGGTCGTCGGGCCGCGTGACGTGCACGGGCGCGACGAGCGAGGAGCAGGCTAAAGTCGCAGCGAGGCGGTACGCGCGCGCGCTGCAGAAGCTGGGCTTCCACGTGCGCTTTCAGAACTTCAGGGTGGTCAACGTGCTGGGCACGTGCCGGATGCCGTTCGGCATACGCATCACGGCCTTCTCGGAGAAGTTCAAGGAGGCAGAGTGAGTTCGATTTTGTTTTAGTTTTTTTTTTTAGAACGTGTGGAACTAATCTTGCGATGGCTTCACCGAACATATCCGGGCCCATCGGCAGTAGAGGAAGGTGTTAATCGAGGTCGGGACTAGCGAGTGAGTGGCCACTCTAAATTTCCCGCGCATGCTTCACGTTTCGGCTCGCATCAAGCCCTCGTCAGCTTATTATTTCTTGATGAACGAACATCTTAATATGATGATGTGTTCATGTCTGTGATGATGGCTGCTGTGGCTATTTGTTATCTTTCTTCTTTTTTAGGGTTCCGTATCCGTCTTACGGGACCCTATTACGAAGCCTACGCCGTCTGTCTGTCTGTCCGTCTGTCCGAGGGCTGAATCTCTTGAACCGTAATAGGTAGCCCGTTGAAATTTTCACAGAACATGGTTTATTATGGCCGATATAACAGCAAATAATAAAAGTAAGAAAAAGTAAACGGGGTCCCCATACAAGAAACTAAAAAGCGCGCCATCATCGAAAACAGTATGAAGGAGCGCTGACCATGACATGGCGATAACCCTCGGTGCGCGAATTCGACTCGCACTTGGCCGGTTTTTTTTTTTAAATACTTTTCAAGCCTATTTTTTACCCTCGACGAAAAAGAGGGGTGTTACTGGAAGTGCCTATTCGTAGGTATACCTGCAAAACGACATGTGCCGCCTCAACATTAGGTTAGGTTAGGTTAGGTTAGCTGCACAGATCTCGTAGCGGCGGCATCAATCATATTGGAGTTCAATTTGTTGTGCGTGTACGTGTTTTGTATCAGGAGATGCCTCTCTGACCGCTGGCCGGTTGCCAACTGGCTAATTTTGTATATTTGAATATATCCGAAAATGAGTCAGTGCAATAAAAACACTAATCTGAAACGGAAAAACCGTTTCCGAGTATCGTGCGTTTGCGGGCAGTGATGGGTCCGCTTAGGCGGAACTGTTTGTGTGCGAATTGCTTTCTAGGCGAACTGTGCTGCAGCGGGGAGCGGCGCAGCGAGACACGTCGAAATATTATTTTTATTAGGGTTCCGTCGTACGGGACGGGCCTACGCCGTCGCGTCTGTCTGTCCGTCTGTCCGAGGGGTATCTCTTGAACCGTAATTGGTAGCCTGTTGAAGTTTTCCCAGAATATGTGTTATTATTATGGCTGATATAACAACAAATGATAAAGAAGGTGTGGATCTAAGCTTGCGATGGCTTCACCGAACATATCCGGGCCCATCGGCAGTAGAGGAGGGTATTAATCGAGGCCGGGACTAGCGAGTGGCCACTCTAAATTTCCCGCGCATGCTTCACGTTTCGGCTCGCTTCAAGCCCTCGTCAGCTAGTCTGCGTTGACTAGGACGCGGGGAAACCACCAGTCCCGCTCTCGACCTCCCTCTCTCTACCTATCCATATTCTGTAGGATGCTTCCAGTGACGTTTTCGAAGCTCTCTCCATATATGAGCTTAGCGTCGATCTTGGGAGCCCTAGATTCTTGAAGAGACTGTAGAGCGACTTCGCTGGTAGTCCTCTTGTAGGAAAAAGTAAATGTAAACGTAAAGTAAAACCAAACGTGGTACATAGTGTTTTTCCACTGATATCGTACTGGTTTGGTCGAATCGAATCCAATTATTTGTGCCACTGTACAGAGCATGGGACGCGGGAGTGTGGGACGAAACGTCGACAAAAATGAGTCGCTTTCAGTTATACCGCGTAACCGAAAACATTGCTATAATAAACAGCACGTAGCTTTCACTAAAGTTCAGCGACATAAAAGAAAAAATGAAAAATTTCGTAATTTTTTATGTAGCTGCTCTAAAATACAACAAAACGCTATGACGGGAAATGAGTCGTATAGTTCCAGAACCCGCCAACTCCGTTTCGGACGATTTTACAGTAAGACGAAAAAACTAGACCTCCATAAATTAGCCGCCCATACAAACTACAAGGGAGCTAGAAAGAATGTTAATTTTTCTTTGCGATCCACTCTGGATTGGACTGTGTTAGGAACATAATGTCTTTACAGATAAGTGACAAATTTAATACTTTATTCGAAACAGTTTATAACAACTTTTTTTAGAGAAATGGATTTGGCGGGTTCTGGAACTGTACACGAGTCAGTAAGCCTGGATACGCTATACATAGGAGGACAGGGGTAGCCGCGCGCCAGCGCAAGCGCGCCAGCGCGTCAGTCTAGCGCCGGCGACCGATTTTAGTCTCCGTCCGCCGCTCAGGCGGAGCGAACGTGCGCGTCTGTCACAAAATGCCTCATTGTGCAGTGCTTTGGTGCAAAAAGTCGTCGAAAAATTCAAACTTGAACACAGATGGAGTCACCTTTCACGAGTAAGTACTTTCATTCAATTTGATAGCATTTTTCGCTTGAATTTCAGTAACAAACATCGGCGTAAATATGTATGGAGAGCTCTATTCTGCTTACCCACCATAGGTCGACTATCGTGTTGGATGCAGTTAGATCTTGTAATTTTTTTTGTTTATTGATAATAAATATGTATGTTAAATGTATACAGATATTTCATGCATTCTGCCTTATTGCCAAAGGACATTTCTTCTAGTCAACCTCAGCAGGTTTCCTCGTTCAATATTCTTTTATCGCGCTTTTTTCATTCAACCAGTACCTACCGGTTTTTACTTTTGAGCGACTCTAAGGAGAAAGGAATTAATTCCTTTAGGTCATGCGTCTACCGGGAATATCAGATTTTTTTTTTTTTTTTATGGAAACTGACACGGTTGGCTACATTACCTACAACATCCGTGATGTCAGCCCATAACACCGGGTGAACTAGGTGCTATGTCAGTGCTTCCCTTCATTTCGCGTCGGCTACACTGAACTGGACGGAAAACACGAACTATTTACATAGCCGTTTCGACCGACGTTTCGCTCAGTGCGGTGGTACCAACCCGGCCGGGATAAACCCTACCACCCAGTAAGGTAAGAAGGGAAGGGACCTACAGTTTAACGTGGAACCCGAACCACGGTCAGCCTCCAACGGTCGGGCGGTCACCCATCCAATAACTGACCGCACCACTGAGCTGCCGAGGCTGACGATCCCTTAGTCGACTTTTACGACATGCGACGGGGAGAGATGCAGTGGGGCTAATCTTTTTAAGTACCGACCCCACACGGTACAAAGATCGCGGATATTTAGGAGAATTAAAAATAATTGACGTAATAGTTTAAACGTTTGCCTTTAATGTCAGAGATTCAGAATGTATAGAACGTATATAAATGTACAGGATGTATATGTAGATGGTAGGGTTCAACCCGCCCGTGTTGGTACCATTGCACTAAATAAACGTCGGTGGAAGTCACTATGAAAAGTAGTAACTACGTGTTTTCCATCCAATTCAGTATAGCCGGATCGATTAGGGGGAATCGGTGACAAGGCACGTACCTAATTCACCTAGGTATATTTATTTATTTTAGACAGGCAGCCTTGGCTGATGTGTCTAAATCCGGTTTTTCTTCATATTTTTTATTTTATTTGGTTTGTTTGTTTATTTTTTTTTTTATGTATTTATCGATCTTGATTATTTTTATTATTTTAGTTTATTGTAGTTTTATTTTATTATTTATATATTGGGCTCCCATCATCGCTGGTACCAAACTGAAGCATTATTACGATGATGGAGCCATCCGTATCAGTTTCCTAAAAAAAGTTAATCTTTATGCTTAACTATTTTCGCATACATTTTGATAATTTTTATTATGGAATACACAATTGTACATTTATAATAAAGTATCCGAGGTATCTCAGAACTTAGAACTATGATCGTGTTTATGCGAAAATCTGCAAATTCGCAAAATTGTGAAAGGGGCGTTGCCTTTGTTCATTTAAGAGAAAGTTATATTATTCCCTTGATGTAAAGAAAGGTTAAATATTGTTAAATCCGTTTCATCTTTTCATCGCGAATCGACACAATGAGCGACTTATTGTATGAATCCCGTTCAAATGTATGGAAGACTGGCGTCACTTGGCTACCTACTCGCTCGGCCAATCACGGCGTTCCATGCGCCGCTCCCGCCTCAGACTTCACACCCCTTTGGCGGCTACCTCGGTTCTCATACAAACGATGCCGTATTTCGTATCCAGGCTTACTGACTCGTGGAACTGTACGACCCAAATATAATCTCTGGCATGGCCAGACTAGCTGGTGTAGTCAGGACTATGATGAAATAGATTATCAGAGGAGTAAACCATGAAAAATAGATATATACAACAGGAAAGTTTCTTTATAAAGTAATGCTGTGCTTTTTCTTGGGACATAATATTGGTTTTATTGTTATTCAAAACCACAATATTTTTATTTATTTTATATTTATTTATTTTAAAGCTGACAGCTGGTGCGTGTATTCTGTTTTTTTAAATTAATGAGTGCACTAGTATTGTTTTTAAGTATTTTTGTTTGATTTGTTTTTTTTTTATCTAATTGGTTTAATTGAGGGGGCGCTGATGGTGTGTTCAGATAATTTGTTCCAGGCGCTTACGACCCGGTGCGTCAGAAAATGCTTCGTTCGGTTGGTTCTATGCGTGGTTACATTTTAGTTTTAATGAATGACCGCGAAGAGAAGAAATATGTACACACATACTTGTCCATTCACGATTAAATAAATGAAGAAGTTAACAAAACAATTAATAAAAAAAAATTTATAAGTGGGAGAATCAACCGGTTAAAAACGTTGTAACATAATAAAATTTAAATGTTAGACCATATCAAAATCAGCATTACGCAGTACGCTTATCTGTAATTCAATGAAAATATTTTAAAATAGTGCAAACGTACGTCATCATAAGCATAAAACTGCATAATCCGAGGAGATCAACGGTGCATTGCACACTCTCAGAGACGATATTGCGGCGGGTGGTTGGCGCGGTCTTGGCTTGGACTATTGGTCTCAGGGTCCGAGGTTCTTATCCGGCCGACATGCACCGATGAGTTTTTTTCACGAGCAGCATACTAACTAGTGTTGCAACGGATATCCGGTTACTATCCGGTATCCGGCATATCCGACCATTTTTTTAATCCGATTCATGGCCGGACAGTAGACAGTATCCTTCCAAGGCTGAATAGTAAAATAATTGACCTTTTGCCGACGGAGCGGCCGATATCGGCCGCTTTATACATTATACCTTCACCTACGCAGCGGCCGATCGGCCGCTTTCTTTTTTTTCTTTGTTTTGTTGGGTGGCCCCAACGAAATTATTTTATTCTTTTATCTCACTTAGCCGTGTGTATTTGAAAGTGACGAATTCAAATAGTAGAATAAATTTCCCTTTAGGCGACAACCATTCCCCCATAGAGAAATGTCAGATTTACCGCGCTGTCAGTGTCATCAAGACAGCGGTTATAATAGGAGGGCGTTGTACGTTGCTCTTCTGTTTTCGGGTTTTCTGAGTGTTTGTTTGTGCAGATGAACCCATAAGTGATGTTTTTTCTCTTTTTCATTATATTCCGGATGTATTGAGTGCATTTGTTTGTGCTGAGTTGATCGGAATTTTTCGTAAAAATACTAAGAAAATTTCTCCTTTTCGGTACCAATTTCGGCTGTTTTTAGAGGCTTGTTTCTCGATATAAATCCGTTTTCTGGATAAAGTGAGGTGATAGAAGTGTTATTTAGTTCCTGTAGTTGAAATAATATAATATGCCGTATAGTGTTTGCATACAGTACATTTACGAGAAATAAGCAATTTTTGTGACCTAGTTTTCTCCATACAAATAATACAAACCATACAAATTTCTCCATAAAATTTTTATTGTGAACGACACGGGGGGCTGCTGATACACAAGAAAGGTATGATTAGGTCCGTTATTTATTAGTGTTTATAATAAAAATACTATGTGACCGATTGGTGGTCTAATAAATTTATAAAAAAAAAAAACCTGAGAGAGGTCGCGATTTTCACATAGAACAACTTTACAAAATAATTTTGTCACCTAGAATACGTAATATATATAAAAAAATGCCATTTATAGCTAGAATATTTATCTGTAAATACAATCCATATGTTAGTTCATGAAGTTTTATGGAAAAATCTTCCAAAATGATTTTTTTTCGAGAGTAATGCGCCGGCGCCGATCGCGGCGCGCCACCTGGTGTAGCAGAAGGATTGTTTTGGTTAATGCTTCTGTAGGGGAAGGGCTAAAAAACGTATTTACAAAAAGAAAACTGTTTGCTGTGCATTAGTAGGTTATTAAATAAAACAGTGGCATTCTTCAAGATCAAAGGAGTGCAACTTCGGTACGCTAGCTATGACGCTAGTCAGTACTATTTCAAATTATGTGACCTTGTTAATATTTATATTCTATCTATACCTAAACGTCTGGCTGGATATCCGGATATACAGATATCCGGCCCGCCCACAGGCCGAATATCCGGTATCCGGCCGATCCACTATCTGTTGCAACATTAGTACTAACTTAACTCTAATTTTAATATGGTAATTTGTACCGTGTGGGGCCGGTACTCTAAAATAATAGCCCCACTACATCTCTCTTTGTGTATGTCGTAAAAGGCGACTAAGGGATATGACTCCCTTCTTATATTACTAGGTGGTAGGGTTTAACCCGCCCGGGTTGGTACCACCGCACTGAATAAAAGGTCGGTCGAAACGGCTATGTAAATAGTTTGTGTTTTCGTCCAGTTCAGTGTACACGGCACGACCGAAGGGAGGCACTGACGTGGCACCAAGTTCACCCGGTGTTATGGGCTGACATCACGGATGTTGTGGGTGATGTAGCCAACCGTGTCAGTTTCCATAAAATAAAAAAAAATCTAACGCCGAATGCTCATCTTCAAAGTTGCCTCAATCACCAATCAATGCTATCAGTCAGACTATGTTATTTCATATATCAATGTTTGACTATTTCATGAAGAATTATTAGGTGACTACATACAAGCTTAGTGCACGTATACGCACATAGCATCACGCCTGTTTCCCAGTGCGGTAGGCAGAGACAACGGATCTCGACGTGCCACGATCCTGACACACCTCTGCCGCCTCTTGCACTCTCATAACGTTCTTCATACGTGCTCGTCGGTTACGGATACTATGCGCTTGACAGTTTTTGAGCACAAGCCCGATCTGGTCTAGGTACGTGCGTCTAGGACGACCCTCCCCGACTCTTCCACTCACATTCGCTACATTTTCTTTCGTTAGTCTCCTATCATCGGTTTTTCCAACGTGACCGAACCACTGAAGCATGCCTTTCTCAATTCGTGTCACTATATCTTCTTTCAGACATGCTTATTTATTACATACATAAATACCACACGCTGTATCCCGACAATTGGGCTAAGCAGAATAATCGGTGTTGTGCTGCAAAAACTCTGCTATATTATAGCACAACACCAACCACCACGTTTAGCAAAGTACTAGGACAACATAACTTATGAAGAAGCAGAAAGTAAGCACGAAAACCCACCAGCTACATGACTCGGTGGAAGGTCCGCCCCCAAGAAGGTTCCGTACCCAGTACGGAAGCCTATTACTAAGCCTACGCCGTCTGTCTGTCTGTATGTCCTACCGCTGTACCTTTGGAACTGTAATAGCTAGCCGGTTGAAATGTTCACGTTTCGGCTCGCTTCAAGCCCTCGTCAGCTAGTCTGCGTTGACTAGGACGCGGGGAAACCACCAGTCCCGCTCTCGACCTCCCTCTCTCTACCTATCCATATTCTGTAGGATGCTTCCAGTGACGTTTTCGAAGCTCTCTCCATATATGAGCTTAGCGTCGATCTTGGGAGCCCTAGATTCTTGAAGAGACTGTAGAGCGACTTCGCTGGTAGTCCTCTTGCTTCGACTTCCACAGCGAAGAGATCAGTCTTGAATCCGTTTCTCACAATCCGGTCTACTAAGTTGCAGTACTTGTTAAGTTTGATGTTGTGGTCCTTCGGTATGTTACTTTCCCATGGAACTGTAAGTTCAACAAGTACTACATGCTTTGTCGCTTTTGAGAATATGAGTATATCCGGTCTTAATGCTGTGGTACAGATTTCCGAAGGCATTTGGCAATGCTTCACATGTGTGTCCATCAACAATTCCCAATCCTTTGCTGCTCCCAAAATTGAAGAAGGTTTAGTCCTATCTTTGGGCAGCTTATTGGCTCCAGGTTTCACAAAGTTGACCTTCTGGAAGCCGCTACTGGTTTGCCCTTTCCTGGTCCGTGCAATTGACAGGTTGATGGCCTCTCTGATGATTTGGAGGACTTTATCATGACGGTAGGAATACTGGCCTCGCTCAAGTAGTATTTTGCATCCGCATAACAAATGCGGTGGATTGTGGTGGATTGTTGTTATATTATGGTGGATATAACGAAAATTCATAAAAATTGGGGCCCCCATAGATCCACTTTTTTATGTGGTGCGGAAATCTTGAAAGTTTATATTTCCTGTGTATTATCAATCACTTTATATTTCCTATATAGGTAGGTATATTGTTTTTTTAACAAAGGTACATTGTTATGGTGGTTTCAGATTTAAAAATGTTCACTTTGTCAAAACTTTTAGCCTATGGAAAAATTTTATTTTGGCACATGAATAGAATAGAATAGAATAGAATATTTATTGGTATATCACATATACAAGTCACAAACTCAATCACACATTTTCAAATTTTACAATTTAGAAAATAAAATACAATTTAACGATATTCAATAGTTAATACATAATAAATAAATCCTATTAAAATTAAAATTATTAATAATAAAAATCCAATATAAAATCGCCAGTCAAATAGGTGCACGTCAATAATACATTAGCTATAAAAAGCAAGCTGAAACTCATTCGTTAAGAAATTCCTCGACCGAATAGTACGCCTCCTCCACCAGAAAGCGTTTCAGTCTGCCGACAAAGCTGTTGAATGATTCAGCAATTTAATTTCAGTGTTAATTTTATTATAGAACTTTGGCCCAATTATGATTGGCCATGCTGATTGTCCACCTAGGCTAGGTGGACAGATGACCTAAAAAAGGTAGCCGGGAGTGGATGGATGAGAAGAGCGGAAGACCGCGCATGGTGGCGTGCCTTGGGAGAGGCCTATGTCCAGCAGTGGGCCGATACAGGCTGATGATGATGATGCTGATTGTTGATTTGCTATAATACTTCTGTTTCTCTTTCCAGCTACGAGCCAGAGCTTCACCCCGGTGTTACATATAAGTTAATTAATCCTAAGGCCACATTGAAGATATTCTCCACGGGCGGAGTCACAATCACAGGTGAGGCCAAACTTTATATAATGCCTACTTAAAAATGCAGACGGAGGCACTACTCTCTGGGTACTCGCGTAAATTCACTTCCGAGGTATTAAACCTAAAACGGAACGACATAAGAGTCCTAATAAGGACCTTAACGTACTGTGTGTGGTCGGTACTTAATAAGAATAGTCCCACTGCATCTCTCCCCGTGCATGTCGTAAAAGGCGACCAAGGGATAAGCGGCCTGCAGACACCCCGGTCGACTTGTGGCTTTCATGGAAGACATAGGCTGTTGTTGTTGTTGTTGTTGTGGTGGACTCGTTTTCCGCGCCTAAGCCCGCTTCCATGCGGGCCTTTTGCGCGTCCTACGGCCTTAATCCAGCCAGCCGAGTTCTTCCAGGAGGCGGCACACTCTCCTTGGGTCCTGGCACGCCTCTCGAAGTGTAGTAGGGCCTCCCAGCTCTTTCGCCCTTATGTCTGCCAACTCCTCGCACTCCAGCAGCACGTGGGTGGGTGTCTCGTCCGCCTGCAGGCATGCTCTGCACAGTGGACTGTCCGTTACTCCGATTACATAGAGGTGTCTGTTAAGTGTACAGTGACCAGTAAGCATACCTATCACTATGCGTAGTTTTGATCTATGGACACGGAGCAGCGTCTTGGCGAGACGGAGGTCCGGCTTAGCCATTGCATCCCTCGCCTGTCTGCAGTCACTGCCCGCTGCCCATCTGTCTATGTGTAGTCGATACGTACGTTTGTGTATCCAACTTTTCAGTTGGTTGTGTGGTAGTGGTACTAGAGGTTCGGGTCCTTCAGGTTTGCTGCTGGATCCCCTCTTCGCGAGTTCGTCAGCAGCATCGTTCCCCCGGGATCCGCTGTGGCCCTTTATCCACTGTAGCGTTACCTTGTTTCTTGTAGCAATGGTCTCCAGCGCGAGGTGACATTGACGGATTAGTCCTGAGCTCATTATACTGCCGTTCAGCGCCGCTAGTACTGAGGCGCTGTCCGACAGTATCTTGATGCTCTGTCCCTCCATGTTGCGCTGGGCCACTATTGTAGCTGCTTCAATGATCCCGACACATTCTGCCTGGAATATTGAGTTATGTTGTCCAAGGTAAGTGTACCTGTTGATGTTTAGGTCCAGGGAGTGCGCTGCAGCGCCTGTACCTGTCTTCGTCTTGGAGCCATCGGTATATATGCGTAGCTCCTCTGATTGGTCTTTGGCCTCTCCGGCCAGGTTGATAGTGTATGATCTCTCAAATACGTACAGTTTGGGTATACGGTCACAGCAGGCTGCCAGTAGCGGTATCTCCGCTGTTACCTTCTGAAGGAGCTTTGTGTGTGGCAGTGTGGCGTTATTGTGCCAAAGTCCCAGAGTTCTGAGTCTCACCGCCGCAGACGCAGCCTCCTGTTGTACGTACAGGTCTAGTGGTACTAAAGATAGTATTACCTCCATAGCTGTAGTCGGTGTTGTGCGCATGCATCCTGTTGTTGCCACGCACGCCAGTCTTTGGAGTCGCTGTAGCTTCTCGACTCCTGTGCTCAGCTTTGTCCTGGGCCACCAGACTACTGCACCATATGTTACCGTAGGTCTGATGACTGCTGTATATAACCAGAGAGAAATCTTTGGCCGGAGACCCCATGATTTACCCATGAGCCTCTGGCATTGCCAGAAGGATATGCTCGCCTTCTTTAGCTTGTGTTCCAGATGTTTCGACCAGTTTAGCTTGGAGTCTAGGATTACACCTAGATACTTTACCTCTGGCGATAGAGTCAGTTGTGTGTTGAACAGTCTGGGCAGCTGCATAGCGCCCAGTCTCCTTCTGTTGGTGAAGAGGACCATCTCTGTTTTGCCGGGGTTAACATTAAGCGAATAGTCCTTACACCATTTTTCGACAATCCTCAGGGCGCCCTGAGTCATATTGCACAGGGTTCCCTCAAATAATCCATTTATTAGGATTGCCAGGTCGTCTGCGTATCCTATCGTGTAGTAGCCACTCTCGTTCAGTTGCCTGATAAGATCATCGACTACTAAGTTCCAGAGTAGGGGCGACAGTACGCCGCCTTGGGGGCAGCCTCTAGCTACCACCCCCCTCGTTGTGTTGTTAATAGTGAATTGGACGGCCCTAAGCTTGAGCATGTTATCGATCCAGTCTGTGATTGTTGGATCGACTTCAAATCTAGCTAGGGCTGCTCTGATACTGATGAAGGTAGTTTTGTCAAAGGCGCCTTCTATGTCAATGAAGGTTCCTAGGGTGGAGTTTTTATTGCTTATGGCACTTTCTATCTTTGATACCACGCAGTGAAGTGCCGATTCTGTTGATTTTCCTGGAGTGTAGGCGTGCTGGTTAGCGTGAAGGGGATTTCTGACTATAGTTATGTCTCTGATTTCCCTGTCGCAGAGCCTTTCCAGGGTTTTAAGGAGAAAGGAGGTCAGGCTGATCGGTCTGTACGATTTTGCCAGCGTGTAGTCGTCCTTGCCTGGCTTTGGAAGGAACACTACTTTTACCTCTCTCCATGGTCTGGGGACATATTTGTGCGCAAGACACGCCCTAAATATGTCGACTAGTATGGGAGTTGTGATGTCTATGGTCCACTGCATGAGCCCCGGGAAGATCTCATCGAGGCCTGCTGCCTTGAAGGTCTGGAAACTGTTTACGGCCCATCTCACCTTGTTGTCGGTGACTATTCTTTCGGCCGATGTCCATTCTGATGCAATGGGGGCATTGTGCTCCGGATCCCCCCATTCCACGTCCTGACTAAGGTACAGTCCTGGGAAGTGGGTTTCCAGTAATACCTCGCATGTTTCCGAGTCGTCCTGTGTGTATGTCCCGTCTGACTTCTTCAGGTTTCCCAGGGTGCCCCTTCGGTCGTTAGAGAGTAACTTCTTGATTCTGGCTGCTTCACTTGTTCTTTTTATACCTTCACAGAAGCCTCTCCACGACCGTCTTTTGTGCGCCCTGATGTCCTTGTTGTACTCTGACTGTGCTGCCTTATAGAGCCCCCAGTCTGTATCCGTTCGTGTGTTTCTTGCCCTATTAAAGAGTTTTCTTACCTTCCTTTTGAGTTGCTCCAGCTTAGGGCTCCACCAACTTTTGCTTTTGCCGGTGGTGCTAGAGCATTCCCTTAGCGGGCAGGATAGGTGGTAGTTTTCGATGAGCGTAGAGGTGATGGTATTTACCCACAATTCTATGTCATCTGTCGTTTCTATGGGCCCTGGTGCTTCGCCATTGCCTATTCTGTCTCGTACACCGCCAAGGAATTTGGCTTTGTCCGTTTTCCTTGGGAACCTCCTGGGTGCTGGTCCCTGAAAGCTCACATGTAAGTCGAAACAGATCCATCTATGGTCCGAGCAGGATGCATCTTCTGATACGTGCCAGCCACAGATGTGCTCAGCAGTCTCGTTTGAGGCTAATGTGACATCTATGACTGTCTGGCATCTGGAAGTGACAAAAGTTGGTTCTGTTCCCGTGTTTAAGATGTTTAGGGTAGTGCAAAATAGGAAGTCTGAGAAATCCTCACCTCTCTTGTTTGTGGTGGAGCTCCCCCAGATCGTGTGGTGTGCGTTGGTGTCTGCTGCGACGATGATTTGTTGTTTGCCTTCCTCACAGAAGGCAACCAGGTCCACCAGTTCTTGTGTTGGAGCAGCAGCGTCTATTGGCAGGTAGGCTGAGGCTACCACCACTTGCGGTACTTCTGTCTTGGTCTCCCCCCGGACTCTGATGGATGTTAGGTCCCTGGAGCAGAACTGTGTAATCATCTCAGCCTTTATACAATTTGGCACGTAGATGCATGTTCTTGGGCCTTGGCCACTGTCATTTACATTTTGGAATATTGTGCCTCCCAAGCTTCCGAGACCGCATACCTTGCCACTCCTGATCCACGGCTCTTGGATTAGGGCTATGGTACGCGTGCTCGTCTCCAGCTGTCTGCGCAGGGTGGCCGTAGCCACCTGGCTGTGCTGAAGATTGGCTTGTATTACCTGTGTTCTATTTGATGTGTGGGGTTTGGACGCCATTGGAACTATGGGCCTTTACCCCCCCCACCCGTCTTTTGGTGCGTTCCAACCGCGTCTTCTTCCACCATGGTGTCGTCCGTGTCGGTATCCGAGTCCGACCCTTGAACTGGGATTGTATGCTCGTCCGGGTGCAACACCTCTTCTGCAGCTGGGTCAGGTGTTTGCGCCGGCGAGTTGAGGAGGGCATCCTCTGCCATGGTCTCCCCGGCAGTGGTTGCCTCCCCCTTCGTCATTGTTGTGTCAGTGTCTGTCTGTTCTGTGCTTTTGCCCTTGGGTAAATAGTCCATCATTGATTTGGGCGGCTGATCGCTCAGCTTGCCCCCATCGAAGAACCTGATGTAAATGGTACCCAATTTGTAAAAGACCGTTCTGTTCCTCACCAGAACCTTTTGGACCTCCCTGAGGGGGATTCCAAAACAGAGGAAGATGCCTGGCGGGTCACCTCTGCGTTCATGGAAGGTGAGCTCCCACGAGCGCATACAGTACCAGGCATTTTGGTTCTGTAGGGCCAATTGCAGCTCCGTCATACCACCCTCATAGTCGGGCACAAACAGAGCCGCCCTGACCAAGCGCGGGATCTGATCCTGCCTGCACACCTGTAGTTTACAGCCCTCCCATAGGGCTTCAGTCTCCTCGACTGTGCGCTGCAGCCACCGCAGTGTACGATCGTCCTCGCAGTTCAGTTTGAGCACTCCATCCCCCACAAATGGCATACCACGAAAGTGGAGTCCTTCGGCGTTGGGGGTAATGGATGCGAGGAACGATTTGTTTTCGAGCGTCTTCTTCACAAGTTCCGCCTGTACTGGAGTGAATTCCGCGAAAGGGGCCGTCGTGACCGCCACCCTCAGGTGGGAGTTCAGCGTCTCCGCGTACGAGACCTGCCTGGGTTGGCCTGCCCCGTCCCGTTGACGCTTCGATCCCCCCCGCGGTGATGGATCCTCGTCGGTCCGATTCCGCTTGTGCGGTGTGGTAAAGCCACCTGTGCTGGTGCCGGGGGCCACCGGCAGTGGTCTCCCACCTCCCCGACCAATGGGGTTGGTGTGCCCCTCCCTGCCGTACTTCAGCCCGAGAGCTAATGACAGCTGGGTGTTCTGGGGGGTGGGAGGGAGGGCAGACCCTGTGGCTGAAGCAGCTGAAACAGCTTGACCAGCCGACTCCTGCCTCCTTTGTTCCAGCCGGCCGCGCTTCAGCGCCTCCTGCTTCTTCAGTCGCTGGCGGCGCTTGGCACTTGCCGGTTTCTTCTTGCGCAAGCGAGCGGTCTCCGCCCAAGTGTCGGGTCCTGCTTGCTCTGTAGCGATGGCTGCCGCTAGCCGTCCCATATTGAAGGCGCTAGCAGCTGCTACCGGTGGTACGGGCATAGCGCCCGATGTGTTGGCCGGGACTACAGCGGATGTTTCCGCGGTCTCCGACATCTTTTTATTTTTATTTTTATTCTTATTTTGATTTTGTGACTGTTTACTATTTGCTTCCGACATATGTGTTCTTTTTATTCTTCGCCCCCTGGCTTCCCACCCACTACCGAGTCCGCAAATAGGGGATGCCTTAGCACCAGGTTCACCAGGGAGTATAGAACTCGGAACGGCTCGTCCCCCAGAAGCAAGAGGTACGAGCGGTCCACACTCCGGGTGACCCGACCACGAGTGAGTGACAGCAGCGGAGTGGGCTAGGCAGTCACAGCAAAGCCCCAAACCGTGCCGGCCCACTGCGGTCGCGCCTCCCTGAGGGTTCTAGCCAGCAGCCCTCCGACGGGATACCACAGCCGATTGATCGCAGTGCGGCTACACTGCGACCTCCCGTTTTGGGATGAATCTAGGGCCAAAGCAGCGTGTTGCACCTCTCTGAGATGCTCAGCTACCAGGATCCCCTTCTCCCCCCTCACGGGTCTCCACGCACGGCACAAACACGCGGGTGACGGACGTGAACGGAGTGGCTGTCACACACCACCCCGCAGTACAGGTCAGGATGGGATTGGGGTGTGGCAGGTAGGCTGGTGAAGGTTGGGTTTTGGGTTTGTGAGGATGGGCTGGATGTAGACCGCGGCTTTGCCGCCCGTTGCAATGCTCGCAGGTGAAGCTCTTGGTGAAGTGTTAGCTACGTTACCCTTCCATGAGTCAGTCACCAGTTCTGGTCATGAGAGGTTAAACAGCTTTACACTCGCAAGCCACCACGCCACGACAAGGCGTCCTCACTTAGTTGGTGGAAGACAAGACATAGGCTGGCTGGGGTAGCTGGAGACTGCGGGGTTTTGCACGAAGGTCCCCAACCAAGCGGGATTAGTTTGCAGGCCTAGAGCCAACCCCAAACCAAAACAACAACAACAACAACAACAACAATAACAACAAGGACCTTAAAAGGACACTGCAGACTAAACAAACACCTACACCGAATGCGCCTTAGCGACACACCGGTGTCAGGTTCGAAGGTGTGGAACTAAGCTTGCGATCGCTTCACTGAACATATCCGGGCCCATCGGCAGAAGAGGAGGGTGTTAATCGAGGTCGAGACTAGCGAGTGGCCACTCTAAATTTCCCGCGCATGCTTCACGTTTCGGCTCGCATCAAGCCCTTGTCAGCTAGTCTGCGTTGACTAGGACGCGCGGAAACCACCAGTCCCGCTCTCGACCTCCCTCTCTCTACCTATCCATATTCTGTAGGATGCTTCCAGTGACGTTTTCGAAGCTCTCTCCATATGAGCTTAGCGTCGATCTTGGAAGCCCTAGATTCTTGAAGAGACTGTAGAGCGACTTCGCTGGTAGTCCTCTTGCTCCAACTTCCACAGCGAAGAGATCAGTCTTGAATCCGTTTCTCACAATCCGGTCTATTAAGTTGCAGTACTTGTTAAGTTTGAAGTTGTGGTCCTTCGGTATGTTACTTCCCATGGTACTGTAAGTTCAACAAGTACTACATGCTTTGCCGCTTTTGTGAATATGAGTATATCCGGCCTTAATGCTTTGGTACAGATTTCCGAAGGCATTTGGTAATGCTTCTCATGTGTGTCCATCAACAATTCCCAATCCTTTGCTGCTCCCAAAATTGAAGAAGGTTTAGTCCTATCTTTGGGCAGCTTATTGGCTCCAGGTTTCACAAAGTTGACCTTCTGGACGCCGCTACTGGTTTGCCCTTTCCTGGTCCGTGCAATTGACAGGTCGATGGCCTCTCTGATGATTTTAGGACTATATCATGACGGTAGGAATACTGGCCTCGCTGAAGTAGTATTTTGCATCCGCATAACAAATGTTTGGCCGTGCCTACAGACTCCTTACATGACAGGCATAGTCTATTTGTAGATTTCCCCCATCTAACTAGGTTACTTGGGTCGGGGAGAGTAAGCTGGAATGCATTTAAGTAGAACTTAAGCAGCTCAGGGGATCAGTTGTATATTTTGGATTTACACTTCAATGCAGGAGGGATGCAGAAGTCGCCCACTGTTAGTCAATCATTCTGTAGTTCTAGGTTTAAGGCGTGGAGTTTGAAACCCTTTCAGTATTTCTTTATCAGACTTTGCTGTTTCTATGCCCAGTCCAGATCTATTGGTGCGTTCCAGATCTATTGGTGTGCTCATTCACAGTAGAAGCGCCGTATTCTTGGGGGTTATATTTTTAATCCATGCCAAATACTGGCGCTCAACCCCATACGTATGTATATGTATGATCTTGAGAAATTAAAGTGTCCTAGGCCACTTTTGAAATATTTCCAAGTGGATGGGATACCTAACGAGATGTCGTCACGTATTGCAGCGCGGAGCGTCAACGACGTGCAGCTGGCGGTGGAGCACATCTTCCCGCTGGTGCACGAGTTCCGCAAGCCGCACACGGCCGCCGACGAGGAGCTGCTGAGGCAGCGGCGCGCGGCCAAGGCGGCGCAGCTGCGGCCCTCCGTCGCGCCGCACCAGCGCGCGCCGCGACCCAACCTACTCACCGTGTCCGACGACGACAGCGACTCGTGGCACTGAGAGCGCCCGCGGACATTACGTAGTCTGTGCGCCCGTAATTTGTGTCCCAGCGGTGATTTATATCCTCCGTATAAATAGTCATCCTGATGGGGATCCGTTTTCAGTGCGCCCGCAATTTGTGCCCCAATCGGCACTGAGTTTATGTCCTCTGTGTACCTGTGATCGGTGTCCGTATGCGGCGCTGAGAATTCGTACTCTTTGTACCTGCAATTCCTAAAGATAATGGGAATTCATAGCCATACCAGTAATTTGTGTCCCGATGCGGCAGTGGGGGTAGTGTTGCATATCCGGCACTTGCGTGAGACGGAAATGATTGTGTGGGAACATTCACTAATGTAGATATTAAATTTATCAAAAACGTAGTCATGACGGCATTTGCTTGTCGTTTCCGCATTCGTAAAAGTTATACCAACTCAACATTGCATAATACGACTGACCGGAAGGGATGAGATTCTGCAAGTGTATATCAAGAAGAGAGAAAGAGAAATCGGGTTGCGTCGTCCAAGTTAGAACGTAGAAGAACGGGGACACAAATTACGGGGAACAGGTTACCACACGCCGGGGCATTTACGCGAGGGTCGGGGGACCTTTTCTGCCGCGGCGAATGTCGCGATCAAAGTTGTTGCGCCGCCGCGGCTCAAATCTTGCGAGTGCCGAGCTCAAATTGTGTTGCTTGTTCAGAACGATCTTTTCCTATGAGCGTTCGGAGTTTTGAAACCGAGGTACGCAGCATATTTTTTTTTAAGTTTCGAAGATATCTCCAGGAGTTACAGGATGTGGCATCAGTCAATACATTAATTTCAAAAGGATAATCCTCGTAGTTTTCTGAGAATAAAATTTGTGGAACTCGTAGCGTGTCTTTGTTTCCGATATATACATTTTTTCAATTTACGCTTTTGCCTAATGTAAAAGTTCGAATCTGAAGCGTATGTAGGTGAGCGACTCTAACCGTGAACTAGGTACTTTAACGCAGTCGCACGCAAAATGAGCGTATAATAAGCACGTGTGCTTAGACGCACTGTCAGCCTCGATAGCTCAGTGGTGCAGACAGTCAACTGTCGCTATTGAATGTTAAGCAACGCTGGGTGCGGTCAGTACTTGGATGGGTGACCGCTGACCGTTGGAGGCTGACCGAGGTTCGGATTCCTCGTAAAACTGTAGGTCCCTTCCCTCCTAATGTTACTTGGTGGTAGGGTTTAACCCGCCCGGGTTGGAACCACCGCACTGAACGAAACGTCGGTCTAAACGGCTATGTAAATAGTTTGTGTTTTCCGACCAGTTCTGTGTAGCCGGCACGATCAAAGGGGGAAGCACTGACATGGCACCTAGTTCACCCGGTGTTATGGGCTGACATCACGGACGTTGTAGGTGATGTAGCCAACCGTGTCAGTTTCCATAAAAAAAAAAAAAAAGACGTGGGGTCGCGTTGAAACATTAGATTGCTATTACATTGAATTAGTGTATTTGTATGGAAATTGTATTTTTTTTTTATTCAGGTTGTATTCAGAAAAATTGTCATTTACTTTTTTGCACGTATTTCTTTTCTGACGAATCTGCTGCCAAAGTTAACGTAGAGACTGCTGCAACATCCTGTTTACTTGCCATTCAACAAACAATGGAAAGAGTTATTTTGGACGAGGTTTACTGAAAGAACTCGCATTTTGCAGTTAGTTCATACCGTAGAAAGTTTGATACGACTATTAGTGTCGGGAGTGTTTGTTGAATTTAATTTGTCGCGACAAAATTTGAGCCGGCACTGGCTTGACTAAAGCTACGTTTACACTATGCAAGTTGACACGCGAGAGACTGGCATTAAGAACTCTGGCAACACTCGCACGAGTGTATGATTCGGCATTACATCAGTATGACGGTTGAGCGATAACTACTAAAAATTTAAGTGGTGATTTTGGAACTGTAATGATCCATTTAGTAATTGTTTTAATTTTCTTTTATTTAAAAAAAAGTTACTATCTTCACACATTTGAATTTGAAAGTCAATTTAACAGCAAGACTCAAAAAAATCCACAAAGGCACTTCTTATGCAACAGAATAGATTCTGCAACTAAATAAATATCAGTTCCAGCTACGCTAAGATATGGCTCTCATACAAACCAAATTGTTCCGCCTGCCGAAATAAAGGTACGGTAGCGGGGGGGGGGGGTTTTTTTATGTCATCCGGTATGGGTGGCTGAGTCAGAGGGGGTCAAAGCACATGCTCCGACCAGCCAATATCACCTTCGAGAAGGTATGTGCCATACCGGGTACTTCCCTGGATTGCTGGCTATACTGGACTAGAGGAGAACACAACGGAGGCTGCTATGCGGCCATCTTACATCCAGTACGGTTGTACTAACCCAGTCGCCTACAATTTGAGCCTACCACCTAGTAAGGGGCAGGGGAACAAGGGGGCAAAGCTTACTTACTTTTTTCTTTTTAAATACAAATTTCACGCGAGCGAAGCCGCGGGCAAAAGCTAGTCAAATAATAAAATAATGTTTGTTCCAGTAAATTCAAAAAATATATAATAATAAAAAATAAATACAATAATACAAAGGCCCCAGTAGTTCATTTGAGCTCCACAATCGCCCCCTAAAATATTGGTAGTTATCGCAGAATGTGGTATAAATTCGTGCATGCATTGGAATGTACTAATTTGCATATTGTAAACTGCTATAAGGCTGGTTTCAGAGTCATCCGCCGGTGCTCCGCGTGCTGGTCGCCCGCAGTGCGTTGCCGAGCGATGTTCTTTCACGGTGTTGTGCGGACCACTCTGTGCGGATCCATTTTGACTGTGCCGGGACGCACAACGCGTCCCGCGCTCGTCAGTGAAACGAAGACTGAGCACCGAGGCGCACGCACTGCGGGCGGTCCGCGAGCGCGATGCGGGTGTCGCACGCACCGGCACAGCCTCGCGCTCGGAGATGTATGGATGACTATGAAACGATACATACACGGTGTTGCAACCCCAACCGTAAAACCCGAAAGGGGGTGATTCTGTACGTGAAATAGAACAACTATTGTTCTACGACTTTTTAATTTGAAGAAAAAAATTTTTTTTCTCTCCATACGTTTTGAGAATAGGTATTTAAAATTTATATGGAAAAAATATTTTTTTCGCCACAGAAGTAGTTTAGTTTCACATATAGAATAACCCCCTTATGTCAGTTAAAAATATTACGGGGGCAACTGCAACACCGTGTATAATTAATTGCCTATGACTATGCACAGGCCGCACGGATGACTCTGAAAATCTGCCTAAGGGGACAAATGTGTAAGAATGGGGCATCCCCCGACCCCATGCCCCCGTCGCCTTGTACTACGAAGCAATAATGCAATAGAGACTGAATAGGTGGCGCGGGGACGGCGGCATACAGTACAAATTGAACTTTATGCGGATGCAAGTGGTCGCAATTTCGCTTGAACGCGCCGCGTACCATACGCAATGCACACTAATTGTTTCGGTACGAATATCAGCTGTAACTTGGTCGCATAGAAATGAATAGTTTATATAATAATTATTGATTTATTTAATTATATTGTGCTTTGTATTTTGGGTATTTTTACGTACGCACGTCAATTACGTACGACAAATAAAATTTGTTGCAAAAAAAAAAATATTATTAGGATTTTGTTTTACCAAAATGGGAAAAATGATTACCATTCTTGTTTTAGAAAATGAAAGTGTTGGGTCATTATGTGAAATTAAAAAATAGTTTTATAGAACTTATCAAATACGCAAATAAATCAACTTCTGTAGGTACTTTTGTAAATTGTAGTATGTAAAAAAAAATCAAGATATGTGTAAACGTACGCGTAACGAGGCAGCTCAGGCACAATGCATACCTACCGCAAGTTGCTGATTCACTCCAATGTATAAATGTTTCTCCAGGCGCATCACATCAAAAAGGCCTATAGGAAAGAAATATGACCGGGACCGATGTCAGTCCCGTCAACCTGCCAGTCAAAGTATGACTTGGACCGACGCCAGTCCGGTCAACATGTCAGTCTAAGTATGACTGGGACCCACATCAGCCCCTTAAACCTGCTAGTCTAAGTATGGTCGAGACCGACGTCAGTCCCGTCAACCTGTCGGCCTAAGTATGACCGGGACCGGCGTCAGTACGGTCAACCTGCCAGTCTAAGTATGACTGGGACCGACGTCAGTCCCGTCAACCTGTCGGCCTAAGTATGACCGGGACCGGCGTCAGTATGGTCAACCTGCCAGTCTAAGTATGACTGGGACCCACATCAGTCCCTTAAACCTGCTAGTCTAAGTACGGTCGAGACCGACGTCATTCCCGTCAACCTGTCGGCCTAAGTATGACCGGGACCGGCGTCAGTACGTTCAACCTGCCAGTCTAAGTATGACTGGGACCGACGTCAGTCCCGTCAACCTGTCGGCCTAAGTATGACCGGGACCGGCGTCAGTACGGTCAACCTGCCAGTCTAAGTATGACTGGGACCGACGTCAGTCCCGTCAACCTGCCAGTCTAAGTATGGCCCGGACCGACGTCAGTCCCGTCAACCTGCCAGTCTAAGTATGGCCCGGACCGACGTCAGTCCCGTCGCCCTGTCAGTCTAAGTATGATTGGGACCGACGTCAGTACCGTCAATTGTCAGTTGGAATATGACTGGACCCACATCAGTCCCGTCAACCTATCAGTCCAAGTATGGCTGGTTGACGGTAGTCTGAGGGGATGTTTGACGAAATAGTATAATCACCTCCTTTTAACAAAACACTGACCCGCCGAATGATGTCTATGCGACCGAGTTGACGTGAGTTGGTACGCAATACGCTCACCCCACTCGCGGGCCCGCTCCGTTGGCGCATGTCCTCCGCCGGCCCCGCTCTATACTCTAAATTACGACGCAGCGCTTTGGTGCAAAGACTTTGGCGCGCCGGGCGCAGAGGGACCTTCGACGGGGCGCGTCTCGGTCGCTAGTCCGATGTTCGTTTTGTTTTTGTACGTGAACTGTCAGTGAAGTTGGGTACTACTTGGCAAGCAATATTAACTAATGTTAGTGTGATAATAAGGCCGCGTAATCGGTGTGCTTTTGTCCAGGACGTTGTTTTATAATATTTGAATTTAATATTCATTGTGTCAGCCCTATCGTAAATGTTCAACTTTAACATATTGCGAAAGAAAATACTGGGAACTTCACATTTACCTTACCGTTTTTGTCTTAGGGCTGCAGTACATTTGATGGTTTTTTAAAGTTTTTTTTTACTATTCTGTTTATGTAAAGGATTACTCGAATGTGGCTTTTCTCTAGTATGGTATATTAAAAAAAAAATTGTTTTTCATTATGTTGTAAAAATTATGATAATGTAATCAACAGTGAATACTGAAAATAATCTAAATGTTTATTTGCTTAGTATTATTTCGGGGTTATATCAGACACGACACGACCGCAGATTTAACAAAGAATACGCCGAGGTGACGCTCCTGTTGGCTGTCCAAACAAAAATTCATCCCGACTCCGCGACCTTCAACACAATCTGTTATGCCACGATTTATCTATACATATGTCATACGTGTCAGTTTCTCAAATTTCTAGTATGCCACTATTTCAAGTATGTCACCATGTCGAATGTGACACCATTTCGAACCCTAAGATGTGCATCAAAAGACGTCGTAAACTGCAATGACAGTCTTAACCTGGACCAAATCACACTTGTTTCTGCCGCGGGCTCCTAGACTCGCCGCGTTCTATCACGGAAACAGTCTAGATCTATCCCTGCCTCTCGTTATGAATACGACAGGGACGGGTTTTAAACAATGCTCTTTGCGTATGTGATGAAACGCTTGCGTACTTCCCTTATGCATGGGCGTACTTCGATTCGCTGCACCATACGTTATGCGATGTTTTACAATCAGATTCGAATGATATTCGCTCGGTTAGGCTCGCACACTGGTGGCGAAAATCGCGCAACTTAAGTCGTCGAACGACTCCCGCCGGGCCGCACAGCCCGAATCCATTTAAAGCGTGTCCAATTGGTTTCGCCTTAAGAGCTACTTCCATATTTCTGTCTAGCCCAGCGGGCACCTTCAAGTTAGCGACAGTAACTATGTATGACGTTTACCTCTTCTTTCTAATGGGATGTCTGGCTATTTAGATTTTCAGACAAATTTACAAAATCGGCTATATAATCCATATCGCGGCATGATAATTTTTAACAGGTTCAGGAGTCAACGTATTAAAAAAAAAGAATTCCCATTATTATTGCAATGTTTATCTTTATTGGAACGACTGTGTGCGGGCGCTTAAAAATAACCAGAGGCCCGCGTACTACCGATTGGACACCACTGGTTTAGACGGTTGATAAAAATCGCTCGCTGCGGCCGCCATCGTGGGAGGTGCACTGGGCGGGATTTACTACCGGTGGCGTGTGTCACAAGTGACGTTCCTAGCATTGGAATTACTTCACTCCAGCTGGGGTGAAGAAATCCCAATGCTAGGGCGTTATGCACCCGCTGCACCTGGGGATCAGTTCAATTTTCTTTTCTTTTACTATTTTTTTATTTTGTTTTTTTTTTTTTAACTATTTGCCCAGCTAAGTCGCCCCCGAAATCGTTCCCGGTCCGAATGTGCTAATGTTGATGGCATTGCTGCCAATTAAACGTTTTTACCTAACATGCCACTTATATTTGAGTAATTGTTATTAATTTGAAAGTCTTGTTATGATCGGGTTTGTTAGTATTATTTGTTCCTGTGTTGTTTTTGAAAATTAAGAAAGCGAAAGTGAAAAAGTATGAAAATTGTTTTTAACAAAATAATGTAAATTGAGTTTTATAATTGTGAGGCCCCACGCTATGTGACAATGTCGGTTTGTAAGTATACTTGAAGGTGACAATAAGTTTGCATACAAGATGTTGCATAGGTGGTAAATAGAAAGGGGCTGATTCTACAATAAGACTTTTATTTTGAGTTTTTTTTTTTGTTTTTCACTATCTTTATAAAAAGTGCGGAAAAAGATAAATTGACACAAAAAAAAAAACATTTAAGGGTCACAACATTTTCAGTTTCGCACACAGAATCAGTTTTCGGTGAAATAAAAAAGTAACACCACATTATGAAACATAGTTTTTTTATGTTGATGCTTTAAAGGTAGACTTTGGTGGCAGCCGCGCCCAGAAGCGTTTGACCGCCGCGACCGACTGCCGTGCCGCGCGAAAGGTGAATAGGCACCTGTCAGGCCGGCATGACATTCGCAACCTCCGCATACGACCGAATGTCCATGGGCGTCGTTTAGACACCTTATGGGTGGCTGGGCGCCACATGTCGCGCTTTCAATAAAAAAAAGGTTCCAATACGTTGCTATAGATTAGCATTGGTCATTCGCGTCCGACCGCGGCAAGATGATGCGGCAGGCATCGGGAGTCGACCAATGCTAATCTATGACGTGTAGGACCGGTCGCGCGGCCAGCAGTCGGCCGCTGCTGCTCGCGGCAGCAACCGACTGAAGTCTACCTTAGGGAGCGTTCATAAACCATGTGACGGATTTTAGGCTAATTTTGGACCCCCCCTAGTGACATGAAGTGATCAAAGCGGAAACCCCCCCCAAAGTAATGTGACATTTATGAAATACAAGTAGTTGCTAGTAGCCGCTGTGCCCGCGGCTCCGCCCGCTCTCATATTTCACTTCACTGCTAACCTCATAAGCCATTTAGCGTGATAGTAAGTAGCCTATAGTTGATGGGAAGAATCAAGAATCCGTAGATTTTTTTTTTATTAAAATCGGTTCAATGGTTCTCGAGTTATAAGTGGACAGACAGACACGCAGACAGAAAGCAGACATTGGATTTTATTATAGGTAAGGATTATCTAATTCCAAATATCGCCTTCAATTCCTTCCACGCGGAATTGCAGCGTTCCTGGACCACACTCAATTCGGAAGCATAACGGGCTCTGAACGCTGCGTATAACTTGTCATAAGGTATTCGTTTTTCCGCCGCCGCGCGGCATGTTGCAACACAACAACATTTCCGACCTGAGTTGCCGACGAGAGCGGCGGGCGATCGGCGCCCCCCTAGGTGACGGGAGGTGACAAAAAGCTGGACACCCCTAAAACCGTCACGTGGTTTATGAACGCTCCCTTAGCGTTGAGTCGAATGTCATACTAGTGAAGATACGTTTGCGTTTCCCGAATCTCGAGTGAGATTGACACTCAACAGGCGGCTTCATATAAGCCAAAATCTAAAATGTATCCTACGTCGAAAGATGTGACTAAAGTGATCAAATCGTGAACTGGCAGTCCTTGTAGCGTTTGGACTGAATCTTACGGTCTTGTCTTTCACAATTGACAGATATGACAGAAAGTTGCGTATGATGTAGTGTGTAAAAGGTGCGCCCTGCTGCGTATGGGATGTTGATAGACGCCAAGCAACTTTGCTGATGTGAAATTAGCTATTAGCCACATTCAAAGCTAAGCCCGTGTCCATACGAGACGATTTACGCGCGATTCAAGTAGCGCGTTTCATTTTTTCACTAGCGCAATTACGCGCGGACGCAGTGCATGGACCTCTAGTATCCCACAAGCGACTCGAAACGCGCGCGCGCTTAAATAGTCTCATTTGGACTCTGAATGCCTCGAATGCACTGGGTGATCATGACTGCTTATGAGAGCGTTCCTTGTAGCGACCACCTAGCGTGTTTTGATGCTGGTATTTTGAAGTAGTGTGTTCTTTATTATAAACACAGAGTTGGAACAGTTGATAACGCAACATTCAGGCCCCGGCTACGCGGAGTTGGTTTTTTCGACTGTCGCAAAAACGACTACGCCTCCCACGACTACATGTCTTGCTAAATAAAAATCTTCTTCCACTCTGCCACTTTGTCAGACGGTGCCACTTTGTCAGACGGTTGCTTTTGCCTAGGTTGTCGTGTTATGTGAGACGATAATGGATAATTTAAATAAAGAAGAAACATAGCCCGAGCCTTAGACTGAATCATTCTGTTAAAACTTGACTGAAGACTAAACTCTTAACGTTTCAAATAAAGAACGCACAGTACTGTACTTTTGCCGTTGTAGACTGATCGAACCTTTTCGGCGCCGATCACTTCAAGAGAAGTGATGAGTATGATTAGGACGACTGCCAATTTTTATCGCTAGAGGCGCCACCGCTGTTTCTTTTGAGGTTATCCATTCGCTTTTAGTTATTCTGAAGTTAAACACAGAAAATGTATCAAATGCACAGGCAGCGGTTGGCGCCTCTAGTGATAAAATTTGGCAGTCTTCGCTGTAGATATTTGTAGGTAGGTATATAAAGTTTTGCGTATTTTTGTATTGTGATAATTTCAAGAAAATGTGAATGATTATTTACTTTTTTAGGATTACATTTGCTATTACTGGCGAAAAACGGCATGTTCGCCTTTCGCGACCTATAGTGCGAATGAGACTTGAGGTGGGTCCGCATTCGTAACAGCTGCCCGTAACGTGACACCGTATCTAGGCTTGTTCTTGTTCGTTCAGTGAATTGAACCGCTCATTCGGGCTCACTGAGCGTTATGAGCGGCTCATTCTACTCGTTCACTTGTTCACTGGACTCACCAGCTCGAAGTGGTCTGAACTGACTTGACAGACAAGCCCGCGCGACGCCCGCATTCCTTCCTCCCTTCTCGTTGTCGAACGTTCTCCTTTGGCGGTCACGCTTTGTCTCCTTATGATCTGTGCGCTCTGTCGTCGCGCTCTCGATCCGTTCGTGTTTAGATGAGCGTAATCGATCAGTACTGTTCGGTCGTTATAGCGAAGCGCTTCAATTAGTTTGGTCGTTCGCTCTCTACCCAAGTCTAATCGTATCGTATAGACATGAGTTACAACAAGTTGAGTCATTTTTCTCTGTAACTTCATATCACTCTCCGCTCTGTGACCGTGCTGTCGTGATCCGTGGGGGGGGGGGGGGGGGGGGAGCTGACTCAGAACGAGCCGTAACATGTATCGCCTTAACAACGCCATCATCGTTGTTCATCATCGTTTGACTGCGTAACATGACACATACACACTGTCTATCATATTACATGTGGGTGATTTACCACAGGAGAGATTTTAGTGAGGTACAGAGGGACTATGTGCCCGGTCGTATTAGAATCATCGGACCGGTGGTCGTATGAGAAGAACAGCTAGGGTGTGGAATTGTCTACCGGCGAGCGTGTTTCCCGATTTCAACCTGGGAGTCTTCAAACGTCGTATTAACAAGCTGGATAGCACTTCTCTGGTTCGCAAATCTGCTGATATGATGTCTCACTGAGCGGGGTTTAACAAGCTGAGGTGAATTTGGCTGTTTTGAGTACCTCTGGTCCCTCGGCACAGCCACCCATGTTGTTGTTATTGTCGACAGCTGCCGACGCTTTGAAGGCGCTTGACACGAGGCCGTTGTGCGCAACAGCCACCCGTACTGAAAAAAAGGCGAGCTTGGGTCCGTCGTCGCCATGCGATTTCATCACATTATACCCTCTCCGCCCCCCTCCCAGCGCCGCCAGCGGGGTCTATACTCGCGCACGCATGCGCAAATGTGGTCTCAGTTACACGGTTCAATAAAATTGAAGCAATTTCATTGAAAGGCATTCATTGAAACATTGAAAGCGCAGTATGCGTCGAAGCTTTCAATGCGATGTTTAGGCGTTTCAATTTCATTGAAGCAATGAAATTGAAAGCAATATTGAACCGAAATTGAACCGTGTAACATTACCATAACATTATCTTCTTCAGTGTCTTCAAATGTCGTATCAACGGGCTAGACAGCCTAGCAACAGTCCGCAAATCTGCTGGCATGGCGCCTCACTGAGCGTGGTTTCGCGAGGAGTGGGGTTTTTGGCTCTGTCGACTGTACCATTGGTCTCTCGACACACACCCATGTTGGTTTACATAAAAAAATAAAAATAAATCATTACACAACATGTTCATGTCGCAAACGTCGCGTTGCGTTACGGGCAGATTTTACAAATGTGTACCCAGGCTTAAGGCGTCGAAAAGGTTTATCCTCGGCATAGTTAGTTGGCGTATTCTGTACAATTAGGATTGAGAGGTCGCGAGCTTCGGTCGTATCATTATGCCAAAGATATTTATTGATGTGAATGGTGCTCGCTCCCCCCCGTCGCCTGCCGACGACGACTAACCCTCCCGCTGTGTTCTAACCCCGCTTCCGCTAGCCACTTCACGCCTCCGGACGCGCGAGGAGCTTTTTGAATGTACGCTAATTTATTTTGACAATAACTCTTGTTTTGTAATCTTGTTCACATTCAGCGAATGTTTGTTAATTAAGTTAGATAGCCTAGAAGAAATTAATGCATTACACGAAACCAAATTTGATATGTCTTAAAGCGAAAACAAAAAAAAACTGTAAAAATGATAATAAAATCTCAATAATGATACTCGATACTTGGCTTTTATTTGTTTATTTTAATTTGAGTTAAAGATCCATTGATGAGGCAGATCATTCCGTTTATAATTAATCTAAAAGTTTTTTATTACCTAACGTAATTGTAGGTGGAAAGAAAATGTATGGTTGAGATCCAAAAAGTTGTTAAGAGTCTGTAATACCCAAAAAGTTGTTAAGAGTCTGTAATACCTCACATTGCGTCGCATGATATAGCATGGACGGCCTAACCTTGTCCCTTACTAGGTGGTAGGCTCAAATTGTAGCCGACTGGGTTGGTACCACCGTACTGGATGTAAGATGGCCGCATAGCAGCCTCGGTTGTGTTCTCCTCTAGTCCAGTATAGCCAGCAATCCAGGGAAGTCTCCGGTATGGCACCTACCTTCTCGGAGGTGATATTGGCTAGTCAGAGCATGCGCTTTGGCCCCTCTGACTCAGCCACCCATACCGGATTACATAAAAAAAAAACAGGCCGCACACATGCATTTCTCTAATACAAATGCTTGTCATGCGCATAGCCTGAGCACTACTACACTCGCAGAATTTTATGCTCACCGTCATGCGTGAATGTATTTGTACGCCTCAGGTTAGAACGAACGACCTATACATACACTGAAATCAACAATTACTGCATCCATCACTCTGTAATGCGAGGTTTACTTACACTCAGCCCTACAGGGCAGGGAAGTGAGCAGGGCAGTATGCAGCGCGAGAATGTAACAGCGCGAGTATCGTGTTGTGTACGATACCTGAAAGCCATTGTCGTGCCTGCTGTTCCTGCGATCCTACTCCTTCGCCCGGAGCGAACCAATAAGCCGATATTCGTTTGGTCGGTTAAGTAACTTGTTAGCTCAGTGGTAAGCATGTAGGGTTTGCATTTTTTTGGCCCAGGGGTTCGAATCCCACCGAATCTTTTTGGTTTTTTTTTAGTTTTTTTTTCCTTTTTTAAGCAATGTTACGGTGTTTAAATTGTTTTAGGGTGTTTAGTTTTTTTTATAACCACCTAAGAATTATTTTCGGAAATACAAACTTGTAACAAAAACGACATGCACCGCCTCAAAATTAGGTTAGGGTTAATATATAGAATATCTATATATTGATTATTTTTTTTTAAACCACCAAAACATCATTTATTTATCACTTCAAGGAGTGGTTCCGCAGGATCGCAGGAACAGCAGGCACGACAATGGCTTTCAGGTGGCGCACCGGTATCTTGTTTACATTCTCGCGCTGCATACTGCCGCAGCCCTGCTCACTTCCCTGCCCTGTAGGGCTGAGTGTAAACCTCGCATAATAAATAAATGGTGAAGTTGAGTTCTAATGCCTAATGTATATTGATGTTTGGTGAAAACATAATTCCAATAATTTTTTCAATAGATAGGTATGATAATATATAAGTGGTAGTATTCAATAACTATTCTAAATTAGATCATGAAACTGTGCATAATAATAGGTAATAAATAACTAATCTCAATAAAAAGCTGGTCTCATGTTTTTTTTACATTTTAAAAAGAACCATTATTTTCACCGTACAAAACTATTTACATAAACACGTTTTGCACTCAGTTAAAATATTGAATAGTTTGTACATAACAATTTCAGATGAGAATATTTTCTTGTTTCATACTTTTTAGAGCGTGATTTTGCAGTAGTCGGGTTTTACCTGAAGGAAGACCAGTTGAGCAGTAGGGTAAATGTTCACTGAACATTTACTTATTTTTGTATACCTACCTTTTATTTATTTTTGTATACCTGACTGAACATTGTTCAGTCAGGTATACAAAAAGATGACCCACTGCTCAACTAAGTTGAGTTATGGACTATGGAGATTTGAGATTGGAGAATAAATTAAAATGTTCGCATACCATTGATGTATGTCCCACTCCTCATTGCTCAACTCAGTTGAGCAATCTAGTATGGGAACGCGCGGAAAAGAAAGCCTTGACGCGGTTAACGCGATACAAAAATATAATTATTAGATAATTATTAGTGGACTATAAATCATATAGCTAACGATAGTTTAAAACCCTTTATATCCCGAAAAAGTTATTTTAACATGCGTTAAAGTTCTGAAAAAAAATCGTTTCTAGCGCCATCTATGAGCCCTTCAAAAACGCCTTAAAACGTCGCTATCGTGAAAACGTTGCAATATGTGCTCACTCCCTGCTTGTGTTTAAAGTTTAAACATATAAACAACCCTTATAAATAAACATAAACCTCCATTAAATAAAAAAAAAGCATAGGGTTGCACTCCGGGAGTGCCGACAGAAGTGAAAACTTAAACATCAACGTTGTGCATTTTTGAATATTTTGGAATGGTTAGGGAATAATTTCGCACTAATTGTTTTATTTATCATTATAAAAGTACTATCATTTATGCGGTAAAATACAATATTCATTTATTGCGCTATCGTAGACAAACATGACAATTTATATTACATAAAAAATTTAACACTACAGAACTGTTATAATTATTTTACATCAAAAAGTTTATTTCTCAGAAAAATCAACTTTCATCCATAATTCAACGAATCTTACGCTTTGGCTACGGATCTGACGCGAGTTTAACATTTTTACCCATCTAAAAAAAGTGCCAAGCGCCGCTAAAGAAGTTTTCACTTCAAAAAAAACATAAATTTCTGGTGAAAATTTAAAATGTTCACAGTATTTCAACAGTAACTTCGTCCTACAATCTACTGTTCTCCCTACCAAAGATGAATACATAGGTCCATCTTTTTTTTATTTTTTGAAGAGAAAACTTCTTTAGGGGCGCTTGGCACTTTTTTTAGATGGGTAAAAAATGTTAAGGTGTGTCCACATTATCGTGACATGACTCCGTGACCGTGTCAGTCACGCGTGTCAGTACGGTAAGTGTGGACGGTATTTGTCACGCTGACAAATGTCACGACGCACTGTCCCCGTGCGATCCATCCCGATCGCGCGGCAGGACATCGGCAGCGACAGAACAAACGGTGAATTGGGGCGGACATTGTACGCCGTGACACTTGCTAGTGTGGACGATGCACTGTGTACTGTCCCGCACAAATGACACGTGTCACGAACCGATCCGATCCGATGTCACGCTGATAATGGCACGTGTCACGAGCCATTATCAGCGTGACATGGCGCGTCCACACTTGCGTTTTTGTCACGCGCACAGTCACGCGTGTATGTCACGAGTTATCAAAGCTACGGTCACGGGGTATTGGTGGATCGCGTCGCGACGAGTCGATTCCGCCCCGCACCCTGCCCGCCAGTCAGCCCCCCCGCGCCATGGCCACTCAGTTTGATGTGGTTTGCGCTCGCGCATGTTTAGGTGGGTCCACATTTGTGACATAACCGCGTAACAAGACGAGTGACCTAACGACAGTATTGCTACGCTTAATGTGGACGGACTATACTCGAGTCGTGACATTCTGCCAGGACAAAATACCGTGACACCTCTATTCAATCATTGTAGTTGCGATCACTAAACATGCAAAACTAAAAGGTGGGTCCACATTATCGTGACATGACTCCGTGACAGTGTCAGCAGTGGCGGGCCTCTCATACAAGCCAAAAAGCCCGGCTTGCCCTAGGTCGATCAAACAAAGCTCGAAAGCAAATCGAAAACGAAAACAGTCGATAGTACCTACTTCAATTTCATTTTAAATATCGCGCCACGTGCCATTCGCGCGCGCCCAAGGTCATTGAGTCGACGACGCGGCGCGGGGACTTCGTCGTTCGTAAGTATCATTCGGAATTGCTCGTGAACTCTCGCCTCGATGCGATGGATGAAATTAGTCAAATACGAGCGTACATTAGTCATCTCGCTTGTTCCCGCTGTTATTCTAGCATAATTTTATTTCCTTCTCGTTCTCGAGTACCATACAATTTTTAGCCTAAAGACACCCATAGCACAGAATAGAAATAATAATATATGAGTATGTATAGCGATTAGTTTGAGGAAATATGCTAAGACTAATTCGTTCCGTAGTGCGAAAGCGTACTCAGTATTAGTGCTATCTCAGTTTTTCAATAGAAGAACGCCAAAGACGTGTCTACTGATGTCTAATGTAGGCGTAGAAGTTTGAAGTGATTGATCGGAGGATTGCGAGTATGTTTGTTAATAAGAAAAAAATTCTCATATCTGTCGTCATTGTCAGTTCGTGTTGTATGTGCGCGCGCGTGTTGTGCTTGTGAATATTCGCTGTTTTGTTCGTAAATACAGAAAAATGGACCGGTAAGTGATGTTTTTTCTCTTTTTCATTATATTCCGGACCTATTGAGTACATTTGTTTGTACTGAGTTGAGATGCATTTTACGTAAAAAATCGAAGAAAAGTCCTACTCCATACTGACAATTTTTTCGTGTTTGTTGTTGTCAAAGCTTGTTTCTCAAAATAAATCGGTTTTTTGGAGAAAGTGAGGTGACAGAAATGTTCCTTAGTTCTCTAGTTCTATTACCAATTTGCGTTCGTGATAAATTTATAAAAATATAAAATCAGAGAGAGGTCGCAATTTTCACATAACACAACTTTACATAATAATTTTGTTACCCAGAATATGTAATATACATAAAAAAAAGCCTTTATAGCTAGAATATTTATCTGTAAATACAATCCATTCGTTAGTTCATAAAGTTTCATGGAAAAATCTTTCAAAATGATTTTTTTTCTAACACCTTCACCTACGCCAGGTGGGCGGGCGCCACCTGGTGTACACCTGGTGTAGGCGAAGGATTCTTTTGTTTTATGCTCCCAAAGTTGAAGGGCTAAGAAATAATAATCTTTGGTTAGTTATATTATATCCATGGCGGGTGGCGGCGGCGGGCGGGACGTCGGACGTCGGCTCTCTCTTCGTTCTCTCTCTGGCATGCTATGATATGTATGATATGTGTTGATAAGTCACAATAATTCTATCAACCATAATATGCCTCCAGTGTGCTATTGATAATTAATTATTAACAAGAGTCTTCATAGTAACTGCACTGCACTGCAGTTGGTTTGCATAGATTTTTTAATTACCATTTTCTATAAAATTGTGATACAAGCATGTTTATTTCATTTACTGACTGACAGAATAGTCATATATTATATTTTGTATGAAATATTTGGCTTCGGCTTGCTCTACGATCTGACCCTAGGCCCGCCACTGAGTGTCAGTCACGCGTGTCAGTATGGTGTGTCAGTGTGGGTAGTTTTAAGGTGGGTCCACATTTGTGACATGTCCGCGTAACAAGACGCGTGACCTAACAACAGTACTTGCTACGCTTAATGTGGACGGGCTAATACTCGAGTCGTGACATTCCGGCAGGACAAAATACCGTGACACCTCTATTTCAATCATTGTAGTTGCGATCACCGCGCAGCCACTTTTCCAAAATGGCAGCAAAACTAAAACTGCGCGAGCGCAAACCACATCAAACTGAGTGGCGATGGCGCGGGGGGGCTGACTGGCAGACAGGGTGCGGGGCGGAATCGACTCGCCGCGACGCGATCCACCAATACCCCGTGGCCCGTGACCGTAGCTTTGATAACTTGTGACATACACGCGTGACTGTGCGCGTGACAAAAACGCAAGTGTGGACGCGCCATGTCACGCTGATAATGGCGGACATCCTTTGAAAAGACCGCCTTCGATCGGATCGGCTCGTGACACGTGTCATTTGTGCGGGACAGTATATAGTACATCGTCCACACTAGCAAGTGTCACGGCGTACAATGTCCGCCCCAATTCACCGTTTGTTCTGTCGCTGCCGATGTCCTGCCGCGCGATCGGGATGGATCGCACGGGGACAGTGCGTTGTGACATTTGTCCGCGTGACAAATACCGTCCACACTTACCGTACTGACACGCGTGGCTGACACGGTCACGGAGTCATGTCACGATAATGTGGACCCACCTTTAGGTGAGGTCGTTGTGATTACGCCATTGATTTCCTGTCTGTTAGCTGCATCGGATATTCGTTTGGACATCCATATGTTCAGCAGGTATATTCTTGTAAATTCTTACAGCGGAATCAGCGCTGTTGTGGCGCTGAGAGCCACTTAGCAAAGCGGCTCTCAGCGCCACATCAGCGCTGATTCCGCTGTCAGAATTTACAAGAATAGACCTGCTGCTGGTGTAGGGATGTATTAATTTTTTTACCTCATGATCGGGGATTCGAGACACTTGTGCAAAAAAAAACTTTTTCTTTTGGACGTGTATGCATTGTTAGTGCAATAAAAATGGGTTATTTTTTATATCCACAACGGAAGTATTTACTTACGAAAAGCCCCAGGGGCTATACAGGGTGTTGTAACGGCCACTAAATTAAATTTAGGAAATCATTATTGGGATCAATAGTAACAAAAAAGTCAAATAACTTTTTTCTGAATTGCCTTTAAATAAAAAGTTACAGATTTCATACAAACTAATTGATTTATTCAGTGTAAAAGGATCTAATGTTCCTCACGAACGTGGGAATGATAGGCGCGCGGTGAGTGAGCGAGCAGGGACGAGTGCGCGGAGAGAGTAGATGCGCGGCGGCGGCGCGGTGTGAGTCTTTCGACCCTGGCCGTTCCCACGCGAGCACCCTCACCCCGCGCGCGTCAAATTACACTAGACGAAAACATAAATTTCAAAAATTCATATCTCCAAAACTAGACACTTCAGAGAAAAACTTTATTTACTTTTTTGTCTCGGTAAAACATGAGGATTGCGCTGGTGAAATAAATGTACTTGCCGTTACACCACTCTGTATATAGCAAAGTGTCAGGAGCGATACTACAAAGAGACACTCGTCTGTCCGGTCGGTTCAAGTGTGCGAACGCAATTCGTTTACTATTTTACTCGTTCAACTAAAAGTCGACCAACCGACTCGCCTCGTGAGAACGCGGCATTCGTTAACATTTCAACAATACAGTCTGGCCGCGACGCTGATCGGCCCCGAGCCCGACGTATCCAAAAGCCTAGTTCACATAGTAGAGTTAGCGGTAGAGTGGACTAAGTACCTACTATTTTGCCCTACTAACTCTACTGTTTTCGGTAGAGTAGCTGTAGTGAAATTCAAATAATAGTAATCTGTGGTCAGTAATTCTATGTCAAACTCGACATTGTGAAATGTCTGTCGTTGCATTATTTTCTTAAATAAAACCTATTACGAGAAAGGCATTTATTTTCACAACAATTTATTCAAGAAAATAAAAATAATTAAGTACTTAGATCATGAATCAGTGATGGAGAAGTTCCTACGACCAAACCGATTTGAGGCGAACCCGTCTCAAAAACACTCAGATAAATTTATGAGTTCCAGACACTTGAACGTGCTCCATGAAAATGAAAATGACAACATACCATCTTCTTCTGCTGCTCATACAAAGAAATCCGAGAAAGCTGACGCTTGTTATTTCTGTGGAAACGAACCTCGACATCCACGTCGTAAATGTCCTGCATTCAACTCTACTTGTCTGAAATGTTTAAAACTGGGACACTTCGCGAAAGTTTGCCGATCTGCTAAGCAAAACGCCGTAATGAGTGCAGAAGAGCCCAATTGTAATTTTTTTTTGACAGCTGCAGCCCCCATCGGCTTGCGTAAAACTACAGTTCCCGTCACAGTCAACGATATACCAGTACAGGCGCTAATAGACACTGGAAGTACTAGCACTTTCATAAGTCGCAACCTGATTGAACAATATGGTTTTCCTAAAACAAACCACAAGGAAACAATAACGTTAGCTTCCAAATCAAGTCAAACCCAAGTCGAAGGAATATGTCATGCTAACATACATGTAAAAGGACACACTCATAACAATATTCCGATGCTTATATTGAACGACCTATGCGCTGATATAATTCTTGGAAATGATGTTTTTGAAAATCATCAAACTCTCGAAGTCGCTTTTGGAGGCCCCAGAACCCCGCTAAAAATCTCATGCAACACACTAACTATGGCATTGGTACAACCAGTGAAACTTTTTGAACACTTGGATACTAATTGCAAACCGATTGCTGTCAAATCACGCAAGTATTCTGACGTCGACACAAAAGCTTCTTGAGAATGGTATTATAGAACCAAGTTCATCGCCGTGGCGAGCTCAACTTTTAATAACGACCAATCAAAATCACAAGAAGAGAATGGTCGTAGACTATTCAAGGACTATCAACAGATTTACCCAACTCGATGCGTACCCCCTGCCCAACATGGAAGAATTAATATCGAAAGTTACCCAGCATAACGTTTTCAGTAAAGTAGATCTGCGCAGCGCGTATCATCAGATTCCCATCATGCAGGAAGACAGAATCTACACAGCTTTCGAAGCGGCTGGCAATCTGTACCAATTTACAAGAATACCTTTTGGAGTGACTAATGGTGTAGCACTTTTCCAGAGAGTAATGGATGATATAATTAGAAAAGAAGATTTACAGGGAGTATACACTTACCTTGACGACATTACTATTTGCGGGTTAGATAAAACCGACCATGATCGCAAATTAGCGAGATTCATGCACGTAGCTTTGGATTATAATTTAACCATTAATGAGGAGAAAAGCTCCTTTGGTCTGAACACCATAAATCTACTCGGTTATTTAATATCTAAAAACGACATAAAACCTGACCCAGACCGCTTAAAACCATTACTGGAACTCCCTGTCCCACAGGATTTAGCTTCTATGAGAAGAGCAATTGGCATGTTTTACCATTATTCTAAGTGGATTCCCAAATTTTCCGACAAAATTAATAAGCTAGTTACTTCATCGTTTCCAATAAATAATGAAGCTCAGCAGGCTTTTCAAAATTTAAAAACCGATGTAAGTAAATCAGCTATCTCAGCAATAGATGAAAATGTTGAATTTACAGTCGAAACTGACGCATCCGACTTTGCTATCGCCGCTTCCCTATCACAAGCTGGCAGACCCGTTGCATTCTTTTCAAGAACTCTGTGTGCAAGCGAACGGCATCATTCTTCAATAGAAAAAGAAGCGTAAGCGATTGTGGAATCGCTTCGTAAATGGAGACAATTTCTCCTAGGGCGACCATTCAAGTTGATCACAGACCAAAGGTCTGTCTCTTTTATGTTTGACATGAAACACACTAGTAAAATAAAGAACGAGAAAATAGAAAGGTGGCGACTCGAATTATCATCTTACAAATTTGACATAATCTATAGACCAGGACATGAAAATCTCTCAGCTGATGCATTATCCAGAGTATGTGCGAATCTTCATTCTGATTCAAAGCTTATGCAGCTGCACTCGTCGCTGAGTCATCCTGGCGTTACAAGAATGGTTCACTGGATTCACAGTAAAAACTTACCTTATACAGTCGAGGAAGTAAGGAAAATGACTGCACAGTGTAGCATTTGTGCAGAAGTAAAACCAAGATTTTTGCATAATAGAGGTACTCTAATAAAAGCTACTGCTCCATTCGAAAGGCTAGCTGTAGATTTTAAGGGACCTCTTCCATCTTCTACAAATAACAAGTACATACTTACTGTAGTAGATGAGTATTCGAGATTCCCGTTCGCATTACCTTGCTTTGACCTTAGCACGGCTACGGTAGTAAAGCATTTAACAAACTTATTCTGGATATTTGGAATGCCGGCCTATATACATTCATATCGTGGCTCTTCGTTCATGTCTCAAGAACTGAAGCAGTTTCTACATTCCAAAGGAATTGCAACAAGCCGAACGACTGCATATAATGCCCCAGGAAATGGACAAACTGAAAGATATAACGGAACAATATGGAAAACTGTACAGTTGACTCTTAAAACTAGATCAATGCCTAGAACAATGTGGGAGCAAGTATTACAGGAATCTTTACATGCTATTCGATCTTTGCTTTGTACAGCAACTAATTGTACTCCACATGAAAGAATGTTCTCTCACAGCCGTCGATCAAGCAATAGAGAATCTATTCCTAGTTGGTTGGCTAAACCTGGAACTATACTTATGAAACGGCACAACCGAACGAGCAAATATGAACCGCTAGTAGAGGAAGTTGAACTTCTTGAAGCCAATCCAGCGTATTCCTATGTCAAACTCCGAGATGGAACTGAAACTACAGTTTCGAATAGACACTTAGCCCCAACTGGAACCAGTACTGAGTATGCGCCTCTCATTTCTAATTCTCCTGAGACAGACAACCCCGCTGCTGGACCTGATGTGATGGAGGACCAAGAGAGCCATGTTGAACCTATCATCGATGTTGAACCTGGACCGTCAGCCGATCGTAGTCATGAGATCTCACAGCCTCTAACCCTGCCCCTACGTTCGTCTACAAGATTACGTAGAGTGCCTGAACATTTTTCTGACTATTGTTTGAATTTTAAGTAGCGGTGAATGTAGTGAAATTCAAATAATAGTAATCTGTGGTCAGTAATTCTATGTCAAACTCGACATTGTGAAATGTCTGTCGTTGCCACGAGTCAGTAAGCCTGGATACGAAATACGGCATCGTTTGTATGAGAACCGAGGTAGCCGCCAAAGGGGCGTGAAGTCTGAGGCGGGAGCGGCGCATGGAACGCCGTGATTGGCCGAGCGAGTAGGTAGCCAAGTGACGCCAGTCTTCCATACGTTTGAACGGGATTCATACAATAAGTCGCTCATTGTGTCGATTCGCGATGAAAAGATGAAACGGATTTAACAATATTTAACCCTTCTTTACATCAAGGGAATAATATAACTTTCTCTTAAATGAACAAAGGCAACGCCCCTTTCACAATTTTGCGAATTTGCAGATTTTCGCATAAACACGATAATAGTTCTAAGTTCTGAGATACCTCGGATACTTTATTATAAATCTACATAAAATTTCCAAAACAATGATATGTAAGACCTCGTACATTGGTATTATCTTATTGGAGTATTTGTTATTGGAATTTTCCAAAATTAAAAAAATAATGTTAGAAAGTCGAAAAGTTTTGTAACCAAAAAAAAAATAATTATATTATTAACAACTATTTGCTAATTACTTAGCCAACGATATGACAAATTATATTGCAATATGACTTCGCGAAAAATTCGCGAAAATCTACCCTACCATAAAAAATTTATGAGTACCCACCTCGATATTTAATTTTTTTACGGTAAAATGAGGTTTTCCAGGCTTTGCCTTTTTTAACAAACTAACCAGCCATACCCACCTGGATATTTAATTTTTTTACGGTAAAATGAGGTTTTCCAGGTATGACCAAAACAAATTATCACGTGATAGATGGGTAGATCTCATCGAGACGTTCAGTTTGAGTACCAACACGATGGGTCTAAGTTCAGTGGTTCTCGAGATATGACCAAAACAAATTAACACGTGACAGATGGGTAGATCTCACCGAGACGTTCAGTTTGAGTACCAACACGATGGGTCTAAGTCCAGTGGTTCTGTAGATATGACCAAAACTAATGATCACGTGACAGATGATAATTCCGACCCCTCACTCGCATGATCGCATCGCATTTCGCATTTAGATGCTAGCTAGCTAGCTAGCAGCGGAGCGCAGGCGCTATATAGCATTTAGCATTTAGCAGTACCACAGATAAATAGCACATACTTCATTGCTTTGTGCGTTCCAAAACAAACGAACCAACAAAGTTTTACGAACGAAACAGCAATGCTAACTAAAATTAAATGTGATTATTGCTTAGCATTTAGCATTAATTTTTATTCATCAGGGCGCTTAGCAGTGCTAAATGCTAACAGGGTATTCATTATGAATTAATTTTGTTAATGCTAAGCATAACAAGACTAATTCCCGGTAGACGCATGACCTAAAGAAATTAATTCCTTTAGAGTCGCTCAAAAGTAAAAACCGGTAGGTACTGGTTGAATGAAGAAAGCGCGATAAACGAATATTGAACGAGGAAACCTGCTGAGGTTGACTAGAAGAAATGTCCTTTGGCAATAAGGCAGAATGCATGAAATATCTGTATACATTTAACATACATATTTATCAATAAACAAACAAAATTACAAGAGCTAACTGCATCCAACACGATAGTCGACCTATGGTGGGTAAGCAGAAAAGAGCTCTCCATACATATTTACGCCGATGTTTGTTACTGAAATTCAAGCGAAAAATGCTATCAAATTGAATGAAAGTACTTACTCGTGAAAGGTGACTCCATCTGTGTTCAAGTTTGAATTTTTCGACGACTTTTTGCACCAAAGCACTGCACAATGAGGCATTTTGTGACAGACGCGCACGTTCGCTCCGCCTGAGCGGCGGACGGAGACTAAGATCGGTCGCCGGCGCTAGACTGACGCGCTGGCGCGTGTGCGCCGACGCGCGGCTACCCCTGTCCTCCTATGTATAGCGTATCCAGACTTACTGACTCGTGGTCGTTGCATTATTTTCTTGAATAAAACCTATTACGAGAAAGGTATTTTTTTTCACAACAGTAGCCGTCCACACGCAAAAGTAGTGTGGTAGAGTAGAGTAGGCAGTGTAAGATAAAAACACTACAATGAGCATCGCCCGCCGTCATTCTGCAGTTAGAAATTCTTCAATAAATCTATCTGGTGTTTTGATGGGCGAAATTACTTTAGCTCTCGAAGAAGAACAGAACAAAAGGAAACGATTATGGACTCGAGGTTGGATCAAAAGAAGAGAAACGCACGGAGCGTCTGCACTCCTTTTGAGAGAACTCGCTGAATAAACAAAACATTAATTCCTACTAACTTCCTAATAACTACCTTAGGTAGGTTCCAGAAACAAATTGCCGGCTGGGCACGGCGAGCTATTAATTATTCTACATAAACGCGTCCACACGCGGGCGAGTGGCCGGTAGAGTAGAGTAGGCGGGTGGTGGGGGAAAACAGTAGTAGAGCTACTCTACCACCGTGCTTTCCAATCTACCGAATTCTAGTAACTCTACTCTACCGATTGCGTCTACATTGGTAGAGTGAGGGGGCTATTTAGTACTCGCCCTACTAACTCTACCGCTAACTCTACTAATGTGAACTAGGCTTAAGTAAAGCTGTATATAAGGTGTTTCAAAATTAGTTAATAGTACGCTACTGTATAGTTATAGTACTGTATCATATAGGGTGTAAAACCTATATACAATTTTTTGGACCTTCGGCTTTTTTTTATGTAAAATATTTTTTATGTACTTATTTAAATAAAAAAATAGGTGGTTGATTTTTATAGCCTAACGATTCAGTTTCATAACAGTAACAAAAAAGTCTTCATTACCATTATGATGTAACACGTGTAAGCTGGTAAAAAAAATCAAATTCTTTCTATTCCATAGTAATAAAACTAAAATTGTGGTTTTTCACAATAATTTCTGAAAGAAAGAGATCTATGTGTTGGAAGACTTTTTTGTTCCTGGCAGAAAGTGAAACGATTAAGAGATTTTTTTTTTACATTTTACATGAAAAACATTTTTTTTTGTAAAAAAACAATCCTTTGTTCTTCAAAAGTGATGTATTTCCGATACTGAACCCCCCCTTTATATACACGGCGGGGTCAGTCAGTCAGTACGAGTCGGAATCGGGCGTGGTGTAGTCATCGCTAGTATAGTTTAGACGTAGCGGGAGGACGGGGCGCGGGGGCCGCGCGCGGCGCGGGACCGCCGCCCCCGGCGCCCGCACGCACGCACTCAAGTCCACCACGGTCAGGCGCGGCGCGTGCACTGCGAACCCTGGAAAGCATACAACTCGAACTTCATATAATGAAAAAAATATTTACCGAAAACAACATTAAGAAAATGTTATGAAATTAAGGGGTATGACTCCCTTCTTATATTACTAGGTGGTAGGGTTTAACCCTCCCGGGTTGGTACCACCATACTGAATTAAAGTTCGGTCGAAACGGCTATGTAAATAGTTTGTGTTTTCCGTCCAGTTCAGTGTAGCCGGAACGGCCGAAGGGAAGCACTGACGTGGCATCAAGTTCATCCGGTGTTATGGGCTAACATCAAGGATGTTGTAGGTGATGTAGCCAACCGTGTCAGTTTCCATAAAAAATACAAAAATCTGCTGTGAAGTGGTTTATTCTGAAAGTGCAAATGGTACTTAGAACATTGCCACTCGACGTCGGTGGCTAGCCCCTCTTACTACTTGAAACAGAAAATAATTTATAACATAAAAGTAATATTGAAAAAAAAAAAACAAATTAAAAAACATTGCACCGACTTCAAAAAAAGAAATTTAATAGAACTTAAAAGTGTTAAATAATATTTTGATTCATATTCGGACCCTTGAGTTGAAGGCGGTACAAAAGCAAAAAAGGGGTCCATCTATCAATTTTAAGGTGGTTATATGAATATCCTTATTATTATAACTCAAGAACCACTTTATCATACGGTTTTCACTGTTACATTCTGTCGCTTCTCAATATGGTTACATACAAGTATGTAACCACACACACTGTATCCCGACAATCAGGGTAAGCAGAGTAATCGGTGTTGTGCTGCAAGAACTCTGGAAAATTGCAACACAACATCGACCACCAAGTTTAGCAAAGTATTCGGACAAGATAACTATCAAGCAGCAAGTAAGGCACAAAGACCCACCTGCTGCACGACTCGGTGGAGGGACCGTGCCAAGTTGAGAGGTGGCAAGCCTGTCGCCCTTTAGCGCGGCATCTCGTCCTTATCCCTTAGTTGCCTTTTACGACATGCACGGGGAGAGACGCAGTGGGGCTATTCTTTTTAAGTACCGGCATCACACAGTTCTCAATATTATGGTTTTAGGCTATAAATCATAACGCTACGTCATCGGCGGCCTGAGCTGTGAGCAAAACAAGTTGTGCGAAGCAAGGCCGCGGGCAAAAGCTACTAATTTAATAAATAAAACCGTTTAAAAACCGGCAGAGTGCGAGTCGAACTCGTGCACCGAGGGTTCCGTATCGCCATGTCATGGCCAGCGCCACTCTCGCCATCTATGTATTAGTTAAAATGCTTCATACTCTTTTCGGTAGATGGCGCGCATACACTTTTTAGTTTCTTGTATGGGGACCCCGTGAATTTTTTACTTTTTCTTATTTTTCTTATTTGTTTTTATATTGGCCATAATAACACATATTCTGTGAAAAATTCAACGGGCTACCTATTACGGTTCAAGAGATACAGCCCTCGGACAGACGGACAGACAGACAGACGGCTTAGGCTTAGTAATAGGGTCCCGTACGACGGATACGGAACCCTAAAAATCATAACGTTTCTCCATGATGGCCGCGAGTCGCATACCTGTGATGAGCGGCACGATGGGGTCGCGGTGGTTTGTGTGACGCGCTGTACGCACGGGCCTGCGCGTGCGCCGCTGCGGGGGCGGCGAGCCCGGCGGCAGCGGCGGCGAGACGGTGCGCGGCGCGAGGCACCGCACGCGTCGCTCTGGCGACGAGTCCGAGGACTCCGCTGCAGCCTGCCGTTCGACATTTGAGATGAAACGAACAAGCTACATACTATCATCCTTCCTTCCTTCCTTCCTTTTACCTATAATAAAATCCAACGTCTGCTTTCTGTCTGTCTGTCTGTCTGTCTGTCCGCTTATAACTCGAGAACCACTGAACCGATTTTAATTAAAAATATTGTACGGATAGCTTGATTCTGCCCATCAACCATAGGCTACTTACTATCACGCTAAATGACTTATGAGGTTAGCATAGAAGTCAAATATGAGAGCGGGCGGAGCCGCGGGCACATTTACCTTTAATAAAATCGACAGGCAACCTTTAATAAAATCCAAAGTCTTTCTGTCTGTATCTCTGTCTGTCCGCTTATAACTTGAGAACCACTGACCCGATTTTAATACAGTTTGCTTCTACGGATAGCTTGGTTCTCTTATCAATTATAGGCTACTTTTGATCACGTTAAATGGCTTATGAGGTTAGCAGAGAGAGAAGTCAAATATGAGAGCGGGCGGAGCCGCGGGCACAGCTAGTCTAAGTATATTATTAGGAATGGGACTAGTTAGACGTATCGTGTGGTGCCGATAGTTAAAAATTATACCTAGCCCACATCTCTCTGCATCTCTCCCCGTGCATGTCGTAAAAGACGACTAAAGGATAAGGACAAATACGGCATTAAGGGCGACAGGATGGCCACCTCTCACCTAGGCACGTTGCTGAACGTGGTTATTGGCGTTGTGCTGTAATTTAGCGGAGTTCTTGCAGCACAACACCGATTACTCTGCTTACCCCGATTGTAGAGATACAGTAGCCTCTGCCGTGTATGTATATAACGTGCTTCGTTATTTGTCAAAAATTTCGGGAGGGTTACATAGACACTCAAATAAACACGTTACGCAAAAAAAAATATATGTTTTTAGCATTATTTTCGAGAAATTTTACAAAACATGTTTGCTACCTAAACATTAACCTGTGTGTAACAGTGTAACTTGCATTTTACGGGGTAATGACCGTGCTATGTTCAAACGCAGAACAGCTGTTTGTTGTAAGTAAGTCACAAGGTTACTATGATTGGTTTTTACAGCTACTTATTTGATTTAATTTTTTTGTTAGGAGAAAAAATGATCCTATAAACATATTTTTTTTTCTTACGTAAAGTGTTTGAGTGCGTATGTAACCCTCCCGAAATTTTTGACATAAATAACGAAGCACCTAGTAGACGTTCCGGGCCATACGTCCAGTATAGATTCCAGTTTCAAGAGCGACGGTGGCCAAGTTTAGTGGTCTGGGCGTCCGTCGGTTTCTCTTGCGATAAGTCCAAGGTTCTAATCCGGTCGGCGTGTACCAATGAGTTTTTGTGACGAAACATTTATGTCCATACCTAACACCTGCTGCTTCACCGTTCGGAACCGTTGTAAAACGTTGAGACAGGATAGGCTAAATAAAATTCAGTTCCGGTTACGCTAAGATGTTGCTCCCATACAAACCGATTTTTTTCGCCCGCCGAAATAAATTTACGGTAAGTAAGCGGGCTTACTTACTTTCTTCTTTTTAAATACGAATTTCACGCGAGCGAAGCCACGAGAAAAAGTTAGTAGAGAGCGTTTCAACTAAAAGTTCCCTTCGTCGTTGTGTTGGCTCTACAGTCAGTGCTTAAATTCGTGTTGCCAGATTGTGAAGATTATATTACCTAATAATGTAATCGGTATTTACCGTATAATAAATACGGTATATACCGAAAATTACGGGTAAATCTGTACACATAGCAACACTCAACGCTGTTTTGATAGATAGACAGTGGACCCAACATAACGGCGAGGGGAACTTTTATGCGAGGTTTACACTCAGCCCTATAGGGCAGGGAAGTGAGCAGGGCAGTATGCAGCGAGAGAATGTAAACACGATACTCGCGCTGATACTCGTCATGCCGCTCGCGCTGCCGATGCTCCCGAAATTGTCGGTTTTTCGTGCGGGAGTCAAAGGACTGGCAGCATCGACGCGAGTATCGTGTTCACATTCATCCCTCTCGCTCACTTGCCCCCGCGCCGCCGCCGGCCGTTCGTCGAGCTTGTATTGTCTGCGTTCGAAAAACACTCATTATTATTGTATTTAATTATATTTATTTTATTAGATTGATAGAATTTATTTATTGCTACACAACATTTTTACATAAGCAAGAAGTTCGCCGCAAGAACTTCGTCCGCCATGACGAGTGAACATGTGCAATAATCGCGGCGGCGGCAGGAGCAGTATCATGGGCTGAGTGTAAACCTCGCAGAAACGCTCTAAAGAATAGGGAAGAGCATGGACCTGGTGTTCAGCGCGACGCCGCCTGGCGCGCAGCGCGCGTGCGCGGCCGCGGCTGTCGCGCTTCTTGCCCGCGCTGTCGGCGGCGGCGCCGGCGCGCGGGGGTATCACGCCAATATGGCGGTAGTAGTCGCATAGGGACTTGGCCAGCGCGCGCCCAACGCGCCCGTCTGCTCGTGCAAGCTGAATGAAGGTGAATATTGAGCGAAGGGATAAGTATCAACCCAGTTACAAAATTAGTATTTTTTTAGTAAGTATACATAAACTATTGGCGAGAGCCCATCTGAGAGGGATTTAGTAATTGTCTTGAATTTCGTTGAGCGTTCTCTCTATCCCTTAGGTACTCTGGGCCCTAAGGAATGGAGAAGATGAGTACTATGAGGCTGATATTAACAAATTATTGTTGAAAGCCCTTAAAATAAATTTAAAAAAAAATCTTTAAAAGGATACAAGCATCTTCCGTGTAATGCAGATACGGCCCCCTAGGTGTCACCCGGCGTCCTCCCAACGACACGAGGAGCGAGTACGCGTCCACGGCCGGCCTGCCGATCACGAGGCTCCTTCGAGCCGTGCCCGTCTTGGCCGAGTCCGAGTTGAACAGGCAGCCGTCGGCGCGCCACGCCTCCACGCGCGCCGCTATGAATTTCGGCAGTACCGCGTGACGTTCGAACCTTCACGGCACGTTCCGCGCAAACAAACGCAATGAGTGAGTGTGTGGCTAGATCTCGCAATGCGTTTGTGAGTGTGTGGCTAGATCTCGCGATGAGTTTGTGAGTGTGTGGCTAGATCTCGCAATGAGTTTGTGAGTGTGTGGCTAGATCTCGCAATGCGTTTGGAAGTGTGTGGCTAGATCTCGCAATGAGTATGTGAGTGTGTGGCTAGATCTCGCAATGAGTTTGTGAGTGTGTGGCTAGATCTCGCAATTCATTTGTCAGTGTGTGGCTAGATCTCGCAATGCGTTTGTGAGTGTGTGGCTAGGTCTCGCGATGCGTTTGTGAGTGTGTGGCTAGATCTCCCATGCGTTTGTGAGTGTGTGGCTAGGTCTCGCGATGCGTTTGTGAGTGTGTGGCTAGATCTCCCATGCGTTTGTGAGTGTGTGTCTAGGTCTCGCAATGAGTTTGTGAGTGTGTTGCTAGATCTCGCAATGAGTTTGTGAGTGTGGGGCTAGATCTCGCAATGAGTTTGTGAGTGTGTGGCTAGATCTCGCAATGAGTTTGTGAGTGTGAGGCTAATGTCGCAATTGTACCGTGTGGGGCCGGTACTTTAAAAGAATGGCCCCACTGCATATCTCCCCGTGTATGTCGTAAAAGGCGACTAAGGGATATGACTCCCTTTTTATATTACTAGCTGGATGGTTTAACTCGCCCGGGTCGATACCACCGCACTGAATGAGAGGTCGGTCGAAACGGCTATGTAAATAGTTTGTGTTTTCCGTCCAGTTCAGTGTAGCCGGCACGACCGAAGGGAAGCACTGACGTGTTCACCCGGTGTTATGGGCTGACATCACGGATGTTGTAGGTGATGTAGTCAACCGTATCAGTTTGCATAAAAAAAAAGTTTGTGAGTGTGTTGAGGGTCGGATAAATTGGCTAGATCGTCTTACTTCTGGAAGAGAACAATATGTAAAACAGCAAATTAATTTATTCGAATTAAAAGTTTTTTTTTTGAAAGCGCGACATATGGCGCCGAGCCACCCATAAGGTGTCTAACGACGCCCATGGACATTCGGTCGTATGCGGGGGTTGCGAATGCCATGCCGGCCTGATAGGTGCCCATTAACGCCCCTCTTGAAGGACCCGAGACTGTACTTGGGGGGAAATATATGAGCAGGGAGAGCGTTCCAGAGTTTACCGGTTCTGTAGAGGCAAAAGCGCGGTATCCATCCGCGGTAAGTCCAGCGTATAGGGATGCAAACCCTACCCAGTGCGTGTGGTACGGAGGTGGAAAGGGGACGGCTGGATTGCGTTAAACAGCTCCTCCGAGCACTCCCCATGGAATAAGCGATATAACACACTTAGAGAGCCGGCATCCTACATCCTACATCCGACATCCCTACGGTGTTGCAGTGGTTCTAGATCGCGGGACACTTCGGGGTCACCCACTAGTCGCACGGCTCGACGCTGGATCGAGTCCAAAGGCGAAAGCTTGTATTTGGCAGTGCCATCCCACAGGTGCGAGCAGTGCTCCAAGCAGGACCTGATCTGCGATTTATACAAAAGCAGCCTTTGGTCCAGCGTGAAGTACCGTCGCACCTTATTGAGTACGCCCAGCTTTTTAGAAGCCAGCTTGGCCTTCCCTTCGATATGGCGACGAAAGTTCAAGTCGTGCGACAGTTCGACTCCGAGGACCCCGAGGTGTTCGCTTAATTTAAGCGACGGACGTGCCTTGGAGAAGGAGCCGGTGTAAACGCCGCTCTCTTCGCACTGAACGCGCAAACTTGTGTCTTGGAAGCGTTGAACTCGACCAAATTACTACGGCCCCATTCGGAAATAGAGCCCAGTGTGTGTTTGAGCTCAGACACAAGTCTTCGCCTCTTCTCATCCACAATATCCCGACTGGCTGAAGGGTGACGTTCGTCTCAAAGTTAAATTACATTAAAAAACCCCCGACCTTTGAAGAGTCAAAAATAATTTCCGTTTACTTACTTAAAGGAATCATATAACCGAAAAGTAAATACCCGCGCAGTTTTGAATTTTTATATTTTATTTACTTAGCGGTCCCCCGCCGACTCCTTTAAGTAAGTAAACGGAAATTATTTTTAGTCTTTAAGGGTCGGGGGTTTTTTAAATTTGTAGTTTAACTTTGATTTCAAGATTTAAAAAAAAAACATAATGCAAATCGGTCCACTTTTAAAGATAATAAATTTTTTGATTACTTAATTACTTAATTATAAACATAGCTAAGAACCATCCCCATTAAACCAGCTTTTTAATAAAAAAAACCCCATCCAAATAAGTCCATTCGTTTATGGTAATAAAGTAATTATGAAGTAATAATCACAAAGGTCACAAAGCTAAAAACAGACTAGATGTAGTAAAAAAGTCAGTGGAAAAAGAGTTTGAAATAAGTTGTATAGAAATGGACTCAATATTCATAGTATCAGTATATAGGTCACCGTGTGGGAATGTGCCATCATTTATAAACAAATTGGAAGAATGTTTGTGTAAATTGAATACCAATAATAATAAATCAATAATTGTTTGTGGAGACTTTAATATTAAATTCCCCTTAGAAGAAGGAGGGCAACATGAGCTATCTGATTTGATGGATAGTTTTTTGCTTAGACAAACAATCTTCCAATATACTAGAGTGACAGATTCGTGTTCATCGTGCATTGATAATATTTTTACTGATTGTAAAGTACTAGAGTCAAAAGTATTTCCTGGAATATCATCAGATCATTACGCGCAATTAATTTCTATAAATTACTCGACAAGTAAGAATACTACTTCGGGCAAGATGAAACGAATATCAAACAAGGTTCTGATAAATTCGTTAAACTTAGATTTACAATCTGAATTCTGTGGTAATAATATTTATAGCTTTAAAGAATTTTTCAATATATTTATGAGATATCTAGACAAGCATATGCCACTAAAACATATGTGTGTAACTAATAAAAAAACATTTGCCGACTGGGCTACTCCAGCTATTATTATTTCTAAAGACAAATTATTTTATTTATATGATCTCCTTAAAGTTAACAATAATCCAGATCTTAGATCTTATGTTACACGTTACAGCAAAATCTTTAAACAAGTTACCATTAAAGCCAAGCAACTGTTCCTTAAAAACAAAATTATGAATTCAAATAATAAAATAAAAATGGCCTGGACCATAATTAAAGAAGAAACTGGCAAATCTAACGACTGTAACACCAAGCTAGAGTTAAAAATTGGATCAGAAATTATTTCGGATAACACAACGATTGCCAATCATGTGAATAAATTCTTTTCCACAATAGCCCATAGTACTACTCAAAGTCTAAAGTCTAGTAAAGAAGTATCATTAAACTACCTCAAAGCGTTTATCCCTCGGAATTCTGAATCAGCCATATTTGCACCTGTCACATACCTAGAGACTAAGAGAGTAATTAGGGACCTTAAATCTAAACATTCTCAAGATCTTTGGAGTATCTCACCTGTATTATTGAAATCTATAACAAGTGTCATCGGCCCGCTAACAGATATTGTAAATGACTCTCTAAAAAATGGCATATTCCCAGATTCATTAAAAGTAGCCAAAGTTATACCTTTGTATAAAAAGGGATGTCATAACAATGTTGAGAACTATCGTCCCGTCTCTATATTGCCGGTTTTCAGTAAGGTCTTTGAAAAAATTTTGGAAAAACGGTTAATTAAATTCTTTATTGATAATGAACTTTTAAATTGTAAACAATTTGGATTTCGGAAAGGACTGTCAACGGGTGATGCTATAGCTTCTATGGTAAAATCAATATTAACTTCCCTAGACGACTCTCAGCATACTTATGGCATCTTTTGTGATCTGTCCAAAGCCTTTGACTGTGTAAATCATGAAATATTACTAATGAAACTAGAACATTATGGTATAAGAGACAATGAATTGCGTATATTCCAATCATATTTAGAAAATAGAGCTCAAATATGTGACGTCAATGGCTTAAAATCTAATGTAGAATCAATTACAATGGGTGTGCCGCAGGGTTCTATCCTGGGACCATTATTGTTTCTAACATATGTTAACGACATCTCGAGCTGTATAACAGACGATATAGAGATGGTAATGTTTGCAGACGATATCTCAGTTGTACTGAAAAACAATGATATAAGTAAACTAAGAGAATCCTTTTTAAATGTACTAGAATCTCTAAAATCATGGTTCGAATGCAACAACCTATTACTAAATGTTAACAAAACTAACATTATGCACTTTGCTCTAGGTACTCATAGACGTAATAACACTGATGCCATATTAAAAACTGCAGAAAACTTGTCATTAAACCTTGCTAATGAACTAACTTTTCTTGGGGTAATATTTGATAAAAGTTTTACTTGGAAAGCCCACATAAACTCTTTAGCTGGTAAGTTGAGTTCCGCTTGTTATGCTATAAAAAAAATTAAAGAGCTATGCGGAACTCATGCTGCAAAGACGGTTTATCATGCCTATTTTGAGAGCATCTGGAGTTTTGGGGAAATGCAGCAGACTCAAATAGAATATTTTTATTACAGAAGAGGGCCTTGCGGTACATCCTAAATATGAAAACTAGAGATACTTGTAGGACAGCGTTCGGGGAGATAGGAATCATGACTTTACCAAGTGCATATGTTTACCAGAACATATGCTATGCCAGAAAATACATTAATGATTCCTCTCTTAATTCCGACAATCATAACTATGATACACGGTGTAAGAATAATGTACAACTAATAAGACATAGATTAGCTAAAACCTCAAAAAGCTTTATTTGTAATAGTGTTAGATTTTATAATAAACTGTCTTCTAACATAAAACAATTAGATGATAATAATTTCAAACGACGGATTAAATTAATGTTAATTGAAAAGAGTTATTACACTATTAAGGATGCATTAACTGACCGTAATTTTATCTAAGAGTTTGACTACTGTTTTTTCCACTAACAAACTTTGACAATTTGACATTTGGATACACTTTGTATCATAATTTTTTTTTTTTTTATATGACTTATTACATCTCTTTGTAATAAATGTAAACTAATTTTTATTTATTTTTTGACTTGATATAATATGAAGTATCAAAATTGACGATGGCACTATACACCAGATATAGGTAATTTAAATAGGCAGTGTGGTCAAATTCTTCAGTATTCATGTTTATGCTGTAAATATTAATGCTCCTGTGAGCGGTAGTATGGGTTAATTATTTGTAAGTTACTATAATATAATACTTATAAGGTACTAACAAAACATTGTGACTTGCGAAGTTTGTTTGTCAGTTCTTCTTCGCATTGAATTTAGAACTGGCGGAATTTTCGACATGTCCAAGCGTAGGTTACCTACCTATGGATGAAATTATACAATAAACAATAAACAACAATAAAAAAATTACGTCTCACGGCTGGAACGATTTTGATGAGGTTTTTTTTAAAAGCTTGAAATAAAAGTTAAATTCCAAATTAAAAAAGCCTCGACCCTTAAAACTTAAAAATAAAAAGGAGTCGGGGACCGCTAATTTCCGTTTACTAACTTAAAATTAAGTAAACGGAAATTATTTTTGACATTTTAAAGGTCGGGGTTTTTTTTAATTTGTAATTTAACTTTTTACCGAATGTCTTTGGACATGGTTAAAGCCATAGGTAAGACCTGTGGATAAAATTAATGTTGTATTTACACCTGTATACATCGTCGTACGAGTTGCCATGCACGAACACCCCCTCTCTGCTGATGTTTGCATGGATATCCACTATGAAGTCCAGTTGCAGCGACTGAAACAGATCAATAACCAGCGCTCAGATCACCGATGTCTCTCTGTATGAGTACACGATGAGAACTGGATGTAAGATGGCCGCATATTATTATCAGCGCATAATATATCGTCTTAAGTATAATGTGGTGCTATCTAAGTATACCTTATCAGTGCATATTCTACCTGCAATATTATGTGGTGCTATCTAAGTATACCTCACTGTATACCTTATCCGCGCACAATACATCTAAGTATACCTTATCAGCGATGTCAGTGGTGTGGTCGTGCCATCTAAGTATTCCTTATCAGCGCTTAATATATCATATACAATATCATGTGTTGTCATCTAAGTATACCTCATCGGCGGTGTTAGCGGGTTAGGTGTTATCTAAGCGTACCTTATCAGCGCATATATGTATCATCCACCTACAATATTATGTGGTGTCATCTAAGTATACCTTATCAGTGCTTAATACATCGTCTACAATATTATGTGCTGTCATCTAAGTATTACTCGTCAGCCGTGGTGACATCTAAGCTTACCGTATCAGCGCATAATACATCTACAATATTATGTGGTGTCATCTAAGTATACCTCATCGGCGGCGTTAGTGGTGTGGTGTCATCTAAGCGTACCTTATCAGCGCATATGTCATCTACAATCTTATTAGCAGCGATGAGGGCCGGATGCGCGAAGGTCGTAGCCCTGTGCCAGGCCCTATTGAGGTCACCTCCCAGCAGGTCCGACCTCTGGCTGCCCAGGAAGACACCGTCCGGATTCAGCATCGGCAACACTTTGAGTATGATCCCTCCGCGGAGCGCACGAGACGGCTCCGTTGAGCTGGCGAGGAAGTCCAGTAATCCTGGTCAGTGAAGGAATTATTCATAGGTAACATATACAACGTGTCCCAAAACTCAACGTCAAGCGGGAACCAGGGAGTAGGCCAGTTTATGACTAACCATGGAAAAATAAAAAAAAAAAAATCGGAGTCATTTCTTTTTTATGATATGAGCATTTTTTTTTATTAGAAAAATGCAAAGCGAAAAACATTGGAAAAAATACATCCCGGCCAGGATTCGAACCTGGTTCTTTGGCTTGAGCCTCCAACGCGATAACCAACTACGCCACCGGACCGTTACGTATTATCTCCAAATTTTCGCTCTCTTGCACCTTCATGATGATGTCGCATAATTTTTGCGATCAGTCAACTTGCACGGTTCAATGTTGAACCTTTATTATTTCGCTTTGCATTTTTCTAATAAAAAAAAATATATATAAAGCGAGTACGTGCTTAGTACTAACATATAAACATAAAATATTATGATATGAGCATTTTTCGAAAAACGTTGAAAATTTCTCGTACAACATTTTCAGGTACTACGACTACAAATTTGCAAATATAATTGTAATTTTTTTTTTATTGGTAGCCTAAATAACTCTGCTATTGATCAGTATCCCAAATAAAACCAGAATGCCTGTAGTTTTACAAAAAAAAAAAAAATATTCAGGTAAATTTTTTTCTAAAAAAATAAATGACTAAGATTTTTTTTTCTTATTTTTCCCTGGCTATAAACTGTTATAGTTATAAACTGACCTACTCCCTGGTTCCCGCTTGACGTTGAGTTTTGGGACACCCTGTATGGTTGACTGCATTGTCTGCTTAGACTCATTATATCGCATTATTCTGCATCCCAACACACTGCACTACACTACACTACACTACACCGCACCGCACCGCACCGCACCGCACCGCACCGCACCGCACCGCACCGCACCGCACCGCACCGCACCGCACCGCACCGCACCGCACCGCACCGCACCGCACCGCACCGCACCGCACCGCACCGCACCGCACCGCACCGCACTACACTACACTACACCACACTACCTGAAGTTGTGCCTAGTTTAAACGAGCTTAGTACTCTTCCCGACTCTTCCACTCACATTCGCTCCGTAAACTTTCGTTTCGTTCTAATAATAATATTGGATCTTAAATCCGATTTGCTATTAACCCGACTTCAACGTCAACGGAGCCACGGGTACAGCTAGTCAGAAACAAAGTTGTTCGCGTCGACGATATGAACATTGTGGAGATTATCAGATCGCAATTGCCTACATACATACCAAGATACATACATACAGTTGCTTTCACGAGTCATGAGCGCACTTTTCATTGGTCGGTTTGACGGGATGTGACGTCGACGGCGCCGACGCTCCACGCGATCGGTTCGTCAGTCAGCGTCAGTTGACGCTCGTCGCCTATTGGGCTCACACGCGTCGTTCGACTAACTATACACTTGCGTGCAATGTTATCCACTGTCCATGCTTATGACTCCTGAAAACAACTGTACCTTATGTGTTTCAACATAGGTCTAGATAGATAGAAATACTTTATTGCTCCAAAACATTTAACAGTAACAAACGATAAGTAATTTACATGAGGGGCAAAGGCGGACTTATCCCTTACAGGGATTTCTCCCAGTCAACCTTTGGATGTTTGAGAGTCGTATGTTGTGAGATATAAGTAGGTAGTAGCAAAAGACTTGAGTGTGGGAATGTAAAATATAATATATGGGAAATAACTATGATAAACTATAATATACTTGCACTACATAGCTATCTAGCTAGAACCTCAGACCAAAATACTCTTAATGACAATATGAAAGGTCTGAATCCAGTAATAGGACCATCAGAGTCTAACGGTGCAAATGATGATGAAGAAACAACGGCTATTTACTGAACACTGAAAGTTCAAATAGCTTCAACTCTATCAAGTCACCTAGATAATTTCACCGAATAATAAAAATTATAATGTGGATATTGTAATTAAGGAAACAGAATATATACATCTATCTATCTATACATATAATAAAATCGTAGACTTACCGTGTCTGTACATTAAATATTTTTGCAAAACAATAACTGGGGGACGGAAGGAATAAGTAATAGAACGTAAAAATATAGTTTATGAAATTTTTGTCTGTTTGTCGGTTTCTTGGTTTGTTGGTTTGTTTGTTCGTTTGTGCGCGCATCACGCAAAAACCACTCATTGGATTAAAAATCTAATTGCTACAAAAAATTAAGCTTTATTCTGAGTAACATTTAGAGTTTATTTCAAGAAAATCAACCGACAGAATCAAAAGATATTAATTTTTTAAGTTAAGTTAGAAAATATCTTATAGCACACCACGCCGCGCCACCGCGCGCAGCGCCGCCGCGCGGCGTCTCGCGCGGATGTTTTGTTTAGTGTCTTGGACAAGAAACACGGCTGCGGTAGACTGGTGAGGTGAGAGTGAAAAATTTCCTGTGTGCAGTTTTTATCTGTTTTATATAATTTATATTATTTAATAAAAAAAACACATATTTTTATGATATTTCGACAAATTTGTCGTCTTCAGATAAAATTGTTTATATAATTTAATATGTCAAATACTGAATGACAGATGGCGTTGTTATCTGGTAATTACATTTATTAGCTCTTTTATCCTTTCATTTCATTTTTAGGGTTCCGTATCCGGTACGGGACCCTATTACTAAGCCTACGCCGTCTGTCTGTCTGTCTGTCTGTCTGTCCGTCCGTCCGTCTGTCTGTCCGAGGGCTGTATCTCTTGAACCGTAATAGGTAGCCCGTTGAAATTGTCACATAATATGTGTTATTATGGCCGATATAACAGCAAATAATAAAAATAAGAAACATTAAAAAATTCACGGGGGCTCCCATAGAAGAAACCAAAAAGTGTATGCGCGCGCGCCATCTACCGAATAGATTATGAAGAATTTAAACTAATAATGACATTTAATTAATATTCAGCATTTCATAACACGCCATCTAGACGGCGTGAGTGGCGCTAGCCATGACATGGCGATACGGAACCCTCAGTAGCTCAGTGGAGCGGTCGGTCGACTGTTGATAAGCAACCCTGAGCGCGGTCAGTACTTGGATAGGTGACCGCTCCACCGTTGGAGGCTGATCGTGGTTCGGATTCCACATTAAACTGTAGGTCCCTTCCCTTCTTACCTTACTAGATGGTAGGGTTTATCCCGCCCGGGTTGGTACCACCGCTCTGAATGAAACGTCGCTCGAAACGGCTATGTAAATAGTTCGTCTTTCTGTCCAGTTCAGTGTGTAGCTGACATGAAATGAAGGGAAGCACTGACATGGCACCTAGCTCACCCGGTGTTATGGGCTGACATCACGGATGTTGTAGGTGATGTAGCCAACCGTATCTATTTCCATGAAAAAAAAAGTGTTTTTATCTTAGCGGCTTATGTGCGGCCACGAGGTCTGCTGAACTCTAAAGTGGACGTAGTCGTGCCTTAGTTTGCAGAGAAGCGTTATTGTAGATTATAAATTAACATTAGTTGCGGCTTCACTTATGCAGGTCGAATCAAATCTATAACCTGCCCAATTAAAAAACACCAACACAATTGAATCATACTAACGAACGGACAGACCGAGTCACGTTGCGTTTTATAACAGGCTGAAAAAGATCAAGTCCACGCGGACGTAGTCGCGGGCACAGCTAGTACATAATAGAAAAATAACTTAAAAATAAAAATATCAAAAATTTACAAATAAAACCTGGCCAAGTGCGAGTTGAATTTGCGCACCGAGGTTTCCCCACCACAAAAAAAGTTGAAAAAACACGTTTCTTGTATATTTTTACTTTTATATTTTTTTATTCATCATCATCATCATCAGCCTGTATCGGTCCACTGCTGGACATAGGCCTCTCCCAAGGCATTTTTTTATTATTTCTTGTTATATCCGCCGTAATAACACATTTTCTGTAAAAATTTCAACCGGCTAGCTTATTATGCAGATAGACAGAAGAGGCTTCCGTTCGGGGTACGGAAACCTAAAATAAGTGCTTGTAAGGATTCCGTTTTTTAGGGTTCCGTAGTCAACAAGGAACCTTTATAGTTTCGCCATGTCCGTCCGTCTGTCTGTCCGCGGCTTAGCTCAGAGACCCTTATTTCTTTTGACGTACTACGGAAGGCTAAGAATAAAAAAAATACCTTGGCACACATACGAAGCTGGAGCCTCACCGCCATGCGCCCTGGCTATGACCAGCACGACGCGGCGCCGCGACGCCCCGCGACGCCCCTTCGCATTGACCTCTTCATCTTCACCACCGCCGCCGTGGTCCCCTATCGTCAGCAGGTCCACTCGCCGCTTTTGCTGCAATATTTTGATAAAATATAAACTCAAAAGCATTCGTGCAAGGTTGCGAGGACACATTGTCTATTGAATTTCTAACTATGCAATTCGTGTTGTCGTAATAACTTTAAAAAAAAAATTCACAGATCCCACGACTTGAAGGGACATTGAAAATGAACCTAGCTATTATTAATTATCCGCGAATAAATGATTAAAAAAAAAATATGTTTGTAATATAAAAAAAAAATATGTTTGTAATATTTTTACGGCATCTTGTAGCCCTTCGAATTCCACCGTCTTTTGAGCTCTGGTGGGCCCTCGTACCTCGAACCTGCGACGCCATAGGTTGTAGAGGTACCTAGGCGGCGCATGTGCGCCGCCTAGGTTACGCCGACAACCTATGGCGTCGTACCATCTTAAAGCCCTTAGAATTCCGATTTCCCTTAGAAATTGTAACATTCAATTAGTGAAATCTAACAGAGTGTCAACGCGCACAGTTCTGACATTTCCTTGATTCAACTGAACGCGTAATTTTTCGTACGAAAATTTTGATTTTTTTTCGAATTAAAAAAAAATAAATTTCAAACCCAATTTTTTTTTTTCAAAACCAACTTTTCCATTTTTACATCATCTTAAATCCCTTCGAATTCCGCGTCTTTTGAGCTCTCATACGTCCTCGTGGCCGCACGCGAGCCGCACGCCGCATGATATCGCACCTCGCGCCGCGCAAAACTCGCGGCTAAGGGCACCTCTACAGCCTCAACCGTCACCAATATCGAAAAAAGTGTAATGACATAAAATGTTCCCCGTCTCAATATCTCTGATCTCTATCTCGCGGTCGAACGCGAACGTCACGCTGAGCACGTGCTTGTAGCAGTGAGTAATAAAGTATTTTCTATCTATCTAACTATGGCAGTACAAACCGTGGACGTTGCCATCAGCTCTCTCCTAGCGAAGCCCGCAGTCTTCTTCTCCCACGCTGCCAGGTACTTCTGCAGGCGCGTGTAGGAGTACGGCGGAGCGGCCGCGAACTGGAAGACGTCCTCCTCGCGGTCGAACGCGAACGCCACGCTGAGCACGTGCTTGCCTCGGTGTTGCACCGACCGGTGGTAGAAGACGTAGCGACGCGGAATCCGCTGCCTACAACACGGCATGCTCATTTTTACGGCTGGCAACTATAATACTTATAAGTAATTAGCGGAATTTTTGACATAACCATCAGTAGGTTACCTACCTGTTATGATGCTACGCCATAGTACCTGCTACTATCCGCATACTGCTTTGGTGCTACGCCGTACCACCTGATACGTTCGGCATACTACGATGGTGCTACGTCGCAATACCTGTTACTATCAGCATCCTACGAAGGTGCTACGCCGTAGTACCTGCTACGATCGGATTACTACGAGGATGCTAATCCCATAGTTCCTACTAATATCGACATACTGTGATGGTTCTACGCCTTAATGCCTGCTACGATCAGTACACTACGAAGGTGCTACGACGTAGTACCTGGTACGATCAGCATACTACGATGATGCTACGCCGTAGTACCTACTACGATCAGCATCCTACGAAGGTGCTACACCGTATTACCTGTTACGATCATCATACTACGATGATGCTAAGCCGTAGTACCTATTACGATCAGCATACTACGAAGGTGCTACACCGTAGTACCTGCTACGATCAGCATAATACGATGTTGCTACACCGTATTACCTGTTACGATCATCATACTACGATGATGCTAAGCCGTAGTACCTATTACGATCAGCATACTACGAAGGTGCTAAGCCGTAGTACCTGCAAAGATCAGCATACTAGGATGTTGCTACACCGTATTACCTGTTACGATCATCATACTACGATGATGCTACGCCGTAGTACCTACTACGATCAGCATACTACGAACGTGCTACGCCGTAGTACTGCTTCGATCAGCATACTACGATGTTGCTACACCGTATTACCTGTTACGATCATCATACTACGATGATGCTACGCCGTAGTACCTACTACGATCAGCATACTACGAAGGTGCTACGCCGTAGTACCTGCTACGATCGGCATACTACGAGGTTACTACGCCGTAGTACCTTCTACAATCTGTATACTACAATGGTACTAATCTGTAGTGCCTGCTACGATCGGTATACTACGAGGATGCTATGCCGTAGTACCTGCGACTATCGGAATACTGTGATGGTGTTACGCCGTGGGTACCTGCAATGATCAGCATACTATGAAGGTGCCACGCCGTAATACCTGCTGCTATGCATGCGCATACTGTGATGGTGCTACGCCGTAGTACCTGCTACTATCCGCATACTGTGATGGTGCTACGCCGTAGTACCTGCTACTATCCGCCTACTGTGATGGTGCTACGCCGTAGTACCTGCTACTATCCGCGTACTATGATGGTGCTACGCCGTAGTACCTGCTACTATCGGCATACTGTGATGGTGCTACGCCACGGCGTAGTACCTGATCCGTTTGGCATACTACGATGGTACTACGCCGTAGTACCTGCTACTATCCGCATACAGTGATGGTGATATGCCGTAGTACCTACTACGATCGGCATACTGTGATGGTGTTAGGCCATAGTACCTACTACGATCGGCATACTGTCATGGTGCTACGCCGTAGTACCTGCTACTATCCGCATACTGTGATGGTGCTTCGCCGTAGTACCTGCTACTATCCGCATACAGTGATGGTGATACGCCGTAGTACCTACTACGATCCGCACACTGTGATGGTGCTACGCCGTAGTACCTGCTACTATCCGCATACAGTGATGGCGATATGCCGTAGTACCTGCTACTATCCGCATACAGTGATGGTGATATGCCGTAGTACCTACTACGATCGGCATACTGTGATGGTGCTACGCCGTAGTACCTGCTACTATCCGCATACAGTGATGGTGATATGCCGTAGTACCTACTACGATCGGCATACTGTGATGGTGCTACGCCGTAGTACCTGCTACTATCCGCATACAGTGATGGTGATATGCCGTAGTACCTACTACGATCGGCATACTGTGATGGTGCTACGCTGTAGTACCTGCTACTATCCGCATGCAGTGATGGTGATATGCCGTAGTACCTACTACGATCGGCATACTTAGATGGTGCTACGCCGTAGTACCTGCTACTATGCGCATACTGTGATGGTGCTACGCCGTAGTACCTGCTACTATGCGCATACTGTGATGGTGCTACGCTGTAGTACCTGCTACTATGCTCATACTATGATGGCGCTACGCCGTAGTGGCACACGGCGTAGACACAGCGTAATATAGGCCAATTTACGAGTGGAAATAATATAGACTCTAGTGATTATCTATCAGATCCACTCGTAAAATTACCTATACCTGCTAAGATCGACCTCCTACGATACGCTTTCATTTACATCAGCCATAGTTAAACCAGATTTTACTATGCCTCAGCTTGCAAGTATGTTCCTTTGCAATTGAAACATTTGATAGGTCGAATGCAAAGAGATTTCGGAAGTTTATGCGGTTCAGTCACTCAGGTGTGGCGCGGCGCGATTGTTACGACTCTATCGCCGCCGGGTCGCGTGCTCGCGTCGCTCGCCCTCTCAAACGCCTCGCTTTCGGCTATTTATATGCTACCCACTTGATAGAAATTGCTTTGCTATACGTACAGTCGTGCAAGGAAGATGCAATCTGTTTTGTTATTAATAATTGATTTTGATTTTGACCGCGACTTCGCTCACATAGCCTGTGTCCATCCTGAAGGTCCATTCTAAATATTGGTCGAAGAATTTTTAAAATCGGTTTAAGATTTTCGGAGATTACCTTTTTTTTTTTTTATTGAAACTGACACGGTTGGCTACATCACCTACAACATCCGTGATGTCAGCCCATAACACCGGGTGAACTTGGTGCCACGTCAGTGCTTCCCTTCGGTCGTGCCGGCTACACTGAACTGGACGGAAAACACGAACTATTTACATAGCCGTTTCGACCGACCTTTCATTCAGTGCGGTGGTACCGTTCCGGGCGGGTTAAACCCTACCACCCAGTAATATAAGATGGGAGTCATATCCCTTAGTCGCCTTTTACGACGTACACGGGTAGAGACGCAGTGGGGCTATTCTTTTAAAGTACCGGCCCCACACGGTACAATGTGCACCTAGTACCTGTACAAGTTTGAATGTACCTCCTACATTCAAACTCACAAATTTTTCCTCTTTATAATATTAGTGTAAATTTTGAGTAATTGCAAGTTAAAATAGTTATCCTGCTTTTTTTTGGTTTCCAGTACATGCATACATATACTTACATATCACACACGCTGAATCTCGACAATCGGAGTAAGCAGAGTAATCAGTGTTGTGCTGCAAGAACTCTGATAAATTACGCACAACACCGACCACCACGTTTCGCAAAGTATTGGAACAAGATCCAGTACGTAAGGGAATAATAAAAACCGGCCAATTACGTGATGGTACGGAACCCTCGGTGCGCGACTCCGTCTCGCACTTGGCCGGTTTTCACAGAATATTTTTTATTATGGTGGATATAACATGAAACATTATTTTTTTGGTACGGAATCCTCGGTGCGCGAGTCCGTCTCGCACTTGGCCGGTTTTACTTTAACCAAAAGGAAGTAACTTAGTGACATCTTGTTTCAACAAGAAGTAGATGTTGTCATGCAAAACTGCAATTATCATAGGCAGTGTTGCGTTCCATTAAAAATAGACTCATTGCATACTAATTATTTTATCAGCCTCGGTGGTAGCTCAGTGGTGCGGTCGGTCGACTGTCGGTCGTGAATTCGTGATCATAAGCACACCTGGGCGCGATCAGAACTTGAATGGGTGAGCGTTTTACCGGTGGAGGCTAACCGTGGTTCGGATTCCACGTAAACCTGTCTTCCCTTCCCTTCTTACCTTAATAGTGGAAGGGTTTAACCCGCCCGGATTGATACCACCGCACTGAATAGAAAGTCGATCGAAACGGCTATGTAAATAATTCATGTTTTCAGTCCAGTGCAGAGTAGCCGGCGGCACCACCAAAGGGAAGGACTGACTTGGCACCTATAGCACACCAAGGTGTTATGGGCTGACATCACGTATGTTGCAGGTTACGTAGCCAACGGTGTTAGTTGTTGTGGTATGTATGTACATAAAAAAAATTACTTTTTTTACATACATACCACATACATACGGTATCCCGACAACCGGGGCGAGCAGATAAATCGGTGTTGTGCTGCAAGACCTCTTGTAAATTACAGCACATCACCGACCACCACGTTTAGCAAAGTACTCGGACAAGATAATTATCAAGCAGCCGTTAAGGCACGGAGACCCACCTGCCGCATGACTCGGTGGATGGACCGTGCTGAGGTGAGAGCTGGCTATCCTGTCGCCCTTTAGTACGGCATCTCGTCCTTATACCTTAGTAGCTTTTTACGGCATGCACTGGGAGAGATGCAGTGGGGCTATTCTTTTTAAGTATCGACCCCACACGGTACAATCTACGGCTGTCTATTAAAAAACAAGAAATTATCACACTAGCCAAAGTGTTTAGCTCCGGTGTTGTAGATATATTTCATATAAACGAAAAAATTACAGAAACTTAGATTGGACTGTCCTTAAGACAAGACATTTTTTTTTAAATCGGATAAGGTTTAGGGGGCTGGAAAAACTTAACTACCGAAAGACGATTTTGTATGGAGAAAAACCGTGCGAGTGTACCAGCTTGTTGCCAAAGGTGTGCTTCGTTCGAGTATATATTTAAGAATATAGAGTTTGAGGCGAATTGAGTGGCGGGGGCACGCGATACGCTCAATTGGGTCTAAACGTGGAAATAACAAGCCACTGAGTGCAAGCATATAATTATAATAGCTTTTACCTGCGTCTTTCACTCGCGGTACTCCTCGGTTTAATATCAATAATAGCCGTGTGGGCTTTTGAGAACCCATCGGTTCTCAAAATCGTGCCTTTGTCACACCGCTAGGGTGTGGAACTGTCTCCCGGCGAGTGTGTTTCCCGAATCCTTTAACCTGGGTATCTTCAAACGTCGTATCAATGCTGCTGGCACGGCGCCTCACTGAGCGTGGTTTCGCGAGGAGAGGGGTTTTTGGCTCTGTCGACTTGGTTTGTCGAATTGGTCTCTCGACACAGCCACCCATGTTGGTTTACATAAAAAAAACGATTTAATCGTAAATCTCTATCTCTTTCTTATCTATCTCTTATTTCTTATTTCTTATTTCTTACTTCTTATAAAAGGTAATGTCTGTATTTATGTATGTATATTTGAAGTAAACTCCGTAACCACTGAATAGATTTTGATGCGGTTTGCACGAATGGAAAGAGTATTTGTCGAGGATCACTATAGGCTATATAACGTTAGTCAGTATACTGTTAGGCATATCGCTGTATTAAAGAACCTAAAGGGGGAACACCGAATGGCCATGTATCTTAGCGCATATAATAGCAGTAGTTGTAAATGTAAATGCTGTAGTGGTTTCTAATAAAGTAAATAAATAAATAAATAAATAAATTCAAAGAGGGAACCACAGACCATCAAATACCTACCGCGCGCGCCCCCTACTAGAGACGCCCTAAGCGATAATATTTGAAACCCAATAACTGGACGCAGTGCTGCTAGCGCTTCGTATGTGTGTGTGTGTGTGTTAGTATCGACACTACACACAAAGAGGAGCAAGTTAGGCACACGCACAAAACAAATGCACACGCACAACACACATATGTAAGTCATAGGCCACGCCCACAGGCTTCAACGGCGTTGTAGAGAAATCACGCTCAGGGCGCCTCTAGGAGGGGCGCGTGCATTTGATGCTCTGTGGAGGGAACGCTATAAGATAAGCGTCCTAGGGACTACGACTGCCTCGGCTCAACTAGAAGAATTTTTTTATTTATAGGTTCATGTTTAGTTTTATTTTGTTAGATAGGTAAGTTGTGTTTTAGGTTAGTTTTAGTTAAGATCTTTCTGATATTATTTTTTTTTATTCTTTGTATAAATAGGTGTTCAATAAAGTATTAATAAATAAAAATAAAAAAGTAACGATATTTTATTATCATATTTGATTTTAAATCGGATTAGCTATTAAACCGAGTCTACTGCGAGCGAAGCCGCGGGAAAAAACCAGTAATATATATATAAGTCGATGTGCGCAGGCGGAAAATTTGCCCCGCGCCGGGGGTGAGACTGCGGCAGTGCCATGGCAATCAACGTGTCGCCTTATCTCTGGCACGCGTTATCACTCGCAGTGTGCCTGGCACGAACGGAGAACCGCACACCGCGGCGGGCTGGCTGGCTAATTAAATTACACCAGTGCAGTAAAGTATATGAAAATGAAAATGAAATTTAAATATACTTTATTGTACTGCAATATGTAAAAGGGTTACAAAAGGCGAGTTAAATGCCTCGCGGCATTATTTACGAACTAACCTTTGGGATGTGGAAAACACGTAGGGGCGGAACGGTATTACCTAATAAACTAATTATCGACAAACTTTCGACCGAAAGTTCACGTCACTTCTTAGGAATGCAGACAGTTGCGAATATATTTGCCACGTATCATAACTTCCTGGCGACACTATAGTTACATACCGTACAAAGGACAGTTTATGACCAAGTGTGAAGAATGGGCCCCCTTAATAAGGGCTACAACAAGAATAACAACATAGGTACTATACTGACCGCCCTTGCTCCTGGCGCACGGGGTCATAAAACAATTAAGCGCTAGGGTTGTGCATGTTCCGCACGCATTGTCGATACTTTGAGTAACGAATTGAGCGTTATAAAGAGAGATTTAGATTTATGTACCTACTTGTCTTCAGGTGTGTGTCTTCAGTGTCTGTCTGTCTGTCCGTCTGTCTTCGGAATATTTATAAGAATATCTAACATTGTATATTGTACCCACAATAACTCTATGTTACTAATAGTTTCTATTTTTATACTTATACTTATAATATGTAACCGCATAAATTTTCCTATGTAGGTATCTCTATAAGTGAATGTTATCTATAACGTTCTTTGAGATCAATAAAGATTCTTTAAACCGAGATTAGTGTAAATAGTTCGAAGAATCGGGTATAACTCAGACGTGATTTGAACTGGATAATATGCAAAACCAGTGTGAGTCCTCCCCGAATGCATTAGACTTAAGTTTTAATTATATATTTTCTATTTTAATTTTCCATAGTTTATGATTTTTTTCTTATCTCTTTGTTTTATTTTGTTGTTAGTTATTAAGTTATTTAATATAATAAATTTTGCGTCTGTATTATAGATTAAGTTTATAGGAAAAAAAGGTTTTTATTTATTTATTTATTTATTTTTTAATGAACAAGCAGCTCTAGTTATTTTTTCAGATAATTCAATTATATTAAATATATCGAATGTTAAATATTTATTGAACTTATTTAATCTATTAACACTAAGCACTTGCTTTTTTATATGAATAAAAAATATTTCCTTAATATATATAAAAAAACAGAAGTTTTATTTTAATAATCGACAGATAATCGACACTAACACGGCGCTTCACTACGTATTTCCATAAGGCCCGTACGTGCGAGCGAACACGGCATTGCCGCACACCCGTTTTATGTCTGCGCGTGCCAGGAACTTTGGCGGCTAGTATAGTTATTGACATCATCAATCAATCAATACTAATAATAAATCTGTAAGGTATGGTCATGGAGTAAGTTACTTTGTTTTATGAGATACTGAGTTTGTAGACTCTATATAAGGTGTTTCGCTGACCATGTCATTAACTTCGGGAGGGTTACATACACACTGAAATAAACACTTTACGTAAGAAAAAAACATGTTTATAGGAGCATTTTTTCTCCTAACAAAAAAATTAAATGAAATAAGTAGCTGTAAAAACCAATCATAGTGACGACCTTGTGACTTACTTACAACAAACAGCTGTTCTGCGTTTGAACATAGTACGGTCATTGACCCCGTACAATGCAAGTTACCTACTGTTACGCACAGGTTAATGTTTAGGTAGCTAACATGTTTTGTTAAATTTCTCGAAAAGTAATACAATAAACATATATATTTTTTTTGCGTAACGTGTTTATTTGAGTGTCTATGTAACCCTCCCGAAGTTAATGACATGGTCAGCGTAACACCCTATATATGATAAAACTAAATTGACGATTTTTACAAATCTTTTCTGTATGTATGTATTCGATGAAACTTTTTAGCTATACGAGACACAGGATAGGCTAAATAAAATTTAGTTCCGGTTACGCTGAGATGTGGCGGTCGTACAAACCAAATTGTTCCGCGCGCCGAAATAAAGGTACGGTAGCGGGCATACTTACTTTCTTCTTTTTAAATACGATCTTCACGCGAGCGAAGCTGCGGGCAAAAGCTAGTAACATAATGAAACAACTTCAATACTGACACAAAACGCAAGCAAAACATGTATGCACTCACCACTTAGGTTTGGAGGTGGACTTGACGATGGGCGTCATATCAGTTGCGAACAAGTTCTTGTCTTTACCGAAGTTCACGAAGTTGAAAATCACTCTCTGAAGAAAATTACACTCATTCTTACTTACATCTAATCCGTGGTACCATTAATGAGGTACCACGGCAAAAAAATATTGCCACGGTACCATTGATGGTACCACGGCAAAAAGAAATTGCCACCGTACCATCAATGGTACTGCCTAATGGTGCCACGGTAAAGAATCGCATTTTTAGGGTTTTGTATCCATACGGAAGCCTATTACTAAGCCTACGTCGTCTGTCTGTCTGTCCGTCCGTCCGAGTGCTGTATCTTTTGAACCGTAATAGTCAGCCGGTTGAAATTTTCACAGAATACGTGTTATTAGGTCATCTGTCCACCTAGCCGGGGGGGGGGGGGGGGGGGGGGGGGGCGTCCCACGCTACGTTTGCTTGTACGTGGCCTCCATTCGAGCACCCGTCTACCCCATCGGTTGTCGGGTCTACGACAGATGTGCCCAGCCCACTGCCACTTGGGCTAGGTGGACAGATGACCTAAAAAAGGTAGCCGGGAGTGGATGGATGAGAAGAGCGGAAGACCGCGTGTGGTGGCGTGCCTTGGGAGAGGCCTATGTCCAGCAGTGGACCGATACAGGCTGATGATGTGATGATGATGATGATGACGTGTTATTACGGCGGATGTGCGAACAAATAATAATAAAAGCTAAATTTAAGAAATTAAGGAGGTCTCCAATCAATAAACATGCTAAGAATCGATTAGTAAAATGAATAATAGATGGTGCCACAGGTTTTATATTTTGCATGTGGGGAAAAACATACTCGTATTTTTAGTTTAGTGTACGGGACCATATGTAATTTGTGCGAGCCTGACTCGCTCTTGTTATCTTTTCATCATAATTAATTTCACATGCGTGCAGCGTTGCACTGACAAAGGACCAGTTTAAATCGATTAAATGGACTAAATTGACAACATTAAATCGACCAAGCAGCAAGTAAGGTACGAAACCCACCTGCTGCATGACTCGGTGGAAGTACCGTGCCAAGAAGGTGAGAGGCGGCGAGTCTCTTTTTTTTTCATTGTTTTGGAAACTGACACGGTTGGCTACATCCATTCGTGATGTCAGCCCATAACACCGGGTGAACTAGGTGCCATGTCAGTGCTTCCCTTCAATTACATGTCGGCTACACTGAACTGAACGGAAAACACGAACTATTTACACAGCCTTTTCGACCGACGACGTTTCATTCAGTGCTGTGGTAGCAACCCGGGCGGGTTAAACCCTACCACCTAGTAATATAAGAAGGGAGTCATATCTCTTAATCGCCTTTTGCGACATACACGTGGAATCCGAACCGCGAGAGGTAGAGTGCGTTTCAACTAAAAGTTCCCTTCGCCATTATGTTGGCTCCACTGTATATCTGTCAAAACAGCGTTGAGGGTTGCTATGTGTACAGATTTACCCGTAATTAAAAATTGTTAATTTACCGTATAACAAATACGGTAAATACCGATTACATTATGTATGAGGTAATATAATCTTATACAATACGAATTTAAGCACTGCCAGTGACACTGGCAGTGGAGCCAACATAACGGCGAAGGGAACTTTCAGTTGAAACGCTCTCTAGACACTCACCTGGTCCTGCTTGACGTTCTCAACGGTAAAGTTGAACCAGAATCGTGACCTCGGCCTGCAGGTGTCTGGCCTCAGGAACAGGTCGTACTCCAGCTCGTTCACGTGGTCCGCGCGGCCGAGGTTGCCGCACTCGAAGGCCGCGTCGAAGCAGAGGTGGCCCCGCTTCGCCTTGCCGCTGTGCCCCGGAGGCCGGACCACCACGCGGTTCAGGTTGCCAAGACCACCCTCACCGTCGCTCTCTTCGCTCTCTGTGTTGTTTTATTGTATAATTACATCGATATGCAGATAACCTGAGGCGGGTGGACGAGTGGTTTGGGCATCGGCTTCTCATGCGAGAAGTCCGAGGTTCGAATCCGTTCGGAGTGCCGGAGACTTCCTGTTTTGCTGGCTATATTGGACTAGAGAAGAACACAGCCGAGGCTGCTATGCGGCCATCTTACATCCAATACGGTGGTACCAACCCAGTCGGCTACAATTTGAGCCTACCGCCTAGTAAGGGGCTAGGGAAGGGACCTACAGTTTTACACCGGTTCCGAACGGTGAAGCAGCAGGTGTAGGTATGGACATAAATTTTTTTCATCAGAAAAAACTCATTGGTACACGCCGACCGGATTCGAATCTCGGACCTCTCGCATAAGAAGCCGATGCCCAAACCACTCGGTCACCCGCCGCTTGGATAATTTAATCCATATAGGCAGGTAACCTAAGCTTGAAAATTCAAAATTCCGCAAGTTCTAAATTCAAATGCGAAGAAAAACGGAAAAATGTTTAACGCACTCCCTGCCCATTATTTCCTCCCAAGACGTTATAAGCATCGGGTGGCCGAGTGGTTTCGGCATCGGCTTCTCAAGCGAGAGGTCCGAGGTTCGAATCCGTTCGGCGTGTACCCAATGAGTTTTTTCTGACGAAAAAAATACCTACACCTGCTGCATCGCCGTTCGGAACCGGTGTAAAACTGTAGGTCCCTTCCCTTGCCCCTTGCTAGGTGGTAGGCTCAAATTGTAGCCGACTGGGTTGGTACCACCGTACTGGATGTAAGATGGCCGTATTTTTTTTTTATGTATACCAACATGGGTGGCTGTGTCGAGAGACCAATGGGTGCAGTCGACAGAGCCAAAAACCCCTTTCCTCGCGAAGGCATGCTCAGTGAGGCACCATGCCAGCAGCTTGGCGGACTGTTGCTGGGCTGTCTAGCCTGTTATACGCTGTTTGAGCACACGCAGGTTAAAGGATTCGGGAAACACACTCGCCGGAAGACATGTAATATCAGCTTGCGCCTTTGGACTCGATCCAGCGTCGAGCCTTGCGACTAGTGGGTGACCCCGACGTGTCCCGCGATCTAGAACCGTTGCAACTTCGTAGGGATGTCGCGCCCTAAGTGTGTTCTATCACTTTGGATATAGCGATACAGCGTATAGGGATGCAGGGATTGCATCCCTATACGCTGGACTTACCACGGATGCGTACCAATCGGTTCGGCTGATCTTTCCTCGATAGAACTTGTAAACTCTAAAACGCTCTCCCTGCCCGCATATTCCCCCCCCCCCCCCCCCCCAAGTGCAGTCTCGGGTCCTTCAAGAAAGGCGCATCTGGAAATGGGCACCTGTCAGGCCGGCATGGCATTCGAAACCCCCGCATGCGACCGAATGCCCATGGGCGTCGCGAGACACCTTATGGGTGGCTGGGCGCCACATGTCGCGCTGACTACAAAAAAAAGGTACTCGTAGGTAACCTACGCTTGGACATGTCGAAAATTCCGCCAGTTCTATTTCAATGCGAAGAAGGACTGACAAGCAAACTTCGCAAGTCACAATGTTTTGTTAGAACTTTACAAGTATTATATTAAAGTAACATACATGTTTTTTTTATGGATACTGACACGGTTGGCCACATTACCTACAACATCCGTGATGTCAGCCCATAACACCGGGTGAACTTGGTGCCACGTCAGTGCTTCCCTTCGGTCGTGCCGGCTACACTGAACTGGACGGAAAACACAAACTATTTAAATAGCCGTTTCGACCGACCTTTCATTCAGTGCGGTGGTACCAACCCGGGCGGGTTAAACCCTACCACCTAGTGATATAAGAAGGGAGTCATATCCCTTAGTCGCCTTTTGCGACATACACGGGGAGAGATGCAGTGGGGCTATTCTTTTAAAGTACCGACCCCACACGGTACAAATACAAAACCAAATACATACAATAACAATACAAATACAAAACCAATACTCGGTCGGTAGTATTAGCACAGATTACTTAATAGTTACTTCGTAACAGATAAATCACTCCATAGAAAAATTCCATACCTTCGGCTTTAATAGCCTACTGTTTCACGTCGCCAATCGCCGCGTGCGAAAATGTACCTATACGATCGAGTGTAAAGTGATTATTGCTTTGCAGCTGCGCGCAGTAGGCGAGCGTGTAGGTATGCTTCGCGCGCCTGACGAATTTTCACTGAATTAGACCGCGCCGGCGGCCCGCTGGGCGGTAGGTAGTTAGCGCGCGCAAGTACATAGAGTGCGTGAGGGAGGCCTGGTATTACACCGAGTGTTAGATAGTATCACAAGAGCATTAATATCTAAAGCATAAACATGAATACTGAAGAATCTGACCACTCTGCCTATTTACATTACCTACATATATCTGGTGTAAGTGCCATCGCCAAAAAAAATTTGATACTTAAATACTGAAATGTAGGTGATGTGATATTTCAATGATTATATAGGCGAGCCGAGGGTGGGTTCAAACCCCTTGGCAAGTGTACCTAATTTTGTTTTTAAACTACAATATTCATTATTCATTTTTTGTGCACTCACTAGGCATGCAATGGTTTGACCACCTAGCTAGAACATTTTCTAACCTCGTTCCAGTATTAAAGTTTTCTTTGACCAAATCTAAAACCACATGCTCCGACCAGCCAATATCACTTCCGAGAAGGTAGGTGCCATATCGGAGACTTCCCTTCGCATTTCTGGCTTTACTGGACAGGCTGTTATGCGGCCATCTTACATCCAGTACTGTGGTGCCAACCCAGTCGGCCACAATTTGTGCCTACCACCTAGTGCCTACCAGCAAGGGAATGGACCTACAGTTTTACACCGGTTCCGAACAGTGAAGCAGCATGTGTAGGTACCTATGCACGTAAATTTTTTCGTCAGAAAAAACTCATTGGTGCCCGTCGACCGGATTCGAACCTCGCATGAGAAGCTGGGATCATTACTCACACTTGGACGTATTTTTAACCGACTTCAAAAAAGGGAGGAGGTTCTCAATTCGACTGTATTTTATTTAATGTTTGTTACCTCAGACCTTTCGACTGGGTTAACCGATTTTGATGATTCTTTTTTTATTTGAAAGCTGGTGCTTCCCGTGTGGTCCAATTTCCATTTGGTCAAGATCACATTATCAGAGTACATTAATAGCAAAAAATTGCTAAAAAAAACTGTGAAATAAAAAACTATTTAAAAAAATATAAAAACCGGCTTCAAAAATGTATGAAATTAAAAAAAATCGAACCCTAGAGTTGAAGGCGGTGCTGAAGCAAGCAAAAATGATTCATGAAAGAAAAAATGAGTGGATGATATCCTTTGTGATTTGTGTAGCCTTCTTTAGCACCGCCTTCAACTCTAGGGTTCGATTTTTTTTTATTTCATACATTTTTGAAGGCGGTTTTTGTATTTTTTTAAATAGTTTTTTTACTTTACAGTTTGCACTATAATCACACCAAGATTGGCGCTTGTGGATATTAACATTTTTAGGGTTCCTTACGGCTCAGTAATTAGGCTTCCGCATGGATACGTAAACATATAAAGGTCGCAGTAGTTAAGAGGCATAATTCAAAATTAAAAATAAACTAGGTTAAAATTATTTATAAGTCTACCATTGAGATCTCGCGTATAGATGCTTGTGTGATTTTTCATCGTATTTTCACTTCGACCTTCTCGTTAAAACCCCATAATTAAAACACTGAACTACCTTCGCAAATAGCTACTGAACAAGTTTTGTTCTAGGTTCATCTTTTTTATTTATGAAAACTGACACAGTTGGCTGCATCACCTACAACACCAGCGATGTCAGCCCATAACACCGGATGAACTAGGTGCCATGTCAGTGCTGCCAAAAAATTATACTATAATAGGATATTTTTTTCGTACGTTGCTTCATAAAACAAAAGTTGTTCAGTTTCCACTACACAATCACGCCATAAACTGAATTCAAGAACATTAATATCAAGCGAGCTAGAGGGCAGAACAAACACGCTGTGTACGCTAGGAAGTTGAGGCGGTCTGAAGGCTCTGTAGGAAGATGCCTGTGTGAAGCCTGCCGCGATACTAGTACTAGGCTAGATCTAGACCGGCAGCTAGTCTAACCTTTGCATGAGTGCCCGGTGTGAGTACCTATATGCAGTGGGTGGGTACACTCAATAAAATCCTATTAAGTTATAATATTACTTGTACAGGGTGTATCAGGATAGGTTTTCGAAACTTCAGGGTTGGAAAGGGTTCGATATTTGAAGACGAAAAGCTCTGAAACTTTTTCCCAGATTCGATCATTTTACAGTACTTTTTGGTGAAAATCTATTCTTCAAGATTTGGTGGATGGTTAACGTCCGCCTTTATTAAATAAAAAATAAATTCTAACTCATGAATAAAAATAGGTAGGATGCATACATAACTAGTACAATTATTGAACTGCGTGTAGGTAAATTCCAAACACTGAAAGTTCAATGACCTCAAAAGAAAAAGAGGACTGAATTAGTTCACTGCACTCTCCAGTCTCACTGTCCAACGAGTTTTTATTACAATTTCCAACTTTTGTATGACAAAAAAAAAACGGAATTTCGATTTGAGTGATAAGGATTTTTTTCTTCTAATAATGAGTACTTTCTATTCCTGAAGTTTCTCAAACCTATCCTGATATACCCTGTATATACGAAAAACTGTAGGTCCCTTCCCTTCTTACCTTTGGTAGGGTTTAACCCGCCCGGGTTAGTACCACCGCACTGAATGAAAGGTCGGTTGAAACGGCTATTTAGATAGTTCGTGTTTTCAAACCAGATCAGTGTAGCCGGCACGACCGAAGGGATGCACTGACATGGCATCTAGTTCATCAAGGTGTTATGGGCTGACATCATGGACGTAGTAGGTGCATAGCAGCCTCGGTTGTGTTCTCCTCTAGTCCAGTATAGCCAGCAATCCAGTGAAGTCTTCAGTATGGCACCTACCTTCTCGGAGGTTATATTGGCTGGTCGGAGGCATGCTATTTGGCCCCTCCGACTCAGCCACCAATACCGGATTACATAAAAAAAAAAGAAAACAAATAATGTAACATTTTTATAGTTGGGATATCAAAAATGTATTTTCTTTTTTATTCTTACAACTGTACATGCCACGCGAAAGATGGCTCGCCTGCTGGAAGAAATATTTAGCACCCCTATACGCTACCGGAAGTAGAGCCTAGGCTACATACAGCCTACTTCCGTGCATGCAAGCCTTCTCGCCAGTTCTGTGGAGGCGGGCGGTTCGCTTTTTGGGGGAGTTGGTGTTAGGTGTGTTTGACGAGGTAAAATATATTATATACTAGTGTGTAATCTTCTAGCAAATGTTCCTTATTTAAACTGACACGGCTGGCAACATCACCTACAACATTCGTCACGTCAGCCCACGTCACATCACGGATGTTGCAGGTGATGTAACCAACCGTGTCAGTTTCCATAAAACAAATGTAAATAGTTAGTGTTTTCCGTCCAATTCAGTGTAGCCGACATGAAATGAAGGGAAGAACTGACATGGCACCTAGTTCACCATGGTGTTATGGGCTGACATCACGGATGTTGTAGGTGATGTAACCAACCGTATCAGTTTCCATAAAAAAAAAATCAAAAAAACACCGGTTCCGGCAACGGTGGTGTGTAGGTATACAATTAAATGTTTCCAGTCAGAAATAACTCATTGGTGCGTTTTACATAGCCTTTTCATAGCAATTCAGTGCGGTGGTATCAACCCAGGCGGGTTGAACCCTACCACGTAGAAAAGTAAGACCTACACAGTTTTACGTGGAATCCGAGCCACGTTCGGCCTCCAACGGTTGAACGGTCACCCATCCAAGTTCTGACCGCGCCCAGGTGCGCTTATGATCAAGAACGATAGTTGACGATCGCACCACTGAGCTATTACCGAGGCCGACAACATGGGCATAGATGCGCTATCCAAGATTTCGCTTCTATCTTGATGATAAACAGTTTCAACGTGAAGGTGAACAAGACATCGGAAGGGTTAAGTAGGTCAAGGGAAGGGACCTTCAGTTTTGCAGTCAGTTTTTGCAACTTCGGTAGCTCAGTGGTGCGGTCGGTCGACTGCTCTTAGGCACACCTGGGCGCGGTCAGTATTTGGATGGGTGACCGCTCGACCGTTGGAGGCTGATCGAGGTTCGGATTCCACGTTAAACTGTAAGTCCCTTCTCTTCATACCTTACTAAGTGGTAGGGTTTATCCCGCCCGGGTTTCTACCACCGCACTGAATCAAACGTCGGTCGAAACGGCTTTGACATGGCACCTAGCTCACGCGGTGTTATGGGCTGACATCAAGGATGTTGTAGGTGATGTAGCCAACCGTGTCAGTTTCCATTAAAAAAAAATGCCAACAAATAATAAAAAAAGCAAATAGAAAAATATTAAGGGAGTCCCCATACAAGAAATGTGCTAAGAATAGATTAGTACATATTTACGCTACTGAATATTAGATGGCGCCACATACTGCCTTTGTAGACTCTATGTATGGTACTAAAACTAAATTGACGATTTTTGAAATATTTTCTGTATGTATGTATGTTCCTCCATAACTCTTAAACCGATCATTCAAATTTGATGAAACTTAGTGCAAGCACATTTAAACTAATATCTGACACAGGATAGGCTAAATAAAGTTCAGTTCCGGTTACGCTAAGAGGTGGCTCTCATACAAACCGAAATGTTCCGCGCGCCGAAATAAAAGTATGGTAGGTAGCTAGCTTACTTACTTTCTTCTATTTAAATATTAATTTCACGCGAGCGAAGCCGCGAGCAAGAGCTAGTTATATATAAATTATAAGTCAATACTGTTACTTACCAGACATATCGACCAGTCTTTGTCCATGCAGCCGTCTACGCTCGCTTCAGTCGCCGGTACCGCAGGGTGCCGCATTGGGGGCACTACTTTACAACCAAAAATTTACACTAATAAGAGAACGCATTGGGCACTTTTTAATCACTATAGTAGGTACTGTGTAAAATTTAAGGCACAATTTGAGCGAAAGAAAATTTTTTGGCTACATTTTTCCGAATGAAATTCGGTTAGGACAAAATTGAGGCAGACAAAAGACTGCGGTTGCTAAGCGACGTAGGTTAGCGGTACTATGACGATCTTATGACTTAACAAAAGTGGAACGTTTCCCTCTGTCGTCGCCACTAAGCATTTAAGGTGCCTAGTAACGCCAACGGCGTAGCGCGTTTTTGAAAAGGTTTTTTTTTCATAAATTGCGATCCTTCGCATTAGAACTTTGAAAAGAGTGTGATCGATAGATATAACAAATGGCGTCATTTTGCTATAAAAATTCCGCTCAAATTCTCTTAAGTTCTGAGATCAAACCTTCAATCAACGTTCACGCGGAAGAAAAGATCTATACATATGGTGACCGTATGGTTTAGTATAGAAAATGATAAAATTTTACAACCAAAAGCGTGTGATCGATAGACAAAGAATTGTTCTATATTGTGCAGTAGTTTTAAGCCTTTAGATTGGTCTAGTAGTTATCACGGGCTACTTCTTCAAAAATCCACATGTGGCGTTACTACGCGCCTTAATAGTGAGGCCAACCAACATAGCGAAATGCACCTTACCTTAATAGACTCAGGGATTATTTTTGTTTACAAATAAATATATTTAATGATGGTGAATTAACCCTGATTTAGTGAACAAAGATTTCGTACTTTGTTGAGCTATTTCGAAGGTCACTGCGAACATGGTTAGGGAACGTATGCCCATACCACGTGACCGATTTGGAGGGAGGGAGGGAGGGCAAAAATATTCGCGTGGCCTAAAATCGGTCGTGTCATGTCAGCCTCGGTAGCTCAGTGGTGCGGTCGGTCGACTGTTGTTAAGCACACCTGGGCGCGGTCAGTACTTGGATGGGTGACTGCTCGACCGTTGGAGGCTGACCGTGGTTCGGATTCCACGTAGAACTGTAGGTCCCTTCCCTTCTTACTTTACTAGGTGGTAGGGTTAATCCCACCCGGGTTAGTACCACTTCACTGAATAAAACGTCGGTCGTAAAAGTTCGCGTTTTCCGGCTTTGTAAAAGTTCGCGTTTTCCGTCCAGTTCAGTGTAGCCGACATGAAATGAAGAGAAGCACTGATATGCCACCTAGTTCACCCGGTGTTATGGGCTGACATCACGGATGTTGTAGGTGATGTAGCCAAGCGAGTCATCTTCCATAAAAAAAATGATAAAATTGGCAAAGGGTTAGGGTAGTAAATAGTAACATAAACACAAGAGGAATTTGAAATACGTTTATTTCAAAATACCTACATTCCAGCCACCATGAAAAAACGGTCTTTATTTTACAAAATTATTAAACATTATTATCTAACACGTTAAAAAATAATTCTCATGCGAGATCGGTCGTCGGTCGGTACACGTACTTACGTTTTTGTGAGAAGACAATAAATTTATATTATAAAAAATACAAAATATAATGTAATTATGTTAGTTCACAATAGCTAGAAGTAAGCAAAATCGATTCGTAATTGAAATGTGTAAGTATGTAACTTTAAATTTTAAAGCATAAGTATTGGCAAATTTTATTGAAGAATTTTTCTTTACTATACTATCGTTTGTTGGTTTTAAACTGTATTAATTCTCAATTTGATATTATAAACTGAATGCAAAGTATTTTTATGAAAGTCCAAAATATAATTTTAACTTTTTTTTTCAAAATATTACATTGGCACCCAGGGCACCGTACCACATTATAGTCAAAACCAGATATAGGTAAGTCGCCATGGTCAAAACAATTACATCTGCATATGTACTAACTTTGTGGCTGCCAAAAGAATTTCAAACTATTTAAAATAATAAAAATAACATATTTAAAATAAAAAATAAATTATAACGTACAATAATATTAAAAAAAAACCCCATAAAGTGTATTTCCCGTTCATCCTTAATAAGGATCGCACAGATGAACAAGAAAAAAAGATAAAAGAAGAAGAAAAGAGCAGTTGCTCTGTTCTGCTTCTTTGATAAAGAAACAACAAGAAAAAAGATAAAAGCGATCATATTTGGGTCACACACATATGCTATTAAACCGAGTCTACCGCGAGCGATGCCGCGGGCAAAGCTAGTTCTAAGATATTTATACGTATGTATGTTAGCTGTAAGTTTTTCGAATGAAATAAAGTAAAATTAAATATTAAGATTACATGAACAATTATTTGATAAAATTTAACTTAATGTTAAAAGTGTTCTTCTGCACAATACAAAGTAAAAAAAAAATATCCTATGCCAAATATTGATTTTATGTAAACCAACATGGGTGGCTGTGCCGAGGGATCAGCAGTCGACAGAGCCAAAAACATCTCTCCTCGCGAATTAATTAATTAATTAATTTTGAAGTCATAGTTATACTGGACTAGAGGAGAACACAACCGAGGGTGCTATGCGGCCATCTTACATCCAGTACGGTGGTACCAACCCAGTCTCAAACTAATAAAGAAGTAAACGTTTTCTAAATCTAAATAAAATTGTACAGTTTCTTGCATCTTCAGGCGGCATTTCATTAAAATTTCACAAAAATAACCCGTGTTTTTTTTTCATGTTTACAAAATAAACATTTATTCCTAACCACTATAGTTAAATATACCTAATTAACAGAAAATGCATACAAATTTCACAACATGAACGAGCAGGCAAATGTGGGACCTGTATGTTCACACCCGCAAGCATTTGGGATACCTATGTATACAGGTTGTTTCAGGATAGGGTTTCGTAACTTCAGGGTTCAATAGGGGTTCAAATTTGAAGACGAAAAGCCCTGAAACTTTTCACAGATTCGGTCATTTTATAGTACTTTTTGTTGAAAATAGTTTCATCAAGATTTGGTGGACGGTTAACGCCTGCCTTTATTAAATACAAATAAAATCACTAACTCATGGATAGAAATAAGTATATTGCATACAGAACTAGTAGAATTGAATTGCATGTAGGTAAATTCCAAACACTGAAAGTTCAATGACTACAAGAGAAAAATGGAACTGAAATAGGTCTTTGCTCTCCCTAGACCTAGATAGCACTGTTGCCAATCTCTTCAAGACTCACTGTCCATAGATTTTTATTAAAATTTCAAATTTTTGTATGAAAAAAAAAATACAGAATTTCGATTTGAGTGATAATTGTTTTCTTCTAAGATTTCGAATTGTTTTCTTCTAATAATGCGTACTTTCTATTCCTGAAGTTTATCAAGCTTAAGTATCCTGAAACACACTGTATAGCAGCTGTACAACTTACAATTAGGAAACGTTTATAAATTTATTGGTAATTTATATTCTAAGTATGTACAGGTGGACCCGAGGGTGCAAGACCCACAGACGAGAGAAAGACAGACCTTTTTTTATACAATCCAGTATGGTTGGCTGATTCAAAGGGGCCTGAGTACATGCTCCGACGACCAGCCAATATCACCTCTAAGAAGGTGGCTACAGCAAACTTTCCTTTTGGATTGCTGGCTATACTGGTCTAGAGAAGGGCCGAGGCTGCCAGCGGCCATCTTACGCCAAGTACGGTGGTATCAACCCAGACGGATACAATTTGAGCCTACCACATAGTGAGGGGCAAGGTAAGGGACCTACAGTTTTACATCGGTTCCGAACGGTGAGGCAGCAGGTGTAGGTATGCACGAACATTTTTCTGTAAAAAAAAAAGTATTTGCTACGTGTCAGTCGGATTCGAACCGCGGACTTTGAGATCGAGAGTCTGAGCCAAGACCGCGCCAACCACCCACCGCCGCTAGAATAATAGGATTATCAACACATCGACGCAGGGAATTATACAATAGTACTCGTACTATGAAATATGAAATTAGAAGTATTGTCAAGAAAATCGACCAGTTCGGGCATGTGCTCAAAAAGAATCAAATGCGTAGTACCCGTAACCGACGAGCATGCATGAAGAACTATGGGAGCGGAAGAGGCGGCAGAGGTGTGTCAGGATCGTGGCACGTGGAGATCCGTTGTCTCTGCCTACCCCACCGGGAAACAGGCGTAACGCTATGTATGTATGTATGTCAAAAAATCACCCATTCGTTGGCGGATCTTCTTCGTGGGCGTACCACATAAAAGCGGAAATAATTTTTTTTTTATAAAAAAATTTATTGTAGGTTTGAGAGTAGTTAAACAGATGCAGCTAATGCAATGTAACAATGCATGTAACATGCAAGGTAACACCCCTAAACCTTGACTGATTTTTATAATAATTTTTCTTGTAATAAGGACAGTTTAATCTTCGTACCTGTTACGATTTTGTTTGGATTAAATATACGACGCTAGAGTTAAAATTTTGTTTCCTGAACGAAAAAAATTGATTTTTTTATTTCTTGATGTCACGATGTTTATTAAGCTTTATTGCATCATTACTTTGTGTTTAAAAAAAATAAAAAGATAGGTAGGTACCGTAGATTGGACTATCCTTATTACAACAAAAAAAGAATTGTCAAAAGCGGATAAGGTTTAGGGGTCAGGAAAATATAAGCCCCGAAAGACAATTTTGACGTAATTTGTAGTTATATTAGCTTTTGATTTTATGTGGTCAGAATTATCAAGCTTAAATTATAGGTTATTCTAGCTCTCAAACTGTATTTAAACACCGTGAGTGGTGTCTATTGTGTAGCTAGTCACAATTTATTGTAATCGAAGAAGTTAAAAGAAAACTCTGCGAAGTTTCTTGCCGGCTCTTCTTTGTCGGTGTAATCGAACCGGATTGTAAAAACAAAATTGGACAAATTCTAGCGTAGTGTGCTACCATACGAATGATGAATAAAGAATAAATAATTTGCTTGTTACATTGCGCCAGTCTGTATGCGGCATTAGAAGTTTTTACGGGCGACCGGCGGCGCCCGCGCCGGCGGCGGCGGCGGCCGTGTAACGCACGTCAATATATGAATATCCTTATAACTCGAGAACCACTTTACAATTTACCGTTACGTTCTGCCACTTCTCAAGATAGTTTTAGGCTATAAATTATAACGCTACATCGTTATCGGCGGCCTGAGCTGTGAGCAAAACCATTACGCGAAGCGAAACCCCTGGCGAAAGCTAGTGTATCCATAATCAATAAACAATATACAATGTACAATATTCAATCAATCGTCTGATGTAAATGGGCATTTATAGATTACGTTGGTGGTGAAAGTAGCTATTAGTTGCGTTGTATGCTACGCGTGGTGTGGTTACATCGAGGGTTACATCGCTAATGTAACTATTGACAACTGCATACATGTTGCGTTTTTTTTTCGCTCAAATACTTATCTAATATTACACCAATAAATAAACGCCAGTATTAAAAGTAATCAACAATAATTCTATATTTAAACTAACAACAATCGCGAAATGTTACCGAGCGCAATCGGACATTTCTGACGACAACAATTTAGAGAGAAATTATTAAAAAAATAGGACTTTTCGGAATGTTGAAAAATATTTTGCGGAGTCAATAAAAAAGTAAATAGTAAGAAACAGTTTACATTTTAAAAGTAATATAATTAATAGCATACTTAGTGGAAAATTATAAATGTGCAATTTAAAATAAATATAAAATAGTGTGAGTGCCGGGACTCACTCACCAAGTGTAACTAGAGACCTACATACGTTACTATGCAGGCACCAAGCATTCACGATGATGAATTTGTTCTTCGCAAGTATCACCATTACTATTATTACGATTACTAGTGTTACTGTTGCCAAGGTTACTGTTCTAGTGTTAATGGTACTAACGTTATTGTTCTAGTGTCACCGTTACTAGTGTGACGGTTACTATATTGTTACTGTTACTGTTACTAGTGTCGCAGTTACTAGTGTCAATGTTACTATTATTACTATTAGCAGTGTCACTATTACTATTGTTACTGTTACTAGTGTCACTGCTACTATTGTTACTGTTACTATTGTCACTTCTACTAGTGTCACTGTTAGTAAAATCCGCTTTTATTAGTGTTATTGTGACTTGTGTTGATGTTACGAAATCGCAATTCACTTAAGCCCGGAAAAGTCTTCGAGGTCCCGGTATAGATGTTTACATATCAAAAATATTACACAACATAGAGTTAGGAATTAGTAAATAGTAAAAAGACTTAATTTTTAATGACGCAAATTTCGATTGAAAATTTACAATTTATCTAGATTTTTAGGAAATGTAAGAAATATTTTACCTATTTATGTTTTATATTGGGATGTGTGCGTTGTGATACGTATTTCGGTTTTGGTACGTTTTTTTTACATACATTTATTTATTCATTTGTAGGTTTTTTAATCTCGTATTACCACAGATTTCGGCCAGGCTGAACTAGAGGAAAACTCAGCCAAGATGAAGCCATCTTTCGTCTCGGTCCTTTTTTAGGGTTCCGTATCCATACGGAAGCCTACGTCGTCCGTCTGTCCGTCCGTTCGTCCGTCTGTGCATCCGTCCGAGGGCTTTATATTTTGAACCGTGATAGGTAGCCAGTTGAAATTTTCACAGAATATGTGTTAATATGGCGAATGTGATAACAAATAGTAAAAAAAGCTAAAAGTAAAAAAAAATAAGAGGAGTCCCCATACAAGAAACGTGCTAAAAATTGATTAGTACATATTCGCGCTACTAAATAATATAGGGGGCCACAGGAAGTTTGCATCGCAGATAGACATAATATAGACGGATATGGTTTTTTGCAGGTATGGTATAGCGGATCTACGGAACCCTCCATGCGTTAGTAAAACTCGCGCTTGACCGATTTTTTACTATGGTATATGTATTTGCTCCATCGTTCGAGATAACTTCGGAATTTGGCAATGCATTGTTTGTGCCACGTGGATACGCATATTGCAGGAATCTTAGTAAGTGTTAATAAATGAATGATAAATTATAAGTATTAGAACAATAGATAAAAAATTAAGTTCTTTTTTTTCGAATTCGCGTCCAAGCCGTACCACGAATTTAAAATCTGTACATTTGAACAATAGAAAATTATTAAAACATGTAGTTAAATGCTACGAAAAATCACGATGAAATTTTTCCTAAAATAAAAGAACCAATAATTTACACAGCACGCAAAACGTGTTGAAAACAACGACTAGATAGGTGCTATAAAGTGTGACTAGAAAAATATATTCGAAACTCAAGCGAACGTTTCATAGTTAAAACAATCAATATCAATTAATAACTATAACAAATAACGCTAAAATAAGCGTAATCGAGATGCACTTAGAACAAAATACAGGAACATCAAGAAACCACAATTAAATTTCTAGTAATAATTCAAAAGTGTTTCATACAGATGAAGTAATAATCTCAGAAGGAATTGTAATTGTTCTACTCAGCAAAGCTCATTTTGTTCACGAACCTAACTACTAAGTTCAACCTATCGATACTGAAGGATACTTGTTCCTAGACATCGTAATTGTATTGTCTATAGTCCCTTGCATTTGTTACACCATCTTCTTTTACTCTATCGTCACCTTTCCCGCTCTGTCCTTGACTCACCCATGGAATTGTATTTTTTATTTTTCGTTCGTCACTTGTTTTAGGCGTCTTCCTGACCATAACTCCTAATTGAGTTACTTAGTTGCCCCTTCTTTGATTACGTCGTAATAAGCATTTTTGTATTCTTCTTCAGTTGCAATTAAATACATTCACTTTCTTATTTCTCTTTTTTAACTTCTTTCGTAGCCGGTCTTTTCTCTTGAACACTCTTGCTGCCAAAGTCATATGCTGTATAAGTTTCGATCTCTTACAACGTAGTCTTAATAGTACACAAAAGGTCTTCCCCCAATGTCATTTTCTTTAATTTCTTCTTCACTTGTTTTCGCAGTTTTGACAGTTTTGATGTACCTAGCAATATTTAATACTGTCTTGTTTATTTCGACCAATCCGAATAGAGTAACAGATTTGGTGGAAGTCCTCTTTCTAGTCTGTTACTATAATTACGATAAAATTAATTTCTAACTAGTGATCTGCTGAGCTTTCTCATCACATACCCATCCTCAGCAATGATCGGTAGCTGCCTTCAATATTAATTTTAAACAATCTTGAGCTGAACCAAAATCATCGTTTTAAATGTTTTTCATCTCCTTTAAAATTATCGTCTCCTTTTAAATTCTGACAACTAAGCGAGCGCGCTTACTTCTGCCAGTGTCCAATGAGAAAAATTTTCTTCATCAGAAGCATATTGATCTTTCTTGCTCTCAAAATCCAAACAAAACTGCATCAAACCCTTTCAGTTGGCTGCCAAAATCCAAACAATGTGCGGTCTGAAGTCTGAATCCGCATGCACTGTTTCCAAAACCGCATCGTCGCCTTAGCGCTGCCAAAATCCCAGCTTAAGCGCGGACTGAATGCACTGTTTCCTAAACTCTGTCGTGCCCTTATCCCTGTCGAAATCCTAGCAAAAGTGCGGACTTGAATCCGCATGCACAGTTTCCAAAACTGCCCTTGGCTCTGCCAAAATCGAAACAAAAGTGCGGACCGAATCCGCATGCAACATTTCCACTCTGCACTTGCATGCCAGCCTTCAAACGCAGCTAGTAGCGACGTTGAGGTCTGGAGTGCTGGAGTGTTTCCTGGCGCGTCTCCCAGGATGAAGGGTGTTGGTCGGTCACGCTTGCGTATCCCCGTCGGTGTAGTGCGATGGTCCTTCGACAGAGCAGACGGAGTCCTCAGGGGTCCTCGAAGCGTCTCCGGCCTCGCTTGCCTCACCTCCAGCTGTGCCACCGCTGCGACCTTTGGCACCGCGTCGCGCCTGCAGGGCCTGTTGAGAACAATCTTGTGTTAGAGAAATGTGTATTTGATTTGGACAATGCTGAAGGGTTCTAATTTCGTTTCTAATACTTTATTTTGTACATATCGCGACAGGCATTGATGTAAATGAAAATGGTATTTTATGGTATTTTGTGATTATGAAAATCAGTGCAGTAGGCGTGTCTAAAATTTCGAAAAATTCATTTACACCTGCACTCAATTACGAGTTTTTTTCGAATGATCTCTAAGCGTTCGACAAAATTGTGTGACCGATTTTAGAGTACGCCTTTTTTCCCCTTTTCCCATACAAACTCTTTCGCTCGGGCGAAATATCCTTGGTTGAATAGAGGTGTCCAAAAAGATTCCGTTACTATTATTTTAATTCGACTATACGCGATAAGTAAATTTCTAAAGATAATTATTGAAAAAGTTGTAGAGCATGTTGTGTTGTTTGTACATAATAATATTAATACTAAAATTTATGTCTAAATGTAAATTATTGACAAACTATGTCAGAAGGATATAAGAAAAGGTTTGTTTTTATTTATTCCGTAAATCCAACTCGAGTTCAGTTTGGATAAAGAGTTTAACATTAAGAAGAACAAGGTAGAAATATAGAAATTTCAATGGTGCGTTAGTGCGTTTATGTAACAATTATATATCGAAATAACTGGTTCTAAAATACAATTGCCAAAATACGTAAACTATATACGATTACATTGGCTCATTCTTGTACAGGTTGTTCGCAGTACGGTATGGAATACTGAAGGGGTGGTTGTTTACGTGAAACTGAATAATTTTTATTTTACTATTTTTGAATTTAAAGAAATTTTGTTTTCTATTCTCCTAACATCAGTAGATTTACTTCTAGCCCCCTAATGGATGGTTTAAAGAAAATTTTGTGATAAAAATATTTGAATAAAACAAAAACAAAAGTTAAATAAATACATAGATAAATAATACTTAATTTTCAGAAACAAGCTCAACTTTACATGAGGGGCAAAGGCGGACTTATCGATTACAGGGATTTCTGCCAGTCATCCTTTGGGTCTGAGAGAGGTATGTTGTGAAATATAAGTAGGTTGTAGCAAAATACTTGATTGTGGGAATGTAAAATATAATACAAAGAATATAACTACAATATACTACATAAGTACGCACATTTAATTAAAGATTATACGTGAATACGTATATATTACAGTTTAAATAATATATAATCTTCTATATTATCTAAATAAATAAAAATTAAATTATGCTCTTTGGTTAGCGCATCACTTGAGCACGGCTGGGCCGATTTGGCTAACTTGTGTTAAAATGTTCGTTATAGTACGAATAAGGTTTTTAGGGAGTTTGAGCTGTGAGCTAAAAGTATACATTTATACAATTATACAACATATAGATATAGATACATACTTGATAAAAGTCATTAAGTTTCGCGTACACAATCACCCCTTCAGTATTCCATACCTCACTGCGAGCAGCCTGTATATACATTGGCACTTAATGTTTGACTGCAAAAGCTCAGACGCACACAACACATATTAAGCAAAAATTTACACTTGGGTTGCAGGAACACAGCTTTTCAAAGCCAAAAGCTTACTCACATGCAGGTGAGCGGGGTTTACGAAGCTTTCATACTATTTTAATCTCCACTAGATATGATTTTTAACAAGTTAAAATTTATAAAATTACGAATTGCTATTTAGTTAACACCATGGAGTTCAGTATAACAGAACCTCCATCGGCGGCCGCCTTCTCTCAGCCGGCCGCCCCTTGAAGCGTTTTTCCTTACTGCGTGTTAGTCTTATGGATCCGTTCCGGATATGTTACTCTAAACACGGTTCTAATAGTGATTGTATTTTATTTATAATTTGTGTGTGTAAAATCTAATTGGTCGTGCCGTTTTAACACACTTCCGCCATTCGTCAGGCATGTATGTATGTTTTATAGTATTTATCTTTCATAGTCGCAATTAGCGCTGATTTCTAAACCAAATCTAAAGAAAAAACTAAACTTTTTATCTTTCAATATTACATACAAACATACATACATACCACACGCTTGTATCCCGACAATCGGCGTAAGCAGAGTAACCGGTGTTGTGCTGCATGAACTCTGGTAAATTACAACACAACACCGACCACCACATTTCGCAAAGTATTCGGACAAGATATTTTTTTTTAAATGTCTTATTACAATTCAGCTACGCGAAAGGGTTGTGTGTATGGTTACAGATTGTTTTTCTAAACTAAACCAAAATAATTATTCAAAATATGAATATTTATTTTTTATTGACAATATCACCAAATAGGTAAATTCTCACCAAGTAGGTTATTGACATTATCACCAAGCGCTCAGAATACTCTTTCCGTCCCAAACCTCAGCATTCCAAATTCAAATTTCGTCTCTATATAAACTCGGGGTAGGGTGATCCAAGCCACACACAGTCAGCCTGGGGTGTTCGCTCATGCAAGTGCTGGTAACGTCGTGTGTACATGCGGAGTTCATATCTCTTACCTTGTCTCTGCTGCCCTTTTTCTAACGGTCGGAGTGAGATGGAAGATGATACAACATTCATTAATGACACTGACACGGTTGGAGCAATGGAACAATGAAGCGGAAGATGCGGCGAATGAGCTGTCCGTCGAACCGTCTTTTATTCTCACGTCGACAAAGTATTTTTTTTTTATTTTTTTTTATGGAAACTGACACGGTTGGCTACATCACCTACAACATACGTGATGTAAGCACATAACACCGGGTGAACTAGGTGCCATGCCAGTGCTTCCCTTCGGTCGTGCCGGCTACACTGAACCGGACGAAAAACACAAACTATTTACACAGCCGTTTCGACCGACGTTTCATTCAGTGCGGTGGTACCAACCCGGGCGGGTTGAACCCTACCACCTAGTAAGGTAAGAAGGGAAGGGACCTACAGTTTTACGTGGAATCCGAACCACGGTCAGCCTCCAACGGTCGAGCGGTCACCCATCCAAGAACTGACCGGCCCAGCGTTGCTTAACCATCAATAGCGACAGTCGACTGTCTGCACCACTGAGCTATCGAGGCTGACAAACTACGGGACTAACTATGGGGTACAAGGTCGGTTAACTAAAGCTGGCACGTACAAACACTTTCACATATTTCGCTTGTGTCAGAGAAGTCTTTTCCATCCTTTCCTCGCTGCATGCCTAAAACGCAGTGTGCCTAAATCGCGTTATGCCTAAATGTCATCAATCTGTAAGGGATGGTAATGGAGTAAGTTACTTTGTTTCATGAGATATTGCGTTTGTAGACTCTATGTATGATACTAAACCTAAATGGACGCTTATTTGGAATCTTTTCTGTGTGTATGTATGTTCATCCATAACTCTTAAACCGATCATCCGAATTCGATCAAACTTTGTAAAAGCTCATTTGATTACACGAGACACAGGATAGGTTAAATAAAATTCAGTTCCGGTTACGCTAAGATGTGGCTCTTATACAAACCGAATTGTTCCACGCGTCGAAATAAAGGTACGGTAGCGGGCTTACTTACTTTCTTGTTTTCAAATTTATTTTTATTTATAGCGCGACATGTGGCATCGTTTCACCTACAAGAAAGTGTCTAACGATGCTCATGGACATTCTGTGATGCACGGGGATTGCGAATGCCATGCCGGCCAGACACGAGCCTTTTGAAAACCCCCGAAAATACGAATTTCACGCGAGCGAAGCCGCGGGTAAAAGCTATTTTAAATAAGCGTTTGGTCTAAGCGGCTATTCATCTATGTCGCTATTGATCAAGGGCACCACTGGGCACGAGCCCAGGGCCCACCATTTTTAATGTATTTTACTGAGAATTGCCATTGAAAATTTGGCCATTTTGCCATTAAATGCGCATAAAAGTATACGCATGTCAGCCTCGGTAGCTCAGTGGTGCGGTCGGCCGACTGGTTGTTAAGCAACCCTGAGCGCGGTCAGTACTTGGATGGGTGACCGCTCGACAATTGGAGGCTGACCGTCGTTCGGATTCCACGTTAAACTGTATGCCCCTTCCCTTCTTACATTACTAGGTGGTAGGGTTTATCCCGCCCGGGTCGATACCACCGCTGAATGAAACGTCGGTCGAAACGGCTATGTAAATACATAGTTCGTAATAGCACAAAAGGGTCCATATACGGGTGTGCTTTTGTACCGCCTTCTACTCAAGATCACAATAATTTGTACCGTGTGGAGCCGGTACTTTAAAAGAATAGCCCCACTGCATCTCTCCCCGTGTTTGTCGTAAAAGGCGACTAAGGGATATGACTCCCTTCTTATATTACTAGGTGGTAGGGTTTAACCCGCCCGGGTTGGTACCACCGCACTGAATGAAAGGTCGGTCGAAACGGCTATGTAAATAGTTTGTGTTTTCCGTCCAGTTCAGTGTAGCCGGCACGACCGAAGGGAAGCACTGACGTGGCACCAAGTTCACCCGGTGTTATGGGCTGACATCACGGATGTTGTAGGTGATGTAAGCCAACCGTGTCAGTTTCCATAAAAAAAAAACACAATATTATTTAATACTTTTTAGGGTTTGAAGTCGGTTCAATGTTTTTATTTTAAAACGGTTTTTATATTTTACTCTTTTCGGTAATTAATTAATATTAAAATCGGTTGACGGGAAGTGGGTGATTGAAAAATTTTTAGTGTGAAAGTGTTCATCCCTTAATTTCCCACCCTTAGGGGTGGTATTCTTACACAACATGTATGAAAGGACCATCCTTGAGATATACCCTACTCATGAAAAAAAGAATCATTAAAATCGGTTGAGAATTGGCGGAGAAATCAGATAACATACACACAAAGAAAAAATGCAGACGAATTGATAACCTCTTCCTTTTTTTTGGAAGTCGTTTGAAAACACGGTTCGGCTCCAAGCTTTTCATCTTAACAATTTCATTGTTCCATATCGGGATAAACAGGTCGGGGCTTGTGGGAACGGTACACCAAGTTGGTAACAGTTGGGAATATTTATAAATGACAGGGGTCGGATACCGACTAAGCCCTTCTAGTTCTCTAGTGAGTAGCCACTTCTGGAGAGAGCGTATGTAAAACAGTAAAACTAATTTATATACTTACACTCTATACAGAGGATTTTTTAATGCTTCGCATGTTACTTCAACTTTGGCGAAGAAAAATTGGTCGATTTTGGTTTCAATTGAAAAAAAATTGCGGCCTACTACGGGCGGCTTAAACGTTTTAACAAGCGTGTTTGGTACCGTGTGGGGTCGGTACTTAAAAATGATAGCCCCGCTGCATCTCTCGCCGTGCATGTCTTAAAAGGCGACTAAGGGATAAGGACAAGATGCCGTGCTTAAGGGCGACAGGGAAGCCACCTATCACCTTGGCACGGTCCTTCCACCGAGTCATGCGGGTGGGTCTTCGTGCCTTACATTGCTGCTTCATAGTTATCTTGTCCGAATATTTTGCTAAACGTGGCGGTCGGTGTTGTGCTGTAATTTGCAAGAGTACTTGCAGCACAACACCGACTACTCTGTTTACCCCGATTGTATGGGATACATGAAGTACTTATGTAAAATAATTTATTAAAAAAAACATTGAAGGAATATTGTAAAATCGCTCTTTGAGATTGCAGTCTGTTGGCCTGGCTGCATTTTTTTTTATGGAAACTGACACGGTTGGCTACATCACCTACTACATCCCTGATATCAGCCCATAACACTTTGGTGAACTAGGTGCCATGTCAGTGCTTCCCTTCGGTCATGCCGTGCTACACTGAACTGCACGGAAAATAAACTATTTACATAGCCGTTTCGACCGACCTTTCATGTGCGGTGGTAGCAACCCGGACGGGGTAAACTCTACCACCTAGTAAGTTAAGAAGGGAAGGGACGTACAGTTTTACGTGGAATCCGTACCACGGTCGAAAGGTCACCCATGAAGTACTGACTGGTGAAAATAATTTCCAAAACGTGTGTTAGATAAGTGTTTTGAATATAATTGCATTCTAGAATGGCATAGGTGTATTAGTGAGTAGGTACGTTGAAACACAACTAGGCTACCAGGTTGCAATATCGAAGAGCGATTTTTTTTAAATTACCTATACTTTTTTTTATAAATAATTTTGGCTGTTTTACTTACGCTCGACCAGAAGTAACAAGAGCTAGACGGTATCCAACCCTTAAGAGGAGGACAGGTGAACACTGAACACATAATAGGACTGTTCTTATTTTATATGTCATTTTGCTGAAAGAGAGCAAAACGAGATGGCATTGGAAACCATTATAATGAGGGTAACGCCATTTCATTTTGACCCTAAATATGCGTACTTATATTTTAACTATAAAAACAATAAATTTAAATTGTTATTTTAAAACAAAAACAAAAAAAATTTTATTCTTTAGAAATACGATAGTTCACAAAGGCGGACTTATCACTGCAAGTTATTTCTTCCAGTCAACCTTTGGGCCATGTTTACACTCATACAATATAGCTTCACTCGGCGTCTAGCACCTATCTGGATAAAATTGACAAAAAAAATTACATTATCTAAATAAACAATTTCATACAAATCGTTAGAGCCGTTTCCGAGAATCCAAATTTAAACATGGATCCAAGTGAGATGGATTTAGTAATTGTGTTGGATTTCGTTGAGCTTTATCTATCCCTTAGGGACTCTGGGCCCTAAGTGATATGAAACAGGGATGTTGCGTATGAATTTTTTGACATCCGCGCACGCGGATGCAGATGCGGATTTTTAGACGCGCACATCCGCGGATGCGGATGTCAACAAGATTGCTAGAAGAGACGGTTAGTTTAAGTCCTTGAATAAAAGAGATTATGCTTTAAACATCTTTTATTGATCAATAAATTTTTTTGTAAGAAAATTTTTAGATTGGGCTATTGTATTTAATGAAAAGTAGATTTTTTAGTAGGAACATTTTAAGATTGGGCCGCATTGTATTTAATGAAAAGTAGAATTTTTAGTAGGAACATTTTAAGATTCAGCTTTTGTATTTAGTGAAAAGTAATTTGGGCGCCTTTCGCTGACTCCGCCCAATTTCATTCAAGCCGCAGCCTGCACCTCCGCATCCGCATAAGTTCAGCATCGATGCAGATGCGGATGTCAAAATCAATGCGGATGCTCCGCATTTGCGGATGCGGATTTGAACATCCGCAACGTCCCCGATATGGAAGTTAACTTTCTCCATACAAAATCGTCTTTCGGCATTTATGTTTTTTTTTCTTTCGGCATTTACAACTTTTTTTCTTATCTTATGGACAGTCCAATTACGTCCCTGTAGTTTTTTTGTTTAGACGAAATTTACCTACAACACCGGAATTAAAAATTTGTATTTCGACGAAATCAAAAAAATATTTTTTTTTTTTTTAATTCATGAAGTTCATTATAGTACCTTCCCTTAGCGGAAAAAAGGTTTTTTTGATGAAACCAGCAGGAGGTTTTAGTATGTTGTTAAGCATGTTATTCTGACTAAAAAACCATCGGGAGACAATCTCTAACGTGGATGAGTCACCAGTTATGACGTCATCAAGATGGCCGCCACCGCGTTCAAAGTTTTGCGTATATAACAAAAAGTATGTAAGATACAAGCATGTGTGGGGTGTCATAAAAAGCACAATTAAATGCACTACAATATTGTTCTTACATTTGACCTTGTAAATACCATAGTTTGTGAGAAATTTAAGTTTTAGTAAAATTTTCACAAAAAAATTATGTTTTTTTTTAATATATCAACTTAACTAGTAACTTTACAGTAAAACATTCTATGTAGATATAAATGCTACATTAATAAGCTATAAAACGCCATTAAGATTTTGAGAATCGGTTCATAAAAAAGCAAAATACATTGGTTTTATCCCATAACGGAAGTCACCACCAAAAGTCGGATGACTGTTTCAATACAATTTACAAGGCAAATTACGAATATAGGTAACTTATTATGGGTAACTTGTCAAAAACTATTTTGATAAAACTATATTTTCAAAAAGAGAAATATGATTTTTAAAACAAAAAAAAATTTTTTTTTATTACTTTTTTTAAATTGACTTTGGGTCTACGTCTAACTTTTATTGTGGAGGTCTGCCCTGCATTATTAAATAGAAATTTTATTTAAATAAAAGGTACGCATTATGAAAAGAAATATTTATTTTTAACATTGGAAATGTTTAATGGATCGATTTTGCGTTATACACCAAAATGCTTATAACTTTGTTGATAAAAGGGTTACAACATTGGAAATGTTTAATGGATCGATTTTGCGTTATACACAAAAATGCTTATAACTTTGTTGATATAAAGGTTACGAGGGTCAGTGAAGACTCAATCGACGCAGAATTTATCAAGACGTATTTGATGATTTGAGATTTTGAAAAGTTCGAAATACTTTTTTGAAAAATCCAAAAAAACAAAAAATTTCGAAAAAAAATCGTGTACATTTTTCGTAATTATTTTTTTTAAAGTTTCAGTTAAGGGTTAGGGCAAAAAGATAAAAAGAACCACCTAGAGAATGAATTGGGCTACTAGAGGGTATTTTTAATTGTGGTGTGCGACTTATGGTTGATGAGCAGAGCGACCCCAAAGTTCAGCAATTTTTGGAAAATTTGCACTGTTGATACATAAAAATGCTTATAACTTTGTTGATATAAGGGTTACGAGGGTCAGTGAAGGCTCAATCGACGCAGAATTTTATCGAGACATATTTGGCAATTTGAGATTTTGAAAAGTTCGAAATACTTTTTTGAAAAATCCAAAAATTTCCGAAATTTCTTGGTTTTTTGGATTTTTCAAAAAAAGTATTTCGAAATTTTCAAAATCTCAAATGATCAAATACGTCTCGATAAAATCTGCGTCGATTCAGCCCTCATTGACCCTCGTAACCCTTATATCAACAAAGTTGTAAGGATTTTTGGGTATCAACAGTGCAAATTTTCGAAAAATTGCGTGAAATTTGGGGTCGCACTGCTCATCAACCATAAGTCGCACACCACAACCAAAAATACTTTCTAGTAGCCCAATTCATTCTCTAGGTGTGTCTTTTTACCTTTTTGCCCTAGCCCTTAACTAAAACTTAAAAAAAAATAATTACGAAAAATGACACGATTTTTTGCCGATTTTTTTTGCTTTTTTGTATTTTTCAAAAAAAGTATTGCGAATTTTTCAAAATCTCAAATAATTAAATACGTCTCGATAAATTCTGCGTTGATTGAGCCCTCCCTGACCCTCATAACCCTTATATCAACAAAGTTATAAGCATTTTTATGTTTAAACAGTGCAAATTTTCCAAAAATTGCTGATCTTTGGGGTCGCTCTGCTCATCAACCATAAGTCGCACACCACAACTAAAAATACCCTCTAGTAGCCCAATTCATTTTCTAGGTGAGTCTTTTTACCTTTTTGCCCTAACCCTTAACTAAAACTAAAAAAAAATAATTACGAAAAATGACACGATTTTTTGCCGAAATTTTTTGCTTTTTTGTATTTTTCAAAAAAAGTATTTCGAATTTTTCAAAATCTCAAATTATTAAATACGTCTCGATAAATTCTGCGTCGATTGAGCCCTCCTTGACCCTCATAACCCTTATATCAACAAAGTTATAAGCATTTTTATGTTTGAACAGTGCAAATTTTCCAAAAATTGCTGAACTTTGGGGTCGCTCTGCTCATCAACCATAAGTCGCACACCACAACTAAAAATACCCTCTAGTAGCCCAATTCATTCTCTAGGTGGTCCTTTTTACGTTTTTGCCCTAACCCTTAACTGAAACTTTAAAAAAAATAATTACGGAAAATGACACGATTTTTTTCCGAATTATTTTGGTTTTTTGGATTTTTCAAAAAAATGGTTTCGAAATTTTTAAAATCTCAAATCATCAAATACGTCTCGATAAATTCTGCGTCGATTGAGCCTTCACTGACTCTCGTAACCTTTATATCAACAAAGTTATAAGCATTTTTGTGTATAACGCAAAATCGATCCATTAAACATTTCCAATGTTGTAACCCTTTTATCAACAAAGTTATAAGCATTTTTGTGTATAACGCAAAATCGATCCATTAAACATTTCCAATGTTAAAAATAAATATTTCTTTTCATAATGCGTACCTTTTATTTCAATAAAATTTCTATTTAATAATGCAGGGCAGACCTCCACAATAAAAGTTAGACGTAGACCCAAAGTCAATTTAAAAAAAGTAATAAAAAAAAAATTTTTTTTGTTTTAAAAATCATATTTCTCTTTTTGAAAATATAGTTTTATCAAAATAGTTTTTGACAAGTTACCCATAATAAGTTACCTATATTCGTAATTTGCCTTGTAAATTGTATTGAAACAGTCATCCGACTTTTGGTGGTGACTTCCGTTATGGGATAAAACCAATGTATTTTGCTTTTTTATGAACCGATTCTCAAAATCTTAATGGCGTTTTATAGCTGATTAATGTAGTATTTATATCTACATAGAATGTTTTACTGTAAAGTTACTAGTTAAGTTGATATATTAAAAAAAACATAATTTTTTTTTTTTAATTTTACTAAAACTTAAATTTCTCACAAACTATGGTATTTACAAGGTCAAATGTAAAAACAATATTGTAGTGCATTTAATTGTGCTTTTTATGACACCCCACACATGCTTGTATGTTACATACTTTTTGTTGTATATGCAAAACTTTGAACGCGGTGGCGGCCATCTTGATGACGTCATAACTGGTGACTCATCCACGTTAGAGATTGTCTCCCGATGGTTTTTTAGTCAGAATAACATGCTTAACAACATACTAAAACCTCCTGCTGGTTTCATCAAAAAAACCTTTCGGGCCCAAAATGACGCTAAGGGAAGGTACTATTAAGCTTTATTGAGTCATCACTTGAGATATTAGTGGAACGTAGATTCGTCTGTTCTTATTACAACAAAAAAATCATTGTACAAATTGGATAAGGTTTAGGGGGGTAAAAAACATAAATGCCGAAAGACGATCTTGTATGGACAAAGTTAACTTCCATCTCGTCTTAATGCAGATGCGAATGCAAATGCGGATGTCAAAATCAATGCGGATGCTCCGCATTTGCGGATGCGGATTTGAACATCCGCAACATCCCTGATATGGAAGATGAGTACTATGGGGCTGATTAAAAGCCCAAAAAATAAGTTTAGTTCACTTAAAATAATAGGATAAGTGTAATTTTTTTTTTCAAAATTAAAAAAGTGCATATATCGTCGTCTCATTACCTGCAAGCTGAACCTCCTGTGCGGATGCTTCCTGCCGCCCCGCCGCTTGCTGATGTGAGGGTTGTCATGCCTGAGGGTCTTGTCGCGCAGCATCTCCAGCTGCGTGTAGATCCTCTTCAGCTCGGCGCGAACCTCCTCCGAGCTGGGCTCGGCGCCCTCCTCGCCCTCGCAGCCGAAACCCTCGGCGGGACCGCGGCGCGATACCTGCGGGCAGTGGCAGGGGTTCAGCTGTGCCAATTACTTTTGTAATAATTTTTTTGCTATATTTTTACCATACCGTATTCGCATTGTAAAAATAATTCTTTTCTGTTTTATTTGATTTATTATATACACTTATAGACTAATTACGTACTCTTTATAACATCAAACTTGATTTAAAATCAGCAAAGTAAGTCACAAGATGTGTCCAGACCTTTTTTTTAGACAAAGATACAGTTTTATTTTTGGTTTATTATTTTCTTTTGTTAATGTTACATACCCAAGTTAACCTAACTTATCCATTAAATTACTTCAAACCTTGTATGTTATTGTCCTTTATGTTATTGTATCTTGTGTGTTGTATGTTTACAGTAACCTATCCTAACCTAACTTAGCTTAATCTAACCTAACTTAACGCAACCTAACCCTCCTACAAGATAGACATGCCTCAATCGCGAGGCAAGAAAGTGAACAAGGAATGCGCATACCTCCTGCGCGAGCGAGCGTCCCGCGCGCCATCCATGCCAGAGCCTCGGTATGAAGACGCAGGCGAGCGCGACGCCGGCGGAGAGCTGGGCGCGCGCCGTCGCCGCCGGCGGCCACAGCTCCGGCGCGGCGCGCGTTGTCGCCGCCGCCAGCCGCCACCCCACCCCGCACAGCCCCTCCGCCGCCAGCGCGGCCAGTAGCCACCCGCGCTCCTGCAAACATGTTGCACGTCGGCAATCATGTTGGACGTTTCAACATTCACGATTCTTAAGTATTCATCTTTGTGGACAGTTTCTTAAGTATTCACCTTTGTGGAAAGTTTCTTAAGTATTCACATTTGTGGACAGTTTCTTAAGTATTCACCAGCATGGACAGTTTCTTAAGTATTCACCTTTGTGGACAGTTTCTTAAGTATTAACATTTGTGGACAGATTCTTATTTATTCACCTTTGTGGACAGTATCTTAAGTATTCAGCTTTGTGAACAGTTTCTTAAGTATTCGCCTTTGTGGACAGATTCATAAGTATTCACCTTTCTGAACAGATCTTAAGTATTTCACCTTTGTGGACAGATTCATAAGTATTCACCTTTCTGAACAGATTCTTAAGTATTCACTTTTGTGGACAGATTCATAAGTATTCACCTTTCTGAACAGATCCTTAAGTATTAAACTTTGTGGACAGATTCATAAGTATTCACCTTTCTGAACAGATCCTTAAGTATTAAGCTTTGTGGACAGATTCATAAGTATTCAATATGGTATATATCTCGTATAAATAGTTGTTCAGTAAAACATGATATTACCTGGAAGGGTACATTCGCGTTCCTCACAGCGTGCGCTATCCTCGCGCCGGCCACCAGCAGGAGTACCTCCGCGGCGGCGGTGACGTGGTGCCAGGCTGCGCGTGCGCAGGCCGGGTCCGCGTCGCTCTCCTCGTCCCCGGCGCCCGCGTCGCTGCACGCCGCGGTCGCGGTGAACGCGGCCAGGTAGCACGCGGCGCCGGCCAACATCGCCGCCAGCACTCGTAGCACCTGCAACTCGTTATTCGAAAATGGAATTGAAGATGGGTTTTGATTGGTTAAGGCCCGGACTAGATAGAGTCGTTTTTGTCAACAGTCGAGAGAAATAGGCCACGCCTCCAAAACGACGCTCCATAGAAATGTATGGAGTTTGGAGGACCCGTCGACTACATGCACAACTCATGCGAGTCGAGACTCGAGAGCGTGCCGAGTTGAAAAATCCACTGCATGTTGCGTTTTCTTCGACTGGACACGAGTCGAAGTTGTCGACTTGAGTTAACATAACGTATGGAGTTGTATGACGCCGACTACACGCGCTCTCGGCGAGTCTAAATTTACGGATATTCTATAGTACCCGAAAAATATATCTTGGTATTCTCTAATTTTTGGGTACATGTTTTGAAAAACTCCTTCAGTTAACCGGTTTTGGTACATTGGATGAACCCAATATCTCATTTTCTTCTTCTTCTTCTTTCTTGCTTTGTTAACTGCGACTACCAAACTTACTTATGTACGTGTGTTAGAAATTATAGGTACCTACTTCTCTATTTCAACCTCGACCTGTTCGACCTCTCGACCTCTTCTCGCGGCGGCGGTGGGTGGCCGAGTGGTCTTGCTGGGTGTCGGCTTCTCTTTCCGAGGTTCGAATTCAACCGGCGTGTACCAAAAGTTTTTTTTCGGATTTGAAAAAAATTACGTGCATACCTTCACCCACTGCTCCATGGTTCGAATTCCATGTAAAAATATAGGGCCGATGGTTAGACTGGAGGAAATTGTCTAAGGCAACAAGCCCGTCTTTGCCACACATTAAGTTGTATAAAGTGTATTATTATTTAGTGAGTAATTTATTTATGTAGGATTTTGTTTTAGATTTTAATGTAGTTTTAGTTCTGTTTTATTTTGTAGTTAGTTTTAGATTAATATGTATTAGGTAGGCACCTAGGTATATAATGTGTAACGACATTCAATTTATAAATTTGAATATATTTATACATAATATGGGGACACAAAATTAAACGATCATTACACCTTATTTCTGTCAGAACTGAACCATTTCAGAATTTCATTTGATCTTGAAACGTTCTCTACCTCAGAGTCTCTCGGCGTCCATCGATGCGCCTTCCTGGTGCGGAACTCTGCGAGCGAGACCCACAGCCGTAGCACGATGGAGCCGTAGCACGCCACGTAGCCGAGTTCGCGCAGCCACGCGCCCGCCACGCACCGCACCCGTGCCGACTCCGCGTGTTGCACGCCCGCCTGCGATCAGTTCTGACATTAATTTCTCTAACACATTTACATACCGAAAACCACTCAATTTAGCTTATCCTGAATGTTACTGCATCCGTTTAATAAGCAGGCACATCATTTTGTTTGCCCAACCTAGATAGTTCTTACACAAGCTTTCGATTCACTGAACCAATGTTTTCAGTTGCCCCAACCGCAGTACGTTGGTGTCTATGGTGATATGTTTGAAGTGTTCTATTTCGATGTGTGCAATATTTCTTGGATTGTGGTTAAAAATAGCTTAGCTTGGGTTGTGGTTAAAAACCTTCCTGGAGTCACTCAGGGAGTTTCGATGGGACCTCTTATATTTCACTCTTCGTAAATTAAATGAAAATATTTGAAACTTAAATAGGTAAGCATTCCTAACATCATCCATAACTTTTTTTCAGCCTCGGTAGCTCAGTGGTGCAGTCACTGTTGTTAAGCAACGTGGAGCGTGGTCAGTACTTGGATGGGTTACCGCTCGACCGTTGGAGGAGGACCGTGGTTCGGATTCCACATAAAACTGTAGGTCCCTTCCCTTCTTACTTACTAGGTTGTAGGGTTCAACCCGCCCGTTGGTTCCATCGCACTGAATGAAACGTGTCGGTCGAAACGGCTATGTAAATAGTTCGTGTTTTCCGTCCAGTTCAGTGTAGCCGACATGAAATGAAGCCGACGTGACATGTCACCTAGTTCACCCGGTTTTATGGGCTGACATCGCGGATGTTGTAGGTGATGTAGCCAACCGTGTCAGTTTCCATAAAAAAAAATAAAAAAAAAACTTCAATCAAATTACGAAACAGATATTCGATGCAATATTTAAAGAACCCATACGCAGTACATATAAATTATTTTCTAAATATTCTTGCTTTCCCAAATGTCGGGCAGTTTAATATTTTTAGAGAAATACTATGCGTGTATAACATTTATACTCACGGAAGCATACATGAGGAAAGCACCGAGCAGAATCACTTGGAGCACTGTCCACATGCCCATAGCGACCGCCTGCAAGAAACACATTATTGTATGTAGAAGTCTTCAGACAAGGGGACTGAAAAGCTTCGCCTGTCGTGTCGTAGAGCAAGTTATAGGAGCATTATTCACTGTTCAAACTAATTATAAACTGCGATTAAGCGATTAGTTCGTGGCCCTGCTGGGTAGAGGAATAGCACAAATTTCTCGTAAATACCGAACGATGTAATTTCGATAATGTTCAGCATTCCAAATATTTGTTATGTTTACGTTCTGAGCATTGTTCATACATACGTGAGTTTTCTAGAAGCCTCTACCTAAGAGATACAGGGCTAACGCCCAGAAGCGACACGAGCCTGTACGTGTGAGTTTAGTTTATCTATAGATACGCACGGAGATGCGTATGTAGCTTAGTAAAACATAATCGACTTTTCTCCACTTATGTCAACTTATGTCAATTGGTCAACTTCTGTCAGCTTTTGTCAATTTGTCAACTTCTGTCAGCTTTTGTCAATTTTTGTCAACCTGTTAACTTGTGTCAACTTTTGTCAACACTTTATTCATTTTGTCGACTTTTAAAAGTATTACCAACCGATATCGACCACTTCGTCAGTTTTCATCGACTTTTGTCAACTTATGTCAACTTCTGTCAATTTGCCAACTTCTGTCAACTTCTGTCAGCTTTTGTCAATTTTGTCAACCTGTCAACTTGTGTCGACTTTTGCCAACTTGTGTCAACACTTTATTCCATAATAATAGCTCTGAACGATAGGGTTTGGTAAACGCAGAGTACGGGTGGAATGAGCGAGCGAGAGAGTTCGGTTCGAGAAAGAGAAAGATGAACAGCGGGCGAACGCCGCGACACCGCATCGCTTGCTAAACGAAAGAACAATAAATGCTAGCTAGCAGCAGCCCGTGCGACGAGTCACCTCCCGTGAGGTAGTCCGACCGCTCCCGTCGACCCGCATCCACCCCGGAACACACACATGCGCACGCGCGGTTGCTTACACAATACATTCAACCGTGTCGCCGGCCTCTACTATGCGCGAACAATGCTGACTGATCTTTTACACAATCGCACACGAGATCCGAGCCCGGTTTCCGAAGGGAGTGGGGCTGAAAATTGTTCTTCTACCATTTTCAGCTGTGATTACATTTTGCAATTTATATGTTATTAAAACATAAGTACGTATAGCTTTATTTCATTTGAATGTACTTAGAAGTATATTTACAGTTTCAGATTTTCATATATATTTTCTACACAATAAATTAAAAAAATATACATTTATACATCTTATATTTCGACTTTTATAATTAGTCGTCATTTGACGCATCAATCTTTTAAATTATTAAAATATTAAATTTTCTTCTCTGACGACGACTTATAAAAGTCGAAATATAAGATGTGCTTATTTTTTTATTTATTGTGTAGAAAATATATATACAAATTATTAATAGGTAGATACTCTTATTATTAATTATTTTATCTTCAATTCTCACACTCAAAACTGGGTATATGCTATATTACGATTTACGAATACACTATACGCTCTTACATTTCACTATATTATTCGACTGTCAAACATCCAAAGGTTGACTGGAATAAACCTCTGTAAGGGCGTCTTGTAATGCTCATGTAAATATTCTAATGTGCTTATTTCAGCAATATATCTTTCTTTCATGATTTCTTTTCTTTAGGTAGGTTTATTGTTACTATTTTTTGAATAAGTCAAATTCTAACGTCCTTCTGTATTATTTGTTTATTCTGTGTTATTATGTTTGCTATTGTTTTTTATTTTATGTACATGTCTGTTTCTTTTTCCATAATAAATAAAATAAAAAATGAAAACATGAATAACGATGCTTACTTTACATTTCCTCTTCTTGAATATGACGACGGCAATTACGACAGTTAACAGCATTCCGGCGAGGTTAGCCGCCAGCATGGCCGCGCGCAGCCCCTCGCTCTGTCCCGCGCACTCTGCACCCTCCGGGGCGATGACGTCGCACGCCGTGCACGACAAGCGAACCTCCGCATCGGCCAGCGTCGCACCGCGCACCCACCCACCGCCGCCCACGCGCCACCACCCAGCGCGACACCTGCACTGATACTCATCTTCCTCGCCGATCGCCACCACCTCACACTCTGTGCTGCGCGGATCGCAGCGCGGCTCCCCCCCAATCCTCGAGTGTACGGCCGCGTCGCAAGCCACAGACGGAAGCTTTCTAAACAGCGCTGCGGCAGATCTGAGCGGTCCACCGCCCCACGCCGCCGCGACGCCGCCCCACCAGCCGTCGCAGGCCCTCCACGATGAGGACCAGATGACGTCTGTCGCGTTCCACGGCGACGCGAGCGTTCGCCAATACTGCTGCAGGGAGGCGGAGTTGTTCTGTTGGAACACGACGACGTGCGGTGGCGACGCGAAGTAAAGTATTCCGAGTTTGAGCTGCGGCGCTCCTAGAGCGACGGCAGCTGGCGGCGGGTCTAGGAGCGCGGTGGCGGCGGCTTGAGCGAGGGCGGCCGCGCTCGCTTCCGCCGCGATATTTTGCTGGATGAGACCGGAGAGCGCTCGCGCCGTCTGCACCACGGTGCTCTCGTAATCTCGCGCATTCTGAAATAATAATTTATTTTTTATTTCTATGGAAACTGACATGGTTGGCTACATCACCTGCTTATATCAGCGATGTCAGCCCATAACACCTTGGTGAACTACTGAACTGTGCGGAAAACATGAACTATTTACACAGCCGTTTCAAACGACCTTTCATTCCTCGTTTCATTCAGTTCGGTGGTATCAACCCGGGTTAAACCCTACAACCTAGTCAGGTAAGTAGATAAGGGCCGTACAGTTTTACGCGGTTTAACGCGGAACCCGAACCACGGTCGGCCTCCAACAGTCGAGCGGAATTTGGTCAAGATCGGATTGGAAAGCGAGGCGGAATTCCGCCGAGGACATTAATAGCAAAAAACTACTAAATAAAACTGTGAAATAAAAAACTATTTAACACAATATAAAAACCGTCTTCAAAAATGTATGAAATAAAAAAAAAATCTAACCCTGGAGTTGAAGGCGGTGATATCCTTTGTGATTTGTGTAGCCTTCTTTAGCACCGCCTTCAACTCTAGGGTTAGATTTTTTTTAATTCATACATTTTTGAAGGCGGTTTTCTAATCACAACCGACCGCACCGCTGTGCTTTTTTTTTTTTTTTTTTTTTTTTTTTTTTATGGAAACTGACACGGTTGGCTACATCACCTACAACGTCCGTGATGTCAGCCCATAACACCGGGTGAACTAGGTGCCATGTCAGCGCTTCCCCCTTTGATCGTGCCGGCTACACTGAACTGGTCGGAAAACACAAACTATTTACATAGCCGTTTAGACCGACGTTTCATTCAGTGCGGTGGTACCTGCCCGGGCGGGTTAAACCCTACCACCAAGTAATATTAGGAGGGAAGGGACCTACAGTTTTACGAGGAATCCGAACCTCGGTCAGCCTCCAACGGTCAGCGGTCACCCATCCAAGTACTGACCGCACCCAGCGTTGCTTAACATTCAATAGGCTGACAAATCGTACTAAACTACATATACCCGACAAAATGCAGCCTTCCCCAACTATACTTCAATGGGCACGCGAGCGGCCACCCAATAAGGTTCTATTCTAGAGGCTTCTCGCATGAGCGGAGCAGCGACTGAAGGAAATAGTCACCGACCGGAAACTGCGCTTCCCCCGTCCCCCAACCCTCTTCCGCACAAGCGAGTGAATACGTCGGCCGTCTGAAACATGTGCGCCGCCGTCGTCGCTTCCTAATATGTTTGTCACACCGCTAGGGTGCGGAACTGTCTTCCGGCGAGTGTGTTTCCCGAATCCTTTTAGACAGCCTAGCAACAGTCCGCAAATCCGCTGGCATGGCACCCAACTGAGCGTGGTTTCGCAAGGAGAGGTGTTTTTGGCTCTGTCGACCGCACCCATTGGTCTCTCGGCACAGCCACCGACTTAAAAAAAGGAGGTTATCAATTTGACACGAATGTGTGTAATATTATTGGAACTACAATATATTTCACATAATATGATAACCTATTAGGGCTTCCACACAAATTATACAAAATGTTATAGGTGTATGTATGTTTGTATGTATGTATTTGTGTATGTATGTCCACGCATTTCTCCGAAACTAATAATCGCATTGAGACCATTCCTTATTGGCTTGCATTTACTTAAACATAGGGAACAGTGCAAGTTTCATCAAAATCGATTCAGTAGTTTTCAAGATATGGACTGTTAAGTGTGTCGAATGGGCGAATAATTCTATACCACTATACAACCGATTTCTGTGATTCCTTCTATGTGATATTACTAAAAAGAGTGGAATAAAAAGCGGGCCGTACGCTTGGTCTGAAACGTCGAGCCACATTGCTCGTTAATAACGGTGAGTAAAGCTGTTTTGTTTTAAAAATAAAATAAAAAGCTGTTTTAAAAAACATTGAAACGACTTTAAAATACAAACAACTATGTACTTAAATCTAAAAAAAAATAATAATAATTGAGTTGAAGGCGGTACAAAAGCACACCTGAAAAATGATAGATGAAGCCCTTTTTGTGCTTTCGTACCGCCTTCAAAAAAATAATTTCATTATATTTTTTTATTATTTTTAGTTCTAAATATTTATTTTTTGACGAAAACATTTACGCTATTTTAACACTACATAGCTATATTGTCCTTTGCTAAAAGTGGTGGTCGGTGTTGTGCTGTAATTTACCAGAGTGCCTTTTTTACATGGAAACTGACACGTTTGGCTACATCACCCACAACATCCGTGATGTCAGTCAACCCATAACACCTTGGTGAACTAGGTGCCGTGTCAGTGCTTCGCTTCGGCTATGCCGGCTATTCTGAACTGAACTGAAAACACGAACTTATTTACATAGCCGTTTCAAACCGACGACGTTTCATTCAGTGCGGTGGTACCAACCCGGGTAGGATAAACCCTACCACCTCTAGTAAAGTAAGAAGGGAAGGGACCTACAGTTTTTTACGTGGAATCCGAACCACGGTCGAGAAGTCACCCATCCAAGTACTGACCGCGCACAGGGTTGCTTAACCTGAGCTATCGAGGCTGACAAACATCCCTCGGACAGACAGACGGCGCGGCGTAGGCATCCGTACACGTACGCTACGGTACGAACCCCTAAGAAATATAAGTAGGTACGACAGAAAAAAATAGAAAAAAATATCTACCGACTGGCTCTAATATTCGGCGCAGTTTCGTTCGTCAAAGTCACCACCACTTTATCCCCGGGGCATGTGAAAGCGTAACTAAAAATGATAAATGGTTCGTCCCTCGCCGCCCTTCCAGCCGTCCGAGCGGCGCTCCGCTCGCATTAATTTCAGAACTCTCAATGCTCCTTTGTCTTAATCTCGGGCGAAATTTCCTATTTATATTGGCGGTCAATTTCGAATTGATTTGCTTCGCGCCTTTGAAAAATGAAGTCTTGCAAACTTTAATTAACACTTAAGTCTCTTGCGTAATTTATCTCGAACTAGCATCGGCGTTGCGGTTTCGCTCGTATTAAAATATGTACTTATGTGTTTTTTTATGGAAACTGACACAGTTTGCTGCATCACCTACAACATCCGTGATGTCAGCCCATAACACCGGGTGAACTAGGTGCCATAATGACAGTGCTTCCCTTCATTACATATCGGCTACACTGAACTGGACGGAAAACACGAACTATTTACATAGCCGTTTCAACCGATGTTTCATTCAGTGCGGTGGTATCAACCCGGCCGGGATAAACCTACCTAGTAAGGTGGGAAGGGACCTACTGTTTAACGTGGAATCCGAACCGCGGTCAGCCTCCAACGGTCGAGCGGTCATCCATCCAAGTACTGACCGCGCCACTGAGCTACCGTGGCTGACAAATGTACATATATCTATTTTGAACGATGTGTGATCTGTTGTGTGTATCTACCGAGTTTTGGCAGCGCTGCCGTTTTTATCGTGTTCCTGCGGCAACTAGGTGCCATTGCAAGGTAACTATGTAACTCCTTTATGAACTGAGTTTAAGAAGTTTCGGGTCTTAAATTATGATTTTAACGGACCCATCCAAGTGGGGCTTCATAAAAACATCGTTGGGTGGAAGAGCAGCGAAATTATGTGGCGGTGAACGTAGACCGGCGCGGCGCTCGTAAAGCAAGGGCGGAGGCTAGGGATGTAATTTGAATTTAATATCGATAGTTAAAAATATCGATTTAATATGAACATTTTAATCGAACATCAATAATTGTGTCGATAATATCGATTAAAATATACATAATTTACAACAAACATATTATGTAAATATGAGTACCTATAGGGTGTCCCAGAAACCGACGATAATCAGTTGATAGCTGATAGGGCTGATAATTACCTCTCAGAATGTCTAATTTTAGGTTTAGTAAAAATGGCTTCGTTTTTGAGATTTTGTCATTTTTGTAAAAATCCAAAATTTTCTCTCAGCTTTGTCTCAAAAACTAAGCCATTTTTACTAAGCCCAAAATTAGATATTCTGAGAGGTAATTAGCAGCCCTATCAGCTGTCGACGGATTATCGTCGGTTTCTGGGACACCCTATATAAATTATATCATTGTACGTGGTAAAATGTTAATTTAATTAACTAGTAAGATGTGTGATACAAATGCGATACGCACGTGTGAAAACCATAGTATTTTATCGTAATGAGTCTCGGCGACGGACGAAAATATTATGTGAAAAATATATTTTTGATATGTGGTTAGTTGTCTTGAAAACTAATTGTTTTGTCCTGTTGGAAAAATCTTGAAGAAAAAACGCCAAATAGAAGAGCTAGTGCATAGCACAAATACCAGATTTTTCATATAATCCACTGTATGCAAGGGGGCTGCCGGGATCTCAACGCCCGGTGCCACGCCCGAGGTCGAATTTTTTTTCAATTATGAACAAAAAATTGCATCCACATTATTTGTCTTGAAACTATAGATTGTCTCGCATTTCATATTTCGATTAAAAAAATCGACAATTCACTATCGATATCATGAAAATATCGATATATCGTCCCATCACTACGTGCATCATTCTTGAACAGAGGCAATTTAGATATTCAAATTGGGAATTCGCCTACTTATACGATGGTCTTTAAAAATACTTCAAAGGGGTGCGCGGAGCAGGCTAGCGGCTGTGGCAAGCTTGTGCAGGTGTATCTCCGCTTTCAGCGCTGAGTGTACCTAGGTGGGGTGAGTGATTAGCTGCTTAGAACAACTTTTGACCTAAAAAAAATTACCTATAGTTCGCCATTTATTATTTCAATAAAGAATTTGTCCAGATATCTTCTACGACGTAATGTGAAACCCTTCGGATTGGTACCACAGAGCTAGTCTAAACGGTTATGAAACTTCTTGTTTTTCCGGAGAAGTACAGCGTATTGTATGTTTAGTGTAGGCAGTAGTGTCCTTTTTTGTCATTTTTTTTAATTTTTTTTATGGAAACTGACACGGTTGGCTACATCACCTACAACATCCGTGATGTCAGCCCATAACACCGGGTGAACTTGGTGCCATGTCAGTGCTTCCCTTCGGTCGTGCCGGCTACACTGAACTGGACGGAAAACACAAACTATTTACATAGCCGTTTCGACCGTCCTTTCATTCATTGCGGTGGTACAAACCCGGGCGAGTTAAACCCTAGTAATATAAGAAGGGAATCATATCCCTTAGTCGCCTTTTATACACGGGGAGAGATGCAGTGGGGCGATTCTTTTAAAGTACCGGCCCCACACGGTACGAAATGTCATGGTTATTTTATGTTTTATTTTTTTCTTCCTTAATAAACATTTATTATGTAAAACGTGAAAATTTCTTACTGGAATGTAATTTTTTTAAAGTTCATAAGTTAGCTGTTCAGTTTCCTAATAAATAAGTATCCGGCATGCATGGCACCTACTTGCGACAGAAACATGCTAACAACACGTGCAATGTGTAGGAGCATGAATCGTTGGTGGAAACGGCTATATAGTTCGTATTTTCCGTCCAGTTCAGTGCAGCCGACATGAAATGAAGGGAAGTACTGACACGGCACCTAGTTAACCCCATGTTATGGGCTGACATCACGGATGTTGTAAAATCTACACGGTTTGCTGCATCACCTACAATGTAGATGATGCAGCAAACCGTGTCAGTTACCATAAAAAAAAACTTTTGGGGTCTCTTTATGTAGTCGTTTTTTAGGTTTCCGTATCCCGTACCGAAGCCTATTACTAAGCCTACGCCGCGCCGTCTGTCTGTCTGTCTGTCCGTCCGTCCGTCTGTCCGAGGGCTGTATCTCTTGAACCGTAATAGGTAGCCCGTTGAAATTTTCAAAAAATAGAAAAAGAAAAAAATTAAGGGGGTCTCATACAAGAAACGTGTTTTTTTTCAATGTTTTTTTTTTGTTTTGCGGAAATCTCGGTGCGCGAGTCCGACTCGCACTTGGCCGTTTTTTGAGTTACTCCCACGTACCGTGAATAGCTCGCCACATTTGGCGTGTGTGTTTATTTATTTATTTTATTTATTTAATTTTAATTGATTCCATGTCAAAAAATCTCACGTGTGGAGCGGGCTGCGGTCCCGCAAGCAGGAGCGTCTCGCACGGCGCATGCGCGTAGGAGTTATGCGTGTGCGTCGGCTGGGAGGACGGCGCGGGCGGGAGCGGCGACGCGGCGGCAGGCAGCGCGTGCGTCCGCCATCTTGGATCCCCGCCTAGGAGCAGCAGCGCGAGCGCCGCTGCGAGCATCGCTCAGCTGCGCGGCGTGCTCGCGCGCATCCGTCGCATGCTCCGCTCCGCCTGCAACCACACACACCTTATTTTATTCGTTTATATTTTCTTTTATATTTTTAGATTAACAAAATCACTCTGTATATACGATACAGCTATTCTTTAATAAACGCTTCCCCTATTTTTATATTTTATTCGTTTTAGTACATGGCTTAAATTAAATAAAAAGCTTGTTTTTATAAAGATTTTTTTTTATCCACGTTTATTATAATATCCACCGTCTGCTGTCTGCGAGGGGTCAGTCACTTAGGGAATCTGGTGTACAATTGTTTGGTAATCTCAGGTAACCTTATATGAGAATCCGAGGAATCTGGAAATCTTAAGCGGTCCCAAGTAATCCCACGGAATCTAGGAATCCCAAGGGAATCATTGGAAATCCGATCAAAGTCTTGGTAATCTCAGGTAATCTTAGGTGGGAGTCCGAGGAATCTGGAAATCTTAGGCAGTCTCGAGTAATCCCAGGGAATCTAGGAATCCCAAAGAAATCATTGGCAATCCGATCAAAATCTTGGTACCTAATCTCAGGTAATCTTAGGTAATCCTCTAGGAATCTTTGTTAGTCCTTAGAAATCTTACGAAATCCCGGAATCTTTGATAATCCTAGAAATCTTTGGTAATATCTTAGAAATCTTTGGTAATCCCTTAAAAATATTTTTTCGACCTTAAATAATCTTGGAAATCCCTAGGAATCTTGGGAATCCTTCGGATTCTGGAAATCACAAAGTAATCCCGGTAATCTTGCCTACAGGTAATCTGGTGTACACTTTTTGCTCTAGTGACTAACCCCTCGGCCGTCTGTGTGTATGTATGTCTTTATGCTCGTTCATAGAACCGCCAACGAATAAACCTGAAAACTCCCTCAAAGGCTTCCCATTTGTGCATTTTAGAAAGGCACTAGAAGTAATTCGTAATTTTGACGGAGCACCCTCCAATTTGTTGCTGACAGCTAAAACGCCTGGTAAGCCCAGCAAGTGGATTAGTTCTTAGCGCGGAGGATTCTAGATAATAGCCAGGATAAGAAAGGAATTGCTGGCGGAACACCACCGGCTTAAAGCTGTTTTGATTTAGGTAATATAATTTGACTAAATGGTTTGGACATCGGCTTCTCATGCGAGAGATCCGAGGTTCCGGATCCGGCCGGCGTGTACCAATGAGTTTTTTCGGACAAAAAAAAATTACGTGCATACCTACACCTGCTGCTTCACCGTTCGGAACCTGTGTAAAACTGTAGGTCCCTTCCCTTACCCGTTACGAGGTGGTAGGCTCAATTGTAGCCGACTGGGTTGGTACCACCGTACTGGATGTAAGATGGCCACATAGCAGCCTCGGTTGTGTTCTCCTCTAGTCCAGTATAGCCAGCAATCCAGGGAAGTGTCCGGTATGGCATCTATGCCTTCTCGGAGATGGCATTGGCTGGTCGGAGCATGTGCTTTTGGCCCTCTGATTCAGCCATGCATACCGGAGTACATAAAAAACATGGCTATGGATTAAACCCTACCGCCGATTTCTCGAGTCCCTGGTATGCCACCCCATAGCCACTTCATATAATCCGAAATCTAAGACGTATTTATTTTTCTTAAAAATTACTCGACTAGTTAAAACCACTCCCCTAGTCAAAACCACTCCAATCGTCAAAATAAGACCACTCGTCAACCTAACAGCTCCACTCGTCAAAATCACCCCACTCGTCAATATAATTCAACTTGTCAAACTACCTACAGCTGCACTCGTCAAAATCACTACACTCGTCAATATATTTTAACTCGTCAGACTAACAGCTCCACAATAGTCAAAGGGCGAAATGATCAGAGCGTCTGTGAGTAATTATACAATAAACAAAGTAATATTCTTACCTTTTCCGAAAGGTAGGGCCTAATATTATAAAGAGCTTTAAGCCTGTAGAAGGCTGCTCTTACTTTCAAATTTACATGTTCTTGAAAGCGGAGCTCGCTGTCGATCACTAGTCCAAGGTTCCGAGCAGAGGGCACGTAAGGAACGGAGAGGCCATTTATGATAAAATTTGGATTGAAAGAATGCATAACGTTTAGTTGATTTTTGGTACCCAGAATAAGACATTGCGACTTGGTGTGATCAAAGGTGGCGTCAAAGACGTTTTTTACACTCGTCAAAATTATTCCACTCGTTAAAGTAACAGCTCGTCATAATAACTCCGCTAGTCAAAAGCACTCCAATCGTCAAATAGCTTTACTCCTTAAAATCACTCCACTCGTCAAAATCGCTACACTCGTCAAAATCATTTCACTCGTCAAAATCAGTACACTCGTCCAACTAACAATTACACTCGTCATAATCACTCCGCTAGTCAAAAACACTCCTATAATCAAACTAACCTAACAGCTCCACTCGTCAAAATCACTCCACTAGTCAAAACAACTCCAATCGTCAAAATCACTCCACTCGTCAAAATCAGTACACTCGTCAAAATCATTCCACTCGTCCAACTAACAATATTACACTCGTCATAATCACTCCGCTGCCAGTCAAAAACACTCCTATAATCAAACTAACCTAACAGCTCAACTATTTAAATCTTTGAACAGCTCCACTCGTCAAAATCACTCCACTAGTCAAAACCACTCGAATCGTCAAAATCACTCCACTCGTCAAAGTCTCTCTTTGCCAAAAACACACTATCTGTTGAGATGAACACGAAGAAAGGAATTCCTTAATGGGTTGGTAGCAGAGACGACGAACATTTCGGGCCCCCTTGAAAATAAAACTCGCTGCGATGTAGCGAGATGGCTGTAATGCATTTCATTGAACGAGCGGGGTGGTAGGTTGTGGGTGGTTTGGGGTGGCAGTCTGCCATCGTCGTCGCGGGTGCGGGGTGGGCTTCTGTCGCGGGGGCAGATGGAGTGGTGTGCAGCCCCCGCCCACACATCGCACTAGCGAATAGTTTCACGCATGAAGACACTTGCGAATGTAGTGGCGGAGAAGCTTTACTGGCGTCGTTGTTGCGAACATTTCGAAAATACAGCAGAGCATAGCGGACTCGCGCGGTACTATCTACCTCCTTTAGGTAATTGCTGTAGTCACAAAATTAACATCGGAAGGGCCAGATTCATGAGGACAGTAGAGGCAAAAAATTTCTTGGGTTCCGTATCCGTCGTACGGGACTCTATTACTAAGCCTACGCCGTCTGTCTGTCTGTCTGTCGGTCTGTCTTGAACCGTAATAGGAAGCCAGTTGAAATTTTCACAGAATATGTGTTATTATTGCCGATATAACAACAAATTTAAAAAAATCTGAAAAAGTAAAAATTCACGGGGTCCCAATACAAGAAACTAAAAAGTGTATGCGCGCCATCTACCGAAAACACAATGAAGCATTTTAACTAATCCATAGAGGGCGTGAGTGGCGGTGACCATGACATGGCGATACGGAACCCTCGGTGCGCGAGTTCGACTCGGACTTGGCCGGTTTTTTTTAATTGAAAGCGCGACATATGGCGCCTATCCACTAATAATGTGTCTAACGATGCCCATGGACATTCGGTCTTATGCGAGGGTTTCGAATGTCATGCCGGCCTGAAAGGTGCTCATTCACACCCCTCTTGAAGGACCCGAGACTGTAATTGGGGCGAAATATATGGGCAGTAGAGCGTTCCTGTTAACCGGTTCTGTAGAGGAAAGATCTGCAGGACCGATTAGTACGCATCCGCGGTAAGTCCAGCGTGTAGGGACGCAATCCCTGATCAGTGCGCGTGGTGCGGAGGTGAAAAAGGTTTATGGCAATTTTTCTGAATTCATACTAAATAAAAAAAAATACAGCTTCCCGTACAAACTAATTTCGTGTACAATGTTCTAATGCAGCGGTTCCCAATTATATGAGTATTTTAATCGGTACCCTTTAGCGGGTTTTCTTAGACCCCAAGTAGGTACACTTGAGTAAAATTTTCAAATAAAAAAAAAATCATTATCGTTGTTAAATTAAATTAAAATTAAATAACAAAATAATACGAAATAGGTCCCAATTAATTTTTCAGTGGCGATAATTTTCACAAATGAGATAAGTGGCCCCCTTTCTCTTTACTTCAATTTTTGTCAGCCTCGATAGCTCAGTGGTCAGTCAGTACTTGGATGGGTGACCGCTCGACCGTTGGGAGGCTGACCGTGGTTCGGATTACACGTAAACCTGTAGGTCCCTTCCCTTCCTACCTTACTCGGTGGTAGGGTTCAACCCGAACCACCGCACTGAATGAAAGGTCGGTCGAAACGGCTATGTAAATAGTTTGTGTTTTCCGTCCAGTTCAGTGTAGCCGGCACGACCGAAGGGAAGCACTGACGAGGCACAAAGTTCACCCGTTATGGGCTGACATCACGGATGTTGTAGGTGATGTAGCCAATCGTGTGTTACCATAAAAAAATATATATATATATAATACGAAATAGGTCCCAATCAATCATTCGTCAGCGGAGATAATTTTCACAAATGAGATAAGTGGGCCCCTTTCTCTTCACTTAAGATTTTAGCCCACGCGTACCCCTTTCTCTTGAGCTTACCACTATTTGGAAACCGCTGTTCTAATGCGATCTTACAGCGTCTATGTGCAACTGCACTGGTGCACGCTCGTTTTGCGTGTGACCGACCGTGCTTTGAAATAGGTCACGGTGAGCGCCCCGCTGCCCGCTGGCAGATGCGGCGCGGTGCCTCCCCGCAGTAAGATGCCTACTTATACATTAGTTGGACGGAAGCGCCAAAATGATAAATTAATACTACGGTAACAAGACACTTTAGCAATATAATTTACACAGATTTTGTGAGGACTCACGCTCGTGCCCTTGCTCTTGCCCAAAAGCTGAAAGTTGTCTTCTATCTACCTATCTCTATAAGCGAATGTCTGCAACGTTTTTTGACATTAATAAAGATACTATAATTGATATATGATATAACACACGCTGAATCCCGACAATCGGGGTAAGCAGAGTAATCGGTGTTGTGCTGCAAGAACTCTGGTAAATTACAGCACAACACCGACCACCACGTTTCGCAAATTATTCGAACAAGATTCAATCGATCAAGCAACAAGTAAGGCACGAAGACACACCTGCTGCATGACTCGGTGGAAGTACCATGCCAAGGTGAGAGGTGGCGAGCCTGTCGCCCTTTAGCACGGCATCTTGTCCTTATCCCTTAGTCGCCTTTTACGACATGCACGGGGAGAGATGCAGTGAGGCTATTCTTTTTAAGTACCGGCCCCACACGGTACTATAAATCAGTGTTTTTCAATATTTTTGAATACGCGACCCCTTTACAGGTTTAAAAATTCTCGCGACCCCTTTGTGCCATAGACAGAAAAAAGTTAGTAATTTAAAACACTACGTTTATGATTTTCTCTATTTTGGTACCTACATATATTCATTATTAAGATCTACACTCTGTAATAAGCCGGGGCAGCTTTGAAAGCTCTTTCGGCGCGCGAGGTAAGTTGGTATAATGCGCGGGGCGGATCTCGGCGTGTCGCCGCCGCAGCGGTTCGTCAGTGTTCTCCCTCGCACCCGCACCGTACTTGTATAGTGTATGCGCGTGGCGGGTCGCCCGCTGCGGCGACGACACGCCGAGATCCGTCCCGCGCACTATACGGCTACGTGCGGCTTTGACTTGGATGCCAGCTTTTCAAGAATAGCACCAAGATTTGACAAATTTTTGAAAAAATAAACAGGCCCATCCTCACTGAAATTGTGTAAATTGTGTTTTATTGTTTTTTTTTTATGGAAACTGACACGGTTGGCTACATCACCTACAACATCCGTGATGTCAGCCCATAACACTGGGTGAACTAAGTGCCATGTCAGTGCTTCCCTTCGGTCGTGCCGGCTACACTGAACTGGACGGAAAACACAAACTATTTACATAGCCGTTTCGACCGTTTCGTTTCGATTGTAGTGCATTTTTCCTTTTGCCGGCGACAACCCGAGTAAGGCCTCGCGACCCCCCTAGGGTTCGCGCGCGACCCACAGATTGAAAAACACTGCTATAAATAAACCGAACGATGGTACTATACCCGATGTAGGCAATATTGCGGTCAGATTCATATGTATTCACTTAGCTGCAAATAATAATGTTCTTGTATGCGGTTGGATGGGTTAATTTTTAGGTTTCCGTATCCCGTACGGAATCCTATTACAAAGCCTACACCCGCCGCCGTCTGTCTGTCTGTCTGTCTGTGCGTCCGTCCGAGGGCTGTATCTCTTGAACCGTAATAGGTAGCCCGTTGAAATTTTCACAGAATATGTGTTATGTATGATGGCCGATATAACAACAAATAATAAAATAAGAAAAAGTAAAAAATTCACAGGGTCCATACAAGAAACTAAAAAGGATATGCGCGCGCGCGCCATCTACCGAAAAGAGTATGAAGCATTTTAACTAATAATGAATTTTAACTAATATGATGCATTTCATAAACACGCCATAGATGGCGTGAGTGGCGCTGACCATGACATGGCGATACGAAACCCTCGGTGCGCGAGTTCGACTCGCACTTGACCGGTTTTATTATTAGTATAGGTACTAACAAAACATTGTGGCATATGAAGTTTGTTTTGGCAATTCTTCTTCCCATTGAAATAGACATGGCGGAATTTTCGACGTATCCAAGATTTGGGTACTCTCTTTAGCATGAAATTATTTTGTTTTATGTAATCTGGTATGTGTGTCTGAGTCAGAGGGGCCAGAGCACATGCTCTGACCGGCCAATACCACCTCCGAAAAGGTAGGTGCCATACTGGAGACTTCCCTTTGGATTGAGGAGAACACAGTCGAGGCTGCTATGCGGCCGTCTTACCGCACAAGAAATACAAGAAAAGTAGAAATAAAAGAAGTACAATACAAGAAAAGAATAAAAATTTCCCCCCAAGTGCAGCCTGGGTTTTATTCAAAAGGGGCGTGAAAAGGCTCCTGTCAGGCCGACATGGCATTCCCAATCCCCGTGCATCACAGAATGTCCATGGGCATCATAAGTCACCTACTCGTAAGTGAAACGAGGCCGCATGTCGTGCTTTCCATAAAAAAAATTTTTAAACTTGTATAGACTTACAAGATTCGGCTCACACAAACTCATAACACGTCACTTTCGCTTCACAGTTATTTATATTACTCTGCAATCATCGCAAACATATCGCGAAGCACTCTGCACTATCCACTTTACAGACCTGAAAATATCTGGCAATTTTAATATTCACTCTCACAATTTATTTTATTAAAATCCGAATGACGACCTCTGAGTCGATTTCGTCCATTTATCAAGGCGCAAGCAACGTTTTCAGAGCAACTGCGTTCTTTTGAACTGGTAAAACTATAGTTTGAGAGCACTGCGTCCATTTCTCAGTCTGTAACCTATTGTAAGAGCAATATCATATCGTTTTTAGAAATCCGTAAGCAACCGCTTGAGAATTCTGTGTTATATATATAGTTTGAGAGGTCCACGTACGTTTCTCAATAAGTAACCTATAAGTATGAGAGTACTACGTCTGTATTTTATTCAGTATTAGCGATCGGTGTGCGTTCTTTTCTCAAATCGTAACGGACAATTTGATAGCTCTCTTACTTCCTGTTCAGAGAGCGCCAGAGCGACAACTAACCACGTTGACCACAACACAGGCGCGCTAAATCGAGCGGGTCGTTAAATCATCTGGATGCTCGCTGGTAATTCGCGGTATACCGATATTGTACCAGTGACCACCAGCTGGGAGACGGACGGACTGGACTGGCAAAAATATCTTATCTTTTTTTTTATCGAAAGCGCGACATGTGTCGCCGAGCCACCCATAAGGTGTCGAACGACGCCCATGAACATTCGGCCGTACGCGGGGGTTGCGAATGTCATGCCGAACTGAAAGGTGCCTATTCACGCCTTTCTTGAAGGACCCGAGACTATACTTGGGGAGAAATAAGTATATTACATATATATACTATATTATAGGTATACTATAATGTGCACAAAATATTTTGGTCTGTCTGCAATGAGTGAATTCGTAGATAGATAAAAAATACTTTATTGCTCCAAAAAACATTCAACCGTAATGAGGACATGGGAACAATTTTCATAAGGTGCAAAGGTGGACTTATCCCTTACAGAGATTTCTTACAGACAACCTTTGGATTTTTGAGATTCCATTAATATAGTGGAATGTAAGTAGGTAGTAGCAAAAGACTTGAATGTGGGAATTTATAATAAAATCTTTAATATTAAATTGTTATGTATTTTTTTGTTTCTGTTCAATGAATTTTTGTTGAATAAATTATTATTATTAATATTAGAAGAAAACAAAATTAAAATTTAATGAAAACAATTTAAATATACCTACTACATAAAAACAAACACACTTAGATAAAAAGACTAGAATGTCAGGAACGAAAATAAAAGAAATACCTAATTGTTTCTTTCGATCTAACTAGAGAATATAACTTTATTGAAGTATTGAGTAGTGAGAACGTTTGCAAAAAATACACGACTCAAAATTCCATTGCTTCATTTCATCTCATTTATTTTTCTTCCACCGTTCGAAAGTCTGCAACAGAACGAGCTAAGTCGCCTCATCTTGTCCCTACCGCGCTGAAGTTCATCTATTTTCATTCGTCCCATATACTGGTGTTGTGGTTGCGATATACCTACACATTGGTCGGTTTGCACATCGATATATTAATACTAAGAAAAGCGCATTTCTTGTTAAAGTGTCATAAGTAATTAGGTTTAAAATGTATACAATTTTCACCAATTTTCCCGTGCGGGGATTTTTTTATTGATGTGTAACATCTTAGCTTTCAGTGTGAGCAGTAATTTTGTAAATGAAGCGAAAATGCGCTAAGGAAGTGACGTAATGTTCGTGAGTGAAGTATATTGTTTATTGATAATTCATATTATGGTAGTTAGACTGCACTAGAACTTGTCACAATTTGTTTCATCCGGTTCAATATCACCCACGAAGAAGAACGGGCAAGAAAGTTTTTAAATTTGGAATTTAACGTTTATTTCAAGCTTTATTTTTAACCGAATGCAAATCGGTACACTTTTTAAGATCATATTTTTTTTATTACTTAATTACTTGATTACAAACATAGCTAAGGACCTCGCTAAGAACTATCCCGATTAAACCAGCTTTCTAATAAAAAAAAAACCGCATCCAAATCGGTCCGTCCGTTTGGGATCTATGATGCCACAGCAGACGCACTGATACACATACACACACACATACACACACGCCAAACTAATAACACCCCTCTTATTTCGTCGGGGATTAAAAATAAATAGTATAGGACATTTTTGTCTTTGTAGTATCTCGTCTTGGCAGTCCTACTCCTATGGTCAATGTGTACCAACATCTACCGACCATCGGCCGACTTACTACAAAGCTGGATATGAATAAATTAGTTTGTGCGGAATCTCGTTCGCGACAAGGCCACACGTTTGGCTCTTCCCCATTCTGAATCAACAGTATAACAGCAGCGTAGGGCCCGACGACTTCTACGCCCCATTATAAGGAAAAGGAAAGCGTTATTTCGTCAAGGGAACTATGTTCATCTGTCATCAACATTTGTTACCTCAGAACTTTCGACTGGGTGAACCGAGGATTTTTATTTGAAAGCTGGTCGTTCCCGGGTGGTCCCATTTCAATTTGGTCAAGATCGGATTGGAAAGCGAGGCGCGAGCGAGTACATTAATAGCAAAAAATTACTAAAAATTAAAAAACTATTTAAAAAACTATCAAAACCGCCTTAAAAAATGTATGAAATAAAAAAAATATAACCCTAGAGTTGAAGGCGGTGCTAAAGCAAGCAAAAATGATGTATGAAAGAAAACATAAGTGGATGATATCCTTTGTGATTTGTGTAGCCTTCTTTAGCACCGCCTTCAACTCTAGGGTTAAATTTTTTTTATTTCATACATTTTTGAAGGCGGTTTTTGTATTTTTTTAATTCCGTCTACGGACATGAACTGTTACATTTGTAGCAGATTGATGTTTTTCATTACTTATCTTACTTTTTGGTCTTTGAACTTTGTACTACCTAACTCGTATTATCACTGGTAAACTTCAAATGCTACAAACATGTTGACTTGAGATTCTGACTGCTTATAAATTTTGAATTTTAAGTATGAAATTTAATTTTTGTTTTTTTTTTGACATTGTACTACAATGTGGTATGGAAATGATTAATCAACAAATTCTGACAAAGGCTATACACCGTGTCCCAAAACTCAACGTCAAGCGGGAACCGGGAGTAGGCCAGTTTATGACTACCCAGGGAAAAATGAGAAAAAAAAATCGGAGTCATTTGTTTTTTATGATATGAGAATTTTTTGAAAAACGTTGAAAATTGACATTTTAGGTACTAGGACCAAACTACGACTACAAATTTGCAAATATAATTGTACAAATTTTTATATTGTAAGCCTAAATAACTCTGCTATTGATAACTATCCCAAATAAAAGCCTGTAGTTTTACCAAAAAAAGATTCAGTTAAATTTTATTCTAAAAAAATTAATGACTCACATTTTTTTTTCTTATTTTTCCATGGGTAGTCATAACCTGGCCTACTCCCTGGTTCCCGCTTGACGTTGAGTTTTGGGACACGTTGTACACACCTGGTTTTATTTTTACTTTAATTTTGATTTTATGTGGTCAGAATTATCAAGCTTAAATTATAGTTATTCTAGCTCTCAAACTGAATTTTAACACTGTAAGCGGTGTCTAGATATTATGTAGCTAGTCACAATGTATTGTAATCGAAGCCGTTAAAAAACCCCCTGCGAAGTTTCCTGCCGGCTCTTCTTTGTGGGTGTAAATGAACCGAATTATAAATTCAAAACAAGACAATTTCAATCGTAGTGTACTACCATACGAGTGATGAATAAAGAATAAATAATACAGAATAAATATATTTTTTTTTTTGGAAAGACTGCAATGATCAGAAACGAAATAGTGCAATGCATCTCAGACTTTTATTTTATTTAGTTTTTATTTTGTTTTAAATATATATACTGTACTAAATAATTGATTTATTATTTATATACCGTTGTTATGATAATTCATTCATCATCAATCATCAATATCATCATTCACCACCATTCAATTTTATTTTGAACACTGCCTACATATTATTCTGATTTTTTTTTTATTTTATTGATTGTATATCAGTCAGTCAGTCAGTGTGTAAGCGTCCACTGCTGCTCTCGCTGCTGCTGGACATACGCTTCTCTAATTTTCCTCCAGTCCTCCCGGCCTTCAGCGGTACGGAACCACTGCTTTCCGCCGACGTACTTGATGTCGTCGTCCCACCTGGCGGGTGGTCTTCCCACACTCCGTTTTCCTATGTCCACGGCCGCCAGTGGACATAGGACATAGAACACGGTTACTCCAACGGTCGTCGTCTCTTCGGCTGACGTGCCCAGCCCACTGCCACTTGAGCTTAGTCACCCGGTATCCAATATCGACTACTTTGGTGCGTCGGCGGATTACCTCGTTACGCACCATATCACGTAGCGATATTCCCAGCATGGCTCGCTCCATTGCTCGCTGGGCAACTTTCAACCTTTGGACAACACCGACCGTGAGCGTCCACGTTTCACACCCGTACGTCATAACGGGGAGGACACACTGGTCATATATACGGGTTTTTAAATTTTGCGGAAGGTCAGACCTCAGGGCGAATTTTAATTTTCCGAAGGCAGCCCAACCCAGTTGAATTCGTCTCTCGACCTCCTTTAGCAGACCTTGTCTACCAAGCCGCAGAATTTGACCGAGATATACGTACTCTTCAACCTGTTCGATCACTTCTCCGTCAATAACGATTTGTCCTGCCGTCATAACCTCGGTCGCCATGACCTTGGTTTTGTCTCCACTATGTGATACAATGCAATTCTGAAATTGTTATTTTTTTATTTTTGATTATTAGGTATTTGTAAGTATTATTTCATTTAATTTGAATTTTGATTGGTTAATTATGATATGTCTTTATAATGTGTATTTAGTTAAAATATAGCACGATATTATATAATATAGTACGGGTTGTAATCCTAAATGCAGCATTAAATTATCGTTGTAGGTATAACCAAGGCATTCAACTCACCAGTGATGGGAATGAATGAATGGCACCAGCCATTTAATATGTTTGCCTTAGATGTGCTTCTGACGTCTGACAATTAATTACGGTTGACGTAGATATGAATGAACACACCCAAGTAGGTAAGCTTCTTGGACACACCGTTATCATTGGTACCTACATAATAGTTATTGCGGAATTCCCACTCAATGATAATTACTATAATCATAATAATAATTAAATTTTACATTAAAGCTTAGTCTCGCGTCGTCTCGGAGAGCTCCGTAGCCACGGCCTGCACCCGCCGGCGTGCTTGGAGGTCCGCCTCCCGCCGCCGGCGAGAATACCGTTTTTTGTTTTTGTCTGTTTGTATAAATTTTGTATAGGTATTTTATTTTATAATTATATAAAATTAATGTAAATATGTAACAAAAAGCGTGAAAATAAAAACTTAATAATTAAATTTTCTTTATTCAGGCACTCGGTCCCATACCATGAAATTAAATTAAATGAAATTAAATGAAATATGTTTATTTATCTTATTTACATGATTATACAATTGAATGAATAACTTAACTTAACTTAAAAAAGCAACAAGATAAATGGGTGTCTGTCTCAGCTTATTGCTGCGACAGCGGGCGAGCCTTCTGCCGGAGCACTGATTATCAGACAGACCCCTCTTTAACCGACTTCAAAAAAGGAGGAGGTTCTATGTTCGGCTGTATGTATTTTTTTTTTATGTATGTTCAGCAATATCTTCCCCAATTGTGAACCGATTTCGATGATTCTTTTTGTGTTCGGTTCAGTCTAGCTCCAAGGTGGTCCCATTTTTTTTTGGTCAAGATCGGATTGGAAAACGGAGCGGAATCGCGAGGCCGAAGGCCGAGCGATTCCGCCGAGTACATTAATAGCAAATGAAAATTACTAAAAAAACTGTGAAATAAAAAACTATTTAAAAAAATATAAAAACCGCCTTCAAAAATGTATGAAATAAAAAAATAAAAATCGAACCCTAGAGTTGAAGGCGGTGGTGCAAGCAAAAATAACCGCCCGCCTTCAACTCTAGGGTTCGATTTTTATTTTTTATTTCATACATTTTTGAAGGCGGTTTTTATATTTTTTTTAATAGTTTTTTTTTCATTATATATTAATAAAAAAAACGTAACTAACACAATTGCGATAGGGATACAGATAAATACAGTACAATATACTCACATATATACAAAATAGTTTACATATAATAAATAACGAACACATCTGAAACATTCATAATAAATTTATATTGATAAATATATATGTTTAAACACACAAATAGGACTAATTAATGGGAATAATTAATTAGTAGGATTAAACTAATAAAAAAATTATAATAAAAAAAAAAATGGTGTTAGTATTAGTTTTTTTGTTTTTCTATCAACCACTTTTTGCAGGATATTTTGAATGCGCCAATCCCAGACATTCCTCGGGTGGGGGGAGGTAAATTGTTCCAACATTTGGTGGAGTTGTATTTGAAACAACCCCTGAACCTTGTCGAAGAATGTCTGGGCACGACGAGCAAGTAGTTACTGGCCCGCGTTCTGAAATTGTGCTTCTCTCGAGACCACGCTAATTTCCTATAAAGGTATTTTGGCTCTTCGGTTTTTATGATTTTATATAACACAAGCTGTGCCCGCGGCTCCGCCCGCTCTCATATTTCACTTCACTGCTAACCTCATAAGCCATTTAGCGTGATAGTAAGTAGCCTATAGTTGATGGGAAGAATCAAGCTATCCGTAGAATTTTGTTTTATTAAAATCGGTCCAGTGGTTCTCGAGTTATAAGCGGACAGACAGACACTCAGACACTCAGACACTCAGACATTCAGACATTCAGACATTCAGACAGAAAGCAGACGTTGGATTTTATTATAGGTAAGGAAAGGAAGGAAGGATGCACGCATTATGTAAGTAACGTCTATTCTCCATTTTTAAAATATTATTAGTATTTAAGAAGGGCGTAACATGTCCCCTTTTAGGAATTTTGAAACAGAAGCGGGCGCACGCGTTTTGCACTCTCAGGATAGCCTGAGAGGATTTGGCGTACAGTCTTGGCCCGTACACCACGTCACAGTAGTTGAAGAGGGATAGTACCAGCGAGTCCACGAGCATGATTCTCACCTTTTCTGTTAGGTGGTTTCTAATGCCGTACAAAATTTTTATGTTTGTAGAAGGCAGTTTTGATTTTAGAGTTTATATATGCTCGTGGAAACGCCGGTCTTCATCCATGACCAAGCCAAGGTTACGTGCACTTGTGACGTTTTCAACGGGCAGACTATTGATTCTGACAATCGGTTGTGTTCCTGTACTGCGGCCCGCTGAGCTTTGGTTCCGAGTAGCAGCGCATTGAATTTTGTCGGGTTAAGCACCAGTGTATTTTTGTTACCATTTATCGTATTTGTACCGTGTGGGGTCGGTAATTAAAAAGAATAGCCCCACTGCATCTCTCCCCGTCGCATGTCGTAAAAGTCGACTAAGGGATCGTCAGCCTCGGCAGCTTAATGGTGCGGTCAGTTATTGGATGGATGACCGCCCGACTGTTGGAGGCTGACCGTGGTTGGGATACCACGTTAAACTGTAGGTCCCCTCCCTTCTTGCCTTACTAGGTGGTAGGGTTTATCCCGGCCGGGTTGGTACCACCGCACTGAGCGAAACGTCGGTCGAAACGGCTATGTAAATAGTTCGTGTTTTCCGTCCAGTTCAGTGTAGCCGGCGCGAAATGAAGGGAAGCACTGACATGGCACCTAGTTCACCCGGTGTTATGGGCTGACATCACGGATGTTGTAGGTGATGTAGCCAACCGCGTCAAGTTTCCATAAAAAAAAAATCGTATACAAACACTTAAGAAACACAATAAAACATATTTTTGCGACTTACCGGTACAATCGCACATTTAAGCTGCTAATATAATTTTAATTATGATTGACGGTGCGGGACTAAAAACTAATTTAGTTTTTAATGTAATGTAATATTAATCTTACTTCAATAAAATTGACTTCAATAAATTCGATTTAGGCAGTCGACTGATAGATGTGTCCGGGGAGGCCCGAGCTGGGGCCTACCTCTCTCAGCGTATTAGCCTGGCCATACAGAGGGCTAATGCGCCGAGTGTCTTGGGAACTTTCCCTGGATCGGTCGGTATGGATGAGATTTTTTATTTATCAACCTGATTTACAGATCTCATTCATATCACTGGTCCGGGGTTGTTCTTTTTTCTTTTATATGTATAGTTTTGTAAAACCATATTGCATAAAGACTCTTCCTCCTTTCAGTATGTATATTATTTAATGTGGTATATATAATTTTAATTTTTATATCGTTCCCGTTTCATGCGTGTGGAAACATAGGTATTTTTTTTTTTTATGGAACCTGACACGATTGGCTACATCACCTACAACATCCGTGATGTCAGCCCATAACACAGGGTGAACTAGGTGCCATGTCAGTGCTTCCCTTCATTTCATGTCGGCTACACTAAACTGGACGGAAAACACGAACTATTTACATAGCCGTTTCGACCGACGTTTCGTTCAGTACGGTGGTACCAACCCGGCCGGGATAAACCCTACCACCTGGTAAGGTAAGAAGGGCAGGGACCTACAGTTTAACGTGGAATCCGAACCACGGTCAGCCTCCAACGGTCGAGCGGTCACCCATCCAATCACTGACCGCGCTCAGCGTTGCTTAATAACAGTTGACTAACCAACCGCGCCACTAAGCTACCGAGGCTGACGAATTTTCTTATCCCTTAGTCGACTTTTACGACATGCGACGGGGAGAGATGCAGTGGGGCTATTCTTTTTAAGTACCGACCCCACACGGTACATATATGCATATCGATGTTATACACGGTGTTGCAGCCCCAACCGTAAAACCCGAAAGGGGGTGATTCTGTACGTGAAATAGAACAAACTTTGGTTCTACGACTTTTTAATTTGAAGAAAAAAAAATTTTTTTTTCACCATACATTTTGAGAATAGGCATTTAAAATTTGTAGGGAAAAAAATTTTTTTTTTTGTTTAAAAAATATTTTTTTCACCGCACAAGCTGTTTAGTTTCACATATGGAATAACCCCCTTATGTCATTTAAAAATATTACGGGGGCAACTGCAACACTGTGTATATGCACTTCCCCAGGTTTCAGCAAGGGCTTAAAGCAAGATTAAACACAAATGGAAAATTCCTCAATTTCTGGCCAGCTAAGAATAGCCCGAGGGTCCGTTCTTGCTGGAGTAAAATATGTAGGTACGCTACTGCTATTTTGCTGAAATTACTGTTAAATTACATTCCAAGCTCCATTACTCCGGGCCGGTGTCGTCCCGGCTAGTACTGCGCCCCGCGACACAGACAATCACAAGTCGAGGAAACAAGACATTTTTAGGGTTTCGTATCCGTACGAAATAAGCAAGCTGGAGTGGCAGTGGGCTGGGCACATCTGTCGTCGACCCGACAACAGATGGGGTAGACGGGTGCTCGAATGGAGGCCACGTACAAGCAAACGGAGCGTGGGACGCCCCCCGGCTAGGCGGACAGATGACCTAAAAAAGGTAACCGTGAGTGGATGGATGAGAAGAGCGGAAGACCGCGTGTGGGTGGTGCGTGCCTTGGGAGAGGCTTATGTCCAGCAGTGGACCGATACAGGCTGATGATGATGATGATCCGTACGAAAGCCTACCACCTAGTAAGGGGCAAGGGAAGGGACCTACAGTTTTACACCGGTTCCGAACGGTGAAGCAGCAGGTGATTTGTTTCGTCAGAAGAAAAGTAAGTACTTAAGCCCGCTACTACCGTACTTTTATTTCGGCACGCGGAACAATTCGGTTTGTATGTATGTATGAGACTGAATTTTATTTAGCCTATCCTGTGTCCCACATAGGTAAATGTGCTTGTACAAAGTTTCATCGAATTCGGATGATCGGTTTAAGAGTTAGGGAAGAACATACATATATACATGCATACGTACAGAAAATATTTCTAAAAATCGTCAATTTAGTTTTTGTATCATACATAGACTCTACAAAAGCAATATCTCATAAAACAAAGTAACTTACTCCATGACCATTCCTTACAGATTATCTTTATTTCACGTTTTTTAAATATATTATATTAATTTTACATACATTTTACAAAAAGTAATAAAAATACACAAAATTAATAAAAAATCCTAATAAAAACGCTTACAGATTTATTATTAGTATTGATATTTTGTACATAATAAATTAAAAAGTGTTTATTTCACATAATATTTCGACTTTTATTAGTCGTCGTCAGATTTATTATCTGACGACGACTAATTTTAAAATTACTCAAGACATTTTCAATTTCCTTTTTGGTAACTGAAATATCCACTGAAGGTTGTCCTAGGCGGAGCGCGGAGGCGTCGCTCCATTAGATAATCTACTTATCTGTATTCAGCTACTGGCGTGCGGGAAAGAGACGCACAATGAGCGACGAGCGAGTAAGAGAGGGACAAACTGTACCGCTGCAATCGCAGCTGATTCGACGTGGCTCCACTCCGTGGCGCTGACAATAGACTGTGCAAATTTTTCACTTGTTCGGATACCTTCTTTTTTTATGTAATCCGGTATGGGTGGCTGTGTCAGAGGGGCCAATGCACATGCTCCGATCAGCCAATATCACCTCCGAGTAGGTAGGTGCCATACCGGACACTTCCCTGGATTGCTGGCTATAACCACTCGGTCAAATTTTCATACATTTGACAGGATTTATCTGGTAACTAATTTTAGCGGAAGATGGTGAAACTGGTTGGCAGATGCTGACGCGGCGCGTGCCGATATCGAGCACGTCCCCGGCCGATGCTTCAACGTCCTCCCCCCCCCCCCCCCCCGCCCGCACACTCGAGCTGCTCGAACAAGGAACAATGAAAGGACTCAAGATCCGCTGACTTCGCCGGCCTTCGGCCTTGCCACTTGTTCCTTGATAATTTTTTTTTTATGGAAACTGACACGGTTGGCTACATCACCTTCAACCTCCGTGATGTCAGCCCATAACACCGACCGGGTGAACTTGGTGCCATGTCAGTGCTTCCCTCCGATCGTGCCGGCTACACTGAACTGGACGGAAAACACAAACTATTTACATAGCCGTTTCGACCGACGTTTCATTCAGTGGGGTGGTACCAACCCGGGCGGGTTGAACCCTACCACGGAGTAAGGTAGGAAGGGAAGGGACCTACACAGTTTTACGTGGAATCCGAACCACGGTCAGCCTCCAACGGTCGAGCGGTCACCCATCCAAGTACTGACCGCGCCCAGCGTTGCTTAACAATCAATAGCATCGGTCGACTGTCTGCACCACTGAGCTATCGAGGCTGACGGATGTTGCACGCACTTGAGCAGTGCGTCTCCTTCCTGTAATAACCTCCAACGTAAATGGGAGATCTTCTCAGCCATCTGCGTTTCGCCGATGACATTGTTCTTCTATCAAATTCTCAAGATCAGCTTCAGATCATGCTGGAAGACGTTTATACAGCGTTGATGAATGTGGGTCTGAAGATGAACCGGGACAAAACTAAGGTCATGGCGACCGAGGTTATGACGGGAGTTGCCGGAGAAGTGATCGAACAGGTTGAAGAGTACGTATATCTCGGTCAAATTCTGCGGCTTGGTAGACAAGGTCTGCTAAAGGAGGTCGAGAGACGAATTCAACTGGGTTGGGCTGCGTTCGGAAAATTAAAATTCGCCCTGGGGTCTGACCTTCCGCAAAATTTAAAGATCCGTATATATGACCAGTGTGTCCTCCCGGTTATGACGTACGGGTGTGAAACGTGGACACTGGCGGCCGCAGTTGTTCAAAGGTTGAAACTTGCCCAGCGAGCAATGGAGCGAGCCATGCTGGGAATATCGCTACGTGATATGGTGCGTAACGAGGCAATCCGCCGACGCACCAAAGTAATCGATATTGGACACCGGGTGGCTAAGCTCAAGTTGCAGTGGGCTGGGCAGGTCAGCCGAAGAGACGACGACCGCTGGAGTAACCGCGTCCTACACTGGCGGCCGTGGACAGGAAAACGGAGTGTGGGAAGACCACCCGCCAGGTGGGACGACGACATCAAGTACCTCAGCGAAAAGCAGTGGTTCCGTACCACTGAAGGCCGCTGAGCTGAGGACTTGAGGAAAATTAGAGAGGCGTTTGTCCAGCAGTGGACGCATACACGCTGACTGACTGACTGACTTGTTCTTACAGTGCGTACAGTTCTTACCCGTGACCGTGAAAATAATTAGAACAATTAATGTGAAAACATTTTGCTTAAAATAAAATTAATATTCAACAAAGTCTTGAGTATTTCTTTTCTTTTAATATTTTAAACTTGTGGTATTCTAAATCAATTTGTGTTAAAAACAAATGTTTATCTAACTAAAAGAAACCCGGTCAAGGGCGAGTTAGACTCGCGCGCCGAGGGTTCCGTGTCAGTAAATCATATTATACCACGTGCACTTCGGCCTCGCTCTTAGTATGTTACTGTTTAACGGAATCGATTGACTGAACGCAGCTCGGCCTTCGGCTTCGCTAAAATATATCGTTTAATTGAGCGCAACTCGGACTTTGGCCTCGTCTACAGGGACATGGTGTCTTCGAGAAACTATATTTATTATTAGAAGAAGTAACATTTTTATAAAAATGTTACTTCTCGTATGTAGTTTAACATACATATTTCTTTACAAAGTCTAACACATTGCCACAAACTATTCTTGTTCGCCTGTATGCACTTCTCCCACATCCCAAAGGTTAGTTAGAATAGAATGCCTCGCGGCATTAAGCTCGCCTGTTGTAACAAATTTTTTTTTATTGCTGTTCAATAAAGAATACGTACATATACATACTTCTTCAGTGCATCGAAAGTGGCCTCTTTTCATCTAATCTAATCTAAGATGGAATGGAAGAAATCACTACCAGCGATAAGTCCGCCCTTTGTAGCCGGCACGACCAAAGGGTAGCACTGACATGGCACCTAGTTCACCAAGGTGTTATGGACTGACAACACGGATGTTGTAGGTGATGTAGCCAACAGTGTCAGTTTCCATAAAAAGAATTTAAAACAATTTTTTTTAAACTTTGTTTCGAAAGAGAGAGAGATGTGTTTACTCAAAATTATCCCTCCCTCCAACCCTGAAATACAGAATGCCTTTCAGTATGAGGGAGAGCCCAAAGGAGATCTTGAAATGTAATTAAATTATGCAAAACAGAATCGTTGAAGTTAGACATTGAATTTAAATGGGTCATTGCGGTGTTTGTATGAAAAGAATTAAGCGCGCTTTTGCTGCCTTCATTCCTGTTACTGGGCTTAAAATAATAAAACGGAGTTTGTTTTATTTTAAAGCTTTTAATTTTGTGGAGACAGGACAGGATTTGTGAGTATTTATCACTCAAAAGCGGGTGAGTTTATGTTGCTTAGTTAAAATGGTAGATTAGTGATAGGGAAGTGACAGTGCAACAGTGAAAACCGTACCTATGTAAATGGATAAAGTGATTCTCGAGTTATGTCTGTTTCTGTCAATTATCAATGTATTTACAGATTTCCTAAATCATATCATCAATCAATCATCATCAATCAATACAAATAATAAATATGTAAGGGAAGGTCATGGAGTAAGTTACTTTGTTTTATGAGATACTGCGTTTGTAGACTAGGTATGTATGATACTAAAACTAAATTGACAATTTTTAGAAATATTTTCTGTATGTATGTATGTATGTTCCTCCATAACTCTTAAACCGATCATCCGAATTCGATGAAACTTAGTACAATCATATTTTACTATACGGGACACAGGATAGGCTAAATAAAATTCACTTCCGGTTACGCTAAGATGTGGCTCTCATACAAACCGAATTGTTCCGGGCGCCGAAATAAAGGTACCGTAGCGGGCTTACTTACTTTTTCTTTTTAAATACGAATTTCACACGAGCGAAGCCGCGGACAAAAGCTAGTAATGTATATGGCAGAATGTTATCTGAATGGTATACCTATGTACCTACTTACCACTGCAAATTCGTTAAAGCTTTACTAGGTACGATTAGTATCTCAATTTTATTAACCCATTGACAACTTGATAATTTAAATAACTCAATATGTATAATTAATTAATTACTACATCGTAATATAATGTACTAACATAACTAAGTTACTACAAATTGCGTATCAAAGTTTGACAAAGGCTCTTTACACCTGATAGTCCTGATACACTTAATTAATAAGTCTTTGTAGTCAGAGATCCCAGCTAATAATTGTTAATATTGCTCTCAAGCTGTTTCCGGTAGACTGCAGGTTGGCTAGTCATTAAAATACTTGTAATAACATGTATGAAAAAATAATACCCCGCGAAGATTCGTGGGTGTAATCGAACCGGATAGAACCAATTGTGACAAGTTCGAGTGCAGTCTAACTGCCATATGAATGATCAATAAACAATACAACAATACAATATATACAAGGGGTTGCAACCCCAATCGTAAAACCCGAAAGGGGAGATTCTGTACGTGAAATGGAACAACTTTTGTTTTACGACTTTTTAATTTGAAGAAAAAATTTTTTTTTTCTCCATAAATTTTTAGAATAGTTATTTTATTGTTTCAAAAAAATTGTTTTCGCCACACAAGTTGTTTAGTTTCACATATAGAATAACCCTCTTGTATTTGTATTTATTTTTTATTGTACACAATTTTACGATAAAAATAAGGTACAAAAAGGTTGGCTGAATGCAGATCTGCATTATGTTAGAACAAACCTTTGGGATGTGGTAAAGAGTGTATAAGTAGGCGCACGGATGGTGTGAGAGAATAGTAACTAAATAAATATCCCCTTATGTCAGTTAAAAATATTACGGGGGCAACTGCAACACCGTATATATGTTATGGACCAAGTGATTAATAGGACATTATACATAATGCCCGGGTATTTTGAAAAATGTCCAATATGAGAGGGCAATATGATGATTACTGTTGAAATAATAAAATTGCCCGGGCATTATGAATAATGTCTATCTCGTATTGGGCAGGATAATAAAGAGACGTGTTTTATTTAAGATTATATTAATGTCCGACAATGAAACGTACGAATAGCCCTCATGTCTAAACCTGCGCCGCCTCAACATTAGGTTAGGTTAGGTTAGGTTAGGTTAGGTTAGGTTAGGTTAGGTTAGGTTAGGTTAGGTAGGCTACGCGACGCATCTTCTATAAATCAACCCTGGTTATTTTTTTTTAAACCACCAAAACATTCACCCATACCACTTTCCTGTCAACCTCATACCTACGAACTAGGTCCAATAAACATAGACACGGTCTATCCCCGCGCCCGCGCCCGCGCCTTGCCGAATGTACCTAAATTGTCAAATTGCCCGACGATAGCGTAGCAGTATTCATCATGACCAGACACTATGATAAATAATGAAGTATAGGTAATAATTAATCACGTGGCCCGATTTGACTTGTCATTATTCATAATGCCCGACATGGCCGACATATACATTCAAATTATTCATAATGCCCGACATATACATTCAATAGATTATATACGTCCGTACTATCAAACGTTACAATATCTATTGATTGGTGCTTATTTAATTGCGATCTTTATCACACATATCTATATTTATTCGTACTGTATTGATAAGAACCTCTCCAACCGATTTATGAAATACGAACAAATCAATACTAATAATAAATTTGTAAGGGATGGTCATGGAGTAAGTTACTTTGTTTTATGAGATACCTGGCCGTCGGACGGTAAAACGATGTATGTTCAAAAGTATTGTTTTGAGATAAACGCGTTTGAAGGATTTGTGTTATGGCTAAACGCTGTAACTAGGCGGTGTTATGGTGAAACGATGTATTGGATATTACATGCATCGTTTTACCGCACAGAATTGTATGTTTTTGGACATACATCGTCATATCGATCTTCATAACTTCTTCAGTGAAGGTCCTACAAAGATAACATTTATATTGGGTGATAGGGCACGCCAAGAACTTTCGATTGAGCCGTGTTACGTAAAAACGCTGTATGTGCTCATATGTACATCGTTTTACCGTCCGACGGCAGTGCGTTTGTAGACTCTATGTATGATATTAATACTAAATTGACGATTTTCAGAAATATTTTCTGTGTATGTATGTATGTTCCTCCATAACTCTTAAACCGATCATGCGAATTCAGTGAAACTTAATAAAAGCACATTTAACTTGATATAAATTGTAAAATTGTATATTTTATCATAGATTATTTTCCTTATATTATATTTTACATTCCCACACTCGAGTCTTTTGCTGCTACTTATATCTCACAACATATGACTCACAAACATCCAAAGGTTGACTGGGAGAATTCCCTGTAAGGGAAAAGTCCGCCTTTGCCCCTCGTGTAAATTACTTATCATTGAAGGGTTGAAATTCTAAAGGGTCTAAGTGTCAAAAAATCGCAAAGCGATATTTTTACGGAAATACAATCAATGTGCCAAGGTTAATAAATAACATACAAAAGAGTCTAAGTGCCTAGCTCCGCCCTACTACTACACAGACGTTGTTAAAGCAAGGACCGGTCTATGTGCCACTATGCGTGTTTTTTTCAGTTTTTTAACATTGAAAATGTTTTTTCGATCGCTTCGGTAGGGCCCCATTTTCGCTGTAAGTGTGTTTGCCCCGTGGTATATAGTGGTTTAGGGCCACGAGGACGTATGAGGGCTCAAAAGACGCAGAATTTCTATGGCTTTCAGATGGTGAAAAAAACATTTGAAAAAGTCGAAAACTTTTTTCGAAAATTTAAAAAAAAAACAAAAAAAAACCTTGATTTTTTAACACCTTCCCTCGGAATATCTTCGATATCTCCTGAACGAGGTCGAAAATCGAAAAACTCAGAGACATGTCTAGAGATATTGAGACGGGGAACATTTTATGTCATTACCCTTTTTTGATATTGGTGACGGTTGAGGCTGTAGAGGTGCCCTTAGCCGTGAGTTTTGCGCGGCGCGAGGTGCGATATCACGCGGCGGGCGGCTCGCGTGCGGCCACGAGGACGTGTATGAGAGCTCAAAAGACGCGGAATTCGAAGGGATTTAAGATGATGTAAAAATATTTTGGGAAAGATGGTTTTGAAAAAAAAAATTGGTTTTGAAATAATTTTTTTTTGGAAACCAAAAAATTTTTTAAATTTTCCACCGAAAAATTACGCGTTCAGTTGAATCAAGGAAATGTCAGAACTGTGCGCGTTGACACTGTTAGATTTAACTAATTTAATGTTAAAAAATTTTCGATCGCTTCAGTAGGGCATGTTAGATTTCACTAATTTAATGTTACAATTTTTTCGATCGCTTCAGTAGGGCATGTTAGATTTCACTAATTTAATGTTACAATTTTTTCGATCGCTTCAGTAGGGCATGTTAGATTTCACTAATTTAATGTTACAATTTTTTCGATCGCTTCAGTAGGGCATGTTAGATTTCACTAATTTAATGTTACAATTTTTTCGATCGCTTCAGTAGGGCATGTTAGATTTCACTAATTTAATGTTACAATTTTTTCGATCGCTTCAGTAGGGCATGTTAGATTTCACTAATTTAATGTTACAATTTTTTCGATCGCTTCAGTAGGGCATGTTAGATTTCACTAATTTAATGTTAAAATTTTGCTCGATCGCTTCAGTAGGGCATGTTAGATTTCACTAATTTAATGTTACAATTTTTTCGATCGCTTCAGTAGGGCATGTTAGATTTCACTAATTTAATGTTACAATTTTTTCGATCGCTTCAGTAGGGCATGTTAGATTTCACTAATTTAATGTTAAAATTTTGCTCGATCGCTTCAGTAGGGCATGTTAGATTTCACTAATTTAATGTTACAATTTTTTCGATCGCTTCAGTAGGGCATGTTAGATTTCACTAATTTAATGTTACAATTTTGCTCGATCGCTTCAGTAGGGCATGTTAGATTTCACTAATTTAATGTTACAATTTTGCTCGATCGCTTCAGTAGGGCATGTTAGATTTCACTAATTTAATGTTACAATTTTGCTCGATCGCTTCAGTAGGGCATGTTAGATTTCACTAATTTAATGTTACAATTTTGCTCGATCGCTTCAGTAGGGCATGTTAGATTTCACTAATTTAATGTTACAATTTTGCTCGATCGCTTCAGTAGGGCATGTTAGATTTCACTAATTTAATGTTACAATTTTGCTCGATCGCTTCGGTAGGGCATGTTAGATTTCACTAATTTAATGTTACAATTTTGCTCGATCGCTTCAGTAGGGCATGTTAGATTTCACTAATTTAATGTTACAATTTTTTCGATCGCTTCAGTAGGGCCCTATTTTCGCTGAAAGTGTTACAGCCCCGTGGAACTTCGCAGGTTTGAGATACGAGGATCTATTAGGACTCAAAAGACGCGGAATTCTAAGGGCTTTAAGATGATACGACGCCTTAGGTTGTAGAGGTACCTAGGCAGCGCACATGCGCCGCCTAGGTACCTCTACAACCTATGGCGTCGCAGGTTCGAGGTACGAGGGCCCACCAGGGCTCAAAAGACGGTGGAATTCGAAGGGCTACAAGATGCCGTAAAAATATTACAAAAATTTTTTTTTAATATTACAAACATTTTTTTTTGAATCATTTATTCGTAGCGGATAATCAATAATAGCTAGGTTCATTTTCAATGTCCCTTCAAGTCGTGGTTGCACGGGATCTGTGAATTTTTGTTATATCTCGACTTTAACTTTTAGGCACATAGACCCATAGAATTTCAACCCTTCTTGTAACTGTGTAATGTTTTAGCGCAATAAAGTATTTATAACTATCCTATCAGTAGGCTTGCCATACGTCCGGATTTAGTCCGGACTGTCCGGATTTTGCAACCATGTCCGGACTCTTGTCCGGACTTGTAATTACGTCCGGATTTAGTCCGGCCTGTCCGGATTTTGCAACCATGTCCGGACTCTTGTCCGGACTTGTAATTACGTCCGGACTCTTGTCCGGACTTGTAATTACGTCCGGATTTAGTCCGGCCTGTCCGGATTTTGCAACCATGTCCGGACTCTTGTCCGGACTTGTAATTACGTCCGGATTTAGTCCGGACTGTCCGGATTTTGCAACCATGTCCGGACTCTTGTCCGGACTTGTAATTACGTCCGGATTTAGTCCGGCCTGTCCGGATTTTGCAACCATGTCCGGACTCTTGTCCGGACTTGTAATTACGTCCGGATTTAGTCCGGACTGTCCGGATTTTGCAACCATGTCCGGACTCTTGTCCGGACTTGTAATTACGTCCGGATTTAGTCCGGCCTGTCCGGATTTTGCAACCATGTCCGGACTCTTGTCCGGACTTGTAATTACGTCCGGATTTAGTCCGGACTGTCCGGATTTTGCAACCATGTCCGGACTTGTAATTACGTCCGGATTTAGTCCGGACTGTCCGGATTTTGCAACCATGTCCGGACTCTTGTCCGGACTTGTAATTACGTCCGGATTTAGTCCGGACTGTCCGGATTTTGCAACCATGTCCGGACTCTTATCCGGACTTGTAATTACGTCCGGATTTAGTCCGGACTGTCCGGATTTTGCAACCATGTCCGGACTCTTGTCCGGACTTGTAATTACGTCCGGATTTTTAGGGTTCCGTATCCGGTACGGGACCCTATTACTAAGCCTACGCCGTCCGTCTGTCCGTCCGTCCGTCTGTCTGTCTGTCCGATGGCTGAACTGGTAGGAAAATCATAAACTATTTTATTTCATAGCTGCTTCGACCAACCTTCATTCAGTGCGGTGGTGGTAAGTACCCATCCGGAAGGGGGAGGCCCTTGTTTTTGAGGATCAATGTGGCGTCCGGACTTGAGTCTGGAAAATTATGGCAAGCCTATATCAGAGCCTTGACCCATCGCTATCTGTCAAGGAAGCTCGGAGTTCAACAACATCTCTATCACAGTGTTTTGCCGAAATCACGTTCGTCAATATAATTCGATACACTCTTGACTCTCATAATAAATAATCCAAAAACAAGATAAACCATATTATTACTTTATCATAAAGCTTATTTTTTAGGTTTCCGTATTCCGTACGGAAGCCTATTTTTAAGCCTACGCGCCGTCTGTCTGTCTGTCCGAGCGGGCTGTATCTCTTGAACCGTATTAGGTAGCCCGTTGGAATTTTCACAGAATATGTGTTATTATGGCCGATATAACAACAAATAATAAAAAAAATAAATAAGAAAAACTTAAAAATTCACGGGGGTTCCCATAGAAGGAACTAAAAAGTGTATGCGCGCCATCTACCGAAAAGAGTATGAAGCATTTTAACTAATCATTAATTTTTAACTAATATGAAGCATTTCATAAACACGCCATAGATGGTGTGAGTGGCGCTGACCATGACATGGCGATACGGAACCCTCGGGCACAGATTACTTAATCGTTACTTCGTAACAGATAAATCACTCCATAGAAAAAGTTTCATACCTTCAGCTTTAATAGCCTACTGTTTTACGCCACCGGGCGGTAGGTAGTTAGCGCGCGCAAGTACATAGAGTGCGTGAGGCCTGCCTCGGGGCGCGAGTACGACTCGCACATGGCCGTTTTTTTTTGTTGCTGACGGTTACTGCGTTGTTTGTCCATGCGTGCTTTCGTTAATTTGATTTCAACATTGTTTCGTTTCGCTTCAGTCATAAAGAGCCTTAAATGAAAACGTTCAGAATTTCCGCACACACACCCTCACACACCCTCACACACACACACACACACACCGGGTCGATTATGCGCTCAGCAATTTTCCGCCTCGGTGTTGGGAAGGGGGGGGGGGCTGACGGCGCAAACTTTTTAATCACGTAATTTGATCGGAACGCAATTTGCCCCCTTTTACGGTGCGGCGGCGCCCTGGAGGCCACATCCGGGCTGCGGGCATCTGTCTGGGGGCCACATTCCTATTTATTATTTATTTATTGTATACCGGCTTTTGTTCGCGGCTTCGCTCGCGTGAAATTCGTATTTCAAAAGAAGAAAGTATGTATGTAAATATTCTTTATTGAACACCAATTAATAAAAAAATGGTGCAACAGGCGAGCTTAATGCCACGAAGCATTCTATTCTAAAGTACATGCGAACAAGAATAGTTTGTGGCAATGTGTTAAGAGTGTTAAGAAATATGTATGGTAAACTACATACGAATACTACATATATACTTTAATAAGTAAGTTAGTAAGAAAGAAGGCCGAGCTGCTTTCCTGCGTTACCTTTATTTTGGCGCGCGGAACAATATAATTCGGTTTGTATGAGAGCTACATCTTAGCGTAACCGGAACTGAATTTTATTTAGCCTATCCTGTGTCGCGTATAGTTAAATATGCTTGTACTAAGTTTAATCGAATTCGGATGATCAGTTTAAGAGTTATGGAGGAATATACATACATTCAGAAAATATTTCTAAAAACCGGCCAAGTGCGAGTCGGACTCGCGCACCGAGGTTTCCGCACCACAACGAAAAAAACACGTTTCTTGTATGGGAACCCCCCTTAATTTTTTACTTTTTCTATTTTTTATTATTTGTTGTTATATCCGCCATAATAACACATGCTCTATGAAAATTTCAACGGGCTACCTATTACGGTTCAAGAGATACAGCCCTCGGACGGACAGACAGACGGCGCGGCGTAGGCTTAGTAATAGGCTTCTGTACGGGATACGGAAACCTAAAAATCGTCAATTTAGTTTTAGAATCATACATAGAGTCTACGAACGCAGTATCTCATAAAACAAAGTAACTTACTCCATGAGCATTTATTATTAGTATTGATATGGATTGTATATTTTCTATCCACACATAGGATGGATGGGTAACCTACACTCGGATACGTCGACCATTCCGTGAGTTCTGTTTCAATGCGAAGAAGAACTGACAAACAAACTTCGCAAGACAATATGTTTTATTAGTAAGTATATTTATTTTATGGAAACTGATATGGTTGGCTATATCACCTACAACGTCCGCGGTGTCAACCCATAACACCTTGGTGAACTAGGTGCCATATCAGTTTTTCCCTTCGCTCGTGCCGACTACACTGAATTTAATGGAAAACACGAACTATTTGCATAGTCGCTTCCACCGACCCTTCATACAGTGCGGTGGTATCAACCTGGGCGGGTTAAACCCTAGTACGGTAAGAAGAGAAGGGAGCTACAGTTTTACGTGGAATCCGAACCACGATCGGCCTCCAACGTTCGAACGGTCACCCATTCAAGTTCTGACCGCGCCCAACTGTGCTTATGATCACGAAATACAATCGACCGATCGTCGATGCATCACAGCCCTCATCGCAGAGAAACAGAACACTCTATTCTTTGACTTGTAAAGTTGGCATTGGGCTTTTGATGACCTATCATTTAAGATTACCGTGGTTAACATTCATAGTGGAAATATTTGTTTACGGCTTTACTCACGGTTTTTGTATCGCGTTGCCGCGACGTTTATTTTCGACCTATCATTTCTCAAAATCTTTCCTCTGTCTAGGGTGTGGAACTACCTTCCGGCGAGTGTATTTCTCGAATACTGGGGCTGGGTTCCAATGCGGACACCGGAAGAGAGGTGGTGGCGGTGGGGTCGAAGGGGGGAATGAGGTGGAACCCAATGAGGGGTCAGCCCCCGTGAAAGTAGCGCGGGGGTAGAGCATTTCGTAGGGGTATCCCAATGCAAATTATTAATTATATATCATTATGATTCGACGTCTGTGTATGTATGTATGTTCCCTTATAACTCAAGAAAGGCTCAACATAGTCGCTTGCTGTATTTCCTTCCATAGTTAAAGCACAGGTTAAAGTTGAACCTTACATACAAGGTGATAAAGTGTTAAATGTTGCGAAAGTAACGAGAGTCGCAGTCTATTGAGCTTCGACGTTACTACTCGGACATAAAGTTCAATTTGGCTCGTAGCTGAATGCTATAATTCTCTTTTCATACATGGTTTCGAAGGCAGTTTAACGGAAGACCCTGTATGCGGCGATGAAGCGTCAAATTGCGTTTGATCGGAAGGTTTTATTTTTACAAGCTTTTATTCGACTTCACTCATAGGTGGACCGAGGGGGTGGGGGGTGGGGAGTTCACCCCCTCCCCCCCCCCCCCCCCCCCCCCGAAACAAAAAAGCCAGCTTGGTAAGTGTAATTTTTAGGGTATTACTAAGCCTACGCCCCGTCTGTCTGTCCGTCTGTCCGAGGGCTGTATCTCTTGAACCGTAATAGGTAGCCCGTTGAAATTTTCACAGAATATGTGTTATTATGGCCGATATAACAACAAATAATAAAAATAAGAAAAAGTAAAAAATTCACGGGGTCCCCATACAAGAAACTAAAAAGTGTTTGCGCGCCGTCTACCAAAAACAGTATGAAGCAGCGCTGACCATGACATGGCGATACGGAACCCTCGATGCACGAGTTCGACCCGCACTTGGCCAGTTTTTTTTAAACAAAATGCGGTAACGGTGCTTGGTAAACTCATACATACAAACATACCACACGCTTTATCCCGACAATAGGGGTAAGCAGTGGATCGGTGCTGTGCTTCAAGTAATCTTGCAAATGACAGCACAAAGCCGTCCACCACGTTTAGCAAAGTATTCGGACAAGATCAACTATCAAGCAACACAAGTAAGGCACGAAAACCCATCTCCTGCGTGACTCGTGGAAGGTATGGAGACCGTGCCAAGGTGAGAGCGGGCTACCCTGTCGCCCTTTAGCACGGCATACCTTGTTCTTATCCCTTAGTCGCCTCTTACGACATGCACGGCGAGAGATGCAGTGGGGCTATTCTTTACCGGCCACAGACGGTACTCATACACGATAAACTCAATGAGTATGACTAAATGGAATTAGCGATGCCAAGGCTACAGGTGGTGGCGGCGGTTAAACTGTACCGTCCTCCTCTTCAACTTGACCTTGATTCTAGGTAGCACTCAACCTCAACACGCGCACAGGACTCACTCTGCGAAGCTGAATCGGTGCGGTGATTCTTCAAAAGGTCGTATCGGCACTTACCTTTTCTAAACAATACTGCCCGCTATCACCGGGCTCCAAATCACTGTTCATTTTTCTATCACTTCCACCCAATCCTCGCATCCGGCTGATATAAAACGACTTCCTAACGTTTTAGTTCATCGATAAGAGAGTTTATTAAAAATCTCCAGAGTCCAAATTGAAATTAACTTAGCATCACACTCAGCGGCGCCCGGTGCGCGAAGGACGCAAGAGGTCAGATCGGCTGACTATTTAGACTTTAGAACACACGAACCGAAATAGTTGAACGAGAATTCTGTAGCGCCCGGTGGCCGCGCCGCGCGTTCGTACCGTCAATCTCTTGCGGCGTGAGAAGTGACAGGCGTATACCGTCTTCGGTGTGGTGCGGTGCGCGCGCCCGGGGCGGCGATCGACCGCGCTTCTCCTGCCCGACCTCCCGGCGCGAATCCAATGAACCTCTCCCGGACCGGATGAGACGCGCGGCGCCGCGCGCACGCGCCAACCGGCCAACCCACCACCTCAAGTTCGATCAAACCGCCGCGTTTACGTTCTCATTCGGCGAGCGACTGTAAAGGTCGCACTTCACTTGGTTTAGCGTATTCGTATGCGTTATCGCTGCTATTTGGTCAACATTTTAGCGCCAACAAACATACACAAATCGGGCATCCACACATGGACTCAAATGGCGAGTAGCGACTAACTTGCATGTTTGCCTTATTTGCCTTGCTACGCTCCCAAGATGGACACGTTGACAGCTGCACCGCAGCTCTGTATTATTATCAATACTACATACTATCAATACTACATACATATTAGCAATATACTACATGTCTGCACAAGTACAAAATTACTAAAAGTCCATGGAAAAGATGGCGCTGGCGGATGTTAAAAATTCACAAGAATCGGACGCAACTGAACAAACCAAATGTGGACAGCCTGCGCGAATATTTGGTCCATTTGAGTCCTTTGAAGCGTGACCAAAAACCGACAAGCCGGCGGAAAAGAGTAGGTATTTGCTATATAAGTTATTTGCTTTTGACGTGATGATATCACGTCTTATAAATTGATGGACACCGGCTGCACGCACGAAGAAGTGTAACGTTCCATCTAAACCTGTGTGTGCAAGCGAGAGCGCGATAGAGACCTGTGTGTGCAAGCGAGAGCGCGATAGAGAGGCATATACAATAGTAGAAAATACAAAATATATTTCTCCGTCTTTTGCGAACCTCGATCCCGCGGTCCCTGCCACCATCACTGACCAGACGTGTTATCCACGCGGGCTATCGACCGTGTACTTATCGCTGCAAATTTTCTCAACAGTATGTGAATTTCATGGAGCGACATCTAGCGTCCACATCTAGCGTCAATATTAAATGAAATACTTCAGCCAGCGGTATACTTGATTTAGCAGTTAGGTAATTGTTGCAACGTTGAACATGTAGATGGCGTTATGTAGGTTTTTAAAATATTAATTAAACAAAAATTAATAGTCCTTATTTTCTCATATTTTTTATTAGTTATTATCACATATTTATCATGTACTTAAATTAATTTTACATGGTAAATATCCGCCGGAACTGATTTACTTTATGACATCATCACGTAAAACTATCGCCCGTAAACCAACTTTACAGACAACCAATTTTTTTGCACAAACAGACCAAATAGAAACGAATATGGCCTCTACATTTGGCCGTTTTCGAGCAAATAGGGCAATATACACGAATACGCTAAGCCAAGTGAAGTGCCGGCATAAGACAGTTTCGGCGGCAAACGGCGGAGAAATCGCCGTTGACTGGCGACAGCTCATATGGCGCCAGGGAAGAAAGTGGAGAGATGAGTGAATAATGGAAGACAAGAGTTCGGAGACGTGCGCGACGTCTCATGAATGGAACGTGTTATGGATGAGGATCTATTCCTGGCGACTGAGACGCTAATGTCTTCTTTGAGCGACAGTAGGCAACTGGGGGGGAGGTGTAATATATTGAGTGTTCGGGCCGCGAGGGGCGCGCGTCCAACTACCTACTCTAGCGCTTGCTTACACTTGAATTATAATATAATTCAGGAGCGTAATGATCGTAGATCTTCCTAAGTACTATAAGTGGTGATTCATGGCGGGCCAGGTAGCGTGAATTAAAGACATTTCGCGTGAGGGGGGAAAAACGCGCAGGGTAACGTGATTCTATAAAGTTTATAGAATCACGTTACCCTGCGCAGTTACACTAACCTTTATAGTATAAACGAAAAGGTTACCCTGCGAATTCCGAATTTATTGTTAATTGGATTGGAACACTTCCCTAGAAACATCTCATATGTTAACATTATTTATAAAAAAAATCTTGTCTATGAGATTTTTAATTTTATGAACACTGACACTGTTCTGGTTGGCTACATTACCTACAACATCCGTGATGTCAGCCCATAACATCTTGGTGAACTAGGTACCATGTCAGTGCTTCCCTTCATTTCATGTCGGCTACACTGAACTGGACGGAAAACACGAAACTATTTTACACAGCCGTTTCGCCCGACGTTTCATTCGGTGCGGTGGTATCACCCCGGGCAAGAACATTTTTTTCTGCTCCAAAAAGTCTGCTGTCATAATATCGAAGTGAAACGTCGGCAGCTTGACGGTATGGGTGGTTGAGTCAGAGAGGCCAAAGCGCAGGCTCCGACCAGCCAATATTACGTTCGCACACGCATTTAATTGGAAAACATTGGTATTCCGCACTGCGAAACTCTGGAATGCACTTCCTCCCGATGTGTTTCCTTCAGTGTATGACTTAGGATCTTTCAAGAGAAGCGTAAAAAGGCATCTGTCACGCCGGCACGGCATTCGCAGCCCCCGTTCTAAAAAACAATGCATCTACAGTCATTGGCCATGGCTGTATATTTTCTTGAATAAATAAATAAATAACAGCGTGCCGACCAACCCAGTTGTAAAACAAGCGTGTCAAACAGATGTTCTCAACTGTTGGGAAACCGAACTGTTACAGCTCTCCCGTGTACCAATTTTGGTGGCAGGCTGGTGGTGGCGCGCCAATCAGAGTTGGCCGCGGACCGGTGCTCAATCATTGACTTATATATTACTAACGTAAGGACGGGCCTATACGAACTGAGCAAATGGCCTCACTTCACTGGATGTCCAAGCGAAGTGACATCCAGTGGCTTGTCAGTCAGTTGCTGGCTGTCAGTCGGCCGTGACGTGTTAGTTGTGTGGGTGCCGCTCCCATTGACTTATATATATATATCACTGTGCTCAATCAAATAAAAATGCTCAAATGCATACACTGCCTGGCGGGACCGTTGTTTGTGCAATTTGAGTGTATGAATATCCGGACGGAACCAAACGTCCATTTCCCTCGAACGTCTGTTCCCTATAGCGGCCACTTCCTCGAACTGCCACATCCCATTAACGACCACATCCCCGATTGATACTACGCGCGGGAATTATTAGTAAACGGAGATTATTTTTGACTTTTTAAGGCCCGCTGTCAACCCTATTCACCAGGCGCCGCTTTCGCTGGTTGGAGTTGGATTGGATGCACCTAAATCAATAAATTTTAGCGCAAGCGAAAATTAGGTTTTTATTTTTTTATTCCAAAACTACGGCTCGAAACAAAAAAGTAAAAAGCTACTGATTTAGATATATTCAACAAATAAAATATATTTTTTCCGAAGCCTTGATTTGGTCACGTTGCCTTATACATAACTAAATTCAGAGGCATGTTCATGATTTTTTTCTATCGAGCGATGTTAATCAAATCGTGTTTTCAAAAAGCTATCGATCTGCGCTGAAAGATGAAGTTTTACATATATTAAAACTGAATCTGTCAGGTAAGTAATATTGGCGGTAGAGAGTGTTCCAACTAAAAGTTCGCTTCGCCGTTATGTTGGCTCCACTGTCTATCTGTCAAAACAGCGTTGAGGGTTGCTATGTGTACAGATTTACCCGTAATTATCAGTATTTACCGTATTTTTTGTACGATAAATACCGATTACATTATTAGGTAATATAATCTTCACAATCTGGCAGCACGAATTTAAGCACTGACAGTGACACTGACAGTGGAGCCAACATAACGGCGAAGGGAACTTTTAGTTGGAACGCTCTCTACACTTCTTGAAATTCGAGTCAGACGCAGTCTCTCATTAGTTCATTACATTACCTTAAGAGTCGGGGTTTTTTAAGTTTGTAATTAAACTTTTCTACCAACTTCATACGCAGTTTTAAGGCAACTCTTAACAGTTGAAACGATTGGCCAGGAGAGTAATACGCATTCATGATAATTTGATATTTTTTCCATTTTCATTATGTTTACAGAGGCCGGATGATATCGACTTTTGTTGAGTGAAAGTCGATATCCGAAGCGGGAAGAAATTAAAGATAATTGTAGAAAAATAATTTTATTGTTTCTCATATCTTTGCTCTTATTCTACTTACGTGTATATTATATTTACTTAATAATGCTATTGCACGTCACGTCGTATATGAGATATATTATATGCTATGCACGCAATAATTAAAATCATTCATTTATTATAATTTTAACATTTCAATAAAATTTAACGAAATCAACATCACACACAAGCACGTCGAACTTAACATCCACAGCAATTTATTCCAGTCAACATAGTTACCGTCGAAATTTAGAATAGGTACACTTATAGAAGGTGTTTCGTTAGTCATGTCAATAACTTCGGGAGGGTTACATACGCACTCAAACAAACACGTTACGCAAAAAAAAACATATGTTTATAGGAGCATTTTTTTTCCTGACAAAAAAATAAAATCAAAAAGTAGCTGTAAAAACCAATCACAGTGACCTTGTGACTCACTTACAACAAACAGCTGTTCTGCGTTTGAACATAGTACGTTAATTGACCCCGTACAATGCATGTTACCTACTGTTACACACAGGTTAATGTTTATGTAGCAAACATGTTTTGTTAAATTTCTCGAAAAGTAATGCTAAAAACATATATTTTTTTTTTGCGTAACCTGTTTATTTCAGTGTGTATGTAACCTTCCCGAAGTTATTGACATGACTAACGAAACACCTTATATTTACATAGCATTACATACATACCTAGCAAATTTTTATTAAACCTGACACGATTCGCTATACCGCATACTACAACCGTGATGTCTTCAGCCCACCACACCTTGGTGAACTAGGTGCCATGTCAGTGCTACCCTTCGGTGGTGCCGGGTACACTACATTGAACGTACAGCACGAACTATTGTCATAGTCGCTTCGACCGACCTTCATTCGGTGCGGTGGTACGAATCCGGAAGGGTTAAGCGCTACCGAGTAGTATGATAAGGGAATGGATCTAAAGTTTTACGTAGAATCCGAACCACGGTCGGATGGTCGCTCATTCACATTTCGACCGCGCCCGGTATGCTTAACTTCGATGTTCGAACGCCGGTGTATAGCACCACCAAGCCACCAAGGCTGACATTATTATTGTACTAAAAACACCAGAAAGGCAATTTTGTGCCATTGACAAGTTATTTACAAGTACATACCATCACGCTGTTTCCCGGCATTAATACAAGCAGAGTAATCGCTGTTGTGCTGCAGTAACTTGCGTAAATTACAGCACAAAAACACAGAATTTAGCAAAGTAGTCACCAGGAAAAGCAGCAAGTAAGGCTCGAAAACCCACCTGCTTTGTGATTCGGTGGAAGGACCGTGCCGAGGTAAGAGGTGGCGAACCTGTCGCCCTTTAGCGTGACATCTTGTGACCCTTAGTAGTCTTTTTCGACACGCACGGGGAGAGATATTTTTTTTTTTTTTTTATGGAAACTGACACGGTTGGCTACATCACCTACAACGTCCGTGATGTCAGCCCATAACACCGGGTGAACTAGGTGCCATGCCAGTGCTTCCCTTCGGTCGTGCCGGCTACACTGAACTGGTCGGAAAACACAAACTATTTACATAGCCGTTTTGACCGACGTTTCATTCAGTGCGGTGGTACCAACCCGGGCGGGTTAAACCCTACCACCAAGTAAGATTAGGAGGGAAGGGACCTACAGTTTTTACGAGGAATCCGAACCTCGGTCAGCCTCCAACGGTCAGCGGTCACCCATCCAAGTACTGACCGCACCCAGCGTTGCTTAACATTCAATAGCGACAGTTGACTGTCTGCACCACTGAGCTATCGAGGCTGAAAAAGATGCGTACAGTATTTACAATTTTTTATCCAACGCGTTCCGTACTTTAAAAAAATTACCCCACTGCATCTCGCCCCGGCAAGGCGACCAAGGAATAAGGACAAGATGTCGTGCTAAAGGGCGATAGGTTGGCCACCTATCACCTTGGCAGGGTCCTACCCTCGGTTCTACCGAGTCATGCGGCAGGTGGGTCTTCATGCCTTACTTGCCGCTTGATAGTTATATTGTCCTAATACTTTGCTAAACGTGGTGGTCGGTGTTGCGCTGTAATTTACAAGAGTACTTGCAGCGCAACACCGACTACTTCGCTTACGCCGATCGACGGGATACAGCATGTACGAGTATGTATATTATCGGATTTATTCCACTAGGTGGTAGGCTCAAATTGTAGCCGACTGGGTTGGTACCACCGTACTGGATGTAAGATGGCCGCATAGCAGCCTCGGTTGTGTTCTCCTCTAGTCCAATATAGCCAGCAATCCAGGGAAGTCTCCGGTATGGCATCTACCTTCTCGGAGGTGATATTGGCTAGACAGAGCACGTGCTTTGGCCCCTCTGACTCAGCCAACCATACCGGATTACATAAAAAAAAATTAATAATAAACAGTGCATAACTCCATGTAATCATAAATACACCCCATACACGCCTTAGTGAACGGCTGGCAGCTAACACGCGTTAACACGCTCGTAAAACTTAACAGAGGACGTGTTGACACGCCGCAATATAAAAAAAATTGACGTACGTATATAATATCTATGAAGCGTGATCGTAAAAGCCCGCTAACGGTGAAACTAATATCATTACGCAGGTCTCTACAAGGGAGGACGAATGTTCTATAGTGTCGACTCGCTTCATTACGGTTTAGCCAGAGCGAGAGCGACGAACTTTCGAGCAAATTCCCTGCCACCCGTCCCATCTCCGCATGACTCGTCGCAGAGAGACTCAGCACCCATGTACCGTGTGGGGCCGGTACTTTAAAAGAATAGCCCCACTGCATCTCGCCCCGTGTATGTCGTAAAAGGCGACTAAGGGTTATGACTCCCTTCTTATATCACTAGGTGGTAGGGTTTAACCCGCCCGGGTTGGTACCACCGCACTGAATGAAAGGTCGGTCGAAACGGCTATGTAAATAGTTTGTGTTTTCCGTCCAGTTCAGTGTAGCCGGCACGACCGAAGGGAAGCACTGACGTGGCACCAAGTTCACCCGGTGTAATGGGCTGACATCACGGATGTTGTAGGTGATGTAGCCAACCGTGTCAGTTTCCATAAAAAAAAAACCCTTTTGTTGTTGACATTAGGCTTTTGAGAACGCATCGGTTCTCTAAATCGTTTCTTTGTCGCACCGCTCGAGTGTGGAACTGTCTTCCGGCGAGTGTATTTCCTGAATCCTTTAACCTGGGTGTCTTCAAGCGTCGTATTAACGGGCTAGACGGCCTAGCAACAGTCCGCAAATCTGCTGGCATGGCACCTTACTGAACGTGGTTTAGCGAGGAGAGGTGATTATGGCTCTGTCGACTGCACCATTGGTCTCTCGGCACAGCCACCCATGCTGGTTTACATAAAAAAAATGCGCGAGTGTCGAGCTAGAGGGATGCAACTATAATAATTTATGTTCTATGCAAATTAAGAAGTTTCTTGCCAGTTCTTCTTCGCTGTGATAATCGAACTGGCCAAATGCTAAATGTAGGTAAATTGTTTATTTTTATTTTTATGGAAACTGACACGGTTGGCTACATCACCTACAACATCCGTGACGTCAGCCCATAACACCGGGTTAACTAGGTGCCATGTCAGTGATTCCCTTCGGTCGTGCCGGCTACACTGAACTGGACGGAAAACACAAACTATTTACATAGCCGTTTCAACCGACGACGTTTCATTCAGTGCGGTGGTACCAACCCGGGCGGGTTGAACCCTACCTGGTTAAATGTTCAAATATGACGAATACGAGTGCAGTGTACTGTCTATGGATGAATAAACAATAAATAATAAAGAATTATAATATGTACTTCTATAGGTAGAAACTTCACTGGTTTAGTTTTTCTTCTCTTATGTTAATTTTTAGGGTTCCATATCCGGTACGGGACCCTATTACTAAGCCTGTCGTCTGTCTGTCAGTCCGTTCGTCTGTCTGTCCGAGGGCTGTATCTCTTGAACCTTAATAGGTAGCCCGTTGAAATTTTCACAGAATATGTGTTATTATGGCGGATATAACAACAAATGGAAAAAGTAAAAAATGCAGGGGGTTTTCATACAAGAAACGTGTTTTTTTTTCAATGTTTTTTTTATTGTGGTGCGGAAACCTCGGTGCGCGAGTCCGACTCGCACTTGGCCGGTGTTTTTATTATGTATCTACAATTCTGTATGATTCTTTAATAAGTAAATAAAAAATTTGGATTGCCAGATCAGATGTTAGCCTTCCCGGGACATATCTACTATCTGCAGTCCTTCATAAATAGTTAGCATATTATACAGGGTGTATCAGGATAGGCTTGAGAAACTTCAGGAATAGAAAGTACTCATTATTAGAAGAAAAAAATCCTTAGCACTCACATTGAAATTCTGTATTTTTTTTCATACAATAATTAAAAATTTTAATGAAAACTCGATGGACAGTGACTATGGGGAGATTGGGCAACAGTGCTGTCTAGGTCTAGGGAGTGCAATGACCTAGTCCACTCCCCTTTTTTCTTTTGATGTCATTCAAATTTAAGTGTTTGGAATTTACCTACATGCAGTTCAATTCTACTAGTTAAGCATGCAAGTTAGTAATTTCATTTTTATTTAATAAAGGCGGACGTTAACCGTTCACCAAATCTCGATGAAACTATTTTCACTAAAAGTCCGAATCTGGAAAAAGCTTCAGAGCTTTTCCTCTTCAAATATGAACACCTTTCGAATCCTGACGTTCCGAAAGCCTTTTATGAAACAAACTGTATAGGTATAATAGTTGGATAAATAAAATACCCAACATTCATCTGTTATAATTTTTGCGTTCTTAGACTTTTTGTGTGTATTTATAATCATTGTGTGTGTGTGTGTGTACGTGAGTGCGGGTGTGTGCACTTATTTTCTTCCCGGGACAAATTTGCACTCTCCGAGGAAAAATGACCCTTCGCCTTCGGGACAATCCCGGAATTCCCGGGCACCTGGAAAGCCTAGATACAACGGACGTATTGAAATCTCGATAATGCCCATTGAAATTTATGGGAATGAAAGGCGCGCGGTGAGTGAGCGAGCAGGGACGAGTGCGCGGAGCGAGGAGATGCGCGGCGGCGGTGCTGCGTGAATTTTTCGACCCCGACCGTTCCCGCGCCAGCACCCTCCCCCTGCGCGCGTCAAATTACACTTGACGAAAATATAAATTTAAAAAATGTATATCTCCAAAACTAAAAACTTTTGAGAAAATTTTTATTTACATTTTTGTCTCGGAAAAACCTGAAGATTGCGCTGACAATATTAATGTACTGGCCGTTACAACACCCTGTATTTCCCCCCAAGTACAGTCTCGGGTCGACATATGGCGCCGAGCCACCCATAAGGTGTCTAACGACGCCCATGGACATTCGGCCTTATGCGGGGGTTGCGAATGCCATGCCGGCCTGACAGGTGCCTGTCACCTGGGCACCTGTCAGGCCGGCATGGCATTCGCAACCCCCGCATAAGGCCGAATGTCCATGGGCGTCGTTAGACACCTTATGGGTGGCTCGGCGCCATATGTCGCGATGTCAAGAAAAAACATTCACGAATTATCTAAAAAAATTTTAACAGGTGCATCTTGTCTAGTAGGCATGACTTATGAGTTCAGTCAACTTGCACGATTGCATATTGAATGTTATGCTGTCGTCACCAAAGTCGCATTTGGCATCGGACACTAGAAGTTGACTTGGGATGTTTAATATTCCAACATGTCTAATATAGAAATGCAAAGTATATGGAAACTTCGATCTACCATCGACATTAGAATAACTTCGATTATAATATCGATATTAAAATCAATTTACATCCCTACGTACATCCCTAGTAACAATTATTAGAATAACTTCGATAATAATTTCGATATTAAAATCAATTTACATCTATCCCTAATAACAATTCACTGACACTGTTTTATTGCTAGAAATTGGTTCCAGCTAGGCAGTCTGATATCAAAACAGGGGTTGATCCTATTCCTAAAACTGAATATAACATTAATTCTTCGACTTGCAACTTTGCAATTAACATAATTGTGGTTTATTCCAATGGACTCCCATTAAACTTCAGTATCTAAAACTAGAAGTTTCTCTTGTCAAGTTTACAGCACCATATGCTCGGTGAAGGCGGCCACGACGAGCAGATCGGACGCGAGGCGCGCGCGCATCAGTTGCGGCGCGACCGAGTCGCGCGCGCGCAGCACGAACTCGCGACAAGAGGGAGTCGGCGGCAGCGCGCCGCCGAGAGCGGACGTGAGCCGCGAGCGCTCCGCCGCCTCCAGCGGAGCGCCGGGCGTCGCTCCGCCCAGTACCTGCACACAACACTATAATATGAATATTTGATATCATGGCATTGAGTTTTTAAATCCCTACGAAAAAAGAGGGGCGTTATAAGTTTAACGTGTATGTGTGTGTCTGTAGCATCGTAGCTCCCAAACGGATGGACCGATTTGGATTGCTTATTTTTTTATTAGAAAGCTGGTTTAATCGGGATGGTTGTTACCTATGTTTGTAAACAAGTAATCAAGTAATTAAGTAATCAAACAATTTAAATATAAGTAAGTTAAATTAGAAATTTAAAAAACCCCGACCCCTAAAAAGTCAAAAATAATTACCGTTTACTGACTTAAAGGAGTCGGGGGACCGCTAAGTAAATAAAATATAGAAAACTCAGAGCAGCGCGGGAATTTACTTATTGGTCCCCCGACTCTTTTAACCTGCCAGCTCCCGCGTTATAATATGTCTATTGAATTTTAATTTGATTATTTTTGAATTTTAATGGTCGGGGGTTTTTGGTATACCATAATTTTACATAATTAATAAAAAAGGCGAAAAAACTGCTTTTAGAGACCTACAGGCCGGTATCAATCTTGCTTGCCTGTGGTCTCGAAAATTGTTGACACTTAAAGTTAATGCAGTTCCTTGAAAAAGACGAAATTTCTCAATAAATCAACATGGTTTTAGACCAATCAATCAATGAATACTGCAACTCATAATCTAACTCATATTATCCTATCCATATTTAAACTATTATAGATATTGTCAATGGCTGTAATCAGTGGCGGGGCATGAACTTAATTTGATGTGGGCAAGATAAATTTTGCGAGGCCCTCTCAATTTTGCCAATACTCAATACATTCAACATCATCAAATCGCAATAATACAGCCACTGGATTATTGCAATATTCACTGTCTCCTGCTTTCCAATCTTGTGTCGGATAAAGGCTTTATAGTAAGGTTTAGTTTGCCTTTGATGAAGTCTAAGCATGTTTACTCGGGATCACTTTTAATCTAGCTGAATGTTTTTCATGAATCAAAGCTGCATGAACTTTCGAGGCGCGTGGCCCCTCGGGCCGCGAGGCCGGGGGCGGTCGCCCACGCCGCCTCTGGCTGTAATATTTGAATAAATAAATAAATACCATCGGGCCGACCACCACATAAGCGAAAACACAACAATGAGAAACCAGTTGGAAAAGAAGCGTGTCAAACAGGTGTTCGCAACAGCTCCGGCCGACTGACCTCCTGCGCGCGGCGCGCCCTCGACACTGCCCGCTCGGCGTCGCCCAGCTCCCTAGCGGCCGCGTCCCATGCGCGCCTGCCGCGCGTCTCGCCGCCTCCGCCGCCGGCGCCGCTCGCTCCCGCGCGCCGCAGCCGCGCGGCCGCCGCGCGCGCCGCGCCCGGCAGCAGGAGCTCGGCGACGCCGGCGACGCTGCGCGCGCGCAGGTAATGCAGCGCGCGCTCCGCCTCGCGCGCCTCGTTGAACAGCCGCCGCTGGCGGGCGGCGGGCACGGCGCGCGCCGCCGACCACGCCTCCGACCACGCGTTGCCGGGCAGCAGCATGCGATCGCCGAGCGCGCCCCCATCTTTAATACCAACATTTTATTTCAGGCCCAATTCTTTTGATTTTCTGTAAAGACTTTGTACATAATGGAACATATCCAGTGGGACTAAGAGTCATAATAAGCTATAATCATGACTCGTGGTCCCACCAAGAAGTGGGACCACGAGTCCAGAATTTCAAAAGGGGCGTGAAAAGGCTCCTATCAGGCCGGCATGGCATTCGTAATCCCCGTGCATCACAGAATATCCATGGGCATCGTTAGACACCTACTTGTAGGTGAAACGATGCCACGGAAAAAAGCTAAAGGGATATGACTCCCTTCTTATATTACTAGGTAGTAGGCTTTAACCCGCCCGGGTTGATACCACCGCACTGAATGAAACGTCGGTCGAAACGGCTATGTAAATAGTTTGTGTTTTCCGACCAGTTTAGTGTAGCCGGCACGACCGAAGGGAAGCACTGACGTGGCACCAAGTTCACCCGCTGTTATGGGCTGACATCACGGACGTTGTAGGTGATATAGCCAACAGTCACTTTCCATAAAAAAAAAAAAGAGAGAGAGAGAGAGAGAGAGAGCCAATAAAATCCTCAAAATTGAAATATATAACGCGCTCTCTGTACATATTAAAGAGGAAGACAGTTCTCACCATCCGGAAGCCAGTCCCTGGGCGAGTACCAGCGCACGAAGTCGCAGAGCTGCGCGCCGGGGTTGGCCGCCTTGAACGCCTCCATGTCGGAGAGCAGCGAGGCGGACATCATGCGCGCGCGCAGCTCGGACGCGCGCGCGTCGTCGCCCAGCCGCAGCATCAGCTCCGCGTCCTCCTCCAGCTGGTCCTCGGTCTTGGGAGCCGGATCCTGCGCCAACATTACATTAGCGACTTGAACGCCTCCATGTCGGAGAGCAGCGAGGCGGACATCATGCGCGCGCGCAGCTCGGAGGCGCGCGCGTCGTCGCCCAGCCGCAGCATCAGCTCCGCGTCCTCCTCCAGCTGGTCCTCGGTCTTGGGAGCCGGATCCTGCGCCAACATTACATTAGCGACTTGAACGCCTCCATATCGGAGAGCAGCGAGGCGGACATCATGCGCGCGCGCAGCTCGGAGGCGCGCGCGTCGTCGCCCAGCCGCAGCATCAGCTCCGCGTCCTCCTCCAGCTGGTCCTCGGTCTTGGGAGCCGGATCCTGCGCCAACATTACATTAGCGACTTCGGTCATCTGTCCACCTAGCCGGGAGGCGTCCCACGCTACGTTTGCTTGTACGTGGCCTCCATTCAAGCACCCGTCTACCCCATCGGTTGTTGGGTCTACGACAGACGTGCCCGGCCCACTGCCACTTCAGCTTGCTTATTTTCTTAGCAATGTCGACTACTTTAGTCTTTGACCCCATCACACGATTCGATTCGACCGGATATTCGACCAAACCAGGACGATATCAGTGGAAAAACACTATGTACCACGTTTGGTTCGGGAATCCATTGAAATTTCCAGACATGCCAATTTTAACAGAGAAGACAGCATGGTACTCTCTTCGTCTTGGATTCCTCTGCTGGCGAAGCATGGCTCGGGTGGCAACCAGCATCAAGCTCTGGCAGCCATAGACACAGTGAGCTACGTGTGCACCGACCTTTTCCAGCAAGAGATGTCGAATCTACCCGCATCGGCCGAAGTACCCTCGCATCGCTACAATCTTCGTCAGCGGCGACCGGCAGTTGACATCTGACTGGACGACGTGTCGGGTGTCCTCCAGGTCGTCGCAGACCGCGAGTCCTGAAGATGTCCCCGGAGTGTGGGACGAAACGTCGACAAACAAAGTGAGTCGTGTTCAGTACTATACCGCGTAACCGAAAAACATTGTCATAATGTGTAATAGCGGTAAAAGCCTAAACGAAGATATAAAGGTTGTTGATTCCTTGTACAATGAGCTCATGATTTTGAGGGTGACGGCCTCCCCGTGGTGCCAATCAGGCTTGCAGGTAGAGGCAATACGAGAGTTCCACAGAAAAACAGTTCCCCGGTGGCGCCCGGTTGGCGGTTGTCTCACATGAGTCCTCTAAAGTAAGAAGAAGGTGGTTGTCTCACCTGAGTCCTTGAAAGTAAGAATGTGGTTGACTCATCTGATTCTTCTAAAGTAAGAAGGTTGGCAACTCACTGGTCTCACCTGAGTCTTCTAAAGTAAAAAGATGTTTGTCTCACACGAGTCCTCTAAAGTAAGAATGTGGTTGTCTTACCCGAGTCCTCTAAAGTTAGGAGACGGTTTTCTCACCTGAGTCCTTGGCACATACAGCGGCGCGCCAGACTTGAGCGTGGCGTCACCGAGCCTGCCGAGCCTGCCGACAGGGCGCGCCGTCTCCGGCGCCTCGTCCGTGTCGGAGCAGTCGTAGAACTCGTCCTCGGAGGAGTGGTCCGCGGGGGAGGCGGGGGAGGCGGCGCGGGCTCGGGTCACGCAGCAGTTGAGGAGCTGCAGCTTCTGGTGCAGCAGGCAGGTGCGCGCGCAGGGCATGCCGCTCGCAACGCTGCGACGTCGCAACAGTTAGACCGAGGTATCTCAAAGTAGGGTCCATGGAAGACTTAGACCAGGGTATCTCAAAGTGGGGTCTATGGAAGCCTTAGACCAGGGTATCTCAAAGTGGGGTCTATGGAAGCCTTAGAACAGGGTATCTCAAAGTAAGGTCCATGGAAGCCTTAGACCAGGGTATCTCAAAGTGGGGTTTATGGAAGCCTTAGACCAGGCTATCTCAAAGTGGGGTCCATTGTAGCCTTAGACCAGGGTATCTCAAAGTATAGCATATAAGTATAAGTATAAGCATATAAGTATAGATATATATCTACAAGGGTATAGCAGCCTCGGCTGTGTTCTTCTCTAGTCCAGTATAGCCAGCAATCCAGGAAAGTCTCCGGTATGGCACCCGCCTTCTCGGAGGTGATATTGGCTGGTCGGAACATTTGCTTTGGCCCCTCTGACTCAGCCACACATACCGGATAACATAAGAAAAAATCGAAAACACACATCCGCCAGCATTAAATAAAATAAAATACATGATTACATTTACGTACTAGTTTACTATAATATATACTAGCCTACTAACACATCTAAATATTTTTCTTTTTTCTTTCTCATTGCTATTTTTATCAATCTTTAAAGAACCTAACACCTATACCTAACTAAACCACACCGAATAGAACGAAGAATAGGCAATACGGACGAAAGTCTAGTGCCTTCTTCGAGCATAGCTATATAACTCTAATTTTAAAATTCTAGTAAGTTACGTAGATAAGATACATAAACGAGTATAATAAACAGTATGTAATTTGCTAAATTTTCAATAACATACATACATACATACATAACACACGCTGTATCCCTACAATCAGGGCAAGCAGAGTAATCGGTGTTGTGCTATAAGGACTTTAGCAAATTACAGCACAACACCGACCACCACGTTTAGCACAGTATACGGACAAGACAACTATCAAGCAGCAAGTAAGGCACGAAGAACCCACCTGCTGCATGGCTAGGTGGAAGGACTGCGCCAAGGTGAGAAGTGGCTAGCCTGTCGCCCTTTAGCGCAGTATATTGTCCTTATGCCTTAGTCGTCTCTTACTAAATGCACGGGGAGAGATGCAGTTGGGCTATTCTTTTTAAGTACCGGCCCCACACGGTACTAAATATTCAATCAAATATTTGGAATTTGGAATTTGGAACGTACAAGGTTTGGAATTTGTAAGGGAGATGTCTGCTGCAGTCACATGGGTTGTACGCTCGTGTCGTGGTACGTCTTAGCTAAAGTATCCAAGGTGTAAGTGGTCTAATCGGTCAGTGAACCGTACGCGCCGCGATCGAGACCGAAGCCGGCACAAGTGGGTGTAGGTCAACGGAACGAGAGGCGGGTCTTGCGGGATTCCTATGAAATTCGTTTCGAAACAACACGTCGTCGCCGCGACGAGGCGCGCGCTGCCCGACAACGGGGCCGCTTGCGCGCTTTTTTAGGATTCCGTACGGGAACCCTTATAGGATCACTCTTGTGTCTGTCTGTATGTCAGTCTGTCTGTCAACAGCTTATTTTCTTCGAATCTACTGGACCAAAAAATTTGAAACTTGGTACATATATAGAGTTTGATGACCCCAATCACGGACGTAAATGAACGACTTTCGATTTTAAGAGTCAGTTTGGGGGATAAATTAGAAACAGAATTTTTTTTTCAAGTTCATTATGTGACATATTCATGAAAAGGCCTCTTAAGGAATATATATTTTTTTTATAATTTTAAAATGCATAATTTAAAAGAGATTAAAGAAAATATACAAAAGTCGAGCATATTATCTCCGAAACTAAAAACCGAGTAGAGTCTAATATTGAAAAAAATAGGGCATTTATTTTTGGTCAATGTTGGTCGTAAAATTGGTTTTTCTAAGGAGATAGAAAGAGCCGCGCCCGGTAGCGTACACGCCATAGCTCCATTTTTGTTTTGTATTTTTTAGTTTACCGCCGCCGCTTACAATTTTTTAATTAGAATAGATAGAAAACCACGGTGAACGAGCTGGTGGGTAATACCTGAGTTCCAGATTGAGCTGCTGGCGAGACACGAAAATTTCACTATAGCTTTGCAAATCAGAAGTGCTCTTTTATTAAACGTGCTTTAATGGTACCTATCTGAAATCTTTAGCTAAACCACCTCTACCAGCTACACCCTGATGCCAGCCCGCTACACCTTGTGCCTAACATAACTAGTTGACATGTCAATGCTTCCCGTTGGATCGTGTTGGCTATACCGTCTGGCTACCGCACGGATCCCGGCAGAGATCCGCCCGCTGCGCGTACGCACGGCGCGGCGCAGTCGCCTTCCGACGAAGGCCGCGCGCGCACCTCCCTCTACTCTCGCTACTATCGCCAATCCCGCTACTATCGCCAATTCCGCTACTATAGCTATAATCCAGCAACCGATCGGCGCCGACATGGGAATTGCTCCGATCCGGCAGACACGTCTCTCGAGAGAGTAACTGCTGAAGGCATTGTGACCGTTTATTGTGACAGTCTTAACTAACAGTGACAGAATCGACGTTCGTATCTCGTGAAGAGAAATTTTGTGAACTATCCGTGTCTGTGATTAGTCAAGTGTGCACGCTGCCGGGATTTGCAAGGGGCACGTGGCAGATCTTCAGAATGGTAAGTTAAATTTATGAATGAGTACATATACTTGGTTGTACGTGGAAAATATATTATACGTGTATTATGTAAAATATACACCGAGTTAAGTATCTCGCTTACGTATTGCCCTTGGAAATATTTTTATTATATCAATCTTGGAAGCATGTGGCTGTAGTTTTATAAGTTCATATTATTATGTAAAAGTTGCAAGGCACATGATGACAATAGCGCAGCAGCAATGACGGGACCCTTAGCCAGTGAACATGTTCACACTTGACCGGTTTTTCCTTTTTTTTTAAGTACCGTCCCCGCACGGTACTATAAAATAGAATTTCATGAATAATCACGTAGGCGAAGAGAGAACAACACGAGAATTCTAGTGAAGAAAAGAGAAGAAAGAATAATACATAGTCTCCGTGACAAGTCATGCTGTTATCTTTCTGAACACAGACCTCCCTCCCCAGCGGCGGGCATTCATAGCAGGCTGTCGATCTCGGAAACGGATGGAGTATCAGAGAAATGCGGCGGCACGCGTCTCGTCTGTCTCGGCGAGGCGACCCAGTTTTAAGACAGTGCCGTTGGATGCAGAAAGACACAATACTAAGGTTTCTATACAGGGTACAACGGACAACGGACCGTCTAGAGGTCTCAGTGCGGAGAATGTCCCACCCGCCTTCCCAAGAGGCTGGGCAGCAAAACAAACAAACAAACAGGGTGTCCCATATTTACCGCACAATATTGCCACCATTCGATGCCTTAGTTTATAAGTTATAAAAAACGGCCAAGTGCGAGCCGGACTCGCGCACCGAGATTAAAATATCAATGGAAAGGTTTCGTTATAAGAATATGTATATATATTGTACTGACATAATATGACTGACTGACAATGAATTGTTAAGAAATGATTAAAATTATTAACTGACATTTTGCGTTCACAATTATTTCATTACTATAATGAATAACCGACGAGGGATAATAGCAATTTAGAGAATATATATAGTAAACAAGCTCTAGAATGTGCTCGCAGTGAGGCATTGCAGCGCCATTACAGTTAGAATCAAACGCGATGACTGCGCCGGCGCACCCGCCCCGCGCCCGCGCACGCCGCTCTCGGTACAATAGACTTGAACGTCAGCGGCCGGCTGTGGGTTTTATCGTAATATTATGTTGTCTTGCGCATTTTTTGCGTTGTTTGAACGAATCTAATTACATTATCGGTATGTGATGGGTAATTCATAAATAATATTACAAAGGGATGTAATTATGGATATTATATTATATTGTCACTTGGGACCTAGGTCAGTTTTCATAAAACAGGATTTTACACAAACTCATTTTCTGTGCACGCAGCTCGTCTGTGGAATCAACTACCTCACTGTATACGGCACTGCAAGTCGCTTCCGTTATTCAAAAAACACTTAAAGTTGTACTATCTCCGTCAGTGTGAAGTCAATAGCTAAAAATCCTTTAATTCTGAATGGACAAGTATGTATGTATGTATATATTTAGGTATTATGTATTATATAATCTTTAATACATATGTATTTAATTTATAGTTTTATGTATTTAATTTAATTTATAATTTGCGATTTCTACGTTTAAACTGGTATGTACTTATATTATGTAGTGCAAGTATATTATAGTATATTATAGTTATTTTCCATATATTATATTTTACATTCCCACACTCAAGTCGTTTGCTACTACCTACTTATATCTCACAACATACGACTCTCAAACATCCAAAGGTTGACTGGGAGAAATCCCTGTAAGGGATAAGTCCGCCTTTGCCCCTCATGTAAATTACTTATCGTTTGTTACTGTTAAATGTTTTGGAGCAATAAAGTATTTCTATCTATCTATGTCAGTTGTGCGATCGGTGGACTGTCGATCGCGATCATAAGAACACCTCGGTGCGACCAGAAATTCGACTGTTGGTGGCTGACCGCGTTTCGGATTTCACGTTAAAATGTAGGTCCCTTCCTTTCTTACCTTACTGGGTGGTAGGGTTTAACCCGCTTGAGTTGATACCACCGCAATGATGAATTAATGAAAGGGCGGTCGAAACGGCTATGTAAATAGTTCGCGTTTTCCGTCCAGTTCAGTGTAGCCGGCACGAACGAAGGGAAGCAGTCAGTGCTTCCCTATATAATACAATACAAAATATATGAAATATAATAGTACAAAATAAGAGAAATAAATAAATAAATAATGTATTAAAAATGTTAGAGCTAAATTATTAAATACAATTTATGAATTAGTCATTGATGTCATAACATCTACTTGTAATTAGTTGTAACAAAATTAGGTATAATTTAAAATAAAAAGTTTCAATAAAATATTTTCTTTTTTTATGGTTTATGGAAACTGACACGGTTGGCTGCAGCACCTACAACATCCGCGATGTCAGCCCATAACACCTCGGTGAACTACGAGTAGGTGCCATGTCAGTGCTTCCCTTCATTTCATGTAGGCTACACTGAACTGAACGGAAAACACGAACTATTTACATAGCCGTCTCGACCGACGTTTCATTCATTGCGGTGGTACCAACCCGGGCGGGATAAACCATACGACATAGTAAGGTAAGCAGAGAAGGGACCTACAGTTTTACGTGGAATCCGAACCACGGTCAGCCCCATCAGTCGAGTAGCGGTCACCTATGCAAGTACTGACCGCGTGCTTAATAACAGTCGACCGACCGCACCACTGAGCTACCGAGGCTGATGTATTTTTTTTTAATTATGTAATCCGGTATGGGTGGCTGAGTTGGAGGGGCTAAAGCGCATGCTCCGACCAGCCAATATCACCTCTGAGAAGGTAGGTGCCGTACCGGAGACTTCCCTGGATTGCTGGCTATACTGGACTAGAGGTGAACACAACCGAGGCTGCTATGCGGCCACCTTACATCCAGTACGGTGGTACCAACCCAGTCGGCTACAATTTGAGCCTACCACCTAGTAAGGGGCAAGGGAAGGGACCTACAGTTTTACACCGGTTCCGAACGGTGAAGCAGCAGGTGTAGGTATGCACGTAAATTTTTTCGTCAGAAAAAACTCATTGGTACACGCCGACCGGATTCGAACATCGGACCTCTCGCATGAGAAGCCGATGCCCAAACCACTGGGCCACCCGCCGCTTAAACGCACGATGTATGTATGTATAAAATAAATAAATATTTCTCAAGTTTGGCGCAAATTAAACAGCATGACCGAAGTGTGTGGTGTCTGGTATAAGATGAACCGTTAAGTGAGAACTGCGCATACACAAGCAAGCGTGAATAGCGCACGGATCATTTGCTCTACGCCACATTCCTCTGCTCGGAGACGCGGCCGATACAAACACATTGCGAATTAGACAAATTTATTGAAGCGAAGCTTTCTAACGCACGTTTGGGACGGGGATCTAACTCTGAAAAAGCGAAACGTCACGAAAGTACGAACGGAAGTTGCAACCCTCGTCACTAGCGTCGTCTATGAGGGGTCTTTTGAAGTCCTACCATTGTATAAGTTGAAATGAATATCGCATAAATGGCGCTATACCAACCGAAATTAAATTAATAATTAGATTTACAAAGAGTGAGAAGCTTCGATTCACACCTCACCTTCTTTTTAACCCCCGACGCAAAAAGAGGGTGTTTAACCTGTGTGTGTGTCTGTGGCATCGTAGCTCCCAAACGGATGGACCGATTTGGATGCGGCTTTTTTTATTAGAACGCTGGTTTAATCGGGATGGTTCTATAGCTATGTTTGTAATCAAGTAATCAAAAAATTTATTATCTTAAAAAGTGGACCGATTTGCATGCGATTTTGTTTTAAAAAGCTTGAAATAAAAGTAAAATTGCAAATTTAAAAAAACACTGACCCTTGAAAAGTCTAAAATAATTCCCGTTTACTTACTTAAAGGAGTCGGGGGACCGCTAAGTAAATAAAATATAAAAAACTCAGCTCAGCGGTCCCCCGACTCCTTTCAGTAAGTAAACGGAAATTATCTTTGTCTTTTTAAGGGTCGGGGTTTTTTTAAATTAGCAATTGACCTTTTTTATGGTATAGGTCACTGAGTCAAAGGGGCCACGGAAAAATGCTTCGACCAGTCAATACGACCTCCAGATTGAAAAAAAAAATTACATATTATATTGTATTAATTGCTACATTGTTACACTGTAACAAATACTCAATTGAACCAATAAATTGAACTGAACTGAAGGTGCCATATCGGAGACTTCCCCTTTGAATTGCTGGCTACACTCTCTTACTCTTTCACCGCCAAACCGATATAACATTTGATTCACAACCTCGTTTACTAGGCACGTACATTTTAGCGTGTCCAGTCGTACCAGGCACCCATAAACCGGAGGTGTCAACCGGCACACCTCACCCACCGCCGGATAGGTGCCAAACGCCCTCATCCCACCTCCGGAGACGTAAAATGAAGTAAAGAGCAAATAAAACCACGACTTTATAGCGAGTACGTAGAGATTTAATGGAGCCCCACACGTGTGACGTGTACTTTAAGGGCGCGGATATAGTCTGGATCGACTATTTCTGAAAGAGCGTATGTGAAGATGACGGGAAGACCAATCGTAATTTTTTTTGACGTGAATACGTCTTAAATTTGCTTCCTTAATGGGAGCCAATCCAGAAAACTGATGATAACAAAATCAGGGGATACAGTTTGGTGTTGCAGCTTCATATCTATCATCTACATCCAAAATTTTATTACACCACTCGATAGCTAAAGGATCAAAGAATTCGTTACGTAATACGCTCTAGGAAAATATTACCCGTTACGTACACGTATTCACGTAAAGCATACGGCCGTTTCCACTACACAGACACACCCCGATTTTTCTTTATGTAATCCGGTATGTGTGCCTGCGCCTGATTGCTGGCTATACTGGACTAAAGGAGAACACAGCACATTATCACTATTTATAGATTTAATTTTATCAGGAACATTTTCGTACAATTTTGGTCCAATCACGTCAGGGTCTTTTTCAGCCATCGTCGATTTATGCGCAACAGATTTTAAACGCTCTGATCTACGTGTGATTTTGTAGAGATTTTTTTAAGCTAAGAAAATTGTAAATTTATTAAATACGCATCATTGTGACTTGCGCCATTAAACTCAAAAGAATTAATGTTCTTGCGTACATATACCACTACTTCATATATATATAGAGCACACAGTTAATATACCAAGAGATTTGAAAAAGTCTCTTCAAGATGTTGTTCGCGGTACACTGGCTAATAACCTTATCGCTCGTTTTTTGCAGTATTAGCACTTTTTCGGCATCGGTTTAGTTACCCCACAGGATTACTCCATACGATAGTAGGAAGTTAATACATAAACTAAAATAAATTAAAATAAAGTTAAAAAAAGAAGAAGAAGAAATAAATAAAGTATATTAAACTAGCTTTGGCCCGCGGCTTCGCTCGCATAGCCTATGTCCACCCTGTAGGTCCATTCTAAATATTGGTCAAAGAATTTTCAAAATCGTTTTTTTTTATGTAATCCGGTATGGGTGGCTGAGTCGGAGGGGCCAAAGCGTATGCTCCGACCAGCCAATATCACCTCCGAGAAGGTATAGGTGTTATACCGGAGACTTCCCTGGATTGCTGGCTATACTGGACTAGAGATGTGGTATGTGGTAGGATGAGTATTTTCGGAGGTTACCTCCTACATTCAAACTTTACACCTCTTATAATATTAGTGTAGATAAATAAATAGATAAATAATCAAATTTAAATAAAATTATTCTAGACTCAAATATGATAAATAATCTTTATTTATTTTTTTAAAATTTTTTTTTTTAATTGAAACTGACACCATTTTCTACATCACCTACAACATCCGTGATTTCAGCCCATAACACCGGGTGAACTTGGTGCCACGTCAGTGTATCCCTTCGGTCGTGCCGGCTACACTGAACTGGACGGAAAACACAAACTATTTACATAGCCGTTTCGACCGACCTTTCATTCAGTGCGGTGGTACCAATCCGGGCGGGTTAAACCCTACCACCTAGTAATATAAGAAGGGAGTCATATCCCTTAGTCGCCTTTTACGACATACACGGGGAGAGATGCAGTGGGGCTATTTTTTAAAGTACCGGCCCCACACGGTACATAATATTATTTTATCTATAGTGATAATTATTTTGTAAGGCAAGTCAAGCCAACAATTTTGACATTCGTAGATATTTGCAATACTGCAAATTAAATATCGGATACTATCAAAAAGGTATTTAGTGGGTATATTACTTAATTACCCAGAGAAGGAGATTCCAAGGAAAAGAAAAAAAAAAAAACAATTATTCCTAACAGTCACGAAGCAACAATGGGCGGCACAGTTACCGTCGTCGGTCGCATCTCCAGCACACCACTCGTAGTTAGACGGTGTCTGGCGTATAATCGCACGCGCTATGCCAGCCTCGTCAGCTCTGTGGCGCCATGGCATCGCGCTCGATCGCCGAAGTCGTGAGAATAGTAAACCATCTCCATTGTAGCGCACCGATTTTGAACTCACACAAGCGCGCCCCCGCTGTCCGTACACAACCACTACATACATTCTCACCGGGTCTCGCCGGGCGGCAGTCAAGGCCGCCCCGCGCTCAGTGACGCACATGTACCGCCGCGGCCGCCTGCCTACCACTCGCTCGCTATAGTCCGGCCGCTGAGAGAATGCGTTCAGTTGGATGCCAGTCTTGATTGCCAAAAAAGTACGACATGCTTGTCAAAATAGTACGAAACCGTATAAACAATAGAAAATGTTCATAATTACCTTAGTTCGAACGTGCAGTTGCAGGAGTGAGTAATAAAAACTTGTAAGCGTTGTTTTATTATATACCAACTCACAGACGTCGGAAACGCACTCTCTCAGCTGCCGGACTTTAAGGCGCAAATAAGACTCAAAAGGTCAACTTTAAACGAAATTGTTGAGCTATTTGTAAAGATAAAAAATCTGTAAAAAATATATGTTATGTATTGATCTTTAATTAACAAACAAAAAATATATTTTACTACTTTAGAACGGCATTAAATAAATCTCAAAAAAAAAAACAAAAGTACGAAAATTTAATGTACTTTCAAGTTAAATTCTCTTGAGAAGCATACATTGTTTCAATACAAGACCCTCATAGAAATATAGATAATATTTTTCCCTACAATCCTAAGGAAAAAAAAATTTTTTCCTTCTTTCCAACACGAGAAATTTAATATATAGTGTGATTTTCGCGCAAACGTTCATCGTCGGCGCGACGTATCAGCCACCGCACGAGTAGAATGAATCTCGCACCTATTTACATCGTTACAGTTCGTGCTTCAATCATTAGTGCTCGGGTAGCACGGTTTGAGTCTTATTTCCGCCTTAATCGAAATAATTATACCCACATAGGCTACATAGAACGAGAATCGCTCCGCGTTGTTGCAGTGTGTGCATTGTGTTAGTGTTGTGAGTTGTGACAGCCCTGGTGGCTCGGCGCAGCGTAGGTAATTATTTTAAGAAAAGGGCTCGAGATACTCTTCTTATATTACGATGTTATCTATCTTATCTTCTTATATACGTTGCGTCTTCTTATATTACGAGGACGCAAAGTCAACCACTACGGGAGTTCGCGAAAGGATTTTTCATTTATTTTTTACTACATCTTGCCCGCTCGCTTCGCTTCGCGTGACATTTTGCTCACAGCGCAGGCCGCCGATGACGTAGCGTTATGACTTATAGCCTAAAACCATCTTGAGAAGTGACAGAATGTAAAAGTAAAAACCGTATGTAAATCGATAAAGTGGTTCTGGAGTTATATATAATTCATATATTGTCATAGTGAGGATTCATGGTCAGGCGCGGTCCTGTGAAAAAATTGTGACCGAACGCAGAGTCTGGAAAACAGAAGCAAAACAACATAACAACAACGAGCTTTTTTGGCACGTCACGACTTTGAATGGGTGCCCGTCCGATCGTTGGGGTTGGCCGTGGTTCGTGTTCCACGTGAAACTGTAACATCCCTTCCCTTAACGTGGAATCCGAACCACAGTCAACCTCCAACGCTCGAGCGGTCACCCATCCAAGTACTGACCGACCGACCGCACCACTGAGCTACTGAGGCTGAGTTATTGCCCTATACCGGAAATAACTTTTAATTTTCTTTCGCACTCCCTGACATGTTCGGAATGGCGAACGAAACACGGTCTGATTAAATTTCCCACCGCCATGTTATGTATATATGTGGTCGTATGTATGTATGTATGTACCCGGGTATGATGCATGAACACGGAACCAATTAAATTGTTTTTGTATATACATCTCATCGTCCTCCCGGTTATGACGTACGGGTGTGAAAAGTGGACACTGACGGTCGCTGTTGTCCAAAGGTTGAATGTTGCCCAGCGAGCAATGGAGCGAGCCGTGCTGTGGAATATCGCTACGTGATGTGGTGCGTAACGAGGCAATCCGCCGACTCACCAAAGTAGTCGATATTACATCGGGTGGTTAAGCTTAAATGGCAGCGGGCTGGGCACCTTAGCCGAAGAGGCGACGACCGTTGGAGTAACCGTGTCCTACACTGGCGGCGTGGACAGGAAAACGGAGTGTGGGAAGACCACCCGCCAGGTGGGACGACATCAAGTACGTCGGCGGAAAGCAGTGGTACTTTAAAAGAATAGGCCCCACTGCATCTCTCCCCGTGTATCTGTACCGTGTGGGGCTGGCACTGTAAAAGCACTGAATAACCCCACTGCATCTCTCCCAGTGTATGTCGTAAAAGGCGACTAAGGGATATGACTCCCTTCTTATATTACTAGGTGGTAGGGTTTAACCCGCCCGGTTTGGTACCACCACCGTACTGAATGAAAGGTCGGTCGAAACGGCTATGCAAATAGTTTGTGTTTTCCATCCAGTTCAGTGTAGCCGGCACGACCGAAGGGAAGCACTGACGTGGCACCAATTTCACCCGCTGTTATGGGCTGACATCACGGATGTTCTTAGGTGATGTAGACCAGTGGCGACTCCTGGTCCTGAATATTGGGTTGGCTCTGGCTAAGGAATTTCTTTTTCATAATTTCATAACTTAGGTATCTACGCGTTAATTTATTTCTACAACAATGAGTTCAAAAACTGAAAGACGATTACGATAGGTATAGATAGTTTATAATATTTAGTTTAAATGATTTATTTTTCTCACTTACGATTTTTTTGTCTGTAGATAATATTATGTACATACCTACTGGTTGTGTCAAAGCAGTCGAGTTGCAGCCGACAACAGCGACGTCCCCTCTGGCACGACGACGACAAGACAGGCATACAAGCTTGAAATTGTTACATTTTATTTGTACATGAAGTCCACTCTTCGTTCTACAAGAAATTTTCGATGACTCGATCGTGAAAATCTTCTTTCTGCCTCAATTTTGTTATGTATGGCACTCTTCCTTTTGTTATAGATAAAAGTGCCAAATTACTGAGTCTCTCTTGTCCTTGAGTGTTCCGTAGATAGCTCGGTAGGAGTTTGCCATTATAATTACCAATAAATCACTTTAAATTTAACAACACTGCACAGGATTCATCCATACAAATTCCATACCTACATAACAGCGACCCCTTCCAATATCCTTGCTACATAACGGAATATATGAGCTATCAACTCGCGAGCCAATGCGCACACACACGCGCACACAACACACCTAGCCTAGCTCGGGCTCGCTAGTCGCATCGCATCGCACGTCGCAAAGCACAAGAATATTATACTCGTGTGGTCGCAGCGCGCACACACACACGCAACACACACACACCTAGCTCGCTCGCTAGTCGCTCTACTCGCTACCGCGTTCTATTCTGTGACCGCGTCACTAAATGCACTCCCCGCTGCGCCAACTCGAAAGGCTGAGCAGCGGGTCCGCGCGGGACGGGGGGAACATTCGGCCGCTTCCGCCTTGTATGGAATACGGTGGCGCTTCAAAATGTAGCCAACCGGCCAATGAATGCCTTGATGTGTCGTCATTCGTCGTCGCCCGCGTTTAAGGCGCGCGAAATTTCAAATTATGTAACGGGTACGGGATTGACGTTTTATCTTATTAATCGTGGGTTATATTATGTATGATATAAATAATATAACTCCGATATTTTTTCACATTTATTTTAGCTTGATACTTCTGTATTAATGGTGTCATTAATTTTATTTGGTTTGGCGGCGCCAACCTCGCCAACTGAAAGGAGTCGCCGCTGATGTAGACAACCGTGTCAGTTTCCATAAAAAAAAAGTTCCGTACCGCTGAAGGCCGGGAGGACTGGAAGAAATTTGGAGAGGCGTATGTCCAGCAGTGGACGCATACACGCTGACTGACTTGACATCTCATCTCTTCTATTATATAAGGTGCTTCGTTATTCATGTCAGTAACTTCGGGAGGGGTTACACGCACTCAAACAAACACTTTACGTAAAAAAACTAAATTTTTCTCCTAACAAAAAAAATAAAATGAAATAAGTAGCTGTAAAAACCAATCATAGTGACCTTGTGACTTACAACAAACAGCTGTTCTGCGTTTGAACATAGTACGGTCATTGACCCCGTACAATGCAAGTTACCTACTGTTACACACAGGTTAATGTTTAGGTAGCAAACATGTTTTGTTAAATTTCTCGAAAAGTAATGCTAAAACATATAATTATTTTTGCGTAACGTGTTTATTTGAGTGTGTATGTAACCCTCCCGAAACATTTCACATGAATAACGAAGCACCTTATATATCTCTACATAATATAAATTTCAACGTCTGCCATCTGTGTGTATGTATGTTCGCTTATATAAGTCTAGAACGGCTCATCCTATTTACTTGCGGTTTTTATCTATGTAATACGACATATCTCCGCAAGGTTATAGGCTATATGGCATCACGTCATTCTATTTTGTACTAGCTTTTGCCCGCGGCTTCGCTCGAGTTAAATTCGTAATTAAAAAGAAGAGAGTAAGTAAGCCCGCTACCGTACGCGCGGCGCGCGTAACATCCGAAATGTTACGCAAGCCACATCTTAGCATAACCGGAAATTTTATTTAACCTACAGTGTCTCGTACAGGGAAATGTGTTTGTACGAAGTTTCATCGAATTCAGATGATCGGTTTAAGAGTTATGGAGGAACATACATAGATACATACAGAAAAGATTTCTAAAAATCGTCAATTTAGTTTTAGTATCATACATGAAGTCTACAAACTCAGTATTTCATAAAACAAAGCAACTCCATTACCACTCCTTACACATTTATTATTATTAGTATTGATTGATTGGTGTGTGTTTGTTCGCTAATAAGTCAAGAAGAACGGCTCAACATAGGTTCAGCCGTTCTTCTCGTCCGGTGTTTTTTTTTTATTCGAAAAGCCCGGATTTTTTCTCTACATTATCTCGATTTTTACATTTTTCACCTGGCAACCCTACGTGCGGTTCGTCAAACACGCGCGTCAAGACGAAGCAAACCGAGTCTTGTATAATTTGAACGACACGAAACTCTCGGAACGTGGGAATGCTCGTTCGGATAATTCATTAGGCATTGTGTGAGGTTTACGCCGTTTTTATTGCGCCGGAGTACCTTGGGGGTTTTATTCGGCAAAATTTTGGGCGTAAAACTCTAGTTGAGTGGATTTCGTTTGCGATAATTTGAGTGTCGCCCGAATAAATAATGTAACCTACCTGTCGTAAATTCGAAATATCTTAACTCGCAAGGCGCGCCGTCTCGAGGGGATATAGGTCAAACTTTTATATCTTAACAAATTAGTTTTTCTCAGAACTTCAGGTAATTCACCGTGTACCGTGTGGGGTCGGTACTTAAAAAGAATAGCCCCACTGCATCTCTCCCCGTCGCATGTCGTAAAAGTCTACTAAGGGATAAGAAAATTCGTCAGCCTCGGTAGCTCAGTGGCGCGGTTGGTTAGTCAACTGTTATTAAGCAACGCTGAGCGCGGTCAGTGATTGGATAGGTGACCGCTCGACCGTTGGAGGCTGACCGTGGTTCGGATTCCACGTTAAACTGTAGGTCCCTTCCCTTCTTACCTTACTAGGTGGTAGGGTTTATCCCGGCCGGGTTGGTACCACCGCACTCAACGAAACGTCGGTCGAAACGGCTATGTAAATAGTTCGTGTTTTCCGTCCAGTTTAGTGTAGCCGACATGAAATGAAGGGAAGCACTGACATGGCACCTAGTTCACCCTGTGTTATGGGCTGACATCACGGATGTTGTAGGTGATGTAGCCAACCGTGTAAGGTTCCATAAAAAAAAAAAATCACATCGCACGAATACGGGTAAGCACATACATACATAGCGCACGCTGTATCAAGACAATCGGGGTAAGCAGAGTAGTCGGTGTTGAGCTGCAAGTACTCTTGTAAATTACAGCACAACACCGACCGCCACATTCAGCACGAGTAAAGTAAGTATTACGACAAGATAACTACCACCTAGTAAGGATAAGAGAGGCCCCATATTCTCTATTTTTTTTCCAAATTTAAGATTCAGTAGTGTTTAGGGTTCCGTATCCGGTACGGGACCCTATTACTAAGCCTACGCCATCTGTCTGTCTGTCTCTCTGTCCGTCCGTCCGTCTGTCTGTCCGTTCGTCCGTCTGTCCGTATCCGGTACGGGACCCTATTACTAAGCCTACGCCATCTGTCTGTCTGTCTCTCTGTCCGTCCGTCCGTCTGTCTGTCCGTCCGTCCGTCTGTCCGACGGCTGTATCTCTTGAACCGTAATAGATAGCCCGTTGAAATTTTCACAGAAAATTTGTTATTATGGCTGATATAACAACAAATAATAAAAATAAGAAAAAGTAAAAAATTCACGGGGGTTCCAATAGAATAAACCAAAAAGTGTATGCGCGCGCTCCATCTACCGAATAGATTATGAAGCATTTTAACTAATCATGACATTTATTTGAAGCATTTCATAACACTGCATCTAGATGGCGTGAGTGGCGCTAGCCGTGACATGGCGATACGGAAACCTCGGTGCGCAAGTTCGACTCGCACTTGGCCGGCTTTGTATTTCTTATAACGAGCCCTTACCTACGTCAAATGATGCACTTGAAAAAAACAATTTTAACTATCTAATTTGTCCCCCAAAATTCAGCCCCAACTTCGTAGTTCGTTCATTTAAGCTATACGTCCATGATCGGGTTATCAAACTCTATATATGTATTTTTTTTTTTTATGGAAACTGACACGGTTGGCTGCATCACCTACAACATCCATGATGTCAGCCCATAACACCGGGTGAACTTGGTGCCACGTCAGTGCTTCCCTTCGGTCGTGCCGGCTACACTGAACTGGACGGAAAACACAAACTATTTACATAGCCGTTTCGACGGACCTTTCATTCAGTGCGGTGGTACCAACCCGGGCGGGTTAAACCCTACCACCTAGTGATATAAGAAGGGAGTCATATCCCTATGTATGTACCAAATTTAAACTTTTTTCGTTCAGTTGATCAGGAGAAAACAAGCTGTGATAGAAGAACGGACAGACGGACGGATGGACAGACACGAGAGTGATCCTATAAGGCTTCCGTTTTTAGGTTTCCGTATCCCGTATGGAATCCTATTACTAAGCCTACGCCGTCTGTCTGTCTGTCCGTTCGTCCGTCCATCTGTCCTACTGCTGTATCTTTGGAACCGTAATAGCTAGCCGGTTGAAATTTTCACAGAATATGTGTTATTATGGCGGATATAAAAACAAATAATAAAAAATAGAAAAAGCAAAAAATAAAGGGGGCTTCCCAAACAAGAGACGTGTTTTTTTTTCAATGTGTTTTCCTCTTATGGGGTACGGAACCCTAAAAATGTCCGCACGGTTTTGCATACATTTCGACCGAGCCCCCTAACAAAACGGTACACAAACTGTTACGCCGATATAGATTGGATGGCATACGCGATGAGAAGCGGGATATGCATGAGGCGCGGATTACCCTTTCAAATTGCACTCTGTATGCCGAAAGATTTTTATACCGCGAGCATCGATCAGAGGCGCCATTTCCCGAAAACGAACTTGCAGAGGCGCCATTTCACGAAATCGAACTTGCAGAGGCGCCGCCGCCGCGGTCGCGTAAGCTTCGCCATAACGTCCGCACTGTAAACAAATTCATAAGATACGCTCCGCGCGACGGGGACAGAGTGTATGAAATAAATGGATCTACCGAACTCGCATTTTTCGTGCTCCCTGTAAACTCAAACACACGACACGCCATCATAAATAATATTACATTATTTGAGGCCTCATTTAACATACTCAATTTATTAGTCCCTTGCCACGGGCTGGACCCCGAAAGTTATAATTGTAAAAATTTTGTGTATAAAATTTGTGACGAACTCAAGTGTACCGCTGTAGTACCTAGGACTGAAACGAATAATGAAATGAAAATTTAACAATTTATATATTTTAACGATTGTAAATACAAAACAAAAACCCTAAGAAAAAATAAGAAAAACAAGCTTAGCTTAACAAATAGGTACCACCTATTTATGAGCATTTCGCGACAACTCTTTGAAAACAAATCGAAAACCTAGACTCTATTTTTCGCAATTTTTAAAAATATTATCTTAATCGAACCTTTCGAGATACCGGTAAACTATGGAACGCTGTCCCTGCCCGTATATTTTCCCCAAGTACAGTCTCGGTTCCTTCAAGAAGAGCGTGAATGGGCACCTGTCTGGCCGGCGTGGCATTTGCAACCCCCGCATACGACCGAATGTCCATGGGCGTCTTTAACACCTTATGGGCGGCCCGGAGCCATATGTCGCGCTTTCAATAAAAAATAAAAAAAGATTCACTTATTGAATATGCGGTGATTTTTTTTAATTAATCTACCCATGGGCGTCATTAGACACATTATGGGTGTGCCGGCGCCATATGTTGCGCTTTCAATAAAAAATAAAAACAAGTTTCACTTATTGAATATGTGGTGATTTTTTTTAATTAAGGGACCCCCAGTCATATTAACCACCACCACTAACTAACGGGGTACCGCTCATCACCATTTCCGGTTACCCAAAACGTCGATGGACACAAAAGAACCGCTTCCTCAGAATGTTCACGTGTGCCTTGTAAAGATGGTTTCACATTAAAACAACTTTACGCAGAATCAATAGGGACCCGGCTGCGCGGCACGGCCGGAGCGGACGGAATTTTCGGGAGGGGAGACCAGGGTTGCCAGATTGTGGACCGGACAGTCCGATTTTTGAGGCTTTTGTCCAGTCTCCAAAATTGTTTTTTTCTTACATATAACGCTAATATTTACTTTTTCAGAACATTTTAATACCAATGTTACTGTTTTCTTCGATTTTGCAGTAAGTTCGAACAATTCAACCATTTTATTTATTACTCTATCTCCCATTAATTTTCAAATACATACCCCTAAATTACTTAAGGAATCCAAGTGGACTAGCTAGTGTTTTATAATCCATTATCGCAGAATCCTTCCACAAGGGATTCAAGTGCACTAGGAAGTCCACTTCGATCCATTGATGGATCCTACCAAGGGAGCCAAGTGGACGGAGCGAAAGTCATGAAACATTTGGTACATAAAATCAACTTAAATTTTTTACCTGAAAAATCAAAGGCCCTTTAATGAAAAATGTCCGGTTTTTTCAACTGAAGCATCTGGCAACCCTCGGGAAGACGCGGGCCCAGCAAGGCAATGTCGTAAACGATTTACGCGTCCACGCGGGCCGCGCCGCCGACGCCTCCTCCGCCGGCTTTACTGCGGTCGGAAGCTCCGGATAATACTCGCCGGGGACACATACTGTGCGGGCCTCGAAAATTAAGGGGGTTCCGGCGAAGACATCCGACCGGGACGGTGCGCGGCGGCGCGACGCTGGACTGGTGGACAGTGAAGGAACACGAACAGACGTGCTGATAACGAGCGCGGAGCCCCTCCATAGCCGGCATTCTAACCTGGTTCCGAAACAATTATATGTAAAAACATATGTCGGCTCCCTAAGTGTGTTCTATCGTCTATTTCATGAGGAGTGTTCGGAGGAGCTGTTTAACGCGATTCCGCCGTCCCCATTCCACCTCCGCACTATACGCCTGGGTAGGGGATGCACTCCTATTCAATAGACCTACCACGGATGCGCACCAACCGGTTCTGTCTTTTATTCACAGAACCAGGAGATGTGGAACGCACTCCCTCTGTATGTATGTATGTTTGAAGTAAACTCCGGAACCACTGAACAGATTTTGATGCGGTTTGCGCCAATGGAAAGAGTAGTTCTTTCTTGAGGCTCACTCACGTCGTTCAGTCAGATCCAACATCTGTTGACATCTGACTGGACGACGTGTCGGGTGTTCTCCAGGTCGTCGCAGTTCCGTGAGTCCTGACGGTGTCCCCAGAGTGTGGGACAAAACCTCGACGAGTGTAAGTCGCTTTGTTTCGTATGTACCGCGTAGCCGAAAACATTACTATGTATAATGTGTTTTAGTGCTAAAAACCTAAACGAACATCAGTACTAATAATAAATCTGTACGGGATGGTCATGGAGTAAATTACTTTGTTTTATGAGATATTGAGTTTGTAGACTCTATGTATTATCGCGGTTTGATAAACTACCAAATTAATTCGAATAAACTGATATTTCGCGTCCACCCTCAACCAATGCCCCAGACAAAAGTTGCTCAGCGCCCCCGTCACTTCCCCTTCCACCCCTTCTCCTACCGCCCGAGTTGGAAGGTGAAAACCTTCTCATTGGTTGATTATGGAATTGCCAACACGGCCATTCTGCAATGCGCATGCCCCCAGGCGCTCCTCATCATCAAGATCTCCTAGTCTGGAAACCACACAATTTCAAACAATTAATTAACCATTCTAACTGTTCGGCCCATCATGATGATCGAAAATGACAGATCGAAAATGACATGATTATGTACAATGAATAGCCCCTTTAGTCTTAGGAGACATTAAGATCATAGAACATACTCATGTCATTTTAATCCCTCACTTATTACCACTTTAGACAATCCAGAGCTTATGCAATTCAATATTTTACGACCAAGGCAAATCCTGTACCAAATTTACAACACTGGATTGGTTTAGGCAATTTACCCTATATTGGATAAACCCTGTACCAAATCTTTCCAGAATCATCTTGGCTTAGTCAATTTTACCTCGATCCGTCTCACTTCACATTACATTAGCACTGAACTTACCTAAAGCGATCAAATAACATTATCATATATTGAACAATTTATTGTACTCAAAGAAGGTAGGTAGGCGAGATTTTTTTATTATTTTTTTTTTGTATGTAAGATTTTAAATACCAAACTTTTTAAGTGGGTACCTAACCCTAATATTAAAGTTATGCAACATGGACTCGTACCACATTTTTGCCGACCCCTTGAGCTTATTCAAGGCCTGATAGCGGATCATACTGTCGGACCAACCGAAAGTAGACGCATAAGATTCGATCACATTAATCCACGTTCCAACGTTATCAGTCACGTGTTATCAGTCAACGGGTCAAACTCGGGTATCATGTTGTGTAGGGTAGTCGTACTTGTACTCACAGTTTCTCCTTTTCTTTTGCGTGTTACCTTCGACCTTTTTCGAGGTGTTGGGGCTGTGCTGCTTGATGATGTGGACGAACTTGAGCTGGTGCTGGAACTACTGGAACTCGTCGACGAGCGAGTATGAGCACGCTTCCGTTTGGATCTAGACCTACCCTCAGATCTAGATGGAATTCTCCGCTTTGTGCGTCGCGATTCCCTAGACTCCCTTCGAGGCCGCGGTGTCGGTGATCTTGATCGACTCAAACAACGAGAACGTGACCGACTCTTCCTACGTTTTGGTCGCGAGTCCCGCCCTGACATCTTTCAGCGCGTGAAGTTACTTGCCACTTCTGATATTATCGCGGTTTGATAAACTACCAAATTAATTCGAATAAACTGATATTTCGCGTCCACCCTCAACCAATGCCCCAGACAAAAGTTGCTCAGCGCCCCCGTCACTTCCCCTTCCACCCCTTCTCCTACCGCCCGAGTTGGAAGGTGAAAACCTTCTCATTGGTTGATTATGGAATTGCCAACATATGTATGATACTAAAACTAAATTGACGATTTTTAGAAATATTTTTTCTGTATGTATTTATGTTCCTCCATAACTCTTAACCGATCATCTGAATTCGATGAAACTTAGTACAAACACATTTAGCTAGACGTGACACAGGATAGGCTAAATAAAATTCAGTTCCGCTTACGCTAAGAAAGATGTGGCTCTCATACAAACCAAATTGTTCCGCGCGCCGAAATAAAGAAATAAATACGAATTTCATGCGAGCGAAGCCGCGGGCATAAGATAGTAAAGAAATAAATCCGAAGAAAGTGAGCCGAGTGTAGGAATGACGCCAGCGTGTTGTAAAATACATTCAAATATCGAATGGAACGCAGCTGCCGCGACAGTGAAACTACCCGCATTCGATCTGCATATGTATTTAAAATGGCGGTTGGCCACGCGACGCCATCTCGCTCTTAATTGGCGCACGAAGATCGCGAGTTTAGAAATTTCCGGAATCGTTTAATTTCACTTTTTGTGTCGGAGGTCGGTTTGTATAATGAAGTTGTTTACGTGCGTACAGCCGACGACGACGGTCCACAGATGTTATCGGACTCGCGCCGAATGTGGAGATCGAAAGTTTTTTGCTTGTTAAAAATAAAAAAAAAAACCGCCAAGTGCGAGTCGTACTCGCGCATCGGATCCGTAATAGCAGATCATATATTTCTGTTGAGTGTTTTGTTGTTTAATTGTGTTTTCGGAAATAACAAAACGCCTAAATCAAAACTACAGCAATGATTTTACTGTCAGGCAAACAATTGCTTCTTATCTTGTAGTTATAAAAATACGTGTTTTTGCTGAAACTATTACTTTGTCGCAAACACCTGCAGTTTTCCCATACTCTATAGCTTAATATCTACTACCCCTATTAAAACGATTTTTTTTTAGAAACCTAGGAGAACACGAGTACGGTAAATTTTTGCACATTTTTAGCTGTATCAATAAGACCACTGAACTTAAAATTCGACCCGACTACCCCCCTCAAAGGCAGCACATTTTTTTATTGAAAGCTCGACATGTGATGCCTTGCCACCCGTAAGGTGTAATATGGTGTCTAACGACGCCCACGGATAAGAACAATCTCATTTATAAGAACGGAGTTCTGGTTCAAAAATACAACAGTGGGGGCATTACCAATATTATACTCTGTGCAATGTACTTTTATTTGGTTTTTATCCGGCACGGGTGGCTGTCCACAAAGTTCAATGTGAGATCAGACACAGCCAATAACGCCCTGGAAGGCTCTCCCTGCCCACATATTTTCCCCCAAGTACAGTCTCGGGTTCTTCAAGAGAGGCGTGAATAGGCACCTGTTAGGCCGGCATGGCATTCGCAAACCCCGCGTGCGTCCGAATGTCCATGGGCGTCGCTAGACATCTTATGGGTGGCTCGGCGCCACATGTCGCGCTTCCTATAAAAAAAATGTGCTCTGGCCCTTCTGACTCAGCCTGATATAGCGTTTTACATAAAAATACCTAATTATTGTAATAAGTACTTAAAGTCAGGTGCTGATTTTTATTTTTATTTTTATTTTTTTATTTAATCCGTTATATGTGGCTGAGTCGGAGAGGCCAAAGCACATGCTCCGACCAGCCTATATCAGTTCCGAGAAGGTGACATACAAGTAGATATTAAGCCGCCAAGCTACAGTTCGTTAAATTATAATACACCAGCTTTTGCCCGCGGGTTCGCTTCGCGGGTGACATTTTGCTCACAGCTCAGGCCGCCGATGACCTAGCGTTATGATTTATAGCCTAAAGTGATCTTGGGAAGTGACAGAATGTAACAGTGAAAACCGTATGTAAATCGATAAAGTAGTTCTCGAGTTATAAGGATATTCATATATTGACGTACGTTACACGGTCGGCCGTATAGAAACTTCGCTTTATTAATTTTGGAATACACTTAGGAAAATGTTTTTTTTTATGGAAACTGACACGGTTGGCTACATCACCTACAACATCCGTGATGTCAGCCCATAACACCGGGTGGGCTAGGTGCCATGTCAGTGCTTCCCTTCGGTCGTGCCGGCTACACTGAACTGGACGGAAAACGCAAACTATTTACATAGCCGTTTCGACCGACGTTTCATTCAGTGCGGTGGTACCAACGCGGGCGGGTTGACCCCTACCACCTAGTATGGTAAAAAGGGAAGGGATCTACAGTTTTACGTGGAATCCGAACCACGGCCAGCCTCCGACGGTCGAGCGGTCACCCATCCAAGTACTGACCGGCCCAGCGTTGCTTAACCATCAATAGCGACAGTCGACTGTCTGCACCACTGAGCTATCGAGGCTGACTTCTACTGCAACTAGCTAAGAAGAAGTTCTCTCGAATCCCGCCATTGTTTAATCTTTCTGGACATGCACATGGCTCAGCAGCCGTAACGGGGCCGCTGCGGTCGACGACCCACTGCCGCGAGCGAGCGCTACTTGCCTAGCCCACCTTACGGTCTCCCCCGCCGCACCCCCCCTCACGCCTACCCGTCCACTGACCTCTATAAATACTAGTACGCTGGAGAGTGACTTTGGAACCATGTTGATGTGTAACATCTTAGCTCTCGGTATGGGCAGTAATTTTGTGAATGAAGCGGAAATGCGTTAAGACGCAACCAAGACTCAAAAGGTCAACTTTAATCGAAATTTTTGAGCTATTGGTGAAGATAAAAAATCTGTAAAAAAATATATGTTATGTATTGATCTTTAATTAACAAACGTATCGAAAAAAATTATATTTGACTACTTTGGAGAGGTGTTAAATAAATCTCCAAAAAAATTACGAAGAGTACGAAAATTGTACATTCAAGTTAAATTATCTGGAGAAGCATAAATTGTTTCACTCTCATAGAAATACAGATAATATTTTTTCCTACAATCGTAGCTAACAAACATATTTTTTTCCATCTTTCCAACACGTAAAATTTAATATATAGTGCGATTTTCGCGCAAACGTTCATCGTCGGCGCAACGTATCAGCCACGGCACGAGTAGAATGAATCTCGCACCTATTTGCATATGTATACGGTTCGTGTTTCAATCATCAGTGCTCGGGTAGCACGGTTTGAGTCTTGTTTCCGCCTTAAGGAGTGAAGTACTCTGGAACGCTCTCCCTGCTCATATATTTAAGTACAGTCTCGGGTTCTTCAAGAGGGGCGGGAATGGGCACCTGTCAGGCCGGCATGGCATATTCGCAACCCCCGCATACGACCGAATTGTCCATGGGCGTCGTTATACCTTATGGGTGCCTCGGCGCCATATGTCGCACTTTCAATAAAAAAGAATACTAATTTTAGTCCAAGAAACTAATTTATTTTACTGAATCAAATGGGCAGAAAAAATGCTGTCACTTCTTAAAGTTTTAAGGTACCTCCAATAGTCATTCCAGCTTACTAGTATAGAAAAGAGAATATAGTTCAGTGACCAACGCGTACATGCCCCCCGCTTCGAACACCTTCCGACGGATCAGAGGAGAGATGTCTTGTATTTGTCGTTACAACGACGCCTACTCTGCTTGTATCGCGGTGTCGCCTTTCCCGCAAGCTTCTGATTGCGGAGTTTTTTCTCGGTCATAATATCAGTTACCAAATTTGGTTTCGGTAACAAATCTTCATACTTGTATCATTCATTATCTTATGATGAACAGGCACATAATTATACAGAAATCTTATCATATTATTTAGGTCATCGAGTTGCGTCAAAGTTAAAATTTGTATAAAAATCATTCTTATTCTATTTCGATCGAATCAAAAATAGGCCAAGGTCAAAATAACAATTTACAATCAAAATAAAACATTAAAATATTAAAATTAATATTTGAACTCAAAATGTTACTGTTAATATGTTATATTCAGAGGCATGTTCATGATTTTCAATCAAATCGTGTTTTGAAAAAGCTATCGATCTGCGCTCATAGATGAAGTATTACATATAATAAAACATGGATCTGTCAGGTGAGTAATACTGGCGGTACACTTCTTGAAATTCGAATCAGACGCAGTCTCACATCACCTTAATTCTCCATCTGTCGATGTTCAGCGGAGCACGCGCGTGATGGATGGACGGCGGCGTCGTGGTGTTGTCGTGCAAGCCGAGGCGACTACGCAGACGACGCGACGTGAGACATCGAGGCGACGACAAAGCGATACGTAACATCACCACACCCTGCTGCACCGCAGGCAGGAGGGCTCATTTGCTATGCATTGAAAATCTGGATTCTGGAGACGTTATTGAACGGGCGAAAAATAGTTTTTCAACTTGTATGTACGATAAACCGTACCGTTGTGGGGCCGGTACTTAAAAATAATAGCCCCACTGAATCTCTCCCCGTGCATGTCGTAAAAGGCGACTAAGGAATTAGAAAACAGACTGGTCTGGACAGACATACTGACAGACAGACAGACGGCGTAGGCTTAGTAATAGGGTCCCGTACGACGGATACGATTTAGCCGAAGAGACGATGACCGTTGGAGTAACCGTGTCCTACACTGGCGGCCGTGGACAGGAAAACGGAGTGTGGGAAGCCAGAGTAACTATTTAGTAATCTGTGCCGCCAGGTGGGACGACATCAAGTACGCCGGCGGAAATCAGTGGTTCCGTATCGCTGAAGGCCGGGAGGACTGGAGGAAAATTGGAGAGGCGTATGTCCAGCAGTGGACGCTTACACGCTGACTGACTGACTGACTGACGACGGATACGGAACCCTGAAAATAAAAACTGTACTACCCGCTGTCCTCTGCAGCAGTCTACGGACTCGTGCAGGGGACAGTAATACTACATTGTAAATGTATCATTATTGAATAAATATTTTTTACTTTTTACTTGCTTTACATTTATTTATTTATTTATTTATTTATTATAGAATCAACATCTTTACAGTTACAATCAATTAAGTAGTAAAAACTTGTACAATATTAAAGACAATAACAGATTCAAGCAATATTGATATAGTATGGTATAAACCACAGTATAGACGGAGAACATTTGAGTTGCATTGCAATAAAGAGAGATAATTATAATGCTAGATTGGTGGTGAAAAATAACAATCTAATGCAATGATTAAGTAAAGGAGCACTAACGTAGATATCTTATAGATTAAGCAAGTCCACAATTCACTTCATTTAGGTAAAAAACGCATTTAAATGTTTAGGTTTATAATAAACCAGTGTTAAAGCTAAAGTTAAAGTTCGAGTTCGCTCTTCACAGCACTGCCATCGTAAGTATAGTATAAATAATTTTACATAAGTATGGTAATACATAATAGGTAGAATAATTTATATGACTTTATATCTAGATACTTTATATCTTTGATAATTTAGATGACTTTATATCTTTATATAGAGATATTGAGGAATAAGGTATTATATATGTGTATATGTCTAATCTATCTATAAAGTGTTTAGTGTTGTTTTGATTTGGTTTCTATATGCTGTTCTGCTTAGATGGACATATAGTATTATCAAAACCTCGTGTCCGGTTGGGCAATAAAGTTATATGGCTTAGGGAAGCGAATCTGCACAGGGCGCCATGGCGCAAAGCCATATAACTTTATTGCCCAACCGGACACGAGGTTTTGATAATACTATAGTTATACATTGTCCTTTTCTAATATCATGTGCGCTAAGACGCCGCGGCAAAAGCTAGTAAAAATTATAAACGAAACATCGTTTCCTGTGCAGCGAACTAGTTAATCACGCTGTAAGTGCAGATTATAAATTATAATTAAACTGGCTAGATTATAGCATTTGCTTAATGTACTCGTATACAGGGTGTCCCAAAACTCAACGTCAAGCGGGAACCAGGGAGTAGGCCAGTTTATGACTACCCAGGGAAAAATGAGAAAAAAAAAATCGGAGTCATTTGTTTTTGATAATATGAGCATTTTTTGAAAAACGTTGAAAATTGAAATTTTAGGTACTACGACTTCAAATTTGCAAATATAATTATTATTTTTTTTTATTGGTAGCCTAAATAACTCTGCTATTGATCAGTATCCCAAATAAAACCAGAATGCCTGTAGTTTTACCAAAAAAAATATTTAGTTCAATTTTTTTCTAATAAAATAAATGACTCAGATTTTTTTTTCTTATTTTTCCCTGGGTAGTCGCAAACTGGCCTACTCCCTGGTTTCCGCTTGACGTTGAGTTTTGGGACACGTTGTAGGTATGTACTAAAGAAGCGCGTAGCGGAGGCCACGCGCTGGCAAGAGGGGAGTTGCAGATGGGTAGTGGTCGCGCGCGAGTCGCCATCGCGGCCGCGCGCGCGCTTTTTGTCGGATTTCGTGCGCGTGCGCATGGCGCATTCATTCGCTTTTTGTTGTGATCATTCTTCTCTTACGAGCTGTAAATAAGATTTTATTTTCACGGAATCTTGTCTATAACTGGCTGAATATGGAAGACGGTAAGAGTTATTTCGGCAAACTAAATGACGTTTGCGACATATGGCGCCGTGTCACCCATAAGGTGTCTAACGACGCGCATTGAGTATTACATTCGATATTACCTTGCTGAAAATCTTATTGAAAGCGCGACATATGGCGCCGTGTCACCGATAAGGTGTCTAACGACGCCCATGGACATTCGGTCGTATGCGGGGGTTGCGAATGCCATGCCGGCCTGACAGGTGCCCATTCACGCCCCTCTTGAAGGACCCGAGACTGTACTTGGGGGGAAATACATATATGAGCAGAGTTACCCGGTTCTGTAGAGGAGGGCTGTATCTATTGAACCGTAATAGGTAGCCCGTTGAAATTTTCACAGAATATGTGTTATGATGGCCGATATAACAACAAATTATTCAAGAAAAAGTAAAAATTCACGGGGGCTCCCATAGAAGAAACCAAAAAGGGTATGCGCGCGCGCCATCTCCCGAATAGATTGTGGAGCATTTTAACTAATCATGACATTTAACTAATATGAAGCATTTCATAACACGCCATAGATGGCGTGAGTGGCGCTAACCATGACATTGCGATAAGATAAAAAAAAAGGAACCCTCGGTGCGCGAGTTCGACTCGCACTTGGCCGCTTTTTCCTTTTAAGGTACGGAACCATAAAAAATGTAACGGTTTGTCTTGTGGGCAACTGTGAGCACACAAATCACACAATGGCCGAGTTCGTCGAATCGATACGATTGCCACAAGAAAACGAACACATACAAGCAGATAGATCCGCTCCGTCCACTTGGCTCCCTTGGTAGGATCCATCAATGGATCGAAGTGGACTTTCTAGTGCATATCTTTTATCGGAGACCGCGTGGTCTCCGATAAAGGATATGTGGTCGAAATAAAAAAAATTGCCGCCATTTTGAACTTTTTAACACGCGGACCCTTAGATATCGATTATGAAAGTAATCGGTCCAGCAGGTAACTAAAAAGTTCTAAATGGCGGCCACTTTTTTTAATTTTTATCATGGATTCTTATTCAGAGACCATATGGACCCTGACTTTCAAAGCAATGAGCCCAGTTACAAAATTAGTATATTATATATTTAATTAAATTATTTAACAACAATTGTGTCTAAATATTATTTTTATATTAAGGCGTTTTGTACCATACATACCCCTAACTTACTTAAGGGATCCAAGTGGACTAGCTAGTGTTTTATAATCCATTATCGCAGAATCCTTCCACAAGGGATTCAAGTGCACTAGAAAGTCCACTTCGATCCATTGATGGATCCTACCAAGGGAGCCAAGTGGACGGAGCGGATAGATCGCGCATCAAAAGCAATTCTACCGCTTGTTTCCGAGTCCACCCACATCCTCGTAATTACATTGCAAACGTCATCCCGTCGCGGCGGGATGTTGCAGCCAAGCCGAAGGCGTCGTCCTCTTGCCCGGCAACCGCACCGGCTTCCCGCCAGCGCGTATTAAGGCCCGGCCGCGATTACATCGTTACATTTTCCATTTTCTATGTGCCAATGTTGTTTCCGATCGACTGAGATAGCTGGGTACGGATATCCATTTATTTGGTTTCGTGTTTTGTTGCACCGAACCAAAAAAATACTAGAGGCGGCAGAGCGCGCTGAAACTTGTTACCTGTCTTATCGTCATATGTCCGCAAATACGCGAGTTTAAATGAAAACTGACACGGTCGATTGGCTACATAACCTACAACATCCGCGATGTCATCCCATAACACCTCGGTGAACTAGGTGCCATGTCAGCGCTTCCCTTCATTTCATGTCGGCTAACACTGCCGCGGAAAACACAAACTATTTACATGGCCGTTTCGACCGACGCACGTTTCATTCAGTGCGGTGGTACAAACCCGGGCGGGATAAACCCTAACGGGGGTAAGGTAAGAAGGGAAAGGACTTACAGTTTAACGTGGAATCCGAACCATGGTCAGCCTCCAACGGTCGAGCGGTCACCCATCCAAGTGCTGACCGCGCTCATTGGTCAAAGAATTTTTAAAATCGGATGAGTAATTTCGGAGATTACCTCCTACGTTCAAACTTACAATCTTTACCTCTTTTTATTAATAGAATATTTGTTTACTGACATGTAACTACATATTTTCATCGCGTTTTGCCGCTTCTATAGTATTTAGTTCGGTGTCCACGACCGCTAGTTAATATTTTGAACGCGCATATATTATATTCGTTAAACAGTATTACGTTACATTCGTTAAATTCAAGTTATCAATACTATTATTAAATCTTTAAGGGATGGTCATGTAGAGTTACTTTTTTTTAAGAGATATTGCGTTTTTAGACACTATGTATGATACTAAAACTAAATTGACGATTTTTAGAAATCTTTTCTGTATGTATGTATGTTCCTCCATAACTCTTAAAACTATCATCTGAATTCGATGAAACGTACAAACACATTTAACTACACGTGACACAGGATAGGCTAAATTCAGTTCCGGTTGCGCTAAGATGTGGCTCTCACTCATACAAACCGAAATGTTCTGCGCGCTGGAATGAAGGTACGGTAGCGGCCCTCGCCCTTAGTTTTCACCGAGAAGGTTTATTGTTTACCTGAACGTAGCTCGGCCTTCGGCCTCGCTCTTGGTTACTTACTTTCATCGAGAAGGTTTATTGTTTACCTGAACGTAGCTCGGCCTTCGGCCTCGCTCTTGGTTACTTACTTTCATCGAGAAGGTTTATTGTTTACCTGAACGTAGCTCGGCCTTCGGCCTCGCTCTTGGTTACTTACTTTCATCGAGAAGGTTTATTTTTTACCTGAACGTAGCTCGGCCTTCGGCCTCGCTCTTGGTTACTTACTTTCATCGAGAAGGTTTATTGTTTACCTGAACGTAGCTCGGCCTTCGGCCTCGCTCTTGGTTACTTACTTTCATCGAGAAGGTTTATTGTTTACCTGAACGTAGCTCGGCCTTCGGCCTCGCTCTTGGTTACTTACTTTCATCGAGAAGGTTTATTTTTTACCTGAACGTAGCTCGGCCTTCGGCCTCGCTCTTGGTTACTTACTTTCATCGAGAAGTTTATTGTTTACCTGAACGTAGCTCGGCCTTCGGCCTCGCTCTTGGTTACTTACTTTCATCGAGAAGGTTTATTGTTCACCTGAACGTAGCTCGGCCTTCGGCCTCGCTCTTGGTTACTTACTTTCATCGTAAAGGTTTATTGTTTACCTGAACGTAGCACGGCCTTCGGCCTCGCTCTTAGTTACTTACTTTCTTCGAGAAGGTATATCATTTACGTGAGCGCAGCTCGAGCTTCCTTCTTACTTACTTATTTCTTTTTAAATACGAATTTCACGCGAGCGAAGCCGCGGGCACAGGGTAATATTTTCACAAAACTTCGTTTCCACACAATTGGTAAATAAACGAAGCTAGTTAATTGGCACTCGTAAAATTAATACCCTCATTCCAGTAATTGGAGTGATTATTATCCATATTCCATGCACTGACCGCCGCCGATAATGCAACCAAATCACGTTTAGCTGCATCGAAATAACAGCACTAATTATCCGCTTAATAATGTCATTCAAGTGCTAATTACCAGTCTGACCGAGCGACCGCCCCATTTATAGGGACGCATTTTGCCACCCCGTGTGCTTCACATAACTCAGCTATTCAGAAGTATCGATTCTGAAAAGTACAGCACCAACAAACTCTATGCTTTTGGCACCCGGCCAAAAGCATAACTAAACGTGCCATCTGTAAATGTCATTTCATCTTTAAGTTTTTTTAGGTTTCCGTACCAGGTACGGAAGCCTATTACTGAGCCTACAACTTCTGTCTGTCTGTTCGTCCGTCCGTCCGATGGCTGTATCTTTTGAAGCGTAATACAAAGTTAAAGAAAGAAATCATTGTTATTTTTATAATTTTATATAATATTATTAAGCTTTTGCCCGCGGCTTCGCTCGCGTGAAATTCGTATTTAAAAAGAAGAAAGTAAGTAAGCCCGCTACCGTACCTTTATTTCGGCGCGCTCAACAATGCGGTTTGTATGAGAGCCACATCTTAGCGTAATCGGAACAAAATTTTATTAGCCTATCCTGTGTTCCGTATAGTTAAATGTGCTTGTACTAAGTTTCATCGAATTCGGTTGATCGGTTTAAGAGTTATGGAGGAACATACATACATACAGAAAAGATTTCTTTTTAGTTTTAGTATCACACAGAGTCTACAAACGCAGTATCTCATAAAACAATGTAACTTACTCCATGACCATCCCTTGCCGATTTATTTATTAGTACATACATACATACATATCACACACGCTGAATCCCGACAATCGGGGTAAGCAGAGTAATCGGTGTTGTGCTGCAAGAACTCTGGTAAATTACAGCACAACACCGACAATCGATCAAGCAGCAAGTAAGGCACGAAGACCCACCTGCTGCATGACTCGGTGGAAGTACCATGCCAAGGTGAGAGGTGGCGAGCCTGTCGCCCTTTAGCACGGCATCTTGTCCTTATCCCTTAGTCGCCTTTTACGACATGCACGGGGAGAGATGCAGTGAGGCTATTCTTTTTAAGTACCGGCCCCACACGGTACTAATAATAATAATATAATATATTGATTGATGATGGATGATCAACACCATATGCATATTGCATAAAATTACATTACCTATAAATAGTTAGATAGATAGATAGAAATACTTTATTGCTCCAAAACATTTAACAGTAACAAACGATAAGTAATTTACATGAGGGGCAAAGGCGGACTTATCCCTTACAGGGATTTCTCCCAGTCAACCTTTGGATGTTTGAGAGTCGTATGTTGTGAGATATAAGTAGGTAGTAGCAAAAGACTTGAGTGTGGGAATGTAAAATATAATATATGGGAAATAACTATGATAAACTATAATATACTTGCACTACATAATATAAGTACATACCAGTTTAAACGTAGAAATGGCAAATTATAAATTAAATTTTGTTTTGTTTTGTTTGTTTGTTGTAAAATAGTTTTGTTTTAATAAATGACATTCATTAAAATTTGGTGTTGGTATAAGTTTTAAATACTACCTACCTATCTAGAGAACAAGCTGCCTTAGGGGTGAGGGGCCCCAATACTTGCATTGCCTAGGCGACCCTATATGGATTAATCCGGCCCTGTTTGGAACCCCCAGCCGAAGCACCCTAGACAGGTATTCAAATACGCTTTGACGACCGACTATTGGTCGGGTGTTTCTTGATACATAAGTCAGTGGTTGCAGCTCATGTGTGGCGCAAGCCGTCTACCGTAAGTAATGTTGCGTGAACCGAGTGCCGTTACCCGGCTGCGCACACGCAGCGATCCAGAATGCCCGAGCAACACCCGTTAACTTCGTGACTATTCGAAAGTATTTGTACCATTGCAGATCGAATGTGCATTGCACGAAAGTTGTGTTCTTTTTAACCGACTTCAAAAAAAGGAGGAGGTTCTAAATTCGACTGTATTTTTTTTTTTTTTTTTTAGGTTTGTTACCTCAGAACTATCGACTGGTTGAAGCGATTTTGAAAATTATTTTTTCATTTGAAAGCTGGTGCTTCCCGTGCAGTCCCATTTCAATTTGGTCAAGATCGGATTGGAAAGCGAGGCCATTAATATTCCGCCGAGTACATTAATAGCAAAAAAAAAAACTGTGAAATAAAAAACTATTTAAAAAAATATAAAAACGGCCTTCAAAAATGTATGAAATAAAAAAAATCGGACCCTAGAGTTGAAGGCGGTGTAAAGCAAGCAAAAATCACCGACCGCCTTCAACAATAGGGTTCGATTTTTTTTATTTCATACATGTTGGAAGGTGGTTTTTATATTTTTTTGTAATCCGTAAATGTCCAATGACCTGATTGTCTTCCTTCTTACCTTCCTAGGTGGTAGGGTTTATCCCGGCCGGGTTGGTGCCACCGTACTGAGCGAAATGTCGGTCGAAACGGCTATGTAAATAATTCGTGTTTTCCGTCCAGTTCAGTGTAACCGACATGAAATGAAGGGAAGCACTGACATGGCACCTAGTTCACCCGGTGTTATGGGCTGACATCACGGATGTTGTAGGTGATGTAGCCAACCGTGTCAGTTTCCATAAAAAAAAAAAAAAAATTAACAGTACAAGCAGTGCGCGAGGGTTAAGTGAGGGCTTCTCAAAAGAGAGTTTCGGGATTTATACTGTAGCGAATGTGTGTCTAATTCTGCGTAATAAAGTGTGGCAATATTCTTCATTCTATCTATTCTTTATTATTAGTTACTTTTGAAATTGTGTCATAATTGAAAAAAAAAGTGTTAGGCCTAAAATCGGGTTTTCTATGGTCTACCTTATGAAAAAGAGCTGTGCCACATCCTTTTTGAGAACAATATGTTTTGTTTTTATGTTCTTTTTTTTTTGTTATAAGAATTTTATTCTATTTTATTTTATATTTTGTTTTTTCTATTATGTTTTCTTTTTTTATTTTATTTTTAGTAATGAAATTAGGTATCCATATATCTAATACTTTGTAAATACCTTCTTTGCAAATAAAAGCATTTGAGTTTGAGATTGTTATGCCACGTGATGGCTTGATATATGTAGAATGACTGCATTCGATAAATAGTATTCTGATACAGAGAGGACACGAACAAATTGGACGCCATTTTATTACAATATTTAACGAAGGGTGGTGGGCAGCGTAGATTCCAATCAGTGTTAATGGAAGCATTAATATGAATCGAGCCGGAATGATGTTCGTTAATTTCGTTGCCGTCACAAAGTAGATAAAATGCAGCAACGCCATCTTTTATGTGGAAGTGCCGGTGGTTGTGTAAAAATCAAAACGCTACTCGTTTGTAAGCATACGTTCTTGTTTCACAATACGAAAATCCTCATTAAGGCGAAAGATAACTTTCTCCATACAAAATCGTCTTTCGGAATTAACGTTTTTTACCCCTCCTAAACCTTTGCACATTTTTACAATTGTTTTTTTGGTTGTAATAAGGACAGTCTTTTTATTTTTTGAATATCTACAGTGATGACTCAATAAAGCTCAATGAACTTCATCATCATCAAATCATCTCAATGAAATTCAAATTTTTCGGTCGAAATACATATTTTTAGCTTCGGTGTTGTAGGTATATTTCACCTAAACAAAAAAAATGGCAAGAACGTAGATTGGACTATCCTTAAGACAAGAAAAAAAAATTTAAAAAATCTGATAAGCTTTAGGGGGCTAGAAAACATAAATGCTGAACGACGATTTTTTATGGAGAAACTTAACTTCCGTTACCGGTTGTCCATAAAAAACACTTTTGACTTTTGAATATCTGAGAATTACACCAGCAAAACACATCCACATAATGAAGAAAGAAAAAAGACAAGAGATCGGAAGCTTATCGGTTTCCACCGAATTAAAATACCTTCGGGGATTAAGAACCTTTTCGCCGCTTGATAAAATCCACCCCACAACCAATGAACAATCAATATCCCAAAAGATCGGATTCCCGATAAACCTCTGCGATTTCCTCAGCGGCCACGCGCGGCAAGTTAATGGCGCTGTAACCGGTAGACCCACTGACTGAGTGACCCCGTTGCCGGAGATTTGGAAGCCGGCACACGCAGAACAGGTTTGTGCACCTACAGCGAGCCATCGTGGGCTGCAGAATTCTCGCCGGTGTATGGGAATTTCATCGAGACACTGTCGGACGATGATGGCATTCTTTCGGATTTTAACTCTTAAAGAAATAAGACTCAAAAGGTCAACTTTAAACGAAATTGTTGAGCTATTGGTAAAGAAAACAAATCTGTAAAAAATATATGTTATGTATTGGTCTTTAATTAAGAAACGTAGCTAAAAAATATATATTACTACTTTGGAAAGGTTTTAAATAAATCTGCAAAAATAACGAAAAGTACGAAAATTGTACGTTCAAGTTAAATTCTCTTGAGAAGCATAAATTGTTTCAATACAAGACAAGGCCCTCATAGAAATATAGATAATATTTATCCCTACAATCGTAGCTAAAAAAAAAACAACTTTCCAACACGTGAAATTTAATATAGTGATTTTCGCGCAAACGTTCATCGTCGGCCCGACGTATCAGCCACCGCACGAGTAGAATGAATCTCGCACCCATTTACATCTGCATACGGTTCGTGTTTCAATCACCAGTGCTCGGGTAGCACGGTTTGAGTCTTGTTTCTTAAATATGTGTGCTGGAGAGTGAGGAGAAACTTTCGTAGTTGATGTCTCATTGCTGACGAATAACTGAAGCTAGGAATCACCGAAATTGTTACATGGCAACTTTATCACAATCCACACCATATTGGTTATGACAGGCCAGATATTGGTGTCAATCGCAGACCATTTGAGTAGATTAGAAAGGAAAACGAGGTTGTAGCGCCGGCAATTAAGAGCAGATTCCCTTATTTCACACTACGCCTGAGATCACATGACTCAGTGTAGACGATCGGATCGACCGCAGTAGAACAAGTGAGACTACTTTTATCGTACTACAGACTAAAATGTCGTAAGCAAAATGGTCCTAGTGGTTTCAGTACAACTTCAATAGTTACGGCCTTTCCGTTCCGGCCTACTCCTTATTCTGCGGTGTCCATCAAGTTTTTTTTTATATTTTTATTGACAGCACGACATATGGCGCCGACCCACCCATAAGGTGTCTAACGACGCCCATGGGCATTCGGTCGTATGCGGGGGTTGCAAATGCTACAAAGCCGGCCTGAAAGGTACCCATTCACGCCCCTCTTGAAGGACCCGCGACTGTACTTCGGGGGAAATATATGGGAAGGTAGAGCGTTCCAGAGTTTACCGGTTCTGTAGAGGAAAGATCTGCAGAATCGATTGGTACGCATCCACGGTCCAGCGTGTAGGGAGGGATGTGTACCCTGCCCAGTGCGCGTGGTGGGGAGGTGAAAAGGGGACGGCGGCGGGATCGCATTAAACAGCTCCTCCGAGCACTCACCATGGAATAAGCGATAGAACACACTTAGAGAGCCGACATCCCTACGGTGTTGCAGTGTTCTAAATCGCAGGACACTTCCGGGTTAACCCACTAGTCGCACGCCTCGACGCTGGATTGAGTCCAAAGGTGCAAGCTGGTATTTGGCAGAGTCATCCCACAGGTGCGAGCAGTACTCCAAGCAGGACCTGATCTGCGATTTATACAGAAGCACCTTTTGGTCCGGCGTGAATCGTGATTCATTGCCGATGGTGCAGTGTCATGACATGATTCATTAATCGAAACTTTGTGAAAGTTATCTTCGAAAGGTAAATTCGAATCGACCATGTTTATCGGCACGGAATATTTAGCCGAGAAATTTACAATTCACGTTTTGGCTGCTCAGCCGGTGGAATATGTCGCTTCAGGACAGCGCGGTACTGACGATGCCCGCGTCTCGTGTCGGGCGAAATAAAAGGGCAACACTGTAGAAATCGTAAGTGTTCCGAGAGTGGTGCGAGAAGCTATCAAATTCTCAAAATCGTTTCTTTGTCGCACCGCTAGGGTTTTAGGGTAACCTTACCTTTCCAAGCTAGTTTCCAAGACAGCGTCGTATCTGTCTCGAAGCACCTGGACCTCCTGGGCACCACTATTTCCAAAGACGTAGGGTTCCGGCAACTAATCGAGTCTAAGGTCAAAACTGCATCCATAAAATCGGGAATACTTTTCCGCAATCGGCGGTTCTTCTCACCGGCACAACTATTCCTGTTGTACAAAACACAGATTAGGGCGGTGATGGAGTACTGCAATCACATCTGGGAGGGTAGTCCCCATTATCTGCTTGCGTCCTTGGACTCGATACAGCGCCGAGCCATCCGTCTTGTTGGTGACCCGAAACTTACAGATGGTCTGGAGTTTCTGAGTCACAGACCATTTTTGGGTTCGCTTAGTCTGTTTTACAGATACTATCACGAACGCTGCTCTGTGGAACTAGCATCCCTTATTCCCTGCCACCCGGCCTATCTCCGCATGACTCGTCGCAGAGAGACTCAGCACCCTTTTGTTGTTGACATTGGGCTTTTGAGAACCCATCGGTTCTCTAAATCGTTTCTTTGTCGCACCGCTAGGGTGTGGAACTGTCTTCCGGCGAGTGTATTTCCCGAATCCTTCAACCTGTGTCTTCAAAGTTCAAACGTCGTATTAACAGGCTAGACAGCCTAGCGACAGTCCGCAAATCTGCTGGCATGGCACCTAACTGAGCGTGGTTTCGCGAGAGGTGATTTTGGCTCTGTCGACTGCACCATTGGTCTCTCGGCACAGCCACACATGTTGGTTTACATTTTGAAAAAAATCCCAGAACAATTTTACTTAGTCCAGGCTACGGGCTCACGCACACGACAAACAATGAAGACGCGCAGTGTCGGCGCGGCCTCGCATTATAGTCTGCTGGTCCGGGCACGCGTCTAGCCGCAAATCTTCGCTCAAAGCGGCCATCGCCGCCCGCTCGGCCGCTGGCATCGAACGCGCTAATTACCCGAAGCCAGAATGTTTAGACACACGCCACTGAGCAAATGGCCGGCGTTCACACACCAGTTGCGACGGCGACGTTAGAAAACCGCGACAGTGGAACAGATGGGGAGAAAATATATTAAAGGATAGCCAACGGTATGAATCGGCATCGAATTAATGATAGGCTCGGAAGAAACTTAAAAGTATAGAGGAGCATTAGTAATTTGTGCTTTATTTGTGTGTGTTACCGATGTAAACCAAGTTAACGTACCCAGTAATAATTTTTGAAAGCTAAAATTTTAGCACTATTTAAAAAAAAAAATTGAATATACTTTCTGTTACATGTTAACATGTAAATGTCAGCCTCGATAGCTCAGTGGTGCAGACAGTCGACTGTCGCTATTGGTGCTGGAACGCTTGACGCTGGAACGCTGGACCGGTCCTTACTTGGATGGGTGACCGCTCGACCGTTGGAGGCTGACCGTGGTTCGGATTCCACGTAAAACTGTAGGTCCATTCCCTTCTTACCTTACTAGGTGGTAGGGTTCAACCCGCTCGGGTTGGTACCACCGCACTGAATGAAAGGTCGATCGAAACGGGCTATGTAAATAGTTTGTGTTTTCCGTCCAGTTCAGTGTAGCCGGCACGACCGAAGGGAAGCACTGACGTGGCACCAAGTTCGCTCGGTGTTATGGGCTGACATCACGGATGTTGTAGGTGACGTAGCCAACCGTGTCAGTTTCCATAAAAAAAAAGTTCACGATCCCAGCGATATTTTTTGAAAATTGTGTTAAAATTTTACACTATTTTGAAAAATTGTTCGAATATACTTTCTGTTACATTTAATGTTGTTCTTTGAATATCAACAGTTACAAAAACCGGGGGGACCGCTAAGTAAATACCCGCGCAGCTCTGAGTTTTTATATTTTATTTACTTAGCGGTCCCCCGACTCCTTTAAGTACGTAAACGGAAATTATTTTTGACTTTTTAAGGGTCGAGATTTTTAAATTTGTAATTTAACTCAACTTTATTTCAAGGTTTCTTAATTTTTCAAATGTATTTCCTTTCATACGACGTTTGGAAAAATCTTCCCATGCCTTCCCGCGCCGGACGAAAACGGCCCAAAAATCTCACACGATAACAGAACACCCACAGCCTTCGAGTCCGCCCACGGTCGCCTGAAAATCGCTCCCATTGGTGAGGGGCGGGCGCGCGGCGGCTGCGCCGGCGTTTGCAATCTTTAAATAAGCAAAGTGTGTGTTTGCACGGGGCGAGGGCGGCGGAGGCGAGGGCCGGCCGTATTTGTTCGGCCAAAACCAATTAGGTCCACGATGTTTGTGCTGAGAGCCGCCCGCCACCGCTTCCGCGCCGCCCCACTGCCGCCGCCAGCTAGCGCCCGGCCCAGGGTCGACACGGGCGAGACCCAACCCAACCAGCGAGATTGATAGCGATGATCCCTTGACCGAAATATTCTCGCAGGATTGAATAAATTTTCATTGTCAGGTTTTTTTTTTATTAGAAAGCTGATTTAAACTGGATGGTTGTTAGCTAAAGTAATTAAGTAATAAAAAAATTAATTATCTTAAAAAGTGGTCCGAATGTCCATGGGCGTCGTTAGACACCTTATGGGTGGCCCGGCGCGATATGTCGCGCTGTCAAAAAAAAAAACAAAAGGATTGAACAGTGAAAAGTTGCGAAATAACGTTCGGAAAACTGCGGAAGACTCCTCAAACGAACGTGAAATGAAACATTCGTCATTATGAAAACTGAACAAAGAGCTTAAAAGACATTGTTACATCAATCAAATGCCATCGACATTAAGTCCATTAAACACCGATACTGAGGAGTATTGTGTCTTATTGAAGTATTTTCCTTGAATCTTTTCTTACTTAAGTATTTTCCTTGAATCCTTTCTTACTTAAGTATTTTCCTTGAATCTTTTCTTAAGTGTTTTGCTTGAATCTTTTCTTACTGAAGTATTTTCCTTGAATCATTTCTTACTTAAGTAGTTTCCTTGAATCTTTTCTTACTTAAGTATTTTCCTTGAATCTTTTCTTACTTAAGTATTTTCCTTGAATCTTTTCTTACTTAAGTATTTTCCTTTTGATTTCACCAGCTTATCTAATGAAAATCGCGACTTATTTTTTCAGAGACACCACGTAAGGGTGACCCTTAGTAGTAGTGCGTTGAGGAGTATGTGTGGAGTTACAATGAACGATATATTGAGATTTGAGAAATAGCACAGTGCGAAAGCGCTTTCGTCTGAAACAAGATAAGACCGATTTTGTACCGATTTTGTACCGTGTGGGGCCGGTACTTTAAAAGAATAGCCCCACTGCTTCTCTCCCCGTGTATGTCGTAAAAGGCGACTAAGGGATATGACTCCCTTCTTATATTACTAGGTTTTAGCCCGCCCGGGCCGCCCGGTCGGTCGAAACGGCTATGTAAATAGTTTGTGTTTTCCGTCCAGTTCAGTGTAGCCGGCACGACCGAAGGGAAGCACTGACGTGGCACCAAGTTCACCCGGTGTTATGGGCTGACATCACGGATGTTGTAGGTGATGTAGCCAACCATGTCAGTTTCCATAAAAAAAAAAGACATATTATTCTATCTACGTCAAAAATGCCCGGTGGGCGCAGTCGGACTACACCTCTGCGTTTAGTCTGGCGCGCACCATATGTCGTGCTTCCCATAAAAAAAATTAAAAAAAAATTGTCGTCCAATCCGGACTCCTCCGTCAACGCACATCGGGCGGTTCGTTGCCCCGCGACCGCTTGCAACAATGTGCGTTTAGAAACTGCGGATAGTTCAATGAAAACATCAATCAGACCTCGACTCAGTGACGCGTTGCTCGTAGATTCTTTTTGTTATACGGTAATACAATGGATGTTGTCGGCGGCGGCGTGCGGACACTGCCATCGACATTGCGAAGACAAGTACTAGTAGATGTTGTACGCTGTACAATAGGGTTGCCACCTGTCCGGGAATGACGCGGACAGTCCGGTAATTGCACGCTTCATCCGGGTGTCCGGATAACGCAAAAACCTGCCGAGTGCGAGTCGGACTTGCGCACGGAGGTTTCCGCATGACAAAAATAAAACGTTGAAAAAATACTTGTTTCTTGTATGGGAAACCCTTAATTTTTTACTTTTTCTATTTTTTATTAATGTTTGTTATGTCCGCCATAATGACATATATTCTGTGAAAAATTCAACCGGCTAGCTATTACGGTTCCAAAAGATACAGCAGTAGGTTCAGCAGCGGACCGAAGTTCGGATTCCTCGTAAAACTGTAGGTAAACGGTGAAAGGTAAACTTCCCTCCTAATCTTACTTGGTGGCAGGGTTTAACCCGCCCGGGTGGGTACCACCGCACTGAATGAAACGTCGGTCGAAACGGCTATGTAAATAGTTGTGTTTTCCGACCAGTTCAGTGTAGCCGGCACGATCAAAGGGGGAAGCACTGACATGGCACCTAGTTCACCCGGTGTTATGGGCTGACATCACGGACGTTGTAGGTGATGTAGCCAACCGTGTCAGTTTCCATAAAAATAAAAATAAAGTAGGACAGACATTCAGACAAACGGCGTAGACTTAGTAAATGGCGTCCGTACGTACGGGGTACGGAAAGCTAAAAATGGCCGGAAATACAAACAAGTGCCTTATTATAATACTTACGCACTCCAAAGTCATAAGTTCAAGGAAAAACCCTGCACAACAATATAAACCAGCACAACACAGCGAGAAAATACTGTGCAATGAGACTGATCAGAGATTATTAAAATTTTACGGCTTTACTCAAGGCCGTTTTCGGAACTTTGTGACTCGAACTTTGTGGCCCAAACGACGGAGAACTGTCAGTTGCTGAGGATGACGAAGCGAAGATTCTAGCGGGTAATCTCGGCCAGTTCTGGCGATGCGCTCCTCATCTCGTGCGGATAGGCAGAAGGCGCTGACGGTGAAGGTGTCAACTTCCGGTTGGTCGTGTCCGCCGTGTCTCCTACTCTTGAGGGGCGCTATGGCTGGATTCCACGTCGGTGACTACTTGAGTGAAACCGTAAAATTACAACTATTATATATTTAACAACCACAGCAATTTAAAAATCCAGATTGATGAGAGTTTTTACTTTCGTTTGTTTTGGCAAATTTTATATTGTCATAGTGTCATATTCGTTTTATGGTCAGTCAGCGTGTAAGCGTCCACTGCTGGACATACGCCTCTCCAATTTTCCTCCAGCCCTTCGAGCCTTCAGCGGTACGGTACCACTGCTTTCCGCCGACATACTTGATGTCGTCGTCCCACCTGGCGGGTGGTCGTCCCACGCTCCGTTTTCCTGTCCACGGCCGCCAGTGTAGGACACGGTTACTCCAACGGTCGTCTTCTCTTCGGCTAACTTGCACTTGAGCTTAGCCACCCGATGTTCAATATCGACTACTTTAGTGCGTCGGCGGATTACCTCGTTACGCACCATATCACATAGCGATATTCCCATCATGGCTCGCTCAATTGCATTTTATGGTATATGCTTTTTAAATAACTTACACATATTATATTTCTTTTCAATTCAAATATCCGGGAATTAGCAAAAGAAAAGGTGGTAACCCTATGTACAAAGAGTGCAAGTAAAACTGCTCAGCATTTTTTACAGCAGCCATTGTATGGTGACCGTGTGATGGCAATAACTTTATTCTGGTTAATTTATTCATACCTATAGAATGTTATGTATGGCATTATTTTAGGTAATTTACTCTCTTTTGACTATTGTCGTTTCTAATGGGAAGTAATCCAGAGCTTATTCAACCCTACTGAAATGTTAGTGGCAATGTTCATCCACTGGGTCGTGCAGTGGGTATAAAACTGTCTTCGTACTTACTGCATGATAAGTAATCCTATCGAAATGCTTTGATAAGCGTGGCGGTCGGTGTTGTGCGGTAATTTTCGGGTCCTACAAGAGGGTCGCGAATGGGCACCTTTTATGCCGCCATGGCATTCGCAAACATCGCATACGACCGAATGTCCATGGTAGTCGTGCATATGTCGCGCTCTCAATACAAAAACTAGCAGCACAACACCGATTACTTTGCTTACCCCAATTATCGGAATACGGCGTGATGATATATGTATGCACGTATGAAATGTTAAATCTACAGACGTCTTTATTCTTTATTCATTATCCATAGACAGTACACTGCACTCGGATTCGTAATATTTAAACATTTAACATTTAGCCTCGTCTTGCATGCGAATGGGTTCTTGTGAAATATATAAATTGTAGAAAAAGGATATGTTCGTGGAGAGGATACGCAAGTCGCCGGTGTGACGAAGGAAGGATGTCTTTATCTTGCAATAGCTCCGGTCACTGATTAAGCAGCGGATGGACTGGCGTTGAATATTTCTCCTAACGCGTTAGATTCTCACTCACTCGGGAGTCAGTCAGTCAAGTCAATCAGTCAGTCAGTTAAAAGTCAGTCAGTTAAGTCAGTCAGTCAAGTCAGTCAAGTCAGTCGAGTCAGTCGAGTCAGTCGAGTCAGTCGAGTCAGTCGAGTCAGTCGAGTCAGTCGAGTCAGTCGAGTCAGTCGAGTCAGTCGAGTCAGTCGACTCAGTCGAGTCAGTCGAGTCAGTCGAGTCAGTCGAGTCAGCCGAGTCAGTCAAGTCAGTCAAGTCAGCCAAGTCAGTCAAGTCAGTCAAGTCAGTCAAGTCAGTCAGTCAAGTCAGTCAAGTCAATCAAGTCAGTCAAGTCAATCAAGTCAGTCAGTCAAGTCAGTCAAGTCAGTCAAGTCAGTCAAGTCAGTCAGATTAGTACATATTCACGCTACTGAATAATAGATGACGCCACAGGTACTTATTTATATTTTGCATTACAGAATAAAAACAAATATAGACGAATATGGTTTTATGACAGGTAACGGTATGGCCAGAGCCGACTGTCATTGTCTCCCTCTACGGAGACAAGCCATGCTGCATCGTCATAGCCCCACTGCGACGTTGCTATCGCTTACTCGCTCTCGCTTGCCTACCGATGACAGGAGCGAGAGAGAAACATGAAATCGCTCACCCTTCGTCGGGCGACCGACGAAATCTTGGTTTTTTCTCTCGCTCCTGTCATCGCTAGGCAAGCGTGAGCGAGTAAGCGACAGCAACGTCGCAGTGGGGCTATGACGATGCAGCATGGCTTGGTCTCCGTAGAGGGAGGCAATGATAGTCCGCTATGGTATGGCCGATATACGGAATCAGACGGACGGACAGACGATGAATGTTTGTTTTCTATCTCACATCACCTGAAGTATTCCAAATTGTGCACCAATCGGCCTGCATAAAAAGCATCTTTGGATATCTCTTGGTTCATACATAATAGTCTAACAACAATGACGCTAAACGTTTCCGAGCTAAGTAAGAGAGTTCCTTTGAAAGTTACCCCGGCATGAGTGAATCACACACACAACTCTTACTTTCTTATCCAATCTGCCTGCTTGCTTGTTCGGCATACTTACGTTCAATTGTGCATAAGGACCGGCGCGCGCGGCGGTATTTGGAGAGTTTATCCGTGCGTGAGTATTGCGTAAATTTAATCGTGGATTACAGAACAAACAATTTTATTAGTATGTGGGTACTTCGAATACAATAAACCGGGGCGGGGTAATAATTTTGAGTAGGTGGGTTGTATTGTAAGTAATAATATAAATATGTTAGCCTCGGTGCTCAGTGGTGCGGTGCGGTCGGGCGACTGTTATTAAGCGAACCTGGGCGCGGTCAGTACTTGGATGTGACGGACGGACAGACGATGAATGTTTGTTGAATTGTGCACCAATCGGCCTGCATAAAAAGTTCTTTGGATATCTCTTAATTACACTTTTAAACTGTAGGTCCCTACCCTTCTTACCTCACTTGGTGGTAGGGTTTAACCCGGCAGGGTTTGGTACCAACCACTGAGCGAAACGTCGTCGGTCGAAACGGCTATGTAAATAGTTCGCGTTTTCCGTCCAGTTCAGTGTAGCCGACATGAAATGAAGGGAAGCACTGACACGACACCTAGTTCACCCGGTGTTATGGGCTGACATCGCGGATGTTGTAGGTTGTAGGTGATGAATCAAACGCTGTCAGTTTCCATAAAAAAAAAAACCGGCCAAGTGCGAGTCGGACTCGCGCACCGAGGTTTCCGCACCACAAAAAAAAAACATTGAAAAAACTCGTATCTTGTATGGGAGCCCCCCTTAATTTTTTACTTTTTCTATTTTGTATTATTTTTTGTTATATCGGCCATAATAACACATATTCTGTGAAAATTTCAACGGGCTACCTATTTTTTTTTTTTGTTTTTGTTTTTTTATGGAAACTGACACGGTTGGCTACATCACCAACAACGTCCGTGATGTCAGCCCATAACATCGGGTGAACTTGGTGTCACGTCAGTGCTTCCCTTCGGTCGTGCCGGCTACACTGAAGTGGACGGAAAACACAAACTATTTACATAGCCGTTTCGACCGACCTTTCATTCAGTGCGGTGGTACCAACCCGGGCGGTTTAAACCCTACCACCTAGTAATATAAGAAGGGAGTCATATCCCTTAGTCGCCTTTTACGACATACACAGGGAGAGATGCAGTGGGGCTATTCTTTTAAATTACCGGCCCTACACGGTACAAACCTATTACGGTTCAAGAGATACAGCCCTCGGACAGACAGACGGACGGACGGACAGACAGACGGACGGACAGACAGACGGCGTAGGCTTAGTAATAAGCTTCCGTACGGGATACGGAAACCTAAAAATCATTAAATCCAGCCAGACCCGGAACCACGGGGTAACAGCGGACGACGACACCAACGGAGCACAGTTCGCACGCTTTTAATTTCGCCAAAATCGTTCAAATTCTCGCGCACTCGCACGAGTGACACGCGCGCCCGCTATTTTTAGACGCGCCAATTTTCGCCCCCTAGGGGTGCTAGGGGGAGGGATGCACGAGGGCGAGGGGGGGGGGGAGGAAAGGCATTGTTTATTCAGCTGGCGGGCGGGCTCGGTAACTGTAAAGTTTGAGCTCGTTTCGGGCATGAGTTGGGTAACGAATATGGCCGATTGGAATAGGGATTTCATATATTTTTAACCACCAACGCAAAAGGAGGCTCACAAATGGATGGTTCTTAGCTATGTTTGATGAAGATCAGGTCAGCCGATTCTAAGATTATGGACACTATTCCTAAGGGTCGTTTAGCCACAGTGCAATTTTTTTAGCTTGGTGAAGGGATCTCTGCTGTAAACCCGTTTAATTAACTAGTATGTACTTGTAGTGTATCCTCCTTATTATTATACCTATAATAAACTCCAACGTCTGCTTTCTGTCTGAGTGTCTGAGTGTATGTCTGTCTGTCCGCTTATAACTCGAGAACCACTGAACCGATTTTAATAAAACAAAATTCTACGGATAGCTTGATTCTTCCCATCAACTATAGGCTACTTACTATCACGTTAAATGGCTTATGAGGTTAGCAGTGAAGTGAAATATGAGAGCGGGCGGAGCCGCGGGCACAGCTTGTACTGTATATTATAGTATACAAGCTGTGCCCGCGGCTCCGCCCGCTCTCATATTTCACTTCACTGCTAACCTCATAAGCCATTTAGCGTGATAGTAAGTAGCCTATAGTTGATGGGAAGAATCAAGCTATCCGTAGATTTTTTTTTTATTAAAATCGGTTCAGTGCTTCTTGAGTTATAAGCGGACAGACAGACACTCAGACACTCAGACAGAAAGCAGACGTTGGATTTTATTATAGGTATATATATATATAAGGAAGGATTATAGTTATTTTCCTTATATTATATTTTACATTCCCACACTCAAGTCTTTTGCTAATACCTACTTATATGTCGCAACATACGACTCTCAAACATCCAAAGGTTGACTGGGAGAAATCCCTGTAAGGGATAAATCCGCCTTTGCCCCTCATGTAAATTTCTTATTGTTTGTTTATGTTAAATGTTTTTGGAGCAATAAAGTATTTCTATTCTATCTATCTATAACAAAGACATTCTACTTTCTAATTCGTTGGCTGTGAAATGGAAATTGATCACACTTTCAGAAAATCGCCTTTAAGTAAATAAACGGAAATTATTACAAAACTAATTTATGTACTTACCTTACTTGTAACATAACTTAACCTAACAAAATTATTACAAGTTCAAAATATGTCTCTTAAAAACATTAAAATAAAAGTTAAATAAAAAAATAAAAAAATAAAAACACCCGAAACAACGCTTAAAAAGTAAAAAATAATATCCGCTTATTTAATTAAAAGCGTCGGGGGACCGCTAAGTAAAAAAAAACATTTTACTCGATCCCCCGACGCCTTTAATTAAGTACAGTAAAACAGTATAATAATATAATACAGTACATAAATACAGTACATAGCACATATAGGTCGTATTTTCCGTGCAGTTCAGTGTAGCTGGCACGACCGAAGGGAAGCACTGCCATGGCACCTACTTCACCAAAGTGTTATGGCTTGACATCACGGATGTTGTAGGTGATGTAGCCAACCGTGACAGTTTCTATATATTTTTTTTAAATTGAGTCCGACTCGAACTTAGCCAGTGTTTTACCACCTCCGGCTGCAATACTACACTGTGGCCGGAGGTGTGTGCCAGTTAACTCCTGCCAAATCTATTAGAAATGTCACTGTAACCGACAGATAACTGTTGAATGATTGTTCCACGATGAAGCCGTGACACAGTGTGGGTGCTATGCCCGCTCGGGTCAGTGGCGGGTGAATATTGTTGGATTTGACTTAAGACGAAACGGAAGTTAACTTTCTCCATACAAAATCGTATTTTTTTTTTTTTTTTATGGAAACTGACACGGTTGGCTACATCACCTACAACGTCCGTGATGTCAGCCCATAACACCGGGTGAACAAGGTGCCATGTCATGTCAACCTTATCCGATTTTTGCTATTTTTTTTCTTGTCTTAAGGACAGTCTAATCTACGTTCCTGTCTTTGTCGTTTTTGTTTAGATGAAATATACAACACCGGAGCTAAAAATTTGTATTTCGACCGAAAACAAATGGAATTTTTGATGTCATGAAGTTTATTAAGCTTTATTGAGTCATCATCAGCATCACTTTAGATATTCAAAAAATAAAAAGACAGGAACGTAGATTCCACAGTTACTACAACAAAATTTATTTTCTAAAAATGGTAGATAGAAATGGTGAAAACGGGGATAGGTAATAGGATTTAATTTATCTCAATTGATAATTGAATGGTTCTATGAAGTGTTTTACATTGAATAACATCAACAAGTACCCATACATTATCCAAATGGGACACAACGGCAATAATTTCTCAAAATATGTCACAGCAAGTGGAAAACGGTCGATTTTAAACACTTTTCCCAGCGCTCCGCGAGATAAATCGCCCGCCAGTCCACATAAGCCGCTGTTGGTACACACCGTCCGTGATAAATGAATGAAAAATGTAAAACAGCCCGGGCGCTCGGTTTATCTCTCCGGCGAACATGCCCCCCCGCCTGGGAGCTGCCGACCTGAGCGACACTAGGGCGTCAGTGCGGGTAGTTTCACAAAAAAGTTAAATTCCTTGTTAGCATTCGCAAATGTGCGCTTTTGACACAAATGCGCAGGGGAGGGATTAGTAAAGCGTATTTTTACGTTGGTCGCTTCTTCGAAACTCTTGCTGGTTTTACGTTCTAAGGCCCACTTGCCCCAGCGCGAAGTTAGAGATTTAAATAATTTTCAACTCGCTAATATAGACTTAACAAAATAAGTCTTGCATCAACACTAAACGCCAATTTAAAGTGGCTTAAACAGATTTAAAGTTGAACGAGGTCTGACGCTCGTTGCATTTAAGAAACGTCAAACCGACAGTCGACCGCAGGTTTGAATTGCTATCTTTATCTTATACGTGGTGATAGAGAAAGTTGACGCTATGAGAATAGATGGATTGGTGTTTCTCCCTGATTTCTGGAACAAAAAACCCGACTTTAGCTAAATTAGTACCAATATGTAGTGGCGCAATACGAGATATCACTATGTAGAGAGTTATGGATTTAAACTCTATTTGACTAAATGCGTGCATATCGATTTAAACATGACTTTGGTGCAAGTGGGCCTAAGAATTATATTTTTTTGTACACAGACAGAGGTATTGTATTGTATTGTACAAGTCTGTGGAATGGAGTTATCACAATAAGTATAGAGTTTTACCAATACCACAGATTACTTAATAGTTACTTCGTAACAGATAAATCACTCCATAGAAAAAGTTCCAAGGTTTTAATAGCCTAATGTTCCACGTCGCCAATCGCTGCGTGCGAAAATGTACCTAAACGATCGAGTGTAAAGTGCATTATTGCTTTGCAGCTGCGCGCAGTTGCGTGGGCAGGCGTGTAGGTATGTTTTGCGCGGCTGACGAATTTCTACTGAATTAGATCGCCGGCGGCGGTCCACCGGGCGGTAGGTAGTTAGCGCGCGCAAGTACATAGAGTGCGTGAGGCCTGCCTATACGTGGAGCTTTTTATAGCGTACGTAAATTATCTTCCCTATTGTAATATATAGGGCTAGTCGGGCTAGGCAGACAAGACACCAAACAATATAGAGCAAGACCACGGAATAAAACACAGTGTTTGTTACGCGTTGTATTAGTAACGCGATGGCAAATTGTACGTAGAATCTCGAGCTATCCTATCTGCTCCTCACGCCGCGTGACCGAATTTTGGGTATTTTAAGGGTACAAATTAAGTAGCACGCACATTCCGGGTCTACAGAGTACGGTACGCCGCCGTGTCATTACATTTTAAACGTGGCGTCCTAATGGCGACCACAGATAATGTAACATGCCTAAACTACTAATTGGAATTAAAAAGCTGAACATACTTACCGTTTCTTGAATTTCAACGTGCGTGTCATGCTTATAGCCACTCACGCAACCAGAAATGTAAGACGTATTCTACGTCAAAAACCTACGTCTTCTATCTCAACATTAGGCTAGCTAGAGGTAATACGCCAGGTGGGTCAGGCCTCGGCGCTCGCCGGATGACGGATGACACCCGCCCGGCCCAAACCGGAACACGAGGAAATGAGCTTCGCGGGCGGGCGCAAGCGGCCAATCCGGAATGCGAACCGGACCGGACGCCCGGCCGCTTTCCGGACGGCCGGTGGCGGCGCTTAGTGGACGGATCCACAGCGTTTATCGTTTAAATCGGAATAGTTTATTCGGTGTGATGCTGAAAGGGGGAACGGCCTTTGTTATGTTCAGCGATTTTATCGCGATAAACCTAATGACCCTTCTTATAACTCGATAAGTTTGAGAGTTTTCGATTTTTCATCTCGAACATACTGCTTCGATTACTCCGAAATCTTAAACGCTTAGCCAGCATCCTTTGCGCCAATAAAGCGAATGTTTGCGACGATAACTGATTTAGCCATTTGGGTCTAAACCAGAGAGGAACTGAATAACATTTTCATAAATACACTTAGGGTTGCTATTCAAATTCAACTTCTATTTAGGGCCGGTGTTTCAACTGCCACTTAGTGCTGCAGACTGCTAATGAAGGCGGTCACATGTTTCATTCGGACGCTGAGTGTATGGCATACGCCTTTACAAAAAGCCGTTTCATTTGTGTATCATAATTTAACCTAATGACCATGCCATGTTTATACATTTATCATAACCTCCTGCATGCTCGAGCAAACATTGACAACACTCCTCTATTCTCTGACATACATGGCTATAATACAAGAAATAAAAGAAACATTGTAAATGTTAAATGTAGATTAGCTAAAAAATATAACAGTTTTATATGCAATAGTGTCAAATTATATAACATACTTCCAGATAGTATAAAAAGTTTAAATAACAAGCAATTCAAGATTGAAGTGAAAAAATATTTAATAAAAAAAGAATGTTATACAGTGGAAGAGTTTTATAATTTAGTGTAGATAAGATACCCTAGTCATAACTGTGATACTAGTTTTAAACCTATTCTGACAAATCTATTGAGGCTTTATATTATTATTTTATTTTATTTTTATTTTATTGATTTAATTATAATGTAATTTGGTTTAGATTAAAAAAAAAAAAAAATTGACATATCTATTGAATTGAATTGATGCTTGATGATTGTAATGAATTTTTAATTGATTTTAATCTAAGATTGTAAACTGTTATTTATTTTAATAATTATTTTAATTGTGACAATTAGAAAACTTAAATAGATTTTATGTAGGGGAAATAATATATAAATTTGGGCTAATTTTGGATACCTATTTATCCAATATTGTCCCTTGTCGTGATTGGGACTGAGTAGGTGTTTCGAATTTAATTTATAAATTGTTACGAGTTCAAGTGCAATATGTATTGCCCACGAATGATTTTTGAACAAATACAAATACAAATAAACAGAAATTATTTCATTCAACAGGAATATTACAGCTGCGATATATATAAAGCCAGTAAATAAAACCGATGCACGAGTAACGGGTTTGGAAGCAACCGAGACGCATTCCGGATCAGTAGGCTGAGAGAAGACGAGAAGCAATCGGTGTAACTGGTGTGCCGCAGGGATGTCACTGGGGCGCAAACTTTATAGATCAATCTTGAGTACGTTAGCTACATGACATCGAACATATATTTGTCGTAATATTCCGTTCTTATATGTCGATAGAAGATTTTTTTCGAAAAACAGTTTCCAGAACAAATATGAATATATTTTTTAAATACATAAATATATTAAAAATGACGGAATTAATTCAATGTGACATCATCTTTAATGAAAGGGTTTGAATAAATAGGTATCTAAGTGTGTAAATTAATATTCTTTTTATTTTTTTGTAAATTTTATTATTCATAATTCATAAACCATTTGCCTAAGTTGACCACTCAGAGAGTTAAAAAAACATTTCAAAACAAAATATGTATTATATTTTTCGGATCGCGAAAAAAAAGAAAATCTGAGTGTTCGAAAAGTTTTAAGCTCTTCCGAGGCCGCGCCGTCTTAAAAGCACGCAATGAATTCTTAAAATGTGAATTTGATGAAAGATTAGGGAACCTACCCATACTACGTGACCGATACTAAAACTAAATTTTAACTATACATGACACAGATAGGCTATAATTGTATAGGATAAAATTCAGTTCTGGTTACGCTAAGATGTGGCTATCGTACAACCCGAATTGTTCCGCGCGCCGAAATAAATGTACCGTAGCAGGCTTACTTACTTTGTTCTTTTTAAGTACGAATTTCACGCGAGCTAAGCCGCGGGCAAAAGCTAGTATGTCATATGATAATAGCATCAACATTGTTATAACAACGAAGTCGCCAGTGAGGCTGCGGACTAAGGCATGTTATTTCACATTACAATTGAGTTCTATCGGCCTTAAAGAACTTTCTCGCCGTGACACCGCATACAGGTTAAGAGCTACAATGGCTCTATTAGAGCATTTCTAATCATAACTTCCAATAGACGGTAATACTAAAGTCATACAGGGTATCTGTGTCGCAAATCACAGCGGTAACTGACCGCAACGGGGCCTGACAAGTTGACAAGTGGAGCGAGCGCTCGTAGCCTGCAGCTTGTCGGGTGTGCCTCAGGGGTCGCGCTGGGGCGCCGACTATTTATAGTACTATCGAGGCTGGAGGTATTTCCGCTTGAGTAGCCATGCATTGATGATGGAGATCGCTTTGTTTTGACAAGTCAGTAAGATGTGCACAGTATAGATAGCTAACATATCTTTTTAGGGTTCCGTATCCATCGTACGGGACCATGTTACTAAGCCTACGCCGTCTGTCTGTCTGTCTATCTATCCCGTCTGTCCGAGGGCTGTATCTCTTGAACCGTAATAGGTAGCCCGTTGAAATTTTCACAGAATATGTTTTATTATGGCCGATATAACAAATAATAAAAATAAGAAGAAGTAAAAAATTCGCAGTACGGGTGAATACGGGTTGACAGAGCCTTAATGCGATAAGATCTTTCGATATTCGCTTACAATATAGTATAATATATGTAGACATCGTATTTAGGTAACATAATAGGCTGTTTGTTTTGACAACAACAACCACTTGCAGTGGATTAAGTAATTTGTATCTGGATCAACACTGAAGCGTAAGTGTCTAACTAGGCTAATGTGATCACGGCCGAATGAGCAAATTTGCCTGTAATCAAATTAGCAGAGATGCTATCCCATCTTGTCTGATTGGTTAAGCACAGTCGTAAAGTGTATCCAATTATGGCATTATTGCACGTTGCTGTATGCCAGTTTTCGAAACTTGTGGGATGAGGTTACATACATTGGCAAATCTCATAATTTGACGGAAGAAAGATTTGATGAATTGCCGATTTGACGATATCAAATTTGGCAAATGTCTGAACACCCATACATACATACATAGCGTCACGCCTGTTTCCCGGTGGGGTAGGCAGAGACAACTGATCTCCACGTGCCACGATCCTGACACACCTCTGCCGCCTGTTCCACTCTCATAATGTTCTTCTACGCGCTTGGCCATTTTTGAGTACATGCCGGTCTGGTCCAGGTACGTGCGTCTAGGGCGAGACTTCCCGACTCTTCCACTCACATTGGGGTTTTGCGCCTAAAAGGCGGATGGAAGGTCTTGGCGTTGGACTCTCGGTCTCAAGGTCCGAGGTTCGATTCCGGCCAAAAAGTTTTTCTGACTTAAAACTTAGCGACCTTCACCTGCTGCTGAAAAATTTTTTTTGAACATGCCTAAACTAAATTTTTATGGAGAACGCATTTCTTTTCTTCGAATTTCTCCACCGTTATTTATTGGAATTACTTAGTTTTTGACACATATTAACCACGTGAAAGGACCGGTATGGTCTAAATATCAACCTGTATATAAGGTGTTTCGTTAGTCTTGTCAAAAATTTCGGGAGGGTTACATACGCACTCAAATAAACACTTAACGTAAGAAAAAAACATATGTTTAAGATCATTTTTTCTCCGAACAAAAAAATAAAATCAAATAAGTAGCTGTAAAAACCAATCATAGTGACCTTGTAACTTACAACAAACAGCTGTTCTGCGTTTGAACATAGTACGGTCATTAACCCCGTAAAATGCAAGTTACCTACTGTTACACACAGGTTAATGTTTAGGTAGCAAACATTTAAGCGGCGGGTGGCTGAATGGTTTGGGCATCGGCTTCTCATGCGGGAGGTCCGAGGTTCGAATCCGTCGGCGTGTACCAATGAGTTTTTTCTGACGAAAAAATTTACGTGCATACCTACACCCGCTGCTTCACCGTTCGGAACCGGTGTAAAACTGAGGGTCCCTTCCCTTGCCCCTTACTAGGTGGTAGGCTCAAATTGTAGCCGACTGGGTTGGTACCACCGTACTGGATGTAAGATGGCCGCATAGCTACCTCGGTTGTGTTCTCCTCTAGTCCAGTATAGCCAGCAATCCAGGGAAGTCTCCGGTATGGCACCTACCTTCTCGGAGGTGACATTGGCTAGTCAGAGCATGTGCTTTGGCCCCTCTGACTCAGCCACCCATACAGGATTACATAAAAAAAAAATGTTTGTTAAATTTCTCGAAAAGTAATACTAAAAAACATATAATGATTTTTGCGTAACGTGTTTATTTGAGTGTGTATGTAACCCTCCCGAAATTTTTGACATGACTAACGAAGCACCTTATATTATGTATATGTGTCACAGAGCAGTGAAGGCGCGCTAATTCGATGCTCTGTGATATGTATATTCCATACCACAGAGCATCAAATACCTACCGCGCGCGCCCCCTACTAGAGGCGCCCTAAGCGATAATATTTGAAACCCAAAAACTACACGCAGTGCTGCTAGCGCTTCGTATGTGTGTGTGTGTGTGTGCTAGTATTGACACTACACACAAAGACGAGCAAGTTAGGCACACGCACAAAACAAATGCACACGCACAACACACATATGTAAGTCATAGGCCACGCCCACAGGCTGCAACGGCGTTGTAGAGAAATCGCGCTCAGGGCGCCTCTAGGAGGGGTGGGCGCGCGCATTTGATGCTCTGTGTTCCATACGTATGAAATCTAGACAAAAATGTATGAAATCTAGACAAAAATGTATGAAATCTAGACAAAAATGTATGAAATCTAGACAAAAATGTATGAAATCTAGACAAAATTGTATGAAACTGGTGACACATGTTTGCATCCGGGCTTCCTTAAAAACTACGAAGAAAGCCTTATCGTGTCACACACAAATCAAACGTTTTGTTACATTCCGGCCCCGTCGCGCCCTCTCAATGTATTGTTTCGAAGTCCCCTCCTCACTCAGATATCAACATCAGCAAGAACAAAGGCAGAGGAACTCCGGCCTCGAGATGAGGAGGGGATCACAAGAGCTGATGTGATTAAAGCTGTCGCCGGCTGCGGCTCTGATTGCCGGGTTGTCGGAGGGGGGGTGCCGCGAGGAAGCGGGGAAGTGGGGTGTCCCAGGCTAGCGGGTGGATATCGCCAAGTAGCCAGGGGAATATTGAAGGGAAGGACATCTGAGATTCATGCGATGCTAATTTTTTAATATTTTTTTATGGAAACTAACACGGTTGGCTACATCACCTACAATACAACATCCATGATGTCAGCCCATAACACCGGCTGAACTTGGTGCCACGTCAGTGCTTCCCTTCGGTCGTGCCGGCTACACTGAACTGGGCGGAAAACACAAACTATTTACATTTAGCCGTTTCGACCGACCTTTCATTCAGTGCGGTGGTACCAACCCGGGCGGGATAAACCCTACCACCTAGTAATATAAGAATAGAATCATATCCCTTAGTCGCCTTTTACGACATACACGGGGAGAGATGCAGTGGGGCTATTCTTTTAAAGTACCGGCCCCACACGGTACACATCATTTCGTTTCATGTTCGCGAAACCAAACCAACCCGGCGGTAGTACCTCACCTACTACCTATTATTTTTACGCAACAGCATGTATGTGCATTAGCTTCAGAGCTTGCACAGTAAACTTCGCGCTGAAGCGAGACACTAAATACGGAGCGTGCCACAGTCAGGCCTCACGCACTCTATGTACTTGCGCGCGCTAACTACCTACCGCCCGACGGGCCGCCGGCGGCGGTCTGTTTCAGTGGAAATTCGTCAGCCGCGCGAAGTATACATAGACGCTCGCCCACGCAACTGCGCGCAGCTGCAAAGCAATAACCACTTTACACTCGATCGTTAAGGTACATTTTCGCACGCAGCAATTGGCGACGTGAACCAGTAGGCTATTAAAGCCCGAAGGTAGGAACATTTTCTATGGAATGATTTATCTGTTACGAAGTAACTATTAAGTAATCTGTGCCACAGTGCCGTTCCCCCGCTTGCCCCAAGCACAACCTTTCCTCGTACCTCACGTCAGCCTCGGTAGCTGAGTGGTGCGGTCGGTCGACTGGTGTTAAGCAACGCTGAGCGCGGTCAGTACTTGGATGTGTGACCGCTCGACCTTTGGAGGCTGACCGTGGTTCGGATTTTACGTAGAACTGTAGGTCCCTCCCCTTCTTACCTTACTAGGTGGTAGGGTTTATCCCGCCCGGGTTGCTACCACCGCACTGAATGAAACGTCGGTCGAAACGGCTATGTAAATAGTTCGTTTTTTCCGTCCAGTTCAGTGTAGCCGACATGAAATGAAGAGAAGCACTGACATGGCGCCTAGTTCACCCGGCGTTATGGGCTGACATCGCGGATGTTGTAGGTGATGTAGCCGACCGTGTCAGTTTCCATAAAAAAAACCTCAGTTGTCGTGATAAAAATTCATTGAATCTTTCTTATCGCTATCACAGAATATTTAATAGGTGTCGCTATATAAGACGACTTCTCTATATAAAATATAAACATATATAGCTCAGTGACTGAGTTGCCCGTACGACACCTGAAAGCCTTTGTCGTGCCTGCTGTTCCTTCACTCCTTCGCCCGGAGCGAACCAATAGAAGCCGATATTCGTTTGGTCGGTTAAGTAACTTGTTAGCTCAGTGGTAAGCGTGTGGGGTTCGCATTTTTTGGACCATGGGTTCGGATACCACAAATTTTTATTCTTTTTTAAGCAATGTTAGGGTGTTTAAATTTTTTTAGGGTGTTTAGTTTTTTTTATAACCACCTAAAAGCTTTATTTTCGGAAAGACAAACGTAACAAAAACGACATGCACCGCCTCAAAATTAGGTTAGGGTTAATATATAGAAGATGCGTCGCATTTTTTTTTAAACCACCAAAACATCATTAATTTTATCACTTCAAGGAGTGGTTCCGCAGGATCGCAGGAACAGCAGGCACGACAATGGCTTTCAGGTGGCGCACCGCTGAGTTGCGTGCGATACGAGTAAGTATTTCGATATTACGGAGCCGCAGAGTAATTTACTAGCGCTATTGTTCTTCTCTCTCGCTCGACTGCAGGTCGATAACCCGCTATAGAACAAAGAATGATAGATTCGTGCGGTTATGCGTGTTTGTGGTGTCATCGGTAAGGTGTCCGAAAACAGGAGATGCGGGAGCTCATGTTTAGGTTTAGGAAGCCATTACCACAGATTAAGTAATAGTTTTCTATTACGTCGTCTGTCTGTCTGTCTGTCTGTCCTACTGCTGTATCTTTAGAACCGTAATAGCTAGCCGAATGAAACTTTCACAGAATATGTGTTATTATTCCTTTATTTCACATTCTTAAAATTTTACATTAATTTTACATAATATTATACAAAAAAGTAATAAAAATACACAAAATTAATATAAAAATTAAAAATGGTAATACCGCCGGCGGCGGGAGACAAACCTCCAAGCACGCCGGCGGGTGGAGGCCGTGGCTACGGAGCTCTCCGGGACGACGCGAGGCAAGCTACGAGCGATAGGTGGTGGTACTAGACAAGTAGGCCACCACCACCCCCATCCCGGAGAGCTCCGTATCCTCCGGACTGCACGGCGACGTCGTCGCGCTGCTCTCTTAACGTCTTCTTCATCGCGCGCGCGTCGCCTCATGGGCGCACTGCACCACCGGTAGCGGGGGCACTAGACGGAACGTGAGGTCCCGATGACCCCAAGCTGGCCGATGGTGGACGTCGCCCTCACCGTAGATGTTGTGGCTTGGCCGACGTCAACGCTCCATGTTCGCCGTCGATGAACCGGCGGCGTGGAGCTGGGTGGTGAGGCGTGCGTGTGGTGTCCGAGAAGAAAGGCGGCTCTTGTGTCGGACGACCCGGGCGATGGGAGGCAAGGCGACGCGGTGAGCGGAGGCAGTGCTGCTGCGGGCAAGCGGTGGCGGCGGCGGCGTCGAAGTCGAGCGCAGCGGCGGCCGGCCGTCGCTGCAGAGCCTGCTCTCCATCACGCGTGTCGCGTCCCGGGTGGTCTGCAGCCGCTTCTGTCGTCAGGCATGTCGAGCTGGTGAAGTACCGGGGGCACCGAGCCGCGGCGGTGGTGATGCCGGCACGGTGCCTCTAACCGTGCGGGTCGCTGCGCCGCTGGAGAAGGGTCCGCGCGTGACGGAAGCTCGGTTGGGTCGTCCCAGGCAAGAAGTTTTTTAAAAATTTCCAAGAGAAAAATTTTCCGACATGTCGGTTTGACAGTCGCCTTTTTTCAGTCGGTTTTTCTTCTTTTCAGATTACTTTACATTAGCATTTCTCAATTCTCATACATTTGACAGGATTTATACATATCACACGCTGAATCCCGACAATCGGGGTAAGCAGAGTAATCGGTGTTGTGCTGCAAGATCTCTGGTAAATTACAGCACAACACCGACCACCACGTTTTGCAAAGTATTCGAACAAGATTCAATCGATCAAGCAGCAAGTAAGGCACGAAGACCCACCTGCTGCATAACTCGGTGGAAGTATCAAGCCAAGGTGAGAGGTGGCGAACCCGTCGCCCTTTAGCACGGCATCTTGTCCTTATCCCTTAGTCGCCTTTTACGACATGCACGGGGAGAGATGCAGAGGGGCTATTCTTTTTAAGTACCGGCCCCACACGGTGTGGTATTATGGCGGATATAACAACAAATAATTAAAAGACTAAATGTAAAAAATTAAGGGGTCCGCATACAAAAACGTATTTTTTTAAACTTTTTTTCGTCCATTTTATTCGGTGATTATATTATATCTATGCCTACTTATAAGTAGCTTTTACTTTATTGTTTAAATTCGTAGTTTTGCAATAAAACAATTTAAAAAACCTAATTTTCTCTTGAGTACTTTTTCGAATTTGCGAGCAGAAACCAAATAGTTTTTTAAAACTGCATGTTCAAGTACTACGTGACAGCGCGAAATACCCCTCCAAATCAGTCACGTGGTATTTGTACGCTCCCATATCACCTCTTGATCCTACCGACGACGTTCAAGCTGTAATCCCGCGACGGATGAAAAACCTCTTATTCTCTCATAACACGAATTACGCGCATAGAGAGAGAGTGAGAGAGCGGCCGGTGAATTATTCAAGATGGCGGGAATTCGTTCGCGCGGGAGATGAATTGGTTATGAGCTCGCGCGGGCGAAGAAGGGAAGGAAGGACGACGCCGCGCACCGCGCGCCACCCGCCACTGAATGAACGACGACGACGAGGGAGGGAGGCGATCGAAAAGAACTATTGTACAGGTTGGTGCAAAAGTAAAGCCATAGTTTCATTTAGCTAGAATTTTAACATTGGAAATGTTGAATGGATCGATTTTGCATTATACACAAAAATGCTTATAACTTTGTTGATATAAGGGTTACGAGGGTCAGCTCAATCGACGCAGAATTTATCGAGACGTATTCGTTGATATGAGATTTTGAAAATTTCGAAATATTTTTTTTTTGAAAAATCTAGAAAACCGAAAAAAATCGTGTAATTTTTTCGTAATTTTTTTTTAAGTTCCGGTTAAGAGTTAGAGCAAAAAGGGAAAAAGGCTCATCTTTTTTTGTATGGATACTGACACGGTTGGCTACATCACCTACAACATCCGTGATGTCAGCCCATAACACCGGGTGAACTTGGTGCCACGTCAGCCTTCCCTTCGGTCACCTAGATGCTGATAGCTCACCGCATGAATTGGGCTACTCGATCGTATTTTTGGTTTTGGTGTGCGACCTATGGGTGATGAGCAGCGCGACCCCAAAGTTCAGCAATTATTCGAAAATTTGCACATAGCTGGATTTGCGCCGGCGCGTGACCGCGATAAGGTGGAGTGAGGCCAGTACAGCTACCATAGGATTTCTGTCAAACTAACTGTAAGTGTTGTCGACTCATCCATCACGTACGATTTTGTTTGCGTTCGATTTGGTACCATGAGTTACATCGCTACCGCATCGAACAGGTATCGATCGTTCGATGGTTCTCGCGTTCGATCATAGACAACAATAACAACAACTTCGTGATCACATAATTTCATAGTGTGCATTGTGTACTAGTGTTTATGCTTCTTTTATGTGAGTTAAAGAAGCATAGCGCTAGTTTTTGTTTGACACGTAGAAACAAGCCATGCGGGTTGCCGGATTGCGTGGGCGGGCGTGCTATATACAAAGAGGATATAACCACCTATATATTGGTAATCTGTGCTTTAGAGTGAGCGGTTATCTACGAAGTACAAATAGTTTTGCCTGTTCGGGAGGAGACGAATAAATAAGAACAATCAAATCTATCGCGATGTCGGCACGACGCGACGACGCCAAACATCGATGCTGCAGTTCGAAATAATGGTGGCGTTCATGGAACTGTAAGTAGCACTCTGCATTGCTATTTATATTTCGAGGTTATATCGCAATTATTTCAATGTTCATTACGATTTGCGATTGTTTGCAGACACGGTGACTTGTGCAAACCCTGTGACGGTGCTCGGGGCAAGATGCGGACTCTGGCGCTGGGGGAGCAACTCACACGGCGGCAGCTCAACAGCAACGGCTCGGGCGACACCAGACGCACGCGATAGACCATTTTATGGGTATGATGAATGTGTTTAAAAAAATAAACATATAATGAAAAAAAAATTTGAGTTTTATTTTTGTTGGGTTTACTAAATAATGAAATTTTCCAAGATACATTTCCAATGCAGCCATTGTTGCGTACACGTGAAATCTGTTGATTTTTTTTTTAAAGAAAAATATTTTTTTTTTTTCGGAAACTGACACGGTTGGCTGAATCACCTACAGCATCCGCGATGTCAGCCCATAACACCGGGTGAACTACTCAGTGCCTCCCTCCATTTCATGTCGGCTACACTGAACTGGAAAGAAAACACGAATTATTTACATATCCGTTTCGACCGACGACGTTTCATTCAGTGCGGTGGTACCAACCAGGGCGGGTTGAACCTTACCACCGAGTAAGGTAATATAATACATACTTACATACATAGCGTCACGCCTGTATCCTGGTGGGGTAGGCAGAGACAACGGATCTCCACGTGCCACGATCCTGCCTGACACACCTCTGCCTCCTCTTCACTATAATAATATTCTTCATGCATGCTCGTCGGTTACGGGTACTACGCACTTGAGCCTTTTTGAGCGCATGCCCGATCTGGTCCAGATACGTGCGTCTAGTTAGGGCGACCTTACCCGACTCTTCCACCCACATTTGCTCCATAAATAAATTTCTCTCATCAGTCTCCTATAATAATAGACATACATAATAGACCTGTAAAATTATTCCTATTAGGTTTCGAATATGATACCCTTCAATATTTGAACTTCAAATGATGGCCTGCAGCGTCAATGCAAATTTGAGCCTTTTTTTAAGAATTTTCAAAACTTCCGGTTTTCTGAATTTCTTGTCGAATATTGGTTTTTAGGGTTTATTTAGGGCGAATTTGGTTTGTGGCTTATTCACGTAAACGAGCGACTTTCGGTGGTTTACGTGAAAAATCCAACTTAATAATAATGAGCGGGCTTAGTTACTTACTTTCTTCTTTTTAAATACGAATTTCACGCCAGCGGAGCCGCGGGCAAAAACTAGTGTATAAATCAATGCGTTTGCGACAGATTTGTATCTAAAGTGCCTGCATAAAATTGCAATGCTTGTAACTTCCTTACCTTTTTTGTTTTTGTGATATAATAAAATCCAACGTCTGCTTTCTGTCTGTCTGTCTGTCTGTCCGCTTATAACTCGAGAACCACTGAACCGATTTTAATAAAACAAAATTCTACGGATAGCTTGATTCTTCCCATCAACTATAGGCTACTTACTATCACGCTAAATAGCTTATGAGGTTAGCAGTGAAGTGAAATATGAGAGCGGGCGGAGCCGCGGGCACAGCTAGTATTTCAATAAATTATCATCACGTAGAGTTAAAATATTTTTAAATATTAGATTATGTACATAGTTAATTAAGTTTTATTTTCCGACTGCACTTTCACTTCAGTTGCAGGATGCATTAATGCTCTGAGCGGAATCCTGTCACTAGAGTCATACATGTGACTAGCTGTAAAGGAACATGAATATTTAAATTAAACATGAGTCAAGCGAAACTTCAAGACTCTTCGCTTCATCAACGTACATAGATCTATGAAGAGGCTAGAGGGGACTATATAAGCGGCGGGTGGCCGAGTGGTTTGGGCATCGGCTTCTCATGCGAGAGGTCCGCGGTTCGAATCCCGTCGGCGTGTACAAATGAGTTTTCCTGCTGCTCCACCGTTCGAAGCCGGTGTAAAACTGTAGGCCTCTTTTACTAGGTGGTAGGCTCAAATTGTAGCCGACTGGGTTGGTACCACCGTACTGGATGTAAGATGGCCGCATAGCAGCCTCGGTTGTGTTCTCCTCTAGTCCAGTATAGCCAGCAATCCAGGGAAGTCTCCAGTATGGCACCTATAGTATCTGCGCTCCAGTCTGAGAATAGCGGTCATTCACCCCTTCCTCTCAGCACGCACACATGCGCAGAGAGGCGTGTGTATCATAAATTATAACATAGTACAAACGGTCAGCGGCCGCCCGGCTACCACAATAAGCTAGCGACAGGCTCGATACGCAGAACATAGGGAAGTATCGCTTTCGCGCAAATACGAGTACATTGGTAGGAAGGGGTGAATGACCGCTATTCTCAGACTGGAGCGCAGATACTATACCTTCTCGGAGGTGATATTGGCTGGTCGGAGCATGCGCTTTAGCCCCTCCAACTCAGCCACCCATACCGGATAACATAAAAAAAGGCACGAATGCCCAAGTGCTGCATGACTCAGTGGAAGAACCGTGCCAAGGTGAGAAGTGGCTAACCTGTCGTCTTTTAACGCAGCATCTCGTCCTTATCCCCGAAAAGCCTTACATGCTACTTGATAGTTATCTTGTCCGAATACTTGGCTATTCGGAGCTGTGCTGTAATTTTTACCTTCCTTAAAGCACCTCCTTGCAGCACAACACCGATCACTCTGCTTACTTGGACTCTGCTTTCTTGATTGTTTGTATTTAAAAGCCATTTAAACTAGCATTGGAAATACATATTTCACATCATAAGATCCTACAATATGAAAAGCGCTCTTTTTCAAATTTCATTCCATATTATGCTTTTGGAAGTCGGTTGAAAAGTGCATCCTGATCCCAACACCACCACCGCTTCTAGTAATTATAAGTCTCTACGTCAGTCCGCGATCCGCGATCCCCAGTTTGTCACCAAGCGGACGCGGTCCACTAATTAACTTTCTGGAGAAACTTCGCCCCAGCCGCGTCCACACAGGGTCAAGTAGTGTTTCTTTCGGATACTTTCTTTCCGAAGTGTCCCGCGATCTAGAACCACTGCAACTGCGCAGGGATGTCGGCTCCCTAAATGTGTTCTATCGCTTATTCCATGGGGAGTACTCGGAGAAGCTGTTTAAAGCGATCCCGCCGTCCCCTTTCCACCTCCGCACCACGCGCACTGGGCAGGGATTGCATCCCTACACGCTGGACTTACCGCGGATGCGCATCCATCGGTTCTGCAGATCTTTCCTCTACAGAACCGGTTAACTCTGGAACGCTCTCCCTGCCCATATATTTCCCCTCAAGTACAGTCTCGGGTCCTTCAAGAGGGGCGTGAATAGGCACCAGTCAGGCCGGCATGGCATTCGCAACCCCCGCATACGACACCTTATGGGTGGCTCGGGGCCATGTCGCGCTGTCAAAAAAAAAAACTTCTCAGGTGGTGCGCTGTATCCCCAGAATCGGGGAAAGTAGATTAGTCCGTGTTGCGTGCTGCAAGTACTCTTGTAAATGACATCACTACACCGACAACCACATTTGGCAAAGTATTAAAGGACATTTAGATCAATTTCCGGCTTTCCCCAAAATCTCTCGCGAATTGTCTGCAACTAAAACTCATCTCGTGTGGAAGTTGGTGTAAGCTTACGTACGACCGTCCCGTCCGCACAAAAGCGCATTGGGTTTTGGTGATAACTTTTGCTTTATGAATCCTCTCAAGTTTTGATTTAATAACTTTTCCGCCTCGCTCGACATGATTAAACTCTCCCCCTCGAGTGCCGCATAAGCTGTCGTCGATATACTTGGAACTAGACTGTACAAGTATTATGTGTACTTGAGGACTTATCAATATATTAGCTTTTGCCCGCGGCTTCGCTCGCGTGAAATTCGTATTTAAAAAAGAAGAAAGTAAGTAAGCCCGCTACCGTACCTTTATTTCGGCGCGCGGAACAATTCGGTTTGTATGTGAGCCACATCTTAGCGTAACCGAAACTGAATTTTATTTAGCCTAACCTGTGTCGCGTTTAGTTAAATGTGCTTGTAGAAAGTTTCATCGAATTCGGATGATCGGTTTAAGAGTTATGCAGGAACATACATACGAACATACGGAAACGATTTTAGTATCATACATAAAGTCTACAAACGCAGTATTTCATAAAACAAAGTAACTTACTCCATGATGATCCCTTACAGATTTATTATTAGTATTGATTGATTGATTGATAGTTGTTTTAAATAATTACATTCTGTAAATAATAAAATAAAGCCAAATATAAACAAAACACATATTAAATAGTAACAAAATGATATATCATTATCCCACTAAACATTGTAGGCCGCGAAAACCGCAAAACTCCAGTCCCGCTCCCGCGAGCGTCACGCACCTTACTCCGGCTTTATATTGCTCCAATGATGCCATTCATTTATTTAATCCGCATATTCCCATTCCGGGCACGTTTCGGGACCACATAATTATAATCTAGGTGCCGGGAACATTCCAGGGCTCGTAAACTCGCTGGCGTAATTAGAAGCGATCATTGCTGGTGACTCTCGCGATACTATCGCGCGAAGACGCCATTTCTTCGCATTGCTTGCTTTAGTTAGGCGCTTTAGTTAGTTAGGTTAATTGGCGACTGCAAATTGTTGGGAGGGGAGCGCAGACAGTGCGAAGTCGCGATGATTGCTTGGTAAATTGTTATTTTAATGCTGCAACAGTGGCAGGACACGCGACAGATAGCCCCAACAATAGGCGTGCATTGGGGGGTTTTAGGGGTTCAAATCGTCGAAACAAAAAATTGTTTGCACACTAATACGAACGCACTCCTTGCCTATCTATTTTCTCCTAAGTACAGCCTGGAGCTTATCAAAAGCGGCGTGAAAAGGCTCCTGTCAGGCCGGCATGGCATTCGCAATCCCCGTGCATCACATAATGTCCATGGACATCGTTAAACACCTACTTGTAGGTGAAACGATGCGACATTTCGTGCTATCCATAAAAAAAAAACATGGGATGCAATGGTTCGACCACCTGGAATAATTTCTAGGCTCGCTCCAGTATTGGAATTTCCTTTCACCAAATCTGAACCAGGTGGGGCAGGTACGTTAAAAGAATAGCCCCCACTGCATCTCTCCCCGTGTACGTCGTAAAAGGTGACTAAGGGATATGACTCCCTTCTTATATTACTAGGTGGTAGGGTTTAACCCGCCCGGGTTGGTACCACCGCACTTAATGAAAGGTCGGTCGAAACGGCTATGTAAATAGTCTGTGTTTTCCGTCCAGTTCAGTGTAGCCGGCACGACCGAAGGGAAGCACTGAAGTGGCACCAAGTTCATCAGGTGTTATGGGCTGACATTACGGATGTTGTAGGTGATGTAGCCAACCGTGTCAGTTAAAAAAATAATAATATTAGTGTTTCCAAATAAAATTCACAGATCTCGTGCATTACATGACCTTCGAGGTACATTGAAAATGAACTCAACAAAATATAAAAAAAGTATTAAATTTATATATTTTTATTAGTTTTCATAAACACAATAAGGTTAAAAAATGTAAACTAAAATTTAGACAGAAAAAGAGATAAGCTTGACATTATGTCTAACTAAAGTAGATAACAAATAAATAAATATCAAATATAAAAATATAATATAGGTTAGGTTAGTAGATGCATCTACTAACCTAACCTATATACTTGCGAAGACAAATCCAACGTGCCCAAACACGATGAGCTTATCATTTTTTTTTATCTTGTAGCCCTAACCGATACGCGTCTTTTGAGCCCTCAACCACTCGCGTAGCCCCAAAACTCGCGACACCAGGACGATTTTATTAATAAAGGCAGCGAAGTGAAATCGCTGCCTTTATTAATCAATTTTTTTCGTGTCTCTAGGTTTTGAAAGTTAAGCAAAATGAATCATACGAGTTGGGTATGGGAATCCCATTAAAAGCCAGTGTTAAACTTTAAAAGAAAATTGCTTAATTATGTAGATGAATTATTAAATATTTTACAGTCAATATCACAGCTCTCACCTAAAAATTTTAACTTATAAATTTTTAATTTTTTCCAAAAATAAAAAAAATGGTCTCCAGATATCGAGTCAATCTAGAAGATAGAAATATAAAACTTATAAATTTTTAATAATAAGTTGGTCAAAAAGTGCCCTTTCTAAACGCCATAAAAAGGACCCTTTTTAGATTTTTTTTTTTCGAGTTTTTCAAATTAATTTTCATCATTATGTAGCCCTTATCAATACGCACCTTTTGACACCCTAATCATTCACGTAGCTTCAAAACTCACGACACCAGGGCAATGTCGCACTTTCGCTGGAAATGGGGCCTATACAGAAGCGATCGAATAAACATTTTCAATGTTAATACAAATAAACAAATTCCCAAAAGAACACTGCACCAGACACAACCACAGTTAATTACGAGTATCAGCCGTTCTGTTTCTAGTTACATGTTTTAGTGTGGTCTCGAATGTTATTATGGGTCGTAACCGCCACTATGACGCCCTTGCGGCTAATTAACACCTTCTTCAGGGTACCACGATGACGCACGCTATTATGTTCGTGGGAAATTCGCAGTCGGTGACAGGATGTGGCAATTATGCAGTAGGATTGCTGAGAAAAGAAATTGTCCTTTTTAGGGTTCCGTATCCGTCGTACGGGATCCTATTACTAAACCTACGTCGTCTGTCTGCCTGTCTGTCTGTCTGAGGGCTGTATCTCTTGAACCGTAATAGGTAGCCCGTTGAAATTTTCACAGAGTATGTGTTATTATTGCCGATATAACAACAAATAATACAAATCCCCAGGGTCCCCATACAAGAAACTAAAAAAGTGTATGCGCGTCATCTACCGAAACAGTACCTATGAAGCATTTTAACTGATCATGAATTTTAACTAACATGAAGCGTTTCATAAAACACGCCATAGATGGCGTGAGTGGCGCTGACCGTGACATGGCGATACGGAACCCTCGGTGCGCGAGTTCGACTCGCACTTGGCCGGTTTTTAGGGATCCGTACCTCGAAAGAGGAAAAAAAAACGCTTATAGGATCACTCTTGTGTCTTGTCTGTCTGTCTGTCCGTCTGTCATAGCTTATTTTCTCCGAATGGACGAAATTTGTTTTATTTGGAATTTGGTAAAGTTTCATGACCCAATCAAATCACGGACGTATAGCGTAAATGAACGGATTTCGATTTTGGAGGCTGAAACTACTGAGGCTAAAATTTAGAAAAAATTGGGACTATAGGGCCTCTCTTAAGCTGCGTATCCACTAGAGGCAGACTCGGGCGAGGCAGCCGCTCGACCCGAGGCCGCACAAGTGGAGACGCTGCCTCAACCTGAGGCACGCCGCCCCATGAGGCAAATTCGTCGCCTCGGGCCGAGCCATATTTTGTCGGTTTTTTGACGCGCTCAAAGGAGCCTCAGACCAAGGCGTGCACTTGGTCTACGCCTCACCTTGATCCGCAACGTGCCTCGAGACTATGCCTCAGAGTGAGCACCCTCAGTTTGCTTCAAGTCGAGGCTACGCGGCCTGAGGATGCTCTAATGGATACGCAGCTTTATAATTTACAGGAAACCTAAACGAAAATCTTAAGTCTTTTTTATGTAATCCGGTGTGGGTGGCTGAGTCGGAGGGGCCAAAGCGCATGCTCCGACCAGCCAATATCACCTCCGATAAGGTAGGTGCCATACCGGAGACTTCCCTGGATTGCTGGCTATACTGAACTATAGAGAACACAGCCGAGGCTGCTATGCGGCCATCTTACATCCAGTACGGTGGTAACAACCCAGTCGGCTACAATTTGAGCCTACCAACTAGCAAGGGGCAAGGGAAGGGACCTACAGTTTTACACCGGTTCCGAATGGTGAAGCAGCAGGTCTTGGTATGCACGTAATTTTTTTCATTAGAAAAAACTCATTGGTACACGCCGACCGGATTCGAACCTCGCACCTCTCGCATGAGAAGCCGATGCTCAAACCTTATTAAAGAAACCTTAAAATTAAAAAAACCTTAAAGTTCTCACGGAAAACCCTATTATCTTCCACGTACTGAAAATCTGTATCAACTATCTACGTCATACGAATAACCTTTGGCAGCTTGTGATGCTTCGGACAGACGCCCAACAAAGTATTTCTCATCATTTCTCATCTCGGTCACTTCGCAGTTTCCAAGTGATCGTTACTACCAAAAGGTTACTAGCCTTTCGGTCGTAACACCCGCTTCACTAGCGTCACCAGAGGGTGTTTGCTGCCCCCATTATAAGACCTCCTAGACGGCATAATTGTCGTCATAAACGCGGCCAACGTTCGCAAGCCTCGTTTTAACGTGTCGTATTCTCAAGCCTACCATTCACACGCGCGGCTGTACGTCGGATTTGTTGGTGGCGACAAATCGCCGGACCAAATGCTCGCCGAGCGCGTCGTCGAGACGCGAGCAGCGCCGCGCCGAGACAAAATAGTACGAGACCGCACTGCAAAAAACCAATGACATCGAGTACCTCTAACGTCCTATCCTAACGTCAACATCGGTGACGCTGACGGCAGGAAGTTAGAGAATACGGCCACAGAATGAGATCAGTTTGTGGTGGTTTAGAATAGGATAGGTCTCTTAGGGTCGAACCACACGCAGCGTATGTTGCGCCGCGCATTAGCGTAAAGTGCGTCGCGCAACGTACGCTCAATGTGGCCCTACCCGCTCAAAATGCGCCAAGTATATCTTTGCAAATGATGGCTCAAGATGCGCGTGCGAGGAAGCACTCTACGCGAGGCTCTACGTACTTGCGCGTAGTGTGAACGGCGTTTAGAAATTCTATGAAACGCAATGTAGGCGCGTAACGCGACGTAAAATGCGTCGCGCAACATACGCTGCGTTTGGTTCGACCCTTAAATCTACAGGGTTGCCTGCGCAAATCCTGGCGCGTTTTGTGTAGAACGTAATTAAAAGTGTAATATCGCGGCTCGGCGCGAATTCAGGTCGCGGCTCGGCGCGGGTGCGTCTCGCGGCTCGGCGCGCGTTCGGCTCGCGGCTCGGCGCGCATTCGGGTCGCGGCTCGGCGCGGGTGCGTCTCGCGGCTCGGCGCGGGTGCGTCTCGCGGCTCGGCGCGGGTGCGTCTCGCGGCTCGGCGCGCGTTCGGCTCGCGGCTCGGCGCGCATTCGGGTCGCGGCTCGGCGCGGGTGCGTCTCGCGGCTCGGCGCGGGTGCGTCTCGCGGCTCGGCGCGCGTTCGGCTCGCGGCTCGGCGCGCATTCGGGTCGCGGCTCGGCGCGGGTGCGTCTCGCGGCTCGGCGCGGGTGCGTCTCGCGGCTCGGCGCGGGTGCGTCTCGCGGCTCGGCGCGCATTCGGCTCGCGGCTCGGCGCGCAATCGGTTCGCGGCTCGGCGCGGGTGCGTCTAGCGGCTCGGCGCGGGTGCGTCTCGCGGCTCGGCGCGGGTGCGTCTCGCGGCTCGGCGCGCGTTCGGCTCGCGGCTCGGCGCGCATTCGGTTCGCGGCTCGGCGCGGGTGCGGATCGACATGGGGCTGCTCGCGTAATGAATGTCTGCCTTCAGACGTGATAGGTCACAGATACTAGTATGTAAGTAAGTAGCTTTGTGAAGTGTCCCTGCACGCGAGCGACTCCCCTCCCAGCATTAGTTGGCGACAATGTGAGATCGCCATTGTTTCTCGCCGGGAAGTGCGATGGTAATCTGCCGGAGTTGCGTCACACGACAGAACGGGCGGCCAGGTGCTCTAGTTCGCTTCTAAAAGGCGCGGGCGGGACGTTGGCGAAGAGATTCTGAGACGGGTTTTGCGACGTTTTTCACCGAGCAGCGTTGCGAGTAGGGTTGCCAGGTGCCCGGGATTTCCGGGATTTTCCGGGCTAGGCTCCAATGGCCCGTGTCCCGGGCGAAGGATCATTTTGTCCCGGAGAGTGCATTTTGTCCCGGGAAGAAAAATATGTTTGTACATACGACTTGACGTCGCTCGCGCAAAGAAGCCGGCGAACAGAAGTCCAGATGCTGATAAATCACTCAAATTAGCAGCACACAAGAAATATGAACCATTAATGTAAACCAAAATGTAAACCAAATATGAACCATTAATGTAATTGTACCGTGTGGGGCCGGCACTTAAAAAGAATAGCCCCACTGCATCTCTACCCATGCATGTCGTAAAAGGCGACTAAGGGATAAGAACAAGATGCCGTGCTAAAGGGCGACAGGCTCGCCACCTCTCACCTTGGGACGGTACTTCCACCGAGTCATGCAGCAGGTGGGTTTTCGTGCCTTACTTGCTGCTTGATCGATTGAATCTTGTTCGAATACTGTGCGAAACGTGGTGGTCGGTGTTGTGCTGTAATTTACCAGAGTTCTTGCAGCACAACACTGATTACTCTGCTTACCCCGTTTTTCGGGATTCAGCGTGTGTGATATGTATGTATGTATGTATGTAATGTAAAGGAAGGTTCTATTTTCATTTTAGTGTAGTGTTGCTTATTGAAGTTGTTCACTATAAAAAATGCTAAAAGATCGCCAAACAATTTATAACAGAAAAATATTGGTATTTCATTTCTTCGCCTTATTTATGAAGGACTGCAGGTAGTATGTCCCGGGAAGGCTAACATCAGATCTGGCAAGCCTAGTTGTGAGCGGGGGCGCAGTCGGTCGTGCTTGCAAAACGAACGAAGCGGTATTGAGGATTGTTTCTAATTGTAAGTACATTTTGTAGGTATATTAGCTGAGAGAGTGCAGCTGTCCCTCTTGCGTTGCTGGTAGGGTTGCCAGATGTCCTATATTTTAAACGACATCCTCTATTTCAGGCCTAAAAATGGTTCTTGTCCTCTATTTTGAAATCGAAAACAGAGGACAATAATTCGTCCTTTATTTTGAAAATTGCAAAATGAATGCAGGCGTAGCAGCCTGTTGTGTCGCTCGCGCCCGCGCTTAAGTAATCTGTGCCCGCGCTAGGTCGCGCGCGGGACACCGCGGCGGCGCGCGAGGAAGGAAGGAAAGGAAGCGGAGGAAAAACGAAGAAGCTCTTAAAGCTGCCAAAATGAATACCGAGTATTCTGTAAAGAAGTAATTTTGGATTTGATCTTTTTTCTAATAAATGTAATTAATTCCATAACACAACAGATCATTTTATTGAAAACAACAACGTGATCACCTTTATTTTGAAAATTGCAAAATGAAGGTGGCGGTCGGTGTTGTGCTGTAATTTACCAGAGTTCTTGCAGCACAACACCGATTACTCTACTTGCCCCGATTGTCGGGATTCAGCGTGTGTGATATGTATGTATGTATGTCATACTCTAAAACAGAACTCTAAAACACAAAACGGGAGCTGGCAACACTCGTTGGTGGAGAGTGCACGCGGCGGACAGAGACAGCCAAATACCTAACATGTTGTCACGTGACGTAACTAATCTGTCTGTCTCTTAAGGGTCTACGTCCCTAAATTGTGCCTCTCACTCTAACAATGCGCGTTTTATTTTATGATGAAGAAATTATACAACTTATAAAAAAATCCTCCATCTGGGAGAAACATGCATGATAAAATTAATAATGTTTTTCAATAAAAATATTTGGTACTCCACATATAATAATAAAAAAAAACTAAATCTTAATAAACTTTTAGTATTTTTTGACGTGATAACGTCACGTCTTATAAATTGATGAACACCGGCTGCACGCACGATAAAGTGTCACGTTCCATTTGAGCCTGTGTGTGCAAGCGAGAGCGCGTAACAAGCGATAGAGAGGCACAATCGGCCCAAGCGTCTGCTTGTACACATTTATCTCTCTGGTTCATGACGTTATCACGTAAAACTATCGTCCGTAAACCGACTTTACAGACAACTAATTTTTTTCAATTATTATATGTGGAGTACCAAATTTTTTATTGAAAAACATTAATAATTTTATCATGCATGTTTCTCCCAGAGGATTTTTTTATAGGTTGTATAATTTCTTCATAATAAAATAAAATATATGAAAAACGCGCATTGTTAGAGTGAGAGGCACAATTAAGGGAGGTAGACCCTTAACGCAGCCGCTACGGTCGACCTTCATTAATTGCGTGCCAATTTTGAGGCTTCAAAAGTGCCCACTTCTTGCACAATGAGATCCGTGTCAACGACTCGTATCATGTAAAGCACCTCAAAGACAACACATTAAGCCGAGTAATAAACTCGGAACAATGCGGGTGAGCAGAGGCAGTAGACTGGTCTTCCTTCCCACGACCGACTGAACCCCGGCGATCATTAATCTACATACAGAACCGCCCCCGGTTATTTCATGTTTTTAGTTATTTAAAAGCCCTTGCAAGCCGTGCACATTTTATAACAATTTTTTATATATATACTAGCTGTGCCCGCTGCTCCGCCCGCTCTCATATTTCACTTCACTGCTAACCTCATAAGCTATTTAGCGTGATAGTAAGTAGCCTATAGTTGATGGGAAGAATCAAGCTATCCGTAGAATTTTGTTTTATTAAAATCGGTTCAGTGGTTCTCGAGTTATAAGCGGACAGACAGACTATCAGACAGACAGAAAGCAGACGTTGGATTTTATTATAGGTAATTTTGTTTTATTAAAATCGGTTCAGTGGTTCTCGAGTTATAAGCGGACAGACAGACACTCAGACAGACAGAAAGCAGACGTTGGATTTTATTATAGGTAAGGATTTTTACTTAAATGTATCGGGGAACCGCTAAGTAAATTCCCGCGCAGCTCTGAGTTTTTAAGTAAACGGAAATTGTTTTAGACTTTTTAAGGGTCGGGGTTTTTAAAATTTGTAATTTAACTTTTATTTCAAGCTTTTTTAAAAAAAACCGCATGCAAGTCGGTCCACTTTTTAAGATGATAATTTTTTGTATTACTTAATTCCTTGATTATTTGATCCTAGCTAACAACCATCTAGTTTAAAACCAGCTTTCCAATAAAAAAAAACCGCATCCAAATCGGTCCATCCGTTTGGGAGCTAAGATGCCACAGGACAGACACACCACACCCATACACACACACGTTAAACTTATAGTTATAACACCCCTCTTTTTTCGACGGGGATTAAAAATAGAAGCAACATAAGATTTTAAACAGCTATACTTGACAACATTATTCTGAATAGTCGGATAAAAACTATATATAATTATTATTCTACAGTACAATGTTGAAATAATAAAAAAATATTTTAATTGTTTTTTCATTTTTTTAAGTAGCTTAATTGAATATGCTTTATTGCTCCAGTAAACATAGAAATATCAGCCTATAATAATATTAAAGAAAATTTAAAATATATTACTTTAACATAAAATAGAAACATAATAAATAAAGTAAAGTAACCCTACCTATAAATAAAAATATTAATTAATAAATTAATTTTAAATTGAAATTAATAAAATTATAAGAAAATCTATGAAATAATATATTAAAAATCCCACGTGTATAAATAATCTTAATAAAATAATTAAATTTGAACAATTTATAAAAACCAATAAAATTAACAGGGTCAACTAATCACAATATTTAAATTCCAATATAGATAAATATCAGTTTAAATTAAAATTAAACCCGCATGTTTATTATTATGGACTGTTACGTCTGAAGGCGTGCACTCGGGCAATTTTGCAGCGAAATCAATAACAAGAGATAATGAACCGTTTTGGTTCGTTTCGCTTTCTCTCTTGTTTCGACATTTTGCGTATACTGGGAGGTGCGTGCGTGTTGCCCTGTTGCGTGACTAGCGCACGTCACGGAAGGAAGTGGATGGTTCTAAAATTAGATCGGGCTAAGACGTTAAGGGGATACCCATAGCTGGCTGCTTTGCATAGAAAAAGATCGTAAGTCAGTGTTGTTTTTTAATGTTAAAAAATTAATGTTAATAAAATTTAAAAATCTACAACAATGGAGTTCTGTGCTTGTGGATTAGTTATTTATCAGTGCAATAAAAAAAAATTTTTATTAATTCACTTTTGCGTCAGATTAAAAAAATGATTTAATTTCGATTTTCATTCGAGTATTCATGTTCCTCCATAACTCTTAAACCGATCATCCAAGTTCGATTAAACTTAGTACAAAAACATTTAACTATACGAGACACAGGATAGGCTAAATAAAATTCAGTCCCGGCTACGCTAATATGTGGCTCATATACAAACCGAATTGTTCCGCGCGCCGAAATAAAGGGCATACTTACTTTCCTCTTTTTAAATACAAATTTAACGTGAGCGAAGCCGCGTGCAAAAGCTATTATTCAATAAAATACATCAATCCAATATATCAAATAAATATTAATACCGGCCATAAACCATTATGCTCTGCCAGAGTTTAACACACATGATGAGGCAATATGAAGTTCCGCACATTCATTATTTCATTAAGCACCATTCTGATTTATGGCGCGCGCGCAAAATTAATATCGCCCCATCGGAATCGCGTAAAAATTTTATTCAGCAACATTTTTATTACTACTCATCTCCATTCACTGATCATGTAGGGCGGGGCCGTACAGCATACCTTATTAGCGTGCTAATATATTCCCCTGGCGTGAAACAACGGTACTAAGTACAGCCAGAGGAGTACGGCGGGCGTTTGGGATATCAATGGTTGGTTTGTCTTTAAATAAACTATTCTTATTTAAATGTTTACGTTTATTCTTCGGCCATAATAAATAACACATATTCCGTGAAAAATTAAACGGCTACGAATTTAATAGCCTAACTATTGTGTTATTTGGTCACTGGTAGTCAATTAAGTCAATTGATAAATTATAGTGCGGATCACTGGTGATGAGATTTAGTGGTCCCATCTGTCTACTGGAGGTCACTTGGGAGAATTGTTTTCCAAATTCACCACCAGTGATGAAGTGGGAAATATTTCGTCTCAACTGACCACCGGTGGTGAGATTTAGTGGTCAGATGGTCCGGAGCCTAATGTTTCACGTCGCCAATCGCTGCGTGCGAAAATGTATCTAACCAATCGAGTGTAAAGTGATTATTGCCTTGCAGCTGCGCGCAGTAGCGTGAGCGCGTGTAGGTATGCTCCGCGCGGCTGTCGAATTTTCACTGATTAGGCTCGCCGGCGGCCCGCCAGGCGGTAGGTAGTTAGCGCGCGCAAGTGCATAGAGTGCGTGAGGCCTGACCATGGCTGTATCGCTATACAATCATCCGCTATCGTACCCGATAAGATCCGACAGTAGCAGCATCTAGATGCAAGAGGCTATTATCTCGTGAAAGCGACGACGACGGTTGAGCCCTGCGACTAACGGCCGCTATTTCTAGAGCACAGCCACGCCCACCGGGCGATTGTTACACCGCTGCTACATCATTCATAACGAGAGCGAAATTGCGACTGAAAACTACCGCTTGGAGGTGAGAAAGGGGATACAGGAAAATCGCGCTCGACGTTGCATATTCGAACCGAAAGCGCGTTGAAGTTGTCAGCCTCGGTATAGTGCTGTACATAGTACTTAGTACAACATATTAAAAATAAAATACTATAAAATATGTCTATTAAAATGCGCCTTCTCCATTTATAATTCTAATCAGGGTCACTCCGTTAAATCACTGTCATAGCGCACTTCCAATTTAATGATCGTTTGTATGTTTTTCTTATTTATGTAATTCATTCATTATGGATCTTGCTGCGAATAGTAATCGACTCATTATCACTCAGATTCCATCGGCTGGATGGTTACCGACAGACTTACAAGACATCGGACGCGGATACAGGCGGGCGTGCTACATTTTGTACCAGATGCAGCCGAGCGGACAAGCAGGTGAGGCCGACGACGACGACGGCCCGCCATATTGAATGATGCTGTGAATGGAATTAATAATCTCTTCTAAAATCACCTTTTCAAGAAGATCTGATGAAACATTAACCTACTTAACCGATAGATAAACAGTTACAAACAAGTTTAGCCATCAGAAAGCATCAGTAAGTAGGTGGTACGTATGTTGAGTTTTTGGCCCAATTTTCTTAAAAAGTATATATATATAAATAATTACAAGACGGAGTTGTGTCAGTACATCACCGTAAATATAATGTAGAATACGTCAATAAATCAAAGAAAATGAAATTCCGTCTCCGCAACCGTCAGCGCCACGTAATTATGCCAAAATTTAACTATACTTTATTTCATACGTCATTTCCGTTTCTAGAATCTCGCTTATGCCACCCTTCATTTTACCTTGAAATCTAAGTCGTAGGTACACTTCGTCAAAATAACGATTTCAAGAAAAGTAAGAGAGAGTGGCAAATGCCAATTCTCAAGTGGTCACTCTGAAGAAAAAAACGTGGGAAGTAATTTGGCAAGTTATGAACTTGCTACGATACTTAGAAACTCTGCAATTTGAAGTAAAAGAAACTACATTTCGTACATGTTCGAAAATAATATAAAACATAACGATACTTCAGATAATGTACGAGAGCCAAAGCACGCAAAGTAAAACACATTTCTGCATGATGGCGACATTGTAACGTTAAATTGTATCGTGATATAGTAATTGCGTTTAAATATCACTGCTTTAATACAGAACCTTAAAAGTCAGATAATAAGGATTAAAATTGCTCAACAAGTTAATTTCACTGAGCCGGCACTACAATAGCCGCTTCGCCGTAAGCAACCGCAACACCTGGCATTGACAACTCCGGAGCGGACATACTAAAACAACCGCATCGACAAACTCCACCAGATCGTTAACAAGTTTTTGTCCGTCCACATTCCCGCACGCGAGTAAAATTCTCTTTCGAAAACCAACGGCGCGCACGCTCCGAGACAATGATATAATGGCTTCTCTCTGTGATATCAAGCGGTCCCTAATAGCGCCCTGTGGTGCTTTCTCCCATTCTATAATTACCTTCCAATATCGCCAATTACTTCTCGGCTACCACAATGGAGGTTCGTTCAAACACAAACTGCACTAACATGTTTTCTTTGTCGGTTTTCTGGTCACGAAATTTCAATTTTGTAACGAAAGATACATTCCCGAATTTTAGGGTGTGGTTGTGATCCGAGTACTTCCAGGTATGGAATAATGTTATAGTGGTAAGAGTTCGTTGTTGTAAAGAGGTTAATTCTAAGAAGGTTAAAATGCGATTGTTTGTTGTATAATTTCATCCATAGGTAGGTAAACTAGGTTTACCTACCTATGGATGAAATTATACATCAAACTTGGATACGCCGAAAATTCAGCCAGTACCCTAATCACGAGATTTAACCTACTACGCTACGCCGTGTTCTCCGCATCATTTTGTATGGAGAAACGGAGCAGCGCCTCTAGTGATAGATTTGCGAACTTCGTTTATCCATACAAAATGATGCGAAGAACACGGCGTAGCGTAGTAGGTTAAATCTCGTGATTAGGGTACAGTTCTATTTCAATGCGAAGAAGAACTGAGAACATCGTCAAGTGCAAAAACTCTTTCGTGCTTTAAATCAATCTCGCATTTACATCTGCACCTGTCAAAGAGGGGCGGAATCGAGGTCGTGCGAAAGTGAATCCGCATAAACTTTCGGTATCTTTTTTCGATTCCGTGTCAGAGTCACCTGTGTACCGTTAACGGAGAAATTCTCCGCCGCTGCCGCAAACACCACTTTAATCATTTAAATGGGTAAGTGTCATATTGGACTTTGAACAGTTGTGCGTTTCATGCTCGCTTGGTCATGCTCTTGGGCATAGAATTCCGTGTGTTTGCCAGTTATGCTAGATGCTCGATGATATCTAATTAGCACATCTAGAGATAGAGGTATTACTAATTATTCCAAAATGTAATTTTTATCTGCAATCGTACAAAAGAGTCAAATTATCTAGATTCGCGATTTTGTGGCCGACTTGTGAGTTTCGCAACGAAGCCCTTTGTTTAGCCTAATGGAACAGATCTTAGTTTCTTGTGCTGCAATCTCGCCTCGGCAATTACAGTAGGGGGAGCGTCGTCGTTCAAGTTGGGCTGTATTTAAGCTCTGCCAGACAAGCTTCCGGAGGCATTACTGCAAGGAAACTCAAACAGCGACGCCACACAGTAACCCGAGCCGTTCCGCCGTCCCGCGGTCCCATTCTCCCATCCCACCCCGTTCCACCACGTCGCCGCTGTCCGTATTCGAGTGGAATCGTTTCGGGATCGATTAAGCTCGCCGACATTTCTGCAAACATGCCAAATACACTGACCGACCAAATAAAGTCGGTACCGACCGAGCACAGACGCAGTTGCCGTATAAATATAGGTCACCTAGTAGTCAGCACAGTATTAGCCAGCTCAAAAATACTCCTACGCCATTGTTTGTAAATGGCACACCATTCTATTAACATTAACGTTCTCGGAAAAGTAGCTATATGGGGTAGTATATATTCAACGTTAGTAAAACTCAGTGCTGCGCATTATCTGCTAAGGTCGATCCCTTTCCTTTCCAAGCTAGTTTCCAAGGCAGCGTCGTACCTGTCGCGGAACACCTGGACCTCCTGGGCACCACTATTTCCAAAGACATGGATTTCCGGCAACTAATCGAGTCTAAGGCCAAAACTGCATCCAGAAAATTGGGAATATTTTTCCGCAATCGGCGGTTCTTCTCACCGGCACAACTATTCCTGTTGTACAAAACACAGATTAGGCCGGTGATGGAGTACTGCAGTCACATCTGGGAGGGTAGTCCCCATTATCTGCTAGCATCCTTGGACTCGATACAGCGCCGAGCCATCCGTCTTGTTGGTGACCCGAAACTTACAGATGGTCTGGAGTCCCTGAGTCACAGACGATTTGTGGGTTCGCTTAGTCTGTTTTACAGATACTATCACGGACGCTGCTCTGCGGAACTAGCATCCCTTATTCCCTGCCACCCGTCCTATCTCCGCATGACTCGTCGCAGAGAGACTCAGCACCCTTTTGTCGTTGACATTGGGCTTTTGAGAACGTGAATTCCGTGTTTTCCGTCCAGTTTAGTGTAGCCGACATGAAATGAAGGGAAGCACTGACATGGCACCTAGTTCACCCTGTGTTATGGGCTGACATCACGGATGTTGTAGGTGATGTAGCCAACCGTGTCAGGTTCCATAAAAAAAAAAAAAAAAACCCATCGGTTCTCTAAATCATTTCTTTGTCGCGCCGCTAGAGTGTGGAACTGTCTTCCGGCGAATGTACTTCCTGAATCCTTTAACCTGGGTGTCTTCAAGCGTCGTATTAACGGGCTAGACAGCCTAGCAACAGTCCGCAAATCCGCTGGCATGGCACCTAACTGAGCGTGATTTCGCGAGGAGAGGTGATTTTGGCTCTGTCGACTGCACCATTGGTCTCTCGGCACAGCCACCCATGCTGGTTTTCATAAAAAAAAACATTTGTTGCGAACTTCTTAATCATTTACGCTTTGTAATCCGGTGAAAGTTTAAACAAACGCCAAATAGCATGCGAATCCTAATTCAGTAATGCGATCGAGGCCTTGACGTATTTGGCGACAAATTGGCTGGAGGTATGCAGACGAGCCTGCGGGGCGGACGGAACCTATTATGTGGGCCACGTCGAGACACTTCCAAGCCAGATCCGAGATCGTTCTGCGCCGCGGCAGGCAATCTTAACCGCAAGTAGCCCGGAAAACCAAGACTTTCTTCGCGCCACTCGACTGGCCGCGACGACATTTTCTGCCTTGCGGTCGCGGCATCGGGCTAAACGTTTAATTTTGTGTGTTTTGCAGGCACAGCCCGTTTCCTACAATCAATAACCACAAATCAACGACAGCGAGCTAATATAAGGTGTTTCATTAGTCATGTCAAACATTTCGGGAAGGTTACATAAACACTCAAATAAACACGTTACGCAAAAAAAAATTAATGTTTTTAGCATTACTTTTTGAGAAATTTAACAAAACATGTTTGCTACCTGAAGATTAACCTGTGTGTAACAGTAGGTAACTTGCATTGTACGGGGTCAATGACCGTACTAGGTTCAAACGCAGAACAGCTGTTTCTTGTAAGTAAGTCACAAGGTCACTATGATTGGTTTTTACAGCTCTTATTTGATTTAATTTTTCTTGTTAGGACAAAAAATGCTCCTATAAACATGTTTTTTTTTACGTAAAGTGTTTATTTGAGTGTGTATGTAACCCTCCCGAAATTTTTGACATGACTAACGAAACACCTTATATACAAACACCGCGTCCGAGCTGTGAGATTATAACTGAACTGTGCACCAGCTTGACATGTCATTGTTCCAAATTTAAATGAAAATCTGACGCTGTTGCCAACTGCTTGTTGTGTTCGTGGAAAACACGGTCTGCTAATTGGACTGTCGAAATTGTAACGGACGCTTCAACCGGTACAAGTTGTAGGATGTATTTGCAGATTGCATGTTGTATACGTGCAAGTATCGAACTGCGTCTGTACTTGGTACCGACCGACCGACTTGGTCGGTTAGTGTATTTAGCATGTTTTCAGATATGTATACGCCACGCTTGAATAAAGCTGCACTCGTTTAGAACAAAATACATTTCAAGTTGATACTTTTTATTTTTATGGAAACTGACACGGTTGGCTGAACTAGGTGCTTGCTTCGCTTCATTTCATGTCGGCTACACTGAACTGGACGAAAAACACGAACTATTTACATAGCCGTTTCGACCGACGTTTCATTCAGTGCGGTGATACCAACCCGGGCGGGATAAACCCTACCACCTAGTAAGGTAAGAAGGGAAGGGGCCTACAGTTTTGCGTGGAATCCGAACCACGGTCGGCCTCTAACGATTGAGCGATCACCCATTCAAGCACTGACCGCCGCACCAGACGTCGACCGCACCGCTGAGCTACCAACGCTGAAAAAACTGGCAAATCTTCTGTCTGCTTAGAAACTCCCGCAAGATCAATGTTATCAAAAAGAACCGCACATAAAATAAATATCTTAAAATTCACTGCAACGGCTAGAAATGGTTCCGTGGTCACACGTAAGCTATTCGGAAACATACCGCAGGTTGCGTGCTTTCCTCGTCTATGTCGGTTAATGCGTGGACTACTTTCTTGACTCCACTCAATTACATACGCTCGTTAAAAATCTTTGTTTTGAGACTAGTAAAAGTGACACTTTTTGTCATTCATCGCTCTAGCTTTTCGCAGAGAAGCGTATAAGTGCGGCGTTGAGGTTTTGTTTTCTTAGCTTTCTCCCGCTCTACATGCATGATCGATTGGTTACTATGACGGTGGTCTTCGGTAACCAAAATCGTTTGAAACTTAGCTAAAGTTTGAGCTGTTGAGTCGGTGTGTTGAGTTGTTCAACTATTTGGTACCCAGGTAAGTGTTTGTGACCACTTTTGGGCCATCATCTAGGATGCTATGTTGATCAATAATGCAATCCATAATAAAAAGAGTACAAACCGCGCCCGATGTATGAGGTAATTTCAGCGTAAACAGACACGCATTGTAGGTATAAACACACAAACATAATATAAATGTGTGTGGCCGGTACTTAAAAAGAATAGCCCCACTGCATCTCTCCCCATGCATGTCGTAAAAGGCGACTAAGGGATAAGGACAAGATGCCGTGCTAAAGGGCGACAGGGTCGCCACCTCTCACCTTAGCACGGTACTTCCACCGAGTCATGCAGCGAGTGGGTCTTCGTGCCTTACTTGCTGTTTGATCGATTGAATCTTGTTCGAATACTTTGCGAAACTGGGTGGTCGGTGTTGTGCTGTAATTTACCAGAGTTCTTGCAGCACAACACCGATTACTCCGCTTACCCCGATTGTCGGGATTCAGCGTGTGTGATAATATAAATCTAAACTTGGAATTCAGAAGTCGAGAAAATAGTTCTCCAAGACAGTCATATTTCCATCAACGTCGCATAAAAACCTCATAAAACTAGCTGTAATGACAGCATCCCTTCAAGTTTTCTTTCCTGCGATTACCGTCGAAGGAAAATGTCGGAAGGCTCATGGCCGGCCCGGCGCGCGAGACGACATGGAATTATTTACGGCCAGTAGATGTCTGAGGTCACCCTTCGCATCGCATTATCCATGCGTAGAATTCCTAGCGCTCCGGCTGCTGGCCCCTCGATAATTCCTCGGCAAAAACGCTGCAAAAAAGGGGGGTTCTCTTTGAGCACATAACTGTCGGAATTCCCTCCAGCTTGTGGAGTTGCGTCCGGTCAGAATGCTTTTGCGCATTTTTGCGGGAGACATTTAGACTGTTTGCTTAATTGTTCCTACAAATGCGTATGTGTATATGCGGCTCTTGTGTGTATTTCTACCAGATCACCGTGACAAATTTTCAGCCCCAAAACACCGGGTTTACACCTCATCAATACTAAGTAGACATCTTTTTTATCATCTTTTCCGTATCTCGTACGGAAGCCTATTACTAAGCCTCCGCCGTCTGTCTGTCCGTCCGTCTGCCCGGGGGCTGTATCTCTTGAACCGTAATAGGTAGCCCGTTGAAATTTTCACAGAATATGTGTTACTATGGCGGATATAACAACAAATAATAAAAAAAGAAATGTTAAAAATTAAGGGGGGCTCCCATACAACAAACGTACGAAAAATCGATTAGTCACACTACTGAATAATAGATGGCGCCACAGGTTTTTATACATTGCATTGTTGAAAGACAAAAGATAGCCGCTCAATTACCACCGACCTCATTGAGGTGCTGTCATTTTCCCACCGTCAATTGCCATCGACCTCATTGAGGCTTATCTCCGATCGTCCTACATCGAAATTAAAATTCGAAGACCATGCCACCTGAGCGGATAGGCGAATATTATTGATAGCGGATAGATACGGAAACCTCCGCGCGCGAGTAAAACTCGCACTTAACAGATTTTCATGAAGCGTCATCGTTGTTTGTCTGTGACCAAATGTTGAGGATGTGCCTTATTGTTTGTTACAGAAGTGGTCGTCGCGGTGGCGGACGCGGCTGTGGCTGGCGTGGGTGGCGGCGCTGGCGGTGTCGGGTGCGCAGGCGCAGTGTCCGTGGCAGGGCTCGCCGCCGCTTAACGCCGCCTGCATATGCGCGCTCAACCTGGCACACGAACTATCTGTGCAGTGCGATCAGGTAATAAAGTGGTCCCATTTTAATTTGGTCAAGATCGGATTGGAAAGCGAGGCGGAATCGCGAGGCCGAAGGCCGAGCGATTCCGCCGAGTACATTAATAGCAAAAAATTACTAAAAAAAAAGTGTGAAATAAAAAACTAGATATTTAAAAAAATATAAAAACCGCCTTCAAAAATGTATGAAATAAAAAAAATCGAACCCTAGAGTTGAAGGCGGTGCTAAAGCAAGCAAAAATAACCGACCGCCTTCAACTCTAGGGTTCGATTATTTTTATTTCATAAATTTTTGAAGGCGGTTTTTATATTTTTTTAAATAGTTTTATTATTTGTTGTTTTACTTTAGAGTTCGCAGTATAATCATTTCATAAATTTTCATTCATTCATTTTGCCTATTTGTATTCACTTGTGGATTAGATAGTATAGTATGTATTATTTGTATGTAGTATCTAAGTTCTATATGTGTTTATGTACGTATATGCTGTTTGTATTTTATACATACATACATATCACACACGCTGAATCCCGATAATCGGGGTAAGCAGAGTAATCGGTGTTGTGCTGCAAGTACTCTGGTCAATTACAGCACAACACCGACCACCACGTTTCGCAAAGTATTCGAACAACATTAAATCGATCAAGCAGCAAGTAAGGCACGAAGACCCACCTGCTGCATGACTCGGTGGAAGTACCGTGCCAAGGTGAGAGGTGGCGAGCCTGTCGCCCTTTAGCACGGCATCTTGTCCTTATCCCTTAGTCGCCTTTTACGATATGCATGGGGAGAGATGCAGTGGGGATATTCTTTTTAAGTACCAGCCCCACACGGTTGTATTTTATGTATTGTATAAATAGGTATGTATGTTACACGTAGGTATTTATTTATTTATTTTTTATTTATTTATTTATTTATTATGGTATCCAAAACAAAATACAAAATTTCACAAGTACATTTCACATCACATAATATTAAAAGCAGCGTCTTATTTGTATTCCAAAAAAATGGACACACTACATGATTATATATAAATTAGAGAAAAGTCATCCACCTCTTGGAAATCACTAGATAAACACAAAACACCAACATTAGAAGACTATAGACAATTATAAATAAACAAAGAAACGATTAAAAATGAGAAAAACTAAAATAAAACATATAAATTAGCTTAAAGCAACAACAGATCGATTAACAATTAAATTTTTTTTTTTTTTTCTAAAATGGGTAAAAAAGGCATCTACAAAAATGGATGATAATTTAAAAGTAATAAAGAGTGAACCTTATCCTTAGGTATATTCATAAAATAATTCCTCCTCCCTTTCGCTTGCACTACCCATATTTCTTTCTCTGTATTTTATTCCTCATCTCATCACCCAAAGGTTGACTGGAAGAAATCACTTGTAGTGATAAGTCCGCCTTTGCGCACTCCTGTATTTCTTGTTTCTTGTCGTTTACTCTTCTTTCTTCAATTTGTGTGCAATAAAGAGTTTCTATTCTATTCTATCTATTCTATAATCATACCAAGTTTGAAGTGGGTTGAAGTATCTGCTATATGCTGTCATCTAGTGACATCTGTTGTTGAGTAGCGGTAGCGGCAAAGTCGAAAGACACCGAGCGAGAAACGAGTCCTTCATCGCAGGAGAGTTTTGCTGCAGCTGCGACGGACGGCACTATGCGAGTTTTCTCCCCAAACAGAGAAGCATCTTCTTTAATTTAACCCTAACCTAATGTTGAGGCGGTGCATGTCGTTTTTGTTAAACTCCCATAGTGCAGTTTGGCTGCTACCACAGCAGCTGCGTCAAAACTCTCCTGCGATGAAGGAATCGTGAGCGAGAAGGGTACTATATGGCATAAATGGCTGTATCTTTTGATTGTGTTGACTTGGAGCTTGCATTTTTTTAGTCCCCCTTCAAGGGATGGTAGATCTTAGTATTTGATATTAATTTCAACTTGATACTACCTCTACCCGTTCCTGAGAAAAAGGGTCTTGACAGACAGACAGACAGACAGACGGACGGATAACAAAGTGATCCTATATGGCTCCATAACCGTACCGTACGCAAACTAAAAACCAGCACAATTTTTGCAAAAATCAAATCAAAATAAATTTTTATGAGGATATATTAGGTGCATACTGGCACAATATGCTCAATTGCTTAATTAATAAACATGACTAGCTGATTTCAGTGTACTTCTGACCTCAAGTCTTTTCGGAATGTGTTGGCTCTTTAGCATAACGTAGACAAACGTTTCACTTTACTAATATTTCAGCTATAGTCAAAACGCATCTGAGCAATTATCCTTGTTCATCCGAGGTTAATTGCCAGGGGTTCGTCGTCCTCCACTCCCGTTTTGAACTTTCGTTGTGTAACGTTGAAATTGTTTCAGGTGGACTTCAAGGAGCTCCTGACGGCACTGGATAGTAAAGCGAGAAATCTACCGATAGATCTACTCTACATAAACAACTCCACCATCCCTTCACTCGACGACAACATTTTCGTAAACCTAAAAATTCACAACGTCCAAATATCTGGTTGTAAGATAAAACGAATAGGCAACGACGCCTTCAGAGGTCAGGGACCATATATGAAAAATCTCAACCTACAAGACAACGATTTAATAGAAGTACCGGTTCAGACATTGAAGATACTAACCAATTTAGCACTGTTGGATCTGTCGAAGAATAGAATCGCCTACATAGACAACAACTCATTTGTGACTTTACGACGTTTAACAACTTTAAAGTTATCCGACAACAATGTCACGCTTGCGTCGCACGCGCTCATGGGTCTAGAAAACTCTTTAAAAAATCTCAACCTCAAAGGAACCAAGCAGAAGAGAGTTCCTGAATGTATTAGGGGATTGCGCAGTTTAGCGTTCCTCGATCTCTCGCAGAATAGCATTCGAGAACTGCCCGGTAAAGGTGGGGAGATGACGTTCGATGGACTGACCGCATTAACTGCACTGAACCTCGAGAGGAACGTTATTCACAACTTGGGCGAGGATGCCTTCGCAGGCATCAAGAAAACACTCAGCTCGCTCAGTTTGCTGAATAACTTGCTGCCTGAATTTCCTACGGCGGCCATTGGGACCCTGACCGAGCTACGAGTTTTAGATATTGGGTTCAACTTGTTGAACACGATGCCCAACGGCGCTTTTCTAAAGAACCCCTCCATCACGTTGCTCGCACTCGACGGCAATCCATTGTCCACGGTGCCGGAGAAGGCTTTAGCGCACCTTAACACCACGCTTCGCGGGCTCAGTTTAGGAGGGCGTTTCCTGCATTGTGACTGTCGACTCCGCTGGGTCACCGAGTGGATCAGAAACGGCGACTTGCAGGTCACTTCGAGAGAGAGGAACCCTCAATTCTGCGGGGACCCCCCGAGGTTTCGCGAGCGCGGCTTCTACAGCCTAGAGCCGGAGGAGTTGACGTGCGAGTCTAACGTCGTAACCGGGGAGGCGACAGCGGTAGAGGAAGATTCACTGAAGCCGATAAAGGATAACAATAAGTGGAAAGCTAGCGCCACCGAAAAGTCTTCTACGTCGCCGCCGACTACCACAACGACTACGACAACCACGGAGGCGACCACTCGGCCCACCACAACGACGACCACAACTACCACTACGACAGCTCGCCCAACCCGCGGAACTTCGGTCCGCCCCGCGCCTCCCGCCTGGAGACACGCTCCGCAACAGAAGCCCCCGCTCGTCATGAGTTACCCGCAACAAAAATCCAAAATCGACGACTCCAACGAGGTGATAGTAAAGAACGCCTACAGACAGGACAACTCCGTCATCATACAGTGGGACTCAGACGTAGCAAATATCCTCGGGTTTAGAGTGGTGTATCGTCTCTTCGGCGATAAGAGTTTCAAGCAGGGCCCTCCTCTTGAAGCGAGCGAGAGGGAATTCAAGATCAAGAACGTACCGTCGCAGGTGAGACGTTTTCTAAAACATCGTATTTATTCTACTTATCATCACCACCACGAACCAATCAAGAAGAATGATTTAAATCATTTTCCAGTCATACTTTCTTAAAAATTCTAACTCACTATTACTTCATAGGATAGAAAATATATATAGATATTGTTACATTGCAGGAGTGCATCGTGGTGTGCGTGATATCTCTGGAGGAGGTGCACGTGAGCCCGGAGAGCGTGCCCTACGGCCAGTGTCGTGAGGTGCGCACAGTCTCCGCCGCCGCCTCCAACATGGACAAGATCACCATCGCCGCCTCCGCCGCCATTTGCGGCACCATCGTCATCGCGGTCCTCGTGTTCGCCGCCGCCAGCCGCCGCCGCTCCAGGACCGTGCACCGACTCCACACGCGCGAGCTCGAGAAGATGCCGGGCACCTGCTGCGGAGCGCTCGCCGGCACGCCCAGTCCTGGCGGTCCACTCTCGTCCCTCGCGACGTTGGGAGCGTTCGGAAAGCAAAGGGAATGGGATCAAGTATCGGCTTACAGCGCCAGGTCGATTCCGAGGGCGAGAACATATGCGGAGCCGCCAGCGCCGCCGGAACCATTGCCCGGACGCCCGGGCCGCGCGAGGTCCCTGGCGGACGGACAGTCGCAGCACAGCTACTCGGCCCACTCCGGGAGATACGGCGTTTCCAATCCTGGATACCCGGGCAGCCTGCTTGGATCGCGAACTGGTGAGTTGCGGCTGCGCGTTCATAATAAACTTGCAATTTGTAGATTTATTCGGCTATGCATACTTTTAGCCGGGACATACAAATTTTCCCTTTCTTTTTACCATGTTGTTGTTCGGACTCGTTCTCCGCGCTTAAGCCCGCTCCAATGCAGGCCTTTTGCGCGTCCTACGGCCTTATTCCAACCAGCCGAGTTCTTCCAGGAGGCGGCACACTCTCTTTCGGTCTTGGCACGCCTCTCCAAGTGTAGCAGGGCCTCCCAGCTCCTTCGCCCTTATGTCTGCCAACTCCTCGCACTCCAGCAGCACGTGGGTGGGTGTCTCGTCCGTCTGCAGGCATGCTCTGCATAGTGGACTGTGCAGTGTCTGTTAAGTTTTCATTCTTCTTACCATGCGATAAGTACCTATTCCGTGCAGGCTCAAATTGTAGCCAACTGGGTTAGTACCTTCGTAGCGGACGTAATATGGCCGCATAGCACCCTCGTCTGTGTTCTCATCTCGTGGAGTATAATCAGTACTCCAAAGGGAAGTCTTCGGTGTGGCGAATTCTCGGAGGTGATATGGGCTGGTCGGAGCCTGAATAAAACAACTGGTATCTCTTTCCAGACCTGCGCCAGTCGCGTCAGTCACTGGGCGCGGCGTCGGAGCGCGCCTCGCGGCTGTCGCTGAGCGGCGCGGCTGGAGGGGCAGTCGGCGGAGGCACCGGGTCTGGCACGGCGGGCTCCCGTCGCCGGCCGCGCTCGCGCTCGCGCCCCGCCAGCCGCTACAGCGTGGGCTCGCTCGGTATGGGCTACTGCGACACCTCCGACAACTGGACCGACCACGACATGGATATCTACATGGCGCGCAACGCGACCGCGCGCGGAGGCCTCGTGCCCTTATAGCGGCCGCGATGCTGCGCGCGCCGTCACCACCGCGACCTTCGAGACGCCGGGCGGAGCGCCCCCGCGTCCGGCAGGCCTCGCGGTGGAGGTCACCGTCTCCTATAACTCCGTGCGCGACGTCCGGAACAATCGCTTCGAGATTAACTTGTTAACTGAACTTAACAATTTGTAATACTCGTCGCGGCAGTGCGGCGGCGGCGCGCGGCGTCCCCGTTGGAATCTCCTCTCAACACGACGCTTGAGAGGGCATTCTCGACTTGCCGGAGTGGTCGCAGCCAGGGCGTAATGAACATTGATGGATGAGCGAGGGTCGCGTAGAGTGACAATGGTGCTTCTTTTGTCAGTGTTTTCTGAATGGTTTTGTGTAGATCTTGAGGCCTACATGGAACGAATAGGTATAAATAGGTGCTATAAAATAATTTAACATTATCCACCTTCCATTGTGCGTTAGGAACTGTGTAAATATGAGTGTGAAGTGTAATAATAAATAAAATGTAAATTCTTCGTACGCTTTAAAAAAATTTTTTATAAACCATATTTAAAAACTTTCCGAATTAACTAAACTAAAACGTGGAAGGGAGATCTAAATTAAAACCCCTATTTAGGCGGACAACTTTGACAGCTCATAGCGGCAAATTTTGAAGTATGTATCATTTTAATTTCCAAACATATCCAAAATACTAGTGAAGTGTCTACAAAAATTTTATATCTTTTATCAAACACCAAATTTTATGAACTGTTATACAATTTTATTAAAAACACAATAGGTAAAATTTAATGAGAAAAAAAAATACATATAAGATTGGGTCTGAAGGACATCGCATTCAGAGCCGTTAAATTTGCATTAAAAAAAAAATTACACCATACTTCAACTCAAGAACGTTAGAGGTAGGGACGTCAGACGTTCCCCACGCCAGCGTAACACGATATTTGTAAAATCGTACAATTACCACCCAATCAGAGCGCGATACCACCCGATACCATCCAATCAGAGCGCGCGCCGTCCCCTCCACTACCCGCGGAGCTCGGCGACGCTGGTTCTCATATAAGTATTGGACAGTTCGACGTCCAAACTCTTCTAAACGTTCTTGCTTCTAAATGTTAATTATTCAAAATAAATTCACAATGTAATTACAATCAACTGTAAAAATAAAAATGAAACTATGACTACCCTATCTAAGCGGTGGGTGGCTGAGCGGTTTGGGCATCGGCTTCTCATGCGAGAGGTCCGAGGTTCGAATTCGATTGGCGTGTACCAATGAGTTTTCTCTGACGAAAAAAATTACGTGCATTCCTCTACACCTGCTACATCACCGTTCGGAACCAGTGTAAAACTGTAGGTCCCTTCCCTTGCTCCTTACTAGGTGGTAGGCTCAAATTGTGGCCGACTGGGTTGATACCACCGTACTGGATATAAGATGGGCGCAGCAGCCTCGGTTGTGTTCTCCTCTAGTCCAGTATAGCCAGCAATCCAAGGAAGTCTCCGGTATGGCACCTACCTTCTCGCAGGTGATATTGGCTGGTCGGAGCATGTGCTATGGCCCCTCCGACTCAGCCACCCATACCGGATTACATAAAAAAAACGTAGAAAGCATATTGCTATGACTACCTACCTATAAGGATAATGCTAGTCAATTTAGTTACAATCCTCAGAGCAGTTGATAACCAACCTTTTTTTTCTGTCTCAAATTCTATTCCACTATAGTATTATGATAAGTATTGTGAAAAATAAATTGTATTAGGATAAATATGTATATTAAAACTGTATATTATGTTCACTGTTGTTCATACTAAGTACTTTATTGATAGCAATAATATTAATATATAGTATAAATAAAATAAGGCCTACGATTATTATTAAAATAAAACTATATATAAATATTGTATTACCATGCTCTGTAAATAAAAGTGAAATATTATGTTTGTTAATGTTTAATATTACACGGTGTTGCAACCCCAACCGTAAAACCCGAAAGGGGGTGATTCTGTACGTGAAATAGAACAACTTTTGTTCTACGACTTTTTAATTTGAAGAAAAAAAATTTTTTTTTCTCCATACGTTTTGAGAATAGGCATTTAAAATTTGTATGGAAAAAATATTTTTTTTTTGTTTCAAAAAAATTTTTTTCGCCGCAGAAGTTGTTTAGTTTCACATATAGAATAACCCCCTTATGTCAGTTAAAAATATTACGGGGGCAACTGCAACACCGTGTATATAAATAATTTAATTAAATACTTGTAATTAATGCAGCTAGGCCAATAAGTATAGGGTCATGTTTATATTTAAAACCAGTTAGAAGTATAATTCCACTTACATCTAAAATAACTTTCACTTGAGTGAAATTTTAATTTTAAGCATCCCAATGTGGCATTGTGACTGGCAATATTTTTGTATTTTGCTGTGTGTGGAAGCGATGTGTGAACCGTGTGAATGGTTTTGTAAGATGTTTGGTACTTCATAAAAAATTATATGTATTAAAATGTTTTATTCGATTTTTTACTCATTCGATCCTGCAAAATATTCTTTACACAGATTGTCCCAAATCGACAGCATAATATTCACACCCACCACAGGATTCCTTAGCTCACAAAAATATAAAAAAAAAATTTCATACAACGTTGGGTACCTTCTTACAATATTTTTTTTTCTATTGTTCAGTTCACCTACATGGCAATCTGTTTAAAAAACAATTGCATTGTTATAGATCATTCATATGGCAGTTAGACTGCACTCGAACTTGTCACATTTTGATCTATCTGGTTCGATTACACCCACGAAGAAGAACAGGCAAGAAACTATGCAGTCGATACCACAGCACTGAATGAAAGGTCGGTCAAGTGGCTATGTAAATAGTTTGTGTTTTCCATCCAGTTCAGTGTAGCTGGCACGACCAAATGGAAGCACTGACATGGCATCTAGTTCACCAAGGAGTGACTGGCTGACGTCACGGATGCTGCAGGTGACGAAGCCAACCGTGTCAGTTTCCATAAAAAAAATCACAGATCTCATGCATTACATGACCATTGAAAATTACTTTTAGGGCGTATTCATATAAGAAAAAAAATATGTAAATTTTTAAAAATTTACAAAAATTGTCAAACAGAAAAAATATTTAAAATTAAAATTCTTAATTTTCATGTATATGCATACACGAAAACCATTTTAACTACTCACACTGCAAGATAAAGACGACTCGTAAATCGCGTAACGAAAAAAAATCCCCAGATATTGAGTCAATCTACAATATAAAAATATAAAAATTTTAAATATATAATTTAGAAATATTTAAGAGTGTCCTTTTTAAAACCCCTAAAAAAGGTTATTTTAAGCAGTTTTTTTTTTATTTTCTCAAAAACTCTCAAACTTTTTTATTGTTCTTCTTCACCATCTTGTAGCCCTCGTCGATATGCGTCATTTGACACCCTAAATATTGATGTAGCCTTAAAACTCACGACACCAGTACGAATTCGCACTCTCGCTGGAAATCGGGGACTACACTGAAGCGATCGAAAAGACATTTTCAATGTCAAAATATTCCTCTACAGAACCGGTAAACTCTGGAACGCTCTCCCTGCCTATATATTTCCCCCCAAGTACAGTCTCGGGTCCTTCAAGAGGGGCGTGAATGGGCACCTGTCAAGCCGGCATGGCATTCGCAACCCCCGCGTACGACCCAATGTCCATGGGCGTCGTTAGACACCTTATGGGTGGCTCGGCGCCAAATGTCGCGCTGTCAATAAAAAAATAAATAAAAAAAATATTACCACAAATCGAGTGACTCACCCCGGCACGTGGACGCGATGCTCCCAGCGGTACTGGAGCTCCTGGGTGAACTCGTACCAGAAGTGAGCGAGGAACGCCAGCCCGCCCACGTCGAGCAGCCTCAGAGCCACGACGCAGAGGCGGCACACCAGGCCGCCCTCGGGGCCCGTCTTGATGTGACCGCAGAGGCGCGGCTCGCCCGACTCCGACTGTCACCAATACATACATACATGGGTGGATCAACTTTTTCTTGTAACGTAAAAACCAACTGCAAATTCGAATTTAAAAAAAAGTTTATTACAATTTGTTACTTAGTTGAAAATCAACTAAGTAACAATATATTGTATACTTAGGTTGATAGGCAATTAAAATAAGAGTAGAGAACTATTTAAAATAAAACATTAACCAAATTTTTAGGGGTAATTGTCCGGTTTGTATGGAAAAAAGGGGTTGCCCTCAGGGTAACCAATATTTTTTTTAATTACTCAAAATTCTTTGTGCAGCTTCTTTCTTATTAATCAATTACTTATCTGAGGGTTGCTGCATAACTATTAAAATAAGGTGAATTTATCAAGATAATATTCTGTTTTCAGACAGATACTAAAAACAAGAAAAAGTTGATTCCTTACATATCACACACGCTGAATTCCGACAATCAGGGTAAGCAGGGTAATCGGTGTTGTGCTGCAAGAACTGGTCAATTACAGCACATCACCGACCGCCACGTTTCGCAAAGTATTCGAACAAGATTCAATCGATCAAGCAGCAAGTAAGGCACGAAGAATACCACCACTGTCACCAATATTATTTTTATTTCAATTGCAATTACGATATTACAAAAGGTTGACTGGAAGAATTGAAGACCAACGTATAAAAAAATATAATAAAAATTTTATAAAACCTGACTACGGAAAAGGAAGTAAATGACAAGGAAAGTCGATCGAAAATGCTGTAGTCGGGCTATCTGTCCATTCGAATCCTATTACACGACCGACTACAACATTTTCGGTCAACTTTCCTTGTGAAAAACTAACTATGAAAAACTAAGCAAATAGAGTTTTTCATAGTCGGGTTTCATCAAATTTTTATTTTATTTTATTCCTTTTAATTCTAAAATACTAAGAGCGCTCCTGCCAAATAAAACTAATTTTTGATTAAATTTTATTTATCTACATTTGAATTTTTTTTTATGTAATCCGGTATCGGTTGCTGAGTTGGAGGGGCCAAAGCGCATGCTACGACCAGCCAATATCACCTCCGCGAAGGTAGGCGCCATACCAGAGTCTTCCCTGGATTGCTGGCTATACTGGACTAGAGGAGAACACAACCGAGGCTGCTATCCTGCCATCTTACAATCAGTACGGTGGTAACAATCAAGTCGGCTACAATTTGAGCCTACCACCTAGTAAGGGGCAAGGAAAGGGACCTACAGTTTTACACCGGTACCGAACGGTGAAGCAACAGGTGTGGGTATGCACGTAAATTTTTTCGTTAGAAAAAACTCATTGGTACACGCCGACGGGATTCGAACCGCGGACCTCTCGCATGAGAAAACAATGCCCAAACCAGTCGGCCACCCGCCGCTTAGTTATAGAGAAGTTAGTTATAGTTATACTTAGAATAAGACTTTAGCCGTCTTGCGACACTGCCAGCCCCATAGTACCTATTAAACAATTCTCCAAACATTTTTGGAAAAATGTAGTCAGAATTTTGGATTCTTCCATCAGGGGTTCACCTAATGGTATGTGGATAAAACTTGGAACTATAAACAGCCTGTACAATAACAAACTAACACTCCTTTCAAATATATGGGCAGGGAGAGTGTTCCCGAATTTATCGGTTCTGTAGAGGAAAGATGTGCAGAACCGATTGGTACGCATCCGTTGTAAGTTCAGTGTGTAGGGATGCAATCCCTGCCCGGTCCGCGTGCTGCGGAGGTGGAAATGGTCCGGCAGGATCGCATTAAACAGCTCCTCCGAGCACTCGCCATGGAATAAATATTTTATGTCATTACTCCCACCATTTTGTACCAAGCATAAGGTTGATTTGATAATATTCAAACTATAAACTAGCAACCGATGACCGAACTGTACACGAAAACGAACGGACCTGTTTAAACTCCACTTCCAAGTTCTCCGGATAGTTATAACCACTGTTCTCCACAGCATCCGGGAACACGTAGTAGAGAATGGGCACCAGCTGCTCGTCCGGGATGGGACCCTTGAACTCCGATAACGGCGCTGCGGGACCGATCGCGGCCTTCACCAGCTTCGATATAGTGTTCGGAGGTTCCGTTATCTTATGCAGCGGATTCAGAAGCCCGAGCGACCGGCTCAAACCCAACGTACCCATGATAAGGTCCTCGTTGCCCAACAAATTGATCAACTTATTTATCGACTCGGCCAGCAGGCACATCAGATCGTCTTCCGCCTCGACGCTGTAACTCCATATCGGCGCCATCAGCGGGTCGAAGTCGGAATAACTCGCCGAGTCTATGACCGCGTCCTCGACGAACCTGGGCCACATGACGTTCAGATAGACGGACTTGAGCGGATTCTGTATCGCGCCGAACGGCAGCTCTATCCATTTCTTAAACTCGTCCTCCTCGAGGAAGAATTCGTCGTTGTGCGGCCGACGCCATCTGAACGATTCAACATCTTTCAAGTTGTACGAGAACTTGGCCGACATCTGCACCGGCTCGAGCGGTATCGGCGACGATATCTTCCCCTTGAACAGATTCACCAAGCCGGTCAAGTGATAGCACTGACTGGGAATTCTCTTCAGATGTATCGTGTCAAAGTTGATCCTGCGATCGCTGTCCTCGAAGACGCCGCGGAAGCATTGCTGCCAGTGTTCGCGCAGCTTCAGGAATATCGGCACGGCGCACTGAACGTTCGCGAAGGCTACATTCACCGAGCTTAATATGAGCTTTATCTGACTCTCGTCGGTGAGCGCGGCGTGCGGGCAGAGCATTACGTACTGCTTCAGCCCGTACCACGACGACACTGGATACGGACTGTCAGTTTCGTTGTCCATGAAAGATTTTCCCGCCTCCCATATACCGCTGAGTAGTCGCGATGACGGCGTCTTGTTATCGTCATCGGTTTTTAGTCCTTCGGGCGAGGATTCCGCAGTTTCGAGCGCGTGGTAGGACAGGGTGAAGGAGGTGCTGTAGAATTGTATTTCCTCCGACCTGCCGACCCAAGAGCCGGACGTGCCGTGCTCCGGGGGCGACGCCGCGCGGCTGCGTCCGAGCCGCCAGTCGTGCAGCACTTCCTCGAGCCGCGCAACGAACACCTCCCATTCGGAGGCAGTGGTGAAGTCCTGGTGGTAAACTGAAAATTCGTCTATTTCTTCGTTCATCTTGGAACGACCGCAGGAGGAAGGCTATGCGGCTGTGTAGTTCGTACAACAATTAGAAGTCACCAAAGTCACAGAATGTCTGCCACACAGTTTCGGGTCCTGGATTTTTGTGGCTTCCGTGAAATTATTACGCTTTGTTTTGTTGAACAGCTGTTTCCTTCCATTCGCAGAATGACTGACGATGACAACGACAACAACATTGATTGACTGCTGCTGTCAAACAAATGTGCTGGACAAAGAATATAATATTTTTTAAATTTATTCGTCCCTTTTCGGAACAGGCAAAACTTATTAAAGTATACAGCCTTTTCTGTTGTACTACATGTTGTTTTCTTCTCGTATCACAAGAATCTCAAAAATTTATTAGTCGTCTGGTTCCAGTATGCCACCGCTGACGGTTATGACGTAACAGCTATCGGTACCGTCGACAAAAAAGTCGGATAGACGAATACTCCCGCCACCAGGTGTTAAACTGAACTGTCGTTACTTCGTATTTCAGGCATAGAATTAATATGTACTACCATGTAATAATAATTCTACGTAATTAAGTGACATGACTAGTGAAGCTAGCGCACGCGTCATAGTCATATTACTATTCCTTTTTTTACTCGTATTGGCATTTGAACACAACAAATGTTAGTAATAAAACAAATAACACAAAAAAAAAACAAAATTCGTACACGCGCGAGGGGTAGGTAGCTCAATTACACATATAATACGGGCGTGGCTACGCGGTATTATATTCTTTGGCTACGCGACAGCGATACTAACGCTACTGAGCTAGGCGTCAGCGGGTGTGGCGTGAGGCGCGATGTGCGGAAGAGCGGGCTGAGGTAGCAGCAAACCAGCAATAGACAAGTAATACAGGTAAAACTTTTTATTTACGACGACGACGACGACGCGGCAAACAAACTTGTTCATCCGCCATGTTTTCGCAAAGTACGTGCTGCGCGTCGGTAGAGTAGGTATTTAAACCAGTTCACGAATACATACCTAATTAAAACAAATCGAGTCTCCGCGGTAGTCAGGCATCAGGGCATCAATATCAGTGTTCTAACAATACAATACCTATATAGACTCACCAGAATCTTATGACAAAAAATAAATAAATAGTGATTTTCAATTTTTTATAGTAATTTAAATTGTTATCTGTCTATCAACCGGTAAGTAGGTAGGACAATTAGTTAAATTGTAATAATACATTTTTTAAACATATATTTTTCTTAGGTTATTTACATATGGCTTGTGTATAATATGAAATAGTATAAAGTATTAGTTTATTTTCATGATTTATTTTTCATCCATGCCTCATTCATATGTTTGGAAAACAATGTTTAACAACACTATATTATGTTTACTAACTAACTTCATGGTCAGGGTTGACACTATTTAAGATTTATGGATAAAAAATCAAAAGTATCAAGATGTTTTAAATCAATTGCTCAGAGAGTTGGTTACTCCAGAAATTTCATTTTTCCATTTGCCATTAGATTGTGTTAAGCCTGTAGGGCTAGGGACATAGCAGGCCAACGAAAACGCCATATTATGACTGTGCTGCCAAGTTTAGTGCTGCTCTCTATCTATAGTTTTAGCCACACACACATACATACACAACATCTAAGTCTCTTAGTTTCGCCCTTTCTTAGATAATCTCAAACGTTAGGGGGAATAAAATTCAGAATGTATGGGTTTAAGATTATCACTAGAAAACCTAAATACCTGGTTAGAGTACCTGGAATACCTGGTTGTCTCTAGAAAAACAAAAATTTTCAAGACGTGCTAGTCGAACTCGCATGGAGCTGGAGAGGGTTCGGTACCATGTACCATTAGACCGATAGCGCTGGCCTATTTTGAGGACATAAGTTAAAAAAATTCTAAACTTGCTTATTTCTTGCCTGTGGATACAGTCGTACATAACAAGCATAATATTGCGTTTTGTGTCACATCTGTCACTTGCATTTTCAGCAATTCGAAGATTTGTGGTTGTTTTTTTTAATTCCATTCAAAACTGGCAAAATTATTCTAAACTTTAAAATAATTATGGTATCATATCTAGGATAGCCTGCGGAGTGTGCAAACCCAGTTTGTGTCATCTTCGTCCAGTGCAAACTGACCTATGGTCAGCATGTAAAAACAGTGCCTAAAAAAAAATTAGAATTGACAAAATTGTTATTTCCTATCTCAGATCACTTACATATGCCCATTAAATGAATTTGTGCCAAATTAGGGCACGCAATTTTAAGTTTTTCAATTATGTTATTTTTCCAAGCTACAAAAACTTCAAAAAAATATTAGAATGATTAGAGTTTACATATTCAATTTCATCAATGCATGAAAAATGTACATTGAAAAGTTGTGTCATTTTCATGCCCGAAATAAATCAATAAAACACAAAAACAGTTGTTGCGGTCAAAGCGGACGGACGCGGGCAGGTGGCGGCGGGCGGGGGGCATACGCACGCACACACGTTCGTTCGGTACCTACGATTTCTTCAATGCGAAGCGGCGGCCGGTGGCTGGCTGGCGTGCCCCTGCCTCGCTCGCTCGCCTCGCCCGCCGCGCCGCCCGCGCCCGCGCTCGCACTTCGTGCAAAGAAGTTTGGTATCTACCTATAGAGATAATAATGCAGTGCGAATTTTGTACAAAGGCCGCGTCTGCAATCTCAATACCTACGAATGTCAATGGTCAATGTGGTCAATATTATTTTAGATTGACGCTTCGATTCGCTTCAAATTTGCATAAGTTCAAACTGACCCTACCTTTCATGACCCTAACACAATCGGGCTGAACTAATATCCCGTTTTCTGTGAGAACTAGAAACTTCGTCATGAACTTTTGTTTTGGTCATAACTCGAGAACCACTGGTGCTAGACCCATCGTATTGGTACTCAAACTTCAAGTCTCGGTGAGATCTATCCATCTCTCACGTGAACTTTTGTTTTGGTCATAACTCGAGAACCACTGGTGCTAGACCCATCGTATTGGTACTCAAACTTCAAGTCTCCGTGAGATCTATCCATCTCTCACGTGAACTTTTGTTTTGGTCATAACTCGAGAACCACTGGTGCTAGACCCATCGTGTTGGTACTAAAACTTCAGGTCTCGGTGAGATCTATCCATCTCTCACGTGAACTTTTGTTTTGGTCATAACTCGAGAACCATTGGTGCTAGACCCATCGTGTTGTTACTCAAACTTCATGTCTCGCTGAGATCTATCCATCTGTCACGGGAACCTTTGTTTTGGTCATAACTCGAGAACCACTGGTGCTAGACCCATCGTGTTGGTACTCAAACTTCAGGTCTCGGTGAGATCTATCCATCTGTCACGTGAACTTTTGTTTTGGTCATAACTCGAGAACCACTGGTGCTAGACCCATCGTGTTGGTACTAAAACTTCAGGTCTCGGTGAGATCTATCCATCTCTCACGTGAACTTTTGTTTTGGTCATAACTCGAGAACCACTGGTGCTAGACCCAACGTGTTGGTACTCAAACTTCAAGTCTCGGTGAGATCTCTCCATCTGTCACGTGAACTTTTGTTTTGGTCATAACTCGAGAACCACTGGGGCTAGACCCATCGTGTTGCTACTCAAACTTCATGTCTCGCTGAGAGCTATCCATCTGTCACGTGAACTTTTGTTTTGGTCATAAATCGATAACCACTGGTGCTAGACCCATCGTGTTGGTACTCAAACTTCATGTCTCGCTGAGATCTATCCATCTGTCAAGTGAACTTTTGTTTTGGTCATAACTCGAGAACCACTGGTGCTAGACCCATCGTGTTGGTACTCAAACTTCAGGTCTCGGTGAGATCTATCCATCTGTCACGTGAATTTTTGTTTTAGTCATAGCTCGAAAACCACTGGTGCTAGACCCATCGTGTTGGTACTCAAACTTCAGGTCTCGGTGAGATCTATCCATCTGTCACGTGAACTTTTGTTTTGGTCATAACTCGAGAACCACTGCTGCTAGACCCATCGTGTTGGTACTCAAACTTCATGGCTCGCTGAGATCTATCCATCTGTCACGGGAACCTTTGTTTTGGTCATAACTCGAGAACCACTGGTGCTAGACCCATCGTGTTGGTACTCAAACTTCAAGTCTCGGTGAGATCTCTCCATCTGTCACGTGAACTTTTGTTTTGGTCATAACTCGAGAACCACTGGGGCTAGACCCATCGTGTTGCTACTCAAACTTCAGGTCTCGGTGAGATCTATCCATCTGTCACGTGAACTTTTGTTTTGGTCATAACTCGAGAACCACTGGTGCTAGACCCATCATGTTGCTACTCAAACTTCAGGTCTCGGTGAGATCTATCCATCTGTCAAGTGAACTTTTGTTTTGGTCATAACTCGAGAACCACTGGTGCTAGACCCATCGTGTTGGTACTCAAACTTCAGGTCTCGGTGAGATCTATCCATCTGTCACGTGAATTTTTGTTTTAGTCATAGCTCGAAAACCACTGGTGCTAGACCCATCGTGTTGGTACTCAAACTTCAGGTCTCGGTGAGATCTATCCATCTGTCACGTGAACTTTTGTTTTGGTCATAACTCGAGAACCACTGCTGCTAGACCCATCGTGTTGGTACTCAAACTTCATGGCTCGCTGAGATCTATCCATCTGTCACGGGAACCTTTGTTTTGGTCATAACTCGAGAACCACTGGTGCTAGACCCATCGTGTTGGTACTCAACCTTCAGGTCTCGGTGAGATCTATCCATCTGTCACGTGAACTTTTGTTTTGGTCATAACTCGTGAACCACTACTGGTGCTAAACCCATCGTGTTGGTACTCAATCTTTAGGTCTCGGTGAGATCTCTCCATCTGTCAGGTGAACTTTTGTTTTGATCATAACTCGAGAACCCCTGGTGCTAGACCCATCGTGTTGGTAATCAAACTTTAGGTCTCGGTGAGATCTATCCATCTGTCACGTGAACTTTTGTTTTGGTCATAACTTGAGAACCACTACTGGTGCTAGACCCATCGTGTTGGTACTCAAAACTTCAGGTCTCGGTGAGATCTATCCATCTGTCCCGTGAACTTTTGTTTTGGTCATAACTCGAGAACCACTGGTGCTAGACCCATCGTGTAGGTACTCAAACTTCAGGTCTCGGTGAGATCTATCCATCTGTCACGTGAAGTTTTGTTTTGGTCATAACTCGAGACCCACTACTGGTGCTAGACCCATCGTGTTGGTACTCAAACTTCAAGTCTCGGTGAGATCTATCCATCTCTCGCGTGAACTTTTGTTTTGGTCATAACTCGAGAACCACTGGTGCTAGACCCATCGTGTTGCTACTCAAACTTTAGGTCTCGGTGAGATCTATCCATCTGTCACGTGAAGTTTTGTTTTGGTCATAACTCGAGAATCACTGGTGCTAGGCCCAACGTGTTGGTACTCAAACTTCAGGTCTCGGTGAGATCTATCCATCTGTCACATGAACTTTTGTTTTGGTAATAACTCGAGAGCCACTACTGGTGCTAGGCCCATCGTGTTGGTACTCAAACTTTAGGTCTCGGTGAGCTCTATCCATCTGTCACGTGAACTTTTGTTTTGGTCATAACTTGAGAACCACTACTGGTGCTAGACCCATCGTGTTGGTACTCAAACTTCAAGTCTCGGTGAGATCTCTCCATTTGTCAGGTGAACTTTTGTTTTGATCATAACTCGAGAAGTGCTAGACCCATCGTGTTGGTACTTAGACTTCCAACACGATGGGTTAGCACCAGTGTTTCTCGAGTTATGGCCAAAAAAAATTCACGTGAGAGATGGATAGATCTCACCGAGACCTGAAGTTTGAGTACCAACACGATGGGTCTAGCACCAGTGGTTCTCGAGTTATGACCAAAACAAAAGTTCACGTGACAGATGGATAGATCTCACCCAGACATGAAGTTTGAGTACCGACACGATGGGTCTAGCACCAGTGGTTCTCGAGTTATGACCAAAACAAAGGTTCACGTGACAGATAGATAGATTTTAGAAATTATTCGCAATTATCGGATGCATGCAAGCAAATCCGAAAGCAACAGCTAACAATATATAAATTTTTGAAATGTGTTAATTAAGCCCTTTCATTTGATACCCCACACTAAAAACATTTTTTTAGGTCATCCCTTTATGTCCTCTAGAGGGCGCCATATCCAATTTTATGGGACGTCACATAGCCAACCAGCCAACCATAGTCAACCAGCAGACGGTCAAGACGCATCCAACGATACCTTCGATTTGTCAAATTATGATAAGTAGGTAGTTTCGAAGTTATGTATGAGGGAACAGATGAACATACATACATACATACATACATACATACATACATACATACATACATACATACATACATACATACATACATACATACATACATACATACATACATACATACATACATACATACATACATACATACATACATACATACATACATACATACATACACACATACCGGTCAAACACATAACCTTCCTTCTCGCTTCGCCGTAGTCGGGTAAAAATAAGAATCTGTTTGCTAATATTGCGCGCATACTACACTACGTACAATATAATAAACACACTATCAATTAACTTAAATCAAATAGGAACTTCAGTTAAGTAAATATCCGCTAACATCGACTCGCAACAACACATTTTTTTACATAGGTTTGCACCTAAAATTAATCAAATAGGTACGAGGCGGCGTGGCGTGGCGTGCCTCGCTCGCTCGCTCGCCTCCCGCCGCCCCGCCGCCCGCGCCCGCGCTATTCCCCGCGCTCGCACTTCATGCGAAGTTAGTTTTTTTTTTTCATATAATAAAATTCCGTGGTTAAAAACGACACAAATTATGAATAGTGTTTTGTTACACCATAATAATCAAAAAGACGTAAACTCTAATAACCCGTATTATCTTTTGTGGCTTTTAGAGGTTGTTGTAATAATAATATTAAATATCTATAAATGTCGTGGATGAATTCGACACAAAATATTTTGAACAACAGATATCAGTACTCTAAAACGCGTAACACCTATTTAACCTTTTCTAATATTCTTTTATGGCTATTTGGGCGATGTATTAGGTACTGGTTAAATATAAGGATTTCCGTGGACAGAGATGACACAAAATGTTTTTGCACATCGGTTACTACTACAATATTATCATTAAAGTAAAATTTTCTTTTCTAATTTTCTTTTCGTCCAATACTGATCTAAAAGACAAATACCTAAATTTCTACGTATGCAAATTCCTAGGATGACACAAACTAATATATTAGGTTGGGCAAATGGTTCGGAAACTATATGCGAAAAAGAAACAAGTTTAATATTTTTGAAACCAAAAATGCTAGCGCTACAGGTCTACATACCATTTTCTGTGCGAACTTTAAGACTTAGGATCGTTTAGGTTTTCCTATAAACTATGAGAAGGACTCTACATTGCCCTTTTTTCCAAAATTTTAGATTTTGGCATATTTTCTTTATCATCTAATGCATAGACTTTAACATTATAAAAAATATATATTTGTGTTTCTTATAACGGAACTGGCACAAGAGAGAACAAAAGAACGATGGCGCTGTTGATCAGATGTTATTTTTTGTAGGTTTAAAAAAAGCGTGTGCCTAACTTGCTCCTCTTTGTGTGTAGTGTCGATACGAACACACACACACACACATACGAAGCGCTAGTAGCACTGCGTCCAGTTATTGGGTTTCAATTCAAATATTATCGCTTAGGGCGCCTCTAGTAGGGGGCGCGGGCGGGGGGCGTTCCGTGCTCTGTGCATTTAAGCTCTAATACGTCCGTGATTGGGTCATCAAAGTCTGTATTGTACCAAAATTTCAACTTTTTCGTCCAGTAGATTCAGAAAAAATAAGCTGTGACAGACGACCAGAGTTTTCTTTAGCTCTTTTTAGGCACGGAGCTAAAAAAAAAAAGAAAAATTAATATAATGTTGCCAATAGTTTGTAAATTTTCCCGTTTGTCTATCTCTTCGCCATGTCCTATTATGTTGTGTTGTGTTGTGTGACTTCACGTCACGTTACTTTTAGCATCTTCTCTCAATTCGTAATACGAAAAACAATTTAGAGGTAAAGTATACATACAAATAATCTATTTTTAATTCCCATGTTTCCCTAGGCCTATTCTCAAATTGAATTTAGTGGTATTTATTCTTTGATTATGGTTATGGCAGCACTATAAGGAAAATGGCCGTTTTGCCGAAGTCGCTGATTGCGTTTTGTTGTGATGTTTGTTGGCAAAACTAAAGTTACGCCGTGTAATATCTCTCAGTAACCGAATCGTTCGTTACGTGCTCTTGATCAGCTGCTTGGGAGTTGTGTGGCTCGCCAGCAGCGAGGTTAGCTGTTACTCGTAAAATAACGGAAAGCATCAAAAAGTCATGTACGCGCTAGAGGAGGAAGCCTACGAGGAAGATGATGCCGAGGAAATCACCTCGCAGCTGTGGCAGGAGGCGTGCTGGATCGTCATCAACGCATACTTCGACGAGAAGGGTCTCGTGCGCCAACAGCTCGACAGCTTTGACGAGTTCATCCAAATGTCGGTGCAGCGCATCGTCGAGGATTCACCGCAGATCGACCTGCAGGCGGAGGCGCAACACACCTCCGGCGAGATCGAAACACCGCCCTGCTACAAGCTCAAGTTCGACCAGATATACCTTTCGAAGCCGACCCATTGGGAAAAGGACGGCGCACCCTCGCCCATGATGCCGAACGAAGCTCGCTTGCGCAACCTCACGTACTCGGCGCCGCTGTACGTCGACATCACCAAGACGATCGTGAAAGAAGGCGAGGATCCGATCGAGACTCAACACCAGAAAACTTTCATCGGCAAGATACCGATCATGCTGCGCTCCACGTACTGCCTGCTGAACCAGCTCACGGACCGCGACCTCACCGAGCTCAACGAGTGCCCGCTCGACCCCGGGGGTTACTTCATCATCAACGGGTCCGAGAAGGTGCTCATCGCTCAGGAGAAGATGGCGACCAACACGGTGTACGTGTTCAGCATGAAGGACGGCAAGTACGCGTACAAGGCGGAGATCCGCTCGTGCCTGGAGCACAGCTCCCGCCCCACCTCCACACTTTGGGTCAACATGATGGCGCGCGGCGGCCAGAGCATCAAGAAATCTGCCATCGGGCAACGGATCATCGCCGTGGTGCCGTACATCAAGCAGGAGATCCCCATCATGATAGTGTTCCGCGCGCTCGGCTTCGTCGCCGACCGCGACATCCTCGAGCACATAATCTACGACTTTGACGACCCCGAAATGATGGAGATGGTGAAGCCGTCTCTCGACGAGGCGTTCGTCATCCAGGAGCAAAATGTTGCGCTCAACTTCATCGGTGCTCGCGGAGCTCGCCCCGGCGTCACCAAGGAGAAGCGAGTAAAGTACGCTCGGGAGATCCTTCAGAAGGAAATGTTACCCCACGTCGGCGTCTCGGACTTCTGCGAAACCAAGAAGGCGTACTTCCTCGGCTACATGGTGCATCGTTTGCTCCTCGCCGCTCTCGGCAGGAGGGAGCTCGACGACAGAGATCACTACGGAAACAAGAGATTGGATCTCGCCGGCCCACTACTCGCTTTCCTATTCCGCGGCTTATTCAAGAATTTAATGAAGGAAGTGAGAATGTACGCTCAGAAGTTCATCGATAGAGGAAAGGATTTCAACTTAGAGTTGGCAATAAAAACTAAAATCATCACAGATGGGCTCCGTTACTCGCTTGCCACGGGAAACTGGGGAGATCAGAAGAAGGCTCACCAGGCCCGCGCCGGAGTGTCTCAGGTGTTGAACCGGCTCACCTTTGCCTCCACTCTGTCACATTTACGCCGTGTCAACTCCCCGATCGGTAGAGACGGCAAGCTGGCCAAGCCTCGTCAGCTGCACAACACCCTGTGGGGAATGATCTGTCCTGCCGAGACACCGGAGGGCGCCGCCGTCGGTCTGGTGAAAAACTTGGCCTTAATGGCATACATCTCTGTAGGAAGTCAGCCGTCTCCGATTTTGGAGTTCTTGGAGGAATGGTCAATGGAGAATCTTGAGGAGATAGCCCCGTCGGCGATCGCAGATGCCACAAAGATCTTCGTGAACGGGTGTTGGGTCGGCATTCATCGTGACCCCGAACAACTGATGGCGACCCTGAGGAAGCTGCGGCGCCAGATGGACATCATTGTGTCGGAAGTGAGCATGATTCGGGATATAAGAGATAGAGAAATAAGGATCTACACAGACGCCGGACGAATTTGCAGACCACTACTGATTGTCGAGAATGGTTGTCTTCTGCTGAAGAAAAAACACATTGAAAACTTGAAGGAAAGGGACTACAATAACTACGGCTGGCAGAACCTGGTCGCCAGCGGAGTTGTGGAGTACATTGATACACTTGAGGAGGAAACTGTGATGATAGCAATGAGTCCCGAAGACCTCAGCCAAGACAAAGACCACGCCTACTGTACCACCTACACTCATTGCGAAATCCACCCGGCTATGATTTTAGGAGTCTGTGCTTCCATTATACCCTTCCCCGATCACAACCAGAGCCCTAGGAACACTTACCAAAGCGCTATGGGTAAACAGGCTATGGGCGTCTACATCACCAATTTCCACGTTCGGATGGACACTCTAGCTCACGTACTTTACTATCCTCACAAGCCCTTGGTCACGACACGCTCCATGGAGTACTTGCGCTTCAGAGAATTGCCCGCCGGCATCAACTCGATAGTCGCCATCCTGTGTTACACTGGATACAACCAGGAGGACAGCGTCATCTTGAACGCGTCCGCAGTCGAGAGGGGCTTCTTCCGCTCTGTGTTCTACCGCTCGTACAAAGACTCTGAATCGAAACGTATTGGAGACCAAGAGGAACAATTCGAAAAGCCAACGAGGCAGACCTGCCAGGGAATGAGAAATGCCCTATACGACAAGCTGGATGAGGATGGCATCATCGCTCCCGGGATTAGAGTGTCCGGAGACGACGTCGTCATCGGGAAGACTATCACCCTGCCCGAAAACGATGACGAACTGGAGGGCACCACCAAACGCTACTCCAAGAGAGACGCCTCCACGTTTCTGCGTAACAGTGAAACCGGTATTGTCGACCAAGTCATGTTGACGCTGAACAGTGAGGGCTACAAATTTTGCAAGATCCGAGTGCGGTCGGTGCGCATCCCACAGATCGGGGACAAGTTCGCCTCCCGCCACGGGCAAAAGGGAACGTGCGGGATCCAATACAGGCAGGAGGATATGCCCTTCACCTGCGAGGGCCTCACTCCGGACATCATCATAAACCCTCACGCCATCCCATCCCGTATGACAATTGGTCACTTGATCGAGTGCATCCAGGGCAAGGTCTCCTCGAACAAGGGCGAGATCGGCGATGCAACACCGTTCAACGACGCCGTCAACGTGCAGAAGATTTCCGCCCTCCTGCAGGAGTACGGCTACCACCTGCGAGGGAACGAGGTGATGTACAACGGGCACACTGGCAGGAAGATCAACGCTCAGGTGTTCCTCGGACCCACGTACTACCAGCGTCTCAAGCACATGGTCGACGACAAGATTCACTCGAGGGCACGCGGGCCCGTTCAAATATTGGTGCGGCAACCCATGGAGGGTAGGGCGAGAGACGGAGGGCTGCGTTTCGGTGAGATGGAGCGCGATTGCCAGATCGCGCACGGCGCCGCACAGTTCCTGAGGGAGCGCCTGTTCGAGGTGTCCGACCCGTACAGAATTCACGTTTGCAACTTCTGCGGCCTGATCGCGATCGCCAACTTGAGAAACAACACGTTTGAGTGCAAGGGATGCAAGAACAAGACTCAGATATCGCAGGTGCGGCTCCCTTACGCCGCCAAGCTTCTTTTCCAGGAGCTCATGGCAATGAACATCGCCCCTCGCTTGATGGTCGTCAACTAAGTGTAGTCAGATTTCAAATTGAATGAACCCTGAATATTGTAAGACTTAATTTTTATGATAAAATAAAAATCCAATTTATTTACAAGATGTTTTTATTATCATAAAATTATAACATTAAATGCCACTTTTCTTAACACAACGACGATAGTAAAAAAGAGATTTCAAATTGTATCTTAGTTTACGAATTCGTAAATGTATCAAATGCAAAATTCACAACTAAACGTTGCTTTGAATGAGGTAAATGTATTTTTTTTTTAATGTATAGAAATCTTTCAGTTGTAATACATAATTTTCTCCTTTCTGAACACATGGAAGTGTATGATTTTTCAAATTCTAAAGATCTAATGGACTAGTAAAAAACGCTTCAGTGTGGCCGTCGTACCTTGGTTCAACTGAAACGAACCCTTGTGTTCATCTTTTGAAGTTTTCAACTGTGCCAAAACATAGGCTGACATGATGACGTGGTAAGTGTTGAAATATTTCATGAACCCTCAACTAAAAATTCAACACAATGTAGATCTAATAAATTTGTTTATCTCTACGAAAATGTATCTCGTATTCTTCCATCATTATAAAAATGGTAACTCGTATTAAGTTTTAAAACTCACGAATCTAACACAAATCGCCAGCAACAAACACTTTTATAATTTGTACAATAAAATTAATACACCTACCAATCATCCAACAGAAATAAAAGCTTCATACACAATATAACAACGAAGATGCAGTATACGGTAATAAGAAAAATAAATATGAATTCATTAACACTTTATACATGTAAAATAAGTTTTTAAACATTTTTGTTTCAAAATATACAAAACAAACGTAAACATAATTGCATCAGAGGATGCACTCAACCACAGACAATAATAAAAAAGAGAGCTCCTTGTTTGAGTTACCGCCCTCAAGATTTCAAATAATCATACAAAATTCTCACAGCTACATTTTAAACTAAGTTAAGTTCAGCCTGATGAAGTACTTTCATATTTGCATTTATATCATAAATTAACTATTATTTATAACAAAAATTTTTCTTCCTGTGTTTTTGTTGTAAAAATATGAATTAAAATCTGTAAAATATTATGTAAGAGTATAAAATTTTATTGTGGCGGTAATGGATTACTATGTATCTCAGTTTATGTGGTCATTTTTAGTGTAATATTGTTTATTGTTGTGATTATTGTATTGTAAATTCTTAAAAAAAGACTAATACCTATGTTATATTCGACCGAGATTTGATAAGACGTATTGCCGAAACAATTAAAATTATTAGGCCTTCATGAAATCGTTTGTGAAAAGACATTTAATGAAAGCATTGGACCTCAAACTAAACATACAACTTTGTGCGATAAAGCCAATTTAGTTAAATCAAATTATTTCATACTATCCACAATAGGTTATTACCTAATTCTCATTACATTTCATTGCATGTTTTTTTCTTCGTGAAGATATTTCTATTCAGGCTCACATCTCGAATTATCTCGCATCAAACTAAGATTTCGCTACATTCGTTACACACTTCTTCATGTGGTGACCAACTGTCATCAGAACATTAAATTCCCTAAAGTTTGTAGATGATTTTCAGTGGATTTGATCGTAAATAGATGTTGCCATGATTCGTATACAGCCGTACAAATCCTCGAACAGCGATATGTGATAAATTACATCATCTACACAAACTTCTCGAACGAACTGTAGCAAGTTGTGCGGGCTGATACAATGGTTGATACATAGGTTTCCACATGTTGATACATAGGTTTCCACGTGTTGATCCATATATTTTCACATGTTGATACATAGGTTTCCACATATTGATACAAAATTTCCCCATTTAAGCAGTTGACTTCCACAGTTAAATAATGCTTAAAAATACAACAATGGTACTTGCTGACACAACGTTGATACAACGGTCGTAAATGTCATGTAAAACGTATTGTTAAGACAGCGTTTTGCACTTACATATTGATATAACGATCAATTTGATACAACGTGGTTGTAGATATTAATTATAACAGTTACGCGCGTTGATTCGGCAATTATAAATGTTGATACAACATTTGTATCAACATTTATAGTTAAAAAGCGGCTCAATTATGCGGCGGCGGCGGCGACCGCGGGCGCGGCGCTCCTTCTACCTCCGCCCTCTCCTCCGGCTCGTCTTTGGGCCGGGTCCACTTGATCATGGTCTCTGGCGAGCGGTAGAGGAACACGAGCTTCGCGAACAGATCCTCCTCGAGCGCCAGCTCCATGGCCTCTCTCACCTGCGTCGCGTACAATTAACACATTATTATTGACCGGACAAAAAGACACTGTACTTTTTTTTTATTTTTTTTTATGTAATCCGGTATGGGTGGCTGAGTCAGAGGGGCCAAAGCGCATGCTCCGACCAGCCAATATCACCTCCGAGAAGGTAGGTGCCATACCGGAGACCTCCCTGGATTGCTGGCTATACTGGACTAGAGGAGAACACAACCGTGTGGGGCCAGTACTTAAAAGGAGTACCGTGTGGGGCCGGTACTTAAAAAGAATAGCCCCACTGCATCTCTCCCCGTGCATGTCGTAAAAGGCGACTAAGGGATAAGGACAAGATGCCGTGCTAAAGGGCGACAGGCTCGCCACCTCTCACCTTGGCATGGTACTTCCACCGAGTCATGCAGCAGGTGGGTCTTCGTGCCTTACTTGCTGCTTGATCGATTGAATCTTGTTCGAATAATTTGCGAAACGTGGTGGTCGGTGTTGTGCTGTAATTTACCAGAGTTCTTGCAGCACAACACCGATTACTCTGCTTACCCCGATTGTCGGGATTCAGCGTGTGTGATATGTATGTATGTAGGAGAACACAATACCGAGGCTGCTATGCGGCCATCTTACATCCAGTACGGTGGTACCAACCCAGTCGGCTAATATTTGAGCCTACCACCTAGTAAGGGGCAAGGGAAGGGACCTACTTAAAAAGAATAGCCCCACTGCATCTCTCCCCGTCGCATGTCGTAAAAGGCAACTAAGGGATAAAACGAAATTCGTCAGGCTCGGCAGCTCAGTGGTGCGATCGGTCGACTGTTGTTAAGCAACGCTGAGTGCGGTCAGTACTTGGATGGGTGACCGCTCGACCGATGGAGGCTGACCGTGAATGAAAGGTCGGTCGAAGCGGCTATGTCAGTAGTTTGCGTTCAGTTCAGTTCAGTCGTGTAACGCAGTTTATAAAAGTTTTGAACATGTGCCATTTTCTTTTCATAGACCTAACCCAAACCCACCCCCTTCGCTTCGTAATCGGTTCACGACGCATCCCTATGCATCCCAGAACAGTCTGATGTAAACCCAGTGTGATGGATATGGTAAGGTGGGGTCTCTAGTGTAGTTGTTGTTGTTTTGGTTTGGGGTTGGCTCTAGGCCTGCAAACTAATCCCGCTTGGTTGGGGACCTTCGTGCAAAACCCCGCAGTCTCCAGCTACCCCAGCCAGCCTATGTCTTCCATGGAAGCCACAGGTCGACCGGGGTGTCTGCAGGCCGCTTATCCCTTAGTCGCCTTTTACGACATGCACGGGGAGAGATGCAGTGGGACTATTCTTATTAAGTACCGACCCCACACAGTACTCTAGTGTAGTGTAATACGTGTAGAAACATGTCCAAACATACCAGATATATGTCGAGACACATCTGAAGGACGCGGTCCACATTGGGCAGATCTTCGAACATGATCTTGCTGTAGATTCCAGAGAAGAATCCTCGCAGCAGACGTGAAGCCAAGAACACAAACGTTGTGTACAGCCCGATGATTCTGGAAGCAATGGACAATTTGGCAGACGATTTTTTTTTTTATGTAATCCGGTATGGGTGGTTGCGTCAGAGGGGCCAAAGCGCATGCTCCGGCCAGCCAATATCACCTCCGAGAAGGTAGGTGCCATACCGAAGACTTCCCTGGATTGCTAGGCTATACTGGACTAGAGGAGAACACAGCCGAGGCTGCTATGCGGCCATCTTACATCCAGTGCGGTGGTACCAACCCAGTCGGCTACAATTTGAGCCTACCACCTAGTAAGGGGCAAGGGAAGGGACCTACAGTTTTACACCGGTTCCGAACGGTGAAGCAGCGGGCGGACAAGAACGATTTAGAGAATCGTGCAGTTCGAAGAACTCTTCTGTCGACTACAAAGGGGTGTTCCACGAGAGTATGGCGGGTTTGGCGAAGGCGAACAGGAGGAGGAGGGATAAGGGAAGCAAGTTCGTCTGAGCAGCGGCCATAATAGTACCGATAAAACAGGCTCAATGACCCAACGATACGTCTGTGCTTTAGAGGTTGAAGGTCCTTTGTGAGTACAGACTCCTTAAAGAAATCGACGAAACTGATTGAAAGCAGTCACTCACCCGCTGCCAGATATAAAGTTGAGTGTCTCCGGGAAGAGTTTGTCGTTAAACGTGTACATGACCAGCTTGTCGCAGTCGTTCATCGCGATCGACTTCAGTTGCTGCAACAATTATGTATGATCATGTAAGCGCGTCATTCTTGTTACGAATATAGCATACAGTTGTTGGGCACTGCAGGCAACGGTCAGGGTCGTCTTAGACCTTGCAGGGGTCCTTGGGCACAAAACAATTTGGGACCCTCTTTAGAAAGAAAAAAATGTGAATACAAAAACAATAATACAAAACTATTCTTCTTGAGCTGCAATTTTGCATAACTTCGGCGCGAAGGCATTGATCTATTATATTAGTGCCTAAAAATCGCTATATACAGGGTGTTCGGCACCTCGACCGACCAATTTTTTTTTGTAGGTAAGTGGGGTCATTTGCAACCTTTTGACCCATGATAACTTTTGTCAGATGTCACGGATGGTATCAAGATACGATTTTTTTTTCTTTATTTTGAAAATTACCAAAATCCCAGCTTTAAGCCCTTGTAACTTTTTTGTTTATGATTGTATCAGCACGAAATAAACTTTATTGAATTTTACGATGTATCCTTGTTCTAGAAAAAATATTATTTGATGAGGTTAATACCATGAAAAGGTCTTATGACCTCCCAAAGTCCCGAGAACGAGTAAAAATTTGACAGAATCTTAATTTCTTAATTCATTTTAAAAAAATCTGACAGCAACTGATAGCTTCATTTTCTTTTAAAAAGTTCGCTAGTTTACGCCCTTTCCAACGGTATACCACATGTCATACAAATAACTCACTATGTGGCCAAAATTAGGCACAGAGACAGAACAGAACGACAAAATTAGGGATAATTTGCAAGAGTGCCTGCGCGGGCACTCTTGACCGGTACAGAAGGAAGGTGTGGATCTAAGCTTACGATGGCTTCACCGAACATATCCGGGCCCATCGGCAGTAGAGGAGGGTATTAATCGAGGCCGGGACTAGCGAGTGGCCACTCTAAATTTCCCGCGCATGCTTCACGTTTCGGCTCGCTTCAAGCCCTCGTCAGCTAGTCTGCGTTGACTAGGACGCGGGGAAACACCAGTCCCGCTCTCGACCTCCCTCTCTCTACCTATCCATATTCTGTAGGATGCTTCCAGTGACGTTTACGAAGCTCTCTCCATGTATGAGCTTAGCGTCGATCTTGGCAGCCCTAGATTCTTGGAGAGACTGTGGACGAATTCGCTGGTAGTCCTCTTGCTCCGACTTCCACAGCGAAGAGATCAGTCTTGAATCTGTTTCTCACAATCCGTTTCTCACAATCCGGTCTACTAGGTTGCAGTACTTGTTAGGTTTGATGTTGTGGTGTAGGTCTAAATTTGAAAATGCTCCCGAAGACGCTCTCAATACGGGAAGCGACCACCGATTAGTGCCCGTGTTGTCGTTCTGTTCTTACTCTGTCCCTAATTTTGACCACATAGTAAATTATTTGTATGACATGTGGTATACCGTTGGAAAGGGCGTAAACTAGTGAACTTTTTAAAAGAAAATGAAGCACTCAATTGCTGTTAGTTTTTTTTAATGAATTAAGAAGTGAAGATTCTGTCATGTTTTTACTCGTTCTCGGGACTTTGGGAGGTCATAAAACCTTTTCATGGTATTAACTTCATCAAATAATATTTTTTCTAGAACAAGGATACATTCTAATATGCAATATATTTTATTTCGTGCTGATACAATCATAAACAAAAAAGTTACAAGGGTTTAGAGGTGGGCTTTTGGTAATTTTCAAAAATAAAGAAAACAAATCGTATCTCGATACCACGTGACATCTGAAAAAAGGTATCATGGGTCAAAACGTTGCAAATGACCCCACTTACCTACAAAAAAAATTGTCGGTCGATGTGCCGAACAACCTGTATATATAATGATAAAAGCACGTTATTACTCTCACACTCGTACACTCTTCTTGCAACAGTTTTTCTCGTATATAGCTATAATGTAATACCCGGATATACCCGGGTATATACAAAAAAATTACCCGATACCCGGGTATGAAAAAAAATCTGCCAAGTGCGAGTTTTACTCGCGCGCGAAGGTTTCCGTATCTATCCACTATCAATAATATCCGCCTATCCGCTCAGGTGGCATGGTCTTCGAATTTGAATTTATCAGATATATTATTATGTTTATGTTATGACAGGTCTCCATGTTTGCCCACTGACAGCTGTTACCATAGTAACGTCACTTTATTTTTTAAAAGTGATCTTTCAAACATAAAACTTCTGAAAATTCTTTTTTTGGAACGACCAAAGAGAAGCGGCTATCTTTTGGAGACGCCTCAATGAGGTCTATAGCACCTTACGGTGGGGAAATGACAGCACCTAACAATGCATGCAATGTATATAAGTCGTTTGCGCCATCTGTTATTCAATAGTGTGACTAATCTATTTTAATAAAATGTTTCTTGTATGGGGGCCCCCCCTTAATTTTTAAATTTTTCTTATTTGTTGTTTCATCCGCCATAGTAACGCATATTCTGTGAAAGTTTCAACGGGCTACCTATTACGGTTCAAGAGATACAGCCCTCGGACGGACGGACAGACGGACGACGGAGTCTTAGTAATAGGCTTCCGTCTGGGATACGGAAACCTAAAAACCGGGTACACGAAAACCCTACAACATACCCCATTGTTCGAGTGGTCCGTGGTGCAGTCCTCCTTGACACGCCAGTAGCGCACTCCGCTCACGTTCGAGTACTCCAGCTGCATCATCACGTTGCGGTACTGTTGCTCCACCATGTCTGCCGTGCGCGGCCAAACACACCACATTGCATCTTATTTTTTTTATTTTTTATTATTATTATTTTTTTTTAATTATTTTTTTTATGGAAACTGACACGGTTGGCTACATCACCTACAACGTCCGTGATGTCAGCCCATAGCGCCGGGTGAACTAGGTGCCATGTCAGTGCGCTTCCCCCTTTAATCGTGCCGGCTACACTGAACTGGTCGGAAAACACAAACTATTTACATAGCCGTTTCGACCGACGTTTCATTCAGTGCGGTGGTACCAACCCGGGCGGGTTAAACCCTACCACCAAGTAAGATTAGGAGGGAAGGGGCCTACAGTTTTACGAGGATTCCGAACCTCGGTCAGCCTCCAACGGTCAGCGGTCGGTCACCCATCCAAGTACTGACCGCACCCAGCGTTGCTTAACATTCAATAGCGACAGTTGACTGTCTGCACCACTGAGCTATCGAGGCTTCATATTTGTTTTGTATAATAAATAATAACACAGTTCATAGTTTCAACTTCGTACCTACCGTGTGGGGCCGGTACTTGGTGGTAGGGTTTAACCCGCCCGGGTTGGTACCACCGCACTGAATGAAAGGTCGGTCGATGCGGCTATGTAAATATTTTGTGTTTTCCGTCCAGCTCAGTGTAGCGCATGAAAGAAAACATGAGTGGATGATATCCTTTGTGATTTGAGTAGCCTTTTTAGCACCGCCTTCAACTCTAGGGTTCGTTTTTTCTTTTAGGTTTTTATTTCATATATTTTTGAAGGCGGTTTTTATATTTTTATTTTAAATAGTTTTTTAGTTCTACTTTTTTTAGGAAGTCGGTTTTATGTTTTTTAAAAGTTTTTTTTTATTTCACAGTTTTTTTTAGTAATTTTTTTTGTTCAACGAATTTCAAAAATATATACTTATATTAAAAAATCCTGTCTAAAAGTTGACCATATTTAAAAGTTGGTGACAGATTTGTATTTTTATTTATGTCTTAATGTGAAAAAAAAAATCACAAACGTACTACTAAATGGTCCTAAATACTCCGAAATGCTCTCTTTGTTTCGAAATTGCAGCTTTGTACAACATTATTTTGAGTTTATACTAGTGTTGCAACGAATATTCGGCAACTAATCGGTATTCGGCCTATTCGGCCACTTTTTTACTATTCGGCCGAATACCGAATAGTGGAATTTTGGCCGAATATTCGGCCCGCCGAATACCTACTTAAATTAAAAGAAATATGAAAGAATACACATTTATTTTATTACAAAAAAAAGTTTTCTGCAGACATAGTGAGTAAAATAAATTCACTAGTGATGTAGTAGAAATTGATGCTCTCTCCATTAAATTAACATGGATTTCTTTAATATTAAAAAAACTGCATAATTTTTTGAATGATTCATAAACCTGTAGGCTGTAAGAACAATTAAGAGATTAAGTAAGAGTTGTTTATTTAGTGTATTTTTCAATTTAGTTTCATTTTATTTTATCTCTTTTTAATTTTACATATTATTATTTATTATGTGCCCATAAAACATTTTAAACAAAAAAAATATTTTAAATAGTTACTGTTTCATTTCTTTCTTACCTCTACTAATATTTGAAATCCAATAGAGGCAGGTTGTGACGGAGAAAGACAATTTTCTCAGCAGTATCTGGAAGCACCGACCGGGCCGCAAAATGTCGTAATAATAAAATTGAATTTTTTATTGAATTGAAGTGCAAACTTCTGCATGAGACGTACAAATTACGGCACAAATAGTATTGCTTAAAAAACATAAAAATCAGGCCGAATCATTTGCCGAATATTCGGCTATTCGGCCGGGTTTTGGGCCGAATATTCGGTATTCGGCCATCGGCCGAATACACTATTCGTTGCAACACTAGTTTATACTAATTGCAGATGATGTAAGATAAAATTTTACTTCTTTTGACAGATTTGGATATTCGTGTAATGTAAATTGGTTTAAAAAACTTTGAACAAATACTATAAAAACCCGCGAACGCTTCGCTATTCAGTCAGTGCCGCGCGGTGCGGCATTTTGATGCTGTAGTACCGCGCTCTTAAACTAGAAATTTTACTTATAGTCCTGGTTCTCACGCTAGGATACCCTGTGTTGTGAGAGGCAGGGTCTTTCACCATTCTATTCTATTACTTACTGACGGCTACGGTACATTAATTAGTAATAGGGATGGGCCGACTAGTCGCCGACTAGTCGGGAAAGCCGACTATTCGGCAACTTTTGTAGTCGGCGACTAGTCGGCGACTAATCGGAAAATTATGCCGATTATAATCGGTTTATAATAAATGAAATAACCTCAACAATTTATGCTTATTTCATTATTTTTATTTTTAAAATGTATTCAATCAAAAGTATCTAAAGTTGCATTCTCAAAATATTTTCAAAGAAACAATAAGGTAACATAATAGGAACTTAGGAATCAGTCAGTAATTCAGGATTTCATGATTCATGCATGAATCAACAAAATATGACACCATAACATAACACAATTACAAATAACAGACCTTAATAACTTTATAAACCCGAGGGGGCCCGAAGACATTCGAATAATCGGCATTGCCGACTAGTCGGCCGACTATTCGGCAATTTGAAAACCGATTAGTCGGCTAGTCGGCTAGTCGTCAAATACCATAGTCGGCCCATCACTAATAGTACACAAGCGCACTCACCTTTAGCCGGAGAGTTGATGAGCTGGTAGGCGGGCTTGGCCGTCCCCTTGTTGAACACCTTCACAAACTTCGGGAACAGGGCCTTCACAAGTAGCCTGCGGCGAGAATACAATACATTGAAAGATACACTTGGTGTAATTCGATGACGATGATGTAAGAGATGACGACCGTTGGAGTAACCGTGTCCTACACTGGCGGCCGTGGACAGGAAAACCGAGTGTGGGAAGACCACCCACCAGGTGGGACGACGACATCCCGGGAGCCGGGGGGACTGGAGGAAAATTGGAGAGGCGTATGTTCAGCAGTGGACGCTTACACGCTGACTGACTGACTGACTGACTTGGTGTAATTCTGTAATTTGTATTGTTTATTGTATAATTTCATCCATAGGTAGGTAACCTACGCTTGGGACATGTCGAAAATTCGGCCAGTTCTAAATTCAATGCGAAGAAGACATTTATCAAAAAAACAGTTAAAGATGTATTCAGTAACTCTTTTTAATTAAAAACCGACTTTAACCCCTAAATTACCTCCTTACCAACATAAGAAGAATTGAAATCGGTTGGCGTGGTATACAATTATTCACAATGCACTTTATTTAAGAGTTTGAATATTTCTCCCCCTTTCTAATAAAAAAAGAGTTATCGAAATCGATCCACGTGATAAAAAATATCTCTGTACATAAAAAAAATATACTGACAAATTGAGAACCTCCTCCTTTTTATGAAGTCGATTAAAAAAGATATAAAAAATACAAAGACTTGTTCAGTTAGGCCATTCAAGAGAAACCACTGGCAGTGCAGACAACTTGAGTCTACCACGTGATGTAGCCAACAATATCATTAAAAAAAATCAGTCTAGTAAAATATCCACTAACTGGTTTCTAGAACGTGTTAGAATTTTTATTCTTCTTGACAGAGTGGTAAACCGTACTATGACTTCTCCAGTCCCATAGGCGCCGACTACGTGGGTGCTCGGGGGCTCCAGCACCCACGAGGGGTGAGTAGTGGGTGCGGGGCACCCACGACGATATATATAAAAACTGATCAGTAATAGGATTTGAGCTACGATAAAAGTGCCTTATTTACTTACAAGCCTTTGAGCGGCCACATTTACAAATTCGCACTAGTGGCGCGACGAATAACGAACGTTATATTATTCTATTATCATTCAATAGAATATAGGAGCACTACATGCGTAGATACATCGTGCGAATGTGTAAATGCGGCAAATGCAAAACATTGTGCGAATGTTTTGCGAAACCTTAATGCCGGGTGCAGGGAGAATGAGTGAAAAATTGGAGAAGCATATGTCCAGCAGTGGACGGCAACCCGTTGATGATGATGATGACTGTTCAATAAAAAAAAATTGCATGAGCACCCACGAGGATTTCTAAAAGTCGGCGCCCCTGTCCAGCCCTATATCTTCCGAGCATACTATACATTCAACTGGGTTGGGCTGCCTTCGGAAAGTTCAAATTCGCCCTGAGGTCTGACCTTCCGCAAAATTTCAAAACCCGTATGACCAGTGTGTCCTCCCCGTTATGACGTACGGGTGTAAAACGTGGACACTGACGGTCGCTGTTGTCCAAAGGTTGAAAGCAATGGAGCGAGCCATGCTGGGAATATCGCTACGTGGTGTGGTGCGTAACGAGGCAATCCGCCGACGCACCAAAGTAGTCTATATTGGACTAGCGGCGTTGCCTCGCTGGATGGCCACACTGGTACGCTGCCTCAGGAACTCGAGCGAACGTTGTTCTCCTGAAGCAGCGTACAGGGATATCCCGATGTCTTTCGCGAGCCACTTTGCCTCCTCAAATCATGCCCCCATCGTCTCCACCGAAAATTCGGCGAAGAATTTTGTTTTATTATGTATTTTGTTTTTTTCTGTTTTATCTAATTTTTAGTTATGTAGGTAATTAGGTATAAATATATAAGGCCTTTCATTAGTAGGTAACGATACGCTAAGGGGTGTATGTGTATCAGATACTGATCACGTTCCCATACCAATTTTTTTTTTACGATATAAAAAACCTACTCACTCCTCAAATTTAATACGTGAAGTGCGCGTATTTCACCTTTATAAGTACGTTTTTTATGTCGTAAAGAAAAATTTAGTATGGGAACGTGATCAGTATCTGATACACATACACCCCTTAGCGTATCGTTACCTACTATTGAAAGACCTTATATAAGGTGTTTCGTTAGTCATGCCATTAACTTCGGGAGGGTTACGTAAACACTCAAATAAACACGTTACGCAAAAAAAAATTATATGTTTATAGTATTACTTTTCGAGAAATTTAACAAAACATTAACCTGTGTGTAACAGTAGGTAACTTGCATTGTACGGGACCGTACTATGTTCAAACGCAGAACAGCTGTTTGTTGTAAGTAAGTCACAAGGTCACTATGATTGGTTTTTACAGCTACTTATTTGATTTTATTTTTTTGTTAGGAGAAAAAATGCTCCTATAAACATATGTTTTTTTCTTACGTAAAGTGTTTATTTGAGTGTGTATGTAACCCTCCCGAAGTTAATGACATGACTAACGAAACACCTTATATAATAATAATACTGTGTACACCTTGTCTGCAAATAAAAACCTCGAGTTTGAGTTGTGAAATAACAAAACAAGTCAACTTACCACTCAGCGTTGCTCTGCCCCGAGAGCATGTTGTACAGTGTGACGCGCTGCGGGTTGCGCGTGCCGTTCACGAGCGGCTCCAGCGTCACCTCGCGCTCCTCCTCTATAGTGGGCGGGTTGTCCTTGCTGTTGGTCGGGTGTGTCAGCACGTACGTCAACTTTATCGCCAGCGACTCGTCTGCAAATCACGTTTTAACATTTTTTTTAGGGTTCCGTATCCGGCCGTCTGTCTGTCCGTCCGTCCATCCGTCTGTCTGTGTAGTGATATTGCAGAGTTAAGTTTGGCAACCACAGATGTGAGTTAGTGAAGTAAGAAAGATGGTGGTTGCACTTGCGAAATAAAACCAAGTAAAAACAGTCATGTTGTTCCTCGATTTAAATATTACAGTCTGAGGGCTGTATCTCTTGAACCGTAATAGGTAGCCCGTTGAAATTTTCACAGAATATGTGTTATTATGGCCGATATAACAACAAATAATAAAAATAAGAAAAAGTAAAAATTCACGGGGTTCCCATAGAAGAAATCAAAAAGTGTATGCCCGCGCGCTATCTACCGAATAGAGTGTGAAGCATTTTAACTAATCATGACATTTAAGTTTGAACTAATATGAAGCATTTAATAACACGCCATAAATGGCGAGAGTGGCGCTAACCATGACATGGCGATACGAAACCCTCGGTGCGCGAGTTCGACTCGCACATAGCAGGTTTTTTATTTGATATGCTTACACCGCATGGCTTTAATGCCATTTTCGCCGCGCGACAATTCGCGAAATTTGGCACCCCCGCAACGTAAACTCAAATATTTCGTAAAATAATGAAGTCAGATCGATAACCTCTAATAAATACCTACACCCTGCTGCTTCACCATTCGGAACCGGTGTAAAACTGTAGGTCACTTCCCTTGCCCGTTACTAGGTGGTAGGCTCAAATTGTAGCCGACTGCGTTGGTACCACCGTACCGGATGTAACATGGCCGCATAGCAGCCTCGGCTGCGCTCTCCTCTAGTCCAGTATAGCCAGCAATCCAGGGAAGTCTACGGTATGGCACCTACCTCTTTGGAGGTGATATTGGCTGGTCGGAGCATGTGCTCTGGCCCCTCCGACTCAGCCACCCATACCGGATTACATAAAAAAAAGTTGCAAAACACTATCTCGAAGCGGAGAGCAGAGCAACGCTACGTACTGGAAAACGAGCGGGCAAACATCCTCAAAAACCCGAAAACACTCAAGAGGCCTGCAAGGACGTCGGCCGCCTGCAGGACTTCTGGAAGGAGCTGGGCCGGAGTAGCGGCCGGGGTGATATGCACAACGGCCCAAGCAGAACGACCTACATGCGGAAAATGTACCGTGTGTGGCCGGTACTATAAATGAAAAGCCCCACTGCATCTCTCCCCGTGTATGTCGTAAAAGGCGACTAAGGTATATGACTTCCTTCTTATATTACTAGGTGGTAGGGTTTAACCCGACCGGGACGGTACCACCGCACTGAATAAAAGGTCGGCCGAAACGGCTATGTAAATAGTTTGTGTTTTCCGTCCAGTTCAGTGTAGCCGGCACGACCGAAGGGAAGCCACTGACGTGGCACCAAGTTCACCAAGGTGTTATGGGCTGACATCCCGGATGTTGTAGGTGATGTAGTCAACCGTGTCAGTTTCCATAAAAAAAAAAATGCACATCAAGAAGAAGAAGAAGAAGAAGAAGAAGAAGAAGAAGAAGAAGAAGAAGAAGAAGTAGAAGAATAATAAGAAGAAGAAGAAGAAGAAGAAGAAGAAGTAGAAGAAGAATAAGAAGAAGAAGAAGAAGTAGAAGAAGAAGAAGAGGAAGAAGAAGAAGCTCTACGTACTGGAGGCGGCCTCCAACTCGAGCCGCTGCAGCTCCGGCGGCGAGATGGCCCACACGTTGGTCGAGTCCGCGTTGAGCGAGACTGCCGCCACGTCGTCGTACATGTAGTTGGAGAGGAACGTCTGCGCGGTGCGGTCCTTCGCGTACAGATTGCTCAGCTGCTCGTAGTCCTGCATCGAGAACCTGAACCGCACAATATAGGGAGTGATGTCACAGTTTCACCGGATTTCGGATAAATCAATACAAAAAGTTTAATTATAAAGTTGAATGAGCGTTTTGGTCTACCCCTCCTCTAGCTGTGAGTGTTATATCAATGGACATGTTGATTTATTTATATAAAATATTTTTTAGTATGGCAGCCAAAGTCAGTTATTAGTGATTTAGGAGTTATATCACTTTTAAGTTCTATAATCATAGAACCTTATCATAGAATCTATAATTTGCTTTGTTTTTTGTATAAATAATCTTAGTTATATTTTAAATGTAATGCTGTTGATTTCGTTAACATTAAATAAATAAATATAATAAATAAAATAGTAATATGCTTACCTCTGTACGATGATCATCGTTCTAGAAAGGGTAAGTACTTTGAGCGAAACAAGTACCAACATGACCGAGCGGTATTGAAACCGTAATTTTTGGTTTCAATAACCGCTCGGTCAATTAGGTACTGTTTCGCTCTAAGTACTTACCCTTCCTAGAACGATGATCATTCTACAGAAGTAAGCATATTACTATGATATGATAAGGGTCTATGTTTATACAACTGAAAGTGATATAACTCCTAAAGTACTAACAATACATGTTAGGTATGTTTGGACAAAATGGTTTTCTTGGAAAGACCTTTCTATTGATATATCATTCATTGTTAGAGGAGGGGTAGACCAACTCCCATACATTTTTGCCCATCTTCCTTAAAAACGTCCGACACTTAAAAAGTGATTATCTTAAAAAGTGGACCGAATGCGCTTTCTTTAAAAAGCTTGAAATAAAAGTTAAATTACAAATTTTAAAAACCCTGACCCTTAAAAAGTAAAAAATAATTTCTGCTTACTTACTTAAAGGTAGAGAGGGGGACAACGGCTGTTTTTCAACAGCACGTTATAATGATCTGCTGTTTTTATATCGCAGCTGTTTTAAAGTGCTGTATCGTTAGAATGCTGTTTTTGGTGGTGTTGTTGGAATTTGAACCTAACGCTGTTGGAATAACTAGCATATTTGAAATAAGAGTTATATATTATATCACGGGAATACAGCAGGCAGACAGATCAGAAATGAGTCTATGGTCAATTTTTTTTTTAATTATTGGCTTGGATGCCGGGTCCTTCTGCCATTTCTTTAAAATTTATATAATATTTTCGACGGTATTTATTATGTATTTGTAATGGCTTTTGTAATATTTTTATTCAGTTAATAAATCAGTAATTTTAAGATTGCACAACTTGTCATTGTAATCTTCAGAGAATATTGTTATTTAACCTTCCTTGTTGTTAATTAACTTTCCTATAGAAGTGTATAAAGAATGTTGCGAAGGAAGATGGCGAATGAATAAGTTGGTTTGCCGCGTCGTCGTAAATAATTAAAAAGTATATATTTCCAACGTCTCGCACGTTGGAAATATATCATATCATCATCTGCTGTTTTATTTAATTATTTAAAATGTAACCTTATGTCATTGCATTAAGGGTTAAGTTACAAAATACTATAAAAACAGCAGTCTAGTCTATGAGATATTTCCAACGTCTCGCACGTTGGAAATATATCATATCATCATCTGCTGTTTTATTTAATTATTTAAAATGTAACCTTATGTCATTGCATTAAGGGTTAAGTTACAAAATACTATAAAAACAGCAGTCTAGTCTATGATATATTTCCAACGTCTCGCACGTTGGAAATATATCATATCATCATCTGCTGTTTTATTTAATTATTTAAAATGTAACCTTAAGTCATTGCATTAAGGGTTAAGTTAGAAAATACTATAAAAACAGCAGTCTAGTCTATGATATATTTCCAACGTCTCGCACGTTGGAAATATATCATATCATCATCTGCTGTTTTATTTAATTATTTAAAATGTAACCTTAAGTCATTGCATTAAGGGTTAAGTTACAAAATACTATAAACACTGCCCTCTATCGAGCGACAGCTTCAAATACCTACAGGCTACAACAAATAATTTTTATTATATCAACTAGATGGCGGTACGTACGAGATAAATGGCAAACAGCATTACAGCAAACAGCAGATGTGGTGGAATATTTCTAACGTTATAAATGCTGTAAATTTATAATATAATATGTTGCCTGCTGTATAATATATTCCCCACGACTACTTAAAGGTGTCGCGGGACCGCTAAGTAAATTCCCGCGCAGCCTGTTCTAAGTTTTTATATTTTATTTACTACTATTTGGAATACAGGGTGTTGTAACGGCCACTACATTAAATTTAGGAAATGATTATTGGGATCAATAGTAACAAAAATGTCAAATAACTTTTTTCTGAATTCCCTTTAAATAAAAAGTTACAGTTTTCATACAAACTAATTCATTTATTTAGTGTAAAAGGATCTAATGTTCCGCACGAACGTGGGAATGAAAGGCGTGTGGTGAGCGAGCGAGCAGGAACGAGTGCGCGGAGAGAGGAGATGCGCGGCGGCGGCGCGGTGTGAGTTTTTCGACCCTGGCCGTTCCCGCGCCAGCACCCTCACCCCGCGCGCGTCAAATTACACTAGACGAAAACATAAATTTTAAACATTTATATCTCCAAAACCAAACACTTTAGAGAAAAACTCTATTTACTTCCTCGCCCTCTCTCATTCACACACGGCGCACAAACTAGAATAAGTTTTCTATTACAAATTAGTTTATTAGATTTAAATAATATCATACATTAATTAAGATTAGATACCCGAATGTAATCAAAAGTGGTTTGACCAAGCAATGTCGCCTATGAAACAGCCTTAGAGCCAGTTTAGGCGATAGTGTTTAACAAATACACGATCTCGCGGGCACAGTATTCGTACCATCTTCATGCATTGTTTACTATGTATAACTGTAACCTATTTACATGTGCCTGACTAATAAACACTTTTTTTATTTCGATTTGATTTGACTTTTTTGTCTCGAAAAAAACATGAGGACTGCGCTGGCGAAATTAATGTACTGGCCGTTACAACACCCTGTATAGACGGCAACACTGTGTGAGCAAGAGGCCACCGCCATTTTCAATCCATTTGTTTAAATAAACAGGTTATATTATGTAAGTCTTCAGTAACTACTGTTAATTTGTAAACATTTCAAATGAGTATAATTACATACATACATACATATCACACACGCTGAATCCCGACAATCGGGGTAAGCAGAGTAATCGGCGTTGTGCTGCAAAAACTCTGGTAAATTACAGCACAACACCGAACACCACGTTTCGCAAAGTATATATAAAAGAGTATAATTAATAACAGAGTAAACTTATAAACATTAGTGAGAATAGAGGAACGCTCACAGGTCGATATTGTGCGACTGAGCGGTCATCATGTAGGCGGGGAGGAACAACATTAGTGAGAATAGAGGAACGCTCACAGGTCGATATTGTGCGACTGAGCGGTCATCATGTAGGCGGGGAGGAACAACATTAGTGAGAATAGAGGAACGCTCACAGGTCGATATTGTGCGACTGAGCGGTCATCATGTAGGCGGGGAGGAACAACATTAGTGAGAATAGAGGAACGCTCACAGGTCGATATTGTGCGACTGAGCGGTCATCATGTAGGCGGGGAGGAACAATATTAGTGAGAATAGAGTAACGCTCACAGGTCGATATTGTGCGACTGAGCGGTCATCATGTAGGCGGGGAGGAACAACATTAGTGAGAATAGAGGAACGCTCACAGGTCGATATTGTGCGACTGAGCGGTCATCATGTAGGCGGGGAGGAACAACATTAGTGAGTAAAGAGGAACGCTCACAGGTCGATATTGTGCGACTGAGCGGTCATAATGTTGGCGGGGAGGAACATCATTAGTGAGTAAAGAGGAACGCTCACAGGTCGATATTGTGCGACTGAGCGGTCATCATGTTGGCGGGGAGGAACAACATTAGTGAGTAAAGAGGAACGCTCACAGGTCGATATTGTGCGACTGAGCGGTCATCATGTAGGCGGGGAGGAACAACATTAGTGAGAATAGAGGAACGCTCACAGGTCGATATTGTGCGACTGAGCGGTCATCATGTAGGCGGGGAGGAACAACATCAGTGAGTAAAGAGGAACGCTCACAGGTCGATATTGTGCGACTGAGCGGTCATCATGTAGGCGGGTAGGAACAATATTAGTGAGAATAGAGTAACGCTCACAGGTCGATATTGTGCGACTGAGCGGTCATCATGTAGGCGGGTAGGAACGGTCCGATGCGTATCTTGACGGTGACGTCGGTCGGCGGGTTCGACTTGCCGACGGTGTTGCCGAACGCGAACAGCACCAGCGGGAACCAGATGATCGCGATGATGAACGCGAGAGCCGTCCCGCCCATCAGGTACTTGGACATGGGCGTCTTCTTGGTGCCGCGCGGCTGCGGGAACTCGTCCTCCACATAGCGCGAGCACTGCAAATGTTTACATTCTTAAAATCGTTAACTTAGAATTTATTTATTTATTTTAGACAGGCAGCCTTGGCTGATTTTTTTTTTTTTTTATGTAATCCGATATGGGTGGCTGAGTCGGAGGGGCCAAAGCGCATGCTCCGACCAGCCAATATCACCTCCGAGAAGGTAGGTGACATACCAGAGACTTCCCTGGCTTGCTGGCTATACTGGACTAGAGGAGAACACAGCCGAGGCTGCTATGCGGCCATCTAACATCCAGTACGGTGGTACCAACCCAGTCGGCTACAATTTGAGCCTACCACCTAGTAAGGCGCAAGGGAAGGGACCTACAGTTTTACACCGGCTCCGAAAGGGCGGAAGCACTAGTATTCACGTAAATTTTTTCCATCAGAAAAACTCATTGTGTAGGCTGGATTCGAACCTCGAACCCTGACATTCAGAGTCCCGAGCCAAGACCGCGCCGACCTTCCGTCGCTCAACGCGTGTTTGTAAATGAAATGTTGTTAAAATAGTTAAACATCTGAATCTGGATTGGTAAGTTTTCCCTGACCTTCAGCAGAAAGACGTTGGCGAATATGTCCTCCATCTTGAGCCAGTCCATGAGCGTCATGGACGTGTCGGTCCACACCCAGTCCATGAGAGTTCGCAGCTCGAACACAAACGGCACGGCCATGAACCTGAACCACACACACACACACGTATATATTTAACATTCACTTTTCTACAACTCAAAGCCTCGAATCGGGATAAATCGAAATTAGGATAAGCAGAGCAATCGGTGTTGTGCTGCAAGAGCTCAAGTGAATTGCCACAACACCGACCGCGACCTTCAGAAGAGTATTATATAGCTATTAATAAATGGCAAGATAGTTATCCAGCGAAAAGTAAAACACGAAGACGAGGGGGAGGGAAGAAGTAGCACAAGGGCGGTGGCGAGAGAGCTAGAGAGAAAGGCAGGGAGGGAGCTAGAGAGGAAGGGAGGGAAGCAGGGAGGAATATAAGAAGTGAGGGGTTGCGGAGGGAGGGATAGAAATAGAGAGAAGAGAGAAAGAAAGAAAGCGCGTGAGACTCGCTTTCGGACAATGGGGAATAGCGTTTGCATGATGTGTAGCGATATAGAGGGGGAGGGGGAGGGAGAGAGAGAGAGCGAGAAAGAGGGGGGAGGGAGGGGGGCGAGAGAGAGAGAGAGAGTGTGTACCCGCGGAAGAGGAACATGTTGATGTAGTTGTAGCCCTTGCAGAGGAAGTTGCCGATGATGCGGCGCGGGTAGCCGCAGCGGATCTGGTACGCCGACAGCAGCAGGTAGATGCACTTCACCATGTACCACATCGGCGGCGGCATCAGCGTGTTGAACGTTCTGCGCACAGATTACTTAATATTTACTTCGTAACAGATAAATCTCTCCATAGAAAAAGTTCCATACCTACGGCTTTAATAGCCTAATGTTTCACGTCGCCAATCGCTGCGTGCGAAAATGTACCTAAACAATCGAGTATAAAGTGATTATTGCTTTGCAGCTGCGCGCAGTAGCGTGGCCGCGCGTGTAGGTATGCTCCGCGCTGCTGTCGAATTCCACTGAATTATGCCCGCCAGCGGCCCGCCAGGCGGTAGGTAGTTAGCGCGCGCAAGTGCATAGAGTGCGTGAGGCCTGATTCTGCGCACATTTTCACACAATTAAATGAGTGATTCTCAAGAAACATCCAGACAGGATAGTCCCCAATATTGAGTGATCACTGGTCACAATTTTGTTCCATAAAAAAAAATAATAATCCCACTACAACTGAAACTACTGCATGAGAGTTTTAATTTTTTTTATGTAATCCATTATGGGTGCTGAGTCAGAGGGGCCAACGCACATGCTCTGACCAGCCAATATCACCTCTGAGAAGGTAGGTAGGAAATAATAATCCCTAATTATACTAAATTAATACAACATTGTACCGTGTGGGGCCGGTACTTTCAAAAGAATAGCCCCACTGCATCTCTCCCCGTGTATGTCGTAAAAGGCGACTAAGGGATATGACTCCCTTCTTATATTACTAGGTGGTAGGGTTCAACCCGCCCGGGTTGGTACCACCGCACTGAATGAAAGGTCGGTCGAAGTTTTCCGTCCGGTTCAGTGTAGCCGGCACGACCGAAGGGAATCACTGACGTGGCACCAAGTTCATCCGGTGTTATGGGCTGACATCACGGATGTTGTAGGTGATGAAGCCAAACGTGTCAGCATCAATAAAAAAAAAAAACATGTAATAGCAAAAAAAAAAAAAAGAAAAATTTTAAGATAAAAACTGAAACAGGAGCACACCTCTCCGTGATGAACGGCAGCACGAAGAACATCCAGATGTGGACGCCGATGATGAGCCCGTACTGGAAGAGTATCTTGCCGAGGATGAACTTGCGCAGGTAGAGGGCGCGGTCGATGATGATGAGGGCAAACTGCAGGATCAGCATCACCAGGAACGGGATCGGCACCTTGTTCTCCTCGAGGTACGCCTGCACGCCGCCGTCACCCTGGTGCGTCTGCAAAGGTGGATGGGCAAAAATGTATGGGAGTTGTTCGACCACTCCTCTAACAATGAATGATATATCAATAGAAAGGTCTTTTCAAGAAAACCATTTTGTCCAAACATACCTAACATGTATTGTTAGTACTTTAGGAGTTATATCACTTTAAGTTGTATAAACATAGAACCTTATCATAGTAATATGCTTACCTCTGTACAATGATCATCGTTCTAGGAAGGGTAAGTACTTTGAGCGAAACAGTACTAAATTGACCGAGCGGTATTGAAACCAAAATGGTATTTTAATCATTACGGTTTCAATACCGCTCGGTCATTTTGGTACTGTTTCGATCTAAGTACTCGTACTTACCATTACTAGAACGATGATCATCGTACAGAGGTAAGCATATTACTATGATAAGGTTCTATGATTATACAACTTAAAAGTGATATAACTACTAAAGTACTAATAATTGACGTTGGCTGCCATACTAAAAAATGTTCTATATAAATCAACCTTTCGATTGATATAACACACACAGCTAGAGGAGGGGTAGACCAAAACGTTCATTCTCCTTTTATTGGTGTACATTTTGAAGTGGTCTGATTAAAAGGAACTACAAAAAAAAAACTGTTGAAAATATAACCACATGTAACAGAACAAGGATTGAGAAACGAATGCTTCTGTGGTTCAGTCATGTTTGCAGGAAGGATGCATGATAGGATAGATAGATAGAAAATGTTTTATTGCGCCAATATACATTCAACAGTAATAGTAGGTAATATTTTACAAGAAAATTTACATAGCGTGCAAAGGCAGACTTATCTCTTGGGAGATTTCTTACATGGGGTCATAGGTTTCCAAGACGTTGATATTGTTTAGTGATCAACATAATTAACATCGAAATGATGGTAACAAATAGTTATAGCGTCAAAACCTTAGTTTTTCTGCGATTTTTTACATTTTAAGAAACTTTGTCTAACTTTGATCTGCTGTATCTCCGTTAATATTGGGAATCGGATTGAAAATCTGGTTTAAAAAACGACATTTTAGAAAATGTAATGCTCTCCAACTTTGTCATGTAATGAGGTGAACAAAATATCCTTAGTTTAAGAGATATAAGCGAAAAGCTGAAAAAAGTCAGAAACATTTTGAGGTTTTTGCCCACCCCTAAGTTAGCACAGGGTCCTCGAGGTCGAAAACTTAGGATAGTATTCCTAGTGTTCGGGGGGAACAACCTGTAAAAGTTTCATTAACTTCGGAATACTTTCCAGCTACCCCCACCTTTTTTTGTTTAATTTTAGTTTCGTTTAGTTTTAATTTGTAGTCCAGTCGACATGTCGAGGACAAAGGTCGACAAATTAATGGATGTCTGAGGTATGAAAATGTTTTATCAAGAACACGCAGTTCTTAATGCTTATTGGAGTGTCTAGTATTTGACAAAGCTGCAAAAGCTGACGCAACGCCAACAAATGACAATTTCGATATGCCTGAAAAAAGTAATGTTAGTTTGAGTCCTGTCCAAAGACCGACCGACCGACCGACCGACCGAACCGATATACCTCACTGAAGTGAACGATCGAACAAGCTCAGAACAACTGAGCAAAACATCTCACCCGCTCAGCTGCTCAGCCGCTCTCAGACAGAAGGTCGGTCGGTCGGTCGACCGAACGAGCAGAGGTGAGAGCGAGCGGAGATGAGAGCGAGCGAAGGCGCGAGGCGCGGTCAGTCGATCGGTCGGTGGCGGGAGCGCACTATCTACTTTAGTGAGCCTGAGCTAACAGAGCAAGAAGAGCAGCTGAACGAGACCGAACTAGTTCACCGCGTTCACTGAACTACAAAGAGCGAATCAGTACAGTGAACGAGCAAGGACAAGACTAGTTGCATGGGCCATTGACTCACCCCAAAGGCGGCAAATCCGAAGATGACGACGAGGAAATTGAAGAAGTCGCACATGAACATGTAGGCGTAGACGTCGGCGGTGACGCGCGCCGTCGGGTCCAGCATGCGCACGAAGAACTGATGCACCGGCCGTAGGTACCTCTGCACGCTGCACCATCAATATATCTCAACATTAGTGGCCGAGTGGCTTGGGCATCGGCGTCTCATGCGAGAGGTCCGCGTTTCGAATCCGGTCGGTGTGTTGTTGTTGTTGTTTGGTTTGTGGTTGGCTCTAGGCCTGCAAACTAATCCCGCTTGGTTGGGGACTTTCGTGCAAAACCCCGCAATCTCCAGCTACCCCAGCCAGCCTATGTCTTCCATGGAAGCCACAAGTCGACCGGGGTGTCTGCAGACCGCGCCGCCCTTAGTCGCCTTTTACGACATACACGGGGAGAGATGCAGTCGGGCTATTCTTTTAGAGTACCGGCCCCACACGGTACAGCAGCAACAACAGCAGCGGGTGGCCGAGTAGTTTGGGCACCGGCTTCTCATGCGAGAGGTCCGCGTTTCGAATCCGGTCGGCGTGTACCAATGAGTTTTTTCTGGCGAAAAAATTTACGTGCATACCTACACCTGCTGCTTCGCCGTTCGGAGCCGGTGTAAAACTGTAGGTCCCTTCCCTTGCCCCTTACTATGTGGTAGGCTCAAATTGTAGCCGAATGGGTTGATACCACCGTACTGGATGTAAGATGGCCGCATAGCAGCCTCGGTTGTGTTCTCCTCTAGTCCAGTATAGCCAGCAACCCAGGGAAGTCTCCGGTATGGCACCTACCTTCTCGCAGGTGATATTGGCTGGTCGGAGCATGCGCTTTGGCCCCTCCGACTCAGCCACCCATACTGGATTACATAAAAAAAACATTTATTTTCATAAAATATTAAAAAGTTATACGAATAACTAAAGAATTAAAAACCTGCCTATCAAACATTAAAATAACTATCAAAAGGGGCGTTTTCAAATGTTCCTAAAACACTTGCGGCATTACCACGCTGGTTGGCAAGGCTTACCCTTTGAATGAAGTAGGCCCTTGATTGCGGGACGCCAGTTACGTCCACCAGCAGAGGCCCAAGCCTCAACAAGAAGCTTTTGGCTTCACTGCTCCACGGACCGAGGGTAAGATTTGTTATATTATTTCCTAACATAATGAATCACAGATGGACGTGAAATTTTAAACTTGGAAAATGCTTTAAAGGCGTCGAGCAAGCTACATTTCGGTAATAGTATTTCTAGCATAAAAAGTGACCCCTGCAACCTCCAAGAAATAAAGAAAGAATTTAAACATACATACCACACGCTGTATGCCGACAAACCGGGTTAAGCGAAGTAATCGGAGTTGTGCTGGAGGTACTCTTGTAAATTACAGCACAACACCGACCACCACGTTTAGCAAAGTATTCGGACAAAATAACTCAAGCAGCAAGTAAGGCAAGAAGACCCACCCGCAGCATAACTCGGTGGAAGGAGAGAGGTGGCTATCCGGTCGCCGTTTAGGACGGTATCTTGTCCTTATCCCTTAGTCGCCTTTTACGACGTGCACGGAGAGAGATGCAGTGGGGCTATTCTTTTTAAGTACCGGCCCCACACGGTAAAAATTTAAAGTTATAGCAAAACTTGATTTCAGTGATGCCTTTGACACAGTCAATCTTTTTTTCTTGTTTTTATGGGAAACACGACATATGGCGCGCGCCAGACTAACGCAGAGGTGTAGTCCGACGGCGCCCACGCGCATTCGGATATTTACGAATGCAGTATGACTTTACTGCAGTCTGGCATCTCATGAATTGTCTGCCGGGTCTCGACTATTCCTATTTATAACATGCCAGAAGTCAAGACAGTAGTGAGATTGACAGTGAGTATTTTTCTAAGTGGAACAATTTCCTTCGCTATTGTGCATCAGGGTTAACAGTTTCTCCGTCGGTACTATTTTGTATTGCAATAAATTTATGAAGCCATTTGTACCTATATCTCGCACTGTTTTATTACAGCATCTCTCAAACAGAAGAGATTACAAAAGAAAATAACCTGTTGCCACTGTTAAGAGAGCAGGTAAACTTACGCCAATCTCATAATATGCGGCAAATGTTTATTCGCATCCTCCAACACTGTTGACACGCCGATAATTGGCTCTTCATCGTCGTTTACCCTAAAACAATGAATACATATTTAATGTAATAGAGTATTGTAATGAAAATGTATATAGTTTCTTTAAACTCAAGACACAGTATGTCTACTTGACCAACTTGAACAAAGCAGCCTTACTTGTAATGATCATCGTCCAGCTCCCTGGATGTGCCCGGTACATCTAATTTCGTTGGTTCTTCTTCTATTTCTCTGTCCAATGACTGCTTCCCTTCTTCTTCCTCATCCTCTTCTTCTTCTTCTTCTTCTTCTTCTTCTTCTACCGCGATGTCTTCCTGGATCTTGGGCTGCCTTTTTATTCTAGAGAAGTAAGCAAGGTTTTAGCGAAGAGAAGATATATTTATTGGTTTTGATAAATACTGATGCATGAGTAACGGCCGTTACAACAAAATGGAATATATATTTTTAATGCTCTTTAATTATTAGTAAGTAATAAGTTCTCTATTCGACATGAATACTCGCTAACTAACATTGATATACGAAATATGAAATATTCTGAAATATAAAATGAGCACTGCAAATTGCTACTCAACTATACTTGAAGCCAAATATACTACAATGATTTATCATCTTTCAGATCGGCTTTCGGTAGCACCGGAAATTTACTAATTTCGTATTTATTATGTCACGCGCCAACTTACGTTCGCGCGGACCGAGACAAATGCTAACCGATTCATGTGTTTTCTAATATGTTACAATTATATTTATGTTCGACATCGGCATTTCATCGTAACAAAGCGGATTCCAAAATTGGCATGTTACAAGATAATGAATGATGTGGGATGTTCAAAGCTGCACCTGCAGGAGAGCTCATAGTTTGTTCCATCGAAAACCTGTTCATGTTACAAGATAATGAATGATGTGACATGTCCAAAGCTGCATCTGCAGGAGAGTTCATAGCTTGTTCCATCGAAAACCTGTTCATGTTACAAGATAATGAATGATGTGACATGTCCAAAGCTGCATCTGCAGGAGAGCTCATAGCTTGTTCCATCGAAAACCTGTTCATGTTACAAGATAATGAATGATGTGACATGTCCAAAGCTGCATCTGCAGGAGAGCTCATAGCTTGTTCCATCGAAAACCTGTTCATGTTACAAGATAATGAATGATGTGACATGTCCAAAGCTGCATCTGCAGGAGAGTTCATAGCTTGTTCCATCGAAAACCTGTTCATGTTACAAGATAATGAATGATGTGACATGTTCAAAGCTGAATCTGCAGGAGAGTTCATAGCTTGTTCCATCGAAAACCTGTTCATGTTACAAGATAATGAATGATGTGACATGTCCAAAGCTGCATCTGCAGGAGAGTTCATAGCTTGTTCCATCGAAAACCTGTTCATGTTACAAGATAATGAATGATGTGACATGTCCAAAGCTGCATCTGCAGGAGAGTTCATAGCTTGTTCCATCGAAAACCTGTTCATGTTACAAGATAATGAATGATGTGACATGTCCAAAGCTGAATCTGCAGGAGAGTTCATAGCTTGTTCCATGGAAAACCTGTTCATGTTACAAGATAATGAATGATGTGACATGTCCAAAGCTGAATCTGCAGGAGAGTTCATAGTTTGTTCCATCGAAAACCTGTTCATGTTACAAGATAATGAATGATGTGACATGTCCAAAGCTGAATCTGCAGGAGAGTTCATAGCTTGTTCCACCGAAAACCTGTTCATGTTACAAGATAATGAATGATGTGACATGTCCAAAGCTGCATCTGCAGGAGAGTTCATAGCTTGTTCCATCGAAAACCTGTTCATGTTACAAGATAATGAATGATGTGACATGTCCAAGGTGCATCTGCAGGAGAGTTCATAGCTTGTTCCACCGAAAACCTGTTCATGTTACAAGATAATGAATGATGTGACATGTCCAAAGCTGCATCTGCAGGAGAGTTCATAGCTTGTTCCATGAGAAAGCCTGTTCAGTTTTTTTTTATGTAATCCGGTATGGGTGGCTGGGTCGGAGGGGCCAAAGCACATGCTCCGATCAGCCAATATCACCTCCGAGAAGGTAGATGCCATAACAGAGACTGCCCTGGATTGCGGGCTATACTGGACTAGAAGAGAACACAACCGAGGCTGCTATGCGGCCATCTTACATCCAGTACGGTGGTACCAACCCAGTCGGCTACAATTTGAGCCTACCACCTAGTAAGGTGAAGGAACCTACAGTTTTATACCGGTGGTTCCAATACACGTAAATTTTTTCGTGCGAACAAACTCATTGGTACACGCCGACTTGATTCGAACCTCTGACCTCTCGCATGAGAAGCCGATGCCCAAACCACTCGGCCACCCGCCGCTTTTTAATACATATTAAAAAACAGAGACAGGTCTTCAAAAGTTCTTTTATGACGTATCAGGATAGGATAACAGGAAGGAGACAGGTCAAATCAAGTTGCTCTTTTATGCATGGATGAATTTTTGCAAAAACTAACATGTTCATCTGCACTTTTTTTTAAAGACAGCCGGCGCGGGTGTCTATGCCCAATACATCAACGGAAGATCAGCCAATAACACCATTCCTCGCGAAACCACGCTCAGAGAGGCGCCATGCCGGTTATGAGGCGGACAAAAAAGGTTGTCGTCTAATTTATTAACAGGCCTATGAAGATTCTCAGGTTATAGGTGGTGGGGAACACACTCACTGGAAGACCGTTCCATATTTTCGCCGTTCGACACAGGAACGATTTCGAAAAACAATGCGTTCTTAGTAGTTGGGTACTTAAGGCCCTGTCAACCCTATTCACCCGTACTCCTTTTTCAAGGCGCCGTTTTCACTGGTTGGAGTTGGATGCAACTAAATCAATAAATTTTAGCGCAAGCGAAAATTAGGTTTTATTTTTTTTATTCCAAAACTACGGATCGAAACAAAAAAGTAAAAAGCTACGGATTTAGATATATATTAAACAAATGAAAATATATTTTTTTCAAAGCCTTGATTTGATCACGTTGCCTCAAATACGTTTTTATAACTAAATTCAGAGACATGTTCATGAAATTTTTTGTCTATTGAGCGAAGTTAATCAAATCGTATTTTCAAAAAGCTATCGATCTGCGCTGATAGATGAAGTATTACATTATATTAAACATGAATCTGTCAGGTGAGTAATACTGGCATGGTACACTTCTTGAAATTCGAGTCAGACGCAGTCTCACATCACCTTAATATGTATGTTAATACCATTCCTATATATCAGCCATACTCAAAGTGTGCTCCGCGGAGCCCTAGGGCTCCGCGGAGCCTCTGTGGGGGCTCCGCGAGAATACGAGTCAAACGAGATAATATCTTATATTATATGAATCGTTTTTAGAAATGTCATCAATCATCAATCAGACACCAGTAGTATGGAGTCACTGTTCAAAACAATGCCACTCAATGATTTTTGGTGCACAATCCGTGATGAATATCCACTTGTTGCAAAGATGGCTCTGAATGTTCTTCTCACGTTCCTAACAACATACTTGTGCGAAACAGGATTATCGACCTATGCAACCACAAAAACAAAATACCGCAATAGACTGGACGCCGAACCTGATATGAGACTTCAACTCTCTCTCTTCTATCCAAATTATTGTTAAAAGCCCTAAAACAAAACAAAAAACAAAAAAAACTGATATCAACGTTATGTTATGTTTCTTATTTTTCATCAACCAATTGATGAAAAATAAGAAACAGTTTCATCCCTCCCATTAGATATTTAATTATTGTTTTTATCTTTTATTATAAAAATAAGTAAGTAACTGTTACATTGTAAAGATTGATTATTAAATAAGGAATGCACAAAAACTAATTTCTGTTTATTTTAGGGCTCCGTCAAATATTTCGCTTTCCAAAAGGGTTCCGTCACCAAAAAAGTTTGAGAACCGCTGCTGTATATGATGTTTTGGGTAAATCTGTAAAATAAATAAATATCTACAAACTCTCCATTACCCCCAAAATATAATTTCTACATACTGTGGTACAATACGATACAATACAACACTACGATTCTCAACAACTGCGTCAAAACTACACGATCAGTTGCAACGTGTCGAGTACCTACGAACTGTCCTAGCGTAATATTTCTTTCCGCTTCTTATCATGATCGCGATCCTGGATGGAGGCTTCTCCATCTGCGAGAGGCGCTCCCTCACGAAGAACGCCACGCGCGGATCCGAGCGGGAGGTGTGGAGGCTGCTCATCGCCTCCGTTATGGTTTCGTTCAGCCGGTGGTTCGGATCTATCAACCAGTGACGTCTGGATGCCTGAATAGTGCTGGCTGAGGCATCGTGCGTCGTGCGCTGTGAGCCGCGCGGTTTTTTTTTTTTTTATGAAACTGACACGGTTGGCTACTTCACCTACAACATCCGTGATGTCAGCCCACAACACCGGGCGAGCTTGGTGCCGCGTCAGTGCTTCCCTTCGCTCGTGCCGGCTACACTGAACTGGACGGAAAACACAAACTATTTACATAGCAGTTTCGACCGACGTTTCATTCAGTACGGTGCTACCAACCCGGGCGGGTTAAACCCTACCACCTAGTAATATAAGAAGGGAGCAATAACCCTTAATCGCCTTTTACGACATACATAGGGAGAGATGCAGTGGGGATATTCTTTTAAAGTACCGGCCCCACACGGTACAATACCGGCCCCACACGGTGGTTGTCACAAGTCAGGGTTTTTGGGTATCATAGAATGTATACAAGAACATTGAGTTGATAAATATCAAACGCCGGTATGTCCACCCCAGACCACATTTTGACATTTTTTCTATGAAATATAGAAAAGCTAATTCTGACCATTCCCGTACTATTCAAATTCAAATACGTCCTCATTATTGCTATGAAAACGTTGTCAAAAAACTCTGTTTCAATTCAGAAGCCAGTAGGTCCACATATACATTGTACATACATGATCAGTTGATCACCTATTATTATATTTTGACAGAGACGTTATAATAACTAAACAACGTAAAATAAATCTAAACATTTAGGTTATACGGTCTATATTACACAAAACATGAAAATGCTTATTATCTCCTTTACACTTATCAAGGACATACTGGCGTTTGATATTTATCAACTCTTAGAGAGTTTGGACGTGAGAATGTCCAATGCTTATATGAGAGACAGCGTCGCCGAGCTCCGCGGGTAGCGGAGGGGACGGCGCGCGCTCTGATTGGGTGGTATCGGGCGGTATCGTGCTCTGATTGGTTGGTCACGAATGGAATTTGTACGTTTATACAAACATCGTGTTACGCTGGCGCGGGGAAGGTCCGACGTCCTTACCTATTAAATGTTCTTGGATGTATATGTAAATATTTTTAACTGAACACCAATTTATACAAATTAAGCACAATAGGTGAGCTTAATGCCGTGAGGCATTCTATTCTAACTAACCTTTGGGATGTGGGAGAAGTATAATATGCCGTTTTGACCGACGACGGTTCGTTCAGTGCGGTGGTACCAACCCGGGCGGGATGAACCCTACCACCTAGTCAGGTAAAAAGGGAAGGGACCTACAGTTCAACGTGGAATCCGAACCGCGGTCAGCCTCCAACGGTCGAGCGGGGTCACCCATCCAAGTACTGACCGCGCCCAGGTGTGCTTAACAGTCCACCGACCGCACCACTGAGCTAGCGAGGCTGACATAAAAGTTAAAAGTAAATCGGCTTTCCTGACTGTTGTTATCCTTACCTTTAATAAAATCCAACGTCTGCTTTCTGTATGTCTGTCTGTCCGCTTATAACTTGAGAACCACTGAACCAATTTTAATAAAAAAAAATCTACGGATAGCTTGATTCTTCCCATCAACTATAGGCTTACTTACTATCAGGCTAAATGGCTTATGAGGTTAGCAGAGAAGTCGAATATGAAAGCGGGCGGAGCCGCGGGCACAGCTAGTTGAGCATATGGCCCATCTTGTGCGCTCAGGCGTGCGACAGTTGACATCAGACTGTTCGTTTTACTTTTAACAGTGTAGGTAGATATACAGGATGTCCCCGGACTGTTGTAGTTCCTTTAAGGAGGCTATTCTACGCCTTGTAACAAAAGCACTGGTGAAAGAATATTTTAAATATGTGCTTTCATAAAAAATTTAGGATTTCCTAACAAACTAAATGCGTACTACAATGTGTGGGCGCCTTTAGCGGCGCGGCGGTACGCGGGCGGAGCAGACGGCGGCGACGCGGCGAGGCGCGGACGGTACGCGGGCGGGGCGGACTTTTTTTTTTTTATGTAATCCGGTATGGGTAGCTGAGTTGGAGGGGCTAAAGCGCATGCTCCGACCAGCCAATATCACCTCCGAGAAGGTAGGTGCCATACCGGAGACTTCCCTGGATTGCTGGCTATACTGGACTAGAGGAGAACACAACCGAGGCTGCTATGCGGCCATCTTACATCCAGTACGGTGGTACCAACCCAGTCGGCTACAATTTGAGCCTACCACCTAGTAAGGGGCAAGGGAAGGGACCTACAGTTTTACACCGGTTCCGAACGGTGAAGCGGCAGGTGTAGGTATGCACGTAAATTTTTTCGTCAGAAAAAACTCATTGGTACACGCCGACGGGATTCGAGCAGCGGACCTCTCGCATGAGAAGCCGATGCCCAAACCACTCGGCCAGGCGCCGCTTATCTATCTGGGCTATCTGTTTGCGTACACTCGCGTCGCGTCCGTCCGTATTCCCGCTGCCCGCTGCCCCGCGCCCCGCGCGCGCCCGTTTAGAGCACTACAACATTACACTACATTAATAACTTCAAAAATGTATATCTCCGCAGCAGGTGGACGTAGAACCCTACCTCTTTTACTAATTATGTTTGTTACAAAGCGTAGAATAGCCTCCTTAAAGGAAATACACCAGTCCGGGGACACCATGTACACAACGTGTCCCAAAACTCAACGTCAAGCGGGAACCAGGGAGTAGGCCAGTTTATGACTGCACAGGGAAAAATAAGAAAAAAAAATCGGAGTCATTTGTTTTTTATGATATGAGCATTTTTTGAGAAACGTTGAAAATTTACCGTGTGGGTTCGGTACTTAAAAAGAATAGCCCCACTGCATCTCTCCCCGTGCATGTCGTAAAAGGCGACTAAGGGATAAGGACAAGATGCCGTGCTAAAGGGCGACAGGCTCGCCACCTCTCACCTTGGCACGGTACTTCCACCGAGTCATGCAGCAGGTGGGTCTTCGTGCCTTACTTGCTGCTTGATCGATTTAATCTTGTTCGAATACTTTGCGAAACGTGGTGGTCGGTGTTGTGCTGCAATTTACAAGAGTTCTTGCAGCACAACACCGATTACTCTGCTTACCCCGATTGTCGGGATTCAGCGTGTGTGATATGTATGTATATGTATGTAACATTTTTAAGTACTACGACTACAAATTTGCAAATACAAATTGTTCAAATTGTTTTATTGGTAGCCTAAATAACTCCAAATAAAACCAGAATGCCTGTAGTTTTACAAAAAAATATTCAGTTCAATTTTTTTCAAAAAAAATAAATGACTCAGTTTTTTTTCTCATTTTTCCCCGGCTAGTCATAAACTGGCCTACTCCCTGGTTCCCGCTTGACGTTGAGTTTTGGGACACGCTGTATTAACCGCGTTTAAAGTCGCATTACAGGTTGTAAATATCTCTCACCCTCCAGTCTTGGAGTGTTTCTCGGCGTATCTCCTGCCGACCAGCTCGCCGTCGCCCTCGGCTATCATCCTGGTCTCGTCTGCAGTGATCGTGTACAGCGCGTCCTCTCGCAGCTCCACCTCGGTGGCTGACTCCTTCCACAGACCCAGCGACTTCAGAACGAACCTGGAATCAGAGTAGGATACTGAGGTTGCGGCACACACAAAAAAAAAACAGTTTTAGGGCCGCCATACTTGCCTTGCCCCTTACTAGGTGGTAGGCTCAAATTGTAGCCGACTGGGTTGGTACCGCCGTACTGGATGTAAGATGGCCGCATAGCGGCCTCGGCCGTGTTCTCCTCTAGTCCAGTATAGCCAGCAATCCAGGGAAGTCTCCGCTACGTCACCTACCTTCTCGGAGGTGATATTGGCTGGTCAGAGCATGCGCTTTGGCCCCTCCGACTCAGCCACCCATATCGGATTACATAAAAAAAAATTGGTTGTCTGTAAAGTCGGTTTACGGACGATAGTTTTACGTGATAACGTCATAAAGAAACACAGCTATAAGAATTACGGTATTTCTTCGTACGGCATCCCTATCGCTGCCGTACGCCGTACATTTGTCGATTTCTAACCTCGATTACCGTACGATACGGCCATTACCGTACGTTTGGCAACACTGCCGCATGGGCCGAGGACGTTTCCATGGTAACTTTGAATATCAACGTGACACGCTTTCGTGCGTGCAGCCGGTGTTCATCAATTTATAAGACGTTATCACGTCAAAAAAATACACGGACTGCTTCAAGCTGTCGGCTTCGTTCGTCTGTTCAAAGCAGCCGCAGCACGGCAAACTGCAGTTTCAATACAAAATTCATGTTCGCAATACACGGACCGCACGAGCAGTTCGCTTGCAGTCGCACTCGATCCTTGGACTCGATACAGCGCCGAGCCATCCGTCACACTATTGAATAATAGATGGCGCCACAGGCTTTTATACATTGCATTGTTGAAAGACAAAAGATAGGCGGATAATAGCGGATATATACGGAAACCTCCGTGCGCGAGTAAAACTCGCACTTAACAGATTTTTTAGGGTATGCATCCTTCCTAAGCCTACGCCGTCTGTCTGTCCGTTCTAGGGCTGTATCTTTTGAACCGTAATAGGTAGCCGGTTGAAATTTTTACAGAATATGTGTTATTATTATTATGGCGAATGTGCCAACAAATAATAAGAAAAAAAGTAAAAAATTAAGGATAAAATGAATTGTCTAAAATAAATATTTTCATCTGACCCCAGAACACATTTTGTCACTATTTAAAGATTGAATTTTATCAGGAACATTTAACTTAATTTGATTCGAGCTCCTCAGTCACTGATACATACTGGTTTCATAAAAAAAAAACTTTAGAAGAGGACTGGATACAGCGCCGAGCCATCCGTCTTGTTGGTGACCCGAAACTTACTTAAAACTTATTTGTGGGTTCCCTTAGCTGTTTTACAGATACTATCACGGGCGCTGCTCTGCGGAACTGGCATACCTTATCCCCTGCCACCCGTCCTATCTCCGCATGACTCGTCGCAGAGAGACTCAGCACCCTTTTGTTGTTGACATTGGGCTTTTGAGAACCCATCGGTTCTCTAAATCGTTTCTTTGTCGCACCGCTAGAGTGTGAAACTGTGTTCCGGCGTGTGTATTTCCTGAATCTTTTAACCTGGGTGTCTTCAAGCGTCGTATTAACGGGCTAGACAGCCTAGCAACAGTCCGTAAATCTGCTGGCATGGCACCTACCTGAGCGTGGTTTCGCGAGGAGAGGTGATTTTGGCTCTGTCGACTGCACCATTGCTCCCTCGGCACAGCCACCCATGCTGGTTTACATAAAAAAAACTGCATTTGTGCAGTCAACTGTATTCGTGCAGTCTGTCTCGACAGCTTGAAGCACTTTTTGTATGGCGGCCCTAAGGGCCGCCATACACGGTTTGCTCAGGCTGCGGACTGTCCGCGAAGCTCAGGCTCTCGTCGAGCTGCACCCCCAGAAACCGTGTCTCCTTTACAGACTTTATGGACACTCCCCCCCATTCTGACCGTCGGTGGACGGTCCGTGAACCTGCCACCGACAGTCATCGTACAGGACTTTGCTGGTTGCCGGTTCCTTGATCCCCAGTCTTCCAGCAGCCGCAGCGCCTCTGCGGCGCTTGACTCTAGTTGTGCCCTAGAGTTAGCCTCCACAGTGAGGACCACGTCATCTGCATATGCAGCAGTGTGGCATAGGTAATCGGAGCATATCATCCATGAGGACGTTCCACAGGAAGGGTCCGAGGACCGATCCATGGGGGCACCCCATGGTGGAGACCTTCAACACCACCCGGTTGCCGCAGAATAACCCCACCTTTCTGTTTTGGAAATAAGAACTTAGTAATTTAAATAGGTCCGGTGGACAGCCCAAATTCTTCAGTTTCACCAGTATCATTGGCCACCAAGCGTTGTCGAAGGCCCCCGATATGTCCAGGAAGACCGCCTGGACATATTTATGCTTAGATTCCAAAACTCGTCTCAACAGGCTGTTGATGGCGTCGGTGGTGGCCCGGCTCTGAGTGAATCCGAATTGGAATTCCGACAGTTTACTATCACTCTTTCCAATATTTTGCCCAGTAACTCGACTGCGAGGTGCAGTTGAGTTTCGACTGCATGAAACTGCAAGTTGCAGGCGAATGCAGTCGACTGCATTCGCCACGACACTGACGTGTCACCAAAGCTCACCCGGTGTTATGGGCTGACATCACGGATGTTGTAGGTGATGTAGCCAACCGTGTCAGTTTCCATAAAAAAAAATAAACAAGATGCATTGTAACAAACATACTTTTATATTTACTATGGTTGGTTTGTGAAATTTGTAAAAATGGCGGACGGCGGCAGTTTGTCGCGTCGTCGTTGTGATTAAAAATATATATTTTTGTGGTTCTCGCGGGCCGAGAATTTATACAACAGACGTTAAAGCTACAAAAGAAATGGCTGTATACTCTAATGAGTTTTGCCTATTTCGGGAGGAGACGAAGTAAACAAAAAAAAAAAAAAAAAACATAAGGAACGTCAGTTGATCTCTCCTGTCATCACTATCGAGATGGAATTCAATACAAATTGCTGAACTTATCAATTCGTCAAGAATATTTAATTGATTGATCACTATGCAAGAGGAGTAAGCTGGCCTGCAGATCAGCAATGCGTGCCGGGGGCTGTACTGCCTCAAGTTCGGGTTCCAGCCTGTCGGACTGATACTAGTCGACTTGACCATCGGCACCACTACCACCTTCCACCTGCTGGCCGCTCTTCATCCGACTAGACCATCGGCACCATTACCACCTTCCACCTGCCGGCAGCTCTTCATCTGACTTCGCCAATGGCACCACTACCTTCTACTACCTGTTGACAGCTCTTCCTTCCGGAACAACTCAGACTAGGAGGTCATCGCCAACATCCTCACTCTCTAGTTATCGCCTAGTACCTAAACTATTCATCTTCTTAATCTTTTTAGTGTTTTAAGTTCACATATTCATTTTCCATTTATCTCGTTCGTTTATTCCTAATAAAGAATTTTCACTCCCTGTTTCCATCTTTTCGCTATAGCATCTCACCTATGGAAAAATATGATGAGCAGTAGCAGAAGATCGTAGAGTGCGTAGTTAGACTTGCGCTCGATGCCGATGACCCGCGGTGCAGTGAACGGCATATTAATCGGTATTGCCTTCTGGTTCCACGGCAGTATCTCAAACTGAAACATGCTCTTCACGAGCACTATCACCTGGGGGAGAAGGAAGAAGTTTCATCATAATATGATCAATATAAAAGCAATATAATACCATAATATATCAAAAAGTTCACTTTTTTTTTTTTTATGGAACCTGACACGGTTGGCTACATCATCTACAACATCCGTGATGTCAGCCCATAACACAGGGTGAACTAGGTGCCATGTCAGTGCTTCCCTTCATTTCATGTCGGCTACACTAAACTGGACGGAGAACACGAACTATTTACATAGCCGTTTCGACCGACGTTTCGTTCAGTGCGGTGGTACCAACCCGGCCGGGATACACCCTACCACCTAGTAAGTAAGTAAGTAAGTAAGTTAACTGGGAGAATTCCCTGTAAGGTAGCGGTTCTCAATCTATGGTACGCGTACCACTAGTGGTACACAGACTGCTTCGAGGTGGTACCTACGCGAAAAAATAAAACATTATTCTACAGTCCCTTCAAGAATCTAGGGCTGCCGAGATCGACGCTAAGCTCATACATGGAGAGAGCTTCGAAAACGTCACTGGAAGCATCCTACAGAAAATGGATAGGTAGAGAGAGCGAGGTCGAGAGCGGGACTGGTGGTTTCCCCGCGTCCTAGTCAACGCAGACTAGCTGAAGAGGGCTTGACGCGAGCCGAAACGTGAAGCATGCGCGGGAAATTCAGAGTGGCCACTCGCTAGTCCCGACCTCGATTAACACCCTGCTCTACTGCCGATGGGCCCGGATATGTTCGGTGAAGCCATCGCAAGCTTAGATCCACACCTTCCTTTCCTTACAAATTTTATTAAGCGGCAATAAAATAGTGCCCATAATGTTCTTCATGCATGCTCGTCGGTTACGGGTACTAAGCACTTGCCCCTTTTTGAGCACATGCCCGATCTGGTCCAGGTACGTGCGTCTAGGGCGACCCTTCCCGACTCTTCCACTCACATTTGCTTCATAAATTTCTTTCGTTAGTCTCCTATCATCCATTCTTCCAACATGACCGAACCACCGAAGCATCCCTTTCTCAATCCTTGTCACTATATCTTCTTTCAACCCACAGCGCTCTCGCACTACACTATAGGCGGCAGAGGTGTGTCAGGATCGTGGCACGTGGAGATCCGTTGTCTCTGCCTACCCCACCGGGAAACAGGCGTGACGCTATGTGTGTATGTATGTAAAATAGTGCCATAATCCTAATTTAGAAAGTTTTGTTGATGAACATAAATATAATTTGAATTCTGATGTTCTTAAGCTACATGAGAACCCACTGTCAAATGCTCATAGTAAGTTCCGAAGAATATTTTAAAGAAGATTTATTCAGAACGAAATTCAATAACAAATAAATTTTTAGATTCGATTCCGAGATCACTCACATTCGAGGAAAGAGATTCATTAATTGAACGTTGGTGTGATGCTAACATCCAAAGAGAATTTAAGAATGATAAGTATTAGCTTATTAGCTTTAGTATTATTATTAGCTTCTTGTAGGTAAAGTACGCCGCCAAACATATTGGTTTTAGTGGTACCTACCTGAAAAAAAAAAGTTTGAGAACCCCTGCAGTAAGATTGTAAAAATCGGATAAGGTTTAGGAGGCTAGAAAACATAATAATGCCGAAAGACGGCACCGGCTTGTACCGTGTGGGGTCGGTACTTAAAAAGAATAGCCCCACTGCATCGCTCCCCGTCGCATGTCGTAAAAGTCGACTAAGGGATCGTCAGCCTCGGCAGCTCAGTGGTGCGGTCAGTTATTGGATGGGTGACCGCCCGACCGATGGAGGCTGACCGTGGTTCCGATTCCCCGTTAAACTGTAGGTCCCTTCCCTTCTCACCTTACTAGGTGGTAGGGTTTATCCCGGCCGGGTTGGTACCACCGCACTGAACGAAACGTCGGTCGAAACGGCTATGTAAATAGTTCGTGTTTTCCGTCCAGTTTAGTGTAGCCGACATGAAATGAAGGGAAGCACTGACATGGCACCTAGTTCACCCGGTGTTGTGGGCTGACATCACGGATGTTGTAGGTGATGTAGCCGACCGTGTCAGTTTCCATAAAAAAAAAAAAAAGATGGTTTCGTATGGAGAAAGTTAACTTCCGTCTCGTCTTAAGCACTCGTGTAAGGCGTGATTACTGGCTTTGCAAAAGACAGACTCATTTAAAGTAGACAACGTTTTCTCATTAAAATTTTTATAATTAGTTTTTTTTATGTCCTTTGTACTCTTCGTTCTAATTTTAGTATTTTTAACTTGTATTAGTTTTATTGTTTTAACTTTTAATATGTACCGTGTGGGGCCGGTACTTTAAAAGAATAACCCCACTGCATTTCTCCCTGTGTATGTCGTAAAAGGCGACTAAGGGATATGAATCCCTTCTTATATTACTAGCCCGTTTAACCCGCCCGACATGGTACCACCGCACTGAATGAAAGGTCGGTCGAAACGGCTATGTATAAATAGTTTGTGTTTTCCATCCAGTTCAGTATAGCCGGCACGACCGAAGGGAAGCGCTGACGTGGCACAAAGTTCACCGGTGTTATGGGCAGACATCACGGATGTTGTAGGTGATGTAGCTAACCGTGTCAGTTTCCATAAAAAAAAAACAAAAAAAATGTGGGTCCTCATGTGTAATTAATTAGGTATGTAAAATTAATCAAATCAAATCAAATATCTTTATTGCACTCAAAAATTGTACAACAGGCAAATACTTAACTCTAAATATAGGGTTCTCTTACAGTACGCCTTATTATTTACAGAGTGGTTATGGAGTGGCAGGAAGAAAGAGACATGAAACAAGTGCTTAAATCTAATTACAAAAAAAAAGAAAAAATGTACATATACTAAATATATTATAGGTAATATTTTAATAAATAAAAACTACATGAATAAATATAATATATATATATGTATATATAATACATATATACATTATATAAGTGTACACGGACTCAAGAGCAATATAAGGACAGGTAATAGGGGAATAATAAGCTACTTTAGGAAGTTTGACATAAGTCTTTTTTTTAAAACAAAAGGAGAAGGGGACATACGAACGTCGATGGGTAGTTCATTCCACATACGAACAGCATTAACAGTGAAGGAGTTTGAAAATTATTGTGTTGTGTACGGTACTGTTAACGGATAGTGAATAAATATATTGCATTCTTTCTTTCTTCAACACTTACCTCAGTATAGGCAATGAGTGTGACCCAGAATGTCTTGGTCGGCCGCGGTATGGTGAGAGTACCCCACGTGAACACCATCAGCGGTAGCGGAATTGACAATATTGTTGCCGATTGTATCTGTAAGATAAAGAAGCATTTTTATTACGCACGCACATCACAAGCCTCATCCCGACAATCGGGGTGAGCAGAGTAATCGGTGTTGTGCTGCAAGTACTCTGGTAAATTACAGCGCAACACCGACCACCACATTTAGCAAAGTATTCGGACAAGATTACTAACTATCAGGCAGCCACTATCGACGTTTCGGAAGGGACCTACAGTTTAACGTGGAATCCGAACCACGGTCAGCCTCGAACGGTCGAGCGGTCACCCAGCCAAGTACTGACCATGCTCAGGGTTGCTTAACAACAGTCGACCGAGCGCACCACTGAGCTACCGAGGCTGACGTGGCTTTAGGAGCTTTGAGACTCGGCTCCAAGGGCCAGAGGATTTCAATATTGAGTGAATCTTTCTGTAGGTACCTTCCCTTCTTACATTACTAGGTGGTAGGGTTTAACCACAGAGGAAAAAGGGTTTAACCAGGGTTGCTTTGCTACCACCGCACCGAATGAAAGGTCGGTTTAACGGCTTTTTTTTTATTTTTTTTTTATTTTTTTTTTTATTTTTTTTTTTATTGATACGCGAGACACTTGGCGCCGTCAGCATGGATTGTTGAGCCGACGACGCCCAAAAGCATTCGTTTTAGAACGGGGGCTGCGAATGCCGTGCCGGCGTGACAGATGCCTTTTTACGCGTCTCTTGAATGATCCCAAGTCATACACTGAAGGAAACACATCAGGAGGAAGTGCATTCCAGAGTTTCGCAGTGCGGAAGATAAAAGAAATACTGGAGCGCTTAGTCCGCACTTTAGGCAGCTCTACAGTATAGGGATGCATTCCCTGTCTGTTACGCGTGGACCTATGGTGAAATGGTGAAGTCGGAATTGTTTCGAACAGCTCCTCAGAGCATTCACCGTTGAACAGTCGATAGAACACACTTAGTGAACCTATGTCTCTACGGAGCTGCAAAGGTTCAAGTTTGCAGGACACTTCAAAGTCGTTAACTTGGCGAACTGCACGTCTTTGGATCGAGTCTAACAAGCCAAGTCGATACTGAGCAGCCCCACCCCAAAGATGCGAGCAATACTCCACGCATGACCTCACCTGCGACTTATACAGCAGCAGGATTTGCTCAGGCGTAAAGTATCTCCGCGCCTTGTTCAGGACGCCCAGCTTTTTAGAGGCAAGCTTAGCTTTGTCCTCGATGTGACGGCCGAAGTTGAGTTCGCGGGTTAAGTCCACTCCAAGGATACTAAAGTGGTCATCGACGTTCAACCTTGTGCCCTGGAATTCGGGAGCTGAGCGAAATGGCGATTTTTTCGCACTAAACGCACATGCCTGTGTTTTAGTTGCGTTGAACTGTACCAGATTTTCCTGGCCCCATAATGAAATTAGGTGCAGGGTTTTCTCAATTTCAACAACAACACTACGCCTGCCCTCCTCCACTTCCTCCTTACTGGCACTGGGGCGGCTGCCGTAGCGTCCGTGTACCGTGCTGTCATCTGCATAACAATGAATATCACCAAGGGATAGTAAGTCATTGATATGCAGAAGGAACAGCGTAGGCGATATCACGGAGCCTTGTGGAACACCAGCGTTCACAGCCATGGCATCGGAACAGCAGCCGTCTACTAGGACCTGAATACTGCGGCCATGCAGGAAGTCGGCGATCCAGTCGCACAGATCGGAGGGGAGGCCGTAGGACGGCAGCTTGGATAGAAGTGCCTTGTACCAGACGCGGTCAAAGGCCTTTGATATATCTAGACCAATAGCCATAGCTTCACCAAAGTCTTCAAGCGATTGACCCCAGAGGTGGGTGACGTACACTAGTAGATCCCCGGCCGAACGCTTTGGCCTAAAGCCGTATTGCCTGTCGGAGATGAGGTCATTGGTCTCTAGGTACGTCATTATTTGAGCGTTAATAACTCGCTCCATCACCTTGCAAAGCAGGGAGGTAACCGCTACCGGACGATAGTTGGCAGGGTCAGAACGATCGCCTTTCTTTGGGACCGGCTGGACGTAGGCAGACTTCCAAGCCGATGGCACCTGGCCAGAGGAATAGGACAGGCGGAACAGGCGTGTGAGGATAGGGGCCAACTCAGGAGCACACATCTTCAGCACCAGAGCGGGGATCCTGTCGGGTCCACTCGCTTTCCTGACATCCAGACCGAGCAGCTCCTTCCGTACGGTGCGTTGACGAAACTGCACCTTTGGCATGGAGCACTCGCATCTGGGGATTGACGGAGGTGACGCACCACCGTCATCCAGGCGTGAGTTTCGCGCAAAGAGGGACACTAAGAGGTCGGCTTTCTCTTTGGCAGAATGAGCGAGGGAACCGTCAGGTCCCTCCAATGGAGGAAGTGCAGAGCGACAGAAGTTCAGCTGAGCAGACTTGGCCAGGGACCAGAATTCACGGCTTCCCGATGGATGACTGATCAACCGATCACCAATTCTGCGCACGTGGTCAGACTTCGCCCTTAATATTACTTTCTTGCTTAATCTGGAGGCAACGTTGAAGGCGTGCTTCAGTTTGGAGACTTCCGAACCCTGTCTAGAGCGGGCACGGGACCATGCCGTAAATGCTGTTTCTTTCTTAGCTACAGCTTCAGCACAGTCCCGATTATACCATGGCTGACTTTTACCCCCGAGGGATACAGTAGCGTGCGGTATGAATAATTCCATGCCTGCTTGTATCACTTCGGAGATGTCGTCAGCACAGCTAGACGGGTCCAGGGAGCTAAAGCACATCCGCCTCCAAGGGTATGAGGCGTAAAATTCACGCAACCCATCCCAATCCGCTGACTTATAATGCCACACACGACGTGCACCGACTGCACGGGCATTTGGTGCCGTATATGGCACTGTCGTCCTCACCAGACAGTGGTCCGAGGAGCCGAGCGGAGCGCTCACTGTCACCTTATACCCGGTGGGGTTAGTCGTCAGCAGCAGATCAAGCAAGGAAGGCGTATCACCAACTCGGTCGGGTAGCCGTGTGTGCTGGGTTACCAATTGAGTTAGGTCATACAGAAGGGCAAAGTTGTGAAAGGTCCGCCCAGCGAAATCGGTTCTCACAGACCCAAGCCAGCACTCATTGTGGGCGTTGAAGTCGCCGAGAAACACGAGATCAGCTGAGGGGTACCGCGCGAGCGCTTTGTCTGTCGCTCCACTAAGGTACTCAGCCAGACGAGTTGTTTCCCTATCCCCTTTGTGGGACCTATATACGCCACAGTAGATTCGCGACTCCGATCCAAGGTCAACGTGGTCAAGGTCAACGTCAAGGTCAACGGCTATTTAAATAGTTCGCGTTTTAAAGTTGTGATGGGCTGACATCGAGGTTGTAGTAGCTGATGTAGACAACCGTGTCAGTTTCCATAAAACAGCGTTAAAAAAAAAATCTAATTCACACTTGAGGTTCTGACTGCATAATTAGTTAGCGCATGACTAGGTACTATTTGTACCCAAATTTATTTACTAACCGATTGACAACTTGATACTTCAAGTATCTTAATATTTTTATTATTTTTTTTTTATTATTATTTGACAATACTACATTGTAGTATGTATACTTATTACTAACATTATTGAGTTGATACAAATGACGTATCAAAAATTTGACAAAGGCTCTTTACACCTGATCCACTTAATTAAGTCCTTGCAGTCAGAACTTCAAAAACAAAACCAAAATCTGTTTTTGATCTTGCTCTCAAGCTGTATTTTCAATCGACTGTAGCTAGGCGGTGTTATTATGTGGATAAACACTAAATGCTTGTAAAAATGACTATGAAAAAAAAACCCTGCGAAGTTTCTTACCGGTTCTTCTTCGTGGGTGTAATCGAATCGGATAGAACAAATTGTAACAAATTCGAGTACAGTCATGCTCAGGGCCGCCGACTTTTAGAAATCTTCGTGGGTGCTCGTGCAAATATTTTTTTTTACTTTAGCCACTTGTTTTAAATTATATAGAAGAGAAGAAAAGAAGATAAGTATAAAATTCTAGATTGAACAATCATCATCATCATCAGTGTGTTGCCGTCCACTGCTGGACATACGCTTCTCCAATTTTACTCTAATTCTTCCGGCGGCACCCGGAAGCATGGATAATGTTTTGCATTTGCCGCATTTACACATTTACACGAATGCACTTACGCATGTATTACTCCTATATTCTATTGCATGTTATAGAATAATAATAGTACCTAGTACTATAACGTTCATATTCACCGCGCCACTAGTGTGAATGTGTAAATGCGGCCGCTCAAAGGCTTGTAGGAAGACACTTTCATCGTAGCTCAAATCCGATTACTGATCAGTTTTTATATCTGTCGTCGTGGGTGCTCCGCACCCACTACTCACCGTTCGTGGGTGCTGGAGCCCCCGAGCACCCACGGAGTCGGCGCCTATGGCATGCTGTCTAATGAATGCTTAATATACAATATACACTGAGGCCTTTGACAGCATTACACAATACGACAATAGAACCAATTAAGTAGGTGCCTTCAACCACACGGGTTCTATTTTTTAGAAGACGAGTGTGAAGTGCTAGAGATATACCTGGTTGATGAAGACCATCAAGTAGCAGACGATATCGGTGTGCGATACGACGGCGTACCACAGGGCGCACACGAAGTGGACGATCGGGGACTTATCCTTCTGGAACATTGAGTCCTCCTGCTCGTCCAGCGAACTCGGGTCTTTGCTGCAAATGACATTCGGACTAACACTCTGAGGGAAAACTTCTGGAAGACTTTTGCGAACGGGTTATTATGAGGTAAGATACTGAAGGGTACTAAATGTTTTTTTTAAATGACCTTTCAAGCTCAAAAGGTCCAAGAATGCGAGGGTGGAGGTGCGGCCGATCTGCCACGAACGTCATGGGATCCGGCTCCACCACGGCGCTCACCATTCTTCGGTAGAAAATAAGCCAGCAAGATAAAATAAGATCGATAACTTCTGTTTAGTTGGCTACATTCTCCCTCGCACGGATGAATTTATCCATGCTCCCTTGTCATGTTACTCTCGCCACTGTGAAATCAGGCGAAAATGATCAAATCTGAGCAGATCTGAGCGGAGGGAAGAGATTGTGCAGTTGGTCAATTAGTTAACTCCAGAGTGGCAAGGTAACATATTTATGTGGATTTGTAGGCTGAAGAGTTTTGGAAAGATTACAACAATAAGTAAGAAGGAGTTCCATATTTATAATTGAAAAACAAATAAGGCATCACACACATGTGTAGGTGTATATTTGCAAACATTTCAAGAAGTGCTGAAAAAATGCATTATCACAATAAAATTTGATTACCTAGCTAGAAATAACCTCTCAACATGCAAGACTTACCCATATATCATGCCACTTACCCCGGTTTATCCGACACGATTTTGACCCTACCTGTTACAGCGTTGAGGAATATAAACCTATAATGTCAGTGATAGAAGGAACAATTTCCACAGAGAGAAGACGCGACAAACATCAAATATAGACGGTAAAAGCTGCAATTGAGGGTGCTGAAGGAAAATTAGAGAAACAGAAAGCTCCGACGATGCCCAACGAACATACATCACGTCGGATTTGTTTATATGTACAGACGAACTTTGGAAACATCCAACAAAAGCGAGACATAAATTCGCGGTTCATGTTGTCACATGAACTAGCACCGCGAGTTAGCACACGATTCAAACAAACTTGATAAGGGCAAATAGCTTTAAGACTGCTGGATTTATAGCTTTAAAAAATGGTGCACCTACTACATAGCTTAACCTACTTAGCGTATTTAGTAGGTAAGTAGAGCGTTTTTTTATTTTTGATCCAATAACCGATTATAAAAGTGATAGCGCGTAATTTTTTTTATACAAATATAACATTGATTATTATCATTATTTTAGAAAGATATACAATTGCAAGAAAGTCGAAAAGAACTGAACTTAGCGTGAGCTGCAGAGGGCATTGTCGAATAAAGGCTTTGTCGTCGCAGCGATGCACCTAATTTCCACACGTCCAAGTACTCACACCAAAATTCAAAATTATCTCACAATACCTAGTAAAATCTGCATAATTTTGATGACTGGCCTAATAAGCAATGTCTTTTTTTATTTTTAAGGTTTTTAACAATGATTTGTTAATATCAGGCCCATAGTACTCATCGACCGAGGTTATGACGGGAGGACAATTTGTTATTGGCGGAGAAGTGATCGAACAGGTTGAAGAGTACGTATACCTCGGTCAAATTCTGCGGCTTGGTAGACAAGGTCTGCTTAAGGAGGTGGAGAGACGAATTCAACTGGGTTGGGCTGCCTTCGGAAAACTAAAATTCGTCCTGAAGTCTGACCTTCCGCAGAATTTAAAGACCCGTATATATGACCAGTGTGTCCTCCCGGTTATGACGTACGGATGTGAAACGTGGACTCTGACGGTCGCTGTTGTCCAAAGGTTGAAAGTTGCCCAGCGAGCAATGGAGCGAGCCATGCTGGGTATATCGCTACGTGATATGGTGCGTAACGAGGCAATCCGCCGACGCACCAAAGTAGTCGATATTGGACACCGGGTGGCTAAGCTCAAGTGGCAGTGGGCTGGGCACGTTAGCCGAAGAGACGATGACCGTTGGAGTAACCGTGTCCTACACTGGCGGCCGTGGACAGGAAAACGGAGTGTGGGAAGACCACCCGCCAGGTGGGACGACGACATCAAGTACGCCGGCGGAAATCAGTGGTTCCGTATCGCTGAAGGCCGGGAGGACTGGAGGAAAATTGGAGAGGCGTATGTCCAGCAGTGGACGCTTACACGCTGACTGACTAGTACTCATCTTCCCTATCACTTAGGGGCCAGAGTCCCTAAGGAATAGAGAATGCTCAACGAAATCCAACACAATTACTAAATCCCTCTCGCTTGGGCTCGCCAAAACTTTATGTATACTAAAAAACAAATTTAATCCGTCCACCCTAAGTGAGGTCTGCAATTCCCTCCGTAATTTCTCGGTCTGACCACACTCCATCAGCAAAATGGTACATGACTTCCTCCTTGTTACACCGATCACAATTTGGAGATTCTCTCTTTTTCATCAGAAATTTAAATTTATTCAATGGAATGTGTCCAGAGTCCAGAGCGCAACAGCTTAGATTTTTTTTTCTTATTTGATTGAGATAATTTTGCGACTTTAGGCTAATCTTGAATAAGAAATTTGAGAGACTTTCAACTACTCCAGGTGCGGCTTTCCGCGACGTGCCGATCTGACCGTCTGGCAAGCAAGCCTGATCCTGAACATCGGACTATTTTGTGCGGTGACTCCAGATGAAATAAACTGTCCATTGCGCGATGGTAGAGAAAATGTCAGTGCTAGTTCATGCGCCGCTTCGCGTCCCTGTATGCACCTCTCCGTCGAAGGCAAGGAATAGACACTGTCCGGGCGGCGGGAGCGGCTCTCGTTATCGCTGTCCGAGTCGGTATCGAGCTTGGCGGCGGCGCGCCGGCGGCGGGAATCCGGAGTGCGAGCGTCCAGGCCGCGCTCCATGCTCGGGGCCAAGATACGGATCTCCGGCACGCTTAGATTGCTTAACTTACGGCTGCGGAAGTCAAGCGGGAACATTTGATTGTATACCTTTCACTTGACCATAACGCCCTAACCTAAATCTTTATGGCAATGATTAAGTAGAAGATCTATAGTAGAGCCGCTGTCAATGGCTTCACAGAACGTAACGAGACCCGCTGAGGGATTCGAGCGGGAAGCTGGCATGTGGTCACTTTTTTGTAAGTACCGACTAGTTGCGGCAAACCAATGTGGTTGCTTTAAAACTATCCCTCGACTAGGATGTTGAACAATACCAACAAGCCGCTCATTCGCCCGCTCTTTAGACATTTTGATTTATAATTCTGAGACGAAACACCTCCGGCTTTGTCATACATTTTTAGGTTTTCATAAAAATGTACATAGAAGGCATTGGAAAGAGGTCTTCTCCTACTCGCAACGGGTACAGATGTGTTCGGTGCAGCCATTGAGGGCTGAGCTCACCAACTGCTCAAATGACGATTATGAAATACGATTGTTGTTGTATGAACTTGGACAATGAAGAATAGCAAATACAAACCCCACGAACGAGGACTTCAAGAAGACCGGCTCTTCTAACAGCTGATAGACGTCACGTGGGCTGCTCTTCGCCGACCTGAAGCACCACCCCGCACCCCATGCATCACATACACCACTAACACGGCCAAGCAAACACGCAAACAGCTATGTACCTACCCCGCCACGCAACGACCGTGCAACATTTGCACGCACAAACCAGGGATGATGCGGATGCGATCTTTTTTACATCCGCGGATGCGGATCCACCAAAAATCCGCATCTGTATCCAGATGCGGATTTTTGGACGCTCGCATCCGCGGACGCGGATGCGGATGTCAACAAGATTGCTTGAAGAGACGGTTAGTTTATGTACCTACTTGAATAAAAGAGATTATGCTTTTAATATCTTTTATTGATCAATTAATTTTTTAGTAAGAAAATTTTAAGATTGGGCTATTGTATTTCATGAAAAGTAATTTGGCTGCCTTGTACTGACTCCGCACAATTTCATTCAAGTCACAACCTGCACCTCCGCATCCGCATGAGTTCCGCATTTAATGCAGATGCGAATGCAGAAGCGGATGTCAAAATCAATGCGGATGCGGATTTGCACATCCACATCATCCCTGGTACAGACTGTTCACAGTTATTTTACCTCTGATATATGTCATTTTATCTTCCCGCTAGGTTGGCATTACTTGCTGTCAAGTACTATGGTCGTTTCGTGCAAGCACACGGCTACACAATATACAAATGTTTATATGTACTACAGAAGGACTGAGTAATCGTTAGAACTAGAGTGATTAACAAATTGATAAATATATTCAAATATTACATACAGGGGAATCGTGCAAACCGATTGTGGCAACACAGAGCACAGGTTAGCCAACTTTATAGCTCGAGGTAAAAAAAATGTGAACATTCTAACGACGTATTCTACAGACAGAATATGTCGCAGATTACATGAAGTGTTATGGAATGACTTCATAGTATGGCGCTGACGGCCACGGAGGCCGTATGACATTTTCGTTTAATTTGACAGCCGCCGGCAGCATTTCGGCTCGCCGTATTCTACGTTACAGTTAAATAACTACATTAAATTAAGACCCATTTTTAAGGTCAAAACTTTTGCACAAATGCTCTTTTTCCCTCACCTTGATAAGCCAAAAATGGGACGAGTGGGATGAAACCTAAATTCTACTGAACTTAATGAAATTTTACTAAATTAAATTTTGGATTTGCACAAAAAAAAACAATTTTTTGTACTAAGCATGTAATCGCTTTATATTTCTTCAGTAGATAGATGCAAAACCGAAAATGAAAACATACTTTTTTTTATAAGTTTTTTTTTTCATTTTTGGGTTTGCGTCTATAGTGAAGAAATATAAAGCGAGTACATGCTTAGTACATTAACAGATAAAAAATTTAATACTAAAAATCTCAAGTCAACTTCTAGTGTCCGATGATAAAAACGACTATTGTGATGATCAAACCCATTAAGTTCTAAACTTTTGCACAAATGTTCTGTTTCCTTTTACCCTGATAACCTCAAAATGGGCCGAGTGCGATGAAACCTAAATTCTATACTGAACTTTTTAAAAGGTGCAACAAACTGGTTCGGAAATATTATTAAGTTTATCAGCACATATTAATTTTATTAGTCACAAATTAGCCACTAGATTTACTAAAAATAAAAATTAAATTTAGCAAAATTCATCTACATGGATTAGTAAACTAACTAAGATCTAGCATTTTTAGATATCAATACATTGCATGAAAACCCCGCTTGCCAGTTGGCAAAGAAATCCAAGCAGAGAATGAAGCGTTTGCCTACAACGAGGGTGTTGCCATGCCATCCAGCTACTGACACAACTCAGATAGTCTTTGCGCCAAACTTTATTGCCGCCGGTGCACTGCGCAGCGAGCAGCGAGCTGTTCTCTTGCCTATTTTTTTTATTGGCTTCGAACTTAAATTAAAATTAAGACGAGACGGAAGTCAACTTCCTCCATACAAAATAGTCTTTCGGCATTTATGTTTTCTAGCCCCCTAAGCCTTATCCGATTTTTACAGTTCTTTTTTTCGTTGTAATAACAACAGCTCAATCCAACGACATTCTACTTTCTGGACGGGCCCTCGTCATACATTTTACCGGTAGAAAGGTGCGATTGGAGTTCTTCTATATATTGCCAATATTTAAAACAGCGTGAGTGCGCGAGCGCCTCATACATCACGTTACGTTTCCGCTCTGTGAACGTCGATAGAGTAAGACGGTTAAATGGCAATTTGATACGTATAAAGGAGAGACAACGATTGGAGAGTGTGCTGAATGCTCACAAATAGCGCGCCTCAATTCGGTGCGTTGTATGCCACTTCCCGATAATTTAATTCGTTGGCTCAATCTACGTTCCTGTCATTTTTTAGTTTAGATGAATGATACCTCCTACAACACCGGAACTAAACATTTGTATTCGGCCGAAAAAACATTAAATTTTTTATTTTTTTATGTCATTTCATTAAGCTTTATTGAGTCATCAGAGTCATCACTTTAGATATTCAAAAAATAAAAAGACAGGAACGTGGATTAGACTGTCCTTATTACAACAAAAAAGTAATTGTGAAAATCTGATAAAGTTTAGGGGGCTAGAAAACATAAATGCCGAACGACGATTTTGTATGGAGAAAGTTATCTTTCGTCTCGTCTTAACACTTCTGTATTGCCGTAAACATCTCGCAGTAATAAAGTTTGGCGCAACTTGGTACAAAACCTATTTGGTGTAGGACACAAGAAGTACATTTGCTTTCAGGAGTCATGAGCGCACTTTTCATTGGTTGGTTTGACGGGATGTGACGTCGACGGGGCCGACGCTTCACGCGATTGGTTCATCAGTCAGCGTCAGTCGACGCTCGTCGCCTATTGGGCTCACACGCGTCGTTCGACTAGAGAGCGTTCCATATAAATCTTCCCTTCGCCGTTATGTTGGCTCCACTGTCTATCTGTCAAAACAGCGTTGAGGGTTGCCATGTGTACAGATTTACCCGTAATTATCAGTATTTACCGTATTTATTATACGCTAAATAACTATTACATTATTAGGTCATATAATCTTCACAATCTGGCAACAGGAATTTAAGCACTGACAGTGACACTGGCAGTGGAGCCAACATAACGGCGAAGGGAAGATTTAGTTGGAACGCTCTCTACTTGCGAGCATAATGTTAGTCCACTGTCCGTCTGTGCTCATGACTCGTGAAAGCACCTGTACACAGTTGCACATTTTCGAAAGAGATACCTTTCCGGTTAGCAATATTAGAACTGCTATGTAACCATTTCACATTCGTTTCCACTGTCGCGTTGGGACAAATGATTAATTTATTCAACCAAATGTAGGTTTAGACTCATGGGTGACTTTTGCGTAACATTCAGTTGAGTTTAATAAAAACAAAATCCAATTACTTTAAGTGAGCTAAACTTGTATACCTAATTAAAACTTTATAATTAGTTTTTCGGAAACGTGTCTAACGATTTGGATGAAATCTTGTATTGAGATAAAAAAAAATCAAATTTATCTAGATGTGTGTAGACCAGATACTAATATTTTAAGTAGAAAACAATTTGTAGCGTTTTAAATGTAACATGGTTAAAATTACAGCTGTCAAAGTGGTTCCAATATTGTTCATTTCATTTCACTACCATAATAATATTGACTTTGTTATTGACGGAGAGCTAGTTTTTACGTAAACCAACGTGAGTGGGCTGTGCCGAGGGACTGATGGTGCAGTCGACGCAGCCAAAAACACCTCTCCTCGCGAAACCACGCTCAGTTAGGTGCCATGCCAGCAGATTTGCGGACTGTTGCTGGGCTATCAAGCTTGTTAATACGACGTATGAAGGCCGTGTCGTGCCGGCCGCGAGTGCGTGAAGCGGAGATAAAGTCGGGAAGAGATCTCTGTAAGGGATAAGTCCGCCTTTGCACTCTGTGTAAATGTTCCAATGTACTTGTTACTGCTGAATGTTTCTTGGGGCAATAACTATATTCTATTCTATTCTAGAGTCACCCATGCGTCTAGGTCATAGACATTTTTAGAAAGAAATTAGTTCAGAATCGTGATCAAAATAAATTACACAAGATGCCTTCATCATGATATGAAAAAACATTATTCACGCAGTTCATACAATAGAATTTTGAGAATTCCAAAAATATGCAGAGAATTCTTCTTTAGGGGGGGTTTTTTTTGTTACTTCAAAAAGATCCTATGTCAATTTATTCGATCACGTCCGTAACAGCCCGCCCATACAATCAGCGTCTCAGACCGTACATTCTACATCTAAACGCACCTTAAAGAAGACACCAATCTAAACAGCATTGTGACGAGTGCGACACCGTTCTAGAAGCATCTATGTCTACAGTATGTGACGGCATGTCACAGTGTGTGGCGGTCAGTCACAGTGTGTGACAGTCAATCACAGTTGGTGACAGCAAGTCACAGTGTGCGGCAGTCAGTCACAGTTTGTGACAGCAAGTCACTGTGTGCGGCAGTCAGTCACAGTTTGTGACAGCAAGTCACTGTGTGCGGCATTCAGTCACAGTGTGTGACAGCAAGTCACAGTCAGTGTTGCCAGATCTGGAGGTTTCCCTACAAAAGTGGAGGTTCTTTCGATGGCCTGCGGGTTTCTGGAGGGAAGGATATTTTTCGTAAAAATTAAGAGGTTTTCTGGAGGTTTTAATTTTATAGCAAAAAAAAAACATGTGAATTCGTGAGTTAGATGATGATTAATAACAATAGTTTAGTTTCACTCGTCAATTCTTTTCCTTCCTTTAACTATTATCCTTATTAGTACCTATCCTTTTTTGAGAATGTCTAATCACATAGCATTATATTGTTACAGAAAGTATTTAATTTGACAAGGAATTTTTTTTAAGTACTTGCTGTAAGTACATAAATAATAAAAATAATCGAAAATTTACGTAAATCAACCGAATTCATGTTTTTTTTTTAAATGGTTTGGAGGCATTTGGTATAACTGATCTGGCAACACTGGTCACAGTATGTGACAGCAAGTCACAGTGTGTGGCAGTCAGTCACAGTACGCGACAGCAAGTCACAGTGTGTGGCAGTCAGTCACAGTATGTGACAAGCCAGAGTATGCGACAACAAGGTCACACTCACCGTGACACGAGAGCCTCAGGGAGCGGCTGCCAGATCATCTGCGACCCTTCCCTTATGCCGATACCGAAGCCTGGCTTTTCCTGTGGACATAATTTTTTTTATTATATATATTATTTTGTATGGAAACTAACACGGTTGGCTACATCCCCCACTACATCCGCGATGTCACGTTCCTGTGGTGCCATTGTGCCCGGATATGTTCGTCGAAGCAAGCTCCAGTTCAGTGCACACCTAATTCCTTCTCTTCTTACCTTCGAGAAGGTGGCAGACTTAAGGGCGAATGAGCTGGGAGGCGCGACTACACTTCGAGAGTAAATTAAAACAAAATTTGGCAAGCTCAACAGCGTACCTTGAGTATTCTCTTCTCGTTGAAGAGCGCCTTGGAGACGTAGCGGTAGTCGCGCGAGTACCGCAGCAGGTGTCTCGTGAGCGACACGATCAGACTCTCCACGAACGCACGCACCACCAGCAGGTAGTGCTTCAGCTTGTCTATGATCGTCTCGTCTGAAAAAATACAATTCCCTTTAAAATATCGACAGCGTGTCGCACCGTGTGTTTGAAACATCGATGTCTATTTTATAGATTAGCCCATCCCATACATCACTCCCGAAAAAATATGTTCTCGACGAGACCTGCATATAATGCAGATTTCACGGACAGCCGCTTCATACGGCGTGTGCGGCGCATGTTGAACGCACGCAAGTCTGTATCGAGTCGGTGACGCGTGTGTGCAGCATGCCCGGTTGCTGTTATAAAGAGTGACAGTGACAAACGTTGTTGTTTGATTCGCCTGAGCATGTTATGGCGTGTTAAGAAGCCATGCTGTCACAGATAGGATCGTGTGATGTTGGTATCGCGTTCTCGTTCTCACTTGCCTACTGATGATAAGAGTGTCACGTATCACAATACTGCGTGTGAATGCACGCACACTTGTACCGACGTCTAGCACAAGTTGCATCGCACGATGTGCGATCTATAAAATGGACATCGATGGTTTCAAAAGAATCTCTCCCCGCGCTTGACTTTTTTTTTTTTTTATCGAGACTAACTCGGTTGGCTATATATAGCTACCATCTACAACATCCGTGATATCAGCCCATAACGCATTGGTGAACTAGGTGCACTGTCAGTGGTTCCCTTCATTTTCTTGTCAGCTACACTGAACTGGACGGAAAACACAAACTATTTACACAGCCGTTTCGACCGACCTTTCATTCAGTGCGTTGGTACCAACCCGGGCGGGTTAAACCCTACCACCTGGTAATATAAGAAGGGAGTCATATCCCTTAGTCGCCTTTTACGACATACACAGGGAGAGATGCAGTGGGGCTATTCTTTAAAGTACCTGCCCCACACGGTCTTATTTTCGCCTTAACCAAGTCTGCCCCCGTTACCTTCCATAGGCTCGAGGCCCAGGTCGGAGAGCTCCCTCTCGGTCTGGTCCCCGAGCGTAATCTCCACCATGCTGGGGTGAGCGGCCATCTCCGTCTGCTTCAACGACTCCCGCCGTGGCTGCGCAGGAACGACAACACTTGTTTTAAAACTGGAACGCCAATACTCGTTTAAAAACAGGAACGACAATACTTGTTTAAAAACAGGAACGCCCATACTTGTTTAAAAACAGGAACGCCCATACTTGTTTTAAAACAGGAACGCCCATACTTGTTTTAAAACAGGAACGAAAATACTTGTTTTAAAACAGGAACGACAATACTGGTTTTAAAAGAGGAACGCCAATACTTGTTTAAAAACAGGAACGATAATACTTGTTAAAAAAACAGGAACGACAATACTTGTTTAAAAACAGGAACGACAACACTGGTTTTAGAACAGGAACGCCAATACTTGTTTAAAAACAGGAACGACAATACTTGTTTTAAAACAGGAACGCCAATACTTGTTTAAAAACAGGAACGACAATACTTGTTTTAAAACAGGAACGACAATACTTGTTTAAAAACAGGAACGCCAATACTTGTTTAAAAACAGGAACGCCAATACTTGTTTAAAAACAGGAACGACAATACTTGTTTAAAAACAGGAACGACAATACTTGTTTTAAACAATGTGTTTTTTACGAAGGCTCACAACTATGGAATCTGATTTTGAAATATATTTTTATTTATACAATCTCTTGCAACGTATGCTTGTATGTTTTTTGTTTGTTATTTTTTTAAACATGCATACTTAAAGTTCCAATTGGGATGGGCAGAGACAACGGACTTCCACGTGCCACAATCCATACTTTTTATATCTAATAAAGACACTTTGTATTTTAAATTGTGAGCACAGGCAGAATTTCTATAGAGGTACACTTAGGCCAGGCTGTCTATAGAGATACACTTAGGCCAGGCTGTCTATAGAGGTACACTTAGGGCAGGCGGCTTATAGAGGTACAATTAGGCCAGGCGGACTATAGTGGTGCACTTAGGCCAGGCGGACTATAGAGGTACACTTAGGCCAGTCGGCCAATATAGGTACACTTAAGCCAGGCGGGCTATAGGCTGCAAGAGTTACTGTCTTCTTTGGATCGATTTTTTGTTGTTTTACGACACGGACAGAAAATAAATCTTCTGTGCAAAGCACTCAGAACTAATAAATACAAGTATTCTTATTTTAGGTACTCAATATTTAATTAGAATTATACGGATAATCCTTTCGGGCAATGAATAAACAGAGTTGAGATAAGGCCAATGAGACAATAAGGTGGGGTTAAGAAAATTCAATTAAAAGTGCACGATGTTATTGTCCAAAATACCCTGAAGTGAATGTGTTATGTTTTTTAGATATATGAAAACGTATTATCTGAAAAAGCAGTAAATTTAATTTGAAGATAACTTAACGATGGTTCCGGCAACAAAAGGTCGTAAAAGCCATTTTGTTTCAGGCAACAAAGGTCGTAAAAGCCATTTCGCCAAAATGGCTTTTACGACATTTTGACGAAATGGCTTTTACGACCTTTGTTGCCTGAAACGAAATGGCTTTTACGACCTTTGTTGCCGGAACCATCGTTAAGACAGTTACGAATTCTAGCAGTATCTACTAAATAACAAAATACCTACTTACCGTTCTCCAATAAGCCATTCTTCAAACATTTTTTACGAAATCCGAAGTTATAGGATAATCATAGAACAAAGCATTCACCAGAACCCAGAGCGAAACAATCGTTCGACAATCAACGTTCAACATCATACTATATTTTAAACAACTACGTCAAAGCCAAAAAAAATAAATTTGGTTAGTAAATATTTTAACAACAATTAGTTTTGTAATCAATGATCATTCAGTAAGTAACATGAAGCGGGGTTGGCAAAACACAATTTTTTATTTTATTTCAACATGTTTAAAATCAGAGAGACGAACGTTTTCCGTTTCTCGAATTTCGAACATCTATGTCGCTTCATTATAACTCAAAACCTAAGGCGTATGATAAATAAAAAAAATTATTTTGCCAACCCTGACAAGAAGTAAGATTTTCTTTCAAACCCACAGCAGCATTTGTGCCATTTCGATCTTCGGCAAGACCAGACGAAATCGGTGTTCCAAAAGCACATACTAACCTGTTGACCTTGAGAGTTGATTATTCCAGCATTTGGAAAGAGTGTGCGACAGTGCTAACTAAAGAGTATCGATGAAGTAGTTATTATGAGTAGGTGTGTTAGTGAGGATGTGCCTTTCCAATGTTCATTTGCCTCTCAACCAACAGAATTGGCCTGCGCTGCGTGTAACATGGCGCTATGATTATGATTTAAAGTGTGAGAGTTAGATCTCCTGAGCTCTGCAGGTCTATTCTTGTAAATTCTGACAGCGGACTCAGCGCTGTTGTGGCGCTGAGAGCTACTTTTGGAAGTGGCTCTCAGCGCCACAACAGCGCTGATTCCGCTGTCAGAATTTACAAGAATAGACCCGCTGTTGTCACTGCGACCTAGGAAGATCTATTGTGATCTCTCAAAAGTTTATAGCTCACCCCCAAGTTCGATTTCAGCTATGAACCGAGTTATATTCTTGGGGTTGGTTGAGTGCCTGTATTTGGCATGGGTTATTAAAAATATAACCCCCAAGAAAACGGCTTCTACTGTGAATGAGCACTTCACATTCACAGAGGATGTGTACGGGCGTTTCATCCTCTTTTATACAGAACCTGCACACCGGTGTGCCGCTAAGGCGCATTCGGTGTAGGTGTTTGTTTAGTCTGCAGCAGCGTCCTGTTGAGGTCCTTATTAGGATTCTTATGTCGTTCCGTTTTAGGTTTAATACCTCGGAAGTGAATTTGCGCGAGTACCCAGAAAGTAGTGACTTTGCGTGCTTCTGCCCCGGGCAATTGGAACCAGTGCTGTTTGCTTTGGTTGTGTGCCCACTAGAGTATTTCTTGCCAGTATGTCAGTCAGTCAGTCAGTGTGTAAGCGTCCACTGCTGGACATACGCCTCTCCAATTTTCCTCCAGTCCTCCCGGCCTTCAGCGATACAGAACCACTGCTTTCCGCCGACGTACTTGATGTCGTCGTCCCACCTGGCGGGTGATCTTCCCACGCTCCGTTTTCCTGTCCACGGCCGCCAGTGTAGGACACGGTTAATCCAACGGTCATGGTCTTTTCTGCTAACGTGCCCAGCCCACTGCCACTTGAGCTTAGCCACCCGGTGTCCAATATCGACTACATTAGTGCGTCGGCGGTTTGCCTCGTTACGCACCATATCACGTAGCGATATTCCCAGCATGGCTCGCTCCATTGCTCGCTGGACAGCCAGTATGTACTTGTTGGTATTCCAAGTATCGGCTCTGGGCCGATGGGAACATGGCGCTAACCATTATATGGGGCCACTTGTAGGAGGTTCGAGGTTCGTAATTGAGACCCGTAAATCAATTTTAACAATTTATTCTTGTGAGTAAAAAAGAGACGCGTCATTGTCGATTACGCTGTCTGTGTTTGTCTCACAAGAATAAATTGTTAAAATTGATTTACGGGTCTCAATTCCGAACCTCGAACCTCCTTGTGCTTTCCGACATATTGGCACATGTTACACGCAATGGCGGTCGATAGCGCTGAGCTCGTCGGTGTCGAGAAAGCGCCTTGAGAAATCTAATATTCAAATTCAGGTCATTAAGGGATTTAAACGATTCAGAGTTCAGTGAACATTGGAAATGAATGCAGACTTGCGCCAAACTAAGCATCGATGAGGCCTAGGTAATTCTCAAAATTTTACAAAAAATATCCCCATTCATCCCCCAATTTCCAGACATTTCCTTTTACGACATGCACGGGGAGAGATGCAGCGTGGGTATTCTTTTTAAGGTACCGACTCCACGCGGTTCTTCTTTTTCGAGTCCCATATGGACATTCCATACCATGGACATGATACAAAGGAACATTTATGGTGACACTTTGTTGTGCTTCTGTCCGTCTTCCTCTTTTAACTTCTATTAGGTATATTGGGGTGTGGACCTGAGTCGGTTGATTGCTTGTCAATTAGTCCTCCTCACAATTTACTTCTATGGGTCTGAGCAGTTTTGAGCGCCAAAACGTCTGGCGCAACCCTGGCAGTGATAGTGATTAACGATAGGAACGAAGGGCGTGGATGCCGGCTCCACACATCGGCCCAAAAAGGCAAACATTTTTAGTTTCATCTCGCTTTAATCGATCTCAGTTAGAGCGAGAGAAACTGAAATGTTTGCCCGTTTTAGCCAATGCGCGAGCGCGCGCAGGCTCGACAGATGAGAGGGGGGACTCACAGTGTGGCGCGGGAAGGTGAGATCGCTCGCCACCGACAGATGGCGCGCGGCGCGCACGGCCGGCGCCGACGAGCGCCGCAGCGACACTGCGCGCCGCAAGTCCGTCTTGATCACGGTCGACAGCAGCTACGCGCCGTCGACGGTCAGCGTGCAAGCGGGGCGGGGTGAGCGCGCACCACAAGTGTCAAAACAGTTCGACTATATACAGGGCTGTTTCAGGATAGGCTTGAGAAACTTCGGGAGTAGAAAGTACTCATTATTAGAAGAAAAAAATCCTTAACACTCAAATCGAAATTCCGAATTTTTTTTTATACGAAAATTGAAAATTGTAATAAAAACACGATGGACAGTGAGTATGGGGAGATTTGGCAACGGTGCTGTCTAGGTCTAGGGAGTGCAATGACCTAGTCCACTCCCCTTTTTCATTCAAATTGAAGTGTTTGGAATTTACCTACATGCAGTTCAATTGTTAAGCATTTAAGTTAGACATCGTCATTATTCAATAAAGACGGACGTTAACGTCCAGCAAGTCTCGATGAAACGATTTTCACTAAAAAGTTCTATAAAATGACTGAATCTGGGAAAAAGTTTCAGTGCTTTTCCTCTTCGAATATGAATCCCTTTCGAACCCTGAAGTTACGAAACCCTATTACTGAAACAGTCTGTATACTTTCCGTTCCGGAGAAAATATTTTGGAAGATTCTATAGCGTTACGTCCTTTGTTAATTACTTACCAACAAGTTACAAACGGCTTTTGTCTATTTGTTGAAACTTGAAAAATATCAACAGACCAAAAAAATTTCATATCGATACGCCTTAAACCTGCAAAATTGCCAACACCATATTATGTTTACTGACATTCTGCAGATAAAGGCGATTCGATATGGAGTGTTGACATAATCATGCCATTAAAATTGGAAATTGTTTACTGAAAATCCCTCAACACAAAAAAAACACTTGTATCCACACTTGTGATGCGAGCTCGGAATCCCAACAGGGCTAACATATATTTTGTTAATCATACACAGCTACAATGGAAAGGGAGACCACCTAGGTGGACACAAAGTCGGAAATTTCGAAGTCGGGCCTAAATTTCTACAGTTTTCCTGCAGCGGTGCTCTTGTCCAACCTACGTGTGGATTAATGGTGGGACAATGCATTAGTGACGTGGCAATGCCGACTACATACTAGGGCTCTCTCGTTTAAGCAAGGCGCGTGTAAAAGAGAAGGCCCTAAAGCAAACTGCAATAAGTACTCAATATTGCAGCGCAATTAAGCGTTGAATGCAGCGCTTCAAACCAAACTTTCAAATTATCAAAATCGTGAACAAATGCATTTTATCGTTGATTATTGACTTTCTTAGATTAACTCAGTCAGTGAGTCAACGTGTATGCGTTCACTGCTGGACATACGCCTCTCCAATTTTTCTCCAGTCCTACCGGTCTTCAGAGGAACTACTAATTTCCTCTTTTTAGAGCCATTATCAGTCCGAAGCACAATTCTGTGGACTATATTGCAGTTTCGCATTAATTGCAGTTCCCTCTACTTTCAACGGAGCTGTCACAGCTCAAATAAAAAAAAAAGGCATGCCCAATCTTATTCCATTCGAGGATCTAAACGTCACATTCATGCTTAATCAACCCCCATCCCCACCCAAACCCACAGACAAACCTAAACATACCCGTAGATCTAATAGGATCGATCACAAACATGCCAAGTACGTCCCTATGGACACACCACAAAACAATGGACACCCAACTGCCAACTGCTCGTTGAGTTTCATTTGCAACGTCACTTTTGGCAGATAACACCCGTCTCATAAAATATGTAACGATTGCAAAAATAACTCACGATTTGTTGCTTTTCCAACACACTGGACAGTCAGCACACGAGCTCGCGTGCTTTCATCTCAAAAAACTGATCGGCCAAGTTTGTTACTTACTAGGAACACGGGGAATTTTATCAATATGCTAACAGGCCGCATTTTTGTGTTGATATTGATGGTGAAAGAAGATAGTTTTGCGACCGTCAATACAATTATTCAATTTCAAAACCAGTTAGGGGATATAATGAATGTCCCCTCGTCTCGCTCCGTGCTGGCTATCCTCGGGACTAGAAAACCATACTAAGACCATAACAAGACAGGGAGAACGAAATCATGCTTTCCTCAAACAATGGACTTCATACGAGACAATAGACTTGGAAAACCAGACTTCATCGAAGCCATGCTTTCCTCAAACAGCCATGGGCGCCGGCAGAGTTCTTTCAGGGAGGTGCATTTGCATCTACATATTGTACTATTAACCCCTTCCATCCGTGAACGTTTATCAAAACAGTCCTTCGCCTATACAGAATGTTGTAACGGCCAGTACATTAATTTCGCCAGCGCAATCCCCAAGTTTTTCCGAGACAAAGAAGTAATTAAAGTTTTTCTCTAAAGTGTCTAGTTTTGGAGATATTAATTTTAGAAATTTATGTTTTCGTCTAGTGTAATTTGACGCGCGCGGGGTGAGGGTGCTGGCGCGGGAACGGTCGGGGTCGAAAAACTCACGCCGCGCCGCCCCCGCGCGTCTCCTCTCTTCGGGCACTCGTCCCTACTCGCTCAATAACCGCGCGCCTTTCATTCCCACGTTCGTGCGTGCATTAGATCCTTTTACACTAAATTAATCAATTAGTTTGTATGAAAAGTGTAACTTATTATTTAAAGGGAATTCCGAAAAGTTACTATTGATCCCAATAATAATTTTCTAAATTTAATGTTGTGGCCGTTACAACACTCTGCATATAGCGTGACCGCGAACTCCATATTACTATAGAAGAAAATCGGATCTCGGACTCGAAAAATTTATTGTAGAAATTTTTTCTATGATGAAACTTTGTATTTTCTTCCATCGCATCTGCACCCCCCTGCCATGAAAGGCTTCATCCATCCACCCATCCCCCAGGCGCCCATGCACACGGCACACCCATGACAGGCACGGACCGCGCCCCGAACGGCCTTCGCTGTTGCACCGCACTCCTCCGAACTGTACCTTGCCGAGTCCCATCTCCTTGGGGAGGTCCTCGTCGGTGCTGCTCTCGTCCTCCTGGAGGCTGGTGATGTCGACGTCGTCCACGTCGTCGAACTCGTCGAACATGTAGTAGTCTCCGGAGCGCACGGCTGGAAGACACCCGGCGAGAGTTACGGCAGACGTATTGAGATAACCTGACAGTTTCATTCCACGGTTGTTTCTGAATTTTGAACGATTCTTTTGGTCTGTTTTGCTACAAATTGAACATAGCGTAACATGAGCACAGAATAGATAGAAAATACTTTATTGCTTCAAAAACATTTTACAGATACAGAAAAATTTACATGAGGTGAAAAGGCGGACTAATGCCTAACAGAGACTTCTTCCAATGAACCTTTAAATGTTTTAGAGTCGATTAGTACATACATACAGTGAAATGTAGTAGGTAGGTTGTAGTAAAAGACTCGACTTTGAAAATAAAATCATTAATAATAAGAAGATATGTTCGGAAAAGGCTAAAGCCCCAAAACAAAAATCAAGAAAAAGAGAATACATGTTAATAATAGATGTAAGTAAAGTAAATGCTAGTGAAATAAAAGAAGATTGTGTTCGATTGATTATTTTCTTTGTGATTAAGTTTCAAAGATCTGATCTAAAACTCTAAACTGGCAAAACTCCGATAAATTGTGTCTAGCAAGTCAGGTAAATACGAGTAATATGTTTTTTAATATATATATTTTTTATTTATACGTTATGAAAATCTAAATAAAGATATGCTAATACGAGGTAGATAAGCTACAAACTTAACCGTGGAATAAAACTGAGAGGTTCATTGGCAAACACGTATAGAAACGGCAATATTGTTGAGTCCATATACGACATTGCTTTTGCTGCTGGTAACTAAGGCTTATTATTGAAAATCCTTATTTAAGAACACACACTTATTGTAGGAAATTACTTGCGCGGCGTACTCAACAAAATCACAGTCTCACATAAACCTGGCACGCATTACTAAAAGTTCTTTTTCAAAGCACATTCATTTATATATGGGAATAATAAACTGCTTTAATTTTACACGGCAGTCACATATCCCGCTAGCGCCCCCCAATTAACACGGAAACGTGAAAATAATTGTACAGTGTTGAATCGAATCACCGATGCAGTTAAATCTACAACAAAAGTTTCCAGATGACCATACAATTTAATACAATATTGTAAATGAAAATTCCCATCTAGCAATTACGTTTTTGAGAATACAAATTAAATATACACAAAAAAAAATATTATTATATAAACAACTGTACAAAAACATGCCCTAAAGAGATAAAAAGAATTGATCATACCCAAAGATAGGTATGCTATCGCGAAAGTCACTGTCAACCCGAAAATGTTTTAACACAATGAAAATCGTTTTCAAAATGACGAGAAACTTTTCAAAACAGTTCCGCATTAACGGTGACCTTGTAATAGCAAACATGCAGGCAGACGATAGTGCAATGATGTGCGCATACAAACAAACACAAACCAACATATAAAGCGATTCATGCGTGCAATCAACACCACAGCCAGCGTAAACTGTCTTTTTGCATAATATGACAACAGACAAAGGTGCTTCAAATATTTACAAGTTTTTTTTTACAATTATCAAATCATTTTTTTTTTATTTACACGAAAACCATCCGAATGAAACGGCAAGGCACCTCATGGGTGTCGACTGTCGACAGTACAATAAAAAGGGACAGGAACAGCGTCTCAAGCATAACTTCAGCATTTTAAGACAAGAAGAAGGAGTCAATGGACCTCATCCTAGTAAGAGCCAGATCACAGTTAAAGAAGATTGCCGTGAACCAGTGAAAAAAAAAAATTCACACGAGCCTAAATTGAACCAAAAATACAAATGTACGTATAGGTGCTTATAAAGCTGTCGAAAATCCAATACCTACTAAAATCTCAATCATACCTTGGCTTCGATGCATTTCACAAGAAAAATACGTGCAATACGAATCAGTAGAATCAATGAAAAATTCTCAATAAATCTCCAATTTACCGACAGTACTAGCAAGCACCAAATCACAAGACAGTAATCGCCAGCGCAAACCGGGAAAATGGCGTCTTCGTTCGACCAAAGCTGTAACCCTAACAATGTTCGCTATACGGAATTTACGTTACAATGTTAAGGCACGTTTTGGTCAAATCAATACTTTGAAATTCATTATCATCAATTTCGGACTTGGCTAAGCACTTTGCATTTCGACAAAAAATATCCCCCTTTCAATTGATAATCTGCGCCCCAATGCCCAGGAAGCAAAATTAGATTATATTAAAAAACAATAATAATGGCATATCCAAAATCACTATAACCTTTGTGCAATCGTTTTTCAAATACCGTTTACCACAGCACAAAACTGCTTTATAAGTAGATATATCTCTATAAATGTTCGTATGCATGGTATGCCATGGTATAGGCGCCAGCACTGTGGTCAAGTCGAAGCGACGACAATGAATTTCCAAACAGGCACTGAGTGTTAGCGAGCATAGCTGTTACTGATGAGCCCGTAACCTCCACACAAACAACTTTACCCTTCTGATGGCTCGATGGTTCTCGTTTTTGGTATGTCGGCCGTTCGAAGTGGAGCTCTACAAGAAATGGAAAAGCTCCTCAGGACAGAACACGCCACAACACGCGTCAGGACTTAAGTTAGGTCGAAGCTGCGAGGGTACTTTCGTAGACTTTTTGGAAACAAAGACTGAGGTGTAAAAATTTTTGATGTAGTCTCAGCTAGAATGGAAATTTTTTTGCGTGACGTAACATGGCACCGTTTCACTGAAAATAGTATAGGCGATGCCCCGTGCATCGCCTATACTATTTTTAAGTTTAGTTTAGTTGTGAGTAAAAAAAATATTTTTTCTGAGGACGAAAAAAAAGTCTGCTCAATGCGGACCTGTTTAAAGCCCTCTCCTAAAATAACAATATCTCTTATCTCAGTGGGATTTGAGTAAAAAAAAATTTGTTTTTCTGACGATGAAAAAAAGTCTCCCCGATGGGTGCCTGTTTAAAGCCCTCTCCTAAAAGAACCATGTCTCTTACCTTAGTGGGTTGTGAGTAAATAAAATATTTGTTTTTCTGACGACGAAAAAAAAGGCTGCTCGATGGGTGCCTGTTCAAAGCCCCGTCCTAAAAGAACCATCTCTCTTACCTTGAGGGAAAATAGTCTTTCATTTTGAAATAACGATAGAAAGAAGTAAGAAAATAATCTACAGGTCATTTGTTCTGAAAAGAATTATGTACAGTCATGCATTGCATATAATCTTAATTTTATCTTAAACACACATTGAGGCATTCCTGGAAGTCGAATCCCAGCATCACCTTTGACGTAAAGCTCTTTTATATACATAATTTATTCGTCAAGCAGACACGAGAGCTATATACAAACAGTTTTCAACGTCTGCCATATTACAACACCCAAACATCAAACACCGAAAGTGCTTTCATCCGACATCAAGACATGAACATACTCGTACCATCTCGATAATACCCTCGAACAGAACACACTTGGAATTCTCTTCAACAAAACGGACACTGTGTTAAGTTCTAAACTCGTGCTAATATATGGGTATTATTCACAATTTGCTTGACACAAGAACACATGGATCCGTCTGTGGCTAGATTTCCAATTTGGAAGTTCCAAATAACAATTTCGACCGATAATGGTTTTTGCAACGTCGATGTGCCAATGTGACAATTTACTTGCCACATTGGCACATCGATATTGCCAATAAATGTGTCAGTAATAAATGAAATTAATATAATTTTGCCTCCACCGAAAGATTGCAGCCGTTTTAGGATCGAAATGCCTTTCGCAGGAGCGCCACAGAAGTCGTGAAATGAAACTTGATAGGAGCTCCCAAGCCGGTTCGACAAAACCTCAAATTTACCTTGGTGTCTGTTCGTAAACACACGTCCGCGAATCGGATCTGAGCTCTGTCCGGTACCTATGGGTTCACACAACATTGGTCAAAAGCTTCCACTAGGTCGGCGTTAAATTCGTCGAGCCGCTGAAAACAAAAACACTCCTCCCAACCACAATATATTACAAAAATTACAAAAAACTTAACCTAAGTGTGCTTTACAGGTCGCCACCGGTGTCACATGACGTTTAGTAAGCGTTGGGCATTGCGCACCACCCAGATGTAAAACTATGTGCACGTAAGGAGGAAATTACACGTGTGATGGGAGTAGTTGGCCGATCTGCTCGAGTGGGAGATGAGCGAGGTGCGCTGAGGCTGGGGGCTGGCGACGGTGTGGCGGCGGCGCGGCAGGGGAGGCGAGAACACGGGGTAGGACTCCTCGGGACTGTGAGCGCGCGGCATCAGCTCGGAAGCGGGCGGGGAGCTGTAGGAGAGTCGCTGCGGCTCCAAGTACGCGTCCAGCGAGACCGTCATCAGCGCGGAGGACGGCGAGGGAGGTGCGGGAGGGATTTGTCCAGGAGGAGCGACACCGACAGCCGGAGGAACGTATCCGACGGCGGGGACGGCCGTTCTCTCCGGACTGGAGGGCGGAGGAGTGGTGGTCGGTGATGGAGGTGAGGACTCGTCGCTGATGGGGGTGTGGAAGCCGCGGGGCGAGCCTGCGCTCTCGGGGGTGTGGTAGCCGCGCGCGGAGGTCTCCGAGTCGCCGTGTACGAGCGGCGCGCGTTCAGACTCCGCCCCCACAGTCCCCTCCTCGTCCTCTGACACGGCACAGGGCATAAACAGGTTGCATACGCATATATTTTAGGTACTCTGAACGATTAAAAATTTTATAGTCAATGACAATGGCTTGGCAAATGGGAGCACACTGTTTTTAAAGCATCATGTTGCTTTATTAAAGTCAGTTCTTTGGATCCTTCAAGACAATGTCATAGGGCTGTCATTATGGTAGTATTCAAACTCTTCCTCAGTTGGAACGAGTCGTTAAAATTTAATATTTCAAAACTCTCTGAAAAGGTCACTGACAACTTTTTCCAATACTGTACCTGCGTCGTGCTGAGGTGCCTCCGCATAGCTCGGTCCCTGGATCTTCTTCTGGTTGGCTTTAATCCTCTCCATCTTGACTTTAATCTTCTCCAGGATCTTGCCCTCCGCCGCCTCCTGCTGCCGCATCTGCTTTTGCCTCAGCTCTTCTATCAGCTCTGCTCCCCTTTTTATCCGAAATTATTGATGTCAAGGTTGAGGTCAACCTACATGTTGCTCAGAAGACCATTTTCATTGTACGTAGCGCCGGCACTGTCGGGTCAGGAGGAGAGTGTACGTACATAGTGCGCGCACTGTTGGGTCGGAAGGAGAGTGTACGCAGCGCCCGCACTGTCGGATCGGGAGGAGAGTGTACGTAGCGCCCGCACTGTCGGGTCGGGAGGAGAGTGTACATAGCGCCCGCACTGTCGGGTCGGGAGGAGAGTGTAGGTAGCGCCCGCACTGTCGGGTCGGGAGGAGAGTGTACATAGCGCCCGCACTGTCGGGTCGGGAGGAGAGTGTACATAGCGCCCGCACTGTCGGGTCGGGAGGAGAGTGTACGTAGCGCCCGCACTGTCAGGTCGGGAGGAGAGTGTACATAGCGCCCGCACTGTCGGGTCGGGAGGAGAGTGTACGTAGCGCCCGCACTGTCGCGTCGGGAGGAGAGTGTACATAGCGCCCGCACTGTCGGGTCGGGAGGAGAGTGTACATAGCGCCCGCACTGTCGGGTCGGGAGGAGAGTGTACGTAGCGCCCGCACTGTCGGGTCGGGAGGAGAGTGTACATAGCGCCCGCACTGTCGGGTCGGGAGGAGAGTGTACATAGCGCCCGCACTGTCGGGTCGGGAGGAGAGTGTACGTAGCGCCCGCACTGTCGGGTCGGGAGGAGAGTGTACGTAGCGCCCGCACTGTCGGGTCGGGAGGAGAGTGTACGTAGCGCCCGCACTGTCGGGTCGGGAGGAGAGTGTACGTAGCGCCCGCACTGTCGGGTCGGGAGGAGAGTGTGCGTAGCGCCCGCACTGTCGGGTCGGGAGGAGAGTGTACGTAGCGCCCGCACTGTCGGGTCGGGAGGAGAGTGTGCATAGCGCCCGCACTGTCGGGTCGGGAGGAGAGTGTACGTAGCGCCCGCACTGTCGGGTCGGGAGGAGAGTGTACATAGCGCCCGACCTGTCGGGTCGGGAGGAGAGTGTATATAGCGCCCGCACTGTCGGGTCGGGAGGAGAATGTACATAGCACCGGCACTGTCGGGTCGGGAGGATCAGGAGAGTGTACATAGCGCCCGCACTGTCGCGTCGGGAGGAGAGTATACATACGCACCTGGAGGCGAGCACTGTGGTCGCTTTGCTCTCGTCGATGACGCGGTAGAAGTAGTAGCTGTGGAAGAACCGCCGCTGCAGCAGCAGGAACGCGAAGCACACGCCGTCCCACGCCAGACCGATGTCCTCTTGCGGGACCGCGCACGTCATCTCCTGCCGCGGCGAGTATATTGTATATTGTTTATTAAGCATTCATTACACAGCATGACTGTACTCGAATTTGTTACAATTTGTTCTATCCGATTCGATTACACCCACGAAGAAGAACCGGTAAGAAACTTCGCAGGGCTTTAATTTTTTCATAATCATTTTTACAAGCATTTAGTGTTTATCCACATAATAACACCGCCTACAGTCGATTGCAAATACAGCTTGAGAGCAAGATCAAAAACAGATTTTTGTATTGCATTTGAAGTTCTGACTGCAAGGACTTAATTAAGTGGACAGGCCCGTCTCTGCAGTAATAGGTGCCCGGGGAAAACACAATCCACCCCCGCTCGCTGCTGCCGCTCGCCCCGCGTGGAGCCGCTAGACGCTCCCCGCGCAAATCCATTTCTTATTGAAGGAGCCCAAAATCCCACTAACATTTGTCGAAATCGTCCAAATTTAGACCAGACCGCGCAATATACTTATGGCCAATACTGAAGAACGCACACTTGCGCTGCGTGATCCTGTGTCTTTTTTGCGTCGTGTAATTTTAGAGAAAGCTTAGGCGACCGGAGGCGGCGGAAAGCCTGTGTGGCCTAACAATCGGGGCCCCTGCGGCCCCCCTCTAACGCAGGGCTCCCGGGGCGCCCGGGGCGCCCGCCCCGCTCGCCCCGCCCTCGAGACGGCCCTGTAAGTGGATCAGGTGTAAAGAGCCTTTGTCAAATTTTTGATACGTCATTTGTATCAACTCAATAATGTTAGTAATAAGTATACATACTACAACGTAGTGTGCTCAAATGTATTTTTTGTGGTGCCTCCTTCGGTATGGGATGACTGAGTCGGAGGGGCCAAAGCACATGCTCCGACCAGCCAATATCAAATCAGAGAAAGTAGGTGTCATACTGGAGACTTCCCTGGATTGCTCTATACTGGACTAGAGGAGAACACAAACGAGGCTGCTATGCGGCCATCTTACATCCAGTACGGTGGTACCAACCCAGTCGGCTACAATTTGAGCCTACCACCTAGTAAGGGGTAAGGGAACTTTACCTCCTGTGCCTTTCGTCAGCCTCGGTAGCTCAGTGGTGAGGTCGGTCGACTGTTGTTAAGCAACCCTGAGCGCGGTCAGTACTTGGATGGGTGACCGCTCGACCGTTGGAAGCTGACTGCGGTTCGGATTCCAACTGTAGGTGCCTTCCCTTCGAGCTAAGGTAATTACTAGGTGGTAGGGTTTATCCCGCCCGGGTTGATCCCACCGCACTGAATGAAACGTCGGTCGAAAAACGGCTATGTAAATAGATTAGTGTTTTCCGTCCAGTTCAGTGTAGCCGGCATGAAATTTAGGTAAGCACTGGCACGGCACCTAGTTCACCCGGTGCTATGGGCTGACATCGCGCATGTTGTAGGTGATGTAGCCAACCGTGTCAGTTTCCATAAAAATCTGGATCAGGTCTGGATCTGGTAAGCCCGTAACACCGGGTGAACTAGGTGCCGTGTCAGCGCTTCCCTTCATTTCACGACCGACGAGGGAAGAACAAAGGTAAAATGCATTTATTTTTCAGAACAAGAGTCTATAAAAACATTCTTGTGCTCGCCAATCATTAATCGATACCTATTTTGAAATTATTTCTTACGTGAGTACCTAAGTTATTCATAACATCAAGAAAAGATCGAGATGAGAAACCTATTTATTATAATAAAATAAAACGTCAAAATACTGCCTTGCTAAGCATGTAGCCTTATTTAGAATATTTTACACTGTCTGTGATACAATTAATAAATTATTATTATTTATTCATTTTATATTTCTGCAATGAATTAATTTAAAATCAAATTACAATTGTTCGTGACATTTTTTATTTCTTTATTATCAAATTTTAAATTGATAGTTTTTATTATTATATTTTATTTTAATTTTAATTTTAATAATTCTACACAGCTGTATATTTGAAATGATTACACAATGTTTAGATTTTAAATTTAGAATTTAAGTAATTTACGTAGTTATATAAAAAAATTTAAATGTATATTTTTTTTTTGTTTATATCAGATGGGAATAATCATTAATTACCTTTTCATTTTATAAATTGTTTGTGTTCCATTATTTTTTTAATATAATAACTAATTGCATGATAAATTTTAATGAGCACATGTTTATGATTATTATAATTTGTTAAAGAATGCACTCCTGCAAGACAGATTTATCTAGTGCAGGATGCCAATGCTATGTACTCTGTGTTTTTTAAAATAAATAAATAAGATGAGATGGGTAGCCTTACGCTTTTTTTATGGAAACTGACACCGTTGGCTACATCACCTACTTACTACATCCGTGATGTCAGCCCTTAACCAGGCCTCATGCACTCTATGCACTTGCGCGCGCTAACTACCTACCGCCTAGCGGGCCGCCGCCGCCGGCGAGCCTAATTCAGTGAAAATTCGACAGCCGCGCGAAGCATACCTACACGCGCGCCCACGCTACTGCGCGCAGCTGCAAAGCAATAATGCACTTTATATACTCGATCGTTTAGGTACATTTTCGCACGCAGCGATTGGCGACGTGAAACATTAGGCTATTAAAGCCGTAGGTATGGAACGTTTTCTATGGAAAGATTTATCTGTTACGAAGTAACTATTAAGTAATCTGTGCCTTAACACCGTGCGGTGAACTAGGTAAGTATACTGCACAGACTGACGGCGTTTTTATAGCTGCCGGCCTCCATGCGTAGAAAGCTGTGCAGGCTGCCGCCGGCGAACTTGTCGACGCAGCCGATGCCGAGGAGCTGCACCAGCCAGCAGGCGTTCTCCTGCAGCAGCGTGTTGAACATGCAGCCCGGGATCTGCAGCAGTGTCTTTATCACCACCACGCACACGTTGTAGCGCAGCAGCCAGGACCACCTGCGACAAACAAACCGCACGCCACTCTCCTTTACTCTTCACTCTATCTATACCCTTTACTCTTTACTGTTTACTCTTTACTCTTTACTCTGTACTCTGTACTGTTTACTCTTTACTCATTTTACTCTTTACTGTTTAATCTTTACTCTTTACTCTGTACTCTTTAATCTTTACTATGTACTCTGTACTCTTTACTCTGTACTCTGTACCCTTTACTCTTTATCTTTACTGTTTACTCTTTACTGTTTACTCTTCATTCTTTACTCTTTTTACTCTTTACTCTTCACTCTTTACTCCTTACTATTTGCTCTTTAATCTTTACTTTTTACTCTTCATTCTTTACTCTTTACTCTTTAATCTTTACACTTTACTCTGTATACTTCATCCATAGAACGCCGCAGTTGGACTTTTCATAATTTAATTAAACATTCAGCCAGATCGATTATTATCACAGCGAAGAAGAACAGGCAAGAAACTTTGGACACATTTTTTCACTTACCACTTCAATACGGAGTTCTTGGGCCGCAGGTAGAAGTCAGTGCCCTGCCACAGGAAGATGAAGGAGCCGATGAGATAGCCCATTGAGAACAGGTTGACCCGGTTGGTTCCCGTGAGGAACATGATGGCGAGCGTCACCCACAGCATCCCCAGGAATACGAGCCGCTTCACCACGTCCAGGTAGGAACTGCCGGCACAATCGTTTCAAAGTTATCTAAAAGGTAACGTATCGTGTGGGGTCGGTAGGTACTTAAAAAGAATAGACCCACTGCATCTCTCCCCGTGCAACAAGTAAAAGGCGACTAAGGGATGGAGTACTGCAGTCACATCTGGGAGGGTAGTCCCCATTATCTGCTTGAGTCCTTGGATTCGATTCAGCGCCGAGCCATCCGTCTTGTTGGTGACCCCAAACTTACAGATGGCCTGGAGTCTCTGAGTCACAGACGATTTGTGGGTTCGCTTAGTCTGCTTTACAGATACTATCACGGACGCTGCTCTGTGGAACTAGCATCCCTTATTCCCCTGCCACCCGTCCTATCTCCGCATGACTCGTCGCAGAGAGACTCAGCACCCTTTTGTTGTTGACATTGGGCTTTTGAGAACCCATCGGTTCTCCAAATTGTTTCTTTGTCGCACCGCTATAGAGTGTGGAACTGTCTTCCGGCGAGTGTGTTTCCTGAATCCTTTAACCTGGGTGTCTTCAAACGTCGTATTAACAGGCTAGACAGCCTAGCAACAGTCCGCAAATCTGCTGGCATGGCACCTAACTGAGCGTGGTTTCGCGAGGAGAGGTGTTTTTGGCTCTGTCGAATGCACCATTGGTCTCTCGGCACAGCCGACCATGTTGGTTTACATAAAAAAAAATAATCTAAAAGGTAACATATCGTGTGGGGTCGGAACTTAAAAAGAATAGCCCCACTGCATCTCTCCCCGTGCAACTCGTAATAGGCGACTAAGGGATAAGGACAAAATGCCGTGCATAAGGGCGACAGGCTAGCAACGTCTCACCTGGGCGCGGTCCTTCCACCGAGTCATGTAGCAGGTGGGTCTACGTGTCTAACTTGCTGCTTGAACTTTTTTTTTTTTTTTATGGAACCTGACACGGTTGGCTACATCACCTACAACATCCGTGATGTCAGCCCATAACACGGGGTGGTGAACTAGGTGCCATGTCAGTGCCTCCCTTCATTTCATGTCGGCTACACTAAACTGGACGGAAAACACGAACTATTTACATAGCCGTTTCGGCCGACGTTTCGTTCAGTGCGGTGGTACCAACCCGGCCGGGATAAACCCTACCACCTAGTAAGGTAAGAAGGGAAGGGACCTACAGTTTAACGTGGAATCCGAACCACGGTCAGCCTCCAACGGTCGAGCGGTCACCCATCCAATCACTGACCGCGCTCAGCGTTGCTTAGTAACAGTTGACTAACCAACCGCGCCACTGAGCTACCGAGGCTGACGAATTTTCTTATCCCTTAGTCGACTTTTACGACATGCGACGGGGAGAGATGCAGTGGGGCTATTCTTTTTAAGTACCGACCCCACACGGTAACTCTAGAACACTCTCCCTGCCCACATATTTCCCTCCAAGTACAGTTCTCAAAAGCCCAATGTCAACAACAAAATAGTGCTGAGTCTCTCTGCGACGAGTCATGCGGAGATAGGACGGGTGGCAGGGGATAAGGGATGCTAGTTCCGCAGAGCAGCGTCCGTGATAGTATCTGTAAAGCAGACTAAGCGAACCCACAAATCGTCTGTGACTCAGAGACTCCAGACCATCTGTAAGTTTTGGGTCTTTCGGGCTTAAAGAAGTCAGTTAGTCAGCGTGTAAGCGTCCACTGCTGGACATACGCCTGTCCAATTTTTCTCAAGTCCTCCCGGCCTTCAGCGATACGGAACCACTGCTTTCCGCCGAAGTACTTGATGTCGTCGTCCCACCTGGCGGGTGGTCTTCCCACACTCCGTTTACCTGTCCACGGCCGCCAGTGTAGGACACGGTTACTCCACGGTCATCGTCTCTTCGGCTAACGTGCCCAACCCACTGTCACTTGAGCTTAGCCACCCGGTGTCCAATATCGACTACTTTGGCGCGTCGGCGAATTGCCTCGTTACGCACCATATCACGTAGCGATATTCCCAGCATGGCTCGCTCCATTGCTCGCTGGGCAACTTTCAACTTTTGAACAACAGCGACCGTCAGAGTCCACGTTTCACAACCGTACGTCATTAACCGCAAGGACACACTGGTCATATATACGGGTCTTTGCGTTCTTTGCGGTCTTTGAATTTTGCGGAAGTTCAGACCTCAGGACGAATGTTAGTTTGGCAAGCTTCAGTTTAAAAGAATATTTATTTCCCAAAAGAACATTACATTCACTTTTATGAGAAAATTTTACATTTGTTTTCTTTTGTTGCGGTTACATCATTGTACAAGAATTTGGACATGGAGGTCCACCACGCAAACCATTACCGACCGAAACACTCGACTCGGTATGTCGACACGCAACGAGGACATAGGTATTAATTTATAAGTACTTTCAGTCGATACTAGCCCACGTAGTGGACCACCAGACAAGGTAACATTATTATGTATAATAATCTAGATATAAGTATAAAATAAAAACTAAAGACCTAGTCTGCTATTTATTAGACACTAAAGTAGGTTTTGATAGCTGTCTTGAACTGTCTGTTTGTCTCTAAATTTCTAATACTGTTAGGAAGGCTGTTATATACCTGTACACCATCAAATAATAGGTTTCGTTTTCCATAATTTGTGCGCTTAAAGAAGTCTCGCTTAAAAAATGGCTCACCCGATGAAGTTCAAGAAGTCCGGCACGGGATTGACGAAGCCGAGCGTCTCCCAGTCCTTGCCGACGCCCTCGCAGTTGGAGCCGCCGGCGTACTGCTCGCCGTGCTGCCGCTCCAGGTGGAACACGCGCCGCTGCCGCGCGCAGAACAGCAGCAGGAAGTAGTCGAAGATTATCTTGGTCGCGTGCGGCGGCTCCTCAGCGTACGGCAGGAACAGCCAGTGACGCATTGACTGCAATTGCTGTAACAGACATGACATGTATTTTTACAAGGAATAACCATTATAACAATTACCATTATCCCTTATGACTTCTCTATGCCTGTGTCACTTGAAAATAATTTTTGAAAAACGATCTCGCTCATTCATGCTCTTTGAGTGCGCGGAGTGCCCGCTTGTTTTCGATTAAAATCGATTAAAATTTGTGAAATTATGGTGTTTCTTGGGCAAAAACAATGGACGGGTAAGTAATCTTCATTTTACAATAGTTTCTAGCAGTTGAGCAACGATATTTGCGAAATATCGTGAGTTTTCGTGTCGAGTCGAAAATGTTTCGACTCAACTCGAAAAAAAAATTTCTATTGATGACTTGATTGAAACGGTCAGAATTCCTAGGCGTGTTAATAATGCAATGACTAGTAAATTTAGCGTACATTTCGAAAATATACGCTTTTCACAAGGGGCTGGTACTTAAAAAGAATAGCCCCACTGCATCTCTACCCGTGCATGTCGTAAAGGCGACTAAGGAATAAGGACAAGATGCCGTACATAAGGGCGACAGGCTAGCCACCTCTCACCTTGGCGCGGTCTTTCCACCTAGTCATGCATCAGGTGGACCTTCGTGCCTTACTTGCTGCTTTGTCCGAATACTTTGCTAAACGTGGCGGTCGGTGTTGTGTTGTAATTTACAAGAGTGCTTGTAGCACAACACCGATTACTCTGCTAACCCCAATTGTCGTGATACGGCGTGTGATGTGTGTGTGTGTGTTAAACTTTAAAATTGGCATAATGATAAATCTCTCTAAAAATAACTGGGTGAAAAGTGGTACAATCGTTCGAAAATGCGCGGGCGCAGCGCAAACCGTGTTCGGCCGCGCGCCGCCATAGAAAAATGTATGAAACGCTTAGGCAATAACGGCAACGGACCAAAATTCAGAAAGTTGAAAGATAGTTCAGTGAAAAACCAATATTACTCTGTAAGAGTTTGAATTTATTTAGGCGATTCTTAATCTTATTTACTCCAACATAATTTTTCGTATTAGACGTATTTGTAACAAATGTAGATTGTAATAGCAATTCAGTCAGTTTCCATAACAGAAAAAACCGGCCAAGTGCGAGTCGGACTCGCTGACCGAGATTTCTCCACTAAAAAAAAAAATTAATAAAAAAACACGTTTCTTGTATGGGAACCCCCCTTATTTTTTTACTTTTTCTATTTGTTATTATTTATTGTTATATCCGCTATAATAAGACATATTCTGTGAAATTTTCAACCGGATACCTATTACGGTTCAAGAGATACAACCCTCGGACAGACGGACGGACGGACAGACAGACAGCGGAGGCTTAGTAATAGGCTTCCGTACGGAATACGGAAACCTAAAAAGGAAAGAACCAACATACCCGGTCTTCGCCGGCCCACGGATACTGCACGCAGAACTGCGGCAGCACACCGACCGCGATCATGTACTGCAGCGGCAGCAGCACTGTCACGAACCCGGTGAACGCGGGCCACACGCACGCCTGCCGCGCGCGCGGCATCGCCACCAGCGCCAGCAGCCACCCCGCGTACGCCATCGCGTACACGTCCATCCGCGAGCCGATCACGCCCACCAGGCAGATCAGCGTCGCCTGCGCCGTCGCCACAGATTACTTAATAGTTACTTCGTATAGAGCGTTGCAACTAAAAGTTCCCTTCTTCGTTATGTTGGCTCCACTGTCAGTGTCACTGTCAGTGCTTAAATTCGTGTTGCCAGATTGTGAAGATTATATTACCTAATAATGTAATCGGTATTTACCGTACAATAAATACGGTAAATACCGATAATTACGGGTAAATCTCTACACATAGCAACGCTGTTTTGACAGATAGACAGTGGAGCCAACATAACGGCGAAGGGAACTTTTAGTTGAAACGCTCTCTAACAGATAAATCACTCCATAGAAAAAGTTCCATACCTACGACTTTAATAGCCTAATGCTTCACGTCGCCAATCGCTGCGTGCGAAAATGTACCTTAACGATCGAGTGTAAAGTGATTATTGCTTTGCAGCTGCGCGCAGTTGCTCGGACGCGCATTATGATTCGCGCGGCTGACGAATTTCCACTGAATTCGCTCGCGGGCGGCCCGTCGTCGGGCGGTAGGTAGTTAGCGCGCGCAAGTACATAGAGTGCGTGAGGGCTGACCCCCCCCCCCCCCCCCCCCCCCCTCCCGCCATCATTGTTACTGTATTGTTAGATAGATAGATAGATAGGAAATGCTTTATTGCTCCAGTAAACATTAAACAGTAACAAGTACCGTGTGGGGCCGGTACTTTAAAAAGAATAACCCCTCTGCATCTCTCCCCGTGTATGTCGTAAAAGACGACTAAGGGTTATGGCTCCCTTCTTATATTACTAGGTGGTAGGGTTTAACCCGCCCGGGTTGGTAACACCGCACTGCATTAAACGTCAGTCGAAACGGCTATGTAGTAGTAGGCCTGGAGAAAAATTGGAGAGGCACATGTCCAGCAGTGGAAGCTTACACGCTGACTGACTGACTGACTGTTCCTACATCTTTAATAAAACTCGGGATGTGGCTGTGTCGTGGACACGGCCGTGTTTTACGTGAATACGTGTACGTATAGCGCGGTTTTCTCAACCGTTCACTTCGAAAGAATGCGGCGCGCACCCTCCTCTCTGCGCCTCCACCGTACTGACGGGCAATTGCGGTGGGGGCGGGGAGCGGAGGGTGCGCGCCGCATTCTTTCGAAGTGAACGGTTGAGAAAACCGCGCTATAACGCAGCGTTTCCCCCTCCGCCGCCCGCGATGCGTCACAGTCATCAGCATCACTCAACGTAACTAATTCTTTGATCCTTTAGCTATCGAGTGGTGTAATTAAATTTTGGATGTAGATGATAGATATGAAGCTGCAACACCAAACTGTATCCCCCGATTTTGTTATCATCATTTTTTTCGATTGGCTCCCACTATGGAAGCAAATTTCAAGACGTATTCACGTCAAAAGAGCTCACCTCAACACCGAACTTGTAGAAGCCGTAGTTGAGGAGATACTTGAGACAGCTCGGTAAGTCCTTGTCGGCCTCCTTCCTCGTGATGTTCGGGAACATTATCTTGTCCTTGTTCGCATCCGACAGCCCGAACGACCTGGAGACATTGAGAGATGCATACAACGCACGCTGCATGCCGACAATCGGCGTGAGCAGAGTACTCGGTGTTGCGCTGCAAGAGCTCAGGTAAATTACCGCACAACACCGACTAACACGCAAGTAATAGGGCAAGATCTATCGGTACTGTGCGGGGTCGGTACTTAATAAGAATAGTCCCACTGCATCTCTCCCCGTGCATGTCGTATAAGGCGACTAAGGGATAAGCGGCCCGCAGACACCCCGGACGACTTGTGGCTTCCATGGAAGACATAGGCTGGATGGGGTAGCTGGAGACTGCGGGGTTTTTGCACGAAGGTCCCCAAACAAGCGGGATTAGTTTGCAGGCCTAGAGCCAACCGCAAACCAAATCAACAACAACAACAACAACAAAGATCTTTTTTTTTTTTATGGAAACTGACACGGTTGGCTACATCACCTACAACATCCGTGATGTCAGCCCATAACACCGGGTGAACTAGGTCCTATGTCAGTGCTTCCCTTCATTTCGCGCCGGCTACACTGAACTGGACGGAAAACACGAACTATTTACATAGCCGTTTCGACCGACGTTTCGCTCAGTGCGGTGGTACCAACCCGGCCGGGATAAACCCTACCACCCAGTAAGGTAAGAAGGGAAGGGACCTACAGTTTAACGTGGAATCCGAACCACGGTCAGCCTCCAACGGTCGGGCGGTCACCCATCCAATAACTGACCGCACCACTGAGCTGACGAGGCTGACGATCCCTTAGTCGACTTTTACGACATGCGACGGGGAGAGATGCAGTGGGGCTATTCTTTTTAAGTACCGACCCCACACGGTACAGACATCTATCAAGCAGCAAGTAAAGCATGAAGATTTACAGCATATTTCATGCAATAACTTGTCAGCCTCGGTAGCTCAGTAGTGCGGTCGGTCTACTGTTGTTAAGAAACCTTGAGCGCGGTCAGTACTTGGATGGGTGACCGCTCGACAGTTGGAGGCTGACCGCGGTTCGGATTCCACGTTAAACTGTAGGTCCCTTCCCTTCTTACCATACTAGGTGGTAGGGTTTATCCCGGCCGGGTTGATACCACCAAACAGATCGGAACGTCGGACGAAACGGCTATGTAAATAGTTTGTGTTTGCCGTCCAGTTCAGCGAAGCCGAGATGAAATGAAGGGAAGCACTGGCATGGCACCTAGTTCACCCGGTGTTATGGGCTGACATCACGGATGTTGTAGGTGATGTAGCCAACCGTGTCAGTTTCCATAAAAAAAAAATTATTAATTAATTAATCTTGGTTTCGGTGGATGCATGAATTCAAATGAAGCTAACAATTTACGAGTTTCTCGACTACACAAGCTCTTTCAATATGGGGAAAAGGATCAATTTATACTTCTGAAAAAAAAAAATAAAAAATTATTTTTCGTTCACATTTTGTGGTATCCTGTACTTTCCGCAGGACTATTAGACAAACTGATCTATAATCTATCTAGCGGCAAAAATTATACGTAATTTGGCGCCAGTTTCATCGAAATCGGGACACCAGAGCGATCTCATATGGGTCCCTTTTTTTTCGAATTTTGCATTTTTGATCCGATTCACTTTTATCAGTATGGAAACTGACACGCTTGGCTACATCACCTACAACATCCCTGATGTCAGCCCATAACACCGGGTGAACTAGGTGCCTTCGGTGGGGCCGGCTACACTGAGCTGGACGGAAAACACAAACTATTTATACATAGCCGTTTCGACCGACCTTTCATTCAGTGCGGTGGTATCAACCCGGGCGGGTTATATTGGGCTTTTGAGAACCCATCGGTTCTCTAAATCGTTTATTTGTCGCACCGCTAGGGTGTGGAACTGTCTTCCGGCGAGTGTGTTTCCCGAATCCTTTAACCTGGGTGTCTTCAAGCGTCGTATTAACAGGCTAGACAGCCTAGCAACAGTCCGCAAATCTGCTGGCATGGCACCTAACTGAGCGTGGTTTCGCGAGGAGAGGTGTTTTTGGCTCTGTCGAATGCACCATTGGTCTCTCGGCACAGCCACCCATGTTGGTTTACATTTAAAAAAATACACGGGGAGAGATGCAGTGGGGCTATTCTTTTAAAGTACCGGCCCCACACGGTCCATCGATCGGATAAAAATGAAGCTGCCGACTCACCGGAACCTCTGCTGTCGGTACATCACCATCGAGTGGAAGGTGAATATTGCGATCACGGTGATGTAGCCCTTCAGCAGTTTGGGCAGCTTGTGATCCTTGTTCGCCTTCACGAAGCCAACCCACTCGGCGTTGTTGAACGTCGTCACGTTCGACGTCGTTACGTTGCCGATAGTCGATACGTTGGTCTGCGGGAGTAACGTGTGGAAGGAAGGTGTGGATCTAAGCTTGCGATGGCTTCACCGAACATATCCGGGCCTATCGGCAGTAGAGGAGGGTGTTAATCGAGGCCGGGACTAGCGAGAGGCCACTCTGAATTTCCCGCGCATGCTTCACGTTTCGGCTCGCATCAAGCCCTCGTCAGCTAGTCTGCGTCGTACGGGAACCTATTACTAAGCCTACGCCGTCAGTCTATCCGTCTGTCTGTCTGTCTGTCCGTCTGTCCGAGGGCTGTATCTCTCTTGGACCGTATTAGATAGCCCGTTGAAGTTTTCACAGAACATGTGTTATTATGGCCGATATAACGACACATAATAAAAATGAGAAAAAGTAAAAAAAAATTCTGGGGTTCCCCATAGAAGAAACTAAAAAGTGTATGCGCGCCATCTACCGAAAACGGTATGAAGCACTTTAACTAATCCATAGATGGCGTGAGTGGCGCTGACCATGACATAGCGATACGGAATCCTCGGTGCGCGAGTTCGACTCGCACTTGGCCGGGTTTTTCTAACATGTTTGTGTGTGTTGTCATTTCGTTGTATAGACATACTTCCACTCTGCAGAAAGATAATTTCATCAGCTATCGATCTATCTCTGTCTTTTCTATAGGAAACATTGACTGAAATAGCGATAGACCAAAATTGCGAATTTAGAATCACACACGATGCTTCGGGGACGGTAGTCCCCTATGTAGCGTAGTAAATGAGTGCTCAAATAAGGGGTGTAGCCGGAAAGCTCGAAAGCAGAAAGTTTGACTTCGGAACTTTGTTCTGACTAGTTAGGAGGTAAACATACCCCACCACGGGGGGTGCGCCCGAGGGGGGGAGCACAAAGAAGGTCCCATTTTTCGGTTTTTCGCTTATATCTCGAAAACGGTGCATCATAGGAAAAACTGTTCAATTACGGAATAAGAGGTGATAAAATTCTCTACCACTTTGATACACACTTTTTACCAATTTCAATCGTTGTCGAAATAAAATCGGGACCTTATATCAAAGTTGTAGAGAATTTTATCACCTCTTATTCCGTAATTGAACAGTTTTTCCTAAGACACACCATTTTCGAGATACAAGCGAAAAACCGAAAAATGGGACCTTCCTTGTGCCCCAGTAGGGGACTTTTTGTATGTTTACCACCGAACTAGTCAGAACAAGGTTCCGAAATCAAACTTTCTGCTTTCGAGCTTTCCGGCTACAATCATTCATTTCCTGGACTAATGGGAGCTAACGGACTAGAATTTTTCGGTGGAGACGGCTATCCCTGAAGGTAGCTGACGATGTTAACTTACCGTGCAGTTAACATCGAAGAGGCTGTGCGGAATGTAGTCGATCTGGTAGATCATCTTGGCCATGAGGTAAGCGCTGACGAGCACGGAGATGAGGATCGCGCACAGCTTCTGCCGCTTGCTGTTCAGCAGCAGCCCCGGCGAGATGATCAGCATGATCGGCACGTGCAGCGCGCACACCTGCCGTCACACCGTCCGCTCAGCACCGAGAGTCCAACTTTGCACAGTCCCTTTTTTTTCTTATGTTTACCGTTCGGAAACGGTGTAAAACTGTAGGTCCCTTCCCTTCACTTTTATTAGGTGGTAGGGTCAAATTGAAGCAGATTGGGCTGATACCGCCGTACTGGATGTAATATGGACGCATAGCTTAACTCGGGCACAGTACGACGCGAGTCCAAGTTTGCGCCGTCCCTTTTTTTTCATATGTTTACCGTTCGGAAACGGTGTAAAACTGTAGGTCCCTTCCCTTCACTTTTATTAGGTGGTAGGGTCAAATTGAAGCAGATTGGGTTGATACCGCCGCCGTACTGGATGTAATATGGACGCATAGCTTAACTCGGGCACAGTACGACGCGAGTCCAACGTTGCGCCGTCCCTTTTATTCATAATGTTAACCGTTCGGAAACGGCGTAAAACTGCAGGTCCCTTCCCTTCCCGCCTTCACCTTACTAGGTGGTAGGGTCAAATTGAAGCCGACTGGGTTGGTACCGCCGTACTGGATGTAAGATGGACGCATAATATCTTAGCTCGGGCACAGTACGACGCGAGTCCAACTTGGCACGGTCCCTGTTTTCGGATGCTACCCGTTTAGAACCCGTGTAAAACTGTACAGTTAGTTCAATCCACGAAGACGCGCCCCACCGTTCCTCCTAATAGCTTACAGTGCAAGTGTGCAACCTGCTGCTAGTGTGTTAGTTCTATCGTTACACAGTACTGCGAGTTTGAGTCCACACGCACACTTAGATGAATTGGCCAATCGAAAAAGTTCCGGTAACAGCAGTACCTGTCATCGCGAGAGAGCGTCACGGATCAACAGGAAAGATGCTCTACTTCAATTGTATAATTTATTCGAGTTTTTCGATGTACCTATTTTATTAATAGTTCATTGTTTATTTTATTTTGTGTTATTATTAGTAAGTACACCTATCTAGATAAACTTAAAAAAAATTATATTATCTAAATACTAAATTTCATCCAAATCGTTAGAGCCGTTTCCGAGAAACCAATTATATATATATATACAAGTTTAGCTCAGTTAAAGTAATAGAATATAATACAACATTACCATATTCATAATAGGGAGTTACCAACCATAAATAAAATACGTTAAAAAATTCAATTGAATTTTATTAAAAAAAAATTGGTTGTCTGTAAACTCGATTTACGGACGATAGTTTTACGTGATGACGTGGAATAATCGTAGTACATAGAGCAAAGATCAGTAATTTCTATTTCCAGTAGAAAGATTAATCATCTTGTGACTGGCCATCAATAAACTTCTGTTGTCTGATCTTGACAGTTTTACTTCTATGACTATGATGATGATGTTTCCATGGTAACTTTGACTATACCGATTGTGCCTTTCTATCGCTTGTTACGCGCTCTGGCTTGCACACACAGGCTCAGATGGAACGTGACACTTTTTCGTGTGTGCAGCCGGTCTTCATCAATTTATAAGACGTGACGTCATCACGTCAAAATTACATCATTCTGTATCATCACTCATTTCTGAAATGTTTGATTCGGACGTATCACCGACATTTATAACAAAATTAAAATCCAGATCAAAGTATCTTAGGTACTCGTCTTCTATTTTTTCTACGTGCTGACATGTATTGGACCAAACGTCGTTATTTATTCGACCAAAGGCTTCATTTAAAATGTGCACAATTGAGGTGTAGTTTTGATTAACATTGCGGGTCGCAACGTAATTTTTTGCAATACCCCAAATGTTTTCTATCGGATTTAAGTCCGGGTGATAAGGAGGCAGCCGCAATACTGTGAAACCATAATCTTTTAATAAATCGTCAACTTTGTATTTCCGAAAGCTTTCTTTGTTTTTTTAATATTAAGTCATATAGTTCAACTTTTTTGAAGCTTGCATTAAAATCAATATTTTTTGCTCTGAGCCAAGTCTGCATTTCCAATTTATTGCAGTTGGACGTTGGTATTTTTTCCGAACTAGTGTTATGATAGGCTGCGTTATCTAAGACCACCACGGCATCTTTTGGCAGATTTGGTGTCAGCTTTTCTTTTAACCACTTTAGATAATTTTCCGTGTTCATGTTATCGTGATAGTCTCCGGATTTGATCTCTGCCCTGTATGTCAACAAAGCATTTGGTATAAAACCGTCTGCACTTCCAGCGTGTACTATAATTATGCGCACTCCTTTTGCTAGATTTTGCTTTATTCCAGTTTTGGAATTCTTTTCTGCCCAGGACTTATTCTGCACGTGGTTTGTATGAATATATGACTCATCAGTGTATACTATAGGTCTACCTTTATTACGGAAAGACTTAACCTGTTTCAAGTATTTTAATCTTAACATTTGAATATCATGTCTCTCTGTTAGCACCTTCCTGTTATTTTCAGTTCTTCTCCATTTATACCCAAGTTTACGTAACAATGTTCTTAGAGTTGTTTTACATCCATCAAATTGTGTACGCTCTCTCAAAATATTTTTTAGTCGTAATAATGTTGGAAATTGATGATGCTCTTTATGATAGTTTTGAATTGTTCTTCTAACTACACCAATATCAAATTCGTCTAGATTAATTTTTCGTGGTCTCACCCTTCTTTTCTTCATTGGTGACGTAAAAATGGCAGCACTTGTGCTCACCAAGTTCAAATTCGACGTACTTGGTTAATTTCTACGGCTAATTTCAGTCTCCTCCGTAGTCGGCTGCATGGCATGCACCGTTGTACTTGGGATAATATTATCATGCGATGTGCTCGGCTCCTTTGTATGTGCCGTCCCAGATTCTATCGCATTGTCTGTATTCGATTCCATGGCAAGCATTGTACTCAGCTTCATCGCATGTGCCTTTCTTTCGCTTAGAATTCTAGTCACTGTGCTTTCAGATACTCCAACAGCCTGTGCTGTTCTCCAACTTGCGTCGGTAATTTTTTCTGCATAATTCTTGCTTGCTTCTTTTTTCATGAAGTCGTATACTTTGGAAATAATTTCTCTTGCCTGAAAAAAACATTACTGTCAAATCAAGATTATTATTCTCGTGCTTTGAACTGAGGTTTTGAATAACTAAACCAGGAACTAGTATTGACTATAAGTAAAACCATGACACAGTCCAGTGGACTTTATAGTCCACCGACGAAGGGAGCCGGTCGAGGGACAGCGCTCAACCGACGACGACGTAGTGCTGCCGCCCTGGGGCTCATAACAATATAGACCGAAATAACATATTACATACCTGGCTTTTAAGTACAACACGCTGAGATTTCCGAGACATTTTTAAAAAATATAAAAAAAAATTAGTAGGGCAACTCTCGTGGCGGGTCAAGATTTGACGCAGCGCAGACTGCACTAGTCGTGTGCATCGAGCCGCGGTCGACTCGTGACTGAGGCTCGGGTCAAACCCTCCGCACCCCGCACGCACCGCGCGACCTCACCGCACAAAAAGTAGTGGGGCGCTTCTTGGTGGATTGAACTATCTGTAGATCCCTTCCGTTCACCTTACTAGGTGGTAGGCTCAAATTGTAGCCGACTGGGTTGATACCGCCGTAGTGGATGTAAGATGGACGCATAGCTTAGCTCCGGCACAGTACGACGCGAGTCCAACTTTGCACCGTCCCTTTTTTCATATGTTAACCGTTCGGGACCGGTATAAAACTGTGCTCCCTTCCCTTCACCTTACTAGGTGGAAGGCTCAAATTGAAGCCGACTGGGTTGGTACCGCCGTACTGGATGTAAGATGGACGCATATCTTAGCTCGGGCACAGTACGACGCGAGTCCAACTTTGCACCCTCACTTTTTTTTTATATTAACCGTTCGGAACCGGCGTAAAACTGTAGATCCCTTCCCTTGCCCCATAATGGTGGTAGGCTCAAATTGTATCCCACTGGCTTGCTACCACCGTACTGGATGTGAGATGGCCGCATAGCAGCCGCGGCTGTGTTCTCCTCTAGTCCAGTATAGCCAGCAATTCAAAGTCTCCGGTATGGCATCGGAAGGTATTGGCTGGTCGGAGCTTGTGCTCTGGATCTCCGATATTGGGATGGTGGTGGCCTATGTGTCTAGTACCACCACTCATCGCTCGAAACTAGTCTCACGTCGTATCGGAGAGGTCCGTAGCCACGGCCTGCACCTGCCACGGCGCGCTTGGGGAGGCTTGCCTCCCGCCGCCAGCGGAACTTTGCCGTTTTTTGAGTTTTTGTTTGTGTTTATGTTATCGCCAAAGTATATAATTCAGTCATTGCATAGAATACCTAGTTATTCTATACAATACCGGATTTGACTAGCCAATGTATGAAATATTTTATCTGCTGTTAATCATTACACACTGTGCCTAGGTAATCTATAGATTTGAATTTGCTCTCTATGATTAATATCCGTGCAGGGAAAATCAACACAATTGAGCTTGTTTACAGTACAATTTGTCAATAGTTCATTTAAAATTAATTTATATCTTTCTATTTGACATTTCGATCTAGTCCCCCATATTGCCTTGTCAATGCTGCGATTACTCAATTCTATCTTGTTGAATTATATTGAGATCAATTTCTAACAATAATGGAAAATGGTCTGACCATGATACCTCGTTATTTATTTGACATTTATTAATAGTTCGTAACGCAGCATTTGTCGTTAGGATGTGATCAAGCCAGCTAGTTGTATTATGTGCATCACTTAAGTACGTGAAATTGTTACTAGAAGTAACAATAAATTAGTTGTTAATTAATAGAAGATGCGTCGCGTAGCGGCATTCTATAGATTGCCTTGGTAAAGTATGAAACAAATGATATTTTATATATTGCCTAAACGTTTAAGCCATTATCCGATATTCTATAGAATGCCTAGGTATTCTATAGAATACCGGATTATACAGATTGCCGATGACATTTCTATTAATGTTGTATATTTTTACCACGTAGTTATGCATATAGGATTAATATGGACATGTATAAAAGAGAAAAAAACTATACATATAAAACTATAAAATAAAATATTAAAGAAATAAAATAATAATAATAATACTAACATTGAGTACGCAGAGCAGCATGAGGGCGAGGAAGGTGATCTTGATGAGGTGTATCTCCAGGTAGAGGAACACGAGGTCCCGGCAGCCGGTGTACATGAGCCTCAGCTTGTGCAGGAAGATGAGCGCGCAGTCGCGGAAGCTGATCGACGTGCGCTCCGTCAGCGTCGGCGGGTACGACTTGCTGCGCGACCGCCGACTGTAACCCATATACACGCCGTGCCGTCTCAGCGGCAGGCTGTCGGCTCCGCACTCTCGATGTCAAAGGTACGAGGTTCGAGTCAGGCCAACGTCAGGCCTCACGCACTCTATGTACTTGCGCGCGCTAACTACCTCCTACCGCCCGGTGGACCGCCGGCGGTCTAATTCAGTGAAAATTCGTCAGGCGCGCGAAGCATACCTACACGCTCGCCTACTGCGCGCAGCTGCAAAGCAATAATCACTTTACACTCGATCGTATAGGTACATTTTCGCACGCGGCGATTGGCGACGTGAAACATTAGGCTATTAAAGCCGAAGGTATGGAATTTTTCTATGGAGTGATTTATCCGTTACGAAGTAACTATTAAGTAATCTGTGCCAACGTGCACCAATGAATTTCTTTTTTCTGACAGAAACTAAAACTATACAATAAACTATACTTATATGTAGTATATTATAGTTTATCATACATAGTATATTATATTTTCCTTATAAATTATATTTAATGTGGAAAGAACTCCCTCTTTCCTCCCAAGTACAGCCTGGGGATTTTCAAAAGGGGCGTGAAAAGGCTCCTGTCAGGTCGGTATGGCATTTGCAATCGCCGTGCATCACATAACGTCCATGGGCATCGTTAGACAGCTACTTGTAGGTGAAACGATGCCACATGTCGCGCTATCCATATGTATGAAGCAATAACTTTATTGAAAGATATTTTTACATGTATAGTTTTCATCGCAGCTTGTGCCTTTTCCACTTTTAATTACGGTGACTATTCTGACCATTTGACCAGAATCCTACAGAATATGGATAGGTAGAGAGAGGGAAGGTCGAGAGCGGGACTGGTGGTTTCCCCGCGTCCTAGTCAACGCAGACTAGCCGACGAGGGAAGCGAGCCGAAACGTGAAGCATGCGCGGGAAATTCAGAGTGGCCACTCGCTAGTCCCGACCTCGATTAACACCCTCCTCTACTGCCGATGGGCCCGGATATGTTCGGTGAAGCCATCGCAAGCTTAGTTCCACACCTTCCCTTCCTTCTGACGAATTGCAAATCTGACCATTTGAAAGTCTTGACGATTTGAAAATCTGACCAAATGAAAACAAACGAAAAAAATGCCTATGAAAACAGTTCGATGAGATGAGAGATGATTGTCATACGTGGACCGCCTGGTGGAGCGTCGGTTGAGTGAGGACATCTCTATGGACTGCTCGAGGTCGCTGGAGTCGCGCTCCTGACCCGCCGCCGGCTGTTCGTGGTCGGAGCTCGGCCCCGGCGCCTGTCACCGACACCACACCAACATTTAGCTTTTTTGTTTCACTTAAGGCGGAAATAAGACTCAAACCGTGCTACCCGAGCACTGATGATTGAAACACGAACCGTATGCCGATGTAAATAGGTGCGAGATTCATTCTACTCGTGCGGTGGCTGATACTTCGCGCCGACGGTGAACGTTTGCGCATCACACTATTTATTAAATTTCAAGTGTTGGAAAGATGGAAAAATTTTTTTTTTTTTGCTACGATTGTAGGGAAAAATATTATCTAAGTATATTTCTATGAGGGTCTTGTATTGAAACAATGTATGCTTCTCAAGATAATTTAACTTGAAAGTAAAATTTTCGTACTTTTCGTTATTTTCTGGAGATTTATTTAACACCTTTCTAAAGTAGTAAAATATAATTTTTTTCGCTATGTTTGTTAATTAAAGATCAATACATAAAATATATTTTTTAAAGATTTTTTTTTCTTTACCAATAGGTAGCTCAATAATTTCGTTTCTTTTGAGTCTTATTTGCGGCTTAACCAAACGCACGCTCGATTTCAAGCAATCAGATTTCAATCTTACAGACGATTTTTTTTTATTTTTTACTTTGATGCTTAAAACATCTTTACCTTTCAAAACCACGACTTCGATGATCTGATAAAATAATTTTTTATTTTAGCAATCAGAAAGTGTTAGGTTAGTTTATGAATCCGAAATGGCTATTGGTTGAAATCTGCGAGTTTTTGCCTGAGTAATCATGTGAGTTGATCCTTATAGAGACCCCCAGGCTTGCGACACGTCTCACACTGGTTCGTCTCCATAGAAGGGGCCGGACGTAGACTCCTAAAAATTTTATTTTTCAAATTTTGTTTAATAGATTATGCCATCGTATCCCTTTAATTAAAAGCTACAAATGTTGTCATGATAAACTTTTTAATTGGATTTCAATTTAAGGAGTTATTCGAAAAAAACTTTTTTTTACTATGGACAAGAATACATATAATTCTATAAAATTTGATTCCCTTCCAGTTTCTTATAGACGATCCCCTATATGGATACTACTAATTAAATGTCAAATTTCAACCGAAGACACTTGGTGCTAATATCGTGCAGTTTTTGAGATATATACATATATGTTATTTTTATGACGAAAAATCATTAAGTTGAACATTCTAGAACATTCCTTAACAGTCTAAAACATTCCAGAACATGCTATAACATTTCAGAATATTATGTAGTATTCTAGAAATTTCTCGAACATTCTGGAACATTCCAGAATGCTCTAGAATGTTCAATTCGAGAGTATTCTATAATGTGCCAAAATGTTTGAGACTATTCTAGAATGTTCCTGAATGTTCGAGAATGTTCTAGAATGCGACAGAATGTTCTGGAATGTTAATAGCAAGTTCTGGAATGTTTTAGACTCTTAAGGAATGTTCTAGAATGCTTTAAAAGATTATGGAGGATCGAAGTGAATACCTATTTTAGAATGTTTGAGAACGTTTGGAATGTTTTAGAAATCGGAACCGAAAATCATAAATCTTCTGGAATATTCTCAAATCTTCCATTATCCTGTTATGGAATGGAGGGGATACGTTCCCGCTCAGATGGGTATATAAAGGCGATAGTGAGACTTTTGTGATGGTTTATTTTTGACAATCGATTAGAGCGGATCCAAGGAAAAGTTAAAGTGATAGAAATCGTGAAAATTTCCAGAGTCTTTGAACCCGGACAACGTAGCTCGTATTAATTAGTTATGCTGTGTCAACGGCGTCGCACGTTTTAGCGAGTGTTCTCTGCGAGATTGCATGCATAAGCTTTTCGGTTCGTTTATATTGTGTTTTTCATAAAACTGTTAAGTTTATAGACAAGTGAATACAGACAAGTAGTGTAACTTCTATCGCGTGCTTTTAATGCGCTTTCGCTATGTACTTTCGTAGTTTGAAATCATATCTCGATCTTTATGTTGCTTTAAGAGACCATGATAATCTTCGTGACTATAATCATTGATTTGATATTTTAAAATTAAACTGTGATGTGCAATTGTGTCAAAGTATCGGAAAAGACTTAAAAAATGGGTGCCGTCGATTCTGCTAAAGGAATTTACTCCAAATGGAATCAATGTAAAAAAATGAGGAACATTTTATGAAGGCGAATTCTGTTTGGCTTGAATCTCATATTAAATGGCCAGATTAGAAAGTTATTGTTTCAAACTTACCGGACAAAGCTCAACAGTGTATTTCTGAAGATATTACGGATCAATTAATTTCACCTGCTATATCAGATGCCTCCACCTCAACACATAAAAGTTCTCGGAAATCGTTTGAAGACCTTAGTAGTCGCCAAAAAAAGAAGACGCACTGAAGAACTTTATGCATCAAGCAGTGCTGACGAACTAATATTCTCAGTTAAATCTGCTCTACAATCAGCCGGAAGAAGTGATGTAGCCACCATCATGACCAGCCTTTTGGATAATCCACAAAAGATCTCAAAAAATATATAGATTATAGTCAGGAAGATTACCATGGTCTCATATAGCAACATAAAGATCGTGATATATTTTAAAACTACGAAAGTACATAACGAAAGCGCTTTAAAAGCACGCGAATAAGTTACACTACTCGTCTGTATTCACTTGTCTATGAACTTAACAGTTTTATGAAAAACACAATATAAACGAACCGAAAAGCTTATGCATGCAATCTCGTAGAGAACACTCGCTAAAAACGTGCGACTCCGTTGACACAGCGTAACTAATTAATACGATCTGCGTTGCCCGGGTTCAAAGACTCTGTAAATTTTCACGATTTCTATCACTTTAACTTTTCCTTGGATCCGCTCTAATCGATTGTCAAAAATAAACTATCATAAAAGTCTCACTATCGCCTTTATATACCCATCTGAGCGGGAACGTATCCCCTCCATTCCATAACAGGATAATGGAAGATTTGAGAATATTCCAGAAGATTTATGATTTTCGGTTCCGATTTCTAAAACATTCCAAACGTTCTCAAACATTCCAAAATAGGCATTCACTTCGATCCTCCATAATCTTTTAAAGCATTCTAGAACATTCCTTAAGAGTCTAAAACATTCCAGAACTTGCTATTAACATTCCAGAACATTCTGTCGCATTCTAGAACATTCTCGAACATTTAGGAACATTCTAGAATAGTCTCAAACATTTTGGAACATTATAGAATACTCTCGAATTGAACATTCTAGAGCATTCCGGAATGTTCCAGAATGTTCGAGAAATTTCTAGAATGCTACATAATATTCTGGAATGTTATAGCATGTTCTGGAATGTTTTAGACTGTTAAGGAATGTTCTAGAATGTTCAACTTAATGATTTTTCGTCATAAAAATAACATATATGTATATATCTCAAAAACTGCACGATATTAGCACCAAGTGTCTTCGGTTGAAATGTGACATTTAATTAGTAGTATCCATATAGGGGATCGTCTATAAGAAACTGGAAGGGAATCAAATTTTATAGAATTATCAGCGGCGATTCCTTTAAGTTGGCTAGGTTGGCGCCGCCAAACCAAATAAGCAAAAACAAATGTGCAAAAATATCAGGATTATATTATTTTTATTATATAACCCACGATGAATAAGCTAAAACGTCAATCCCGTCCCGTTACATAATTTGAAATTTCGCGCGCGTCACACGCGGGCGACGAATGACGACACAGCAAGGCATTCATTGGCTGGTTGGCTACATTTGAAGCGCCATCGTAGTTCATACAAGCGGCCAAGCGGCTGATGTCCCCCCGTCCCGCGCGCCACCGCTGATAAGCGTTTCGAGTTGGCGCAGCAGCGGGGAGCGCATTTAGCGACTAGCGAGCTAGGCTAGGTGTGTTGTGTGTGCGTGTGTGTGCGCGCTGCTGCGGCAGCGTATGCGTGACTGCTTTGTAAACAAAATCTCGCGAGTTTATAGCTGCAATTCCGTTTTGTAGGTATCAACCTGTTAAGGATTAATCTTGTGCGGTGTTTTTTTTAAGTGATTATTTATTGGTAATAATGGCAAACTCCAGTGCGAAATCTATAATAGAAGATCTTTTCGAAAACCATTCTCGACGAGGACATTTTCTGAAAAAAACTTTTAATTGTTCAAAACGGTCGCTCTTGCCCAAGTTTGTCGAATTTGAAGTCTGTACATAAAGACAGCAAAAGAGAATATTATGGTTTTTCAGTTTTTGAACTCATTGTGTTAGAAATAAATTAACGCGTAAGTTATGAAATTATGAAATTATGAAAAAAAATCCTTAGCCAGAGCCAACCCAATACTCAGCACCAGGAGTCGCTACTGAGAATTATATGTATTCTTGTCCATAGTAAAAAAAAGTTTTTTTCGAATAACTCCTTAAATTGAAATCCAATTAAAAAGTTTATCATGACAACATTTGTAGCTTTTAATTAAAGGGATACGATGGCATAATCTATTAAACAAAATTCGAAAAACAAAATTTTTAGGAGTCTACGTCCGGCCCCTTCTATGGAGACGAACCAGTGTGGTCTGAAAGTATCGTGTAAGCGACCAAACTTGCGAGCGTGGGTGTGAGTATGAGGTGCCCCGCGATCTAGAACCACTGCTACTTCGTAGGGATGTCGGCGCCCTAAGTGTGTTCTACCATGGGGATTGCTCCGAGGAGCTGTTTGACGCGATCCCGTCGTCCCCTTTCATCCCTCCGCACAACGCACACTGCGCAGGGTCTGCATCCCTACACAATGGACTTCCCGCCCGGGTTGGTACCACCGCACAGAACGAAACGTCGGTCGAAACGGCTATCTCAATAGTTCGTGTTTTCCGGCCAGTTCAGTGTAGCCGACATGAAATGAAGGGAGGCACTGACACGGCACCTAGTTCACGCGGTGTTTATGGGCTGACAAATCCGCCATTTGTACATAATTTATACGAAACAATAAAGTATATTAAATAAAAATAAAAAATAAATTGTAGCCAACCGTGTCAGATTCCACGAACAAAAAAAATGCAAGGTTCTACAGGTGGGCCAAAAGTAATCACCTGATGTTCTTTGGCTGTAATTTTTTTTTTAAAGGAAAACGTTGGTTCTACTTATGGATTATGTTTATTTAATGAATTAGAATATTTTTCATTAAATCGAGAAAATGATATCGGTCAAGTGTCCGCCATCAGAATTAATGACCTTACGGGCTCGTTTTATGGCATTTTTCATCACTTGTGTCAGAACTTCCGGCGATAGGTTCTTTAAGTGCTTCAAGAGTACGAGGATTGTTTACATAAACCCGGGACTTTAAGTAACCCCACAAAAAATAGTCTGGAGCGGTCAAATCGGGTGATCTGGCCGAAGTCGGAAATATTCGACGAAATTCACGCTGCGTCAATACCACAGACGAATTATTGCGCAAAAAAAATGGATTCAATTATTCCGCGTTCTTGAGGAGAATAGCGTTCCATGGCTTATTGACGTGTATTCTGCATCTGTTTACTTCACAAATGCCAAAACAGACTTTACATTTGCCGCCATTTTGAAAAGTTATAGCGTCGTCCAATAGGGTGATTACTTTTGGCCCACCTTGTATAAAAAGTGACTCACATCATCTTTGGTGCTGGTGACTCCGGACTGGCTCGCGCGGGCGGACGCCTCTCTGCTGGTGCTGCGGACGGAGATATCCATTAACCCTTTATAGGACAGCTAGAACAAAGTGGTACATAAGACTACCACCTACACTAAGGTCCTTAATTCATACATTTTTGTAAAGAATGTAACTCTTATGTGCTATTTGCATTCGTCGATAACGCACGCCGGTAAGCCAACCTACCACCGAAGTAAAGTTGGCGCGCAATTGCAATTTAGTGGAAAATAGTGAAGTGGTAGCTAGCAATACCACCGTCCTATAAGGTCGGCTGATTTTGACAAATGAAGTGAGTGAAGTTGTTTACAGCTGTGTGTTTTTAATCTGCCTGCTGTGTATCTCCTCAAAAGTAAGTAAAAATTAAAGGTTACATTATTAATTCTTTATAAAAATTGCACTGGACGTTACTTCCATACGAAATATGTGCTAAATTATGATTTTTATGCGTACATAGACATCTACGAGCAAAAATCGGCATTTCGTGGTGTCAAGTTTGAAGCCTTTGTTTTCCTGTTTTATTACGTTTGGAAGGCTAATAAGTGTTTCTAAATTATGTCTTAGTATTCTATTTTATTGTAAATAAACAATGTTAGCTGAGATTTTGTCGCTAGTGAGTTATTTGAGGAAATGTGAAAAAAATGTGTGCAATTTTGGAGGTTACCTTATTGTTAGCAGCATGATCAAATTATTACTATGAATTGGATCAAGAATTAACTTCCTAATACGATTATATTCTTTCAGAAATGGCGTATAGACTACCTACAAGATTTGGAGAATCTACCAGAAGAAGAGTTTCATGCCTTGTTCGGCGTGTCTGAAGACCAGGCTGAAAATTCAGAAATAGACGGGGACAGCAACGCAGATGACTTTGTGGATTAATTAAATGTCTATAAATTCCATTTGTTTTATTATTTACATCAACATATGCATATTAAGTACAAAAATACTACTTAGTATACACGTATACCACCGTGCGAGGGGTGTCTAAAATAGCAGCTGAACGATCAGTGGTAGGCACACCTACCAGTACATAAATTTTTTTTTTTTTAAAGTAGAATTTTCCAACAAAACTCGTAAAACAAAAGTGTTTCACTATGAACCAAGGAACATATCTACTTAAGTCTGGGACTCTGAATTAAAAAAAAATCAAGTGTCCTATAAAGGGTTAAGAGAGAGCTTCGAAAACGTCACTGGAAGGTCACTGAACGTCACTTTATATGTATAAATTTGACTGAACCCTATGTTCTTTGTACTTTATTATCTTTTTTTTTAAAGATAATCTTTTACTTATTATTTTTATTTTTTATTAGATGAAGTATGTTATAGTTAACATAATTAAAAATTGGCATGTAAGTTATATTTTTAAGCATTTTTTTAAAAAAGCTCTATAAGGTTTCTTGCCCGATTTCTTCCTTATAGATTGCATTGCTGAACGGGATAAAACAAAAACAATGACGAACCATCCTTACCTATAATAAAATCCAACGTCTGCTTTCTGTCTGAGTGTCTGAGTGTATGTCTGTCTGTCCGCTTATAACTCGAGAACCACTGAACCGATTTTAATAAAAAAAACATCTACGGATAGCTTGATTCTTCCCATCAACTATAGGCTACTTACTATCACGCTAAATGGCTTATGAGGTTAGCAGTGAAGTGAAATATGAGAGCGGGCGGAGCCGCGGGCACAGCTTGTACTGAATACGCATATGTCTCAATGTAATATTGTTATTGTTGTGTGTTCTTTATGGCGAAATAAATATCTGAATCTGAAGCATCCTACAGAATATGGATAGGTAGAGAGAGGGAGGTCGAGAGCGGGACTGGTGGTTTCCCCTCGTCCTAGTCAACGCAGACTAGCTGACGAGGGCTTGATGCGAGCCGAAACGTGAAGCATGCGCGGGAAATTTTAGAGTGGCCACTCGCTAGTCCCGGCCTCGATTAATACCCTACTCTACTGCCGATGGGCCCGGATATGTTCGGTGAAGCCATCGCAAGCTTAGTTCAAAACCTTCCAATTTGATGGTTAAAGTTTTTTTTTTTTTTTTATGGGAACTGACGCGGTTGGCTACATCACCTACAACGTCCGCGATGTCAGCCCATAACACCGGGTGAACTAGGTGCCATGTCAGTGCTTCCCCCTTTGATCGTGCCGGCTACACTGAACCGGTCGGAAAACACAAACTATTTACATAGCCGTTTCGACCGACGTTTCATTCAGTGCGGTGGTAGAAACCCGGGCGGGTTAGGGTTAGAAACCCTACCACCAAGTACGATTAGGAGGGAAGGGACCTACAGTTTTACGAGGTATAGTAATTTAAAGTAATTTAAATTAGTTATTCTGTCCACCCTAAGTGACGTCTGCAATTCCCTCCGTAACTCCTCATTCTGACCACACTCCATCAGCAAATGGTATATCTCATCCTCCTGGTTACACTGATAAAAATTTGGAGAATCTCTCTTTATTCTTAAGAATAAACAAGAATACAATGATGCACCCCTACTCAATCGACCTACCACGGATGCACCAACCGGTTCTGTAGATCTTTTATTCACAGAACCGGGAAAATGTGGAACGCACTCCCTGCTCAGGCCGGCATGGCATTCGCAATCCCCGTGCATCACAGAATGTCCATGGGCATCGTTAGACACCTGCTTGTAGGTGAAACGATGCCACATGTCGCGCTATCAATAAAAAAAAAATACAATAAAATCAGTACGCACTATTTTTGGTAAGCAACCTTAAAAAAGTATACAAGGTACTTCATTAGTAGGTAACTTTCATTCGTGTATCAGATACTGATCACGTTGGGCCCATCTGAAAAACAGCGCTATAGGTCGCCTTGTGCACCAATAGCACATGCTGAGATGGGTCCATATTGTCATTAATTGTGTTATTAATTTAGGTTTTGCTTGTATAATTTCATGTTTTTTTGTAATGAATATACAAAAAAACATGAAATTGTACGGACCTACGGTGTAAAACTGTAGGTCCCTTCCCTTGCCCCTTACTAGGTGGTAGGCTCAAATTGTAGCCGACTGGGTTGGTACCACCGTACTGGATGTAAGATGGCCGCATAGCAGCCTCGGCTGTGTTCTCCTCTAGTCTAGTATAGTCAGCAATCCAGGGAAGTCTCCGGTATGGCACCTACCTTCTCGGAGGTGATATTGGCTAGTCAGAGCATGTGCTTTAGCCCCTCTGACTCAGCCACCCATACCGGATTACATAAAAAAAAAAAAAATGAATGATAATGATAATAAATGATCCAGAAGGCAGCCCTGCTCGACACTGCACGCATCGTCCGGAGGTTTCTCTCCCTGGGGCCCGACCATCGGTAGCTTGGATTCGCCCCGCTGCCGGTGGTGGAAACTCCGTTTATTTTTATATTAATTTTAGATTTCAATTGTTAAAAAGATGTAAAATTTATATAAAAAGGAACGTGTAAATAAATGGATGATAAATGATATGATCTATAATGACAATAAACGATATTTTTCTTTTCTTTTCTTTTCACGTTCCCCATACCTATTTTTTCCGATATCAAATATGCTATGAAATAATTGTTCAATAAACTATTATTTTAATAGTAGGATTTGATATCCGAAAAAAAAATGGGTATGGGGAACGTGATCAGTATCTGATACACATACACCCCTTAGCGGTAAAGTTACCTACTAATGAGAGACCTTATATAGCGTTTGATATGAACTGACACCATGATGATATTTTGAAAGCCGGCATACCTGCTCCTGAGATGTGACATGTCGAGGAAGTCGTTGTGAAAGTAGTGGACCTGCATGATGGTGATGACGAGGAAGCAGGTCGGCGTCAGCAGCCGCACGAACAGATCAGCCTTGTTGTACTTCTCCAGGCCCAGGTCGTATTGCCTGTCGATCAGTGTCGCAGATCATTACCGTCAGTTTTTTTAAAGTGAAAACTTCTTTAGCGGCGCTTGGCAATTTTTTAGGTGGGTAAAAAATGCTAAACTCGTCTCAGATCTCGAAAAGCGTCAGAGCGTCAGATCTCGAAAAGCGTCAGATTTATTTTTATTATTTAAAATGTAACCTTAAGTCATTGCATTAAGGGTTAAGTTACGAGTGGCTCGGGATCAATTCTGTTCGTCTCTCAGTGACAGTAAAGCCGAAAGCGAATCAAGGGAATCCGATATTCGTTTGGTCGTTTATGTGATTTCGTGGCTCAATGGTCAGAGTGTAGGATTTGTATTTCTTGACCATGGGTTCGAAACCCTCAAAATTTTTTTTGTTTTTTTTCTTTTGTTTTCTTTTTTAAGCAATGTTACGGTGTTTAAATTTTTTTAGGGTGTTTAGTTTTTTTTATAACCACCTAAGAATTATTCTGCCGGCACTCCCGGAGTGCAACTGGGGCTTTTTTTTGGAAACTGACAAGGTCGGCTACATCACCTACTACATCCGTGATGTCAGCCGATAACACCTTGCGGTGAACTGGGTGACGTGTCGGTACTTCCCTTCGGTCGTGCCGGTTACACTGAACTGGACTGAAAAAACGAACTGTTTTACATAGCTGTTTCGACCGACCTTTCATCCAGTGCTGTGGTACCAACCGGGGCGGGTTAAACCCTACCACCTACGTAGTTAGGTAAGAAGGGAAGGCACCTACAGTTTTACGTGGAATACGATTCAAGCAAAAAGTCGAGAGAAGGCCAGAGTTTTGTAATCGCATCTTGGTAACCTTGCAAAAATAATGCGCTAACACGCACTAACAAAAGACGAGAGACAAAGAATTTTTTTTCCTAATCTGTCGTCTCGGGACATATCAAGTTAGTGGTACCGATGTGTAGCTAAATAATAATTGTACTTTATACTTTGTCTCTTTCAAATAGGTAAACACGGCTAAGTGAGATAGAACGTAAAAATTCTTTTGTTCGGCCCACGCAGCGGTTTGGAGCTTGCTGACAACGCGGCGGTCGATATCGACCGCTCCATAGACGACGGTACATAGTGCTCCAGCGGTCGATATTGACCGCTCCGCAGTCAACGGGGAAAAAATATGCACGCAGCAAGCGAGAGCAGAGTACTGACAGTTTGACGGGAAGGTGGAGATAGTTCTCGATGGTCAGCGGGAAGTTGTCGAACTGGTAGATGTAGACCAGCACAAGGTTCACCATCGAGTATATGATCAGCACGATCCAGAACGCGTACATCAGCTTGCGCCACAGCTTCCAGCTTATCTGCAAACCAGACCAAGTTATTGTTGCTTTTGTAGTAAGAAAGAAAGGAGAAAGAAATAGTTTATTGTATAAATAAGGAGTTTTTTTACATACAATGCATAGGATAGGCAGCAGGGTTACTTACTATTGCTTATAATTGTACGTAGTTTCTAGTGGTGCCCTGTTTCCCATTTTAGGATTCCCTGTGCTGTGGGAAACAGGGACCATCGTTCGGTATAGATAAAGGGAAAACAAATCTAGTAGTAATTTTTATTATGTTTTTTTTAGTCTTGGAACAATGATTTGTTAATATCAGCCCCACAGTACTCATCTTCCCTATGACTTAGGGCCCCGAGTCCCTAAGGGATAGAGAACGCTCAACGAAATCCAACACAATTACTAAATCCCTCTCACTTGGGCTCGCCAACAGTTTATGTATACAGATGTTTTATCTCACGAGCGCGGGTGAGCCATACTTGTAGTTGTAATGCGTATAGACACGCGCTCCTGTGTGCGTAAGTACAGGTAGCGTTAGCAAACTCACATACACACAGGAGTGCGCGGTCTACGTGGCATTACAACTACAAGTATGGCTCACCCGCGCTCGTGAGATAAAACATCTGTACTAAAAACAAATTGAGTCTGTCCACCCTAAGTGACGTCTGCAATTCCCTTCGTAACTCCTCCTTCTGACCACACTACATCAGCAAATGATACATGTCATCCTCCTTGTTACACCGATCACCATTTGGAGAATCTCTCTTTTTCATCAGGAATTTAAATTTATTCAATGGAATGTGGCCAGAACGAAGTCTTACAGCTAGCAGTTGTTGTTCATTGTTTATTTTATAATTTCAACCATAGGTAGACTTACGCTTGGACATGTCGAAAATTCCGCCAATTCTAAATTCGATGCGAAGAAGAACTGACAAACCAACTTCGCAAGTCACAATGTTTTGTTAGTACATTATACTTATAAGTATAATACTTATTATTTTTATTATGATATAATAAAAATTTTGATTTGATTTTGATTTGAAGTATTATATTATAGTAAAACAAAGTAACTTACAAATATTTAACCCATACTACCCGGAAAACACAACCGAGGCTGCTATGCGGCCATCTTACATCCAGTACGGTGGTACCAACCCAGTCGGCTACAATATTATAAATTTGAAAAGGAACATGTATATAATGCGGAAGACAATTTCGCTATAGAAATAACGGCCGAAAGGTCTAACCTGGAAGAGCAGTATGAACGCGAGGAAGAGGAACATGTATATGATGCGGAAGATGGTCATCCTCTCGCCGGTGATGCCGATGATGAACAGCATGATGGTGACCACGTAGATCCAGTAGCGCGTGCAGAAGCTCTTCAGCAGCTCCCCGAGCTTGGCGAGCAGCCGCGACTCCTCGTACTCCTCGCGCGGCTTCTCTATCACTGAGCACGTGGGGAAAATTCACAGATTAAAACAAAGTTTGACACGTAGGTATGTATATTAGTACTAAGAATGTACTCGCATTATATTTCTTCATAAGATACATGAAAACCGAAAACAAAGAGAAAAAAAATTCTGGGGCTAGGAGTCGCTTCGCACTCCCCCTGCTGTTCTTTAAACATCCTGCCGCTTGTCTTTAAACGTGGCATCACCGTGACACGTACGTACAACGGACCGTCTTGAGGTCTCAGTGCAGCAGACGAACTGGCAAGGAGAGGAGCAGGGTGGGTGGTCGATGGACCTGAGCCAATAGTACCCCTCCCGTTTAATCAACTAAGGTCATGGATCAGAGGACACGCAAAAGACCGACACCAACAGCTATGGTCACAAATAAACGACTGCAAGCAGACAAGAGCGGCGGTGCCAACCATCAACAGGAAACTCACAAAGGGTATACTACAGCTAAACAAAGGTAAAATCAGATTGGTGGTGGGAACCTTAACTGGACACTATCCACTAAATAAGCACTTATTCATTATAGGTAAAACAGATAGCCCTCTGTGCAGGGGTCGCATGGGGGCTGAAGAAACGCCATCCCACGTGCTGCTACAGTGCGAGGGGGTGGCAAATGAGCGGGCAATCATCCTCAAAAATCCGAGGACACTCCAAGAGGCCTGCAAGGACTTCGGACGCCTGCAGGACTTCTGGAAGGAGCTGGGCTGGATGGAGTAGCGGCCGGGGTGATACGCACAACGGGTCCACACAGCGAGACCTACATGCGGAAAATGCCCACCAAGAAGAAGAAGAGAAGAAGAGGTCTCAGTGCGGAGAATGGCCCACCCGCCTTCCCAAGAGGCTGGGCAGCAAACAACAACAACAACACCGTGACACGTGGAGAATGCACGTATGTATGCACATATGTTATCTTAATAAACAATTAATGCCAAACAATCTGGTTGTCATGCTTACTCTTGAAACGAATTGATAAAAATCGTCTAACTTTAACGACGCATCTATCTAATGAAGAAATATAAAGTGTGCCTATTGCTAACATAATATAAAAAAATATATAAAAATCTCAAGTGAACTTCTAGTGTCCGATGCGAAATACGACTTTAGTGATGACAGCATATTTGTGCCCAATTCAGAAACTCTGCGCCCATTTAATCACACTCGCACAAATCGGACACAAAATTTCTGTTAATTTTGAATGATGAATCTAAAAAATATATATTGTGCCAATAAGGTGAAACGGAAAATTCTGAAAATGGTGACCAGGTGAATTTCAATATATGGTTTGTAATGTTTACCCCGAGCCAGACCTGTCCAACATCAGCAGGGGAATAAAAGGCATTACAATAATTAAACCACAGAAACAGTTAAAACAATAATAGTAAATTGTTACATAGTTAAGTTTTTTTTTTTTTTTTTTTTTTATGTAATCCGGTATGGGTGGCTGAGTCGGAGGGGCCAAAGCACATGCTCTAACCAGCCAATATCACCTCCGAGAAGGTAGGTGCCATACCGGAGACTTCCCTGGATTGCTGGCTATACTGGACTAGAGGAGAACACAGCCGAGGCTGCTATGCGGCCATCTTACATCCAGTACGGTGGTACCAATCCAGTCGGCTAAAATTTGAGCCTACCACCTAGTAAGGGGCAAGGGAAGGGACCTACAGTTTTACACCGGTTCCGAACGATGAATTTGTTGAATTTGAATTTGAATGAAATTGTTACATAGTTAAGTTTTTGACGTGAATACATCTTTAAATTTGCTTCCATATTGGGAGCCAATCCAGAAAACTGATGATAACAAAATCGGGGGATACAGTTTGGTGTTGCAGCTTCATATCTATCATCTACATCCAAAATTTAATTACACCACTCGATAGCTAGGAGTTCCTGAGTCACAGACGATTTGTGGGTTCGCTTAGTCTGTTTTACAGATACTATCACGGACGCTGCTCTGCGGAACTAGCATCCCTTATCCCCTGCCACCCGTCCTATCACCGCATGACTCGTCGCAGAGAGACTCAGCACCCTTTTGTTGTTGACATTGGGCTTTTGAGAACCCATCGGTTCTCTAAATCGTTTCTTTGTCGCACCGCTAGAGTGTGGAACTGTCTTCCGGCGAGTATATTTCCTGAATCCTTCAACCTGGGTGTCTTCAAGCGTCGTATTAACGGACTAGACAGCCTAGCAACAGTCCGCAAATCTGCTGGCATGGCACCTAACTGAGCGTGGTTTCGCGAGGAGAGGTGATTATGGCTCTGTCGACTGCACCATTGGTCTCTCGGCACAGCCACCCATTCTGGTTTACATAAAAAAAAACTAACGGATCAAAGAATTCGTTACGTAATACGCTCTAGGCAAATATTACCCGTTACGTACACGTATTCACGTAAAACACACGGCCGTGTCCACTACACAGCCACACCCCGATTTTTTTCTTTATGGAAACCGACAAGGTTGGCTCTACTACATCCGTGATGTCAGCACATAAGACCTTGGTGAACTAGGCGCCATGTCAACGCTTCCCTTTGCTCGTGCCGGCTACACAGAACTGGACGGAAAACACGAATTATTTTATATAGCTGTTTTGACCGACCTTTCATTTGGTGCGACGAACCCGGGCGGGTTAAACCCTACCACCTAGTAAGGTAAGAAGGAAAGGGAGACATACAGTTTTACGTGGAATATTAACCGAGGTCAGCTTCCAACGGTTGTGCGGTCACCCATCCGAGTACCGACCGCGCTCAGGTGTGCTTATCGATCACGACAGACAGTCGACCGACCGCACCACTGAGGCTGACAAGTATGAGTTTGCTGTTCCGTTCCTTTTCTTTTCGAACACAAAAACAGAAATTCGGACTCAAACACGGCGACCCGAGTGTCCAGAAGATGTTGACCCGTGACAACGAGAAGCGAGCGAGATTTCCATACTGACAGATACCAAACAACTGAGTTAAGGGAACACACTGAAGGGTCTGAATCTGTGTGAGTGTTTGTTTGTCATATGACATTCGGATATGTGACACATACACTTGTTCTGGACGATTTTTCGAAACTCCGCGATAATGAAAATTTACCACGAAAAGAGAAGCATTGAAATGGCGCCTCGTTCCTGTAATGGTTTTATAGGCATTCATAATTTTAAATGTTTCAATGGGATCTCCCCGTTCCCTTCGTTCTTGCAGAGTGTTCAGGCCGAGGAGGTTATCTAGCCGGGTTTCGTAGATCTTAGTTTTCAGTGCAGTTGACATTTTTGTAGCTCTACGTTGTACCAGTGCCGGACTTGTACTGTTCTTAAGTATGGGCCACTTGACTTTCGCCGCCCGCGCAAAACATGTATAGCAGCGGTCGGCAACCCGCGGCCCGCGAATCTAACCAACGGGAAAAAAAATTCCCGTTGGCCAGACTAGTCTGACCATCAGTCTGACCACTGGGAAAAACTCAGATTTTTTTGTAAATAAAGGTCTTATCATTCGGAAATAAATATTTTAAATTCACCATGGTCAGCAACATATCCGAATACGGCTAAAGCCTTAAATTAAAATTAAGATTTAAAAAAATTATAATTTCGCTCCTAAACTGAAATCTGTGACATTCACGAACGCGTTTGGCTTACAAAACGTGTCTGTCAGTCTATCTATTCAGTTCAGTCCCGGCCTGCCTGACAGACTGAGAGCAAGCCAGGCAGCCAGTTAGTCTGACTGTTTATGAAGCATATTCGTGAAAAAAAGCTCGACCATTTTCCTCACTGCAAGAAAGCCGCGGAAGAAGCTGGAGAGAATTTTGAATGGCAAAATACTAAAATGAGAAATGTGTTAGTAGAACTTCAAACTGATTTTGAAAATAGGTTCGCAGATTTTTCAAACCCCCTTTGCAGTTAATATTGATGATGTACCAAGCAATTTGCAAATGAAAATAGTAGACTTGCAAAGTAATACCACATTGAAAACGGCTTCTAAAGAAAGCACTACTTTGATAGATTTCTACGGAAGTTTGCTTTCTGAACACTTCAAAGAATTGAAAAAAATTTTGCTCAGCAGATGATTACTATGTTTGGTAGTACATATTTGTGTGAGCAGACTTTTTTAACCGACTTGAAAAAAAAGGAGGAGGTTCTCAATTCGACTGTATTTTGTTTTTTTTTTGTTTTTTTTTTATGTTTGTTACCTCAGAACTTTCGACTGGGTGAACCGATTTTGAAAATTCTTTTTTTATTTGAAAGCTGGTGATTCCCGTGTGGTCCCATTTCAATTTGGTCAAGATCGGATGGGAAAGCGAGTACATTAATAGCAAAAAATTACTAAAAAAACTGAAATAAAAAACTATTTAAAAAAATATATAAATCGCCTTCAAAAATGTATGAAATAAAAAAAAAATCGAACCCTAGAGTTGAAGGCGGTGCTAAAGCAAGCAAAAATAACCGACCGCCTTTTGAAGGCGGTTTTTATATTTTTTTAAATATTTTTTTTTTATTTTAATATTGTATGTACTTATGAAGATGAGATGCGGCCCGCACTGATCCTCTGGTAACAATTATGGCCCTCCTATAGTAAAACGTTGCCGACCCCTGATGTATAGCATAGAATATGAGTATTACTAAGTCGCAATGGGGCCTTAAAACCTTTACCCAAATGATATTTAGCATTTAATGGATCGAAAACTCTATCCACAAGTGACTTGCTTGAGTATTGCGTCCATAAATCGCGCAAGAACTTGACGACTTACACCAAAGCGCAAGTATTACTTGTAATATTCTACAGCGTCTTTGGAAATCTGCCGCCCCCTGAAGTCTGCCGCCTCTAGGCCGCGGTCTATACGGCCTAATGGGAAATCCGGGACTGCGTTGTACTCATTCGAGCAGGTCGATATCTTTCTTGAAGCTATAATTTCGACTTTGTCAGCCTCGATAGCTCAGTGGTGCAGACAGTCAACGTCGCTATTGACAAGCAACGCTGCTACAACGATTGCTTAACAAGCAACGCTGGGCGCGGTCAGTACTTGGATAGGTGACCGCTGACCGTTGGAGGCTGACCGAGGTTCGGATTCCTCGTAAAACTGTAGGTCCCCTTCCCTCCTAATCTTACTTGGTGGTACGGTTTAACCCACCCGGTTTGATACCACCGCACTGAATGAAAAGTCGGTCGAAACGGCTATGTAAATAGTTCGTGTTTTCCGTCCAGCTCAGTGTAGCCGACATGAAATGAAGGGAAGCACTGACATGGCACCTAGTTCACTCGGTGTTATGGGCTGACATCACGGACGTTGTAGGTGATGTAGCCAACCGTGTCAGTTTCCATAAAAAAAAAAGCTTCGGGTTACACTCCGGGAGTGCCGGCAGAAGTGAAAACTTAAACAGAACTATTATAATTATTTTACATCAAAAAGTTTATTTCTCAGAAAAATTCACTTTCATTCATAATTTCAACGAATCTTACGCTTTTTCGATCAGGCTATGGATCTGACGCGAGTTCTGACGCGAGTTTAACATTTTTTACCCATCCAAAAAAAGTGCCAAGCGCCGCTAAAGAAGTTTTCACTTCAAAAAAAATTAAAGTGTAGAAAATAGTGTACTGACCGCTAGCGGCGGTGGAGACGGTGAGATGCAGCGGCGCGACCATGTCCGCGATGGTGGAGGACTGCTTGCGCTGCGCCGCCTCCTGGTTGCGCTGGCGCAGCGTCACCCAGAACATGCACGCCATCAGCGACTTGATCAGCAGCGGCACGCACACCTCACTCTTCGGCCGGGTGAATCCGATCTGACCCAGGTTCACGCCCTGTTGGAAGACGGTCCAGTCTTAAGGCATCACATTCTTAATCAAATAACCATAACGTACCACACGCACGTATCCCGACAAACGGGGCAAGCAGAGTAATCGGTGTTGTGCTGCAAGGCAGACGTGGCACTCGTGTCGGAAATGGACACGAAACTGAGCACGGACACGAGTCGTGACAGATCGTGTCGTCATATCGCTAGGCCAACCGGGCCAGCCCGGCCGTCACGAAATCACGAAAGACGTAATAAATGGATGTTGCTATTCTTCATCCCATTAGGTATCACCAATCAGCCATCAGCAGTAGGCAGTACAGTGTGAAAAATTCAATAATCTTCTTCTTTTCTTCTTCAACAGACCTTTTTCATGAATGCATAACCTGCTTAAAAAAAAATCGCCATATTCGTGATGCTTTCGTGTTGCTAGGCTGGTCGTGACAGGTCGTGATTTCGCGATGGAGACCGTGATTCGTGTTGCAATACGACACGAATTGCTTCGTGTCCAATCGTGACATATCAACACGAATGCAAAGTCTGCTGCAAGGACAACACCGGTACATTACAGCACAAACGACCGCCACGTTTCGCAAAGCATTCCGACAAGATAACTATCAAGCAGCAAGTAAGGCACAAAGACCCGCCTGCTGCGTGACTCGGTGGAAGGACCGCGCCGAGGTGAGAAGTGGCTAGCCTTTCGCGCTTTAGCTTGGTCACCATTCACGACATACACGGGGAGAGGCGCAGATCGTAATTACGGTGCGGGCCGGCACTTAACAGCCCCGCTACATCTCTCCCCCTGCATCTGCATATTTATTCTGTTCTATCAAAAACATCCTTACTACCTTTTTAAACAGCACAGTTTTAGCCTCAGGCAAAGCCAGTTCCAGATTTTTCACGCCGGTCCAACTGCTTACACTTTACAAAGCGCAAGGTCAGACCGGTGATGGAATATTTCAGTCATCTTTGGGAGGGTTCCTCTGAGTACCTTCTTTCAGCCTTGGATTCTATTCAGCGACGAGCCATTCGCCTCATTGGTGACTCTGTACTCACAAAGGACCTTCAACATCTAAAGCACAGACGCATTGTTAGATCATTGAGCCTGTTTTATCGGTACTAATATGGCCGCATGCTCTGACAAACTTGCTTCTTTCATCCCTCCTCCTCCTGTTCGCCTTCGCCAAACTCCTACAATCCATGGATCTTCCAATAGCGGGTCAACATCCTTTCCCCAGCGACATTAGTCCCTCCTTCAAGCCGGGCTGGCACCTCCTCGGGGGGTGAAATGCACCTGAGGCTTCAAGGTCGAAGCCTCAGGGCTTCGACCTCGAGCATAGCCACTCAGTTCAGAAGCAATCAATACTAATAATAAATCTCTAAGGGATGGTCGTCATGGAGTAAGTTACTTTGTTTTATGAGATATTGCGTTTTTAGCTCTATGTATGATACTAAAACTAAATTGACGATTTTTATAAATATTTTCTGTATATATCTATGTTCCTCCACAACTCTTAAGCCGATCATCCGCAAGCGAAGCCGCGGGTAAAAGCTAGTAAAAAAAATTATGCATGAAGCGCAACGCGACAACGCACCTGAGTGGAGGAAGGCAGCTCCCCCTCGTTGAGGTCCATGCAGTAGATGAACTCCGAGAGGAGCAGGAAGATCGCGTAGCAGACGAGCACCGGGCTGCTGTTGAGCATGCAGCGCAACGCGACAACGCACCTGAGTGGAGGAAGGCAGCTCCCCCTCGTTGAGGTCCATGCAGTAGATGAACTCCGAGAGGAGCAGGAAGATCGCGTAGCAGACGAGCACCGGGCTGCTGTTGAGCATGCAGCGCAACGCGACAACGCACCTGAGTGGAGGAAGGCAGCTCCCCCTCGTTGAGGTCCATGCAGTAGATTAACTGCGAGAGGAGCAGGAAGATCGCGTAGCAGACGAGCACCGGGCTGCTGTTGAGCACGAATCGCAACGCGACAACGCACCTGAGTGGAGGAAGGCAGCTCCCCCTCGTTGAGGTCCATGCAGTAGATGAACTGCGAGAGGAGCAGGAAGATCGCGTAGCAGACGAGCACCGGGCTGCTGTTGAGCACGAATCGCAACGCGACAACGCACCTGAGTGGAGGAAGGCAACTCCCCCTCGCTGAGGTCCATGCAGTAGATGAACTGCGAGAGGAGCAGGAAGGTCGCGTAGCAGACGAGCACCGGGCTGCTGTTGAGCACGAATCGCAACGCGACAACGCACCTGAGTGGAGGAAGGCAGCTCCCCCTCGTTGAGGTCCATGCAGTAGATGAACTGCGAGAGGAGCAGGAAGATCGCGTAGCAGACGAGCACCGGGCTGCTGTTGAGCATGAAGCGCAACGCGACAACGCACCTGAGTGGAGGAAGGCAACTCCCCCTCGTTGAGGTTCATGCAGTAGATGAACTGCGAGAGGAGCAGGAAGATCGCGTAGCAGACGAGCACCGGGCTGCTGTTGAGCATGAAGCGCAACTCGACAACGCACCTGAGTGGAGGAAGGCAACTCCCCCTCGTTGAGGTTCATGCAGTAGATGAACTGCGAGAGGAGCAGGAAGATCGCGTAGCAGACGAGCACCGGGCTGCTGTTGAGCATGAAGGAGCGCTGGTTCTGACGCAGCCACACCACGTTCGCCCACATTAGGAACACGAACGTCAGCCACGAGTGGTACATGATGCTCCAAGCCATCATCGTGATGCTCGTCGCGATGTATGACGATCTGCGAAAGGTTTTGTGCTTTTTAACTGACTTCAAAAAAAAGAAGGAGGCTCTCAATTCGACTGTATAATTTTTTTTTAATGTTTGTTACCTCAGAACTTTCGACTGGGTGAACCGATTTTGATGATTCTTTTTTTTTTAAAGCTGGTGCTTCCCGTGTGGTCCCATTTCAATTTGGTCGAGATCCGATTGGAAAGCGAGTACATTAATAGCAGATAAATTACTAAAAAAAACTGTCAAATAAAAAACTATTTCAAAAAATATAAAAATCGCCTTCAAAAATGTATGAAATAAAAAAAAATCTAACCCTAGAGTTGAAGGCGGTGCTAAAGCAAACAAAAATAACCGACCGCCTTCAACTCTAGGGTTCGATTTTTTTTTTGTTTTTTGTATTTTTGTATTGTATTGTTTATTGATCATTCATATGTCTATTGTTCGTTGTATAATTTCATCCATAGGTAGGTAACCTCCGCTTGGACATGTCGAAAACATATGGCAGTTAGACTGCACTAGAATTTGTCACAATTTGTTCTATCCAGTTCGATTACACCCACGAAGAAGAACCGGCAAGAGACTTCGCACTTGGCAGTACACTTTAAGGCGGAAAGAAGACTCAAACCGTGCTAGAGTGTTTTCATTTTACGAAGGCACGAGGGGTATGAGGTAGGAAGTGGTGCGAGACCGCGCGAAGCTCAGTAGGGAACGACTCGGTTCGACGGAGCGACGCGGAGACGTGTAGAACGTGTGTACCGACCAGGCACCGAGTTCGTTCGCTACTGAGCTCCGCGCGGTCGCCTCTCGCACCTCTTCCTACCTCGTACCCATCGTGCCTTCGTAAAATGAAAACACTCTACCCAAGCACTGATGATTGAAACATGAACCGTATGCAGATGTAAATAGGTGCGCGATTCATTTGATTAATTGAAAAGAGTTATTATACTGTTAAGGATGCGTTAACTGACCGTAATTTTATATAAGAGTCTGACTACTGTTTTTTCCCACTAACAACTTTGACAATTGGATACACTTTGTATCATTAGATTTTTAATATGACTTATTACATTTCTTTGTAATAAACGTAAACTAATTGTTTTTATTTGACTTGATGAAGTATCAAAATTGACGATGGCACTATACACCAGATATAGGTAATGTAAATAGGCAGAGTGGTCAGATTCTTGAGTGTTCATGCTTATGCTGTAAATATTAATGTTCTTGTGAGCGGTAGTATGCGTTAATTATTGTAAATTACTTCCTTTACCTTTAATAAAATCCAACGTCTGCTTTCTGTCTGAGTGTCTGAGTGTCTGTCTGTCCGCTTATAACTCGAGAACCACTGAACCGATTTTAATAAAAAAAAATCTACGGATAGCTTGATTCTTCCCATCAACTATAGGCTACTTACTATCACGCTAAATGGCTTATGAGGTTAGCAGTGAAGTGAAATATGAGAGCGGGCGGAGCCGCGTTATTATTATGCGTTATAATTATAATACTTATATATAAGGTACTAACAAAACATTGTGACTTGCGAAGTTTGTTTGTCAGTTCTTCTTCGCATTGAATTTAGAACTGGCGGAATTTTCGACATGTCCAAGCGTAGGTTACCTACCTATGGATGAAATTATACAATAAACAATAAACAATTCTACTTGTCCGGTGGCTGATACGCCGCGCCGACGATGAACGTTTGCGCGAAAATCGCACTATATATTAAATTTCAAGTGTTGGAAACATGGAAAAAAAATTTTTTTTAGCTACGACTGTAGGGAAAAATATTATCTATATTTCTATGAGTGTCTTGTATTGAAACAATGTATGCTTCTCAAGAGAATTCAACTTGAAAGTACATTTTCGAAGTTTTCGTAATTTTTTGGACAGTTATTTAACACCTTTCCAAAGTAGTAAAATATTTTTTTTTTACATTTCTTCATTTGAGAAAATGCAAAGTGAGAAAATGAAGAGAAAAAATACGTCCCGACCAGGAATCGAACCCGGAACTCCGGCTTGAGCTGCCAGCGCGTTACCAATTCCGCTACCGGGCCGCCGACGCGACGTATTTCTTCAAATTTTCGAAACGTTGCTTGCATTTTTCTCGTAGGTATGTCGCATATTCCTGCGTTCAGTCAACTTGCACGATTCAATATTGAACCTTATGCTGTCATCACCAAAGTCGTATTTGGCATCGGACACTAGAAGTTGACTTGGGATTTTAATATTATGTTTTAATTTTTTTTATTTTTATATGTTAGTACTAAGCATGTAAAAATAAAAAATAAAACATAATATAATTTTTTGTTAATTAAAAACCAATACATAACATATTTTTTACAGATTTGTTATCTTTAAGTACCTCAAAGCACAACAATTTCGTTTAAAGTTGACCTTTTGAGTATTATAGCCTTAAGTGGGTGTTTTTCTTTTAAAGAATATGAGGCTGAATATAAAAGGTTGTTTTGAAGATTTTGTGTAACGTTTATTTTCTGGTTACACTTAAATCGTCACGTAACGCAAACTACGATCATTCATAATGTAATCGGAGATATTGCCGTGTGGGGTCGGTACTTAAAAAGAATAGCCCCACTGCATCTCTCCCCGTCGCATGTCGTAAAAGTCGACTAAGGGATAAGAAAATTCGTCAGCCTCGGTAGCTCAGTGGCGCGGTTGGTTAGTCAACTGTTATTAAGCAACGCTGAGCGCGGTCAGTGATTGGATGGGTGACCGCTCGACCGTTGGAGGCTGACCGTGGTTCGGATTCCACGTTAAACTGTAGGTCCCTTCCCTTCTTACCTTACTAGGTGGTAGGGTTTATCCCGGCCGGGTTGGTACCACCGCACTGAACGAAACGTCGGTCGAAACGGCTATGTAAATAGTTCGTGTTTTCCATCCAGTTTAGTGTAGCCGACATGAAATGAAGGGAAGCACTGACATGGCACCTAGTTCACCCTGTGTTATGGGCTGACATCACGGATGTTGTAGGTGATGTAGCCAACCGTGTCAGGTTTCATAAAAAAAAAAGAAAAAAAAAAAGATATACCTGATGAGTACTTGGAAGAAGCCGATAATTGCCAGAACTATGTCGTCCATCCAACTGGGCGGTCCGTTGTCCTCCACCGACTCTGCACACAATATTTCACATCATTTACTTCCAGTGTTACTGTACGAAGACTCGAGATGACTTTTGGTTTCATCACTATCACTGACACGCCTCCCCCCACCCCCACCCTTACAAACTCCAGTCCAGTTTCGGTCTGTTTCAACTTTACCAGACCCGAAGTACCACTTGTCAGCCTCGTTAGCTCAGTTTTGCGGTCGGTCGATTGTCGGTCGGATCATAAGCAGACCCGGGCGCGGTCATTGGATGGATGGGTGACCGCACGACCGTTGGAGGCTGACCGCGGTTCGGATTCCACATAAAACTGTAGGTCTCTTCCCTTCTTACCTTACTAGGTGGTAGGGTTTAACCCGCCCCGGTTGGTACCACAGCACTGAACGAAAGATCGGTTGAAACGGCTATGTAAATAGTTCGTGCTTTTCGTCCAGTTCAGTATAGCCGATACGACCGAAGGGAAGCGCCGACAGGGCACCTTGTTCACCAAAGTGTTATCGGCTGACATCACGTATATTGCAGGTGATGTAGCCAAGCGTGTCAGTTTCCACAAAAAAAAAAACGTTGAAACCAAATCTCGCACCTTCATCGTGAACGATGACCGAACCTGTTGAGTCCTGATGAAGACCGCGTATGTTGGGCACCGAGCGCTTGATCGCGAGGTTCTTCGTGGAACTGATGCCGCGGATCAGCTGCACAACACACACACACACGCACACACTCGCATCAGAACCGCCGCCGTCTCGCAGAGCTGCGGTGTGTAAATTGTTAAGGGTCTACCTCCCTAAATTGTGCCTCTCACTCTAACAATGCGCGTTTTATTTTATTACGAAGAAATTATACAACTTATAACAAAATCTTCTGGGAGAAACAAGCATGATAAAATTATTAATGTTTTTCAACAAAAATATTTGGTACTCCACATATAAAAATTAAAAAAAAACTAAAACTTAATAAACTTGTAGTTTTTTTTTTTCAATTATTATATGTGGAGTTCCAAATTTTTTTATTGAATAACATTAATTTTATCATGCATGTTTCTCCCAGAGGATTTTTTTATAAGTTGTATAATTTCTTCATAATAAAATAAAATTTATGAAAAACGCGCATTGTTAGAGTGAGAGGCACAATTTAGGGAGGTAGACCCTTAATATTTAATCTAGAGCTGTATTTTTAAATACTGTTGTCACGTCTACCATCACTAGCTTACATATGTCTGTCTTACTACCAACACTGCCAACCCATCTGTCACTCACTTTTGGAAAATAAACGTCAGCTCTACAAGAAGTTGTCCGTCTTTTCACCTAACTAAATCCTAACACATGGCCGCACCAAGACGCGACAACTGTAAGCAGTGTATGCTATGTGGATAGTCAATAAAAAGGTGTCTCAATAAGAGTGCATGTTATTTAAATTGTGTGACATTTTTTTCTCGTGCAAGTGGCAACTCTGAAATTTGACAGCTGTCACCAATGATTGTTCCGAATATTTAAAATGCAGCGATACACAAAAGAAGAAAGCGTTATCATATCATTGTGAAAACCCATTACAAAAATGGGGTCAAAAGATTTTAAGAAACTTGATCGATTATTTCTTAAAATTTTTTGACCACTCTTCGAATTGTTTACAAATTAGGTGCACTTTCTCGACCGAAAATTCCGCGGAGTTTGCGAGCGGTCTCAATCCCCATTTTTGTAACGGGTTCTCACAATGATAACGCGTTCTTCTTTTGTGTAGCGCTCCATTTGTAATAATCGGCACAATCATCGGTGACAGCTGTCAAATTTCAGAGTTGCCACTTGCACGAGAAAAAAATGCCACAAAATTGAAATAGTGCACTCTTATTGAGACAACCGTTACTTCTACAGTTCGCTGCATTAAATAATGCACACCGGGCTTCAGAAGGCGACAATCCGGTTGTAGAGCGTCGTCCCTGTCGCACAGAGACGCGCGAGTTAAGTGCGACAGAGACGACGCTCTACAACCGGATGGTCTCTTTCTAAAGCTCGACACGAATTATTTTCTGAGGGGAACTGTACTTTCGTCCTTGAACGCGCGGGAACTGTACCTAAGTACATGAAATTCACTCAGAATTTTAGTAACATCACAGTGCCCCAAGATTTTAAGCTAGTTTTATTTAAATATACTTAGGGTCAATTGCGCCAACACGAATTTAACGATATAAATCAGTTTAACTCGTTAAGCTAGTACCCGTTGACTGTGGGAACTGCGTTTAAATCCATAACTCGCTACTTAACTCTAAATTCGTGTTGGCGCGGGCCTTAGACGAAAACCTAAAAATGAGTTTACTCCACAAACAATCTACTCTATGTAAATTCTAAATTCGAAACTTCGATACGAAACATGAGACAAGAACATTGCATACGGTATCCAAATTAAAACTGCTACAAAAGCGAGATACAACTACGTTACACTATACTATATTATAACATTTAAAGGCTCAAGCACACTTGCGAGTTTTCTCGCATTCTGCGTTCAAAATTCACACATCAAGCTCTTAAGAATTAAATAATTTAATTTTCACCAATATTTGGTTTTATTTATTTTTATATGTATATTTTGTACATTATTAATAAAAAAAACTCGACTCGAAAGGGATAAGGACAAGATGTCGCGCTAAAGGGCGAAAGGCTAGCCACCTCTCACCTTGGCGCGGTCCTTCCACCTTGTCATGCAGCAGGTGGGTCTGCGTGCCTCACTTGCTGCTTGATAGTTATCTTGTCCGTATACTGTGCTAAACGTGGTGGTCGGTGTTGTGCTTTAATTTACCAGAGTACTTATGGGAGTGAAAGTTGGGTATGGCAGGCGAAGCATGAGAGCAGGATAAATGATGTCGAAATGCGCGCGTTGAGAGGAGTATGTGTGGAATAGGAGGAGTATGTGTGTCTGTAGAATGGATGATAGGAGACTAATGAAAGAAATCTATGGAGCGAATGTTAGTGGAAGAGTCGGGAAGGGTCGCCCTAGACGCACGTGCCTGGACCAGATCGGGCATGTGCTCGAAAAGGGTCAGGTGCGTAGTACCCGTAACCGACGAGCATGTATGAAGAACATTATGAGAGTGGAAGAGGCGGCAAAAGTGTGTCAGGCAGGATCGTGGCGCGTGGGGGTTGGGTTGTTTGCGTGGGTTGGGTCCGTTGTCTTTGCCTGCCCCACTGGGAGGCAGGCAGGCGTGACGTTATGTATGTGTATGTATGTATGAACTTATAGCACAACACCGATTACTCTGCTTACCCTGATTGTCGGGATACAAAAACGTGAGTTATGTATGTATGTATGTATGTATGTAAAACTCGACTTATTGGTCGTCGTCAGATACAAAAATGTTGTTATCTGACGACCAATACATCGAAATATCATGTAAAATATGTGTTTTATTAATTAATAATGTACAAAATATATATAAAAAAAAAGCTCTTAAGAACAATTTTTTTTTGTATTTACGAAAATCTGCATTTTTTACTGTAACGAAGCACCAATAGTGCAAGTCGACAGGGCAAATATCCCTCCACATCGCGTAAATGAGCTCAGTGAGGTGCCATGCCAGCAGACTTGCTGACATGAACGCAGATCTCGGAAGCCGCATGTGTGTTTCAGCCCTAAGACCACCTTCACACATCGGCCAGTAAAGCTGCGTTCGAATACATCCTTTTGCCCGTAGCGTGCCTCCGTTCCGGGTTACGGTACGGACAAAAGAGCATACCCGGACGCAGCTTTAGGCATACATTTCAGTTCTATCTCACTCTAACATGTGATTAAATGGAGATAAAACTAATATATTTGCCATACATGACCGAAAGTGTGACAGCATTTACAATTTGATATAGATCCCCCCGCATACCACATACAACCATGTTACTTGTGGTAAGTTATATGTCACGGATGGTATATTATGTAGGTGGGTATGTATGTATGTGAAGAGTTAATAAGGACTGAATTTCAGTTTTAGTAAGCATGGTGACATGTTAAGGGGGGGTGTACTAGGCAAAATCACTTCATATTTACCTAACCATACCATACCCATATTTCAAGTGATTTAACTATAATTTATATGCCTATAGTTAGGTAAAGATTCAAGGTATAATGTGAATACATTATTTTTAATTTAATCTTATAAATTCCCTTAAAAATATGTGGTTGAAAAGTGGTAAAATCGTTCAAAAATGCCTTTGCTATTTCCCTCGCCATTTTTTACAAATACATCTAGTACGAAAAATGCTCCATTGAGCTTAGAGTCTAAATAAATTCAAACGCTTACAGAATAAATGGTTTTTCACTGAACTATATTTGAAAATTCAAAATTTTGGGCCGTTGCCGTGCGTGAGCGTTTTTTGTATGGACGTATTTGTAACGAAATGTGCAAATGCATTTTCCAACGTTTTTACCACTTTACACCCACTTATTTTTCAGAGAATTTACAAGATTATATTACAATAATCTATCACACATTATACCTTAAATCTTTACCTAACTATAAGCATATAAATTATAGTTACATCTACTGAAATATGGCTATAGTTAGGATAATATGATGTGATGTTTTGCCTAGTACACCCCCTTAAGGGCGGGCTGCACGCATCAGCTCCCACACTAACGCAATCGAACGATTGTTTCATTTTGAAGCAATCGTTCGATTGCGTTAGTATGGAAGCCGATGAGCACTGCATGTTCTTAAGAACGTATTTGCTGGTCACCATATTGCAATGAAATTAAAGTTAAAAAAACAATATTATTAAATGAGCCACAACTTGCATTCCGCTTTACCATAGTAAAAGAAATCGAATGTTGTGGAATGTCATGTGTTAAATTTTACACATGACATTCAGCTACAAAATGTAAAGAAAAAATATAGTAAAATTACTGACATTTATCATGTTTTACTATATTCCCGTTATGACATAATATGTCATGCATGTGTTAAAATTAGAGTGACAGGTAAATATGTCCTTAATTTTTAAATTTTTTTGTTTATGCAATTGTTTTCGATACAAATACTACATTGTTAGAAAGCAAGACTTTATTAATCACAAAACGATTAAGAGTCGGTAATACCTGAGCTCGAATTCTATTGGAACGGGCGGCAGGCCAGTCTGACTGCAACGCGTGATAGTATATTTTTTATTTTTTGACGGGGAGTCACGTTTCACTCATAATATGGTGCAAGGTGGGATGCTTGTAAGCTAAAATATGACGTCACCGACACGAAACCTGCACCGGGAAAATGGTCAATGCTCAGTTTCTAAGTAATGCGCACATACGAAACACATAAATCAGCAAAATGTGGCGCAAAGTTAATCATTAAAGTTAGACGATTTTTTATCAAGTTTATCAAGAGAACATAATATATACATGCATTCTCCGCGTGCCACCGTCATTTCACGTTTAAAGAACAGTGGCAGGAATGCGAAGCGACTCCTACCCCCAGAATTTTTTTCTGTGAAAAACATAGGAATTACTCGTTGAAATATGTTTTAAGTCAATGGACCTTCTTTATATTGAGATCAATTATTTATTATGCAAAGTTTCATGATCCCATTTAAAGTATTTATTGAATGCTACCGGTTTAATTGCATGGATTGGAGTTGGACGTAACTTTTTTTGAAAAAAATTTATTGAAAAAATTTTATGGGACCATGTCTTCGCTAAACATAATCGCAAGTATTAGTACTCAACTTTACCATACATTTATTACAGAGTGACTGTTGCAGTATCATTGATATAACATAGCATCACGCGAAGCAACTTGAGGTATTACTGACTCTTAAAACATCGAACATCAATTCGAGTAATAATCCATTCCACAGTATTCCTCACCACACGTACAAACGGCACGGTCACAACATACAAAATTATAGATAACAAAATACGTACGGGCGTCCTTTCGCTAGGGCTCGCGCGTAGAGTCTTTCTATCTATGTAGGGACATGCTACCTACGACAGAATGAAAGCCAACTGCAAAAGACAATCAGAATGGTGTGCAAAAAATCAGCGACAGTGGAAAAAAAAAACACTCAAGGCCCATTTGCGCTAAGCCAATAGGAGCAAACATTCTTGTCTGCCATCTACTAATTGTTTGGCATAAGTATGTGACATACGTGTGTGACATAAATGTGACATACATATATGACACACATATGTGACACACATGTATGACACACATGTATGACACACATATGTGACACACATGTATGACACATATATGTGACACACATGTGACATACATGTATGGCATACCAACCATCACTGTCCATTGCCAGACTTTGCTCAAATATGATATATCCCAATGAGAAATTGACAAAAACATGATTGCAAATTTCAGTTTGTCATTGTTTTGTTAAATGATCGACAAATGGGCCTTAAAAACAATGAATAAAAAATGTGATTCGTATGAAACATTTCAAAAATCATTGCATTGAATAAAACATTAAAAGCAGTGAAATAAGAGACCGATTAGCAAAGTGAATGTAAAGATAAAAATTTGAAATGTCTGAAAAAAAAAAGACAATTAGTTACCAAAAAGTGATTAGTAACAGTTCCGCTGAAAACTTTTGTTAGTAATTTGTGTGCGTCTTGTCAACACAATATCATGGTAATGAACGAAAAATGTAGGCAAATCTAGTGAAAAAGACGAGAATGGATATCTACGTATTATAAAAAACTAAAAATAATCTTACTCTAAAAATTATAAGTAAAAATAAAACCTAAAAAATATATTACACAAAATCAAAGTGCCAAAATTTACAAAAACACTTTGCATCTCTCTCTTACTCATAATTAGTGAGGGAGATACATAGTGCCAGCTAATCAACCTCACAATATTCCTAATGTGCGTTACAACATTGCACATATTGCAAATAAAAAAAAAACACTTTCCAAAAAACTATACAAAATGTCCCCACTACTATACTATACTATAAGTACATAACAGTTATGTGAAAACATCTTATCGCGTAAATCTGTATGAATTTATGACAAATCTAACATTTTAACACGTTCACACCGGGATGTACCACCAGGTGTGGTGCCGCACTCGTGGGCGGTTGACGGGGCGTGGTGTACCACCGGTCACGTTCCTAGTATAGAGATTTCTTTACCGCCGGAGACTAGACTTCCGTGTTATGCGGTCCCTCCCGCCCTGGGGGTCATTATATATTTTCTTACATAAGAAAAGACTATAAATTAAAAAAAAGCGGTCAAGATCGAGTCAAGTTATGATTCCGTAGTAAAACAAAAATATGTTTTTCCCCCGAAAATATTACATTGTCGAAAAAAACCTGCAGTTTTGCTGTAATCTATGGCTTAATATCTACTAACTATACGAAAATCAAAATTTTAGCTTTAGGAACCTAGGAGAACAGGGGGAGGGAACGGTCATTTTTTGCACATTTTTAGCTATATCATTACGACCACCGAGCTTAAAATTGTACAAAAATTTTAGAATCCTTACAGTTAGCTTTTTCAAATGATACCCTACACTATATAGTGTAAACTTTTATTTTATTTTATTCGTATCAAATTGACCCCCCCATATTAATGTAAAATAAATGTTTATCTAGTTTTTGACGAGCGATATATGTGCGCGTCATCAAGGTGTTTCTGCATTACTTAGTTTTCGAGAAAAACCTCTGTAACAGACGGACAGACACCGTTGTACCTTATAAAGGTTCCATAATAAAAACAAAAATTTTACAAAAAATATTATACCCCCCACAATGATGTCTATTGGACAAAATCATTCCCAGTCTGAACGTTTTGAACGAAAAATTCAAAATATGTTTTTTTCATTAAGAATTTTTTTTTTGTAAACCCTACTACAATCAACGTTTCATACAATTCCATACATCTTACATTGTTCGCTAAAGACGTTTTCACACTACACAACACCCTACAACCAACAGGCGTTATAGGCTCGTATCAGGCCGTCCGCGCTTACTCGGACTTTCTTAGTGGCGCTCCGCCAGCGGTCCTGCGAGGAGGGGTTACTCCCGATGCGCCGGAAGGAGACACCGCGGACGAGCGCGCCGTTCAGCTTGCCGGCCTCCAGCTTGCCGAAGGAGCTCATCTTTTTTTTCGCCTAGTCCGGTCCGGCGTGCGTGCGGGAGCGGTTTTATGGTTAGTGTGCTAGCAGCTTTACTTGCGACATTTCTGCTTCTAGCAATATTTATGGTTAGTAATACTTTTTTTTTAAACCGCTATCCGTGGCTGAGTCGGAGGGACCAACCAATATCAGCTCCGAGAAGGTAGGTGCCATATCGGAGACTTCCCTTTGGATTCCCTAATATAAATATTATACTACTTAATGTGTGGCAAAGGGCCGATATATTACCTTAGGCCAGCGGTTGCCAATAAAATTTTAATCAGTAGGTACCCCTTAGCAAATTTTCTGAGACCCGCATGTACCCCCTGGGGAAAATGTTTAAATAAAACAATTTTCGTATGGATATTTTTTTTTTTAATAGGTAATAATGGTGTTTATCCATCGTATCAGTCATTTAGTTTTTTCTAGTATCTACTTAGTTAATCACAATAATAACTTTTACGAAATAGGTCCCAATCAAACATTCATCAGAGGAGATAAATTTCTCTTTACTTAAAATTGAGGAGTCATTTGGAAAAACAACCAATTTGATGTAAATTTTTGGCCGAACAGTTTTTTTTTTCGCTCTATGAATTCCTTATCTGTCAGACTATCGGTTGGTAAAACGAAACTAAGTAAAAACAACCAGTGTCATGGTTAAAATAGCCGGAGAAATCCAGGTAGTATCGAACGAATAGTATAATAGTATATATAGTATCCAAAGAAGAACCAATGTCGAAGTGGATTATGGGAAAAACAACCAAACTCCACTGACACAAATATAGCAATTTTCCTATAAAATTTATTGATCATTGTGTGACTTATACTGAGAGACCTTTAATTGCTCTTATCGAAATAAATATAGGTATTAATTTAAAAAATTGCATGTATACCCATTTTACAAAGTTATTTCTCTCTCCTGGAAAGTTTGTCGAAAGTGACATTGGTTGTTTTTCCAAATGGCTCCTCAATTGTATAGGTAAATGTGGCCATTAAGAGTGCGCCCGCGTGTGCGTCTTCTCTTGAGCCTGCGTACGCGTAGTGTACCGCTATTTGGAAACCGCTGGCCTTAGGCAATTTCCTCGAGTCAACCGGCGGACCTACAGTTTTACGTGGCATCCGAACCACGGAGCGGCTGGCGAAGGTGTGCAAGTAAATGTTTTTCAAATCAGAAACAAAACTCATCGGTACACGCCGACCGGATTCGAACTTCGGACCTCTCGCAAGACAATCCGACGCCCAGAACCGCCGCCTTTGGCAACACTGCAAATTGACAGCTGTCTAATTCGCAGTGTTGCCAACGTATGAAACTCGAATTGGATCACCCATTCTAATTATTCCCCGGGCGAAGACTCCCCCTCTCATGATACCTTGGGTTTGAAGAGCTCCCTGGTCTCCAACGCGAGGATGTAGTAGGTGAGCAGAATGACAATGGGGCTGACGAAGGTGGTCCATTCGGCCTGCACGAAGTCGAACCGGTTCGGCTTGTCGCAGTCTATCGTCACCAGCTGCGTGAAGCCGAATATTCTGCGGAAACGGAGAGATTATTAATGTTATTGAAGTTATACTTCAGAAGCAGAATAGAAAATTCTTTATTTATGTTTTTTTTTATGGAAACTGACACGGTTGGCTACATCACCTACAACATCCGTGATGTCAGCCCATAACACCGGACGAACTAGGTGCCATGTCAGTGCTTCCCTTCATTTTATGTTAAGGGAAGCGACCTAAAGTTTTTAAAGACCTTTTCTTGAAAAAAAAACCCGCATGCAAATCGGTTCACTTTTTAAGATAATGATTTTTTTTTATTACTTCATGACTTGATTACAAACATCCCGATTAACCCAGCTTTCTAATAAAAAAACCACATCCAAATCGATTCATCCGTTTGGGAGCTACGATGCCACAGACAGGCACACATACACACATACATATATACACACACACGTTAAACTTATAACACCCCTCTTTTTGCATCGGGGGTTAAGCCTCTTCCACTGATAGTGACGTCATGCGCTTAGCGGAATGGGGAGCGGGGACAGAGGCGGCGGCGCCTCCCCCGCCCCCCCCCCCCCCCCCCCGTTTCATCTTTAGGAAATTCCCTCTTTACTAGAGCGGGATGGAATCGCCACAAGCATATTTTGAAGGGAATTTGTAAGATTAAATAAAAAATAATGTATTCACATTATAACTTGAATCTTTACCTAACTATAGGCATATAAATTATAGTTAAATCACTTGAAATATGGGTATGGTTAGGGAAATACGAAGTGCTTTTGCCTAGTACCCCCCCCCCCCCCCCCCCCCCCCCCTTAAAAAGCGCCTCCACACACCTGGCGATCCAGTTGTCGCTCGGCAGCAGGCTGGCGAGGTAGGAGCTCTGGTAGCCGAGTAGCGCGGCGACGTGGAGCGCCATCACGCCCATCACGCAGCGGCAGACGACCGCGTAGCCGCGCGCGAGTGATATGTATGTATGTATGGAGAAAGTTAACTTCTTTCTCTTTGGTCTCCCTACCTCTCTCCCCTCCCTTCCCGCCCCTCCCGCCGTCCTCCTTCACTCCCCCTTTCATACCTCCCTCACCCACTCCCCACCCCACACCTCTCCGCCCCCGCCTTCCCCTCCATCCTCACCCCTCTCCCTCAAACCCCGCCCCTCCTGCCCCATCCCCACCCCTCCAACACCACCCGACCCCCTTCACCCTTCCCCCTTCATATCCCTAACATAATTGCATCGCACACACCTGGCGATCGCCAGCAGGCTGGCGAGGTAGGAGCTCTGGTAGCCGATGAGCGCGGCGACGTGGAGCGCCATCACGCCCATCACGCAGCGGCAGACTACAGCGTAGCCGCGCGCGAGTGATATGTATGTATGTATGGAGAAAGTTAACTTCCGTCTCGTTGGTCTCCCTACCTCTCTCCTACCCTTCCCGCCCCCCCCCCCCTCCGCCGTCCTCCTTCCCTCCCCCTTTCATACCTCCCTCACCCACTCCCCACCCCACACCTCTCCGCCCCCCGCCTTCCCCTCCATCCTCACCCCTCTCCCTCAAACCCCGCCCCTCCTGCCCCATCCCCACCCCTCCAACATCAACCGACCCCCTTCACCCTTCCCCCTTCATATCCATAACATAACATAATTGCACCGCACACACCTGGCGATCCAGTCGTCGCTCGGCAGCAGGTGCGCGAGGTAGGAGCTCTGGTAGCCGAGTAGCGCGGCGACGTGGAGCGCCATCACGCCCATCACGCAGCGGCAGACTACAGCGTAGCCGCGCGCGAGTGATATGTATGTATGTATGGAGAAAGTTAACTTCCGTCTCGTTGGTCTCCCTACCTCTCTCCCACCCTTCCCGCCCCCCCCCCCCCGCCGTCCTCCTTCCCTCCCCCTTTCATACCTCCCTCACCCACTCCCCACCCCACACCTCTCCGCCCCCCGCCTTCCCCTCCATCCTCACCCCTCTCCCTCAAACCCCGCCCCTCCTGCCCCATCCCCACCCCTCCAACATCACCCGACCCCCTTCACCCTTCCCCCTTCATATCCCTAACATAATTGCATCGCACACACCTGGCGATCCAGTCGTCGCTCGGCAGCAGGTGCGCGAGGTAGGAGCTCTGGTAGCCGAGTAGCGCGGCGACGTGGAGCGCCATCACGCCCATCACGCAGCGGCAGACTACGGCGTAGCCGCGCGCGAGCTCCGCGCCCGCCGCCCACGCGGTCGCCGAGCCGATGAACACCAAGTAGTACAGCCCGGACGTGACAGACGGACGCAGCACGCCGGAGAACATTATCAGGAACAGCGATATGTATTTACCTGTAAATGTTCGGTTTAAAGAATCTTTATTATATCAAAGTTACCACGTTAAACTGTAGGTCCCTTCCCTTCTTACCTTACTAGGTGGTAGGGTTTATCCCGGCCGGGTTGGTACCACCACACTGAGCGAAACGTCGTCGTCGAAACGGCTATGTAAATAGTTCGTGTTTTCCGTCCAGTTCAGTGTAGCCGGCGCGAAATGAAGGGAAGCACTGACATGGCACCTAGTTCAACCGGTGTTATGGGCTGACATCACGGATGTTGTAGGTGATGTAGCCAACCGTGTCAAGTTTACATAAAAAAAAAAAGAACGTGTGAACATTCGCTTATAGAGATTACAAATAGTTACAAAGCAAATAAGTACTAAAAATTAAATTTTAAAACTAAACATAATATGATATGATAATATAATGCACAACAAATTTATGTCCTCGACGTATGATTGGTAAAGATAATTAAGTAATCAAACAAAAATATTAAGTAAACAGACGGACAGGCCAACAGACAGACAGACAGACACACAGAATTGAAATATTGATAAGATGCGTTTACAAAGGTACCTAAGTATAAAACTTTTAGTCATTTTGGAAGAATTTTTTTACACTTAATTTAAACACATTATCCGATTCTAAGTCTCTTATCTGTTTTGGTAGTTTATTAAAAAGTTGTGCACCATCGAAAATCATGTTTATTTTGCCATAATTCGTTCTGACTGTTGGAATGCGTATGTTTCTCGCGTTTCGTGTGAAGTGTGCGTGCACCTCGCTGTTTGTTATAAATGTAGTTTCAGAGTGAGTATTACCTTTTATTATATTTCTTATTAATATGCACATGTTATACTTGTTAATTTTTTGACGTGATAACGTCTTATACATTGATGAACACCGGCTGCACGCACGACAAAGTGTCACGTTCCATCTGAGCCTGTGTGTGCAAGCGAGAGCGCGTAACAAGCGATAGAGAGGCACAATCGGTATAGTCAAAGTTACCATGGAAACGTCTTAAGAAGTAAAACTGTCAAGATCAGACAACAGAAGTTTATTGATGGCCAGTCACAAGATGATTAATCCTTCTACTGGAAATATAATTACTGATCTTTGCTCTATGTACTACGATTATTCCACGTCATCACGTAAAACTATCGTCCGTAAACCGACTTTACAGACAACCAATTTTTTATGTAATGCGGTATGGGTGGCTGAGTCAGAGGGGCCAAAGCGCATGCTTCGACTAGCCAGTATCACCACCGAGAAGGTAGGTGCCATACCGGAGACTTACCTGGATTGCTGGCTATACTGGACTAGAGGAGAACCCAACCGAGGCTGCTATGCGGCCATGTTACATCCATTCCATCCATTACGGTGATACCAACCCAGTCGGCTAAAATTTGAGCATACCACCTAGTAAGGGGCAAGGGAAGGGACCTACAGGCTGTTTCAGGATAGGGTTTCGTAACTTCAGGGTTCGAAAGGGGTCCATAATTGAAGACGAAAAGTGCGAAAAGCTCTGCAACTTTTTCCCAGATTCGGTCATTTTATATTACTTTTTGATTAAAATCGTTTCATCGAGATTTGGTGGACGGTTAACGTCCGCCTTTATTAAATAAGAATAAAATTACTAACTTGCATGCTTAACTCGTAGAATTGAACTACATGTAGGTAAATTCCAAACACTTAAATTTGAATGACGTCAAAAGAAAAAGGGGACTGGACTAGGTCATTGAACTCCCTAGACCTAGCAGCACTGTTGCCAAATCTCACTGTCCATCGAGTTTTTATTACAATTTTAATTTTTTGTATGAAAAAAAAAAGTACGGAATTTCGATTTGAGTGATAAGGATTTTTTTCTTCTAATAATGAGTACTTTCTATTCCTGAAGTTTCTCAAGCCTATCCTGAAACAACCTTTACATTACTTAATTATTTATTAAATTAATTATTCAATTTAATAATTAAATTAAATATTAAATTAATTAATGCAGCGTCAATAAACTTGTCAATGAAATATTTAAAGCATGGTACAATGGCATCAAAAGATTTTTCGGGTTTAGCCGTATTCGGTTATGTCATCCCCATTTAAAAAATTGAGATTTAAAAAAAATACTTAAACATCCCTCAATGTATGAGAACTTTTAAAATATTTTGAATAACAAAATAAAAAAATTCCAAAAAAATCAAAAAATTATATCCTCTTGACAGTTCATTGTCAGTCGGTCAGCGTGTAGGCGTCCACTGCTGGACATACGCCTCTCCAATTTTCCTCCAGTCCTCCGGCCTTCAGCGGTACGGAACCACTGCTTTCCGCCGACGTACTTGATGTCGTCGTCCCACCTGGCGGGTGGTCTTCCCACACTCCGTTTTCCTGTCCACTGCCGCCAGTGTAGGACACTGTTACTCCAACGGTCGTCTTCTCTTCGGCTGACGTGCCCAGCCCATTGCCACTTGAGCTTAGCCACCCGGTATCCAATATCGACTACTTTGGTGCGTCGGCGGGTTGCCTCGTTACGCACCATATCACGTAGCGTTATTCCCAGCATGGCTCGCTCCATTGCTCGCTGGGCAACTTTCAACCTTTGGACAACACCGACCGTGAGCGTCCACGTTTCACACCCGTACGTCATAACCGGGAGGACACACTGGTCATATATACGGGTTTTTAAATTTTGCGGAAGATCAGACCTCAGGGCGAATTTTAACTTTCCGAAGGCAGCCCAACCCAGTTGAATTCGTCTCTCGACCTCCTTTAGCAGACCTTGTCTACCAAGCCGCAGAATTTGACCGAGATATACGTACTCTTCAACCTGTTCGATCACTTCTCCGTCAATAACGATTTGTCCTCCCGTCATAACCTCGGTCGCCATGACCTTGGTTTTGTCCCGTTTCATCTTCAGACCCACATTGACAGTTCATTGAGAGTGGATTATAATGAATAAAATGTCTTACAGCCTACATCACTCGCGCTGTAACTCACTCATTTTTTATTTATTTTTTTTTATTGACTGCGCGACATATGGCGCCGAGCCACCCATAAGGTGTCTAACGACGCCCATGGACATTCGGTCGTATGCGGGGGTTGCGAATGCCATGCCGGCCTGACAGGTGCCCATTCACGCCCCTCTTGAAGGACCCGAGACTGTACTTTGGGGGGAAATATATGGGCAGGGAGAGCGTTCCAGAGTTTACCGGTTCTGTAGAGGAAAGATCTGCAGAATCGATTGGTACGCATCCGCGGTAAGTCCAGCGTGTAGGGATGCAATCCCTGCCCAGTGCGCGTGGTGCGAAGGTGTTAAGGGGACGGCGGGATCGCATTAAACAGCTCCTCCGAGCACTCCCCATGGAATAAGCGATAGAACACACTTAGGGAGCCGACATCCCTACGGTGTTGCAGTGGTTCTAGATCGCAGGACACTTCACTCATCAAATCCTTTCAGCCGTTCGAAGTTACGAATGAATAATAAAGAAAGAAACTCGGTTGCGGATGATGGAATTCCGGCAACAGTTGATTTACCTGCATTCGTTAAGAACGGATACTGCTGGTGCTTCGAGTCCCTGCTGATCACACTATCTGTCGGCTTGCGCGAGAGCAGCTTCCTCATGACCAGGTACACAGTCAGCGACGTCACCGTCATCACTAGCTGGAATCAATCACAGTCCGTCATCACTACTAGCGGGAATCAATCACAGTCCGTCATCACTACTAGCTGGAATCAATCACAGCCCGTCATCACTACCAGCTGGAATCAATCACAGTCCGTCATCACTACTAGCGGGAATCAATCACAGTCCGTCATCACTACTAGCTGGAATCAATCACAGTCCGTCATCACTACTAGCTGGAATAAATCACAGTCCGTCATCACTACTATCTGGAATCAATCACAGTCCGTCATCACTACCAGCTGGAATCAATCACAGTCCGTAATCACTAGCTGGAACCAATCACCGTCGGTCATCACTACTAGCTGGAATCAATCACAGTCCGTCATCACTAGCTGGAACCAATCACTGTCCGTCATCACTACTATCTGGAATCAATCACCGTCCGTCATCACTAATAGCTGGAATCATCGTGTCGTGCCACGTTCAAGAGCAGCAGGAACAGTGGTGACACCAGGAATTTGACTAGAATAAATCTGGTCTCACCTCGGGCGCTAGACTTACATCGCCATGAGCGGGTTCACCTCATCATACCCGACCAGGTCCAGGTTCTGAGCTATCTCCTGCAGCTGCCCGCACTCTGACAGCACTGAGCCGTAGGGCGGCTGCGCGGCGAGGTACAAGTGTCCTGCTGCGTTCAAGAGCAGCAGGAACAGTGGTGACACCAGGAATTTGACTAGAATAAAACTGGTCTCACCTCGGGCGCTAGCAGATGCGTCGCCATGAGCGGGTTCACCTCATCATACCCGACCAGGCCCAGGTTCTGAGCTATCTCCTGCAGCTGCCCGCACTCTGACAGCACTGAGCCGTAGGGCGGCTGCGCGGCGAGGTACAAGTGTCCTGCTACGTTCAAGAGCAGCAGGAACGGTGACGCCAGGAAGTTGACTAGAATAAAACTGGTCTCACCTCGGGCGCTAGCAATTGCGTCGCCATGAGCGGGTCCACCGCATCATACCCGACCAGGCCCAGGTTCTGAGCTATCTCCTGCAGCTGCCCGCACTCTGACAGCACTGAGCCGTAGGGCGGCTGCGCGGCAAGGTACAAGTGTCCTGCTACGTTCAAGAGCAGCAGGAACGGTGACGCCAGGAAGTTGACTAGAATAAAACTGGTCTCACCTCGGGCGCTAGCAGATGCGTCGCCATGAGCGGGTCCACCTCATCATACTCGACTAGGCCCAGGTTCTGAGCTATCTCCTGCAGCTGCCCGCACTGTGACAGCACTGAGCCGTAAGGCGGCTGCGAGGCGAGGTACCCGTGCCATGCCACGTGCACAAGCAGCAGGAACAGTGACACCAGGAAGTTGACTAGAATAACTTTGCCTCGCCATCCTGGAACAGGGCAGTAATGTAAGACATTACTTGTGTGGTAACACAGATCACAGAAATTAAGGCTAAGATGAGCCATCACAAGCATTTTGCAGCAAGATTTCGCCAAAATATCTACCAACCAAAGATTTAAATCGATGGATAGCGCAAAGCGCTCAAGAGTTCGTCACCGATTAGACATAGTTGTGTGTGTGACTTCGTGTACAGTAATTACTGTAGTCATCAAGAATCGCATCAAAAACTGCCTCATGTTAACAAAACGCTAACGCTCTGCACTCGCGCATCGGCGCGCTCCGTTTTGTTCCATGAAACGACCTCTTGAACACGCGCGTGCCGCTGCGACTGATGCGAAGTAGCCGCATGCGGCCCTTTCATTGGTGACATTGTCTGTAGTGCGCCATGTTAGACTATGCGGTATCTATCAATTTAAATCTTTACTACCAACCACTTATAACTGTTATCCTAGCAGGGAGAGTCTGCAACACCTAATACCTATTACGATGTGAGTCCTGTCTGAAACTACATTCAGTTGCTCATTATGAAAGCGACGAAGTGATTTTTTTTATACATAAGGATAAATTCACAAAAGCATCGGGCAATCAGTTCATTCGAATTTTATGCAATCGGGTCAGTTCAAAGAGATTTAAATATTTTTAGGCCACAGAGTGGGTATTGGCAGGCCAGGCGCACTCCGCCCTTTAGGTATGAATCTACAAGTGTACATCGGCGGGCCCGGCTTGACGGGCCAATTCAATGAAACGTGCCGAGTCAGAAGAGAGGCCTAGGGCTACCCATTACGGTTCTTAATATACAGCAGTAGGACAGACAGGCAGACAGACAGACGGTGTAGGCTTAGTAATAGGCTTCCGTATGGATACAGAACCCTAAAAACTGAACATATGACATGACATATGACATATTAGTTTCGCAAACACTTAACCAAAGTTTAGCGACATGTTAGCAAACAAAAAGCAGTTATATATTTTTAATTAGAAAATGAAAAGCGAAAATCATTGGAAAAATACATTCCGGCCAGCATTCGAACCTGGGTCTCTGACTTGAGTCGCCAACGCGATAACGAACTACACCACCGGGCCGTGACGCATTATCTCCAAATTTTCTTTCTGTTGCACCTTCATGATGATGACGCATAATTTTTGCGAACAGTCAACTTGGTTATCGCGTTGGCGGCTCAAGCCAGAGACCCAGGTTCGAATCCTGAACGGGATGTATTTTTTCCAATGATTTTCGCATTGCATATTTCTAATTAAAAATATACATAAAGCGAGTACGTGCTTAGTACTAACATATAAACATAAAAAAAAACAGTTAGATTATTTCTTTCTCATCTGTATCATTTTTCCTGTGCACTTTGCGCGTTACATTTCAGATCTAGCGCTCTAGATATCTTATCTATGGATGACAATACGCACCTGAGAACGTTCTGGAGTCCGGCATGCGCACCAGAGGGAGCCATAAGTACAGCAGCAGGTAGAGTATCGAGATGCCGAACGGCCTCAGCGCTATACCTGCAACAAGGAAGGAGCCAGTGGTCAAAGTTCGTACCAAACTAGATAGACGCGGTGATGAGGCTCTGCGCTTGCTCCGCCAAAAGGAATATGAACTTATAAAGGAATATGATTGGCCTAGCGCGCACAAGCGAGCGTTAAGAGGACGCGATGCATATGTTAAAAATTCACTGATCTCATGCATTACATGACCTTCGGGTACATTGAAAATTACTTTTAGGGCGTATTCAAATATAAGAATACAGCGAGTCGCCGACTGTGAGCGTGGCAATATCCTGATGTGGCTGAAGCGACGAACTCAACGAGCGAACGCACTGCAGATTCTAACAGGGTGCACCTGTTCACTATATAATTACTTCTACTCCTATAAATACTAACATGTATTCATATTTAAACATTTGATTTTAGTTTACTTGCTTTTTCATGCTGAAATATGTAAATTTTGAAAAATAGACAAAAATTTTCAAAAGTTAAAAAATAATAAAATTTAAATTCTAATTTTTCAAGTAATATTATTATGCATACACGAAAACCATTTTAACTACCTACTCACACTGTAAGATAAAGACGACTCGTAACTCAAGTAACGGAAAATTAAAAAAAAATCATAACTCCCAAATTTTACACTTTTGTTTCAAACAATCAAAAATACATCCCGAGATATTAAGTCAATCTATGTAAAATATAAAAATTGAAAAGTTTAAAATATATATTTCAAAATATGTTTAAAAGTTACTTTTTTAAACCCCCTAAAAACGCCTATTTTAAGCGGTTTTTTGCGATTTTCTCAAAAACTCTTGAACTTTTTTTAATTGTGTAGCCCTCGTCGATACGCGTCGTTTAACACCCTAAATATTTACGTAGCCTTAAAACTCGACGACACCTGGGCGAATTCGCACTCACGTTGGAAATCGGGGACTATACTGAAGCGATCGAAAAGACATTTTCAATGCCAAACAAAAGAGACAAATCGTTTTCTCGCCGTCTTTCGTCCGCTCTACGAGGATTGCCGGTATTGCAACCAAGGGAGAGGGGGGATGCCGGAGTTTTGGAGCACGATTGTCGAGAAAATACTTATCGGGCACCACGTATAATAACTAGTTTGTGTACGGTTTTTGCCTGCGCTGTGGTGTAAACATTCTCGTAGTACGAAGGTAAAGTAAAGACACGTGTGCTGCTGATGAAAAGGAGATACTTCATAGCGGTGCTCGCCCGCCCACGGAATATAGAAAAATATGGAAACAGCCACCAAACTTAATACTAGAGTAGGCAAAGAGCCGTGAAACATGTTACATGCTAGTAAACAAGTGTGCTAGCTTTAACGTGCATATTGTAATCACAATATTTAAAAAATTTAAAAAAATTAAAATTTTACTTAAATTTGTATTAATTATTTTGATAATGAATTATAATATAATGTATTTGTCATAATTACAAGCTTCAGAAAGTGTAATGAATGATAGATAATAAGTAGGGGAATTATGTTGTAGTGCCGTATGTGATTTGTTGAAATTGCAATAAGATCGTCATGTCGGTATAATATGGTGTTACCGACGAATTTGAAATAAATGAAAAAATATATACATTCAAAGGTATAGCTTATGTGGTCGGTGACATGTTTTTTCGGGAGTGACGTATGAGGAAGGCTCATCTAGTACTACAGATCAGTGCAGCACATCGTTACCATTTTTGGCACCTGACATGATTGTTTATTATATAATTCTGGACCTCACGTGAAAAATTGCCTAACTCGAAAATCACAGGATTAACAGGAGAGCCAAAAGACAGTGTCCGGTTTAGTTTTAATTTTCTTGTGCGTATTATACTATAGCCCTTAACTATCCGTTGAAAGTACAACGGAACTTACGTAGTACAACGTACTTATGGGGGTGAGAGTGAGATAAAACGGACACGCTTTGGTTCACAGCACTGGTGTTTGGGCATTTCAACACAGCTATTGGGCACTTCAACACGGCCAGCTATTGCCCATTTCAACACGGACAGTTATTGGGCATTTCAACACGGACAGCTATGCTATATTACGGACAGATACTACAGTGGATGCGTAACACCAATCGGTTCTGCCACATCTTTCCTCCACAGAACTGGTAAACGCTGGAACGCTCTCCCTGCCCACACTTTTTCCACAGTCTCAGGTCCTTCAAGAGAGGCGTGAATAGGCACCTGTCAGACCGGCATGGCATTCGCAACCTCCGCGTACGTCCGAATGTCCAATGTCCATGGGTGTGTCGTCAGACACCTTATGGGTGGCTCGGGGCCACATGTTGCGCTTTCTATAAAAAAAAAGCTATCGGGTATTTCAACGCAGATCGCTATTGAGCACTTCAGCGCGGGCATCTATTGGGAATTTCCAGCACAGAACGCATGCGCGGCACAATTTGACGTTCTGTCCACCAGCCCATCCCACCTGCTTGTACTTGATACTATTTCCGTATCGCATCGCTTCACGTACGAGTGCCGGCGTCGCGTGTTGTGTATGACTATACAAGCCGAAAGCGTTTGAAAAGGCGTTTGATTTTATATTCTTTTGCAAAATCGATTTGAGACCGGACCTCTAAGGGATAGATTGTATAGTGCCACAGCCGATGTGCACTTCATATAGTTACACATACATGCATGCATATATTACATCACACCTTTGTTCCCAGTGGGGTAGGCAAAGCCATCTCCACTTGCCGCGATCCTTCGCAATAGTTATACAAGAAGAGCCTCGACGGCCACCTTAATAGGCTCTCGCTTTGTGGTTGGGACAAGGGTCAGATCCAGAAGGCAGCCCTGCTCGACACTGCGCGCATCGTCCAGAGGTTCCTCTCTTTGGGACCCGACCATCATCGGTAGCCACTGCTAACCTCATAAGCTATTTAGCGTGATAATAAGTAGCCTATAGTTGATGGGAAGAATCAAGATATCCGTAGAATTTTGTTTTATTAAAATCGGTTCAGTGGTTCTCGAGTTATAAGCGGACAGACAGACATACACTCAGACACTCAAGACACTCAGACAGAAAGCAGACGTTGAATTTTATTATAGGTAAGGATATTCTAATGTATACAAAATAAGTTTTACAAAAATGTGTAAATAAATCTATGGAATAATAATAGTAACGATCGTCGATATCGCCGTGCCGCACGATGGTAACCTCGTCATTAAGGAAGCAGAGAAGATGTTGAAGTATCTGGATCTGCAGCACGAGGTTACCAAAATGTGACGCGTCGACTCGACGATCGTTGTGCCCATAGTCGTATCGGCGCATGGGCTGATAGCGAAGAGCCTCGACGACCACCTTGAGAGGGCTCTCGCTGAGTGGTTGGGTCAAGGGCCAGATACAGAAGGCTGCCCTGCTCGGCACTGCACGCATCGTCCGGAGGTTTCTCTCCTTGGGACCCAAACCCAACCGATCGGTAGCGTGGGTTCGCCCCGCTGTCCATTTTGTATTATTATTTTTAGATTTTAAATTTGTAAATATGTAAAATTAATATAAAAAAAATGTGTAAATAAATGGATAAAATAATAATAATACACGTTATGCCAATTAATGTGTGGCAAGGGCGGGCTTATTGCCTTCGGCAATTTCCTCCAGTCAACCCGGTGTACGTACATTTTTACATGGAATCCGAACCATGGAGCAGTAAGGTGAAGGTATATATATGCACGTAAAATTTTTCAAATCTGAAAAAAAAAACTCACCGGTACACGCAGGTGGATTCGAACCTCGGGCCTCTCTCACAAGAGAAGCCGATCGCCCAGACCACTCGGCCACCCGCCGCTTATACTTATCCAAAGTATTTCTCGATTTATATTGCCGTTCATTTTAATACATTGAAAGAATCAACTATCCGTCGGATATCAATTAGGTTTGATAGCGAGGAAATGGGAGTCCATAAAGTTGAGGCTCCATTAGAATCCGTCGGCGTCGGCGGCGGCGGCGCACTCTGGTTCGATACCTACGAAACGTGGACACGTACACTTTTTTTCGAATTTCGAATTTTTTTTTGCAGAATCTTATATGTCGGCTAAATACAAGCTGCTTTTATTCTTTCGTGATTTTCTATAAAGTTGACGGTTACGGAGATAATCGACCAAATCTGATTTCGTTGTATGGAAATAGACACTTTTTATTATATTTCTCGAAATGTTAAAATTTGTTAGAGTAGTGAGTTACATAAACGTATTCTACACATGAGCCCCGACACGACTGTAAAAAAAACTCATCCCGTTACGTCCCGCTTTTCGTTTTATTTACATTTTAATATTTTTTTCTTGCTTATTTTAAAAATAAAAATAAAACACCATAGTGTGCCTACGTTACCAAACGAGTAATCCATTTGCAAGAGTCAATGCTTAACTTTAAAGTTCAATAAATAAAATAAGTAAATTTTGTGTCAAACTATAAAAATAAAGCACTCTGTAAACCCAATTTTTCGAGTAAAAAAGTGGTAATAATGTGCATATTACTTGTATTTTGTATTCTATTGTAACAAAATCTACTAGAAATATTGAAACGTACAACATAATGTACTTTCCATTGATTTTTATAACGAAACATTACCTACTACACTCATTTATCCAGAATCATTCGTTTATTTCGTATCTATCCTTAAAACTGCTGCATGCCTGAGTATGCCGATACACGAAATGAATACACAGACGCGTAATAATGTATATAGTTACATCTATCCTCAAAACTGTGGCATGCCTGAGTATGTCGATACACTATAAAATTCTGATATTACATTATATTTATTCATTACGTTTGTATCAAATTTCTTAATTCATTATATCAAAACAGCTACAGGTCAGGGGCCTTGACTTGAGGAATTATTGACGAAAATATACTGTACATTTATTTATTCTTATGTTGTCTTGCATTTAAGAGTGTCGTCATTTGTCATTTGTATAGAAATTTATAAACTCATCACTCGGTTGTAAAATTACACTTCTTGAGCAGAGCGAAGCGGCAACGTTGCATGAACGGTACAGTTAATCTATGATACAACTAGTTCGTTAATTATATTATGTAACTCGCTCGTTCAATTTTTGGGGAATATCACATTAGTTATGAATTATAATAGTAAATTAAATTAAATTTATGAAAACGAGTTTCTTTCTTTAGAATGCATGCAGTGTAGCAATCAGTTTCTCAGTTTATATAACTTACAACTGCTACTCACGGGGAGGGCTCGAGTATGAACGTATACTCTTCGGGAAAGCTTGCTACTTCCTCCCCATCAGGATGAATGGATTGATAAAGGGAAAGGGTGTTCCAAAGAAAGCAATCATTGCAGGAATAAGGTGGCTCCTGAGACAAAGGAAAAAGGAATATAGGTGTCCTATTCCTATTCCTATAGGAATAACATTCAAATGTTTAATTATTTCGCTGCCATGAATGAGAAGTTTGTGAACGCTAAGTGGCATGCGATACCACCCATACAAAGCTACGAATAGCTTGGCAGTTTCTAAGGCATATTCGTGGAATTTTTCGATATGTATATTCAGACCACTAGAAATACTAATCAGAATAGTAGATAGTCTTTGAATACCTGTAATGTCTGAACTTAATGTGGGATTATCGAAAAAGCGCCGAGCCGTATTTCCGTCGTTTGTCGTCCCTGATCCCTGTTTCACAAAGTCAATCAAAAAGTCAAAAAGTCAAAAACAAACACTGCGAAAGTACTGCCAGAAGAGGTTCGATCTCTCTTGATCTCACCACTTGGGGAAAAAGAAATTCAAGAAGTAGAATTTATTGATCTAAGTTCACAACCTGATGTGCTGGATTGTTTTGAGTTTGTATAATTTGGTATCTCACCTATTCCTTTTTCCTTTATCTCAGGAGCCGCCTTATTCCTGCAATGATTGCTCTCTTTGCAACATCCTTTCCCTTTATCAATCCCTTCATCCTGATGGGGAGGAAGTAGCAAGCTTTCCCGAAGAGTATACGTTCATACTCGAGCCCTCCCAGTGAGTAGCAGTTGTAAGTTATATAAACTGCGAAACTGATTGCTACACTGCATGCATTCTAAAGAAAGAAACTCATACATACATACATACATACATACATACATACATACATACATAACACACGCTGTATCCCGACAATCAGGGTAAGCAGAGTAATCGGTGTTGTGCTATAAGGACTCTGGTAAATTACAGCACAACACCGACCACCACGCTTAGCACAGTATACGGACAAGATAGAACAAATTGTGACAAGTTCGAGCGCAGTCTAACTGCCGTATGAATGATCAATAAACAATACAATACAATACAATACAACTATCAAGCAGCAAGTAAGGCACGAAGAACCCACATGCTGAATGACTAGGTGGAAGGACTGCGCCAAGGTGAGAAGTGGCTAGCCTGTCGCCCTTTAGCGCAGTATCTTGTCCTTATTCCATAGTCGCCTCTTACGACATGCACGGGGAGAGAAGCAGTTGGGCTATTCTTTTTAAGTACCGGCCCCACATGGTACTCGTTTTCATTAATATAATTTAATTGACTACTGTAATTCATAACTAATGTGATCTTCCCCAAAAATTGAACGAGCGAGTTACATAATATAATTAACGAACTAGTTGTATCATAGATTAACTGTACCGTTCATGCAACGTTGCCGCTTCGCTCTGCTCAAGAAGTGTAATTTTACAACTGAGTGATGAGTTTATAAATTTCTATACAAAATGACAAATGACGATACTCTTAAATGCAAGACAACATAAGAATAAATAAATGTACAGTATATTTTCGTCAATAATTCCTCAAGTCAAGGCCCCGGACCTGTAGCTGTTTTGATATAATGAATTATGAAATTTGATACAAACGTAATGAGTAAATATAATGTAATATCAGAATTTTATAGAGTATCGACATACTCAGGTATGCCACAGTTTTGAGGATAGATGTAACTACATACATTATTACGCGTCTGTGTATTCATTTCGTGTATCGGCAGACTCAGGCATGCCGCAGTTTTAAGGATAGATACGAAATAAACGAATGATTCTGGATGATTAATTATTTTTAAAAGTTTTTACGTTTTATACGATCTGTTTTCGTGTAGTAGGTAATGTTTCGTTATAAAAATCAATGGAAAGTACATTATGTTGTACGTTTCAATATTTCTAGTAGATTTTGTTACAATAGAATACAAAATACAAGTAATATGCACATTATTACCACTTTTTTACTCGAAAAATTGGGTTTACAGAGTGCTTTATTTTTATAGTTTGACACAAAATTTACTTATTTTATTTATTTAACTTTAAAGTTAAGCATTGACTCTTGCAAATGGATTACTCGTTTGGTAAAGTAGGCACACTATGGTATTTTATTTTTATTTTCAAAATAAGCAAGAAAAAAAAATTAAAATGTAAATAAAACGAAAAGCGGGACGTAGCGGGATGAGTTTTTTTTACAGTCGTGTCGGAGCTTATGTGTAGAATACGATTATATAACTCATTACTCTAACAAATTTCAACATTTCGAGAAATTTAATAAAAAGTGTCTATTTCCATACAACGAAATCAGATTCGGTCGATTATCTCCGTAACCGTCAACTTTATAGAAAATCACGAGATAATAAAAGCACCTTGTATTTAGTCGACATATAAGATTCCGCAAAAAAAAAATCGAAATTCGAAAAAAAGTGTGCGTGTCCACGTTTGGTAGGTATCGAACCAGAGTGCGGCGGCGGCGCGGCGCGCGCCGCATCCGGCCGCCTGGGACAGTGATACTCAAGCGAAAGTTCGCGGGCGGGGTCTGCGGCCCTTCAGTGTAAAACTTCCCAAAAATTTGATTGAAAATACAGAATTGATCCAAGATGCATTTAACAGTAATATGCACATGAACATTTACATTAAGCGCAAAGGCGAACTTATCCCTTGCAGAGACTTCTTCCAGTCAACCCTTAGGATGTTTGAGATTCGATTAATATAGTGAAATGTAAGTTGTAGCGAGAATGTAAGGTGCGTGTGAGAATTGAAGATAAAATAAATAAGAGCACTTTTTAATCATTTTAATAAATTCAAAGAATCACTATCCGTCGGATATCAATTAGGTTTGATAGCGAGGAAATGGAAGACCATAAAGCTGACGCTCCATTAGAATCCGTCGGCGGCGCGCTGCGCATCCGGCCGGCTGCGACAGTGATACTCAAGTGAAAGTTCGCGGGCGCGGCATGCGGCCCTTCAGTGTAAAACTTCCCAAAAATTAGATTGAAAATACATTATTGATCCAAGATGCATTTAACAGTAATATGCACATTAGAACATTTACATTAGGCGCATAGGCGCTTATCCCTTTCAGAGACTTCTTCCAGTCAACCTTTGGATGTTTGAGATTCGATTAAAATAGTGGAATGTAAGTTTTAGCGAAAAACTTGAGTGTGAGAATTGAAAATAAAATAAATTAAAATTAAGAATACTTTTTAATCATTTTATTACATTCAAAGATTCGCTATCCGTAGGATATCAATTAGGTTTGATAGCGAGGAAATGGAAGTCCATAAAGTTGAGGCTCCATTAGAATCCGTCGGCGCGGGGCGGCAGCGCGGCGCATCCGGCCGCCTGGGACAGTGATACTCAAGCGAAAGTTCGCGGGCGGGGCGTGCGGCCTTTTGGAGTAAAACTTTCCAAAAATTTGATAGAAAATACATTATTATTCCAAAATGCATTAAACAGTAATATGCACATTAGAACATTTACTTAAGTTATCCCTTACTTCTTCTTCCATACTTCTTCCAGTCAACCTTTGGATGTTTGAGATTCGATTAATATAGCGGAATGTAATTAGGTTGTAGCGAAATACTTGAGTGTGAGAATTGGAGATAAAATAAATAAATATTAAGAATATTAAAATTAAATATATAAGGTATTTCATTAGTAGGTAACGATACGCTAAGGGGTGTTATTATTTACTGCCTCGTACTGTACGTAATTTTATAGTTTTTTTTATGTTATCCGGTATGGGTGGTTGAGTCGGAGGGGCCAAAGCACATGCTCCGACCAACCAATATCACCTGCGAGAAGGTAGATGCCATACAGGAGACTTCCCTGGATTGCTGGCTATACTGGACTAGAGGAGAACACAACCGAGGCTGCTATGCGGCCATCTTACATCCAGTACGGTGGTACCAACCCAGTCGGCTGCAATTTGAGCCTACCACCTAGTAAGGGGCAAGGGAATGGACCTACAGTTTTACACCGATTCCGAACGGTTACATCGTTAACGCGAGCAAAGCTGTGGGCACGGCAATTTTTGTTATATTTTACTAAACTCATTATGTATTGTTTTAATGGAATTTTCTATTTAATTATACGTGCTAAGCTCACTTATTCCACCCACTGTCTCTCTCACTCGGGACTTGAATATGAGGCCGCAGTGGCCCTATAAAAAACTTGACTAAAGAAAAAAAAGTTTGACTATCGCTGGCTAGAACGAGTGTTCCTCTCTATAAAACACTATACCATTCGCGGACGAGAACTCTTCGGCTCGAACAATTAAAAGTCACGCGACATTTTAGTTGGAAAATGGCTCAAAGGAAAGGGAGGACAAAAAAAAACTATCGCCATAAATCAAACAGCGTGAAATTTCATTTGGCGATGACATCATGGGGGCGGGGGAATACGAAAATATTGTGGGCGCTGCTGTGTGCATTTTTTATTGTATTTAAATGTGATGAAACAGGTAGAGCGATGACTATTTAAAAAGTAGACGAATTAGCAGTACCGTGCGTGTGGGGTCGGTGCAGAAAAGAGAATAGCCCCACTGCATCTCTACCCGTGCACTTCGTAAAAGGCGACTAAGGGATAAGGACAATATGGACATAAGGGCGGCGACAGGCTTGCCGCCTCCCACCTTGCCACGGTACTTCGACCGATACGAGTCTTGAGACGCAGTCCGACCGAGAGCCCTTTCTTTTATGGAAATTGACACGGTTGGCTATATCACCTACAACAGAGGTCTCCAAACTACGGCCCGCGGGCCGGGAACGGTCCGCATCTCGGTCCGCATCGCCACTTTATCAAACCCGCGCCTCGCCACGTTTGTGGTCTAAACATTTATTTTTAATTCATCCTAAATTATGCATGGGCGAGCTGCTTACCTAGACTCTAGGGAGAGTCTCTTAACTAGAGCAAACATAGCACCAATGGCACCAGTGCTATTCGGTCGGTCGGATAGCGGCGCAGCGCCGCCGCACAAGGCTCTCTGATGAACATTTACGGTCTCTTTTAATAATAGGTAGGTACTACAAAATTCGACCCCGGTATTCAAGATATAGTTGTTGATCGACAACTGCATGTGTCACATTAATAAAACAATTTTTAACATTGAAAATGTTTTTTCGATCGCTCCGGTAGGGCCACATTTTCGCTGAAAGTGTGTTTGTCCCATGGTATATAGTGGTTTAGGGCCACGAGGACGTATGAGGGCTCAAAAGACGCAGAATTTTAATGGCATTCAGGTGGTGAGAAAAAAATTTGGAAAAGTCGAAAACTTTTTCAAAAATTGAAAAAAAAACAAAAAAAAACCTTGATTTTTTAACACCTTCCCTCGGAATATCTTCGATATCTCCTGAACGAGGTCGAAAATCGAAAAACTGGGAGACATGTCTAGAGATATTGAGACGTGGAACATTTTATGTCATTACACTTTTTTCGATATTGGTGACGGTTGAGGCTGTAGAGGTGCCCTTAGCCGCGAGTTTTGCGCGGCGCGAGGTGCGATATCACGCGGCGGGCGGCTCGCGTGCGGCCACGAGGAAGTTGAGTGCTCAAAAGACGCGGAATTCGAAGGGATTTAAGATGATGTAAAAATATTTTGGAAAAGTTGGTTTTGAAAATTTATTTTTTTGGAAATCGAAAAAAAATTAAAATTTTCGACCGAAAAATTACGCGTTCAGTTGAATCAAGGAAATGTCAGAACTGTGCGCGTTGACACTCTGTTAGATTTCACTAATTTAATGTTACAATTTTGCTCGATCGCTTCCGTAGGGCCCCATGTTAGATTTCACTAATTTAATGTTACAATTTTTTCGATCGCTGCAGTAGAGCCCTATTTTCGCTGAAAGTGTTACAGCCCCGTGGAACTTCGCAGGTGTGAGATCGATCGAGAACCAGGATCTATTAGGACTCAAAAGACGCGGAATTCTAAGGGCTTTAAGATGGTACGACGCCTTAGGTTGTAGAGGTACCTAGGCGGCGCACATGCGTCGCAGGTTCGAGGTACGAACGAGGGCCCACCAGGGCTCAAAAGACGGTGGAATTCGAAGGGCTACTACAAGATGCCGTAAAAATATTACAAATATATTTTTTTTTATATTACAAAAATCATTTATTCGCAGCGGATAATCAATAATAGCTAGGTTCATTTTCAATTTCACTTCAAGTACTGGTTGCACGGGATCTGCGATTTTTTTTTAATTGTTTTATTTTTCTTATGTTATCCATTTATTTACACATTTTTTTTATATTAATTTTACATAATATTTACAAACTTAAAATCTAAAATTAATACAAAAACAAATGGAGTTTCCACCACCGGCGGCGGGGCGAGCCCAAGCTACCGATGGTCGGGTCCCAAAGAGAGGAACCTCCGGACGATGCGTGCAGTGTCAAGCAGGGCTGCCTTCTGTATCTGGCCCTTGACCCAACCACTCAGCGAGAGCCTCTCAAGGTGGTCTTCGAGGCTCTTCGCTATCAGCCCATGCGCCGAAACGACTATGGGCACAACGATCGTCGAGTCGACGGGCCACATTTTGGTAACCTCGTGCTGCAGATCCAGATATTTTAACATCTTCTCTGCTTCCTTACTGACGAGGTTACCATCGTGCGGCACGGCGATATCGACGAGCGTTGCGCGCCTTGCCTCCCAATATCAGGCCTGTTCGCGAGAATAGTCCTGTCTGTGATAAATTGATAATGGACCGGTCCCAGTAGAGTGTGACATGACCGTTCTCGAGAACTGGCGGTGGATTATTTTTCTCATTATTATACTAAACATTATTCAAGGAAAGTACCTACACATTATGAGTTTACAATTTATTAAGATAGATATATATAGAAAAAAATTAATACATTTGATTCTGGCCCGCCAACATTTTTTGATAAGTCAATGTGGCCCGTCTCTTTCTAAAGCTCGACACGCATTTTTTTTGCTTCCAGGAACTGTAAGTACTAGTATAGCTAATAGTTTCGCGTCTTACATACAAAATGTTACATTTTGCCAAAAATCACGTCACAGACAGACGACAGGGAGACGGAGCTCACGGAAGGTGAGTAGGTAAACGAAATCGCTACAATAACAGCTCTGGCACACTTCCAGAAGGGACCAGCCGTCGCGTCGTGGCTATTATCCGCACTTTTCTATGAGACGACGCTGCTCCACCTAATAGTCGAGTGAATTTTCGTTATGAAGACAAATCTACCAACACAAATTGGTTGGACGGCATTCACAAACATTACGGTTAATTCTGGACAACACGCTGCGTTCCGTCCACAGATCAGAGCAATAAAGGCTAGATAGGCAGGCAATCAAGCATCTGACACCGTGTCGCCGCATATTCGTAGACTTAGATAAGATGAATTATGTTGTATCATGAAAATGACTGTGTGTGAAATTGTGTGTATAGGCTGTGTGTGCTTGTAATGTTGTGTAAACTTGTAAAGAAAAATTGTGTAAAGGTGTTACTGTGGCTAAATTTGTATAAAGTTCTTTTAGATTTAATTTTAATTTTATTATTAGTGCAGGCTTAGCTTAAAAACAGCGGCCCTTGAAATGCTCGAGTGGCCATATGTTGCGCCTACGCCCTTTCTTTTGTACAACTGTATGCTCTATATGTGTTAAAGTGTGATGATAATGTATGTACAATTGAATAAATTACTTTTCTATTCTATTCTATGATTATGATTTAGAAGAGTGTAAGAGTTAGGGTCCCCTGAGCCCTGTTATCACTGCGTCCTAGGAAGTTCTATTGTGATCTCTCAAAAGTTTAGAGCTCAGAAGTTCATTAAGCTTTATTGATTCATCACATCACATCACTTTAAATATTCAAAAAAATAAAAGATAGGAACGTAGATTCGACTGTCAGCAACAACAACAACAACAACAACAACAACAACTGTTCTATTTACAAGAATTGTAAAAATCGGAAGAGGTTTAGGGGAGTAAAAAACATAAAATCCGAAAGACGATTTTGTATGGAGAAAGTTAACTTCCGTCTCGTCTTAAGAAATGCCAAGTATTTAGGATTACATTTTACATTAAAAAAATATAAAAACCGCCTTCAAAAATGTATGAAATAAAAAAATTAAAAATCGAACCCTAGAGTTGAAGGCGGTCGGTTATTTTTGCTTGCTTTAGCACCACCGCCTTCAACTCTATGGTTCGATTTTTTATTTTTTTATTTCATACATTTTTGAAGGCGGTTTTTATATTTTTTTAAATAGTTTTTTATTTCACAGTTTTTTTAGTAATTTTTATTTGCTATTAATGTACTCGTCGGAATCGCTCGGCCTTCGGCCTCGCGATTCCGCCTCGCTTTCCAATCCGATCTTGACCAAAAAAAAATGGGACCGGCTTGGAGCTAGACTGAACCGAACACAAAAAGAATCATCGAAATCGGTTCACAATTGGGGAAGATATTGCTGAACATACATAAAAAAAAATACATACAGCCGAACATAGAACCTCCTCCTTTTTTGAAGTCGGTTAAAAATACTGGCCAAGTGCGAGTCGGATACGTACAGTGAGGTACCACAAAGTGAAAAAAGTCGAAAAAACACGTTTCTTGTATAGGAAATACAAATACAGCCCTATATTTTTTACCTTTTAAATGTTTTATTATTTGTTGTTAAATCCGCCATAATAACATATATTCTGTGAAAATTTAAACCAGCTGGCGATTACGGTTCCAAAGATGGTATAAGACAGACAGACAGACAGACGGCATAGGCTTAGACGACGTCTGTCAAGTATGTACTCGCCTAGAGAGGAATATACTCTGCCAACCAGATACTCCTTGAGTTAGGACACAAATATTCCCCACAAATTATTTACATTGCCACTCTGTTGTAGATCGTTCGTGGGGCCAATCACAAACACAGACTTCTCGCTCTTGGTGAGTCTGTGTTCCACGCTGCATCTAGCAATTACATCTCTCATCTGCGGTTCCTTCAATCTGCTTAAATTAATTTAAATTATAAGTAGCAGGAAGACATAGGCACTTCTTTGTTTGTCAGCCTGTGCCCTTCGTATTTATGAGCACAAATTATTCGGCACTCAAAAATAGTATACTGGTAATTCGATCTATTCCTTGAAAGGCGTTATACTAGAGGTTTTTGGAACAAATTAAGTCCTATCCACTGGGTGTCAGAAATGAGCGGTTTCCGATATATCGGGGTTCTAAGATTTTTTTTTATTTATAACTTGCAATCGAAAAAAAAGTTTTAAAAAATATATCCTTATTTTTGGGTACTCCATTGATATTTTTCTGAAAGCTGGTAAGCTACCAATCATTTCAAAAAAAATATCGGCCCAACATTCTCAAAATATCAGAAATAAAAGGTCTTAAATGAATTTTTATTTTTATGTAAGTTTTTATAAAAAAAATGTTTTTTTTTTTCATTAAAAAAAACCAGTTGATGGGGGTTAAATGTTGTTCCAGATAACCTCTAGTATAACCCCTTTCAAGGAATAGATCGAATTACCAGTCACCCTGTATATACCATACATACCATACATACCACGCACGCTGTATCCCTACAATCAGGGTAAGCAGAGTAATCGGTGTTCTGCTGCAAGAACTCTGGAAAATTGCAACACAACATCCACGACCACGCACGTTTAGCAAAGTATTCGGACAAGATAACTATCAAGCAGCAAGTTAGGCACAAAGACCCACCTGCTGCACGACTCGGTGGAAGCACCGTGCCAAGGTGAGAGGTGGCAAGCCTGTCGCCCTTTAGCACGGCATCTCGTCCTTATCCCTTAGTCGCCTTTTACGACATGCATGGGGAGAGACGCAGTGGGGTTATTCTTTTTAAGTACCGGCCTCACACAGGACCTAAAGTACTATGAAAGATAGATTGAGAAATTGTGTAGTGCGAGAGCGCTGTGGTCTGAAAGAAGATATAGTGACAAGGATTGAGAAGGAATGCTTCGGTGGTTCGGTCATGTTGGAAGAATCGATGATAGGAGACTAAAGAAAGAAATTTATGGAGCGAATTTGATCGAAAGAGTCGATCATCCCTTCCCTTCTCACCTTACTAGGTGGTAGGGTTTAACCCGACCGGGTTGATACCACTGCACTGAATGAAACATCGGTCGAAACGGATATGTAAATAGTTCGTGTTTTTCGTCCAGTTCATTGTAGCCGGCACGACCGAAGGACTGACATGGTACCTAGTTCACCAAGATGTTATGGGCTGACCAACAGTGTCTGTTTTCACTTTTGCAAGAATTTTCGTAACTGCACATGAAATAATGTAGGGCATTTTAACTTGGCGTGATTTTCACAGTGGAGAATTTAGCTTATCGTTAATTTTACAAGGAATTTCTCTCGACTTGATTCTCGTTTATCTGTTTTGTTAAGTCGCTAATACCTGTCACTAGCTTGGTAGCCTCGATAGCTCAGTGGTGCAGACGGTCTACTGTCGCTATTGATTGTTAAGCAACGCTGGGCCGGTCAGTACTTGGATGGGTGACCGCTCGACCGTTGGAGGCTGACCGTGGTTCAGATTCCACGTAAAACTGTAGGTCACTTCCCTTCTTACCTTACTAGGTGGTAGGGTTCACCCCGCCCGGGTTAGTTCCACCGCACTGAATGAAACGTCGTCGGTCGAAACGGCTATGTCAATAGTTTGTGTTTTTCGTCCAGTTTAGCGTAGCCGGCACGACCGAAGGGAAGCACTGACATGGCACCTAGTTAATCCGGTGTTATGGGTTGACATCACGGATGTTGTAGGGGATGTAGCCAACCGTGTCAGTTTCCATAAAAAAAAATAAAAAAAAAGGACCGCCCCTGGTAAGAAAACCTCCTCGTTAAAGGAACTGCTCCTAGAATGTGTACCTACACCACAATCCGAAGTCGCTATCATCCAAAGATCGTTTCCTTTCTTTCCACTAACGTTGCGGACTTGCGGCTGGCTGAGTATCACCTGCGTGCGACTGAGGGTCACGTAGTCTCAGCTAGGCCCATGACGTAACCTCGGAGGGTCCCCTAGGCATAAATCCATTTACCATCCCTCCCCCCTGACGACGTGAGAGATTTTCTTCGCATTTTCGTTTAACGCGACGTTGTCGTCCTCGTAAACACATTTATACGTTTATATTTATATCATATTATTTGTATTGTATTGTATATATTTATTGCACTCAAATAGAATATGGGCAAAAGGTAACACTTAATGCCTCTAGGCATTTTCTAACAGGGTACCTTTGGGGTATGATAACTGCTAGGTGAGTGGCGGAAAGAGAAATTTAAATATTATGGTATGACAGATGTACGGGAATACAAAAGATAGATAAACTTAAATATGAATAATTAAATACTATACCTATATACCAGATATACACATAAGATAGACTAAATATACTTAGTTTTTACATATCATATATATTTACTAACTCTGAACATGAGAGACATACTTTTGGATCAGAAAAATTAGGTTGACAAAAAGTGCTTCTTTAAAAGAATTTTGAATGTGTGAATGGAAGAAGAGAGACGGAGATTGACAGGGAGCTGATTCCACAGACGAGCTGCATGTATCGTGAATGAGTCCGAATATGATGTAGTAGAATGGGAAATTGGGAAGGAATAGTCAGCACCAAGTTATCATTTGACCTTAGCGATAGCCCGTGGGAGCTGAGAAAGGAAAAACGATCACTTAGGTATATAATATTATTTATATGTATATATGTACACGATGATATATTTTGGGTGACACCACCTTTTATTTAACCGAAAATTGATTATGTATGTATGTGACATAAAAAAAATTTAGTCCTCCATACATTTTCTTTCTCTGTATTTCATTCCTCATCATCATCACAACCCAAAGGTTGACTGGAAGAAATCACTTGTAGTCGATAAGTCCGCCTTTGCGCACTCCTATATTTCTTGTTTCTTGCCGTGTACTGGTTCTTCCTTCAATTTGAGTTTCTATTCTATGCTATTAGATTTTGCGATTAGGTATTTAGACAAATGGAGAACTCATTAATGTCTTTTTTCCAATTTCTCACCCCTTCTTTTTTGCAATCTACTTAGTTTTCGATACAAACTGACCATCTGAAATGCCGGCTTTTTTTATGTACACCAACATGGGTGGCTGTGCCGAGGGACCAATGGCTCAGTCGACAGAGCCAGTCGTGGTGCCATCGATTGTGGTGATTTGAGTACAGCACAGACCACTGAGCCTCGGTAAGCAAACAAAGCGTCTTTTTAACCGACTTCAAAAAAAGGAGGATTGGACTGTTTTTTTTTATGTTTGTTACCTCAGAACTTTCGACTGGGTAAACCGATTTTGATGATTCTTTTTTTTATTTGAAATCTGGTGCTTCCCATTTCAATTTGGTCAAGATCGGATTGGAAAGCGAGGCCGAAGGCCGAGCGATTCCGGCGAGTATATTAATAGCAAAAAATTACTAAAAACTGTGAAATAAAAAACTATTTAAAAAAATATTAAAATCGCCTTCAAAAAAGTATGAAATAAAAAAAAATCAAACCCTAGAGTTGAATGCGGTGCTAAAGCAAGCAAAAATGATGCATGAAAGAAAACATGAGTGGATGATAGATATCCTTTGTGATTTGTGTAGCCTTCTTTAGCACCGCCTTCAACTCTAGGGTTCGATTTTTTCAATATTCGAAACCCGAGTGCGCCAAAAATCGAGGGTGTGCAGAATGAAGAGGGGAGAGTCGGTAAGGGAGCGACCCGAGCGACGGCCAATCGAACGCGGCGCTCAGCGGTGCGGCGCGTGGCGGCGTTGGCGATGGTTACGTTGCATTTTCAGGAGTCGGCCCTTTTTATTTTATTTTGTTTTATTTTAAGCGCGACACGGTGTCGGCCAGCCACCCATAAGGTGACTAACGACGCTCATGGACATTCGGCCGTATGCAGGGATTACGAATGCCATACCGGCCTGACAGGAGACTATTCACGCCCCTCTTGAAGGACCCGAGACTATGCAGTTTGGCATTGGGGGGTTGGGGGGGGAGATATATAAGGTCTTTCAATAGTAGGTAACGCTACGCTAAGGGGTGTATGTGAATCAAATACTGATCACGTTCCCATACCAATTTCTTTTGCGATATAAAAAACCTAATTATTAAGGTGAAATGCACGCACTTCACGTATTACATTTGAGGAGTATATCGTAAAAAAAATGGTATGGGGAACGTGATCAGTATCTGATACACATATACCCCTTAGCGTAAAGTTACCTACCTACTAATGAAAGACCTTATATATGGGCAGGGAGAGTTCACTAGTTCTATAGAGGAATGATCTGCAGAACCGATGCCTGTGTGCTCCCTGGGCTCAGTGCTCGGTGGATGGCCATGAGGTACAAACCAACAAATCCATCAGCATCCGTTTCGTGAATCTTCGATAAAAAGCACGACAAAAACAGAAAGTAAGTTTTTGTCTGTGCTGCGTGCCTGACCCATCTCCGCGATCGCCGGAGATTCGGTCAGTCAGTCAGACGTGCGTGTGTGTGTGGCAGCAGTGAGTCAGTGACATCATCACGGCCGAAACTGGTCTGCGGCGTCCTTGACACGGTCGCTTAGTATGTGTGACCGCGTGGCCGATTATACAACACAATACAGACTGTAGGGAGGGATACATTACGATAGGTGGTATCGCCGAAGCCCTTAGAATATTTTCTATGTCATGTCGCCGCCATGGGCCGGGCGGAGCCTGGGGGGGATGACGGCCTCCGATCGCTGCTCTGTCATACAATCGAACGCGTGCGACCTTTAATCCAACGGCCGCAAGAGTGAAGATATACATACATACATAGAGTCACGCACGCCTGATTCCCAGTGGCGAAGGCAGAGACAACGCCTACGGCCATCCTGAAGGTCCATTCTAAATATTGGTCAAAGAATGTTTAAAATCGGATGAGTATTTTCGGACATTACCTCTAAACTTACAAACTTTATCTCTTTATTTATATTAGTGTAGAAGCGTAGATGGCTGTTATAGTGCAAACTTTGAAGTAAAACTAATATCTAAAAAAACCGACCAAATGTGAGAGAGCTTCGGGCTCGCGCTAAGGAAGGAACCCGCCAGACCTGAATGAAAAAAATTGCAAAAATTTTTTTTTGCAAATACTTTACACAAATATATTGTGTAGCGCTACGGAACCCTGCGTGCGCGAATCCTACACGCACTTTGCCCGTTGTTTTTTTTTTATTCACTTTAGTTCTTCATTTTCACTTTCAATTAGTTAGATAGATAGATAGATAGAAATACTTTATTGCTCCAAAAAACATTTAACATAAACACACAATAAGAAATTTACATGAGGGGCAAAGGCGGACTTATCCCTTACAGGGATTTCTCCCAGTCAACCTTTGGATGTTTGAGAGTCGTATGTTGCGAGATATAAGTAGGTAGTAGCAAAAGACTTGAGTGTGGGAATGTAAAATATAATATAAGGAAAATAACTATAATATACTATAATATACACTACATATAAGTACATACTAGTTAATTATACGTATAAATTACTATTTATAGATTAAATTAAATACATATGAATTACAATTTATATAATACATAATACCTAAATATAGTTCCCGATAGATCCCCCGTATCGTATGGGATAAGACTCAACTATTGTTGAATGTTAGCACAGCAACTTGTCCTTATCCCTTATTCACCTTTTACAACATGCGCGGGGAGAGATGCAGTGGGGCTATTCTTTTTATGTACCGGCCCCACACAGTACTTATTTATTAGTATTATCTACCAAACGAAGTCATTTACATGGCACCTAGGTACGACAGAAAAATATGCTTTGGTCGTGCCGGCTACACTGAACTGTACGGGAAAAAGAACGATTTACATTCCAGAATGTAACAGTGAATACCATGTGTAAATGGATAAAGTGTTTATCGAGTTATAAGTATAAATAAATATAAATAAAATTTTAATTTCCATATGGCAATAAGTCGGCCTTTTGCTCTGCAAAATTCATTTAATTTTTTTTTTTATATTGTAAAATCTTTTTATGCAACGCCGAAGAAGTGAAGAAACGCCGTGCAAGAAATAAAATATTAACCGTTTCATAAAAATACAAGCTGTGCCCGCGGCTCCGCCCGCTCTCATATTTCACTTCACTGCTAACCTCATAAGCCATTTAGCGTGATAGTAAGTAGCCTATAGTTGATGGGAAGAATCAAGCTATCGGTAGAATTTTGTTTTATTAAAATCGGTTTAGTGGTTCTCGAGTTATAAGCGGACAGACAGACACTCAGACAGACAGAAAGCAGACGTTGGATTTTATTATAGGTAAGGAAGGATTTTAAATAACGATGTAAGTAGCACTGTACAGTTTGGAACATGGATTTCGCTTTCACTCACTACAAACTATACACGACCAGTTCGCAAAAATCGTGTATATATTGTAATCGCAAATGTGGAAAAATTGCATTCCAAAATATACACGAGGTTTTACCTATGGCTGCGTAATGGCGCTGTATAGAATTGAAAGACGCTGTTGCGCTGTGGGCTGAAATGAGAAAGGGATGCTTCGGTGGTTCGGTCATGTTGGAAGAATGGATAGTAGGAGACTAACGAAAGAAATTTATGAAGCAAATGTGAGTGGAAGAGTCGGGAAGGGTCGCCCTAGACGCACGTACCTGGACCAGATCGGGCATGTGCTCAAAAAGGGGCAAGTGCGTAGTACCCGTAACCGACGAGCATGCATGAAGAACATTATGGGAGTGGAAGAGGCGGCAGAGGTGTGTCAGGATCGTGGCACGTGGAGATCCGTTGTCTCTGCCTACCCCACCGGGAAACAAGCGTGACACTATGTATGTATGTATTGTTGAATGTAGTTCTATGGAGCGAGGTCGACTCAACATGTGGTGCTTCGTATCGTATCGTTCATCGACACAACACGGATTGCATAAACACTCAACTCTGCAATCGGTATAGATAATAATCTCTACGAGATAAAAACACAATAAAAAAAACCAGTCAAGTGCGAGTCAGATAATAGCCCACCGAGATTTCCGCACGACAAAAAATAAAAACTTTGAAAAAACACGTTTCTTGTATGGGGACCCCCTTAATGTTTTACTAGCTTTTGCCCGCCGCTTCGTTCGCGTGAAATTCGTATTTTAAAAGAAGAAAGTAAGTAAGCCCGCTGCCATGCCTTTATTTCGGCGCGCGGAACAATTCGGTTTGTATGGGAACCACAACTTAGAATAACCGAAACTGAAATTTTTCCTGTGTCAGGATAGGCTAAATAAATTTCGTAGGCGTAGTAGGCTAAACAAAATAATTATTTCTAAAAATCTAAATTTTTAGAAATATTTTTAAATCGGCTAGCAGCTAGCTATTACGGTTCCAAAGATACAGCAGTATGACAGGCAGACAGACATACAGGCAGACAGACAGACAGACAGACAGCGGCGGCGGCGTTAGGCTTCCGTACAGGGGGTAAGGAAACCTAAAAAGCAATAAAGAAAAAGTTAATGAACACAAATTCCTAGCACAGTCATAAAATATACAGCGAATAGGTACTCGAATGTATTTTAATTACCAAGCAACCTTTTGACAAGAAATATTGCATTTTATCAAATGCCATATAAATCGAAGAACGGCAACACGCCGCTCAGGGCACCTAATATGGTGATCCAGTACGCACCCGCTAGCAATGACCAAATTGGTGAACGAAGCAATGGGTGGACTAGTGTCTAGGATCTAGTGAAGAAATAAAAAATGTATGAAATAAAAAAAATCGAACCCTAGAGTTGAAGGCGGTCGGTTATTTTTGCTTGCTTTAGCACCGCCGCCTTCAACTCTAGTGCTCGATTTTTTTTTATTTCATACATTTTTGAAGGCGGCTTTTATATTTTTTTTGACGTGATAACGTCACGTCTTATAAATTGATGAACACCGGCTGCACGCACGAAAAAGTGTCACGTTCCATCTGAGCCTGTGTGTGCAAGCGAGAGCGCGTAACAAGCGATAGAGAGGCACAATCGGCCCAAGCGTCGGCTTGTACACATTTATCTCTCTGGTTCTAAAGTACCAGGGCAGCAGAAATTGAAAGGAGCGTTCCCAGTAGTCTTACCACTTTATGACGTTATCACGTAAAACTATCGTCCGTAAACCGACTTTACAGACAACCAATTTTTTTAAATAGTTTTTTATTTCACAGTTCTGCGGAATCGCTCGGCCTTCGGCCTCGCGATTCCGCCTCGCTTTCCAATCCGATCTTGACCAAATTTTAATGGGACCACACGGGAAGCACCAGCTTTCAAATAAAAAAAGAATTTTCAAAATCGGTTCACCCAGTCGAACATTCTGAGGTATCAAGCATAAAAAAAATACAGTCGAATTGAGAACCTCCTCCTTTTTTTGAAGTCGGTTAATAAAGCGAGTATAGGTATATGCTTAGTACTAATATATAAAACATTAAATATTAAAAATCGCAAGCCTACTTCTAGTGTCCGATGCCAAATGCGACTTTGGTGACGACAGCATAAGATTTAATATGGAATCATGAAAGTTGACTGAACGCAGGAGATGAGTATTTATGATAACAATGAGTTTTTTCTGACGAAAAAAATTACGTGCATAATTACACCTGCTGATTCACCGTTCGGAACCGGTGTGAATCCATTGCCCCTTACTAGGTGATAGGCTAAAATTGTAGCCGACAGGATTAGTACCACCGCACTGGATGTAAGATGGCCGCATAGCAGCCTCGGTTGTGTTCTCATCTAGTCCAGTATAGCCAGCAATCCAGGGAAGTCTCCGGTATGGCACCTACCTTCTCGGAGGTGATATTGGCTGCCGGAGCATGTGCTTTGGCCCCTCCGACTCAGCCACTCATACAGGATTACATAAAAAAAAGCCGGAGTTCCAGGTTCGAATCCTGATCGGTACGTATTTTTTTTTCTTTTCATTTTTGACTGCATACCTATATCTAGTGAAGGAATTAGGTATTCTAACCAAATAAACCTTTGATCATATAATCGTATAATCATATTATAATCGATCGAATAAACGTAGATTGAACATTCGGTTCGAACTCCGAGCACGTGGAGTGGTTTTCGCCCGCGAGTGAGTGAGCCCGAACGAAAGAGATCGTATGGTACACTGCTCTATATAGTACTAGAGGCGCCTTTATCGTACATCACTACCGAAAAAACATGTCATCGACCAAAGGAGCCTATAAGCAGATTTCAATGACTGATGCATATATTATATAAAATTAATACATACCGCACGCTTTATCAAGAAATTCGGGGTACACAGAGTAATCGGCACTGTACTGCAAGAAATCTTGTAAATTACAGCACAACACCGGCCACCCACGTTTTGCTATGTATTAGGACAAGCAAGATAACTATCAAGCAGCAAGTAAGGCACAAAGACCCACCTGCTGCATGACTCGGTGAAACGACCGTGCATAGGTTAGAGGTGGCTATCCTGTCGTCCTTTACCACAGCATCTTGTCCTTTGCCCTTAGTCTTGAGCTTATCCCTTAGTCGCCTTTTACGAAATGCACGGGGAGAGATGCAGTGGGGCTATTCTTATTAAGTACCGGCCCCGCACGGTACTTATTTCTATGGTATGGAAAGACGCCGCGCCAGCGCGCCACAAGCGAGCGATTTGGGCATACACATCGTTCATTTATAATTTTGTTATTCGCAAGGGCAGCGAGGGAACCGTCGAAAATGGCTTGTATTCACATATTGCTTACTTTGCAAAGCTTTAGCGAAATTGGTCGGAAAACCTCGTAACAATAAGTACTTGCTAATAGCCGGACCGGACAAGAAATTGCCAATAAACCAAATTGGAAGACCATAAAGAACGATTTGGCAACTCTCCCCATTTCAGAATCACCATTCACAATAATGTGGCTCACGCAATACCACTAGCATCCGAAAGCAATTTACGTCTGCCGATAATGTTTGCAAAACAAATTCGCTTCTAGGTGCAAAACTCTGAAATTATAATACTGAAACTATGTACGCTGTAATGGCTAAAAACCTTCCAAAGTGACTGCTAACTTTGTGGCTATTTTTTTTTAGGATTTTTGTCGCATTTTTTTTTATGTAAACCAACATGGGTGGCTGTGTCGAGGGACCAATGGTACAGTCGAGAGAGCCAAAAACCCCTCTCCACGCGAAACCACGCTCAGTGAGGCGCCATGCCAGCAGGTTTGCGTACTGTTGCTAGGCTGTCTAGCCCGTTGATACTTGATACGACGTTTGAAGACACCCAGGGGCCTTATTCTGAAACCTAACGCCTAATCAGCGAGAGCGGCTCTCGTCTCGTCGCCGTCTGTGTGTGTGTCAGTATTTTGCACACGCACGCAAACTAATACGCAACGACATGAGAGTGCGTGACCACCACGAATGAGTGAATGTTGACAGCTATAAATACAAAATTTACCAAAATAATAAATTTAAACTATTCGTAAAAAAAATTTTCTTTTATCTTGCATATTATATTAGTGACCGTACCTAAATAAAACACCTTTAAAAACATTTCTCTACATGTATTCATTCGCTTTCAGCGGTTTTCATACATTATTAAATACTTGTAGTACAAATCTTTCCTAAGTGTTGGTAACACTGAACTGTCGATATCGTCCGTGATGAGAGACGTCTGGCGAGAGGGTCTTGGCTGCCGCCGAGTCGGTCTCGATTCTCGCTCTCGCGGCGATCGACGATACGTCATAGTGGCGTTCGGAATACCAATTTTCATACAAAAGAGAGCTAAGCGATATTCGCTCTCGCCTAAGCGAGATCGATTAGGCGTTAGGTTTCAGAATAAGGCCCCAGGTTAAAGGATTCGGGAAGCACACTCGCCGGGAGGCAGTTCCACACCCTAGCGGTGTGACAAAGTAACGATTTTGAGAACCGATGGACTCTCAAAAGCCCAATGTCAACAACAAAAGGGTGCTGAGTCTCTCTGCGACGAGTGCTGCGAAGATAGGTTGGATGGCAAGGAATAAGTAAGGGAAGCAAGTTCCTCCGAGAAGCGTCCACGATAGTACCTGTACACGAGTCAGTAAGCCTGGAGGCGCTATACATAGGAGGACAGGGGTAGCCGCGCGTCGGCGCACACGCGCCAGCGCGTCAGTCTAGCGCCGGCGACCGATCTTAGTCTCCGTCCGCCGCTCAGGCGGAGCGAACGTGCGCGTCTGTCACAAAATGCCTCATGCTTTGGTGCAAAAAGTCGTCGAAAAATTCAAACTTGAACACAGATGGAGTCACCTTTCACGAGTAAGTACTTTCATTCAATTTGATAGCATTTTTCGCTTGAATTTCAGTAACAAACATCGGCGTAAATATGTATGGAGAGCTCTTTTCTGCTTACCCACCATAGGTCGACTATCGTGTTGGATGCAGTTATCTCTTGTAATTTTTTTTGTTTATTGATAAATATGTATGTTAAATGTATACAGATATTTCATGCATTCTGCCTTATTGCCAAAGGACATTTCTTCTAGTCAACCTCAGCAGGTTTCCTCGTTCAATATTCGTTTATCGCGCTTTTTTCATTCAACCAGTACCTACCGGTTTTTACTTTTGAGCGACTCTAAAGGAATTAATTACTTTAGGTCATGCGTCTACCGGGAATTAGTCTTGTTATGCTTAGCATTAACAAAATTAATTCATAATGAATACCCCGTTAGCATTTAGCACTGCTAAGCGCCCTGATGAATAAAAATTAATGCTAAATGCTAAGCAATAATCACATTTAATTTTAGTTAGCATTGCTGTTGCGTTCGTAAAACTTTGTTGGTTCGTTTGTTTTGGAACGCACAAAGCAATGAAGTATGTGCTATTTATCTGTGGTACTGCTAAATGCTATATAGCGCCTGCGCTCCGCTGCTAGCTAGCTAGCTAGCATCTAAATGCGAAATGCGATGCGATCATGCGAGTGAGGGGTCGGAATTATCATCTGTCACGTGATCATTAGTTTTGGTCATATCTACAGAACCACTGGACTTAGACCCATCGTGTTGGTACTCAAACTGAACGTCTCGGTGAGATCTACCCATCTGTCACGTGATAATTTGTTTTGGTCATATCTCGAGAACCACTGAACTTAGACCCATCGTGTTGGTACTCAAACTGAACGTCTCGATGAGATCTACCCATCTATCACGTGATAATTTGTTTTGGTCATATCTCGAGAACCAATGGACTTAGACCCATCGTGTTGTACTCAATCTGAACGTCTCGATGAGATCTATCCATCTGTCACATTAACTTTTGTTTTGGTCATAACTCGAGAACCACTGGTGCTAGACCCATCGTGTTGGTACTCAAACTTCAGGTCTCGGTGAGATCTATCCATCTGTCACATGAACTTTTGGTCATAACTCGAGAACCACTGGTGCTAGACCCATCGTGTTGGTACTCAAACTTCAGGCCTCGGTGAGATCTATCCATCTATCACATGAACTTTTGTTTTGGTTTATTCACACGCTTGAGTGAATTCGCACTTCATATACACGGTGTTGCAGTTGCCCCCGTAATATTTCTAACTGACATAAGGGGGTTATTCTATATGTGAAACTAAACAACTTATGTGGCGAAAACATTTTTTTTAACAAAAAAAAATTTTTTTTCCGTAAATATTTTAAATGCATATTCTCAAAATGTATGGAGAAAAAAAATTTTTTTTCTTCAAATTAAAAAGTCGTACAACAAAAGTTGTGGTTATTTCACGTAAAGAATCACCCCCTTTCGGGTTTTACGGTTGGGGTTGCAACACCGTGTATAAGACATTCATTGTGTGTTTTCATTCCATCATGAACTGTCGAGCGATATTTTTCGCATTCGCATTTAGCATTTAACGTTAGCATGTTAATGGCGTAAGATTCGCAAGTGAATTAAATTAATGCTTTTTCGAATTAATTAACAACACTACCGGGAATATCAGATCGCGGATATTTAGGAGAATTAAAAATAATTGACATGGTAGGGTAGATTTTCGCGAATTTTTCGCGAAGTCATATTGCAATATAATTTGTCATATCGTTGGCTAAGTAATTAGCAAATAGTTGTTAATAATATAATTATAATTTCTTTGGTTACAAAACTTTTCGACTTTCTAACATTATTTTTTTAATTTTGGAAAATTCCAATAACAAATACTCCAATAAGATAATACCAATGTACGAGGTCTTACATATCATTGTTTTGGAAATTTTATGTAGATTTATAATAAAGTATCCGAGGTATCTCAGAACTTAGAACTATTATCGTGTTTATGCGAAAATCTGCAAATTCGCAAAATTGTGAAAGGGGCGTTGTCTTTGTTCATTTAAGAGAAAGTTATATTATTCCCTTTATGTAAAGAAGGGTTAAATATTGTTAAATCCGTTTCATCTTTTCATCGCGAATCGACACAATGAGCTACTTATTGTATGAATCCCGTTCAAACGTATGGAAGACTGGCGTCACTTGGCTACCTACTCGCTCGGCCAATCACGGCGTTCCATGCGCCGCTCCCGCCTCAGACTTCACACCCCTTTGGCGGCTACCTCGGTTCTCATACAAACGATGCCGTATTTCGTATCCAGGCTTACTGACTCGTGTACCTGTAGAACAGACTGAGTGACCGTACAAATCGTCTGAGACTGAGACTCCAAATCATCAGTCAATTTCGGGTCTCCCACCAGACGGGAGCTGGCATTACGTACGACTAAGTTTTTTTTTTTTTTTTATTGAAACTGACACGGTTGGCTACATCACCTACAACATCCGTGATGTCAGCCCATAACACCAGGTGAACTTGGTGCCACGTCAGTGCTTCCCTTCGGTCGTGCCGGCAACACTGAACTGGACGGAAAACACAAACTATTTACATAGCCGTTTCAACCGACCTTTCATTCAGTGCGGTGGTACCAACCCGGGCGGGTTAAACCCTACCACCTAGTAATATAAGAAGGGAGTCATATCCCTTAGTCGCCTTTTACGACATACACGGGGAGAGATGCAGTGGGGCTATTCTTTTAAAGTACCGGCCCCACACGGTACACACAAGTATTCCAGCCCCATGGTGACTATTTATTAAAAGTTTTATAAGTTTGACGCCTGCGTCTGTGTGTCGATCTGTGGCATCGTAGCTCCCAACCTGTGGACCGATTTGGATGTGGTTTTTTATTTTTATTAGAACCCCCCCTTTTTTCGTCGGAGGTTAAAAAGGATATTAGGCAGAAGACTTTCATACCGCAACCCGTCTTTTTTGCGCGGCGAGGGCTGGCCTGGCCTAACTTTGTCCGCCCTAAATTAAATAGGGCAGTCGCCTCCGCCGCCGAAAGAGCGGTCACTTTGTATTGGGCGGTAACGAATGTTATTGGTACGTTTTTTACAAATATCGTGTTACGCTAACGCGGGGAAGGTCCGACGTCCCTACCTCTAACGGTCTTGCCGACTATCATCGTAGAGCGGAGAAAGACGGTGAGAAAACTATTCATCACTTTTTAACACATTAGGGCCTCATGCGTCCTCTTCCTCTTACCGCTCGCTTGTGCGCGCTAGGCCAATCATATTCCTTTATAAGTTCATATTCCTTTTGGCGGAGCAAGCGCAGAGCCTCAGCACCGCATCTATGTAGTTTGGTACGGTCTTTGTATACAAGTACAAATGAGAAAATCGTTTCAGTGACTCAGCAGCAACGGCGGAAAACGAACGAGATTCATTCAAATTGCTGTGATTTCTGAGAAGTTTGTTTGGTTTCTAAGTTAAATCACTACGCAAACAGCTTGATATGAGTGGAGTGATTAATGATCATCGTCATTGAGCAAACATGCATTGTGTTTGCTAAATATTTTGCATGCAATCGAGTATTGTTCATACATATTGACAAAGACATGTTAATTAATTCTTTAAGTAAAGAATCACAGCTCACAGGACCAAATAAAAAAAAAACCTGCCAAGTGTTACTGCCTGCCTTACCCCGATTGTCGGGATTCAGCGTGTGTGATATGATATGTATGTATGTATGTAAGTAAGGCACGAAGACACACCTCACCTACTAAGCGAGTCAGTGGAAGAACCGTGCCATGTCAAGCCGAGAGGTGGCTAACCTGTCGCACTTTAGCGCGTCATCTCGCACGTCTATCAAAATAACTAGTCATATACTGTACTATGTACTGTGTGAGGCCGGTACTTGAATAGCCCCACTGCATCTCTCCCCGTGTATGTCGTAAAACTCCCTTATTATATTACTAGGTGGTAGGGTTTAACCCGCCCGGGTTGGTACCACCGCACTGAATGAAAGGTCGGTCGAAACGGCTATGTAAGTAGTTTGTCTTTCCGTCCAGTTCAGTGTAGCCGGCACGACCTAAGGGAGGCACTGACGTGGCACCAAGTTCACCCGGTGTTATAGGCTGACATCACGGATGTTGTAGGTGATGTAGCCGACCGTGTCAGTTTGCATAAAAAAAATATATATATATACATTACGCTATTGAAACACACGTGACCCTCGTGAAAAATACTTATACAACGAAACAAGCAACGCACGGAAATGTTTGTTTAGCGCCGCGTGTCTGTTTCTCAATAATGTTGACTTTAAGGCGGCGAATAAAATAAAGGGCCTTCTTAGCAGCTCGTAAAATATGCGTAAACGTCTGGTAAAGATTTCTCGCCGCCTGAAACTGATACAACCAAACGGAGCCGGGAACTCACGCGTTCAAACGGTTCTCATGCGTAAAAGAGTTAAATTACATACATGCATACATATTATCACACACGCCGAATCGCGACAATCGGGTAAGCAGAGTAATCGGTGTTGTGCTGCAAGAACTCTGGTCAATTACAGCACAACGCCGACCGCCACGTTTCGCAAAGTATTCGAACAAGATTCAATCGATAAAGCCGCAAGTAAGGACCCACCTGCTGCATGGTTCGGTGGAAGTACCGTGCCAAGGTGAGAGGTGGCGATCCTGTCACCCTTTAGCACGGCATCTTGCCTTAGACTGTGTCTTAGAAATTTAAAAAACCGCCGACCCTTAAAAAGTCAAAAATAATTTCCGTTTTTTTTTTTGGCTTCTGGCATCGTAACCCAACCGGCAAACTCGCGATTGCGGTCCGAAACGACAGCGAGACGATGTCCCTTGCGGTGGTAGTGGTGGCATGGCGGTAGTGGCGGTGGTGGTAGTGGCTCGTGGCGGCCATGTTTGGACAGGTCGAACCGATTTTATGGGAGTGGCAACTAGAGCAACGCACGGCGACACGGGGCAACCGCCCCTAATCCGCCGACCCCCGGGCCCCACACACGCGTCTACGTGACGCTGTTCATACAATTTCAGATAGGTATAGTCTGTTCTTTTGGAAGACGGAGTAAAGTGACGTTTGGAGTGTGGCCAGTTTCTGGCAAATTTTAAATAGGCATGTAGTTGCTATCGATACTTTTATCGATTGATTAATTAATGAAATGCTGTAAACTCTAATATTTACTTAATTGTGGATTTAATTGACAACATATTAAGCTAAATCTAGCTAGAAAAATGTTAAGTTTAAGGCAGCGCCACAGGGAGCGCATAATATGCGCGAAGGTGTGTCTTGTCGTGTTCGTGTCGTGTAAAAGTCGATACTATTTCATCGACTACAATCACTAGTGGTGCAAAGCGTGCAACACTCTAATGTCAAACGTCAATTTACTCCGTCTTCCAAAAAAACAGACTATAGTAAGTATCTGGTACTCTGAGGTATCTAGTACATCTTACACCGCTAGTCGGTTATTTCTTGGAATGGTGTTGGTGAATAAAACACTTTCAGACGATGCTACGATGTAATCAGGATCCAAATTCAACACATGTTATATTTACGCGTGTCGGCCTAAACTGAACATTTTTAGGGTTCCGTATCAGGTACGGGACCCTATTACTAAGCCTACACTGTCTGTCTGTCTGTCTGTCTGTCCGTCCGTCCGTCTGTCCAAGGGCTATATATCTCTTGAACCGTAATAGGTACCCCGTTGAAATTTTCACAAAAATGTGTTATTATGGCCGATATAACAACAAAATAATAAAAATAAGAAAAAAATAAAAATTCACGGGGGTTTCTTCTATAAGAAACCAAAAAGTGTATGCGCGCGCGCCATCTACCGAATAGATTATGAAGCATGACATTAACTAATATGAAGCATTTCATAACACGCCATCTAGATGGCGTGAGTAGCGCTGGCCGTGACATGGCCATACGGGACCCTCGGTGCGCGAGTTCGACTCGCACTTGGCCGGTTTTTACAAAGCAAACCTCAAAAGTCATAACATAACAAAAACAAGATAAAAACACTCCCATTTGAAACATTGGAAATTACCTATTTTAATTTTGAATAGCATAGATTGTCTCTATGGCGAAAAGTATAAAATCTTACGCTGGCTAACTGCCAGTGCAATACATACATACATACCACACGCTGTATCCCGACAATCGGGGTAAGCCGAGTAATCGGCGCTGTGCTGCAAGTACTCTACACGCGCCGACCGGATTCGAACCACGGACCTCTCGCAAGAAAAGCCGACGCGACGCAACGGCGAGACGCCCAGACAAATAGACCACAGGCCGCATACAAAAAAATTTGAACGCCTGCGTTCCTAGCTGCCATTCCTAGTCAGGCTTAGGTTTCTTCTGTTTGATCAAATCCTATACCGGCAGACCAGTTGAGGAGAGTCTGTTCAAAAGGAACTATTACTGTTTCGACGAGTTCGCGTTTTTTGACCTGTAAAATTTGAATGGTCAAAACGAACTATTTCCTATAGAATTTGTTTTTTTCATTGATAGTGCGACATGTGGCATCGTTTCGCCTACAAGTAGGTGTCTAACGATGCCCATGGACATTCTGTGATGCACGGGGATTGCGAATGCCATGCCGGCCAGACAGGAGCCTTTTCACGCCCCTTTTGAAAAACCCCAGGCTGTACTTGGGAGGAAATAGATGGGCAGGGAGTGCGTTCCACATTTTCCCGGTTCTGTGAATAAAAGACCTACAGAACCGGTTGGTTGGTATCCGTGGTAGGTCGATTGAATATGGGTGCATCCCCTGCCCAGTACGCGTTTTACGCGAAATTACGATTGAAAACAAAAAAAATTGTCAAAAAAAGGCGAGCAAAAAGGCCTATTTCCAATATCCTAAGTTTAATTTAGCTATCAGTTTTTTGGCTCTACTGAAAATTCTGTTACCACGGAAATAGTTCCTTTTGAGCAGACTCTCCTCAGTTGTATGTACAGTTCCCGGTAATAATGAGTGTCCAGCTTTAGAAAGAGATCATCATCCGGTTGTAGAGCGCGCCATCCCTGTCGCACGAACTAGTACGTCTCTGTCAACGACATTCTACTTTCTGGACGGGCCCTCGTCATACATTTTACCGGTAGAAAGGTGCGATTGGAGTTGTTCTATATATTGCCAATATTTTAAAACAGCGTAAGTGCGCGAGCGCCTCATACATCACGTTACGTTTCCGCTCTGTGAACGTCAATAGAGTAAGACGGTTAAATGGCAATTTGATACGTATAAAGGAGAGACAACGATTGGAGAGGGTGCTGAATGCTCACCAATAGCGCGCCTCAATTCGGCGCGTTGTATGCCACTTCCCGATAATTTAATTCGTTGGTCTCTGTGAGACGACGACGCTCTACAAGCGGATTGTCTCTTTCTAAAGCTCGACACGCACTATTTCCTGCCGGGAACTGTACAAGACTTGGTCGCAAGGGTTTCGGCGGCACAAGACAAGTCGAGCCGTCAATTCTAAACACTGATATTTTTAGAACGTTTTACTCACTTCTCAAAACATCTCATCAACGATATGTGCTGAAGTAACAACAGAACGAAGAGCGACGACGCGAGTAGGTTAGGTATGTAATGTAATGTAAGGTTGCAAGTACATAAATTAGTTTTGTAATAATTTTCGATTATTTACTTAAAGGCGACGAGTAAAAGTGCAATAAATTTCCATTTTTAACCCCCGACGAAAAAAAACGTGTTATAAGTTTGACGTGTGTGTGTGTGTGTCTGTCTGTGGCATCGTAGCTCCCAAACGGATGGACCGATTTGGATGCGGTTTTTTTTATTAGGAAGCTTGTTTAATAGGGATGGTTCTTAGCTATGTTTGTAATCAAGTAATCAAGTAATTAAGTAATAAAAACAATTATTATCTTAAAAAGTGGGCCGATTTTTATGCGGTTTTTTTTTTTAAAGCTTGAAATAAAAGTTAAATTACAAATTTAAAAACCCCCGACCCTTAAAAAAAGTCCAAAATAATTTCCGTTTACTTAAAGGAGTCGGGGGACCGTTAAGTAAATAAAATATAAAACTCAGAGCTGCGCGGGAATTTACTTAGCGGTCTCCCGACTCCTTTAAGTAAGTAAACGGAAATTATTTTTGACTTTTTTTAAGGGTCGGGGGTTTTTAAAATTTGTAATTTAACTTTTACAGCAGAGATCCCATCACCAATTAGGAAAAGTGTCGATGATCCTAGGCTGAGCAGTATCAAATAAAGTATAGTATGAACGTAATTTAGTGTCGAATGGTAGTAATAGATGGCGTTAGCAGTTCTGTTGTGTTGCGTTGGAGTATCAGTTTGGTAGAAGGCGATGTTAGATACAAAGAATAAATCAAGAGTAGATTCAGGGGTATAGAAACAAAGTTAGTAAAGTCCAACATACTCCAAAAATAAGATTTGAATGGCAACACTTTCCTTTCTGTATTTGCATTGACCCCAAAAAATTGTTTGGTTCCCAAGTTGGTTATGTCCGCTTAGATTTTAATTTAAAATTCGACCTTAAAAACAAATCTGGTTAAGTCCTACGACTTTGAATTCCAAATTGCGAAAAGTCCATATCCTCCAATAGGAAGCCTCCTTTTGCCTCACGGTTTTAATGGCCGCCCATGCATTTTTTCTTGTTCACGTTGCGGAAATAATTTCAATTTGAAAAGGAAAACCTTTGTTTTGGAAGAATATTGATGGTTCCAAGGGAAGATGGAAAGCCATCCTAAAAGGGTCGATAAAAACCAAGCGCGGAAACGAACTTCACAACCCGAAACTTGGAAGAAGAACATCGCCAAGAATCAGAGGTTATTTTGACAGTTTGCCAGTGCCGTATCTTTGTTTACTCATTGCTCTTTTATGGCAGTGCCAAACCTTGGGGGATCTTACTTATGTCCAGCAGTAAACATCTTTCGACTGAAATGATGATAATGATTGCTCTTTGTTTGTCAACTGACTTCTAAAAAAAGGAGGAGGTTCTCAATTCGTCTGTACGTTTTTTGTTTTGTGTGTATGTTACTCGATTTCTCCGCCAAGTGTCAACCGATTTTAATGATTATTTTTTTCATGAGTAGGTCCTTTAATACATTTTACGAAATATTACCACCCCTAAGGGTAAGAAATTAAGGGATGAACAGGTTTATTTGAATTTTACCCACTTCCCGTCAACCGATTTTAATATTATGTGATATTACCAAAAAGAGTGAAATAAAAAAACTGTTTTAAAAATACATTTCAAACCCTAAAAAGTATTCAATAATATTTTGATTCACATTCGCACCCTTGAGTAGAAGACGGTACAAAAGCACACCTGAAAATTTATAGAGGGACCTCTTTTGTGCTTTTGTACCGCCCGACCCGAAATGCTTCACTCTTTTTTCTTCATAATAGCTAATTCATTAAAAAAAAGCCAAGAAAATAAAATGTGGAATTTTTAAAATACAAAATTAAGGTTTTTTAAGGTATTATTTGTTCAAGGTTGTTTTTAGTCAAAGATTAAGTTTAGACATACGAGTACATTGTTTGTAATGATGAGCTTTTAAGAAACAAATAATGGAGGTACCGTTTACCAGAATACGGCCCTGACCAGCAAGTTGGTAACAAATTAAGAAAAGTCCCTACCATTCATTTACAAACTAAGGTAAGTCCATAAATTGGAAACAAAGTTGGTTAAGTCCCTCTTTGATTAAATATTTTACGCAAATGTATTAAATTTACCGTATAAATCAAGTTATAATTGAATAAAGTATTTTTTTCTATATTTAAAAAACAATACTCCTAATTGAAATCATAACTCAGAAGTAAAATAATCGTTTTTATTGTTTACTGAAAATTTTGGTTTCATGGACGTAACCACATTTGTTTCTATACCCCTGTATATAGGTAGTCGCTCGCACGCACGTTATTAACCGCACGATTGAGTGTAATTTTGTATACTATTAACTGAGCGATTTGTTAAATTTTATCAAATCTCTTTACTAATGCTACATAGATATTATACATAATACTAGTCTTTTCCCGAGGCTTCGCTCTCGGTAAACTCGGTTTAATAGCAATAGCAAATCCGATATAAACGCATTGCGATTAAATCGGATTTTCTATTAAACCGAGTCTACCGCGAGCGAAGCCGCGGGCAAAGGCTAGTGTATGCACGAAGTAAAGCAACATACCGCATTAGTGTTAATTATTGTCTACGGGTGCGCTGCGGCGTATGGCGTCTGAAGGCTGTGATCTAGAACGATAAAAAAGGTATGGACCCCGAACCCTATCCTCGCCAGCGTAACACGATATAAGTAAAAGCATACTTGTTTCATTGCACGGTCGCGCGCTGGCCCGTCAGTCTGTCATCGGCCGCGTTCGCAAAAACCTGTTTAAAATGCCCGCATGCTCCCCGCAACTCGGCGACGCTAGTTCTCATACAAGCATTTGACAGTCCGGCGTCCATACCTTTTTATCGTTCTAGGCTGTGATGGATGATGGATGACTAAACTCCTTTATACGTCTATCTATGCTAAACACAAAGCTAGGCAATTTGTTCGCACCAAGACAATCTTACCCTACATACGTACGTAAATACCGCACGCTGCATCCGGAAAATCGGGGTAAGCAGATTAAACGGTGTTGTGCTGCAAGTACTCTTGCAAATTACAGCACAACACACGGACATAACCACGTTTATAGCAACCTAACCTAACCTAACCTAACATAACCTATCAATCAGGAAGTAAGGCACGAAGACCCACCTGCTGCACGACTCGGTGGAAGGGAAGACTGTGCCGAGGTGAGAGGTGGATAGCATGTCACCCTTTAGCGCAGCACCATGTCCTTATCCTATAGCCCAGCCATTCTCAAAGTGTGCTCCGCGAGAATAGGAGAAAAAAATAATCTAAAATACACCTCTCCTCTCTGGCTCGATTCAGCTCGGTTGCGCAGACGTCACGGCGCACACTGTGTCGCGCAGTATGGGAAGCTTGGTCATAAGTAAAAAACGCGAAAGTGGTTCTACAACGTCGCAACCTAATTAGGAGTGGGGACTAGTAACCGCTCCACCCCCCTTCAGTCATTGGACGCGTTAGGATGCACTAGCATTTGTGTATTTGACAGTTGAACATTGCCTTCTCGGCGATGCGTACGTTTTAAAGAAAAGTTCATGATTTCGTTTGAGGTGTATCGTTGTTCGTATTCCATCTTTTATAATTCTGCAAAATGGAGAATAATCTGGAAGGTACGTACATCATTGTAAATATATTTTTGTTTAAATATAAGCATGTAATGTTTTATTAATATATTTTAAAAGGTAACCTTTAAAAATGATGTATTTTCTGAATTATCTAAGCATTTAGTACGTGTTTCCAGCATTTTCCACGTAAAACATAAATAAGGCATAATTGGTACACTAATACAGGTGTCATATCACTAAAAAAAATTTGCGCAAATTTGCGCATTTGAAAAAAAAAGTTCAAATGTGACCTAGGTAACAGTGCGAGTTTTTTTAAATTATAATTACTATTAGGTCTTTCAAAATTAGTTAATAGTACGCTAAGGGGGGGGGGGGGGTTCTGTATCATATAGGAAGTAAAACCTATATAATTTTTTTTGGACCTTGGGCTTTTTTTTTATGTAAAATATTTTTTTATGTATTTGAATGAAAAAATAGGTGGTTGATTTTTATAGCCTAACCGATTCAGTTTCATAACAGTAACAAAAAAGTCTTCATTACCATTATGATGTAACACGTGTAAGTTGGTAAAAAAAAATCAAATTCTTTCTATTCCATACTAATAAAACAAAAATTGTGGTTTTTCACTATTTCTGAAAGAAAGAGATCTATGTGCTAGAAGACTTTTTTGTTCCTGGCATGAAACTGAAACGATTAAGAAATTTTATTTTTTTTTACATTTTCTAAATTAATTTTTTTTTTTTTTAAACCCAAACTCTACCGGTTTTTGTTTTTTTTTTCAGATCCTGCAGAAGGTACGCGGAGGCAATTGATCGAAGTATGTTTTAAGGATCCAGCAAAAATATAGACACAAAGTTCAACCATTTGATCCAGTATGTGATGAAGAAAACTCGATGTTCGGAGGAAGATAGCCAAAGCTTGAAAAATAACTTAATTAAATTTAAATATACTTTTAAATCGTATTATGTGAGAGTGCAACGAAAAAACGTCCGTTTGTTCAGTCATCCAAAATATGAAGAATGGCTGAAAGGTGAATACGATTAATACTCTTCCAAGAAATAACTAGGTGTATTAAAAATAAATAAAAAGTACAAAAAAAAAATTATGGTTTTTTTTTGCTCACCTTACCTACATGAAAATTAACTATATTGTATATATTAAATAATCATGAACAAAGAAGTTACAAAACATCATCATGGAGTTTTGACCAAGCTTCCCATACTGCGCGACACAGTGTGCGGCGCGGCGTCACAGTTTCATACTTCCCCTTAGATATTAAATTATTGTTTTTCTCTTTTATTATAATATTATGTAAGTAACTGTTACATTGTAATATGATTATTAATAAAGAATGCACAAAAACTAATTTTTGTTTATTTTAAGGCTCCGTCAAATATTTCGCTTTCCAAAAGGGTTCCGTCACCAAAAAAGTTTGAGAACCGCTGCTATAGCCAATATTTGGTAAATGGTTAGGTAGTACATATTCACGCTACTAAATAATAGACGGCGCCAAAGGTATCTATGCATTTCAGATATGGTTACAGAAGATAGACAGATATGTTTCTTTACATACAGGGTGTTTGATGACTATAGGTCATACATAAAACAAACCAGGTACTCCTGAGCCTATTTAGAGCAAAAAAGTTACATGACATTTTGTTCTACGGTGAACTTTTTTTTTAAGTGAAAACTTCTTTAGCGGCGCTTGGCACTTTTTTAGGTGGGTAAAAAATGTTAAACTCGCGTCAGATCTCGAAAAGCGTCAGCGTAAGATCTCGAAAAGCGTAAGATTTATTTTTATTATTTAAAATGTAACCTTAAGTCATTGCATTAAGGGTTAAGTTACGAGTGGCTCGGGATCAATTCTGCTTGTCTCTCAGTGACAGTAAAGCCGAAAGCGAATCAAGGGAATCCGATATTCGTTTGGTCGTTTATGTGATTTCGTGGCTCAATGGTAAGAGTGTATTTGTATTTCTTGACCATGGGTTCGAATCCCTCAAAATTTTTCTTGTTTTTTTTTTCTTTTGTTTTCTTTTTTAAGCAATGTTACGGTGTTTAAATTTTTTTAGGGTGTTTACTTTTTATAACCACCTAAGAATTATTTTCGGAAATACAAAAAGTTTTCACTTCTGCCCGGAGTGCAACTGGGGCTTTTTTCCATACAAACTAAATAAAATTTATTTAGTTAGTTTAGTATAGAAAAAAAAAAGTTCACCGTAGAACAAAATGTCATGTAACTTTTTTGCTCCAAATAGGCTCAGGAGTAGCTGTTTTGCTTTATGACCTATAGTCATCAAACACCCTGTATAAATGGTATAGCGGATCTACAGAACCCACTGAGCGTGAGTAAAATGCGCACTTGACCGATGTTTTTAATAAAAATTCCTAAACCCCAGCACAGCGTGCGCTGTCTACAGCAGCAGCGCCAGAATTCGATATTAGTCTGCGTGTGTTCTTTTATTTTCTTCTACCGAATTAATTTGCCATTCCCCGACTACGTCGCGTCGTCGGCGTCTCCGAAGCGCAAGGGATTCGAGTGTCGAGTGTGAGGGAACGAGACGGAAGTTAACTTTCTCCATACAAAATCGTCTTTCGGCATTTATGTTTTTTACCCCCCTAAACCTTATCCGATTTTTACAATTATTTTTTGTTGTAATAAGGACAGTCGAATCTACTTTTCTGTCTTTTTATTTTTTTAACATCTAAAGCTTCAATTCAATTCAATAAAGCTTAATGAACTTCGTAACATCAAAAAATTAAAAAAACTTTTTTTTCGGTCGAAATACAAATTTTTAGCTCCGGTGTTGTAGCTATATTTCATCTAAAGAAGAAAATTACAGGAACGTAGATTGGACTGTCATTAAGACAAGAAAAAAAAAAAGAAAAAAATCGGATAACGTTTAGGGGGCTGGAAAACATAAATGCCGAAAGGCGATTTTGTATGGAGAAAGTTAACTTCCGTCTCGTCTTAATGCAAGTCGACAGTGACGGATGGCACGAGGATTACGCAGCTGCGGCAGAAGCGGATAAAACTAGCGAAACAAAGGGAGAAATTCTCTCGAAATCCTTTATAAATGCGCAGAAACATCTGAAGCATTAAGACTGCGGTACTACAGCGTGAGGTACAATTTGCAAAATTTGCCACATTTTCGTTTAGGTTTTTGACGTGATGACGTCACGTCTTATAAATTGATGAACACCGGCTGCACACACGAAAAAGTGTCACGTTCCATCTGAGCCTGTGTGTGCAAGCGAGAGCGCGTAACAAGCGATAGAGAGGCACAATCGGCCCAAGCGTTGGCTAGGTACCAGGGCAGCACAAATTAAAAGGAGGTTACTCGTACCATAATATATTACGCGCATCTGGCCGGTCGGAAAAGATTTCAAATTTAGAATATTCATGAAACTTCTAAAGTACCAGGGCAGCACAATTGAAAGGAGGTTACTCGTACCATAATATATTAAAGCGCAAATAGCGGGAAAGAACATTTTACTAATCTGTTCCTTTTTTGAAAATGTAACGTTTTTAATGTCATCAAAACCAGCCAGATACACTTTAGAACCGTTCCCAGTAGACTTACCACTTTATGACGTCATCACGTAAAACTATCGTCCGTAAACCGACTTTACAGACAACGAATTTTTTGTTCAACGAATTTCAAAAATATATATATTAAAAAATCCTGTCTAAAAGTTGACCATATTTAAAAGTTGGTGACAGATTTTTATTTTTATTAACGTACTACTAAATGGTCGAAATACTCCGAAATGCTCTCTTTGTTTCGAAATTGCAGCTTTCTAAAACATTATTTTGAGTTTATACTAATTGCAGATGATGTAAGATAAAATTTTACTTCTTTTAACAGATTTGGATATTCGTGTAATGTCAATTGGTTTAACAAACTTTGAACAAATACTATAAAACAAGCGAACGCTTCGCTATTCAAAATGCGCCATATCAGTGCGCATTTTGATGCTGTAGTACCGCGCTCTTAACAAGTCCGATAGCAACGCACGATGACTGTATCGGATTTATCTTGTGCTAGCTTTGCCCGCGGTTACGCTTCGCGTGACATTTTGCTCACAGCTCAGGCCGCCGCGCCGATGGCATAGCGTTATGGATTTATAGCCTAAAACCATCTTGCGAGAAGTCACAGAACGTAACAGTGAAAACTGTGTGTAAATCAATAAAATTATTCTCGAGGTTATAAGGATTAATATATTGACGTATCGTGAGGGGACGGTACATAAAAAGAATAGCCCCACTGCATCTCTCCCCGTGCATGTCGTAAAAGGCGACTATGGGATAAGGACAAGATGCCGTGCTCAAGGGCGACGGGGTGGCCACCTCTCACCTTGGCGCGGTCTTTCCACCGAGTCATGCAGGAGTTGGGTCTTCGCGCCTTCTTGATATAGTTATCTTGTCCTACCTAACACATTGCTAAACGCGGCACAACTGCGATTACCCTGCTCACCCCGATTGTCGGGATACAATGTGTGGTATGTATGTTTATGTATGGCCATCTTAAGATAGAATATTATATTGTATATTCACCGTCTGGCGCGCTCAAAAGGTACACGAACAAGGCGCGACTTACCTCACGCACGTCTGTCTCGAGTTTCGAGTACGAATGTACGTGCTAATTACCTCGCTAATTACTAAATTACCTGCGCTCAGTCTGAACTACTGAAAACGATGTCAAGTTATAAAGCGTGTGACTATATGCTAAAAATAATATATAAGTAGGTATTTAACAAAATATTATGACTTCTTGTCAGTTGTTCTTGGCATTGAAGGAATTTTCGACTCACCCAAGTGTGTTACACTACACCTATGTGTGGAAAAAATAAACAATCTTAATTTTGTATTTACACGGAAAATTCATGTCAACAAATCTACTAGTCAGAGATAGAAAATACTCCATAAGTAGATAATGTATTCAACTTAAAGAGTAAAAAATAATTTCCACTTAGTTAAGTCAAAGCGTTGAGGCACCGAGTTTATTTTTAAACGTTTTTTTTACTTATCGGTCCCCCGACGCCGTTAATAACTAAGCAGATTGTTTTTTTTTTCTTTTTGGGGGTTTTTGATGTGTCGGAGGCTTTTTATATTTCTAATTTAACTTTTATTTCAAGCTTTTAAGAGAAGTAATTTGAACTTGTAATAATTTTGTTAGGTTAGGTTAGGTTAAGACGGTGGTGGCGTCAAACTTAAAACACCCCCTTTGCGTCGGGGGTTAAAAAGACAGACTGATGGTTGAAGTCTTGAACCAACGTGGACGATGGAGTGGGTGACCACGACTCTGCCCCGGCGGGCGACGACGCGCCGCTCTCAAGCACGCCGACAAATGCCGGCGGGTCCCCTGTGGGCCTAGGGTTACCATCATCGGTCCTCTTTTCCCAGGACATGTCTTGGTTATTTAGCGAGTTCCGGGTTTAATATTAATGATGAATGCTAATTGAATCCACAAAAATACCTACTTACCTATTTATTTTTACATACACAATAATACAATACAGCTCCTAGCTCTCCGATCAAAATTATTTTGACGTCATAATAACGTCTTATAAATTGATGAACACGGGCAGCACGTACGAAAACGTGTCACGTTGATAGTCACGTTGATATTCAAAGTTACCATGGAAACGTCCTCGGCCCAAGCGGCAGTGTTGCCAAACGTACGGTAATGGCCGTATCGTACGGTAATCGAGGCTAGAAATCGACAAATGTACGATTGTACAATTCTTATAGCTGTGTTTCTTTATGACGTTATCACGTAAAACTATCGTCCGTAAACCGACTTTACAGACAACCAATTTTTAAAGAAAAATTTTGAAGTATACATGTGCGGTATATGTTTGATGTAGAATTATGATGTTAGGTAGACAGGAAAACGGAGTGTGGGAAGACCAACCGCCAGGTGGAACGACGGGAAGCAGTGGTTCCGTACCGCTGAAGGCCGAGGGGAGAAAATTGGAGAGGCTTGTGTCCAGCAGTTCAACAGTGGGCGCATACACGAAGACAGACGAACTGATTGATCTTAAGTGATGAGAGGGTTCTGATTTTATGTCGAATGTCCTGGTTTTCTTGGCCTACTGTTCTTGATTTATAAAATTGGACAGGGTCAGCCTCGGTAGCTCAGTGGTGCGGTCGGTCGACTGTTGTTAAGCAACCCTGAGCACGGTCAGTACTCGGATGGGTGACCGCTCGACCGTTGCAGGCTGACCGCGGTTCGGATTCCACGTTAAACCGTAGGTCCCTTCCTTCCTTACCTTACTAGGTGGTAGGGTTTATCTCGCCCGGGTTGTTACTACCGCACAGAATGAAACGTTGATCGAAACGGCTATGTAAATAGTTCGTGTTTTCCGTCCAGTTCAGTGTAGCTGACATGAACTGAAGGGAAGCATGGACACGGCACCTAATTCACCCGGTGTTATGGGCTGACATCACGAATGTGTAGGTGATGTAGCCAACAGTGTCAGTTTCCATAAAAAAAATAAAAAAAAATGGTCACCCTACCTCTTATAGCTCTTGTGGCTCTTCATAGCTTTTCATAAAACGCCGCAATTGCATAAGGCCCGTGCCCTTCACCGCTAGCACTATGATACTCGCAGCTGATAATATTACAGCGTTTCGCCTTCGCCGACGCACCAACGCCGATATTGGGGACACCGAGTGGCTAGCTAGGCTAATCTCAAGTGGCAGTGGTCTGGGCACGACAGCCACAGGGCAGGACAGCTGAGTCGGAGGTTCCACAGCAGAGCGCATGCTCAGACCAGCCAATATCACCACCGAGAAGGTAGGTGCCATACCGAAGACTTCCATTTGGATTGCTGGCTATACTGGACTAGAGGAGAACACGGCCGAGGCTGCTCTGCGGCCATCTTACATCCAGTCGGCTACATTTTGAGCCTACGTACAAAGAGTTTGTATTACGTCGCTGCGCTCCTTATAGAGCGACCCTATGGGCACACGGCTACGAGAAAGAATGAAGCCCGCTGCGCGGTGTAGTGCGGGCAGGGGAACGACGTTCGGCTCCTACTCGGGCATGCGCGAACGGAAAGCGTCCAAGCGTAGAAACAATGTATCTCTTATTTTGCAAAATTTAATTTGTATTGTAAGTGAGGTTGTAGGTACATTAATATATTGAATTCTTACGGTGCTTACTTTTATTACTTTATCCTATTACTTTAAGGCCCACTTGCACCAACACGAATTTAACTATAAACCAGTTTAACTCGTTAAGCTAGCACCCGTTGTATGTGGGAACCGCGTTTAAACCGCGTTTAAATCCATAACTCGCTACTTAACTCTAAACTCGTGTTGGTGCAAGTGGGCCTAAGTGAGCTAAACTTGTATGTATATATTTGTTTCTCGGAAACGGCTCTAACGATTTCGACGAAATTTAATTGTATTTAGATAATGTTACTTTTTCAAGTTTATTCATCTACATAGATAGGTGTAGACACCGAGCAAAGCTCGATCGCTCAGGTACTTGCCATCATGAAAGAATCGTATTTACGACAAATGAGTGAAAAAAAACATAACATAACAAAAGTTTTTTAAATAAAAATTTATGAATTTTTAAAATGCAACATTCGAATGAAAACATGATAGAGGTCTTTATTTGGAATTTAACTAAACCTCACACAAAAAGTTGCGGATTATGAGTTATCTATCACTACTACATTACTATACTAGGAAAACGCAAAGATGATGTTGTTCGTAAAATGCTCCAAAAATTCAAGTTTATATTGAATATCAATCGTTTAGGACAGGGGTTCCCAAACTTTTTGATGTCGCGGCTCCCATATGCTACCAGAATATTTTCGCGGCGCCCTTAGGGCATCGTGGCCTTTATGTGGTATTTAAAAATTTTGTGTAATGATTTTATGTATATGATATGACCCCGCAACGTCGTGCTGCAAGCGCCACTCGGCGGCGTGGAGGCGGAAGTGGTATGTGCGCGCAATTTAAAAATTCTAAAGTGCTTAGAGACACCTCACGGCGCGGCGCCCCTGAGGGCTAGCCGCGGCGCCATGGGGCGCCGCGGCGCACACTTTGGGAACCGCTGGTTTAGGACTTTAAAAATAAATGTACAGATAAAGGCTTTAAAATTCCATGCACTCTTTTTCTTCTCTTTTGTAAAGGGGGATTTTTTTTCTTCTGATAACCTTGTAGTTCAGGCAATAAAGGAGGTGTAGAGTGCGTGAGCAGGGTCAAATGCGATTTCTTCAGAAACCTGTTCGGGGTGCTTAGGGAGTAAACATACTAAAAGTCCTGACGTCTACGAGGTGAGCCGGAGGGGGCGGGGCCCAAATAAGGTCCTGCCTTTGGGTTTTTCGCTACGATCTCGAAAACGGTGCCCCGTAGAGAAAAATTGTATTATACCGAATGAAAGCTCATAAAATTGTCTACAACTTCTATCCTATTCACTTTTTTCAAATTCCGAATCGTTTTCGAGCTACACGATTAGGAAAAGTGAAAATTTCCGAAAAATTGGTTTTTACCTCATATTTCTCATAAAAAATTCCATCATATCGTCTAAACTATTCACCTGAGAAAGATATTGTAAAACAAGAAGTTATAGAGAATTCATTTCCCTTCAATTGTGTACATACATATGCTAATTTATCTCCAGCCGGTCAACAGTTGGACCAATTTTAAGATTTTTTGTAAAATTTCATCATTTTCTGAAAAAGTTGTTTTGATCATTCCTGAGCCACAACTATCGTTTGTTACACCTATGTATCATCTAATAATATGTCACACTTGAAAGCGGGTTAAATGCAGTAAATGGAATTCCTGTCACTTGAAAAAATGGAAAATTGTATTTTATAGATGATAAATAAAAGTTTGTTATAAGGTAAGTAATTTTATTTTATTTTAATAATTCATTGTTTTACTTCCAAGAAGTTTTCATCCTTTTTGGACGTGAGAGCCATGGTAAGGGTTCTTCGTCCATGGCATCTTCATCCTCAGTGGTGGGTGGTTCTTGATGAAGGGCCTCTGCGTGTTGTTTACCTGCGCTCTCAGTCGGTGGGAGCGAGGTAATTTCAGGCTTTATATTAGCCACTGACCTCATAAACGACTGGAAGATGTACTGGTTGAGGGAGGTCTGTCTTGCTGGTGCCCCATACCATTTGAGGAAGCACATCTTCCCAGCCTGTTCAACCTCGCCGTGAGTGAAGGCGGGGTTGCAAAAGATCAGTGCCGCTTCCTTGATGAGTTCCGACTTCAAGTACAATTTTAAGAAGCCCACTTTACTTCTCCTGAAAGTTGCGGATGTTGTGTCGCAGCCGGTAGATGAATGTAAGAACAGGATGTGTTCAAATCTACGCTGCTGCATCTCTTGGGCGGACAGTACAATTTTTTTTTGTTTTTCCTCGGCCGGGTTTCAGTAGCAGGATGTCTTGGGTGGAAGGAGTGTGCACGAGCAAGACAGACCTCTCTCAACCAGTACCGTCCAGTCGTTTATGAGGTCAGTGGCTAGTATATAGCCTGAAATTAGTTCGCGCCCACCAACTGAGAGCGCAGCTAAACAGCACGCAAAGGCCCTTCATCAAGAACCACCCACCACTGATGATGAAGATGCCATGGAGGAAGAACCCTTACCAGTGCCCTCACGTCCAAAGAGGATGAAACGTCTTGGAAGTAAAATAATGATTTATTAAAATAAAATAAAATTACTTACCTTATATATAACAAACTTTTATTTATCATCTATAAAATATAATTGTCCATTTCTTCCAGTGACATGAATTCCATTTACTGCATTTAACCCGCTTTCAAGTGTGACATATTATTAGATGGTACATAGGTGTAACAAACGTTAGTTGTGGCTCAGGAATGACCAAAACAACGTTTTCTGAAAATGATGAAATTTTACAAAAAATCTTAAAATTGGTGCAACTGTTGACCGGCTGGAGATAAATTAGCATATGTACATACACTTTTAAAGGGAATTAAATTCTCTATAACTTTTTATTTCACAATATCTTTTTCAGGTGAATAGCTTATATGATATGAAGGAATGTTTGATGAGAAATATGAGGTAAAAATCAATTTTTCGAAAATTTTCACTTTTCCTAAGCGTGTAGCTCGAAAACGGTTCGGAATTCGAAAAAAGTGAATAGAATAAAAGTTGTAGAAAATTTTATGACCTTTCATTCGGTACAACACAAATTTTCTCTACGGGGCACTGTTTTCGAGATCGTAGCGAAAAACCCAAAAGCAGGACCCTTTTTGGGCCCCCCCCCCTCTCCGGCTCGCCTCGTAGACGCCAAGACTTTTAGTATGTTTACTCCCTAAGCACCCCGAACAGGTTTCTGAAGAAATCTCTTTTGACCCTGCTCACGCACTCTACACCTCCTTTTGGGCCATTCGTTGAGTGGACTATTGGTATTGCTTGATCTTTGAGTTTTCTATATCCATCTGGTGCAATATTAAAGTAGTCTTCTTTAAAATGTCGAGAACAAATACGGCTGTAAGTGTTTCCTTTTCTTTTTATTGCGGCCTCCCACAGTTTAATTTTTTCAGGATTTTTGGGAAACCTTAAAACCAAAGGTACCTAATTGAAAATTACCTAATTGCCATCTTTCTCTAAACAAAATTACTCGGAAACCAGTATACATACTAAATAGTCCATATTTGGGCGCTTTCTTTATGGAATCTGACACAGTTGGCTACCTACGTCACCTACAACATCCGTGATGTCAGCCAATAACACCAGGTGAGATAGGTGCCATGTCGGTGTTTCCCTTCATTTCATGTCGGCTACACTGAACTGGTCGGAAAACACGAACTATTTACATAGCCGTTTCGACCGACGTTTCGTCAGAGCAGTGGTATCAACCCGGCCGGGATAAACCCTACCACCTAGTAAGGTATGAAGAGAAGGGGCCTACAGGTTAACGTGGAATCCGAACCACGGTCAGCTCCAACGGTCGAGCGGTCACTCATCCAGTACTGACCGCGCTCAGGGTTGCTTAAGAACGAAGTATGCGTGATTTACGTTAAGCTCATTCCATTCGTTTCGAAATGCCGGCCATTTAAAAAAAATATAAAATGCTTCATAAGATACCTACGTGAACATGCGTCGTTTAATAAAGTAACCGAGCTCTAAAGTCCTTCCATAGAGTATTGACTTTTATTTGGTTTAAAAAAAAAATACACGAAAGATCATATCTGCCTCCTATTTTGGAACTTTATCTATCATCAATACCTACTAATAATAAATCTGTAAGGGATGGCCATGGAGTAAGTTACTTTGTTTTATGAGATATTGCGTTTGTAGACTCTATGTATGATACTAAAACTAAATTGACGATTTTTAGAACTATTTTCTGTATGTATGTAACTATGTATATTCCACCATAGCTCTTAAACCGATCATCCGAATTCGATGAAACTTAGTACAAGCACATTTATCTATACGAGACATAGGATAGGCTAAACAAAATTCAGTTCCGGTTACGCTATGATATGGCTGCCATACAAACCGAAAAGGTACGGGGGCGGGCTTAATTACTTTCTTCTTTTTAAATTCGAATTTCACGCGAGCGAAGCCGCAGGCAAAAGCTAGTACTACTTCAATTAAATACGTAATCACATGGATTATTTATTATATAAATATTCGGGAAAAAATATGATTTAGACTTAGCACGTTCTATAGGAAATCCGCCACCGCCGTCGCTACCGGTTAAAATATCACCAAAATACCAATTCCCTGTGGAATCTTAGACCATTCACGATTCTAGTCTCCTTCTTTGAGTCAGATTTGCAAATTAAAACGCAACAGTTGACCATTTTGGCTGAATTTTAGGAATAAAACTAAGAAATTGATCCCTCTGCATCGCGCGACGGAGCACGGCCGATGACTGCCGATCGGACCCGAACGCGGTTCGTGGCGCTCACCAACGAAGCTTCACCTCACCAACGCTCACATTCTCTCTATAAAGGAGCGCAGCGACGTAATACAAACTCTTTGCCTACGTACACCTACCTAGTAAAGGGCAAGGAAATTCTATAATATTCTTGCTGTCCACTTGAAAAAAATCCGAGACATCAAGTCTTTACGGTTCCGTATCCGCAACCCTATTACTAAGCCTGCGGCGTCTGTCTGTCTGTCTGTCTGTCTGTCCGAGGGCTGTATATTTTGAACCGTAATAGGTAGCTCGTTGAAATTTTCACAGAATATGTGTTATTTATTATGGCCGATATAACAACAAATAATAAAAATAAGAAAAAGTAAAAAATTCCCGGGGGTTCCCATACAAGAAACTAAAACGTTTATGCGCGCCATCTACCGAAAAGAGTATGAAGCATTTTAACTAATCATGAATTTTAACTAATATCAAGCATTTCATGCCATAGATGGCGTGAGTGGCGCTGACCATGACATGGCGATACGGAACCCTCGGTGCGCGAGTTCGACTCGCACTTGGCCGGTTTTTTAATAACATTTTTTTAATAACATCAGACAACCCAACTGTAAATCAGAAAGGCAGACGTAACCACACGGTAATTCTAGATTTTACTAAATATTACGAAAGTGCTATTAAAATCCGGCGAAAATAAACTACCGAGAGAGTTTAATAACGATACGATTCAAAGAGTCGAAATGATTTAATCTCCTCGTCTATCGTTAAATCTGCACCAGCCACTGAGGTGACCTCATTTACTACATGTATAAAAATACACTTTACTTCCTATGTGCACTTCAGATCCACTAAACAAATTTTAACACTTATATAAATACCTATTCTATTTACCTTGCACGCACCGTGTTGGCAGAAGTATAGCTTCCGAACTTCAAACAATAACATACATAAGCCTGTCAAGTGCGAGCATTGTTCACACACACGAGGGTTCCGTCGTCGGCCGGCGCAGCGTTCGTGCGGTCGCACCGCACGCCACGCACCCAGGGTTGCCAGATGTCCGGTTTTGGACCGGACAGTCCGGTTTTTGAGGCTTGTGTCCGGTCTCCAAAATAATGAAAAACCGGACATCCAAACATACGGTTTTTTCTTCATATATTTATTTTGTTCAGAACATTTTAATACTAATCTTCCTTCAATGTTGTAAACTGTTCGATCAATTCAACCATAATACCAGGGGAACATACAATAATAATACTCTCAATAATTGTTGGCTGCCTTTTATTTATTATCCTTTAATTTTCGATATTAAAGTATTAAAGATCATGAAACATGTTGCACTTCAAAATCAAAGGCCCTTTGGCCCGGACTTCATGCATCCGTTTCTCCCCGCAGTTGACTAAAATAGGCCACAGCCCACCCCCACCTCCGAGACGGATGGATACCGCGTTCCAAACAAAATGTATGATATCCGCGCTCGTCGACCACACGCAAGCGGAAACATTCAGAAACCGGGGAGGCTTCGCTGAAAAAAACTGGGCCGCCCCGGACGCGCGGAGCGTTTTTAACACATAGGGTGTTATTAATTATTATGGCCGATATAACAACAAATAATAAAAATAGGAAAAAGTAAAAAATTCACGGGGGTTCCCATAGAAGAAACCAAAAAGTGTATGCGCGCGCGCCATCTACCGAATAGAGTGTGAAGCATTTTAACTAATCATGACATTTATTTAACTAATGTGAAGCATTTCATAACACGCCATAGATGGCATGAGTGGCGCTAACCATGACGTGGCGATAAAGAACCCTCGGTGCGCGAGTTCGACTCGCACTTGGCCGGTTTTTTTTTAGCACATGCCCGGATTGTAGACATTGCTAAAAATCCCTCCGCACTATTCTATATGAAAAAGTTCGCACCGCATAATTTAGCTCAGTCGCCGACGCGTTAGTCACCTTATCAGCTATCGTTGCTACTCGTTAAAAAAACACAACGAATAGGCATGTGTGGAAACTCTATTGGAGCCGTCAATGAGTCAGTTACCTCGCGCGACCCACAGCGATAACCCGTCGGCCGATGTGGATGTCGGTGACATCATACTGCGGAGCTGAGCTCGACTACAGTCTGGTTCTCACTTCGGCAGACGCCTCCGGATGACGAAAATGAGAGTCAGGGTACCCGGCCGGCCGCGGATGAAAATAGGACGTCTAAGTTCAATATAATACTGAAATACCTGAAGCTAACTTAGAATAGTTTATAAGTACTAATTTGTCATTAGATTGAATTTTGTTTAGTTTTAGATTTAACTGTTTATTGTTTATGTTTATTTTCCTCTCTTGGCACTACGCTTAGTTTTAGATTTAACTGTTTATTGTTTATGTTTATTTTCCTCTCTTGGCACTACACTTAGTTTTACATTTAACTGTTTATTGTTTATGTTTATTTTCGTCTCTTGGCACTACACTTAGTTTTAGATTTAACTGTTTATTGTTTATGTTTATTTTCCTCTCTTGGCACTACACTTAGTTTTAGATTTAACTGTTTATTGTTTATGTTTATTTTCGTCTCTTGGCACTACACTTAGTTTTAGATTTAACTGTTTATTGTTTATGTTTATTTTCCTCTCTTGGCACTACACTTAGTTTTAGATTTAACTGTTTATTGTTTATGTTTATTTTCCTCTCTTGGCACTACACTCATATTTTATTTATCTGTGACTACACTGCGCTCAGAGTTGTCATATTTACATTGGAACTTTCCGCCAGTTCGACAGAACTGACAAGAAACTTCACTCGATTTTTTTTCAATGCCTACTCTTCAATCAATGTCAATTCTTACTCTTAGTGTACTTTAAAAAAATGTTTGCCATTACTTACTAACTACATAAAATATCTTTAATTATATGTCTATTCTACCAATAAATAACTCGACAGTGATGCCACATTGTGGGTCATCGTACCTACATTATTTGCAAAAGATCACAAAATACATTAAGGACAAGAATACACAAAATTGTATTAAGAGCGTTCCGTGCAAAATGACAGGCGACGCTGCTGCCACTCAAGTAAATAATATATATCTCTTAAACAAAGCCATAACTGGAAAAAACAAGCGATGAAGCTGTAGTTGATTTTCATTACGATATTCTAAGATACTGAAAACAGTTTTATATTGCTCAGTTTATGCACAATCATTATAACGGATTACGGTGGCCATCGAAATCCGTTATAATGATTGTGCATAAACTGAGCAATATAAAACTGTTTTCAGTATCTTAGAATATCATAATACAAAATCAACTACAGCTTCATGGCTTGTTTTTTCCAGTTATGGCTTTGTTTAAGAGATATATATTATTTACTTGAGTGGCAGCAGCGTCGCCTGTCATTTTGCACGACACGCTCTTAAACATTAATAAATCATATTAGTTTGCATGAACATAATATATGTATTATGTATCCAATTTCCTTCATCGCTAAACTTTAGAAGGATACATCACACCTCTACAAACAGATTGACATTTATAACATCGTTTGCCTTGCTCTACCCATAACTACATGCAAACAATTTGACCTCAATCCACAGTAGGCACTATCTGGGACACTGATGATCTGGAGACGAAATCCTAGTATCTTATGACGAGAAGGAAGTACTTTCTCCATACAAAATTACCGCCCCCTCCTTAACCATATCCGAATTTTACAATTATTTTTTTGTTGTAATAAGGACAGTCGAACGAATCTACGTTCCTGTCTTTTTATTTTTTGAATATCTAAACTTTAGATTCTAAAGTGATGAAGAACTTCATGTCATGACATCAAAAAATAAAAAAATAAATTTTTTTTCGGTCGAAATACAAATTCTTATCTCCGGTGTTGTGGGTATATTTCATCTAAACAAAAAACTAAAGATTACTAAGGCTGCTTCCAATCGTGGGAGCGACGACGTTGGAATCGTTGTGTAGAGTTAGAGGAAGACAATTGTGAAGGCCGATAATAAAAAAAATTTCGTAACTCAATTTGTTTGTGTTTTATTCCAAAATTCCCGGAACTTAATTGCCACACCTCGTATGGGCCATCTGTCCTACCTTTAAAGGGGTGTATCTAGACATTTTCACAAAATATGTGTTATTATGGCGCGCATCAAGCATATGTTTGGATTTTTTGAACTCCAGTCTCTAGGGTAGAGATCCCCGTAAGCATGGCCTGGCCAATCTTCGACAAAATATGAGGCTTCGAGGAGAAGAAGAAACAAAACATCAGACAGCAAGGATTTCCAGCGAGATTAGAAATATAATTAACGAGCGCGCAAGTTCGTGAAATTAGCACATTTATTTCGAGCACATTCAAATTTCGAACGATCTGTCCGGTCGGCGGCGCTCACGGGCGGACGAGACGACTGCTGACGGAGCTTTTGCAGAGCGGGTTTCAGTCGGTTTAACCGACTGAAACCCGCTCGGCTCGGTTACTCGCTTAATCGGTTACTCGCTCGGACCGGTAACCGACTCGGTTAGTCGGCGTGTAAGCGTCCACTGCTGGGCATACGTCTCTCCAATTTTAATTCAGTCCTCGCGGGGCCTTCAGCGGTAACGGATACACTGCTTTCCGCCGACGTACTTGAGGTCGTCGTTCCACCTGGCGGGTGGTCTTCCCACACTCCGTTCCGTTTCAAGGACACGGTTACACGGAAAGCAATAATGGTATTTACCTTTAAAACATACATACCTACATACCACACGCTGTATCCCGACTTTCCCGACAATCGGGGCAAGCAGAGTAGTCGGTGTTGTGCTAAAAGTATTCTTGTAAATAGCAAAAGCACAACACCGGCCACCACATTTAATTTAGCAAAGTTTAAGATAACATAACTATAAAGCAGCAAGTAAGGCACGAAGACACACCCGCTGCATGAGTCGATAGAAGGACCGCGGCAAGGCCTGTCGCCCTTTAGCACGGCATCTGTGTCCATATCCCTTAGTCGCCTTTTTACGACATGCACGGGGAGAGATGCAGTGGGACTATTATTTTACTCGAACTATTTTTTAAGTACCGACCCCCACACGGTACGGAAACCTTTAAAACTTTTGTAAAATTTCGAAATAATGTGAGCATTCCTTAAACTGTTGTAGGAACTATTGTGACATATGTCACGGTCATTTTGCATGTGTCCCGCCCGGCAGAATCGGCACGGGTGGCAGCTCTGCTAGGTACTTCTCTGCGTGTGTCCCGGCTGGCAAAATCGGGACCGGTGGCAACTCTGCTAGTTACGTCTCTGCGTGTGTCTCGCCCGGCAGAATCGTGACGTGTGGCAACTTTGCTAGGTACGTCTTTGCGTGTGTCGCGTTCACGATTCATGCGTATCAGCTGCTCCACGCCCACCACGTAATGACCAGTAAAATTAACTTGATTAAATTCCCATTCCGACTCCGCCGTCCATTCCCGCAAATCCGCGCCACCGCCCACGATTCCTCGAACGCCACCTACAGGTGTTTTAGCATAATTACATATTATACACGGCGAGAGACAATATGGCGGTTGTAGGTACTACACTACTACTATCCGTAATGGCCGCCGTGCGTGCGGCGGTGTGCGACAGCGCCGATTACTTTACCGGCGAGAAGCGTGTGTTGTGTTTCTCGTTTCTCTAATTTATATAAATGCGATGCTCCTGTCGCGATTGGACCAAGGCCACAACCGCAACGGGTCATCAGCGGACACGCCATCGCGGCGGAAATGCGGCGGCGACGCTACCAGGAAATCGGGCCACTCACTTTGCGAAAATCCAAAAGCCGCGAAGACAAGAGGTGACGCGTCAAACGGCCCCGGTATTTTTACGTCTCCCGGTGGTATATTTCCACTACGCGAGTTCGCGAAAGCCTTTTTAATAAATTTTTTTGAAGCGAATCTCTTTAACGCGCGTTTGGAATGGGGACCGAACTGAGAAAAAGTGATACGTCACGAAAGTACGAACGCAACACCGACCACCACGTTTAGCAAAGTATTCGGACAAGATAACTACATCAAGCAGCAAGTTCACCTGGTGTTATGGGCTGACATCACGGATGTTGTAGGTGATGTAGCCAACCGTGTCAGTTTCCATAAAAAAAAAAGTAATGCATGAATGCCCACCTGCTGCATGACTCGGTGGAGAGGTGACTATCCTGTCGCCATTTAGCACGGCATCGTGTCCTTATCCCTTAGTCACCTTTTACGACATGCACGGGGAGAGATGCAGTGGGGCTATTCTTTTAAGTACCGGCCCACGCGGCGCGGTACTGTGCAGGTCGGGCGTGTGCTCAAAAAAGGTCGAGTGCGTAGGGACCATAACCATACATCGGAATCCGCGGGGCACGAATACGACCTTGTTAGGGATTGACTACGGCGATCAATAAACAATCGACACTGTTATCGATACTCATATTTATTTGTTTATTGTATTTTATTCATGTCATATTTCAGACCTGAATACTTATATACCTACAGTACTTATATAAACATGTATACTTTATGTTAACGATTAAGTAAATATAATACATATTTATATAAGGTCTTTCAAAATTAGTTCATAGTACGCTAAGGGGGGGTTCTGTATCATATAGGGAGAAAAACCTATATAAAAATTTTTGGACCTTGGGCTTTTTTTAAGTAAAAAATTTTTTTATGTAGATATTTAAATAAAAAAATAGGTGGTTGATTTATATAACCTAATCGATTCAGTTTCATAACAGTAACAAAAAAGTCTTCATGACCATTATGATGTAACACGTGTAAGTTGGTAAAAAAAATTAAATTCTTTCTATTCCATACTAATAAAACTAAAATTGTGGTTTTTCACAATTTCTGAAAGAAAGAGATATACGTGTTGGAAGACTTTTTTGTTCCTAGCACGAAACCGAAACGATTAAGAAAAATTTTTTTTTACATTTAACATTAAAAAAAAAAAAATTTGTGAAAAAAAAAATTCTTTGTTCTTCAAAAGTGATCTATTTCCGATACAGAACCCCCCCTTAGCTTACTATGAACTAATTTTGTAAGACCTATTTTTTTGGACCTTGGCTTTTTTTTATGTAAAATATTTTTTTATGTGTTTAAATAAAAAAATAGGTGGTTGATTTTTATAGCCTAATCGATTCAGTTTCATAACAGTAACAAAAAAGTCTTCAATATCATTATGATGTAACACGTGTAAGTTGGTAAAAAAAATCAAATTCTTTCTATTCCATACTAATAAAACTAATATTGTGGTTTGAACAGATTTGTATTGTACCTACAAAGTAAATACAACATTTGTTTATTATATCTTATTTTCTATAGAAATACTCTTAGTTTTAATAATCGACATTATTTCATATTATTCTAAAATAACGATCGATTTTCGATATTTGTGGATACATTGTCCCATCACTAAACAACCTTGAATCATTCGTGCCCCGCGGATTCCGATGTATGACCATAACCGAAGAGAATTTTTTTTCGCCGCTATACCCATAAGGTGTTTAACGACGCCCATGGACATTCGGTCGTATGCGGGGATTGCGAATGCCATGCCGCCGGCCTGACAGCTGCCCATTCACGCCCCTCTTGAAAGACCCGAGACTGTACTTGGGGGAAAATATAGGGGCAGGAGGGAGAGATTTCCAGAGTTTACCGGTTCTGTAGAGGAAATATCAGGAAAGATGAAAAACATTATTATGAGAGTACCGTGTGGGGCCGGTACTTTAAAAGAATAGCCCCACTGCATCTCTCCCCGTGTATGTCGTAAAAGGCGACTAAGGGGCATGAATCCCTTCTTATATTACTAGCCCGTTTAACCCGCCCGATATGGTACCACCGCACTGAATGAAAGGTCGGTCGAAACGGCTATGTATAAATAGTTTGTGTTTACCGTCCAGTTCAGTGTAGCCGACACGACCGAAGGGAAGCACTGACGTGGCACCAAGTTCGCCCGGTGTTATGGGCTGACATCACGGATGTTGTAGGTGATGTAGCCAACCGTGTCAGGTTCCATAAAAAAAAATTAAAAAAGAGAGTGAAAGAGGCGGCAGAGTTGTGTCAGGATCGAGGCACGTGGAGATCAGTTGTGTCTGCCTAACCCACTGCGAAGCAGGTGTGATGTTATGAATGCATGTACGTAATTTATCTAATTAATTACACGCTATAGTAATGACGACGAAGCTATCAGAATGCTGATCGATCAACATTTTGTACCGTGTGGGGCCGGTACTTTAAAAGAATAGCCCCACTGCATCTCTCCCCGTGTATGTCGTAAAAGGCGACTAAGGGATATGACTCCCTTCTTATATTACTAGGTGGTAGGGTTCAACCCGCCCGGGTTGGTACCACCGCACTGAATGAAAGGTCGGTCGAAACGGCTATGTAAATAGTTTGTGTTTTCCGTCCAGTTCAGTGTAGCCGGCACGACCGAAGGGAATCACTGACGTGGCACCAAGTTCATCCGGTGTTATGGGCTGACATCACGGATGTTTTAAGTGATGAAGCCAACCGTGTCAGCATCAATAAAAAAAAAAAAAAACATTTTTTTTATTATTTTTTTTAATCTTTATTTTATAGGGGCTTTGGTGCACACAGTGACCACGCCAGCCCCATTGGAAGGGAAGACACATAAATTTACAAGTACACCGCTTGTTGGGTGTGGACGTGGAACCTCGTACCGCTTACCGAATTTTTCTTGCTTGTGTCTTCACCTGGTACCAGGACGCTCCTCTTCTCTCGCACAATAAAATTGAACTCTTGACTTGAAGGACCACGCAAACTTCTGGAGTGGTTGCGACACTCAATACCGTGGTGAAAATATGATCGATAAAAGGGATGCTCTCTCCCGTGAGCTTTTTCCGGCTGTGTTCCAAGCAGTGAGGTAGGAGGCAAAAAAAAAAAGTGGCAAGGAAAATAATAATCTTACGAAATGAAATTTGTTACTACCTACAATTCTGCAGGCATTATGGATGCATTCCATACTGTACATAAACCGCCCCCCAAGAGAGCTCTAGCTCTCTTCTCTTCAGATTCTCCATGGAAAACCTATACTTATTATTTATCCTATCATGCATACTAACATTAAGCTAGCAGAGTTAAGATTAAAAGAAATAATAAACAAAATAAATTATAATAAACTGCAGTTCATGCAAGTAATAAGTACGACGAATATTCATTAGACATTCCGAGATAAAGCGCAAATCAACCAAACTTAAATGAAGGGCATGCACACACTAAGCACTAAATTGAGAGTGATGATGAATCAACAATAGCTAAGAGCTATCCGAGGTTGGGAGTAGGCAAAGCTTGATAGCTGGTCGAACAACGGTACCATGAACAGTTTTGAGAGTGACTACTCGTACAGTTGAATCTCTACCGGGATGTAGAGTTATGACCCTACCTAATCTCCAACGTAGAGGTGGCACATTGTCCTCCATTATGATCACAACGTCATCAATATTCAAATTCCTATTGTGTCGTTTCCACTTGGGTCGTTCCTGGAGCGTATGGAGATAGTCCTTAGTCCACCGTTGCCAGAAACTCTGCGTCATCTTCTGCAGGAGTTGCCATCTATTCAAACGGTTACGCGGAATGTCCTCAACATTTTCTTCCGGTAAGGCCACAAGAGGGCCACCAGTTAAAAAATGGCCAGGGGTTAGAGGTTCCAGCTCACTAGGGTCCGATGAACCCTGGCACAGCGGGCGTGAATTGAGAATAGCTTCTATCCTGCAAAACAACGTGGAGAGTTCCTCGAAAGTAAGTGTCTGGTCACCTATAACCCGTGACGCATGATGCTTCGCCAGTTTGACTGTAGACTCAGCCAGTCCTGAAAAGTGAGGTCCACTCGGTGGTGCAAAATGCCATTTAAGTTTTTGTTCCGAAAACGCATTACTGAGGTGATCCTGTGTTGAAGGATCTTTGAAAAATTTCCTAATTTCCTTTAGATACCGGCAACCCCCCTGAAAATTAGTTCCACAAATGTATACACGTCGCTAGCAAGACCGCGACGTGATGTGAACCGGTGGAAGCATGCAATAAAGGCCTCCGTGGTGAGTTCCGATACTGCTTCAAGGTGAATAGCCTTAACAGAGAGGCAAACAAATATGCATAAGTAAGCCTTTTGCAATTTTGCGTTACGTAGATTGCTAGACTTGACAGAAAATGGTCCTGCAAAGTCAGAAGCTATCTTTGAAAAAGGTCGCGACGGCAGGACTCGATGCGGCGGTAGATCTGCCATAAAGGGAGCCGTAGCGCGAGCCTTACTACGGAAACATACAGCACATTTAAATACTCTGTGACGTACCACCTCACGGCCTGCTAAAACCCAGAATCTTTGTCTTAATATGGATAACAGAGTAGAAGGACCAGCATGTAGATACTTGAGATGATAATGGTCTACTATCAAATTAGTAATGTGGTGGGATCGAGGCAACAAGAGTTGATGCTTCGCGTCATATTTAATAGCAGCATTACTCAACCGCCCCCCCACTCGCAAATGTCCCTCTCTATCAAGGAACGGATGCAAGCGGCTCAGTCCTCCCTTACAGACCTCATTGCTGCGTAACGACTTCACTTCCGATTCAAACGTAATTTCCTGGACTAATTTTACCCAATGAAGGAGACTAGCGTCCTGTTCCTCCCCAGTAAGAGGACCAGACAGTTTAACCACTCTTCCCTGCGCGTTAGATACAAAACGCCTGCACCACGATGTGCACCTAACTAGCTTACGTAAGTCACTAAATTTATACAGTAGCCATTCACTCGGATCAACCACAGCACTAAGCGCGAGGCTCGTGCTAGAAACCTTAGCTGGTAACTCATTAAACGATATAAGTTGACACAGCTGTGGCCATGTATCGGGTTCTTGTGCCAGCCACTGGGGGTTCCACCAAAGGCTGCAATTCACCAACTCTTGGGGTAATAACCCTCGACTCGAACAATCTGCTGGATTAAGATTTGTAGGCACGTGTCTCCAGCAATCGGGGCTCACAATACTCTGAATTTGAGACACCCGGTTCCCTTCATACATCCGTAGCTTATGTGGAGATGTTCTAACCCATGACAGTACTATGGTAGAGTCGGACCAAGCGAAAATATTCGATATCGGCACTGTTTGTAGCATATTCTTAACATAATCAAGGAGTTTGGATAAAAGCAGTGCCCCGTTCAACTCCATTCGAGGAATTGTGAGCTTCTGCTTCAACGGGGCAACCTTTGACTTTGCAGTGATCAAATGTATAATTGCCTTGTCGCTGTGGTCCAGCACACGTAAATAAACAACAGCAGAATAACCTAACATGGAAGCATCACAAAATCCGTGGATTTCGGAGCCCTTACTTTCACGTTTTATTATTTGTCTGGGAATACGAATTGAACCGAGGGCAGGAAATTGTTTGGCGAAAGATTCCCATAATTCTAAAATATCCTTAGGCAAGTTGTCATCCCAATCTAGACCTAGTAGCCACACCTTCTGAAGGATCGATTTGGCCGTGAACGTCACAGGAGATAGCCAGCCGCATGGATCGTAGAGACGTCCGATATATGCCAGTAAATTCCTTTTCGTAAGAACTGTTTGTTCAATGAAGGCGTGGTAGAGAAAGGAGTCACTAGTGGAACTCCACTGCACTCCTAAAACCTTGATAATGAAATCATTGTCCGAGTGAAATGTAAGAGGTGTTTCGCAGTGCTCATTAGGCAATTTTGAAAGCAATTCCTTATCGTTGCTGGACCATTTTCGAAGTTCAAAGCCTGCACTCCCCAGTAAGCTTATTAATTCCATTTGCAGACACGAAGCCTCTTCCCCACTCGAAGCGCCCGTACAGATATCATCCACAAAAATATCCTCCTTAAGGACTTTACTTGCGCGTGGATACTTCTCACTTCCTTCTATGGCCAATTGATGCAGCGAACGCATTGCAAGAAATGGTGCACACGTCATGCCGTAGGTGACAGTGTTGAGTTCGTACTCGCAAATGTCGCTATCCTTAGACGGCCTCCATAGTATCCTCTGAAAGCGGCGATCATCCTTGTGTACATCTACTTGTCGAAACATTTGTTTTATATCTGCTGTGAAGACGGTGTCGTGTTGTCGAAACCTTAGGATAATGTCGCAAATATTTCGTTGCAGCTTAGGCCCTGCGTGTAAAACCTGATTCAATGCAATGCCATTAGATGTAGGCATACTAGCGTCAAACACGACTCGCAGCTTAGTAGTGCTGCTCGACTCCTTGTGGACACCATGATGAGGTATATAATATCCCGGTTGCAGCACCCTTTCATCCATTATCTTGCTCATATGGCCGAGCGCTTCGTACTCTGTGAGAAAACTATAGTACATATGCTGAAGGGTCTCATCTCTGGAGAGTCTCCTTTCCAAATTATAATATCTTCTCAAGGCTGAAGTTTTCGATTCACCCAATGAATGTGAATTTGCATTGAACGGTAGTCGTACCATGAAACGCCCATCTGAGTTGCGTAAATGAGTTTCTTGAAAGTGCTGTTCGCACTGAACATCCTCTTCACTGATATGGTTAACCATAGGCACTTCCTCCGTCTCCCAAAACCGTTTTAATGTCTCGTTCAAGTCCGTTATGCATGTGAAGGCTGATAGGTGAGCGCCACGACAGGTAGGGGCAGCAAGCGTAGTAACCATTTTACCTGTAAGTACGTAACCGAAAACTGTATTTAAGGCTGAAGGCAAGGATTCTGCCAATTTGATCCTTCCACCATCCAGTAATATTTTATCAAATAGGTCTGCACCAATTAACAATTCAACCCGCCTACTTTTGTAAAAAAAAAGGATCCGCAAGTGAGTAGTTGCTGAACTGGTGCGCTATTTCCTTATTAATGTAACAGGATGGGAGGTCTTTAGTCAGATTCTGCATGACATAAGCCGTTGTACCGAGAATAGGGTCATTGTTGAAGCGAGCTTTTATTGAACAAAATACACTCCCTTGAGTGCATTGCGTTTTACCCCCACCGATCCCCGTGATAGGTGGTGCATTACCGTCGAGTCGCAGTTGGAGACGACGAGCACACGAAGTTGTCAGAAAGCTACATTGCGAGCCACTGTCCAATAGTGCTCGTACTGCGCGCCAAGAACCGTCTCCGGCGCGGACGTGCACGATAGCAGTGGCGAGTAGTACCGTACTGTATTGTTGTGTTTGACCCTTGCCGACAGCCTGACGAGTGGAGCTCAGAGCCGACAGCTCAGGCTGATCGGGGTAGCCGGACGTGCCCGGCAAGCACTCAGTGTCGGCAGCAAGTGCTTCCGTGTGTTCTTGAGACACTTGTAAACCCTGTTGTGACTGTGCCCGATGCACGTGCAAAAGTGAGTGATGACGTCCCTGACAATGTCTGCAATTAACCTTTGAGTAGCATGATGAACTCAAATGTCCCTTTAAGCAATTGTAACAAATTCTATTTTCACGTACAAACTCTTTACGATCTTCCGGCTTCATGGCTAAGAACTTGGGGCAAATGTACACACTGTGAATCTCCTTACAGCATGGACAAGGAGAGTCCACATTAGTCAAGTGAGCGGCTGGAGCGCGTCGACTCTGTTTCGGTGTCGTGTCCACCGAAGACGTAGAAGCCTCAAAGGCCTTACATTGGAATTCTAAAAATTCCACTAGCTGTGTGAATGTTGGGATATCTGTGGTTTAACAGTGGAACTCAAATTGACTGCGTAAGTCGCCCGGTAATTTTTTGAGAATAATATGCAATAAGATAAATGACCACCTTTCGACCCCCATTTTTAGAGCCATGAGCGCTTGAATATTTTCCTTTAAAGAATCAACAAAGGGACGCAAATTACTGAGGCCTGATTGAATATTTGTTAGATTCAAAATAGTGGCCAAGTGTGTATCGGCAATGAGGCGCTTGTTCTCATAGCGTTGAAGTAAAAGATTGAAAGCCACATGATAATTATCTTCAGTTATGGGCAAATGACGAATCAGGTTGGAAGCGTCGCCCTCCAACGCACCCATCAGGTAGTGCATCTTTTCCACTGCACTGATTGCGGCATTATCGTGAATTAAACTCCTAAATATTGATGCAAAATTTGTCCACTCTGTAATTTTACCGCCGAATTTTGTCAAAGTTATTTTGGGCAAATTAAAATGACTATGAGAACAGGACCCGCTCGCCTTTGCCTCTGAAGCACCAGTGCGTGCCGTCGCATCCTTAAAAAGTCTGGTATAAATGCACTTTATCTCGTAATAAGTTTCAAAGAATGTGGTGTACGTCAACTCATGTTCGTCCTTATTATAATCCTTTGGTTTGGCCACCTCAATGTGCACGTATGAGTTCATGAAATCTTCACGAAAAATATCTAAATCTCTGTACCTTGTTTTGAATTGCTCGCCGGCCGAGATGTCACCCTCCGAATTTCGTCTTATTTCAGCTCCTTTCGCGAATTGCAGAAGCGCATTAATCGAGACTATAGCCAACTTATGTTTTACCTGTGCCATTTGTGTTAACTGAGCCATGATTAGGCTATCAAATAATTGATATCAAGCACGAATTATTGGAAAAGTTCGCGTGAAAAACTTACAATACAAACTCAAGACTGACAGTTGACAGTTTGTTGACAATTTGACAGTTTACTGACACATACATAAATTGTCTATGAATGTTCGTTCCCAGTTCCCACTAGTCCGCTGTCAGTCGTACAATAATCACTTTGGTTTTTTTTTTGCTGAATATTATATAATTCGAAAACATGCAAACAAAGGCCTAAATGCGCGAATTATGTTTTCATTTGGTAAATATTCCCCCCTACGGTGTAGTAAAGTATGGAATGCAATAAATGTGAAATAATTCTCCCTAGGTAACTAATAAAGGTAAGCAAATTCATTTCACAAGGAAGATTTCTTTTTTAAGTCAATGAGGAAGATAAAGGTCGAAAGTTCTGGAGTCGGCTCGAAGGCCAAGAAGATGTTGGGTGTGGACGTGGAACCTCGTACCGCTTACCGAATTTTTCTTGCTTGTGTCTTCACCTGGTACCAGGACGCTCCTCTTCTCTCGCACAATAAAATTGAACTCTTGACTTGAAGGACCACGCAAACTTCTGGAGTGGTTGCGACACTCAATACCGTGGTGAAAATATGATCGATAAAAGGGGTGCTCTCTCCCGTGAGCTTTTTCCGGCTGTGTTCCAAGCAGTGAGGTAGGAGGCAAAAAAAAAGGTGGCAAGGAAAATAATAATCTTACGAAATGAAATTTGTTACTACCTACAATTCTGCAGGCATTATGGATGCATTCCATACTGTACACCGCTATTTTATATATTTATAAATTTGTTCTTTTTAGGTTCCCGTATCCCGTACGAAAGCCTATTACTAAGCCTACGCCGTCTGTCTGTCTGTCTGTCCATCCGTCCGTCCGTCCGTCCGTCCGTCCGTCCGTCCGCCTGTCCGAGGGCTGTATCTCTAGAACCGTAATAGGTAGCCGGTTGAAATTTTCACAGAATATGTGTTATTATGGCGGATATAACAACAAATAATAAAAGTTTGAAAAAGTAAAAAATGAAGGGGGTTCCCATACAATACAAGAAACGTGTTTTTTTTTCAATGTTTTTTTTGTGGTGCGTAAACCTCGGTGCGCGAGTCCGACTCACACTTGGCCGGTTTTTTTTAATAAGTACTGCGCAAACCTATATAATTTTATGGCCTTGTTGGAGGCTGGCTCCGCTAATATATGTAGTGATGTAGCTTCCAACATTATAGCTAGTGATAGCCAGTTGTTGTCTCTCGACTGAACCCCTCACACACTCCACCAGCAAGTGATACACATCCTCAGGTATCAACAATATAATTTATTCGCAACATATTCCCAAAAGACCAAAACATATCCAACCTAGCACGATAATTCACCACTAATGGCTGTTGTTTGAAAGAGCATGTGACGGCGATATTATCTCGCTTTTAATTAAGGGCTTCACACACGATGAAGATAGTCAATACTAATAATAATAATAAATCTGTAAGGGATGGTCATGGAGTAAGTTACTTTGTTTTATGAGATACTGCGTTTGTAGACTCTGTATCTATGATACTAAAACTAAATTGGCAATTTTTTGAAATCTCTCTCTCATGTATTTTCCTTCACACATATCACATAACTCTTAAACCGATCATACGCCAGCCGTTCAGGCGTGAAAGAGGAACAAACAAACAAACAAACAAGCATACTTTCGCATATATGATATTAGTGAGATAGTGAGATTACGTCTACAATTCAATATTGATTGATTGATTGCACTTAGGTTCTCGCGGTGTTCGTACACACGAATCGGGAGAAACCGATTTTTGGTAGTGCTGGCTCTTAAGATATCTATCAGGCCATATCGAAAGGAACCAAGCGATATGGAAATAAATGTCGTAATATCCGTGACACGGATTATCCGTGTGGCACTTAAAAGTATGTATAGGTTTCATAATAATATATTATCGTATCTCAGCCGTGTTTGATACATGAAGATACGAGTACTAGGGCATCTTAAGACGAGAGAGACGGAAGTTAACTTTCTCCATACAAAATCGTCTTTCGGAATTTATGTTTTTTACCCCCCCCCCCCCCCCCCCCTTTTTTTTTATTTTTTTTATGGAAACTGACACGGTTGGCTACATCACCCACAACAACCGTGATGTCAGCCCATAACACCGGGTGAACTGGTGCCACGTCAGCGCTTCCCTTCGGTCGTGCCGGCTACACTGAACTGGACGGAAAACACAAACTATTTACATAGCCGTTTCGACCGACCTTTCATTCAGTGCGGTGGTACCAACCCGGGCGGGTTAAACCCTACCACCTAGTAATATAAGAAGGGAGTCTTATCCCTTAGTCGCCTTTTACGACATGCACGGGGAGAGATGCAGTGGGGCTATTCTTTTAAAGTACCGGCCCCACACGGTACAATTGTGTAATTTATTTATTTAAAACTGGCAGCCTCAGCTAATGTCTAAATCTGGTAAAAAGTTGTCGCTTTTTTTCATTTATATGGAATAATTTTTAAAACCCCCTAAACCTTATCGGATTTTTATAATTTTGTTGTAATAAGGACAGTCGAATCTATGTTCCTGTCCTTTTTTTATATTATTTTTAGAATATCTAAAGTTATGTGATGTGATGGATGACTCAATAAAGCTTAAAGAACTTCATGAAACCAAAAAATAAAAAATTCAATTTTTTTCGTTCGAAATACAAATTTTTAGCTCCAGTGTTGTAGGTATATTTCATCTAAATAAACAAAATTACAGGAACGTAGATTGAAAACTGTCAGAGGCGGACTTTCCATAAGGCCAACTAGGCCCGGGCCTAGGGCGGCCAGATATTAGGGGCGGCCAATCAGTGCCTACTGCTGGAAGCAGTGAGCGCAGGCACAGAATAGAAAGGGTGCCATGCCGGAGCACGTGCGTGCGACGTGCGGGAGTGGTGAGCGAACAAAATAATTTAGCTATGACGAAAAGATAAAATATTGCCGTAAAACTTGAAAAAAATACTTTTCCTATGTAATGTAAACATAAAACCACTAAACTTAGAAATAAAATATTTCTGGCAGGTTAAACCGAACGCAATACAGATTTTCGTACTACTTCACATAATTTTACCTACGCTGTAAACTTTTCAGTAAGGGGCGGCTGGACTAAACGGCCTAGGGCGGCCAAGGCTGCTAGTCCGCCTCTGTGCATCGTGTGTGACGAGCTTTATTGTAATTATTAATGCCTACCAATTTAGCAGGTGATGCGTTTGTTAGATTATTATCGCTGGCGCTAAGTGCAAATTCAGGTGTATGAGTGTAATTATAATATAGTAGAAACCTTCGAAATCCAGCCGAATGCCATAAAATAATACAATCTAAAATAATAGTTTAGTTCTATCTATGGTATTGTTATGTTTTAATTTTCATATTATAGCGCTAAGCATGTACCTACTCGGTTTTTATATTTCATAGAGAAAAAAAAACCGGCCAAGTGCGAGTCAAACTCGCGCACCGAGGGTTCCGTATCGCCATGTCATGGTTAGCGCCACTCGCGCCATCTATGGCGTGTTATGAAATACTTCATATTAGTTAAATGTCATGATTAGTTAAAATGCTATTAATTATAGGAGACTAATGAAAGAAATCTATGGAGCGAATGTTAGTGGAAGAGTCGGGAAGGGTCGCCCTAGACGGACGTACCTGGACCAGATTGGGCATGTGCTCGAAAAGGGTCAGGTGCGTAGTACCCGTAACCGACGAGCATGTATGAAGAACATTATGAGAGTGGAAGAGGCGGCAAAAGTGTGTCAGGATCGTGGCGCGTGGGGGTTGGGTTGTTTGCGTGGGTTGGGTCCGTTGTCTTTGCCTGCCCCTCTGGGAGGCAGGCAGGCGTGACGTTATGTATGTGTATGTATGTATGAACTTATAGCACAACACCGATTACTCTGCTTACCCTGATTGTCGGGATACAAAAGCGTGAGTTATGTATGTATGTATGTAGTTAAAATGCTTCACGCTCTATTCGGTAGATGGCGCGCGCGCATCACTTTTTTGGTTTCTTCTATGGGAACCCCCGTGATTTTTTTTACTTTTTCTTATTTTTATTATTTGTTGTTACATAATATCGGCCATAATAAATAACACATATTCTGCGTAAATTTCAACGGGCTACCTATTACGGTTCAAGAGATACAGCCTTCGGATAGACGGACAGACAGACAGACGGACAGGCGGCGTAGGCTTAGTAATAGGGTCCCGTACGACGGATACGGAACCCTAAAAAAAATAATCGTATGCCGAGTTTCTCTTCGCAAATCCGGGGTTTTACTTATTTTTATCATCATGACTTATGATGAGAAAGCAACTCTAGCCATTGACTTATCTGACTCTAGCTGGATTCCGAAGATTTCTACTATAATACCTCGTCTGAGACATTGCTTTTCAAGGTTTTAGTCTATTCTATGTGTCTATTACAAACGTAATTATTATTACAATACGGTGTGGGGCCGCCGGTACTAGACGAGAATAGACCCACTGCATCACAAAAGATGCCGCGCTAAAGGGCGACAGGAAAGCCACCTCTCACCTTGACGTGGTCCTTCCACCGAGCCATGCAGCAGGTGGTACTGCAGTGATGACCGCACGCTGTATCCCAACAAATGGGGTGAGCAGAGTAATCGGTGTTGTAATGCACGGGGAGAGATGCAGTGAGACTATGATGAGGCTAATCAATTAGGTACCCGGAAAACTGGATTCAAGGTTTAAACAATGTATGTATATATTAACAAAGAAATTTGAGAAAATTTTTAATTCGAAATAGTCGGAAATACCTCCCTGCGTCTCTTCGTTTCTCCCCCCGCGCCCCCACAGTTCCGCTCATGTTGAGCAGTACGCCACGCCAAGTAAACATGTCATTCAGTCGCCCGGAGATGCGCCTTTTAAGTTTTTAGGGTTCCGTAACGTACGGATACGGAAGCCTATTACTAAGACAATATACGGAAGCCTATTACTAAGACAATATACGCCGTCTGTCTGTCCGTCCGCCCGTTCGTTCTACCTTTAAAGGGCTGTACTTTTTAACCGTAATAGGTACCCGTTTGAAATTTTTATTATGGCGGCAATCCTAACAAAAATAAAAAAATATTAATGGTAAAAAATTTTGTCACACACAACAACACAAGAAACAACAGTTTTTAGGTTTCCGTATCCCGTACGGAAGCCTATTACTAAGCCTCCGCCGTCCGTCTGCCCGTCTCTCCGAGGCAAATCGAGTTGAAATTTTCACAGAATATGTGTTACTATGGCGGATATAACAACAAATAATAAACAAAAAGAAAATGTTAAAAATTAAGGGGGGCTCGCATACAACAAACGTACCGAAAAATCGATTAGTCACACTACTGAATAATAGATAGCGCCACAGGCTTTTATAAATTGCATTGCTGAAAGACAAAAGATAGGCGGATAGATACGGAAACCTCCGTGCGCGAGTAAAACTCGCACTTAATAGATTTTGTTTTTCAACGTTTTTGTGTTTTGTTTTTTGCTCTACATAAAAACTGTAATACGTCAAACTGGATGCGATTATAGAGCAAACTCTAAAGTAAAACTTTAAACAACAAATAATGAAAACCGGCCAAATTCGAGCGGGACTCGAGCTAAGGACTGAAGCCATTTACGTTTTACTGAGCCCTCGGTCAGGCCTTCGTCACTCGCTCAAGGTCGCGAGTTAAATGCCTACCGCTTGGCGTGTCGGTTAATGCACAAGTAACAGTGGGCTGTCGCTATCCAGCCAGAGCGAGCGTGCGGTGCGCGCATCTACTACGTTTCGTTTCGAAATCACGAAATCATTAGAAATGTCGAAATCACGTCATTATTGTGCAGTGGACGGGTGCAAAAGTCAACAGACAAATGAAAACTTGTCTTTTTTTTCATTGCCGAGAGACGAAGAAAGGTAAGTATTTTGTTTAGTAGCATTTTGATTTATTTCTAGTAATTTATTTATTCATATAGTAGGAGGTCATTGATTTAAAATGATATTATTATATTGCCAATAACATTAGTACGCCGAACAGCGTGGTGTGTATGGCCTAATTCGTATAAGGATAATAGGTACATTGTAGATGATCATTGATCATTAAATTTATTGATCAAACAAAACTATCACTGGAAGGTTGCACGCAATGCACGCTTCGATGTGAGAAACTAATTGTGACGCTAACGCATGCATGAATTTGTTCGCATGAATTTGCCGTAGCTAAATATCATATCGTTGGTAGCTAGAACGATAAAAGTTGGTAGGTATCATCTTCATTTTATTCCTCACAATAAGACAGCACAAAGACACAGCCCTTAACGCGCTGAACGGCGCGCTTTAGAGATAGAGTTACACGACAGAAAGAGAAGCGAAATGTAGGCAATTATCGTGGTTAGGCATGTAGCTCTGGGCGAGTCAATTTGTACTTTATCGCGTCGTCGCAGAGTAGCTATTTCTTTGTGAGTGTTTGTACAGAGCAGCTTCTGTACGGAGTACTCTTTTCTATTCTGTGCCTCGGTGCGCGAGTTCAACTCGCACTTGGCCTGTTTTTTTTTTGTGTGCGCAAAGTGCCGCTCCAATTAGCCGTGTTTGCGTTGCGCCCTCGTACTTAGTTCGTTCGCGTCGCGTGCGGGCGGTGGTGGTTGGTCCTACGACCGCACGGGGCGCGGTCCATTAGCTCGCCAAACATACTGCTCACCGAAACTGCGGGCCATCCACCGCCTCCGCCCCGCCGCCGTGCCCTGTGTAGGTGGTGGCAGCCGTACAAAGCGAATCTAATTCAAAGTGAAAAGAAAACTCGGAAAATGTCCTCAGTTCGACGACGGAATCTCTTTTACTGGGTTTCTCTTATTGAGGAAATCTGACGAACGTTGAGCGCTGGGGTTGTATCTTATAGAGGAAATGTGACGAACGTTGAACGCTGGGGTTGTCTCTTATTGAGGAAATCTGACGAACGTTGAGCGCTGGGGTTGTATCTTATAGAGGAAACCTGACGAACGTTGAAGCAGTAGATATGGGTTGAACGCTGCGGTTGTCTCTTATAGAGGAAACCTGACGAACATTGAAGGAAGGAATATGGGTTGAACGCTGGGGTTGTTTCTTATAGAGTAAACCTAACGAACATTGAAGCAGTGAATATGGGTTGAACGCTGGGGTCGTCTCTTATAGAAGAAACCTAACGAACGTTGAAGCAATGAATATGGGCTGAACGCTGGGGTCGTCTCTTGTAGACGAAATCTGACGAACGTTGAAGCAAGGGATATGGGTTGAACGCTGGGGTCGTCTCTTATAGAGGAAACCTGACGAACGTTGAAGCAATTAATATGGGTTGAACTAACGACGTCATATTGGAATTTATGATTATACGAAAATTTAATACAGTCACATTCAGTAAGGATTCTCGCGTATCTCGATCTTTATTATTGGTAGTTATATTAAGGATTTTGATTTTATTCTGAGCAGTGTGATTTGAAATAAACAAGTCACTCCATACCTAAATAAATATATATTATGTACTTCAAAGTATACCTAGATACAATGAACGCATACTCAATTAAAGGTTCTTTATTAACTCCCCCTGTTCGCATTCTCCAAACCCGCCATACTCTCGCGGAACACCTCTGTGTAGTCGAAAGAAGAGTTTTTCGAACGGCACAATTCTCTAAATCGTTCCTGTTTCGCACTACAGAGGTGTGGAATGAGCTTCCGGATACCTAATATCTTTCCCTATTCCAACAATCCAGGGATCTTTATTCCCCAGCGACTTCAGTCCGCCTGCAAACCGGACTAGCCACCTCCTCGGGGGTGAAATTGGCAGCGCCTGGGGATCCGACGCGACCTCGAGCACAGCCATCCAGTTCGGGTGGCTGGATTGACTTGGTTATCGTATCAACTTTAATTATGTTTATTTTATGCTCCAGGATTTAACTCGGCGGGTGATGCGTAAAGCACACTCAGTTCCATCATTCATTTTCCTGGCACGTTCTCGACGTATCATTATAGGGAGCGAGAAGTCAGTAAGTTTTCACATTAACAAGTTTGAGTGGGGTCTGACACACACTTTAATACGCTTCCTTTACAGTTTTGTCACACTGACTGAAACAAAAGATCATTACAGAATATTGCAAGAAAATATAAATATGCATTAATATGTATGTACATATATATATTCTTAATTGCATACCACAATTTATACAAATTAGGTACGATAGGCGACCTTAATTCCGTGAGGCATTCTATTCTAACTAACCTTTAAAAGACGTGGGAAATGTACATGTAGACGTTAAAGAATATATTGTGGCAATGTATTAAACTGTAAAAAAAATTATAGACTACAAGAAAATACTACATCATTTCTTTGATACGCATTATATATATTCTATAATATTTTATGTACAATATTTCATGACAAGAGAGAGAGATAGAGAGAGAGAAGTAGGGAGTTACGATTATGTATGCAGTATAAATGTATTTACTTTAGTATGGATAGGAAAATAGCGTCCCATAAAAGATTAAACGGAAGCAAAAAGGTCGTGTTCTCTCGCGCCCTACAAGCAAGCAGGCACGCCCCCTGGATTGTCTGGATCTGTGCCAAGGACACTAGGAAGCGTCCGGTTGTCCAAGTCTAGACTTGGAGACTTGACGACTTATGCAATAATCACAGTCCGTTCCGAAATTTGAAAAGCCTGGGGTTTTTCCAAAAGGACGTGAAAAGGCTCCCGTCAGGCCGGCATGGCATTCGCAATCCCCGTGCATCACAGAATGCCCAACGACTTATGCAATAATCACAGTCCGTTGCGAAATTTGAAAAGCCTGGGGTTTTTCGAAAAGGAAGTGAAAAGGCTCCCGTCAGTACCGGCATGGCATTCGCAATTCCCGTGCAGCACAGAATGACCATGGGCATCGTTAGATACCTACTTGTCGGCGAAACGATACCACATGTCGAGCTATCCATAAAAAAAGTACAATGGGCAAGGATCTGAGATCTAGTGGTGCTAGTTTAGTAGCCTGCATTGAAGTAAGTTTAAGTTTGAAATTTTTCCAAGCATGCGTGCGTACCTATGTTATATTATTATTATTATAAAAAAACAAAAAGAATCCATATTTGTAACCGTCTACGGTGCACAATCGGTAGATTTCCCAATAAACGCTGGCGTTCCACAGGGCTCGGCAATGTCGCTACGGACGTCTATCTAAAGTCTGTCTATCTAAAAAAAACGGGCCAAGTGCGATTCGGACTCGCGCACAGAGGATTCCATTTCCGTAACATCACGTAATCTGCCGGTTTTTATTATTTGTTACTAGCTTTTGCCCGCGGCTTCGCTCGCGTGAAATTCGTATTTTAAAGGAAGAAAGTGAGTAACTAAGGCCGATCTGCGTTAAGGTAAACGATAAACCGTCTCAACTAAAGTAAGTAACTAAGGGCGAGGCCGAAGGCCGAGCTGCGTTCAGGAAGACGATAAACCTACTCAAAGGAAGTAAGTAATTGAGGGCGAGGCCGAAGGCCGAACTGCGTACAGGAAGACTATAAACTTTCTTGAAGAAAGTAAGTAACTGAGGGCGAGGCCGAAGGCCGAGCTGCGTTCAGGAAAACGATAACCCTTTCGAAGAAAGTAAGTAACAGAGGGCGAGGCCGAAGGCCGAGCTTCGTTCAGGAAGACTATAAACCTTCTTGATGAAAGTAAGTAGCTGAGGGCGAGGCCGAAGGCCGAGCTTCGTTCAGGAAGACTATAAACCTTCTTGATGAAAGTACGTAACTGAGGGCGAGGCCGAAGGCCGAGCTGCGTTCAGGAAGACGATGACGTTTTCGAAGAAAGTAAGTAAAAGAGGGTGAGGCCGAAGGCCGAGCTGCGTTCAGGAAGACCATAAACCTTCTCGATGAAAGTAAGTAAAAGAGGGTGAGGCCGAAGGCCGAGCTGCGTGGAGGAAGACTATAAACCTTCTTGATGAAAGTACGTAACTGAGGGCGAGGCCGAAGGCCGAGCTGCGTTCAGGAAGACCATAAACCTTCTCGATAAAAGTAAGTAACTAACGGCGAGGCCGAAGGCCGAGCTGCGTTCAGGAAGACTATAAACCTTTTCGAAGAAATTAAGTAATTGATGGCGAGGCCGAAGGCCGAGCTGCGTTCAGGAAGACTATAAACCGTTTTGAAGAAAGTAAGTAACTATCGCCCATAGTTACCTACTGTCATCGAGAAGGTTTAGCGTCTTCCAGGATACAGCTCGGCCTTCGGCCACGCCCTCAGTTACTTACTTTCTTCGAGAAGGACTTCCTGAACGCAGCTCGACCTTCGGCCTCGCCTCAGTTACTCACTTTCTTCTTTTGAAATACGAATTTTTTCTCCCTCTCCCTCCCCCCTCCCCTCCCCCGCCCCTTTACTGTAACTGTACACTTAATTTACAGGAAAACGTAAACGAAAATCCCAATCCTTCTAGTTCTCACAGAAAACGCGATGGTACGGAACCCTCTTTACGCAAGTTCGACTCGAACTAGACCACTTTTAAAAAAAAATTGTTACCATGGGATATACACTTAATTTACAGGAAAACGTAAACGAAAATCCCAATCCTTCTAGTTCTCACAGAAAACGCGATGGTACGGAACCCTCTGTACGCGAGCTCGGCTCGAACTTGACCACTTTTTTTAAAAATTATGTTACTCCGGGATATACACTACCCATATACAAAGTTTCGTCCAAATCCGTCCAGCCGTTCAGGCGTGAAAGAGGAACAAACAAACAAACAAACATACTTTCACATTTATGATATTAGTGAGATGAGATGAGATAGTGAGATGAGATTTTATATTAGAGTTTTCTGTGGTTTGGACTATAATCACACGAAGTTTGACGCTTGTATGTATTATCCTTTTTACGATAGAGCAAAAATAAAAAAGCGTTGAAAAAAGAAACACGTTTCTCGTATGGGGACCCCACAGATTTTTTTACCTTTTGTTTTTTTTTATTTGTGTGGATATCCGCCATAATAACACATATTCTTTGAAAATTTCCACCGGTTACTACTTACTACTACTTTTGAAAACATGATTTGATTAACTTCGCTCGATAGAAAAAAATCACAAAATTGTCTCTGCACTTACTTATAAATAAAAATCGTATCAAATTGGGCGTAACGTGCCCGAGATAAGGTTTTGGAAGAAAACAATTTTATTCCTTGATTACCTACGTAGGTGACTATATAAGTTTTGAGACACGCAAAAAGTAAACAATATATACTTACAATTTATATTATATTTTCTTTACATACTCTTCATAAATATCTATACAAATTTTCATCCGCCTAAACCAGTCCTGGAAATATTTATTTCAGTCTTCCTCCGACTGGTCAGAAATGGCTGATTCGTAGGCAGCCACCGCTTCTTCGGCACTTGAAAAAAACTTTAAATGTATGTTATCCTTTATGGTGGGGAACAAAAAGAAATCACAAGGAGCTAAGTTGTGGCTATAAAGTGAGTGAGGTAGGGTTTCGATACCAGATTCTTGAATAAACGCCTTTGTTCTGAGGGAAGAGTGTGAAGACGCGTTGTCGTGGTGCAGCACCATTCCCCGGAGCCCGGTCTTTAGTCGTCTCTCCTGCACAGCTTTGATAACTTTTGGCAATGCGACTGTAGTGTAGCATTCTGAGTTAACCTACCATTCCCTATCATTAATGTTGCAAGATGTCCACTCCGTGAAAAAATAAACTGGACACCATATTTTTGCCAATGTTCCGCGGTCTTTGCAATTTTTTGGCAACTGGCCATCTGGAAACACCCATACCGACGAACGCTTCTTGCTTTCCGGATCATATTGAAATATCCATGTTTCGTCCCCAGTAATGATTTCAGAAACACATCTAGATTTCCCATTTTCAAAAAGTAGACGCATCTCACGGCACCGATCCACACGGGTTTATTTTTCCGTTTTGGAGAGAAAACGAGGTATCAAATGACAACAAAGCTTCCTGATTCCAAGATGTTCATGTAATATGGTGTGAACACTAACCGAACTGATGGCTAAGATTTTTTCTATATCCCTGTATGCAATTCGTGGGTCTTCTCGGACCAGCGTTTCAGTAGTTCACCAATTTTCTGCAGTGACTGCTGTTGGCGAGCGTCCACTTCTGTCATCATCTTCAAGGCTAGTTTTCCACCTTTTAAATTCGTTATACCATCTAAAAATCGTTGGCCGAGAAGGAGCAGCCTCACCTAAAGCTGATATTAAACATTCTAAGCTTAAAACTTCAGATAAACCACATTTAAAGTTGTAATATATCATAGCACGGAAATATTCACGTGTAAGCTCCACCGTAGCAGACGAAAAAGTGGGAAATGCTGATAGTATAATACCCCAAATTGGATATTTTTTTTTTATTTGCTCTAAATGACCTTTTGTGTTCGATTTTCAAATAAATTTGCCATTTAAAAGTATATAACACAGATTCGTCCCACTTTTAAATTTCGAGCATCTCAAAAATTATATAGCGACCTACGTACTTATACGTCTAGGTCGATATCTTTTATTTTTTGTTTCAATTTGTAGTTTCCCAACAAAACAAATAAAAACCAAATTTTCGCTTACGCCACAAATTTCCGGGCGATTAAACCTACTCCAATCCGGAAAAAACTGCATGTCGCTACTTATCTTACTTGCACCCGTGGAATTGCTCAATCGAATCAAATCACGGCACAAAGTGCCGCTCACAATCGGCTAAATTAAAGACGCGATGATTTTAATTGAGCAACCGTAATAAAATTCCGAGCTGCTGCTCTATCAATAGCGGGCGCCAATGAGGAACACCCAAGTGAACTCATCATCTCACTCTTGATGACTCTGGAACAGATTTCTCTAGAGAAACTGTTCGAGGGTTAATTTTGTTAGACTTTTGAAGTTCTCTTCTGGCGGCCATTAATTATGGGGAACATAGTGTTGATATGGTAACACAAAGTAATACACCTATACATAGGTAATGGATGGCGTGTAGCCCACGGGATTTTCAGACGACATGAAGAAGCTGCATGTCTCTGGTGGTTCACAAGTCAAGATTCCTGGTTCTCGAGAACACTTAGACTGCTTCAAGTGGCAGCGTGGAGGGCGCATGATATTTGGTCATGAATTATTGCATCTGTCATTAATGATATTAATTATGCAGTGTGATATTTGTGGATGACGCATAAAGGAGAGAAGAGAGAATATTGACAATGAACATGTGTATGTATAGGTAGTCGAAAACATTTTGTAAACGTAGACTAAGTGGACAAACAATAAACAACAGTAAACTCTGGAGAAGTCCGAGAAGACCAAAGTCCAGAACGAGATGAATGTATTCAAACATCCCTAGCCACTATAAGACGAAATTGGAGAAGTCCTCGAGAAGACCAAAGTCCAGGAGGAGATGAATGTATTCAAACATCCTTAGCCACTATGAGACGACATCGGAGAAGTCCTCGAGACGACCAAAGTCCAGGAGGAGATGAATGTATTCAAACATCTTTAGCCACTATGAGACGACATCGGAGAAGTCCTCGAGACGACCAAAGTCCAGGAGGAGATGAATGTATTCAAACATCCTTAGCCACTATGAGACGACATTGGAGAAGTCCTCGAGAAGACCTAAGTCCAGGAGGAGATGAATGTATTCAAACATCCTTAGCCACTATGAGACGACATTGGAGAAGTCCTCCAGAAGACCAAAGTCCAGGAGGAGATGAATGTATTCAAACATCCTTAGCCACTATACGACGACATTGGAGAAGTCCTCGAGAAGACCAAATTCCAGCAGGAGATGAATCTATTCAAACACCGTAAGGTGGATAAACCACTATGGCATGTATGTAGTATATTGCGTAGGTAGGTCTTCATTTACTGTGTGTTTAACAAAACAACAAATGGGTACTTAGTAGATAGTATTTTACTATTTAATTATATTGAATATTAGTGGAAGACAATAAGAGCCGAAGAGATGCATAGAATCTCGACGTCTCGCTCGGCGTCCGTTTGACTCGCGTTTTGACTGAGTTTTGTGTGTGTATGTGTGAATATTTTTAGAAATGGAACTGGGAGCATTATTTAGATTTATGTACCCGATTAACCTGTTTCGCTGATGATATCGTTCGCAGGCGGGAGACAGACACAAAATTACGACATAGGTCAATAATTATTGTCAACAGGTTTTCGGTTGAGCGCATCGACATAATGCAGGTAAATGGTAAACGCGTGCGCCTTTATGACGTGCGTGAATTCAATCCCCTTGCCAAAAGGTATATAATATATACAGCGAAAACGAGTTTCGTCCGTGAGTTAAAAATACATTCGACAAAAATGGCTATAAAAGTTCAGACCAGTGTAATTTTATACTTATTTGGATTGGATTAACGTCCGTTTGTGCGAGAAGCGAAACGAGATTCGTACTGTGACTATCCACGCCTCATGCTATATTCATGATAAACTCTCATAGCAAGGATTTGCGAGGCTAATCTTTATTAGGGCGAGGTCTTAGGCCCGTATACATAAAGAGTTCTCAGTCTTAGCTCGGCAGAAACTCGGTCTCAAGTCGTCATTTGGCATTCATAGACAATGCTTGAGACTAGACTCACAACTTTTACTCACAATAATCTCGGCTGAGCCGAGACGAACCCAAGTCTCGAAATATCACGACTTAGCAAAATCCTACGGCTCGAGACAGTCTTGGCGTTCCAAGTTCGCATCATTTGCATTATTAATCAATGCGAATGATTGAAAAATGGAACGCAGGCTGTCGGTTTGTTTGTATCGGGGTTTCTTTTTAATTAAAATTACATAAAATCTACATAGTATAGCATCACTGTCTTATTCATGTGAGCTGAGCAATGAGATCGGAAGTGCACGAAATCGGAGAAGAATATTAAAAGAAAGAAATGTTTTGTAATGCACCTATTGATTTATGTTCTGTAGATATAAAGGTGCATAAAAAACTACCTAGGTACCGTGCAATAAATTGTTGACTATTATATTGACTATTATTTGTAGGAATCTTCCAAATCCAGTCGAAGGCCATAAATTAATATAGTATCATTTTTAGGGTTCCATATCCGGTACGGGACCCTATTACTAAGCCTACGCCGTATGTCTGTCTGTCTGTCTGTCTGTCTGTCTGTCTGTCTGTCTGTCTGTCTGTCTGTCCGCCCGCCCGCCCGCCCGCCAGCCCGCCCGCCCGTCCGTCCGTCCGTCCGTCCGTCCGAGGGCTGTATCTCTTGAACCGTAATAGGTAGCCCGCTGAAATATTCACAGAATATGCGTTATTATGGCCGATATAACAACAAATAATAAAAATAAGAAAAAGTCAAAAATCCATGGGGGTTCCCATAAAAGAAACCAAAAAGTGTATGCGCGCGCGCCATCTACCGAATAGAGTGTGAAGCATTTTAACTAATCATGACATTTAACTAATATGAAGCATTTCATAACACGCCATAGATGGCGTGACTGACGCTGACTATGACATGGCGATACGGAACCCTCGGTGCGCGAGTTCGACTCGCACTTGGCCGGTTTTTTCTCTGTGGTATTTTTCATTTGCAAGGGACTATTTTGTATTATGCTAAATTGAACTTTACTGTAGTAGACATAAAGGCAAATATCACATCATATGGCTAATCTTACCGGTAACGATGAGTTAATTTGTTTATGGCCGTTCGCTAGATTTCGTAGATTTCAGCCATAAAGTCAAGACAAAGAGGAGAAATTCATTGTAATATACTTATTTTTGAAAAAAAAACAAAAGAATAGTAACTAAATAAGGATTAAAGGATAGCTGTGCTGCCGGTCTGACCATCTGTTTTACAACCTTTCCTGCATTCATTTTTATAGTAATTTTTCGACCTATATTATTTTATCGCCTCGCAACTGTCGAAAAAAATTCAGATATTTTGCTATCGCCTAAGTCACTTCTTAAAAGATAAGTTCATTGTTTTTTTTTTATGGAAACTGACACGGTTGGCTTCATCACCTACAACATCCGTGATGTCAGCCCATAACACCGGGAGAACTTGGTGCCACGTCAGTGCTTCCCTTCGGTCGTGCCGGCTACACAAACTATTTACATAGCCGTTTCGACCGACCTTTCATTCAGTGCGGTGGTACCAACCCGGGCGGGTTAAACCCTACCACCTAGTAATATAAGAAGAGAGTCATATCCCTTAGTCGCCTTTTACGACATACACGGGGAGAGATGCACTGGGGCTATTCTTCTGTTTGTCTGCAGAATGTGTTTCTGTTCACACAAAAACAAAGTTAATATATATACGCATCGTTTTTGAACGATCTAACATTGCTCGTCATTATTTGTTGATTTCAAATCGGGGTAGGTATGATGTTATACCTACTTTATCTCAATTAATTAAATATTACTTCTAAAAAAATATTACTTCAAATAATTTACTGTGTATAGGTTCAGAAATCAAATATTTTGGGGTAATTTCATATTATGGCAACTCAATTTTTTCTATGGTACAAGCGACGGCGAACCACCAACAAAAAGAAACGGCTGCACTACGCAGTAATCTCGCAATATTATGGTTATATCCTTAGCGTCCACAGCAAAAAAAAAAAGTTGACTTGAGATTTACTCAGGATTTTCTTGAGTAGTCTCGGCGGAGACGTTGACGAGATTTAACTATGAATACGATTGAGTGCGCTCGGCCGAGTAAGATTTGAGAACGACTTGACTGAGCTGAGCGTAAGAAGCGATTTGAGCACGCTCTATGTATACGGGCCTTGCAGTGTGCAAAAAAAATTACATACATGAGAATAAATGAGCTACATATTTTGACATTGGAAATGTCTTTTCGTTCGCTCCAGTGTAGGCTCCGATTTCACGAAAAAGTGCGATCCCCTTATATCGCGGAGAGTTGTGAAGATATGATATTCAAAAAAGACGCGTATTCATTAGAGCTGTAAGGTGCAAAACGAATTATTCGAGAAAGTCAAAAACGAAAAAAAGTTATAGCCGAAATAGTGAAAAAAAATTACATTTTTTCCGATTTTTTTATTTTGGCTCTCGATATTTTGGAAATGAAGAATGATATCAAAAATTTGAGAAAAATTCCTCTGGATAATTTAGTCAGCTACAATTTGAGCCTAAAACAAAGACGACAGGGTTAAGGGTTTGCCCTGTAGCCTAACCTTTTTGAAAAAAGTCAAAAAGTCAGAACGACATTTTTTCGAATTCCGTAGATTCATTTCCAATGTGCTCGACAGTCGTGTGAGGCACGAAATTTGTGAATTTTTTACCTATCACTCAATTCAATCTATCAACCATCCAATACCTGAAGCCCCACTGTCTTTTCATTTGCACGACTGCACGGCATGCAAAAGAGAAGCGGCCAAGTGCGAGTCGAACTCGCGCACTGAGAGTTCCGTACCACCACACAATATATTTGTGTTATGTAGTTACTTAATAAATTGTGTTTTCGGTTCTGTTCATTCAGTTCGGAATCCTTAACGCGAGCCCTACTCACATTTGGGCCGTTTGTATTATTTATTGTATTAATTTAGAGTTTGCATTATAATCACACCAAGTTTGACGCTTGTAGGTATGTATTTTTACGATAGAGTAAACACAGAAAAACATTGAAAAAACACATTTCTTGTATGGGGACCCCCAAATTTTTTACTTTTTCCTTTTGTATTGTTTACAGGATATCCGCCATAGGCCATGGCCATAACACATATTTTAACGCAATATAAAACATCATATTTTGTAAAAATTTCATCCAGCTACCTCTTAAGGTTCAAAAGATACAACCCTTTAATGGTAGGACAGACAGACGGCGTAGGCTTAGTAATAGGGTCCCGTACGGAGCCATAAAGATATCTTGCTCTACAAAGAGGCTTGCAATTTGTCAGCGAGCATGTCAGGGATAAATAATATTTTTTTGTAGTAAAATTACATCACATCATCCATGGCATGTATGAGATTGAACAGAACGGCACTCGTCGTTCCTATTCTATCGATGAACCTTGGAATGGCCTTTCGCCCGAGCTCAATCCACGATTGCCCGTTTGCGCTTCATTGGATAAAATATCTACAGAACCGTTGGCATCGTTGCATCATTGAGGCTGCTTTATCGGTACTACTATGGCCGCTGCTCTGACGAAATTGCTTCCCTCATCCCTCCTTCTCCTGTGCGCCTGCGCCATACTCTTGCGGAACACCCCTTTGTAGTCAGAGTTCTTCGAACTGCACGATTCTCTAAACGCGCTGCAAAGGTGTGGCACGGGCTTCCGGGAAATATCTTTCCCTACTCCTACTACAATCCACGGATCTTCAAGCGACATTGAGCCGCACTGGCACGTCTTCGGGGGTGAAATTGGCTTCGCCCGAGGCTTCGGACTCGATAACGGTCAAACAGTTCAACCAGAAGCAATAAAAAACAAGAATCGCCCTATCGCAAGCTAATCATCCTTTGTCCCATAACTTTTACAGCACATCCGGCGATCTGGCGCAATAAAATCGTTCAGAGTTTACGTGCAAGCGTTCCGCGCGGCCGCGTCCGGCATTTCGTGGCCCCCGCAACTCCCAATGAACAGGCCCCCCGCAAAGCTATAATCCGACATGGATCCTAATGTCAAATGAGACTGCAGCGACGAGAAAGGGACGCATAGAGAGCACAAATCAGTTTCTGGTCGACCAAGGTCGAGAACGATCAACCTTGAGTGTCCCAAGAGTCTTCAAAGCCGAGGAGCACGTATGCAAAAGCGGCGGGTGGCCGAGTGGTTTGGTCATCGGCTACTCATGCCAGAGGTCAGCGGTTCGAACCCGGTCGGCGTGTTTGATACACGCCGACCGGGTTCGAACCGCGGACCTCTGGCATGAGAGGTTTTTCTGACAAACAAATTTACCTGCTGCTTCACCGCACCGTTCGGAACCGGTGTAAAACTGTAGGTTCCTGCCCTTGCCCCTTACTAGGTGGTAGACTCAAATTGTAGCTGACTGGATGTAAGATGGCTGCCTCGGTTGTGTTCTCCTCTAGTCCAGTATAGCCAGCAATCCAGGGAAGCCTCCGGTATGGCACCTATACCTTCTCGGAGGTGATATTGGCTGGTCGGAGCAGGCGCTTTGGCCCCTCCGACTTAGCCAACCATACCGGATTAAAAAAAAAAATGCAAAAACATTGTGTTAATGTGGAGGAGACATCCAGAGTTGTGTCAGGATCGTGGCACGTCTTTGTCTCTGCTACAAGTGACCCTACACTAGCGGCCGTGAACAGGAAAACGGAGTGTGGCAACAAGACCACCCGTCAGGTGGGACGACGGCATCAAGTCCGTCGGCGGAAAGCAGCGGTTATGTACCGCTGAAGGCCGTCAGGACTGGAGAAATATTGGAGAGGCGTCTGTCGGCACACACGCTGACTGACTACGAGCTTGCTGACTGACTAACTGCCGCTGACTAACGAACTGTTCGGAGGTGGATCATCGCAGAACTGTGTATTTTGCAACGTGCAAACTTGTATCAGTGCTATCGCGTTATAATGTTTCAATCGCTTTCCCGTCTTTAAATTCATGCAGCAGTTCTCCTGAACTTCAGATTCAGCCAGATGGCACAGCACCAGGACGAGCTGTAGATCGAAAGTTAACTTTAACCTGAAGGCTAAAGTTTAAGATAAGTAGCTGATCGATGTAGGCGACGACGACGGTTGAAATGACTGCTCCTTCGACAACCCGAATAACATACATACAGACCGACAATCGGGATGAGCAGAGTGATCGGTGTGGTGCTGCAAGTACAGCACAACACCGACCGCCACGTTCAGCAATATATTGCGACAAGATAACTATCAAGCAGCATGTAAGGCACGAAGACCCACCTGCTGCATGACTCGGTGAAAAGAGTGCCAAGGTGAAAGGTGGCTATCCTATCGCCCTTTAGCACGGCACCTTATCCTTATCCCTTATTCTTATAATACTTATTATAAGCTACTAACAAAACATTGTGACTTGCGAAGTTTGTTTGTCGGTTCTTCTTCGCATTGAATTTAGAACTGGCGGAATTTTCGACATATCCAAGCGTAGGTTACCAACCTATCTAGATGAAATTATACAATAAACAATAAACAACAATTCATCTTTTACGTCATGCACGGGGAGAGATGCAGCCCGAATAATTATATGGATAACCCGACGGCCCTCTTCTGTCCTGTTATTTTATCTATGGTTATGGATAACCCGACGACCCTCTTGTGCCCTGTTGTTTTCTCTATGGCGAAGCTTTAACACGACGAGACGACACGGCGACGCCCGTAATGTCAAGCGAGCGGGTACTGCAGCGAGCGGCTGGCCTGGCGCCCCTCGAAAAGGGCAGGACGCCGTGATATTTAGGTCAGACGAGACAGGCAGGGCGCAGCAGTCTTCGTGCGGTGGCTCGCGTGATTTTGGCGTGTTTTCGCCGAATCCGCTATGGGGTTCAATGTATGGGGGCTGGGTCGTTATTTTTCAATGTTTACGGTGAACGCCCTTTTGTCTCCTTTTACGATTGACGGTTTGCGTTTAAATCGGTATTTACCTATATTATCAATTACTTGCCTACTTCTGCCCAAAGCTTCGCTAACGTGAAATTAGAACGAAAATTAGGCTCATTCGTATCTTTTAATTAAATAAATTAATAATTATTACTAATTTAGTACAATCGAATCTGGATACATATAAGCCGCGGCGCTGTCATAATTAATTTTTTTTTAAATATATTTAATTTGTTTATCCATACTTATTCTAGAAACTGAGGTAGGTAATAAGAAGTAATACGGCTATTTAAATAGTTCGTGTTTTCCGTCCATTTCAGTGTAGCCGGCACCACCGAAGGGAAGCACTGACATGGCACCTTACGAAGGTGTTATGGGCGGATATCACGGATGTAGTAGGTGATGTAGCCAACCGTGTCAGTTTCCATAAAAAAAAATTACATTGCCCTTTTTTCTGTTAAATATTTTAGGAGCAATAAAAAGTATTAATAAAAACGAGAATAAAAAAGAAATCAAAACTTTGGCATACAGACAACGGAGTTTCCATAAGAGACAGATTGTACTAATTCTAGTACGGGAACAAAAAACTGTTACAATTTAACACACATAGGTAGAACACTTCTTTGGCAGACAGACAACGGAGTTTCCATAAGAGACAGATTGTATACTAGTTCTAGTACGGGAACAAAAAACTGTTACAATTTAACACACATAGGTAGAACACTTCTTTGGCAGACAGACAACGGAGTTTCCATAAGAGACAGATTGTATACTAGTTCTAGTACGGGAACAACAAACTGTTACAATTTAACACACATAAGTAGAACACTTCTTTGGCAGACAGACAACGGAGTTTCCATAAGAGACAGATTGTATACTAGTTCTAGTACGGGAACAAAAAACTGTTACAATTTAACACACATAGGTAGAACACTTCTTTGGCAGACAGACAACGGAGTTTCCATAAGAGACAGATTGCACTAATTCTAGTACGGGAACAAAAAACTGTTACAATTTAACACACATAGGTAGAACACTTCTTTGGCAGACAGACAACGGAGTTTCCATAAGAGACAGATTGTATACTAGTTCTAGTACGGGAACAAAAAACTGTTACAATTTAACACACATAGGTAGAACACTTCTTTGGCAGACAGACAACGGAGTTTCCATAAGAGACAGATTGTATACTAGTTCTAGTACGGGAACAAAAAACTGTTACAATTTAACACACATAGGTAGAACACTTCTTTGGCAGACAGACAACGGAGTTTCCATAAGAGACAGATTGCACTAATTCTAGTACGGGAACAAAAAACTGTTACAATTTAACACACATAGGTAGAACACTTCTTTGGCAGACAGACAACGGAGTTTCCATAAGAGACAGATTGTATACTAGTTCTAGTACGGGAACAAAAAACTGTTACAATTTAACACACATAGGTAGAACACTTCTTTGGCAGACAGACAACGGAGTTTCCATAAGAGACAGATTGTATACTAGTTCTAGTACGGGAACAAAAAACTGTTACAATTTAACACACATAGGTAGAACACTTCTTTGGCAGACAGACAACGGAGTTTCCATAAGAGACAGATTGCACTAATTCTAGTACGGGAACAAAACACTGTTACAATTTAACACACATAGGTAGAACACTTCTTTGGCAGACAGACAACGGAGTTTCCATAAGAGACAGATTGCACTAATTCTAGTACGGGAACAAAACACTGTTACAATTTAACACACATAGGTAGAACACTTCTTTGGCAGACAGACAACGGAGTTTCCATAAGAGACAAATTGTACTAATTCTAGTACAGGAACAAAACACTGTTACAATTTAACACACATAGGTAGAACACTTCTTTGGCAGACAGACAACGGAGTTTCCATAAGAGACAGATTGTATACTAGTTCTAGTACGGGAACAACAAACTGTTACAATTTAACACACATAAGTAGAACACTTCTTTGGCAGACAGACAACGGAGTTTCCATAAGAGACAGATTGTATACTAGTTCTAGTACGGGAACAAAACACTGTTACAATTTAACACACATAGGTAGAACACTTCTTTGGCAGACAGACAACGGAGTTTCCATAAGAGACAGATTGTATACTAGTTCTAGTACGGGAACAACAAACTGTTACAATTTAACACACATAGGTACAACAAGATCAACATCTCACAATCGAGTCAGATTTATGTACCTGCAGATCAGCATTCACCGCACAATACCCACCCTTCGAAATCCTTAATTCTCAAATTTTCCAACAACACGAACACACCGCCCGCCAGTGTCGGGCCATATTGCCTGCGCAATCGGAGCACGTGTGGTGGGTAAATCGGTCGCCAGGTCAGCGAATCCGTGCGGCCGCGCCGCGCCCATTACAATCCTCAAACTCCCAACACCCCTTCTGACTCCCCTATAGTAAGTACCTCCACAGCAGCGCTACGCACACCTTGGGGGGAGGGGGAGAAAGGGTCACGGGATGGTAAACAAATGAACTGGAGAATTGCAAGGAAGTACCTAAGACGAAACGTTTTAGGGTTTTCTAGGGCCGAGAAAAACTAAAAAAGCTTTTTTCTCACACGTTTCTCAGCTTCGGTAGCCAAGTGCCAACCGTGTCAGTTTCCATAAAAGAAAACACAGAGGGTTCCGTATCCATTTTCTTCTTGCACGCAAAGCGAAGTATGCGCGAGATCACGCGGTCCGTGTCTCAAAAAAAACCTTTAAAAAACACCTTCCCTTAATTTTTCGCTTTTTAATTTTCATGTCAAATAAAATAACACATACATAAACATAACATACCAATTCTGTGAAAATTTCAACCAGCTAGCTATTACGGTTCCAAAGTTAAAGCCATCGGACGGAGGGACAGACAGACAGACATACAGACAGACGGGCATACAGACATTGTAGGCTTAATAGGCTTCCTTTATATGGGTTACGAAACCTAAAAACCCCACTATGGTCACTGGATTGGCCCACCATGGGGGTCATCAAATTGGCTGTTTCCGATCTTTCAACCACTATAACTCAGCAACCAAGTCCGCCTATTAGGAAACGTAGGTACCCATAACACGTGGCCGATTGGGGGGGGGAAGGGGTTTGTCAAAATTCCACGCAGGCCCACAGGGAGAATGGGGGGTTTTCGCCCTGTCACGTGGTATTTCAAAATATCGTTTAAAAATTAAAAGCGGCTGTCGCGTGGACTGGCACTGTTTTTCATGAGAACTCGACGGGCACTGTTGTTAACAAAAAAGTTAAATTACAAATTTTAAAACTCCCAACCCTTAAAAAGTGAAAAATAATTTCCATTTACGTACTTAATGGAGTCGGGGGATCGATAAGTAAATTCCCGCGCAGCTCTGAGTTTTTATATTTTAAGCACTAACATTTGGATACATTTTGCATCTTTAGAATTTTAATATGACTTATTTATTACATTTCTTTGTAATAAACTGTTACTAATTGTTGTTGAATTGGTATCAAATTGACGATGGCACTATACACCAGATATAGGTAATGTAAATAGGCAGAGTGGTCAGATTCTTCTGTATTCATGTTCAGGCTGTAAGTATTGATGCTCTTGTGAGCGGTAGTACGGGTTAATTATTTGTAAGTTACTATAATATACTTATTATAAGGTACTAACAAAACATTGTGACTTGCGAATTTTGTTTGTCAGTTCTTCTTCGCATTGAATTTAGAACTGGCGGAATTTTCGACAAGCGTAGGTTACCTACCAATGGATGAAATTATACAATACAAAATAAACATGGCACCTAGTTCACCAAGGTGTTATGGGCTGACATCACGGATGTAGTAAGGTGATCTAGCCAACCGTGTCAATTTCCACAAAAAAAGCACTTCCGACCCAATCGACCCGACGCGCTACTTTACGCTATGGTTGAGAAGGGATGAGTGAGGGATGACGACGAGACGGTGGTGTGGGAGGGACAGTGAAGGCAAACCCTCACCTGCCACCCCACCCCGCTACAATATTCACTCTGGCTGGCGGCGCGACGGGGGGGTTGATGGTATCAACTTGATGCGTGGGCGAAAATGATTTGGCGTCGTTTTGTCGCTTTATTGGAACACCTAGCTAGACGAAAGATATTTATGTATGACCTAATAACCTTCACGCACCTGAAGGTTGTTCACCGAATTACCATAAGGTTTCATTTTCACGAATAACGCTATTAGAGAATATTAGAGTCGAGTAGAAGTTTATGATTGGCTGTTTACATAATTTTATTAAACGACTTCAAAAAAAGGAGGAGCTTCTCAATTCGACTGTAATATTTTTTTTTGTTTTGTTTCTATGTTTGTTACCTCAGAACTTTCGACTGGGTGAACCGATTTTGAAAATTCTTTTTTTATTTGAAAGCTGGTGCTTCCCGTGTGGTCCCATTTTAATTTGGTCAAGATCGGATTGGAAAGCGAGGCGGAATTTCGGATTCCGCCGAGTACATTAATAACAAAAAATACTAAAAAAAACGTGTGATGTTGTGATGCTGACAAACGTGTGTGAAAAAATGTGTTTTTTTTTAAGTTCCCTTCTCACCTACAGTTTAAACTAATAACACCGCTCTTTTTGGCGGGATGGAATCGCCACAAGGCGCTTACGATAAACCAAAGCGAATGTGAATATCGCGCAAATTGTTTTTTTTTTAATAAGTATGAACAATTTTATCTTTGTGAATTTTGCAAATCGTGCTTCACTAAAGAATATAAAATTCTATTTGGAGAAATATTATAAAAAAATATACATTAATTCTTTACATTTTTACAATAGAAATTGCCGCAAAAATAGAGAAATGTTTGGATTTTTTTTCTATCGAGCGAAGTTAAAAAACTTTCTGTTTCAACGTCGAGGTTCACTAAAGATAATCCTCTAGCTAGATTGAAAACCTAGAACATTCCCTAAACTTATCTTGAACTTTTCGTATGTCTGCATCAATCCTACGGTACAGAGCAGATGACCCGAGCGGTAGCAGCTTAATACCTATAGATCAGCGGTTCTCAATCTATGGTACGCGTACCACCAGTGGTACGCGGACTGCTTCGAGGTGGTACGCGAAATAATTAAACATAATGCTCTACAAAATTTAATAAGCGGCAAGTGCCATAATCCTAATATAATAAAATATAATTTGAATTTTTATGTTCTTAGCGGTATAAAAACCCACTGCCAAATACTCATAGTGAGTTCTGATTAATATTTTAAACAAGATTTTTCAGAACTAAATTGGATAAGAAATCGATTTTTCGAAGATGAACTCGGAAATACATTCATTTCCGAGCTCACTTACATTCGAGGAAAGAGAATAATAAATTGAACTTTGGTGTGATTCTAACCGCAAAGATAATTTAAGATATTTACATAATAGAAGATGAGTAAAGGTGGTACGCCCCCAAACATAATTGGTTTTAGTGGTACCTGAAAAAAAAAGTATGAGAACCCCTGCTATAGATAGCTAGCGGCAGGCAGCAGCAGTAAGAAAACGGGTCATTCATTTTCATTACGCACCGTGAAGCGCAGACATCGACAATGTTTTATTTATTTATATCGTATGTAATACTATCAACGGAAATAAGATGATTGCATCATCAACGGCGTGTGATGAGATGAGTGATGATGATGACTCTGATGACCTAGCTAGAGCCGAAACGTTCGCCGTATCGATGCATAATTATATTGACTCGCCAAGGACATGGTTACCTTTCCTTACAATTTATGCATCCATACTTAGGATTTAGGCATCCAATTTCACTTTCTTATCCTTTTTCCTTTCCTTACCTATAATAAAATCCAACGTCTGCTTTCTGTCTGAGTGTCTGTCTGTCCGCTTATAACTCGAGAACCACTGAACCGATTTTAATAAAACAAAATTCTACGGATAGTTTGATTCTCCCCATCAACTATAGGCTACTTACTATCACGCTAAATGGCTTATGAGGTTAGCAGTGAAGTGAAATATGAGAGCGGGCGGAGCCGCGGGCACAGCTAGTGAACAATAACATTTAGAAAAAAATTATAGTTTAAATTTTTATTTATTTTGTAGTTTTTTTTCTTCTTTTTAACCGACTTCCAAAAAAGGAGGAGGTTCTCAATTCGTCTGTATGTTTTTTTTTTTTTTTTATTTTTTTTTTTTTTTTTTTTTTTTTGTATGTTTGTAACACGATTTCTCCGTCAATTGAGGGCCGATTTAGAAAATTCTTTTTTTGTTAGTTAGGTCATACTTCCGAGGTGGTCCCATTTCAATTTTATCGAAATTGGTTCAGTGGTTTTCGAAAAATCAGCATAATACTATGGTGTGTGGTTACCTTCAGCAAAACTTGTGATGTGGTCGTTTTCGGCAATTTTCAGTTTGATAAATTAGTATGGTGTGTGGTTACCTTCAGCAAAACATTTGTGATGTGGACTTATTCAGCAATTTGCAGTCTGACACATATGGCGAATAATTCTGTACCACTTCAATCGATTTCGATTATTCGATTTCGATTATTCTTTTTTATGTAATATTACTAAAAAGAATGAAATAAAAACTGTTTTAAAAAATATTAAACCGATTTCCAAAAAACAAAAAAAAAAAAACTAAAAAGTATTAAATACCTAATATTTTGAAATTTTCTCTGTCCTGTTGAAATACATGAATCGATATACTAGTGATACATATTCGGACCCTTGTTTCATGAATATTCTAAATTTGAAATTTTTTTATATCTTTTCCGACCGGCGTTTAATTTATTATGGTACCTGGCCAGTACCTACTGTACCGAGTACCATCGAGCTGGTTTGATGATGGAGACAGAAGGTGGCCATAGGAACTCCTAAACTACACATGATAAACCCATCGTGTTTGGGCTCGTTGCATTTGTCTTCACGAGAAATTTACTTTAGACCTAAAAGATTCTCAATTCGACGGTATGTTTTCTTTTTTTGGATGTTTGTTACGCGATTACTCCGTCAATTGTGGGCCGATTTTGAAAATTCTTTTTTTTTTTATTTGAAAGGGGATAACCCTGAGGTTTTTGAAGTGAAAACTTCTTTAGCGGCTCTTGGCACTTTTTTAGGTGGGTAAAAATGTATAACTCGCGACATCGCGTCAGCGTCATTTTTAAAATGAAACCTTAAGTCATTGCGTTAAGGGTTAAGTTAGAGTGGCACGGGATCTGCCGGCACTCCCGGAGTGCAACTGTTAAGTAGGGTTCCGTAACACGTTTATGTCTGTCCATTCTACTAAGTTCTGCAAAATGAATGTAGGGTTCCGTAACATATGCATGTCTATCCGTTCTACTAAATTTTACAATTTTCAACCAAGGTCCTCCGACGGTTATTTTATAATAAAAGTAGGCTTCCGTAACACGTTTATGTCTGTCCATTCTACTAAGTTCTGCAACATCACCTACAACGTCTGTGATGTCAGCCCATAACACCAGTGCCATGTCAGTGCTTCCCCCTTTGATCGTGCTGACTACACTGAACTGGTCGGAAAACACAAACTATTTACATAGCCGTTTCGACCGACGTTTAATTCAGTGCGGTGGTACCAACCCGGGAAGGTTAAACCCTACCACCAAGTAAAATTACGAGGGAAGGGACTTACAGTTTTACGAGGAATCCGAACCTTGGTCAGCCTCCAACGGTCAGCGGTCACCCATCTAAGTACTGACCGCACCCAGCGTTGCTTAAAATTCAATAGCGACAGTTGACTGTCTGCACCACTGAGCTATCGAAGCTGACGTGGTCCTATTTTAATTGGGTCAAGATCGGATTGGAAAGCGAGGCGGAATCGCGAGGCCGAAGGCCGAGCGATTCCGCCGAGTACATTAATAGCAAAAAATTACTAAAAAAAACTGTGAAATAAAAAAAAAGTTTTAAAAAACATAAAACCGACTTCCTAAAAAAAGTAAAACTAAAAAACTATTTAAAATAAAAATATAAAAACCGCCTTCAAAAATATATGAAATAAAAAACTAAAAAAAAAAACGAACCCTAGAGTTGAAGGCGGTGCTAAAGCAAGCAAAAATGATGCATGAAAGAAAACATGAGTGGATGATAATATCCTTTGTGATTTGTAAAGCAAGCAAAAATGATGCATGAAAGAAAACATGAGTGGATGATAATATCCTTTGTGATTTGTGTAGCCTTTTTAGCACCGCCTTCAACTCTAGGGTTCGTTTTTTTTTTTAGTTTTTTATTTCATATATTTTTGAAGGCGGTTTTTATATTTTTATTTTAAATAGTTTTTTAGTTTTACTTTTTTTAGGAAGTCGGTTTTATGTTTTTTAAAACTTTTTTTCTTTAGTCAGGCAGGAGGACATATTTATATGTATCTGGGTGGATCAACTTTTTCTCGTAATGTAAAAAGCAGCTGCACAGTGAAATAAATCAAAAATGTTAATTGCAATTTATTACTTAGTTGAAAATCAATAAGTATAAAATACTTAGGTTTATAGCCAATTGAAAAAAAGTAGAAAACTATTTAAAATTAAAAATTAACCAAATTTTTAGGGGTGACCCAGGGGACAATTTTGTCCCCAGTTTTGTATGGCAAAAAGGGGTTGTGCTCAGGGTAACCAATATTTTGAAAAAATTACTCAAAATTCTTTGTGCAGCTTCTTTCTTATTGATCAATTTACTTATCTGAGAGTTGCTGTAACTATTAAAATAAGGTGAATTTATCAAGAATTTACCTTTTTTTCACTAATTTTCATTAATTTTTTTTCACTTTTTTTCACACACACTAATATTATAAAGTACAGTTTGTAAGTTTTCGTTGTAGGACGGGCTGGACGAAATATTTTATATTTTTTAGGTTAGTTTTAATTTTAGGTTAATTTTAGTTTTTAACTTAGTTATATTTTATATTAGTTTAGCTTAGATAATTAGTTTAATTTTTATTGTATCTTAATTTTTTGGTTGTTTAATAAATACTCTATAGAATAGAATAGAATAGAAACTCTTTATTGCACACAATTGAAAAAAAAAACAGTACTCGAGAAGAAAAAAGAAATACAGGAGTGGCGGACTTATCACTGCAAGTGATTTCTTCCACGCAACCTTTAACTGCACTACAGTTAGGTAATCTCAAAAATACTCATCCGATTAAAAAAAATATTTGACCAATATTTAGAATGGACCATTTTCTTTATGTACATACCACACGCTGTAGTGTGTATACCGACAATCAGGGCTAGCAGAGTAATCGGAGTTGTGCTGCAGGCACTCTTGTAAATTACAACACAACACCGACCACCACGTTTAGCAACATATTCGGACAAGATAACTATCAAGCAGCAAGTAAGGCAAGAAGACCCACCCGCTGCACGACTCCGCGGAAGGACTTCTTTATGTATCGTTCATTCAACGATTAATCAGCTATGATTTCTTATAAAATAAAAAATATCACAAAAGCAAGTCAGCCTTTCTTCTTTCTCCATTCTATAAATTAAATGAATTTTTTTCATTATTGTAAATAAACAATAATGCTGACTTGGACGACTCAAATGAATCTTTTTATATATGTATAAATTTGACTGAACCCTATGTTCTTTATTCTCTTTTTTAAAGATAATTTTTTACTTATTATTTGTATTTTTTATTAAATATACATAGTATGTTATAGTTAACATAATTAAAAATTAGCATGTAAGTTATATTTAAGCATTTTTAAAAAAAAAGCTCTGTAAGGTTTCTTGCCCGATTCTTCCTTATAGATTGCATTGCTGAACGGGATAAAACAAAAACTATGACGAACCATACTGAATATGCATATGTCTCAATGTAATGTTGTTATTGTTGTGTGTTCTTTATGGCGAAATAAATATCTGAATCTGAATCTTGATTTAACTTGAGAAGTCAACGCGATTTTAGATGTCTTAAGGGGGTGATCCATTGGCGTTCTAAACCGTTAGCTCGCCAGCGACCCTACGAGCTAAAGGTGTAAACCGCCAATGGATCACCTAAAAACCGCGGTTTTAAAGTACGACGGTTTAGACCGTTGGCTCTTCGGTCATGCTCGAAATCCTTGCGGTGTAAAAAGCCGCGGTGTAAAAAACCGCCAGTGGATCAGGCGAGCCTACGGGGAAACAGTATTTTCGCACTGCGGGAGCGAGCGCACGTGCTCTAGGCTGGCGATAAAATGGATTTCGCGAGTTAGTGCTACAAGCCAACAGTTTACACCGTTTGCTCGTAGGGCCGCCAATGGAGCACCAACGCGAACGACGACCCTACGAGCCAACAGTTTACACCGTTAGCTCGTAGGGTCGCCAATGGAGCACCAACGCGAACGACGACCCTACGAGCCAACAGTTTACACCGTTAGCTCGTAGGGTCGCCAATGGAGCACCAACGCGAACGACGACCCTACGAGCCAACAGTTTACACCGTTAGCTCGTAGGGTCGCCAATGGAGCACCAACGCGAACGACGACCCTACGAGCCAACAGTTTACACCGTTAGCTCGTAGGGTCGCCAATGGAGCACCAACGCGAACGACGACCCTACGAGCCAACAGTTTACACCGTTAGCTCGTAGGGTCGCCCATGGATCACCTCCTCAACAACCGATTTAACTACCTTCATATTAAAATGTAGCTGCATGATGAATGATGGATGATTGATGAATAAAGAGTAAACACTGAGAACATTTTTTTTACTAAATAAACTGTTTAGTAAAGTAGTTTTTTACTCAAATTTGGTACATACTAAATAAAGTTACCTAAACCGGTTTAGTTGCGGCAACTAACGACAATTTAGTAAAAACCTCTTTTGTAACCAACTACTGAAGTAATAGCTACTATTTACAAAATTAATTGTTCACTGAATTCTTTGGCTACACGTGACCAAACGTGAGCTATTTTGCCGAAACTAGTTCAGCCACAGAATAGAAAGGAGTACTGGCGTACAGAAGCTTCTCTGTACAAACACTCACAAAGAAATAGCTACTCTGCGACGACGCGATAATGTACAAATTGACTCGCACAGAGTTGCATGCCTAACCACGATAACCACCTACATTTCGCTTCTCTTTCTGTCGCGTAACTCTATCTCGAAAGCGCGTCGTTCTGCGCGTGTAAGGGCTGTGTCTTTGGGCTGTCTTATTTATTTATTTATTTATTTATTTATTTTAAACACTGACAGCTAACAGCTGGTGCGTGTATTATGTTTATTAATTTATGAGTGCACTTGTATTGTTTTTAAGTATTTTTGTTTGTTTATTTTTTGTTTTGTTTTTTTTTGTCTAATTGGTTTTTTAAAGAATTAACCGAGGGGGCGCTGACGGTGTCCTCAGATAATTTGTTCCAGGCCCTTACGACCCGGTGCGTCAGAAAATGCTTCCTGGGGTTGGTTCTATGTGTGGGCCATTTTAGTTTTAATGAGTGACCGCGAAGACGTTCTTCAGTGCTCCTTTCGTACATTGACTGTAGACTTGGTACATCGTAGCATTCTTTTAGGATTTTATAGGTTTCTATAATGTCTCCTCGTTGTCTCCTTTCCTCAAGAGTTGTTAATCCCAGTGCCTGTAAGCGATCTTCATATGTTTTATTTTTAATTGATGATACCATCTTTGTTGCTCGTCGCTGTACTCTCTCTAGTAGCTCAATATCTTTTTTACAATATGGACTCCAAATTTGGTAGCCATATTCAAGTAGTGGTCTTATATATGTCTTGTAGAGTTTCATAAACAGTTCTGCGGTGATGGAGGAGAAGGCTTTCCTTATTGTATAGAGAAGTGAATTTGCTCTCTTCACTAGCTCAATTATGTGCGCTTCCCATTTTAGATTTTCTGATATCACGACTCCTAAATCCTTTTGCGACTTAACTGGTTGTATTTGGTTTCCACCAATGTTGTATGAGAGCTTTGGGTTTTTAGACCCTATGTGGAGTACTGTACATTTACTGCTGTTGAGTGAAAGTAGCCATTCTTTTGTCCAATGTAGAATATGGTCAAGGGTGTCTTGTATGGTCTGATGGCTTATAAGAGGGTCTGCAAAAATTTTTGTATCATCGGCAAAGAGCGAGAAGCTGAGTTTCATGATGGCTGGTAGGTCTGTGAGAAATATCCCAAATAAGATTGGCGCGACGATCGATCCTTGCGGTACTCCGCTGAGTACTGGTTGAGGTTCAGATAGTTGTTCGCCAACTCTCACTCGGAACTTTCTATTTGTTAGGAGATCTTTCAGCCACAGTAGTAGTTTTCCACGGAGTCCAAAGTGGTCCAATTTGTGAATAAGTCGGTTTATCGGGACACGGTCGAAAGCTTTTTCATAATCTAAGTATATTATGTCCATTGGCTTACGCTCATCCCATGTTTTGGTCCATATGTTCATGCATTCGAGTAGGTTCGTTATGGTTGAGCGCTTGGGTACAAAACCGTGTTGTTGGCTGATGATAATTTTTTCTTGTGTTAAAAATGTTCTTAGTGAGTCACAGACAATTTTCTCCATAGCCTTGCATATAATGCTCGTCAGACTGATTGGGCGGTAGTTCGATGCTGCAAGTTTATCCCCTTTTTTGTATATCGGTGTTACTGTTGCTTCTTTCCAGTCTGACGGTAGTTTGCCAGTTTTAAATGCAAGGTGTTGGCACAACTCTGGAGAACATCTTTTCAAATAGATTGCAGGTATACCATCCGGTCCCATTGATGTTTCATCTTTAAATGTTTTTAATACTTTCAGAACTTTCTCCGGGGTAAACTCCACCATTTCTAAAGTATTCTCTACTCTTGGAACAGCGACTTGTGGTAAGGGGTCATCATTCTCTTGTTTTGATTGTGAGGAATAAAATGAAGATGATACCTACCTACCAACTTTTATCATTCTAGCTACCAACGATACGATATTTAGCTACGGCAAATTCATGCGAACAAATTCATGCATGCGTTAGCGTCACAATTAGTTTCTCACATGGAAGCGTGCAACCTTCCAGTGATAGTTTTGTTTGATCAATAAATTTAATGATCATCTACAATGTACCTACCTGCTATCTTTATACAAATTAGGCCATACACACCACGCTGTTCGGCGTCATCTAACTATGTTATTGGCAATATGATAATATTATTTGAAATCTATGACCTCTTACTAATATGAATAAATAAATAACTAGAAATAAATCCAAATCCTACTAAACAAAACAATTACCTTTCTTCGTACTAGGAAGGAAGGTGTGGAACTCAGGTTGCGATGGCTTCACCGAACATATCCGGGCCCATCGGCAGTAGAGGAGGGTGTTAATCGAGGTCGGGACTAGCGAGTGGCCACTCTAAATTTCCTGCGCATGCTTCACGTTTCGGCTCGCATCAAGCCCTCGTCAGCTAGTCTGCGTTGACCAGGACGCGGGGAAACCACCAGTCCCGCTCTCGACCTGCCTCTCTCTACCTATCCATATTCTGTAGGATGCTTCCAGTGACGTTTTCGAAGCTCTCTCCATATATGAGCTTAGCGTCGATCTTGGCAGCCCTAGATTCTTCAGAATACCTAATAGTAGTGGCGTACACTTACGGTGCGGTCGGGCGACTGTATGCGTCTGACAAACTAACTGACTGACCGGCCGCCCCGCCGGCCGGCTCGATCGCCCGAGCGCCCCTGCGAGTTTGGCCTCCTGAGGCGGGCGCGCCGAGTAGGCTAATAAATCGGTAGGTACAGCGGAGTCGGACACCCCTGGTTCAGCTATACGTTACAAATCTATTTAGCTGTTATGCAACAAACCGTTTTTCTTCAGTAGGAAGCAACCAAGCTGATTTACTAAACTCGATTTAGTTGAAATGAAATTAAATGAAAATATACTTTATTGCACAAAAAGTGACAAAAGGCGGACTTAAAGCCTAAGGGCAACTGTTGTGGTAACCAAATTGTAGTCACCACAGCCACTAAACTGTTCTGTAACATATTACACAAAATTTTGTTACTAACTAACAGTTTTTTCAGTGAAGTGAATTCGTGAATAAAGAATTAAAAGAATTCAAAAAGCAAATAAACATGAGTACTCACTGAGGAGGAGGGCGCAGGGCAGCACGAGCCGGTACAGCAGCAGCGAGATGCAGTACCTCGGCATCCTCACTGCTGCACACAATACGCACACCATTACTACACATCATCTAACAACAGACGGCCGCATTGCCGTAGAAATAAACCCAACCCGGTCAGCTCAGTGGTGCTACGCCTCTGAGCTCCATCGTCGATGTTAAGCACATCACGTGCGTTCGAACTTTGTTTAGCGCGGTTTTCTCAACCGTTCACTTCGAAAGAATGCGGCGCGCACGCTCCGCTCTCCGCCCCCCACCGCAATTGCCCGTCAGTACGGTGGAGGCGGAGAGCGGAGGGTGCGCGCCGCATTCTTTCGAAGTGAACGGTTGAGATAACCGCGCTATACGGCTGACCGTTACACCATTGAGTCAAATCAAGTCAAATAAAAATTTTGTTTTTATGTAATCCGGTATGGGATGGGTGGCCGTGTCAGAGGGGTCAAAGCACATGCTCCGACCAGCCAATATCACATCCGAGAAGTTAGGTGCCATACCGGAGACTTCCCTTTGGATTGATGACCACTGGGCTAGAGGAGGATACAGTGCAGGCTGCTATGCGGCCATCTTACATGCAGTACGGTGGTATCAACGCAGTCGGGTACAATTTGAGCCTAACCACCTAGTAAGGGGCAAGGGAAATTTGTTTATTTCTCAATTCACACATTGAACATGTACAGGGTGTCCCAAAACTCAACGTCAAGCGGGAACCAGGGAGTAGGCCAGTTTATGACTACCCAGGGAAAAATAAGAAAACAAATCGGAGTCATTTGTTTTTTATGATATAAGCATTTTATGAAATATTACTTAATATTTTTTTGTGATAAAGCTATGGGCATTTTGGTTTTATTTGGGATACTGATCAATAGCAGAGATATTTAGTCTACCAATAAAAACTATTTAACAATTATATTACTATATTAATTATATGTACCGTGTGGGGCCGGTACTTTAAAAGAATAGCCCCACTGCATCTCTCCCCTTGCATGTCGTAAAAGGCGACTAAGGGATGTGACTCCCTTCTTATATAACTAGGTGGTAGGGTTTAACCCGCCCGGGTTTGTACCACCGCACTGAAGGAAAGGTCGGTCGAAACGGCTATGTAAATAGTTTGTGTTTTCCGTCCAGTTCAGTGTAGCCGGCACGACCGAAGGGAAGCACTGACGTGGCACCAAGTTCAACCCGGTGTTATGGGCTGACATCACGGATGTTGTAGGTGATGTAGCCAACCGTGTCAGTTTCAATAAAAAAAAATAAAAAAATTATTTGCAAATTTGTAGTCGTACTTCAAAGAGATTTTATGTATAGAGTGAGCACTACGAAGAAAGAATACAGAGAAATGACGGCCAATAACTGAGGTATGAGGTAAGGTAGCGGGGTGGCGGAACGCTGAGCCGCGCGGGGCGGGAAGCGAGCGGGAGAGGGGCTAGCTAGCGAGCGACTAGCGGCTAGCGGCCCGGCCGGCCCGGCCGGTCAGTCAACACGTGCATTGGAATACGTAGGGTTGTCACTTAGTCTACCAAAAATATATTTTTCGATTTATTATTTTACGAGTAGGTATTATGGTTAATTTTGCCCGTAGTCTAGTGGTAACGCTTCTCAATGCAGAAGTTGCGGGTTCAAATCCCGGGCACTAACTAATGTACTTATTTATTTCCTTGATAAAGATTGATATACGTGCATTTCATAACGAATAGGTACGATCGCTCCGGTGAAGAAAAATAAAGTTAGGTGACTAGTGCACACTGGTCTATGAAAGGTATTTTTGTGTAAACTGCTTCTGATTTCCACTGGTCACCATGTACGAGTAATCGAACCGGATATAACAAATTGTGACAAGTTCGAGTGCAATATGACTGCCATAAGAATACTCAATAAACAATAAAACAACAACAATAAAAACAATACCTCCTACGTTAGTGAGCAGAGTCCGTGCCTAGCAGTGGGACGTTTTAAAGGATTATAGAAGAAAACAGATAGTGAATTTCATCGAAAAAAACGTTTTTATGTATTTAAACTTAAAATACAGAACTATAATAACTTGAAATACATACCTAAACTTATATGGGTTTTTAAATCACCGTGGTTATTTGACATTTTAAGAAGTAACAACGGCTTTACTCACTATCGAAATACGAGCTGTGTGGCTCGACATTTCGGCCAGAGTGCTCATGATGATGGGCCATACGTTTGGCCCGAAACGTCGAGCCACACAGCTCATATTTCGACCGCAAGTAAAGCCGTTTTGTATTCTTATAATACCTACACTTAATAACTAGAATAATATCTAAAAAACTAAACTTAATAATAAAGAATTTATAACTGCGGTCTTGGCCTTGGACTAAACTTAAAATCTCCAAACCAAACATACATAAAATAAAGAGTGCAGCATTTATAAAAAAAAATATATATATAACTAAAAAAACCATTAGGTATACTTTGGACTACACACACAAACACAACTAAAATAACTCTTCCTCCGTACTTAAACAAAATAATTTAAATTTCACTTTACACAAATTTAAATTTTCACTTTCCCTTAAACAATGTATCATCTTGGACTATTTTTATCCATCTTTCTCGTATTGATTTTTTTCTTGAAAATTTCTCAATTACTTACTAATTAAAAAAAAAAAAAGAATAGCGACACCCCTAATTAGCGGTCAATTCACTCTCATATTTTAACGTGGTTTAATACATATTTATTTACTTTCATACATGATATCCCAGAACTCTATTTCTAATCATTCATATGTGGCAGCCCTAATGAGCGCGTTTAATTTATTTGTTTAATTAAATAATGCTTATGTTATTGCAATGCTAGGTCAATACATAAAATGTACAAAATTTTCTAATTGAAGTAGCGTTGTGACAGCCCTAATTGGCCAGTTGAACCAAATATTTCTAAGCACATGGAAAACAAGATATTATATATAAGGTCTTTCAAAATTAGTTAATAGTACGCTAAGGGGGGGTTCTGTATCGTAAATAAATCACTTTTGAGGAACAAAGATTTTTTTTTACAAAAAAAAAAATTATAATAATGTAAAATGTAAAAAAAAATTTCTTTTCTTAATCGTTTCAGTTTCATGCCAGGAACAAAAAAGTCTTCCAACACATAGATCTCTTTCTTTCAGAAATTGTGAAAACCACAATTTTAGTTTTATTAGTATGGAATAGAAAGAATTTGATTTTTTTTACCAACTTACACGTGTTACATCAAAATGGTAATGAAGACTTTTTTGTTACTGTTATGAAAATGAATCGATTAGGCTATAAAAATCAACCACATATTTTTTTATTTAAATACATACAAAACATTTTACATAAAAAAAGCCCAAGGTCCAAAAAAATTTATATAGGTTTTACTCCCTATATGATGCAGAACCCCCCCTTTGCGTACTATTAACTAATTTTGAAAGACCTTATATATTAAGATCACAATGAAGTGATACTTACCTATGAAATGAGATGCCATCAGTTTTCCCAATATTTTTGGTATGATTTTTGCAATATCGCAATTCGCAACACACAACCGGGCATAAGAATGACTGGCGCGATGCGAGCCGCAGACGGACGGCAGCGAGCGCGCGGACGGCGCGTCCGCCGCGTTCGGTCGCTCGCGAGCTACTAGTCTCAAGAGGGTCCTTCCGCGTAATGGTTACTCCACCGCGGTGGAGCGAAGGCTGTTGCCCGGGTAAGAGGTCTAGTAGAATACATGATACGTCATTGTCGTACTTACCTAAAAATGTTGTACAAAACATTTTTCAAAAAATGCTCATATCATGAAAACAAATGACTCCGATTTTTTTTTCTTCTTATTTTTCCCTGGGTAGTCACAAACTGGCCTACTCCCTGGTTCCCGCTTGACATTGAGTTTTGGGACACGTTGTATATATCTAAACTATTAGGTGAGCTGAGAATAGGGTCTAGCTTGGCACAGCATTGAAAGACATGAAATCATTAATATAATGTGAATACATTATTTTTAATTTAATCTTGTAAAGTCCCTTAAAAATATGTGGTTGAAAATTGGTAAAATCGTTCAAAAATGCCTTTGCTATTTCCCTCGCCATTTTTTACAAATGCATCTAATACAAAAAATGCTTCATTGAGCTTAGAGTCAATAAGACTAAGAATGATCTAAATAAATTCATATGCTTACAGAATAAATGGTTTTTCACAGAACTATCTTTGAACCCTCTAAATTTTGGGCCGTTGCCGTGCGCGGGCGATTTTTGCATGGACGTATTTGTAACGAGGGTAGACTTTAATAGCAAATGCATTTCATATTCTAAACCAATGTTTCGGTGCCTTAAAAAAACATTTTTTTTTAATTTTGTATGAATTGTTTTTGTGAAATTTTATTTTTGGCCCCAATTTTGATTTCCTCAGGCTAAGTCTTTTCTATTAGCAGTATTTTGTGGTCCTTTATGCTCCTGTATTTATTTATTTTTTTTACTAGTTGTACGTTTTGGAAACCCGCCCCTTTTTCTTAACAAAGTTTCATATATGTACAAGCAAGGCACAGGCAACCATATGGAATCTAAAAAATTGTGGTTGTTCACATTGTTTCATTTCTAAAATGATTAAGTTATTCTATTATGTAACTCCTACATGAGCAAACAGACTATGTACTTGGATTATATTTATTGAGTATTTTATAAAAAAAAAAATTTTTTTTTTCAAGAAATTTCATCGGAACTGACACGAAAAGACTGAATCAATTACGAATTAAGGATTTAAATAAATCCCACCCCATTGTCTCAGCGATTGGGAGCTCACTTCATATATAAAACTGTAAATTTAATTATTCTCAGTGGAATTCAAATGTACCTAAACAAATGAGATCTCAACACCGCCCACAACATGACTAAAAACTCACCTGTTTCCGGTACCACGGTATGAACTAAAGATGCACGTCACATCACTAGTAACTACAAAACAATAACTCGCATGTCGATTTTCGCAATGCAAATCGCGGAAGGCTCACCGCGTCGCGCACATCGTTTGAAATTAGCAAAACACACAACACCCAACAGCGCCGACGACTGACAGTTTACTGAATTTCTTTTACATTTGACACTGACAGCTGTACGTGACAGTACAGCTGCGTTACTTGACGGCACATTGAGAAGGATATCTTCTCGTGCTATCTCTGTCTCTTGTCAGAGTAAACTGAGGATAGAGCTTGTAAGAATGAAAGAATCACATCTAACTTTTTAAGCAGGAAGTAGCATAGACACGAGGTTTCACAATCTATTGCTCAAATAATTATACCTAAAATTAACTCTTTGAATTTTTTAAATTGAAAAACAGTTCTAATACGAAAAATAAACATCAAAATTTTCCATGACATATGGAAACAATTTGACACACAGCAGTGCAGAGGATTATTTACGCAACGCCAAAAGTATACCAAACGTTAGCCAAACAAACGCCAGGAAACAAAAGTCTTAATTCAATACCCTCAATCATTGACATGTTCATATTTTTGTCAATGGTTCATAGGATAGTAATATATGAGTAATGAACGCAATAATGCATCAAATTATTCCGTTTCAGATAAACTAATTTGCACAAATAAAAATAATAGAACTATAATTTAATATTTTAATAATTATATTATTAGATTTATTTGATATAAAATGAATACAAAATTAAAATGCACAAACTACACACACAAATAAACAAACTACTTACATAACTATATAAAATATTTCACTGAAATTTTGCCTGGGGATGGAGCTGAGTGTTCCCAGCATACTCGCGGCATTCCCACGCTAGATGGTGATGCTGACCCTCTGTTTGAGTTATACTCCTGAACGAGGGTCGCCCGATATAATTTTTAATTTTGAGCCTAAAGTGTGCACAAGATTTTTTACTTCCTTACTCCAGGGGCCTAAAGTTTCGACTAAGAAAGCCATAAATTCGTAAGATTTTTTTAATTTCTGAATATTTACTGTGTTTGCTCCGCGCGGCAGCCTCCGCGGCGGCACCAGGCATTACATGTTTGACTCAAATATGAAGCTGCCATGGTGTCGACGCAGGTGGCGTCCCACACGAGTCACGAGAGACTTGCCCTTGGCCCATGGGATCAACGTCATCCCATCTGGGCGCTTGTTTACCGTCGTTTCTAAATAAACCGACTGGTTCCAGGATAAAAGGAACATCGATGGAACTGAGTGCCCTTTTTATTATGGTATTATGCGTGGAGTGTCTTGAAAATCTCCCAGCACTTTTAGTGCAGCTCAGTCCATGACGTCCCTTCTAGTATAATCAGAACTACGAAATAAAACATTTTCTATTTATAAAGTAATAAGACCCAGCACTTTTCGTAATATTTTAATAGGACCCAACCCAACACCGGAAGTTACCAATTTTTTTTTTTATATTTCGACTTGCTGGGATGTTCCTTACTTACCTTATATGCACCGTAGTTATATCCTCTTTGCACCGTAGACTGAATATAAATGCACGCATCAATTACTATATTGATTCACTTATTTATAAATTATAAACAAAATAAACATTTAAAAAAAATAAATCATTTTTATTCTTCTCCTTTCATCATGTTTCGGAGAGTTTTAGTCAACTGAAAAATAAAGCAAATCTTGCCAGCCAGTCAAAAGTCAGCCAGCGCAGAGATTTCTTGTCTATGGTTGTCTGTCATTCAATTCATACATTTTATTTTTATTGCTAATGGCGTAGTGTGGTGAGTGTTTTTCTCTGATTTCTATTGTTTCCCCAGCCGGGGGGCTCCTTGCGGCCTCGGTGATAGGTCACCGTGGCCAAGTCCATTCTGGTGGGTATTATTCTGGCGGAGGAGTGCTGCGTAGGTGGTGCTCTAGTCCGAACCGTCAGGACTTTCACTTTTTCTCTTGTTTCTATTAGTTCAAACTACAAGGCGCTCGCTTCAGCAATTTTTTTTTTCGAGTCGTCTCTGAGCGGACGCAAAAGATGAGTCATGCTTGCAGTTGCATCGAGGTCTTTACCGCTGCTTCCAATTTAATTTTTAATTTTTTTGAACTTATAACAACTCCCACTGGTACAACAGGGTGACTTACCGAACTTGGTGTGGTCATCTCTTTGTAGGTATTTGGTTTTCTGAGAGAGGCGCTAATTTATCAAAACTTAAATTGAAACACAAACTATTGTTCACAAGCGGTGCAATCTTCACATTGTCATCAGACGTGATTAGGCTTGCCAGGTGCCCGGGATTTCCGCGATTGTCCCGGGCTAGGCTCGAATGTCCCGTGTCCCGGGCGAAGGGTAATTTTGTCCCGGAGAGTGCAATTTATCCCGGGAAGAGTCCAGATGCAGATGAAGTGCTCAAATTAGCAATTTCCTTTTTTCATTTTAGTGTAGTGTTACTTACTAAAGTTGTTCGCTTTAAAACAAACGCTAAAAGTTCGCCGTAAGAATTATAGCAGAAAAATATTGATCTTTTCTTTCTCCATCATATTTATGAAGGACTGCAATAGTAGATATGTCCCGGGAAGGGTAACATCAGATCTGGCAAGCCTAGACATGATACATAACTTTTTTTTTATTTAATTTATTTTTAGGGCTTTTAACAAAGCAATTCGTCAATATCAGCCCCATGGTACCTTTCCTCTCGATTCCTCAGGGCTCAGAGTCCCTAAGGGATAGAGAACGTTTAACAAACTCTAATACACATATTAAATCCTTCACACTTGGGCTCGCCAACATGATTCCCTCACCTTCGAGCGGCCCGTTCGGGGCCGTGACATTTGTGTGCCAGATCTGCGGGCGGCCCTCTGGGGGCCGTACTGTAAGCACAACTTCATACAAAATAATTTATTGTTACGTGCAACATCCTTCTTAACTCTTCTAACGAATGTCTAGTAATTGATGAAAGAGTAGGCTACCTAAAAATACATACTTCTACATATGTGCTTGTCACGTCAAAATAATATTGCCAAGCAATCTTTCAGTCGGTCTCTTTGTGTTCGAGGACGGTGACGTGTGCGCCTCGTGTTTTTAGTGGTTTTATTGTGGAATTTTTGTGTTTTCTTTGTCAAAAACGATGGAAGGGTAAGTAATCTTCATTTAAAATAGTTTCTCGGCGCTGAGGAATGATTTATTCGTAAAGTATCGTCATTTTTGTAACCCTCTAGGAAAAAACCGTTCCGAAATTTTTTGAATTTTTTAACCCAGTTTATTAATGATAATATTAAACACATTACCAATTAAATTATAGAAAATTTAATGTACATTTGGAAAATTAAACCTTTTCATATACGTTTAATAGAAAAAAGTCTAGAAATATCGCCAAAAACGCAGAGGCGCACCCGATTTTGGCCACAATCGATTTTGGCCGAAATGGCGCCGCACTCCAGGGCTGACAGCTAAATTTAGTGTCGCAGACAAAGGGGATAACTTAACACGATCGTTTTTGTATCAGTAACGTTTGTTGCAGTAAAAATGTCGACCCTAACGAAAATGACTCGAAGCGTGAAGAAGCTGGAGGTGCCGCGGCCCCTCAAGTGCGTGCCCACGATGCAGCACGCGCGCAGCCCCATACCCGAAATGAAAATAACGACAGGTAATATTTTTTTTTTTTTATGGAAACTGACACGGTTGGCTACATCACCTACAACGTCCGTGATGTCAGCCCATAACACCGGGTGAACTGGGTGCCATGTCAGTGCTTCCCCCTTTGATCGTGCTGGTACATATAGAGCATTGATAATCCGAACTAGGTACCAGAAAACTACCCCTGTTCGGACTCACGAAGCGTTCGGATTATAGTATGTTAGATAGACAAACTCAATAAAACCGCTGTATACTTTGAAAAAATATATTGAGCGACCTTCTGAATCATAAAATACACAAAAACAGTTACTTAGTTATAAACTGATCTACTTTAGTCTGGCGGGTTCTATTTATTGACAAATAAAAACCATTGTCCCTCAAATTACGTAGCATCATCTTTTCGGATAACGAGGGGTCATTTTCGTCAGCCCAGTCCAATATGGCTTGCTAGTGGGGTATTTTCTTGACATTTGGAGTAGGAGAATCGTCAATTTAAAAAAGATTCGTCATTATACACTTTTAACTTTTGACTTGATACTTAGACTTTTAATTTTGTAATTAATTTCAATTTTATTTTATTTTATTTTAAATTTATTTAATCTTTTAATTTTGTAATTTTCTATCGTTTTTATTTACCATGTTTTATCAAATTCATGTAAACCGGAGGAATTCTATTCTTGGCTATTAAGTTTTATATTGTTCATTTTTAAATTTGTTGTATTAATATAAGCTGTGGAATTTCTCTAATATATAAATAAATAAATAAATAAATAAATTCCTAGATTTGTCAGCGAGAGGGGGTCACTTGGGGATGTCCGGATTATAGAGGCGTTCGGATTAGCCTGAGTACGGATTATCGAGGCTCTACTGTATTACACTTGTGTACAGTAGGTACGAGGCAGTAAATAATGAACATCGAACTTTAGAAAGCCGTGTGGTACCGTGTGGGGCCGGTACTTTAAAAGAATAGCCCCACTGCATCTCTCCCCGTGTATGTCGTAAAAGGCGACTAAGCGGTATGACTCCCTTCTTATATTACTAGGTGGTAGGGTTTAACCCGCCCGGGTTGGTACCACCGCACTGAATGAAAGGTCGGTCGAAACGGCTATGTAAATAGTTTGTGTTTTCCGTCCAGTTCAGTGTAGCCGGCACGACCGAAGGGAAGCACTGACGTGGCACCAAGTTCACCCGGTGTTATGGGCTGACATCACGGATGTTGTAGGTGATGTAAGCCAACCGTGTCAGTTTCCATAAAAAAAAAAAAAAAAAGAACGAGACAAACCGGTTTTAGAGGCTCGTCACTCTAACTCGCACGTCTCTGTGTGACAGTGCCGACGCTCTGCAAAAATTTTTTTGACAGCTGTCAAATTATTTTTTTTTTACCTACGTTGTTTCTGGTAGGATGGTAAACTGGTTTCTAGTTCAACATTGTTTTGAATGCTCTATTTGAATAGTTAAATTCATAATCTTCACGACCGAAGGGAAGCACTGCTATGGCACCTAGTTCACCCGGTGTTATGGGCTGACATCACGGATTTTGTAGTTTCCATAAAAAAAAAATCTATGTTTATGTAATCTAAATAAATCTAACTATATGTTTTGTATAGGGTCATTTGGCAAGTTTACGTTAGAAAAATTCGGGAAAAAAATGTCGGGTGTCTTTGTTTTTTTTTTTTGGCTTTCACATGCCAATAGCGGTTATTGATCTGACATCATTACTATTAGAGTTTACGTGCGCTCAGGCTCACCAAATCTCACACGACCTAAATGGCATGGAAAACAAGGGGTTGGAGCATATTAAATACTTGGGAAGCCATAACACACGCTGTATCCCGACAATCAGGGTAAGCAGAGTAATCGGTGTTGTGCTATAAGGACTCTGGCAAATTACAGCACAACACCGACCACCACATTTAGCACAGTATACGGACAAGACAACTATCAAGCAGCAAGTAAGGCACGAAGAACCCACCTGCTGCATGACTAGGTGGAAGGACTGCGCCAAGGTGAGAAGTGTCTAGCCTGTCGCCCTTTAGCGCAGTATCTTGTCGTTATCCCTTAGTCACCTCTTACGACATGCACGGGGGAGAGATGCAGTGGGGCTTTTTAGTACCGGCCGCACACGTTACTAAAATAGTCAAAAAGAAAATAAAACCCCCTTTCCACCTTCGCACCACGCGCACTGGGCAGGGATTGCATCCCTACACGCTGGACTTACCGCGGATGCGTACCAATTGATTCTACAGATCATTCCTCTACAGAACCGGTAAACTCTGGAACGCTCTCTCTGCCCATATCTTTCCCCCCAAGTACAGTCTCGGCTCCTTCAAGAGGGGCGTGAATGGGCACCTTTCAGGCCGGCATGGCATTCGCAACCCCCGCATACGACCGAATGTCCATTGGCGTCGTTAGACACCTTATGGGTGGCTCGGCGCCATATGTCGCTCTGTCAATAAAAAAAAAATTAAAGAAATGTAAAGCGGGTACGTGTGGGACGGCAGATGCGGATCTCATAACTCTGACGGAGGCGGTGGCGGTGCAGCTGTCGAGCGGCTGCTACGACCGCGCGCTCTGCTCCAACGTGGCCACCATGTACGCTCACCTCAAGCTGCACGGCTCGCAGCTTGAGCAGCAGTATAAAGATCTCATGGACAGGTCGGTAACGCTATTTGTTATGACTATTTTGCTAGAAATTATGTTTGTCGCGTTGGTTAGTCAACTGTTATTAAGCAACGCTGAGCGCGGTCAGTGATTGGATGGGTGACCGCTCGACCGTTGGAGGCTGACCGTGGTTCGGATTCCACGTTAAACTGTAGGTCCCTTCTCTTCTTACCTTACTAGGTGGTAGGGTTTATCCCGGCCGGGTTGGTACCACCGCACTGAACGAAACGTCGGTCGAAACGGCTATGTAAATAGTTCGTGTTTTCCGTCCAGTTTAGTGTAGCCGACATGAAATGAAGGGAAGCACTGACATGGCACCAAGTTCACCCTGTGTTATGGGCTGACATCACGGATGTTGTAGGTGATGTAGCCAACCGTGTCAGGTTCCATAAAAAAAAAAAAAAAATCAAGAAACTCATTAACACATTGAATGCCGGGGTTTCACCATTTTTATTGCTCTGTTTGCCCTGCAAGACCTGCCCTATCTAAGAACTAATAATCTGTAAAAAAAAGCTTTGAATCAAGTAACTTTTTTTTATTAATGCACTAGCTTTCGCCTGCAGCTTCGCTCGTGTGAAATACGTATTTAAAAAGAAGAAAGTAAGTAAGAAAGAAGGCCGAGCTACTTTCAGGTAAACAATAAACCTTCTCGAAGAAAGTAAGTAACTGAGGGTGAGGCCTGCTACCGTACCTTTATTTCGGCGCGTGGAAAAATTCTGTTTGTATGAGAGCTACATCTTAGCGTAACCGGAACTGAATTTTATTTAGCCTATCTTGTGTCACAGATAGTTAAATGTACTTGTACTAAGTTTCATTGAATGTGGATGATCGGTTTAAGAGTTATGGAGAAAAATACATACATATACAGAAAATATTTCTAAAAATCATCAATTTAGTTTATAGTATCATACATAGAGTCTACAAACTCATAAAACAAAGTAACTTACTCCATGACCATCCCTTACAGATTTATTATTAAATTTTGATTGTTTATTTGAGGTGCCAACCCACATTTCTTAGTCCGTTCCCAGGCGCCAGAGCCGTAAACATTCTTACAATGTGTCTGTCCGCAAAGAGTAAGAAAAACGATAAACTTTTTTGTGGCGTGCACCTAGATAGCCAGGCCCATGAACTACAGTAGGGCCTTCATAATCCGAATGAGAAAAAAAACCAAGCTATGCCGAATTAAAAAGGCATCCAAATTATAGTATGAAATTGTTTTATTAATCTGCTTACCCCAAACATCTTCGAGATCGCAGTGTAACTACCACCTTTATTGATCATCTCGAGAAATCACACTTCGTACTGCAGTGTTAGAGGTGTTTGCATGGCTCCATTTTTTCACACACAAGTTACCGAAATATCCTACAACAACTGAAACGACGACGAAACATAAATTCCAGCGTTGTATATGATGCGTGTAGATCGCGCGTGCGTAAAATACAACCGATATTAGACAAAAAGTCGTATGTATGTATGTCGCCACCACACGTGTATGTAGGTATACCCTATGAAAATGTTCTCACTGTCGCGTGCACACACGTGTGTTGCCATGTGCGTGCCCCCCATAAAAATGTACTCAAATGTCAATGTGTTTTTTTTCTTCTTATTATTGTAAATAAAAATTCTGCTGACTGATGATTCAAATTGTTTATATGTATAAACTCAACTTTTATTAATGACTTGACTGAACCCTCTTTGTATTTTACTATCTTTTATTTTCTTGTTACATTTGACGTATTCTCCAAAAGTCAATGGTTATTTAATTTAAAAAACATATTTTTTTCCAATAATCTTTTGTGATTGATTTGACAGCGAAAATGTTAGGATGGTGTAGTAACACTCGCAGATATCTCAAGAACGTAACAGATCAGGACTGTGGACAGGTACTTTGTGGTGTTTCGCAACGGGTCTCAGGACGAGCGGCTCGACCGCAAGACCCGCACCCACCTGCTCGAGCTGATCGAGCTTCGGGCCAAGCAGTGGCACTCCACTGAGTACATGAGCCACTACTACAAGAACCGCACTCAAACTGAGGTAAGTATTCTGTGGTGTTCGGCAACGGGTCTCTGGACGAGCGGCTCGACCGGAAGATCCGCACGCATCTGCTCTAGCTGATCGAGCTGCGGACCAAGCAGTGACATTCCACTGAGTACATGAGCCACTACTACAAAAACCGCACTCAAACTGAGGTAAGTACTCTGTGGTGTTTCGCAATGGGTCTCAGGACGAGCGGCCCGACCGCAAGATCTGCATGCACCTGCTCGAGCTGATCGAGCTGCGGGCCAAGCAGTGGCACTCCACTGAGTACATGAGCCACTACTACAAGAACCGCACTCAAACTGAGGTAAGTACTCTGTGGTGCTCCGCAACGGGTCTCAGGACGAGCGGCTCGACCGCAAGACCCGCACGCACCTGCTCGAGCTGATCGAGCTGCGGGCCAAGCAGTGGCACTCCACTGAGTACATGAGCCACTACTACAAGAACCGCACTCAAACTGAGGTAAGTATTCTGTGGTGTTCTGCAACGGGTCTCAGGACGAGCGGCTCGACCGCAAGACTCGCACGCACCTGCTCGAGCTGATCGAGCTGCGGGCCAAGCAGTGGCACTCCACTGAGTACATGAGCCACTACTACAAGAACCGCACTCAAACTGAGGTAAGTATTCTGTGGTGTTCTGCAACGGATCTCAGGACGAGCGGCTCGACCGCAAGACCCGCACGCACCTGCTCGAGCTGATCGAGCTGCGGGCCAAGCAGTGGCACTCCACTGAGTACATGAGCCACTACTACAAGAACCGCACTCAAACTGAGGTAAGTATTCTGTGGTGTTCGGCAACTGGTCTCTGGACGAGCGGCTCGATCGGAAGATCCGCACGCATCTGCTCTAGCTGATCGAGCTGCGGGCCAAGCAGTGACATTCCACTGAGTACATGAGCCACTACTACAAGAACCGCACTCAAACTCAGGTAAGTACTCTGTGGTGTTTCGCAATGGGTCTCAGGACGAGCGGCTCGACCGCAAGATCCGCATGCACCTGCTCGAGCTGATCGAGCTGCGGGCCAAGCAGTGGCACTCCACTGAGTACATGAGCCACTACTACAAGAACCGCACTCAAACTGAGGTAAGTACTCTGTGGTGTTCTGCAACGGATCTCAGGACGAGCGGCTCGACCGCAAGACCCGCACGCACCTGCTCGAGCTGATCGAGCTGCGGGTCAAGCAGTGGCACTCCACTGAGTACATGAGCCACTACTACAAGAACCGCACTCAAACTGAGGTAAGTATTCTGTGGTGTTCGGCAACTGGTCTCTGGACGAGCGGCTCGATCGGAAGATCCGCACGCATCTGCTCTAGCTGATCGAGCTGCGGGCCAAGCAGTGACATTCCACTGAGTACATGAGCCACTACTACAAGAACCGCACTCAAACTGAGGTAAGTACTCTGTGGTGTTTCGCAATGGGTCTCAGGACGAGCGGCTCGACCGCAAGATCCGCATGCACCTGCTCGAGCTGATCGAGCTGCGGGCCAAGCAGTGGCACTCCACTGAGTACATGAGCCACTACTACAAGAACTGCACTCAAACTGAGGTAAGTACTCTGTGGTGTTCTGCAACGGGTCTCAGGACGAGCGGCTCGACCGCAAGACCCGCACGCACCTGCTCGAGCTGATCGAGCTGCGGGCCAAGCAGTGGCACTCCACTGAGTACATGAGCCACTATGAACACTTTGGGTTCAGAGGAAAACTACTGTCATGGATTGCAGATTTTCTTACAAACAGGAAATTTCGGGTACGAGTCGGCGAGGAATTGTCTGAAGCCCACGATGTACTCAGTGGCGTACCACAAGGTTCAGTAATCGGCCCTGTAGCGTTTGGTATCTTTCTGACGGACCTCAAAGCGATAATGGAATTACCCTTTGCACTTTTTGCTGACGATACTAAATTCTTCGGAGATCCTGTTATAAGCCATCAATCAATTCAAGGCAACCTCGACCGCATCGTGCAATGGACCAAGGATTGGCTTCTTACACTAAACGCAGCGAAATGCACCGTACTGCATATAGGTCCCAAGAATCCGCGCCACAAATACACGATCGAGGGAATCCTTGTACATCCAGTCAACGCACAGAAAGATCTCGGAGTAACTGTGTCACATGACCTGAAATGGGAACCACATATAGTAGAAGTTGTAAAAAGAGCAAACTCACTTCTTTACATGATCAGAAAAGCTTTCTCCTACATAAATCCAGACTTGTTCATCAAACTCTACAAAACGTATGTCCGTCCTCTCCTTGAATACTCTTACCAAGTGTGGAACCCTTACTTCATCAAGGACATTGAACTTCTGGAGAGAGTGCAGAGGCGGGCAACCAAGATGGTTCCATCCCTGAGGAACAAGTCTTACGAAAGCCGCTTGGACGCACTTGGTATTACTACACTAGAGCAAAGAAGACAAAGAGGGGACCTCATCGAAACATTCAAAATTTTCAATGGTCATTACGATGTAGCCAACCTTAACTCAATGTACACAATGAACACCAACGAGGGACTCCGTGGTCATTCTTTAAAATTAAACCGAAACACTTCCAACTCCAACCCAAGAAAGTACTTTCTAACTAACCGAGTAGTGGACTCTTGGAACAAGCTACCACAAGAAGTGATAAGTGCTATCTCAGTGAATGGTTTTAAAAATCTACTTGACAAACATTTGCTAAATATAAACAAAAATAAAAACAAACACTAATAATAAAAAAGTAAAAAAAAAAAAAAAACAATAAAAAATATAAATAAGATCTATTATAAAACAGTGCACTCAACACGTGAAGTACACGCATCAGCTGCAAGCTGCTAGTGTATATAAATAAATAATAATAAATAATAATAATACTACAAGAACCGCACTCAAACTGAGGTAAGTACTTTGTGGTGTTTTGCAATGGATCTCAGGATGAGCGGCTCGACCGCAAGACCCGCACGCACTTCAGTCAGTCAGCGTGTAAGCGTCCACTGCTGGACATACGCCTCTCCAATTTTCCTCCAGTCCTCCCGGCCTTCAGCGATACGGAACCACTGCTTTCCGCGGACGTACTTTATGTCGTCGTCCCACCTGGCGGGTGGTCTTCCCACACTCCGTTTTCCTGTCCACGGCCGCCAGTGAAGGACACTTCGCACGCACTTGCTCGTGCTGATCGAGCTACGGGCCAAGCAGTGGAACTCCACTGAGTACTGGTTTGGCTGGAGATCAAGGCATTTTGCACGAAAGTCCCCGACAACAAACCCAACAAAGCAACAAGTACTCACTTTGTGATTACATACATACATACATATCACACACGCTGAATCCCGACAATCGGGGTAAGCAGAGTAATCGGTGTTGTGCTGCAAGAACTCTGGTCAATTACAGCACAACACCGACTACCACGTTTCGCAAAGTATTCGAACAAGATTAAATCGATCAAGCAGCAAGTAAGGCACGGAGACCCACCTGCTGCATGAGTCGGTGAAAGTACCGTGCCAAGGTGAGAGGTGGCGAGCCTGTCGCCCTTCAGCACGGCATCTTGTCCTTATCCCTTAGTCGCCTTTTACGACATGCATGGGGAGAGATGCAGTGGGGATATTCTTTTTAAGTACCGGCCCCACACTTTGTGATTACTTGTAAGAAATCACACTCCTTGTATTTGGTTTGTATGTTCTATGGCTGAGCTGGACTGTGTGTGTAAAATTTTTTTTTAATGTTCATTGGACAGCCGCTCCTGGTCCCGTACATGGACTCGATGGACGGCGGGGGCTCCATCTCGCCGACACTGGCCGCAGTGGAGGCTCCGACCGTCCTCGCGCCCGGGGAGATTCTCAAGACGTCGGGCAAGTTCCCCAAACCAACGAAGATACCCGGGAAGAATTATTCAAAAGACGAAGTGGTTATTAGGAATGCCGACTCGGGAAAAGGTGAGTCCTATATTTAGATTCATTTATTTCGGGAAATTGTGAATGATAAATCAAGGTTTTTTTTTATATGTTAACCCTTTTGCCAACATCCATGGATATATCTGTAGACAAAAATGCTCCCTGTTGCCATATTTTCAAGGTGCATTTTGTTTTGTCGATTGACGGTGAAAGGGTTAAGGACCATTTACACTTAACTTCTAAGTAATGTTTAATCTCATTACGTCAACAGTTTATACAAGAAGGGCTAAGTTTGTAAAACAGAAAACCACGGTTTGCATTTATTAAAAGTAGGCAGAACTGCTTAGAACCGGCAAACATTTTGCAAACATGAAAAGTGTAAATGGTCCTTTAGCCCCAATTGCACGACTCGCTGGGTTGGCGCGAAGTACGGCTACAAATTGCCAATGACAGTTGTCTCAGACCATTCAGTCTTGCATGAGTGTTCCACGCTGTGATTGGTCAATTTACTCTTGATTGCAATTTCATATTGAGAAAGTGTCGTGCAATCGGGGCTTTCGGAGTAATTTGAAATTATGTTTTTAATCTTGGGAGAAATCAATTTTGAAATGTGTAGAATTAAGGCGTAATTGTGGGAAGGAGAATTGTCCTCTGATATTCCATGGTTCCACTAATCATAGGATTAACTCACGGATACAGAAGAAGAGATTTTACATTTCCGTGGATTTTTATTCATTGCTGCCGAACTGGGTGGCTGTGCTTCGAAGTCGTAGCCTCAGGCGCAGCCAATTTCACCCCCGAGGAGGTGCCAGTCCGGCTTGGAGGTGAACTAATAACGCTGGGGAAAGGCCGTTAACCAGCGAACTGTAGATCCGTGGATTGTAGAAATAGGGAAAGATATTCCCTGGAAGCTCATTCCACCTTTGCAGTGCAACATGGCGACGAAATAATCTTAAGATTGATGAAATCGAGGATAATCCTTCCCGCAATTGCGTCTTAGTGCATTAACTAATTGGGGTAGTTTCGGCACGAAATTCTGTATCCTCAAATATGACTTTGTTAAACTATTAGAGTTCCTCACAACCCAGCAACAGTAGAACAGCAATTACTTGCAAATTAGAAGAATCACTAGGTTCCAAATCTACACTCTTTGATACAGTTATAATATTTGTATGCTCAGATGAACACTAAAGACAAGTCGGGCTTTGTGAAAACAGTCAAGTGCACTGGCCCAGAACTTGTAGATCAGAGTTTTAGGATTTTTGAGTATTTCAGCAGTTTCACAGAGTTCGATCTGGACAAATCTGACTTTTTACTAGAAACTTCGGGAGGGTGGCACCATTATTGGGGAGCAAAATTATTTTGTTTTTGGTTGACGGATTGTAAGGGTTTGTCCCAAAAGTCGCTTTCATATGGGTTTTTTTGAATAATTTTTGTTTTGTCAAATACGAAATGCAGACACTTCATATATGTCACCGTGACAAATTTCTGCAAAATTATCACCATTCCGATTACTTTGAATACAGTAGTGAATTTTCACAATGAATTTTGCTACATTGTGAAAAACTCCACTATTTAACTTCAAAGCTATGAAATATCAGCATTCCATATTTCAAAAGACAAAAATTATTCCAAATTCAAAATGAAAGCCAATTTTGAGGCAACCTTATCGGTTCGCCATTTTGTGAAAGCAATAAGTATATTTGGACATTTTGCTCATACAGTCTGAAATTAAAATTTTTAGAAATATTTTAAAAGTAAATCCAGTAGCTATACCTCCTCCACACTTGTCGCAATGAATGAATACAACAGTGGAACCTGTAGTGTTGTCATCCTTAAGTAAAATGCAATGATTTTTTTTGTACTGTTAATTATACCGCTGTAGTGCCAGAGCAATCCCCGCACAGCAAGCACTGCGGGGCGGCGGGGGGCGCGCCGTTGTGCATCGTGCGCCGTAGAATTTAGTTGTGTTCATCGATCAACTACAACACTAGATATGTGACCCCCGTACTAAGCACGTCACAAAAACTTACAAAATACTATTAAGAATGCGTTTGACGCTAGGCTATGTTTGATTTCTCGGAAAGTCCTTAACCTGAAGAAGGTACAATTCATGGATATGAAAATTCAGGTGCATCCGCGCCATATTTTTTTTGGAATAGCATTTCCTTTGCTCGATAGAAAAAAGAAAACCAGGCCAAGTGCGAGTCGGACTCGCGCACCGAGGTTGAAAAGTTGAAAAAAAAAACATATTTCTTGTTGACCTACCCTTTTGAATTAACGAGACGCATAATGCTAAACTATCCCATGTGTGAACAGGATAATCATACATGATGGGACTTTTTTTGTGGACCAGCCTAAGCGCCGCTATACCCCGAATTAACTGCAAATAATTTAAGAAGGGGCACATACCCATCATAATGAACATGTTAAGCAAAAAAAAACTATATTGGTACCATTAGTTTTCGAGAAATTAAACAAAGTATTTCCATGTTCTACCGATGAAAACTTGCCACTGGGTATCTAAACAGCTGATTATTTGAGGTCATTGATCCTCATGGCCGCGCGCGCGGCACCCTTTGCGCTAAAGGAGAGTGAATGACCTTGAGCCGTAGGCGCGGCGCGCGGCCGTGATAGTCAATGGCCTCAAATAATCAGCTGATTAGATACCTAGTGGCACATTTTCATCGTCAGAGCATACTTTGTTTAATTTCTCGAAAACGAATGCTAAAAAGTTTATTATCACGGGTATGTGTATAATATGTGCAGTTAGTATGGAAACACGTTGTATATACCGAATCGAGTGTTGTGGTTGATGGGTGGTTGTGTTACTGTTTGCAGTGATGGGTATCAAGGGCAGGCGGGTGCATATGATTGAGGAGTTGAGTGATACGATTATATCGTTTCAGAGAGGTACGGACGCACGTTAACGCACGTTGTGCCGGGGGCATGGTGTGGTGGATGCCTAACAAACCGCCGCTGTCTTTTTACCGTATGCGGATGGAACAGTAAAAGCACTACTTTGTACAAACGCTAGGGCACAAGTGGGAACACTGGCTAGGCTAAGTTACAGTACAGGGAATTACTTTCATAGTAGATAGCTAAAGTCTGTGTTTTTTTTTATTCATAGTTTCATTAATGACAACAAAAAAAGTCAACTGAGTATTTAATTTGCACTGTTTTTTCTTCTTTTCCTAAGTATTCAAGCCGCTTTAAGAGTAGGTGTGCCGCAAAAATTTTTTGCCCGACAAGGGGGCCGCGTCGAAAAGAGTTTGAGAACCCCTGGCTTAGAGCAACATTAAAAGTGCACCGATTTATAGAGTATATATTTTATTTATGTAGACTGATTTATCTGTGTTGAAGGGATAAAATAGGTATTGAACAAACTGCTTATAGAAATAGGAAAAAAAAAATTACTTTTGTTGCAACCGAGTACCTTTTTAGGGTTATGACGACGCTGAAATCAGTCTGGTGTCTGTCCGTCCGTCCGTCTTGTCACACGCGCTGTCCGAGGTGATTAGTTCGGAACGTAAAGTTAAATTAATCTTAAAAAAAAAACAATAAGGTTGTAGCCCTTATGACATGAAAACTATTTTGATGTTTTTAATATACCTATATTATTATAATTTAAATTTTTTTTTACATCTGAAAATCTATTTATTGATTGATACACTGGTAATTAATAAAAACTAATCAAAAATTGAAAAATAAAACTAAATTAAAATAATAATTTCAATTATATCTCAAACGGTTATTGAGAAAATATTTGGTCCGTAAAACTGTAGGTCCCTTCCCTCCTAATCTTACTTGGTGGTAGGGTTTAACCCGCCCGGGTTGGTACCACCGCACTGAATGAAACGTCGGTCCAAACGGCTATGTAAATAGTTTGTGTTTTCCGACCAGTTCAGTGTAGCCGGCACGATCAAAGGGGAAAGCACTGACATGGCACCTAGTTCACCCGGTGTTATGGGCTGACATCACGGACGTTGTAGGTGATGTAGCCAACGGTGTCAGTTTCCATAAAAAAAAAAAGTTATATACTTATGTTGATGTTATGTAAGATAAGTACAATACAAGCTGAAAATCCCTGTAAATGGCACTTCAAAATATGTTTGTACGAATCCCTTTAAATTGCACTTTCAGATAAGTTTGTACGAATCCCTGTAAATGGCACATCGATATACGTTTGTACGAATCCCTTTAAATGGCACATCGATATACGTTTGTACGAATCCCTTTAAATGGCACATCGATATACGTTTGTACGAATCCCTGTAAATGGCACTTCCAGATACGTTGGCACGAATCCCTTTAAATTGCACTTTGAGATAAGTTTGTACGAATCCCTGTAAATGGCACCGCCAGATAAGTTTGTACGAATCCCTGTAAATGGCACTGCCAGATAAGTTTGTACGAATCCCTGTAAATGGCACTGCCAGATAAGTTTGTACGAATCCCTGTAAATGGCACTTCGAAATATGTTTGTACGAATCCCTTTAAATTGCACTTTCAGATAAGTTTGTACGAATCCCTGTAAATGTCACATCGATATACGTTTGTACGAATCCCTTTAAATGGCACTTCCAGATACTTTGGTACGAATCCCTTTAAATTGCACTTTCAGATAAGTTTGTACGAATCCCTGTAAATGGCACTGCCAGATAAGTTTGTACGAATCCCTGTAAATGGCACTGCCAGATAAGTTTGTACGAATCCCTGTAAATGGCACTGCCAGATAAGTTTGTACGAATCCCTGTAAATGGCACTGCCAGATAAGTTTGTACGAATCCCTGTAAATGGCACTGCCAGATAAGTTTGTACGAATCCCTGTAAATGGCACTGCCAGATAAGTTTGTACGAATCCCTGTAAATGGCACTGCCAGATAAGTTTGTACGAATCCCTGTAAATGGCACTTCCAGATACGTTTATACGAAGTATAACTTACTGTTCTATCCGCCTGTTGTGCTGCCGTCCTCATGTTTATATCTCATCTAACTACTGCCTATGCTGCATCTACATATTTTCATTTGTCTTACACACGAAGATTGAGAAACGTCGAAAACTCCTCACTCTTTTTGTGTTGGTACTGAAATAAAATCAGTCGATGACTGTGTTCTGTGATCATTATAACTCGATCGTAATAGCCGTTTCGCTGTACGGATGTCCCAGTTCGACTGGACTTACTTGCTACCACCGGATTTCTCGTTTAAGAAGGTTAAAAAATACCCTGAGCTGATCCAAATGTTCACATTGAACCAAAACGTTCATCGTTCGAGGCCGCAGCATGAAACTAGGTCGAACAATCTTTAACAGCAGTACTCGCAAACATTTCATAACAATCAGAGTGGTGGACGACTGAAATCAACTTCCAGAGGAAGTAATAAGCGCACTTAGTACAGACCAATTCAAAAATAGACTAGATAAATATCTAACAAATAAAACATAATTCTCAAAAAGAGTGCTCAAGAACGATAATTAAATAAAATAATAAATAAATAAATCCAAGATAATGATAAAAACAACAAATTTTAACTGGATTTAAAAGTATCGGCCAAGGCTGCCTGTCTAAAATAAATAAATTAATTAATTAATAAAAAAAATGCTCATAGCACTTTTCCTAGTACAGTAGAACCCCGGTTATCTGGATTCTATATTTTACATCTACAAATCGATTATCGTATTTCATAGCCGTATGCGTCCAAATCATCGATAAGTCTTAGTTGCTATGCACGCAAGCTGTCGTAAGAGGACAGTGGACAAGGGGGAAGGGCACACACTTCCGAATAGTCAGCCTCGGTAGCTCAGTGGTGCGGTCGGTCGACTGTCGGTCGGATCATAAGCACACCTGGGCGCGGTCAGTGGATAGATGGGTGACCTGTATTGTGTTTCGAATGTTTTTAACACTTTTCACCCACTTATTTTTCAGGGAATTTAGAATATTAGATTACAATAATGTATTCACATTATACCTTGAATCTTTACCTAACTATTAGCATATAAATTATAGGTAAATCTGTTGAAATATGACTATGGTGAGGATAATACGATGTGATGTTTGCCTAGTACCCCCAATTAAAGTCGGACCATGTGAAGAAAGAAATTCAAACCGTTCACTCAAATTAAAAAAAGAAATCATTTAATGTGCGATTATCTCGAAAAGTCCTAGAAAATAAAATTTACTTACCTTTTTTTTCGAAACTTGCATGTTCTACAAGGAATCCCGTGGTGGCAAAAACTAATTCCGTCGAACCGGGACAGCCAGTATAGTGAAAACTACTATGGAATACATTTATAACAACATTAGTCCTTACGCGTACAGATATAAGAACTATTATCAAATATATTCCATTTTACTAAAACACTGAATCATACATAACATAACACTCTGTATGTACATACTAAACAGTTTCTGTGCGAGTGACATGCCATTACTCACGGACCGTTTCTGAGTTATGTTATGTATGATCCATTATCATAATATTTTTCTTGGACTGTGCATCTGCCAAATATGAATGCACTGTTTACTCTGTCTCTCTTCATGCTTGAACTTGTGTATTCGATATGCAAAATGAAATAAAATAAGTGTTTATTTGTCGCCAAAACATATAACATAAAACATAAACATGAAACATCTACACTATAATATTATAGAGAGGTAAAGTTTGTAAGTTTGGATGTAAGGCCGCCGTCCCCTTTCCACCTCCGCACCACGCGCACTAGGCAGGGATTGCATCATTCCCCAGCGCCCCTTGCCGGATCTGTATTAACACGTACGCCAGTCGCTAGCGCCACCGCAGGGGGGGGGGTGACCATGTGCGTGTTGTCGTGTTTTGGTAAAGAATTCTAAAAAAAAATGGTGACAAATCGAATGCAACTGCTGGCACAATATAAACGATACAATCCAGTTCAGTTACTGGCGGCTAAAACTGAATCCAGCTACTGTTAAATCTGCCTGTAGGAGGTAATCTCCGAAAATACTCATCCAATTTTTGAAATTTTTTGACCAATATTTAGAGTGGACCTTCAGGATGGACATAAGCTATGCGAGCGAAGCCGCGGGCCAAAGCTAGTGTAACATAAAGTAAGCCTCGATAACTCAGTGGTGCAGACAGACGACTGTCGCTATTGATTATTAAGCAACACTGGGCCACATGATAATTGGCAATATGACAATATTATTTTAAAGCTATGACCTCCTTCTAATATGAATAAATAAATTACTAGAAATAAATCAAAATGCACAATAATAACGTGATTTCGACATTTCTAAATTCGAAACGAAACGTAGTAGATGCGCGGTGCGTGCGCTCGCTATGGCTGGATAGCGGCAGCCCACTGTTACGCGCGTAAAAGCCATTTTGACGAAATGGCTTTTACGACCTTTGTTGCCGGAACCATCGATATGATAATTGGCAATATGATAATATTATTTTAAAGCTATGACCTCCTTCTAATATGAATAAATAAATTACTTGAAATAAATCAAAATGCTGCACAATAATAACGTGATTTCGACATTTCTAAATTCGAAACGAAACGTAGTAGATGCGCGGTGCGTGCGCTCGCTATGGCTGGATAGCGGCAGCCCACTGTTACTTGTGCATTACCCGACACGCCAAGCGGTAGGCATTTAACGCGCGACCTTGAGCGAGTGCCGAAGGCCAGGTAATAGGCTTCTGTACGAAAAAAAAAATTAAAATTGCCCATTGAACTTGTCTTCGAATAAAATCCGAATAAAGTCCATCTTTGAATAAAATCTCAAATTCTTACAACTTTATTTGCCATGGTGTTTGTTAAATTCTCGAATATAACAATTATCACTCAGATAAAAGTTAAGCAATTAAACAAATACATTATTCATACATAAGATAAAACGGTGTCGATTTTGTCCGCTGTGTTACTTCGGAGATAAGAGGTGTCTTCCTTGATTGTGGTAAAGCTGCGCAAACCTTGTATCTTGTACAATTTATACAACGCCGCATTAGTATTGTAACAAAACATCTGTTTTAATAAAAGCTAGCGTTTTTGTTAAATCCGATTATGGCCCTATGTTTGCAAAGCATTTTGCTTCGACTTCACCAAAGAACGGAAGAAAACCTAGATTCATTTTGACGAAGAAGAATAGAATCAGCTCATAATTTGTGACGTACAACTAAGAGAATATTACAAAAATATATACAGGTTCTTTCAGGATAGGTTTGAGAAACTTCAGAAAAATAGAAAGTATTATTAGAAAAAAAAAATTCTTATCACTCAAATCGAAATTCTGAATTTTTTTTCATACAAAAATTTGAAATTGTAATAAAAACTCGATGGACAGTGAGTCTGGCGAGATTGGGCGACAGTGCTGTCTAGGTCTAGCTACAACATCTGTGATGTCCCTCCTTGGTGAACTAGGCGCCATTTCAGTGCTTCCCTTTGGTCGTGCCGGCTACACTGAAGTGGACAAAGAACGAACAACTATTTGCATAGCCGTTTCGACCGACCTTTCATTCGGTGCTGCGGTATCAACCCGAGCGGGTTAATAGTAAGGTAAGAAGTGTAGGGGACCTGCAGTTTTAAGTGGAATTCGAACCACGGTCAGCCTCCAACGAACGGTCTAACAGTCTGAATACATTCCGCCCAGTGAACAAAAAAAAAACACAGTTTCATCTTTACGTATAGTATGTTGCATTAATAATAATAATACTTAAAATTTGTAATTTTCATGTTTTGTTAGGTAGTTTATTTACCTGTACTGCTTTACGAGTTATAAAAATTAATACTTTCTTTGAATAAATATGTACTTAGAGAAGCGACAAATTTCGTATACCTAAACATATCTATATTAAAGTCCGCGCCTATTCCCAAAGGGGGAGGCAGAGACTCCAAAGGGCCTATTCCCAAAGGGGGAGACAGATCTCTATTCTGACACACTCACTGCCGTCTCTTTCACACTCACCCCCCAATGTTCTTCATACACCCTCGTACTACGGCTTACTCTTTCCAGAGCACGCCCGGTCTGGTCTAGGTAGGCGTCTAAAGCCTCTGACACCATCCTCATGTCTTAAGAGGACACGGAGGTTAGTCACGTGATTTTTTTTCTCTACAAAATCATCTTACGGCGTTTATGTTTTCCCAGCCCCTAAACATGGACCTATTTTTATTAAATTCTTTTTTCGTGTAACAAGGACAGTCTAATCTACGTACCTGTAATCTTTTTGTTTAGATTAAATATCGAGGCCAGAGTTAAAAAAATTATTTTTTCGAATGAAAACTATTTTATTTTTAATTTGTTGACGTCATGAAATTAATTAAGCTTTATTGAATCATTCATTACTTTGCATATAATAAAAAAGACAGGTATTACCAGACGGCATATAGCATGGACAAGTGCAGTAGCCGATTTTAGGGTATCTTTGGTGGAGGGCGCGGGATGCGACGGCGGGGAGAGCGCCTGCAGACCGCGTGATTGGTTGGCCCACCGCCCGCCGCCATTCGCTCCCAAATCACTTCCATACCCGTCTGGTATGCGTAGATTGATCCGCCCTTATTACAACAAAAAAATTATAGTAAATATCGAATAAGGTTTAGGGGTCGAGAAAAGCCCCGAAAAATACATTTTGACGTAATTTGTAGATAGATAGATAGATAGAAAATTCTTTATTGCTCCAGTAAACATTAAACAGTAAAAAATACATTGGAAAATTTACATAAGGTGCAAAGGCGGACTTATCCCTTACAGAGATTTCTTACAGTCAACCTTTATTTTTAGGTATTAGCTGAGAGCGTGCAGCTGTCCCTCTTGCATCGGCGTGGAGTGCGCGTGGCGAATGGAGACAGCGATACTTCGTTCAAATACCTAACATGTTTACACGTGACTAACTTCAGTCTCCTCTTAATAACAACATACGCGCACATTTTCACTCCATACCTACACCAGTAACTAACAATAATTTATACATACCTATACAACTCTCTTAACTCATCTATCAGAAGCAATAAACAATACAGATGTTTTATCTCACGAGCGCGGGTGAGCCATACTTGTAGTTGTAATGCCACGTAGACCGCGCGCTCCTGTGTGTGTGTGAGTTTGCTAACGCTACCTGTACTTACGCACACAGGAGCGCGTGTCTATACGCATTACAACTACAAGTATGGCTCACCCGCGCTCGTGAGATAAAACATCTGTAATTGTTTTATATTTTGCGTTACACTTCTAAAAATTAAAATTTTGTTTGTTATCGTCTGATGCCTTCTAACAATGTGCTGTTGTGTGAATATTATTAATACGATTTAATAAATTAATATTTAAAAATGGTTTCAATTTTTTTTTTCATTGTAAGTTTTGTTTTGTTTATAAAAAATATTTCTCTAGCGAAAGTTCTATAGCTAGAGAGGGGCACGCAACCCATTCATTCACTAAGAAATTATTCGTTTTAATATTGGTAACGAAAAATTCTGCTAACATATTTAAATCCAATGAAATGTAGTTATTTTTATGAAGATATATTTATATACACACCGCACGCTGTCTCCCGACAACCGTGGTGAAGCAGAGTAATCGGTGTTGTGCTGCAAGAACTCTGGTAAATTGCGGCACAACACCGACCATCGCGGTTTAGCAAAGTATTAGGACAAGATAACTATCAAGCAGCAAGTAAGGCACCCACATAAGAAGACCCACCCGCTGCACGACATTTATTTATATGTTATTAAGTGTTAAGTGAGCAATCTGACTTTACAGTGAGCCCGGGAGCTAAAGAACGGCTGGTCCAGATAACGGGCCCCAACGAAGAAAATGTCAAGTGAGTATTTGCCCGCCGTCGGTTCGTATGTCTGTTTGTCTGTCTGCCTGTATGTCGATAGCATGTTTAGGAATAGAAATTGAAAAATGATTTGTGATTGGTTATTTATGAAATGAGAAATGGTTTTCGTACTGCGTGACGTGAATCCAGAAGAACAGAGCACGGGCTACCAATTCGGTGTAAAGCTTGTCATAATTTTCATATAAACGGTGTTGCAGTTGCCCCCGTAATATTTTTAACTGACATAAGGGGGTTATTCTATATGTGAAACTAAACATTGGGCGAAAAAAATTTTTTTTAAACAAAAATAAAATTGTTTTCCATACAAATTTAAAATACCTACCTATTCTGAAAATGTATCAAGAAAAAAAAAATTTTCTCTTCAAATTAAAAAGTCGCAGAACAAAAGTTGTTCTATTTCACGTACAGAATCACCCTCTTTGGGGTTTTACGGTTGGGGTTGCAACACCGTGTATATGTTAGGTAACGTAATTTGCGATAACCGTGCACATAACCTAGATAATCCGCACATTAACTAATTTCACCCGTTAAAGTGAGAAAAAATAGGTTTTTTGCAATTTACCTAGTTAATGTCCACATTAACAAGGACACAGCCGTTAAAGTGCATATTTGAATCCGTTGAGGTTTGACCTAACCTAACCTGTCCCGCGATCTAGAACCACTGCAACTCCGTAGGGATGTCTGTCCGTAGGGATGAAGTGTGTTCTATCGCTTATTCCATGGGGAGTGCTTGGAGGAGCTTTTTCACCACCAATCTAGCATTAGAATTATTTCTCTTTCTTGCAATGCAACTTAAATGTTCTCCGTTTATACCATGTATATGTAAATATTGCTTGAATCTGTTATAGTCTTTAATATTGTACAAGTTTTTACTACTCAATTGATGTAACTGTAAAGATGTTGATTCTATAATAAATAAATAAACGCGATCCCGCCGTCCCCTTTCCACCTCCGCACAACACGCACTGGTCAGGGATTGCATCCCTATGATTGTACCAATCGGTTCTGCAGATCTTTCCTCCGCAGAACTGGTAAACTCTGGAACGCTCTCCATGCCCACATATTTCCCCCCAAGTACACTCTCGGGTTCTTCAAGACATGCGTGAATAGGCACCTGTCAGGCCGGCCGGGTCCTTCAAGAGGGGCATGAATGGGCACCTGTCAGGCCGGCATGGCATTCGCAACCTCCGCGTACGACCGAATGTCCATGGGCGTCGTTAGACACCTTATGGCTCGGAGCCATATGTCGCTCCTACTATAAAAAACACCTAACCAAGCAAGGCCGCATGTAAAAAGCTACATATTTAATGAAGCATGCAGCTTGGTTGATTTGTTTGTTCACTAAGACATCTCTGAAACGTTGTTTACACGCGGAATGTAGGACGCAGACATAGCGCGAACTGGTTCGCGCAATCTGTGTGTGCGATGACGCGTGAATTGACTTATTCCAAAGATCATTATTCAGACACGTGTTATTATTATTATATCTTTATTAGCGCATTTTCTTTTTATCACAATTTTAAATTTTTTTATAAACTAAAAATTTAAATCTAAAATTGGTATAAAAACAAATGGAGTTTTTTTTTTTTTTTATGGACACTGACACGGTTGGCTACATCACCTACAACATCCGTGATGTCAGCCCATAACACCGGGTGAACTAGGTGCTGTGTCAGTGCTTCCCCCTTTGATCGTGCCGGCTACACTGAACTGCAGGTCTATTCTTGTAAATTCTGACAGCGGAATCAGCGCTGATGTGGCGCTGAGAGCCGCTTTGGTAAGTGGCTCTCAGCGCCACAACAGCGCTGATTCCGCTGTCAGAATTTACAAGAATAGACCTGCTGGTCGGAAAACACAAACTATTTACATAGCCGTTTAGACCGACGTTTCATTCAGTGCGGTGGTATCAACCCGGGCGGGTTAAACCCTACCACCAAGTAAGATTAGGTGGGAAGGGACCTACAGTTTTACGAGGAATCCGAACCTCGGTCAGCCTCCAACGGTCAGCGGTCACCCATCCAAGTACTGACCGCACCCAGCGTTGCTTAACATTCAATAGCGACAGTTGACTGTCTGCACCACTGAGCTATCGAGGCTGACTTGACTGTCTGCACCACTGAGCTATCGAGCTTTCCACCACCGGTGGCGGGGCGAACCCAAGCTACCGATGGTCGGGCCCTAGGGAGAGAAACATCCAAACGATGCGTGCAGTGTCGAGCAGGGCTGCCTTCTGGATCTGGCCCTTGACCCAACCACTCAGCGAGAGCCTCTTAAGGTGGTCGTCGAGGCTCTTCGCTATCAGCCCATGCGCTGAAACGACTATGGGCACAACAATCGACGAGTCGACGGGCCACATTTTGGTAACCTCCTGCTGCAGATTCAGATACTTTAACATCTTCTCTGCTTCCTTACTGACGAGGGTACCATCATGCGTGTATTACCATTGTACCGTGTGGGGTCGGTACTTGTACCGTGTGGGGTCGGTACTTAAAAAGAATAGCCCCACTGCATCTCTCGCCGTCGCATGTCGTAAAAGTCGACTAAGGGATAAGAAAATTCGTCAGCCTCGGTAGCTCAGTGGCGCGGTTGGTTAGTCAACTGTTATTAAGCAACGCTGAGCGCGGTCAGTGATTGGATGGGTGACCGCTCGACCGTTGGAGGCTGACCGTGGTTCAGATTCCACGTTAAACTGTAGGTCCCTTCCCTTCTTACCTTACTAGGTGGTAGGGTTTATCCCGGCCGGGTTGGTACCACCGCACTGAACGAAACGTCGGTCGAAACGGCTATGTAAATAGTTCGTGTTTTCCGTCCAGTTTAGTGTAGCCGACATGAAATGAAGGGAACCACTGACATGGCACCTAGTTCACCCTGTGTTATGGGCTGACATCACGGATGTTGTAGGTGATGTAGCCAACCGTGTCAGGTTCCATAAAAAAAAAAAAAAAATGCGGCACGGCGATATCGACGAGCGTTGCGCGCCTTGCCTCCCGGTCTACTATCACAATATCAGGCCTGTTCGCGAGAATAGTCCTGTCTGTGATAATGGATGTGTGATTATCATTATTATTTATAGCACTAGCAGCTTGAAGCTGATGCGTGCATATCACTCTATGTTGGTTATTGTTCATTGAGAATTCTTACGGCAGTAAGACTGCACTCGAACTTGTCACAATTTGTTCTATCCAGTTCGAAAAACACCCACGAAGAAGAGCCGATAAGAAACTTTGCAGGATTTTTTTTTTTCATAAAAATTATTATTAATATTTTGAGTGACTATCCACATAATAAAATCTACAGCTACATCACCTCGAACATCCGTCATGTCAAGCCATAACACCTTGGTGTACTAGGTGCCAAGTCAGTCCTTACCTTTGGTCGTGCCGGCTACACTGAGATGGACGGAAACACAAGTTTACATAGCCGCTTCAGCGACCTTTCTTTCAGTGCAGTCCCTTCACGCCTCATCATCCCCACATCCCCATTTGAATTCAGGTCGTATCATCAAATTTTATATTTAAAATATTTCCTAAAGCCATATTCAAAATTACTAAATCAAAATCGCTAGAATTTCTTCAATTAATTTTTAAATAATTTATCTGTAAATGAATGTCAAGGTTTTTACATGAATTTGAACCCTTCAGCAAATAAATGGTGCTTTAAATGTTGTTGGCAGTCACGCGAAACACCTCATCGGCGACACCATTATGCGCAACGCGTCGCCGGTGCGGCTCCAGCAGGCGCTGGAGGGCGCGCACGGGTCCAACGCATCCTTAAACTCCAGCGGGTCCGACGAGAGCCCCCGCCCTATAGCGCACCTCCAGGTAACTTTGATACCGTACTCGAGCGGGACACGATAATGCACAACGCGTCGCCGGTGCGGCTCCAGCAGGCGCTGGAGGGCCAACGCATCCCTAAACTCCAGCGGGTCCGACGAGAGCCCCCGCCCTATAGCGCACCTCCAGGTAACTTTGATACCGTACTCGAGCGGGACACGATAATGCACAACGCGTCGCCGGTGCGGCTCCAGCAGGCGCTGGAGGGCGCGCACGGGTCCAACGCATCCCTAAACTCCAGCCGGTCCGACGAGAGCCCCCGCCCTATAGCGCACCTCCAGGTAACTTTCATACCGTACTCGAGCGGGACACGATAATGCACAACGCGTCGCCGGTGCGGCTACAGCAGGCGCTGGAGGGCGCGCACGGGTCCAACGCATCCCTAAACTCCAGCGGGTCCGACGAGAGCCCCCGCCCTATAGCGCACCTCCAGGTAACTTTGATACCGTACTCGAGCGGGATACGATAATGCACAACGCGTCGCCGGTGCGGCTCCAGCAGGCGCTGGAGGGCGCACGCGGGTCCAACGCATCCCTAAACTCCAGCGGGTCCGACGAGAGCCCCCGCCCTATAGCGCACCTCCAGGTAACTTTGATACCGTACTCGAGCGGGACACGATAATGCACAACGCGTCGCCGGTGCGGCTCCAGCAGGCGCTGGAGGGCGCGCACGGGTCCACGGGTCCAACGCATCCCTAAACTCCAGCGGATCCGACGAGAGCCCCCGCCCTATATCACACTTCCAGGTAACGTTATACCGTACTCGAGCGGGACACGATAATGCACAACGCGTCGCCGGTGCGGCTCCAGCAGGCGCTGGAGGGCGCGCACGGGTCCAACGCATCCCTAAACTCCAGCGGGTCCGACGAGAGCCCCGCCCTATAGCGCACCTCCAGGTAACTCTGATACCGTACTCCTAACAGGAAACTGCACACAACAGACAATTTTTCACAATAGGCGTCACCGACAGCCCCCTTTGCACAGGTAGCATGGCAGAGGACGAAGGAACGGATGGATATCAACCTCGGTAGCTCAGTGGTGCGGATGGGTGACCGCTCGACCGTTGAAGGCTGACCGTAGTTCGGATTAGATTTAAAACTGTAGAGCCCATCCTTCTTACATTATTAGGCTGGTAGGGTTAAACCCGTCCGGGTTGGTACCACCCCACTGAAGGAAAGGTCAGTTGAAACGGCTATCTAAATAGTTCGCGTCCAGTTCAGTGTAGACGGTACGACCGAAGGGAATCACGGACATGGCACGTTGTTCATCACGGTGTTATGGGCTGTCATCATGAATGCAGTAGGTATTGTAGCCAACCTTGTCAGTTTCCATAATAAAATAAACCTACCAGAGTTCTTCAGGAGCTTGTATGGAAATTTTATGTGTCATATTATCATGAAACCTAAGATCATCTTTGTGTCAGTTAATGTGTTAAATGTTCGTAATAGTCCGAAAGCAAGCTGAAGTGGCAGTGGGCTGGGCACAACTGTCGTAGACCCGACAACCGATGGGGTAGACGGGTGCTCGAATGGAGGCCACGTACAAGCAAACGTAGCGTGGGACGCCCCCCGGCTAGGTGGACAGATGACCTAAAAAAGGTAGCCGGGAGTGAATGGATGAGAAGAGCGGAAGACCGCGTGTGGTGGCGTGCCTTGGGAGAGGCCTATGTCCAGCAGTGGACCGATACAGGCTGATGATGATGATGATGATGATGAATAGTCCGAATAAGGTTGTTAGGAAGTTTGAGCTGTGAGCAAAAAGTCACACGAAGCGAAGCCGTGTGCAAAAGCTATTGGTTGAATAAAAATTTTAATTTGGAATTTGGCAGAAGTCTCCCGGGCTGTCTCGCCGCTTGCACCACAGCTATTCGACCAACGACGCCGCACTCGGCGAATACAAGTACACGGTGACGTGCGGACCCCACTCCCTCAAGATCACCGGCAACAACCTGGACATCGTAGAGGTAACCAACGCCAGTGCCGGACTTGTACTGTTCTTAAGTATAGGCCAATTGACTTTCGCCACCCGCGCAATACATAAATAACATAGGTTAGGAGTATTACTAAGTCGCAATGGGGAATTAAAACCTTTACCCAAATGATATTTAGCATTTAATAGATCGAAAACTCTATCCTCAAGTGACTTGCTATAGTATTGCGTCCATAATCGCGCACAAACTTGACGGCTTACACTGTACCAAAGCGCAAGTGTTTACTTGTTATATTCTTTAGCCCGTAGGCCGCTGCCTATACGGCCTAATGGGAAATCCAGGACTGACCAACGCACAGCACTCCATGGCCTCACCGAACACACGCGGGCCCATTGCAGTTCTCCTACCTAAAGGTTTCAATCATTATAGGTGTCGCCGACGTGTCGCTCTCAAGCTGTATTTTCAATCGACTGTAGGCGGTGTTATTATGTGGATAGTCACTAAATGCTTGTAAAAATGATTATGGAAAAAAAAACCTGCGAAGTTTCTTACCGGTTCTTCTTCGTGGGTGTAATCGAACCGGATAGAACTAATTGTAACAAATTCGAGTACAGTCATGCTGTCTAATGAATGCTTAATAAACAATATACAATAAAGCCCCCCATGCAGAGGTTGCATGGCGGAGGACGAAGCAGCCGCCCGCGTGCTCCTGGAGTGCCCGGTGGTGGCGGAAGGATGACTGCAGTCTCTTGGGATATGCCCATGGAGTGTGGAAGCGATCGAAAAGAGTGCTCCTCTTCACGAAAGAGCTCGGGTGGCTGGAGTAGCACTACCCGGGCGCCAACGTACAATGGACCGTCTTTAGGTCTCCGTGCGGAAAACGGAATTCCCGCCCGCCCGGCTGGGCAGCAAACAAACAAGGTTTCATTCGAGCTGATGAGTTGAAATTCTGTAAGATGGAACAACAGCAAAACACACAAAACAAGAAAAACAAAAAACGGGCCACAATAACACATATTCTGTGAAAATTTCAACCGGCGACCTATTACCGTTCAAAAGATACGACCTTCAAAGGTAGGACAGACGGACGGGCAGACAAACAGCAGAAAAAAATCTATCGGTACTGTGTGGGGTCGGTACTTAAAGAATAGTCACACTGCATCTCTCCCCGTGCATGTCGTAAAAGGCGACTAAGGGATAAGCGGCCTGCAGACACCCCGGTCGACTTGTGGCTTCCATGGAAGACATAGGCTGGCTGGGGTAGCTGGAGACTGCAGGGTTTTGCACGAAGGTCCCCAACCAGGCGGGATTAGTTTGCAGGCCTAGAGCCAACCCCAAACCAAAACAACAACAACAACAACAACGGGCAGACAAACGTCGTACGCATATTTACTAAAACTGTGAACTCAAAAAAAAAGCATACAACATATGAAAAATAAAACATATGAAGATCACTACAGGCACTGGGATTAACAACTCTTGAGAAAGGGAGACAACGAGAAGACATTATAGAAACCTAAAAGAAACCGAAACATAAAATCCTAAAAGAATGCTACGATGTACCAAGTCTACAGTCAATGTACGAAAGGAGCACTGAACAACGTCTTCGCGGTCACTCATTAAAACTAAAATGGCCCACACATAGAACCAACCCCAGGAAGCATTTTCTGACGCACTGGGTCGTAAGGGCCTGGAACAAATCTGAGGACATCGCCCCCTCGGTTAATTCTGTAAAAAACCAATTAGACAAAAAAAAAACAAAGAAACAAAAATACTTAAAAACAATACAAGTGCACTCATAAATTAAAAAAACAGAATACACGCACCAGCTGTCAGCTGTCAATGTTTAAAATAAATAAATAAATAAAACATCTCGTGTGCGCAGACGGCGAAGGTAGTCCTCGATGAATACTTCAACATGGCGGCGGGCGCGGAGGGGGAGGGGGGCGGTGACTTCTTCACGCTGTCTGCGCGCGCGGCGCCGCTGCGCACGCACGACGACGCGCTCGCCAACGGTCTGCCGTCGCCGACGGACGACGACGACGTGTTCGCACCAGCCCAGCCCGCGCCAGGTTCGTACGCACGCGTCGCGCACGCGTCGACGACGCAGTCGTTACTGTGACGTGTCAGGGACAGTATTGAAGGTCACAAGCAGCAATGGAGTATTTTGATATCAATTTGTTTACTGAACATTTTATTTTTATATTAAAAATATTTATTAATGTTTTTTTGTTTCTTTTTTTATTTTTTAGTTTTTTTGGTCTGTGGTGCTGATGGCGTATAAAAATACTTGTAGTCTACCATGGATATTAATATTATCATGGTTGGAATTTGCGGTTAATTTGGCCGACGTTTCGGACTGTCATCCTCATATGCAGTCCATCTTTAGGGCGAGTGCCTGGCTGCAGTCGGGCCCGCGGTTGACAGAACTGAGGATGGACTGCACAGTGCACGTGCCAGTCTGACACGTAGGCCAAATTGACCGCGAATTCTAACCATGGTAAGCCAAATACCAATAATGGCGTATAAAAGTTGTAAAACAAGCAAAATGTGGCTGTGATGGCAATTAAATGTTAGATTTTCTCCTTTCTTGAACGATAAAAAAAAGCCTTTCATCGCCAAAGCAAAATGCAGCTTGAGAGAAATCTCATAGGGTGCATTTTATGTTGACAGTCTTGCCCATTTTGAGTGCCGAATGGATATTAAAAATGTGTAAAAAAAATTTTTATTGTTTTTTTTAACTTTTATCTTGAACAAAAAAATCTCAAAAGCATTAAAAATCTTAACGGAAGAAGTATACTCATGCTGAAGTACTGTCCCTGCAAATGGAGGCCCAGATCTTGAGTCCATAGCATGATGGAAAGATCTGGCCGAACAATAAACGAATGGATATTCAAATTAACAGTATTGGAAATATTTCAAGTTTTTTCGAGAATGTTCACACGTGTGGAAGCTAGCAATAACAGGAGAGATTCATATTATCATTGTGACGTTTTTTATTTGGCTTTGATTTCATGGTTTTTCCAACGAATTCACCTGACTGTAACTCGTGAATTTACATAAAAAATGCAGTGAAAAAAAAAAAAAAATTTTTTATTTATGTTCGCAAATTGTATGTAGAATATGTTGACCTATCTATCTGCTCCCTGCGCCACCCGTGGGGCCGAATTTTGTATGTTATTACAACCGTTGACTTCCGATGGGGCCGGCCGGCGCAAAAAAAATAAAAAAATCTGGAAATTTCGCAAATTGCGACTTCAATGAAGTTTTCATATTAGAACGAGTGAGAATGCTGAGCTGCATGGATACAAAGTGTTACCATTGAAAAATGTTCCCAGGTCTTGAGAAAATAATTATTTTGACAGCTATAAATAATTTTTTTATACCTACGTCATTTCTGGCAGGATGGTAAACTGGTTTCTAGGCTAACGTTATTTAGAATGCATTATTTGAATAGTTACATTCATAATCTACATGTTGTTCAATGATTTGTTCGGCAGTTTTAGTTTACAAAAATTCGGAAAAAAATATTTGTCTCTGTTAAAAAAATCCGTCTGTGCTCCTAAGTAAGTGAATCCTCACTTAATGTATATCGTTTAATGGGTAATTTCATTAGCTGTTAAGAAGCTTATTGATCTGACTTCATTATTTTACGAAATGTTTGAGTTTACGGGCGGATGCACAAAATTTAACAAATTTTTGCACCGCGAAAATGGCATGCAAGCCAAGGGTATATTAAATATTTGTGAATATTATTAATTTAATTCAATACCTTATATTTATAATTTATTATTATAGAATTTTTAAAATAAAAATTTTTTTTTTTTTTTTATTTTCACGTTATTTGTTACAGGTACATATTTATATTAATTTTATATAATTATAAAATAAAATATCTATACAAAATTAATACAAACAGACATAAACAAAAAACGGTATTCTCGCCGGCGGCGGGAGGCGGACCTCCAAGCACGCCGGCGGGTGCAGGCCGTGGCTACGGAGCTCTCCGAGACGACGCGAGACTAAGCTTCGAGCGGTAGGTGGTGGTACTAGACGCGTAGGCCACCACCACCCCCATCTCGGAGAGCTCCGTATCCACCGGCTGCGGGGCGACGACACGCAGTCCTTTAATGGATCTTGATCCTCGTGCGTGCGCTGCCGTTGCGCACCGTAACGCCACGCCGGCAGCGGGGGCCGTAGTCAGAGCACGAAGCCCCGATAGCCCCAAGCAGGCCGGTTGATGTGGCGGCGGACATCGTCATCCCGTCGTAGGTCTTGTGGCGGGAGCGCGATGTTGTTCGTCGTCGTCGCCGGCAGATGTCGGCGATGGAGCGGCGAACTTTGGTGGTGGGTGTGCGCTGTCGTGTAAGAAGTGGCAGGTGAGCGAGACACAGCGACACGTCAACGTCGTCGTCGGTGTAAGCGAGGATGGCGGCGTAATCGTGCGGGGTGGCGGCGCGCTGCTGGCGCGGCAGACTCCACGCAAGCTGCGGTACACCCTCACCGCGCCCTCCTCTGGCCCGGGGCGGAGACGCCGGTCGTGTCACTGTCTTCTGCCGTGCTGTCTTTGACAAGTCGTCACCATATTTCGGGGGTGCCGAGCGGCGGCGCTGGTGGTGGTCGCATGGTGTTGCACACCATGCGAGGCGCTGCGCCGGTGGTGGTGGGGCCGCGCATACACGCGAACTCGGCTTCTTTGTCCTCAAAACTCGGTTTTAATTTTTTTTCATTTGGGAGAAAAAAATTTAGTGACTTGTCACTTTGACAGCTTCTTCTTTTTTATAGAATATTATTATATAATTTAATCGTACCTAGACGACTATAAACTCCTCGACGATAAGCAATACGGCTTCCGCAAGCAAAGGTCGACTGGAGATCTTCTAGCGTACGTCACGCACTTGTGGGCTGAAAGACTCGATGGTTTTGGGGAATCGCTGGCGGTCGCTTTGGATATATCCAAAGCATTCGATCGCGTCTGGCACCGGGGACTCCTAAGCAAGCTTCCGGCCTACGGTGTCCCTACAAAACTGTGCACTTGGATCTCCAGCTTTTTGAGCAATCGGTCGATCTTTGTCACCCTTGATGGTGCATGCTCGGCCGATTACTCAATCAATGCTGGTGTTCCACAAGGATCCGTGCTGTCGCCTACGCTGTTTCTATTATTTATTAACGACATGCTCTCGCTCGGCGAAATACATTGCTACACGGACGACAGCACGGTGCACGAAGGGTTCATCAAAGACTGGAAGGGTAGAGAGGCGTCAGCAGCAAACGCGAGACGCGAAACTGTTGCTCGGGTTGACCTGGTTCTCGATAAAGTATCCTCATGGGGGAAGGAGAACTTGGTCAACTTCAACGTAGCTAAGACGCAAGCCTGTGCCTTCTCTACTAAGGCTGATCCGTTTCCACTCCAAGCAACTTTCCAGGGCAGCCAAGTCCCCAATGATGGTAGTCTGGGCGTCCTGGGTATAGAGGTGTCCAGGGACGTTGGATTTCGATCGTTCATAGAATCCAAGGCGAAACTAGCATCTCGAAAATTAGGGATACTCTACCGATGTCGGCGATTTTTCACACCGGTCCAATTGCTTACACTCTATAAAGCACAAGTAAGACCGGTGATGGAATATTGCAGTCATCTTTGGGAGGGTTCCCCTGAGTACCTTCTTTCAGCCTTGGATTCTATCCAACGACGAGCCATCCGCCTCATTGGCGACTCTGTACTCACAAAGGACCTTCAACCTCTAAAACACAGACGTATCGTTGGGTCATTGAGCCTGTTTTATCGGTACTACTATGGCCGCTGCTCTGACGAAATTGCTTCCCTTATCCCTCCTCCTCCTGTTCGCCTTCGCCAAACCCGCCATACTCTCGCGGAACACCCCTTTGTAGTGGACAGACGAGTACTTCGAACGGCACGATTCTCTAAATCGTTCTTGTGCCGCACTGCAAAGGTGTGGAACGGGCTTCCGGGGAATATCTTTCCCCACTCCTACAATCCACGGATCTTCAAATCGCGGGTAAATAGCCTTTCCCCAGCGACATTAGTCCACCTCCAAGCCGGACTGGCACCTCCTCGGGGGTGATATTGGCTGCGCCTGAGGCTTCGACCTCGGACACAGCCAGCTAGTTCGGAAACAATAAAAAAAAAAAAAAAAAAAAAAAAAAATCAATAAGTAAATATTATTTTTTTATATTGTATTTATTAAAGCAGAACAAAACATTCACATAATATTTAGTAGTAATACTAGTACACTACATGGCGTCCTAATAAAACTTACCACTTGAAACTAAAGCTGATGTCATTTCCGTTTCGTGAATTCGCCCTTGTGTCATCCATTCAGCCAGTCATTCAAACCGAAATAAATCTGAGACGTATTCTACAACAAAATATTTTTGAAAAATAAAACTTCCATTGCATTTTTTATGTAAATACATCATAATGTTTTTTGGTTTTTTGATCACAATTTCTTTCAGTCGAACAAGTCACCATTTATGTTTTTGCCATTGTCATGTCATGATGTCACGTCATACATGCAACAAATATATTTTTTTTTTCATAAAATAAAAATAGTGGTACAATGCCCCCCTCATATTACTTGTTGGGTTTTATTTTATTTTATTTATTTGTTTATTTTTTTATTAATGAAAAAGATAAGTCAAAGAAATCTACACCACAAAAATGTATGGTGCTTACAAAAAAAAAAATGAATGATTTGAAAAATATGTTACAAGACTCCTAAAGCCCGAGGGAAGCACTGGTGTGGCACCTAACTCCGATAAAAACTTAGTGAATTGATCTGACGTCATCTGTCTCGCCGATATGGTGTAGTCAGAGATGTCAAATCATGTAAAAAGGTACAAATACCGCCCGCGGGCTATGAAAAAAGACGACCAAATGGGTTTCACCTAGGCTTGCCAGGTGCCCGGGATTTCCGGGATTGTCGCGGGCTAGGCTCCAATATCCTGTGTCCCAGGCGAAGGATCATAATTTTGTTCTGGGAAGAAAAATATGTGTATGTACATGCGACTTGACGTGGCGCATAGAGCAATTATCAGCGTCTAACAAGACCAAGTCCAGACCGTGTGGGTCCGGTACTTAAAAAGAATAGCCCCACTGCATCTCTCCCCGTGCATGTCGTAAAAGGCGGCTAAGGGATAAGGACAAGATGCTGTGCTAAAGGGCGACGGGCTCGCCACCTCTCACCTTGGCACGGTACTTCCACCGAGTCATGCAGCAGGTGGGTCTTCGTGCCTTACTTGCTGCTTGATCGATTGAATCTTGTTCGAATACTTTGCGAAACGTGGTGGTCGGTGTTGTGCTGTAATTTACCAGAGTTCTTGCAGCACAACACCGATTACTCTGCTTACCCCGATTGTCGGGATTCAGAAAAATGAGTAATTAATATACTTAAAGGAAGATTCTACATTCATTTTAGTGTAGTGTTGCTTACTAAAGTTGTTCGGTATATAAAAATGCTAAAAGTTCGCCGTGAAAATATTACAGCAAAAATTTTGGTCTTTCATTTCTTCACGATATTTATGAAGGACTTCAGGTAGTAGATATGTCCCGGGAAGGCTAACATCAGATCTGGCAAGCCTAGTTTCACCGCTCGGTCGGGTGTGGACTGTTGTCGCACAGCGCTAATTTGTCTTGCCGCAGAGGAGAACGGAGTGGTGTTCAGGCGCGCGCGCTTCTCTCGCGCGGCCAGCGCCGACAAGAAGGAAGGTAGGCTACGTGCTAAACCCGCCACACACTTTGCACTCTTGCGTATTACACTTAGCACTTATCTATTACACTTCGCACTTACGTATTACAATTAGCATTTACTTGTATTTACTTTATTGTACTTATGTATTACACTTAGCACTTATATATTACACTTAGCACTTATGTATTAAATTTAGCACTTATGTATTACATTTAGCACTTATGTATTACATTTAGCACTTATGTATTACATTTAGCACTTATGTATTACACTTAGCACTCGTCATATTAGGCAGTTTTCATCACCTAAGGCGCCAAAGTAACATTTCTTATCTCAAGTCGAACAAGCATACATTTAGACAGGAATGAACAGAAAGTATTTCTATCTATCTATCTAACAGATTTTTTTTTGCAAAAGGTAGTGAGATCGGCCGATTGTCGGTGTTTTGTTAAAATTGCGAATAAACTATTGCGATTAAAGTGTTCAGGATGGTACGTCCATCGGCATTAAAAAAAAAAGTTGAGATGACAACACGTCAGCGGGTGTAGGTATTCGTGTTTTTTTTTATGTAATCCGGTATGGGTGGCTGCGTGAAAAAGAAAATGGCGCACAAAACTGCAGACTGCTTGCGGCTCAAAGGTTGAAAAGAAATTAAAACTCAACGCAACCTAGAAATCAATGTATGTATACAGGCTGTTACATTAATAGGTAATACCCGAAAGGGGGTGTTTCTACATCTGAAAAGAAACAAATTTTGTTCTATGATAATTAAATTTTTTTGTGTAAGACTTAAAAAATTTTTGTACGTTAAATAATATAGAATCGTGAAGAAATGAACAAAAAAGTACACCCTTGATGCAACATGGTGTATACTTATGTAAGTAGGCTCTTATGAAAATATACATGTGGTTTAATTGGTGGTGGGGGGTAATCTATACATATAATAAATATATAATCAATACTAATAATAAATCTGTAAGGGATGGTCATGGATTAAGTTACTTTGTTTTATGAGATACTGCGTTTGTGGACTCTATGTATGATACTAAAACTAAATTGATGATTTTTAGTAATATTTTCTGTATGTATGTATGTTCCTCCATAACTCTTAAACCGATCATCCACATTCGATGAAACTTAGTACAAGCACATTTAGATATGCGAGACACAGGATAGGCTAAATAAAATTCAGTTCCGGTTACGCTAAGATGTGGCTCTCGTGCAAACCGAATTGTTTCGCGCGCCGAAATAAAGGTACGGTAGCGGGCTTACTGTCTTCTTTTAAATACGAATTTCACGCGAGCGAAGCCGCGGGCAAAAGCTAGTATAACCTATAAGTTGGTACCATCAAATCTGTAGGGATCTTAGCATGTTACAACCTTTTGAGTATTTCCAGTTTTTTTTTTGTCATATCTATGGTTCCGGCAACAAAGGTCGTAAAAGCCATTTCGTTTCAGGCAACAAAGGTCGTAAAAGCCATTTCGTCAAAATGTCGTAAAAGCCTTTTTGACGAAATGGCTTTTACGACCTTTGTTGCCTGAAACGAAATGGCTTTTACGACCTTTGTTGCCGGAACCATCGATATGCACACTTAGGCAAACACATTTAGTTTTCTCTGTTGAAATTTTTTTTTTAATTCCTTCTTTAGATTATTATGTAGGAACACATTTCACACACATCTACATATCGTCGCTTGTGAGGCCAATTTACCAATCTGCCAGATTGCCTAATTGGACATAAAGGTACCAATATACGGAGAATGGGTGAATACACGTTGTGGCAAATTTTCATAACTGTATCTCAATTAGGTTCGAAGATATTGAAGTTTAAAATTAAATTAATTAATAAAGTTTGAATTAAAAAAAAATAGTTTTTTGCTTCTCCTGTAAAGTTACGATTTTGCAGATTGGCAAATTGGCCTCACAAGCGACGATATACATTAGAGCATGCTTCCTCTTTCTTCACCATATCTTTATTTTACCACACATTAATTATATTTTTTTTTTAGTTTCACATGAATTTGTTCATTGCGAAGTTTGTATGCAAATACAATGCATGTGTGAGATAATGGATTTGAAATATAATTTATTTATTATATTATGTTTATTGTTGAAATGTGTATTGTGCTTGCAAATAGACGGCTTGAGATATATTTTGTGCATGATTGAAATACTTGTGTAAAATTAAGGTATATTATGCAACGATGTATTATGTTTTACTAGAGCTCTTACTCGAGCAACTGGCATCGCTCCGCTGAGTTGAGGCACAATTTACGAATTGGGGCACATGAGAAACTAGTCGATCGCGAGCGGCCGAACTCGACGCGCGCGCCACCGCACCGCCTGCGCGCATCGCGCATGCCCGGTTGTATTTCAATGCACATGTTGTGACAAGTTGGGTTGGCCTCTCCCGCTCGCTTCCCGCCCCGCGCGAGCCCCTCTCACCGCCAACTAGCCCCACTCCCGCTCGCTTCCCGCCCCGCGCGAGCTCCCCTCGACCGCTCGGCTCTGCGCTCCGTCTCCCCGCTACATTACCTCATACCTCAGCTGATGGGACGCCGTTTCTCTGTATCTTTCTTCGTAGCGATAGCTCTAGTAAAACATAATACCTCGTTGATATTATGCGAAAATTTTTCTGTGGGTACAAAATTGTTAAATGTAATATTTAGTATTTAGGTGGGAGTGTTCAAGTTTAAAAACTTCCCTTTCGACAGTATTGCCGTTATTTTTATTAATTTTTTTATTGGTGTAATTGAAACTATGATCCGCGCCAATAAAGACATTGTGTCGGCTCTCAATCTTGCTCTCCTACTGCGCGGTATACATTTCGGCTCACGTTAAACCCTCGTCAGCTAGTCTGCGTTGACCTGGATGTGGAGTAGAACTTTCTCTACCGATCAAATTTTCATATCTTGATTTAAGTACTTTTCATTTTTTATTAGCTCTTGTGGCGCTGTGCCAGCCCCATCGTGCCTATTCAAGTAGGTTTTGCCTTTTACAAATTGTGTAAGGCCAAAGGCCGGTTATATAACTTAACAATTTACTTTAAAACTTTTGCCCATTGTGTATTGTATAATTTCATCCATAGGTAGGTAACCTACGCTTGGACATGTCGAATATTCCGCCAGTTCTAAATTCAATGCGAAGAAGAACTGACAAACAAACTTCGCAAGTCACAATGTTTTGTTAGTACCTTATAAGTAAATAATATTATAGTAACTTACAAATAATTAACCCATACTACCGCTCACTATATCTCTATTGTGTACCTAGTCACAATGTATTGTAATCGAAGACGTTAAAAAAAAACCCCTGCGAAGTTTCTTGCCGGCTCTTCTTTGTCGGTAAAAACAAAACAGGACAAATTCAAGCGTAAGCGTACCTACAACAGAATGTCTCGGGGCAGGCACAGCACTTCATGAGACATGAATATAAGATTCAGTGTGCTGTGCTACTTAAATCTCAAAGCATACGTCAAGGCCCTCGTGTGGGGCCGGTACTTAAAAAGAATAGCCCCACTGCATCTCTCCCCATGCATGTCGTAAAAGGCGACTAAGGGATAAGGACAAGATGCCGTGCTAAAGGGCGACAGGCTCGCCACCTCTCACCTTGACACGGTACTTCCACCGAGTCTTGCAGCAGGTGGGTCTTCGTGCCTTACTTGCTGCTTGATCGATTGAATCTTGTTCGAATACTTTGCGAAACGTCGGTGTTGTGCTGTAATTTACCAGAGTTCTTGCAGCAAAACACCGATCACTCTGCTTACCCCGTTTGTCGGGATTCAGCGTGTGCGATATGTAACGTCAAGTCCTGTCTCCCCCACTCGCATTATCATAATCTGACAGTGCGCAAACGCAACGTTGGCAGGTGTAGCGAGCGTCGCTCGCCAGCGCTACTCGTACGAGACTCTGGTGCTGTACTCGCGCTCGCCGCTCAGCCGCAGCCCGCCTGACTCGCTGGCCGCCTTCCCGGCGGACATCGCGCGCAAGGTAACCACATACTCCGCGTACAACTCTGTGTTCAACTCGGCCCTCTCGACACCGGCGCGCCCCTCCCTCCACCGCCTGCCCCGGCTGACGGTCACCGTCAACAACGTCGTCAACTCCTCCTACAGCCTGCCACCGCGCCGCATCCTACCCTCAATGCCGTACTACCCGCCAACCGCGTATCCGGTGCGCAATAACTACGCCCGCTACGTCTGCAGCCCAAACATGCCGTACTACGCCGCCGGTCACTATTAGTGCGAGACGATACACCGTCTGATATTTAATAAATAATAATGGAGTTATTTTTGTTTACCTTGTCGCCGCCAATCAAAAATATGCTTGAATGGAGTGTTGCCATGAAAAAGTATCATTTTTTGCAAAAAAAATATACTTACGTAAATAAAATGTAAAAAAAATTAAAAAATGACTAAAAAATAAAAATGCATAAATGGAAAATGAATAACTTATGCTTGAATGATGACTAAAAAAAAATGAAGCTGAGAATATTGTCTCGGGCAAAGTTTATTGACAAATGTGTCAAATTGTGGCGGCGAAAAGGTTGATTGAGGAAGTGATTCTGCTGATTTTGAATATGAATGACGCATGTTCTGTATACAAGCTGTTTGGTAGTGTTTCATATTTTAATTTTTCCGAATTCTCGTAATGTTTTGTATATGGCGACTGGCAATTACTTTTAAATTAGTGATTCAGTCAAGGGTTCTAAAATTTGACTTGCTGTACACGGAAGTGTTTGAGGTTTTCAACTTTATGCATTTCTCTTTGACTTAACCTCAAATAGTATGGTTTTTTTTTTCATGCCGGAGTAAAATTGGGTGATATAGATTGTTCAGTTGTAGCTGCAGTATCACTTTCTGTATAACTTCGTAGAAATAAAATAAAAAATATCTGTAAAATCTGACAACATTGTCTTAGCACAACTGAAACTAGCAATCATGTTGTCATCTCTCATTGAGAAATGTTGACATATGACAGAGGTGGACAACTATATTGACAGTTTGACACATATAGATAATTTGTGTCGAAACTGAAACTAGCAGTTCTGTTGTCTCTCTCACTGAGGAATGTAGACATAGGACAGAGGCTGTTAACTAGTTTGACAGCTTTGCAAGTGAAAATAAAATGTGTCAGAACTTAACTTAAGAAGTTAAAATGAGTAATTATATTGTCTCTCTCACTGAGGAATGTTGACATTTATGACAGAGGATGACAACTTGATTGACAGTTTTACACGTAGCCTCTCTCACTGAGCAATGTTGACCTAGATTGACAGTTGTACAAGTTAAGATAATTTGCTTCAGAACTGAAACTAGCAAATTCTATTGTCTCTCTCTCTCTCACTGAGGAATGTTGACATATGACAGAAGTTGACAATTAGATTGACAGTTTTACACGCCAAGAAATTTGTTGTCAGACTTAAACGCTTAATTGGTTGTGAAATTTTCCCCATCTCCCTCATGAACAGATAGATTTTGTCAATAACATGTAAAATGTTCATGTCAAAAATGTACCCCGAGAATGCTGTCAGAGTGCATTTTTACTGTACTGTGTTGGCAGATTTGTTCATTCGTGGAGGCGAAAGAGTTAATACCAAAATTTCTCTTTAATGATCCCAAAAAAATTATGTTTTGAAAAACTATAACATTGACGGAATGCAGAAGAGAATGTCATATGTCATACTTTATACAATTGTATGGGATATGGAAAACAGAAAAAAGAAAAACTATAAATTTATAAATTTATTTGCCATTTGATAAGAATCTCAAAATTTGTCTCTTTGTATTTTATGTCATAAAGGTCATGTCATTGTATGCTATTGATATTTGGCTGTGGTAGGTATCGAAGAGGTATTTCGTCTCGCACTACTATAGCAAAGGTGATATTACTCATAAAGTCCGCCAACATTCTATAGCTTATTGTGGCTTGGTGAATTTTGTGATTATTCTCAAAAGAAGAAATGAAAATGGTTTTTTTGTTCAATCTTTTGGTGTACCTCTCTTGTCGCACATTCTCGAGTTTGATGCGCTGTGTGTGTGAAATGGCCGGAATTTGATCATTGAATTTTTTGTTGTTGCAAACGTTTAACGATTTAGTACTAAAGTCGAATGAATGTAATGGTTACATTTTGTTGATTTTTTTTTTCCTTGAAATCAATGATCTGTTTCGAGCCGTTGCTCGGTTTGGTGGTAAACATTTACGGAATGCTTCAATGTCAGATTTGTAAAATTTGTATATTGTCTAGTTTCAGCAACATAATAATAATTATCTCAAAATGTCTTTGTGGTTAAATTGGTGAGCAAATTTTTCAGATCTGATATTGAATTTTCGGTAAATTTAACACGGTAAGGTGGGTGCATACATGCTTGGGGGTGAATACTTGCTCGGGGGGTGATACTTGCTTGGGGGCTGAAAGCTTGTTTGGGGGGGTGAATGCTTGCTTGGGGGGTGAATACTTGCTTAGTTGGGGTGTGAATAATTACTTTAGGTTCGTGTGTTTGGTGCGGAAAAAAAAGCTAAAACAGGGTCGATATTTGTTAGTTAGGGTTAGTGGGGTTCCGGCCGCGCCACGAAGGGCCTTCCGTAGCGATATAAGCTTTAACCGAACGTAACCTAACCTAACCTTAAAGTGTTGAAGTAGGCGGGTAAGCGTCATTTAGCTAAGACTGATTATGTTAGGAGCGGTGGCGTCGCGGCGCGGCCGAGCCCCGTCGCGTCGAAAATGTTTAAGCTCACGCCAAATTATATTTTTATACAGGTTAGTTAAATTTGAAGTGACTATAGAGTTTAATTTTTTATTAAAATTTGATTGTGATCAATCTGCTGGTTGTGTTACATTGTTGTCACTGCATTTATTTATAGAAATAAATTTCCAGTGACATTTACCCCAGTGACCAGTGCCTCAATCTTGACAACTGTTCGTTTCTTATTTACGATCATTGAGCGGGTGGAACTTTATCGTTGGGGGTTGACTGTTCATTGATTGATAAGAATTCGGTTCAAAACGGGTTATTTTGTATTCTGTAGCTATATCCGCAGGAAGGGATGCTCCTTAATAGGTACGCGGCAATATTATTTTATTATCACAAATTGATAATTCCTGGTATGTGTTACCTTTCTCTGCATTTACTTTATATGACAAGTTTTATTCAGCTGTGTTTCATTTGATGATTTGTTTGTTTGTGTACGATTTACAAAAAAATTCGCCTAGTAATTTGAATTACAATCTTTATAAAAAATGTCTTTTCTTTATTTCAAAGTAAGATTTATATCGAACGCCTCAAAAAAAAAATTTTTTTTATTACCCCCGATCTGGGTGGCTGAACTATAGATCGGAGTTTTAGACACAGCCAATTTCACCGCCGAGGAAGCGCCAGTCCAGCGTGTAGGCGAACTAGTCTCTGGGGAAAGGCCATTTTTGCCTTTTCACGATTTGAAGAACTGTGAGACCCGTGAAACTCCTTGATCTCTTTGCATTATATGAAGCAAATGTAATATCTGAGTAATTAAGTACGCCTTATTTGAGTTTATATCGGTTGCTTTTCAATGGTAGATTTAAATACCAGTTTAAAAAAAAATGTTTTTTTATTAAATAAAAAATTTCCGATGTTTTAGAAACATTTACGAAAAGACTTTATTTCGTGAGGTGTTTCAAATAGAAATAATGAAATGCATGAACTAATTCTAACTGTTTTCCTACTTGGTCCTCTAAAATGTTCACTTGCACCTAAAACTGACCTCGGCTTCGTCCTACGAAATAGCCGGCTCACATTCGGGCGTAATTGAACGATCACTTTAAAACCGTTCGGCATAGTGTAAACATTTAATTTTGTATCGCCTGGACACTGGTCAACCCACCGACCGATGCAGTGGTCAGAGTTTCGGTTTGTTTTTTTTTTAACCGTGGGTCCCAAATGCGACTCTTCTTCTCAAGATCTGTGTATAAACATTTTTAATATTAAATTAATATAATAAAATTATTCTTTATTGTAACAAATGATTCTTTATTGTATACCTTATATTACAAGGTGGCAGGGTTTAGCCCGTCCGGGTTGGTGCCACCGCACTGAATGAAAGGTCGGTTGAAACGGCTATGTAAATAGTTTGTGTTTTCCGTCCAGTTCAGTGCAGCCGGCATGACCGAAGGGAAGCACTGACGCGGCACCAAGTTCACCCGGTGTTATGGGCTGACATCACGGATGTTGTAGGTGATGTAGCCAACCGTGTCAGCTTCCATAAAAAAAAAACATTATTTTCATTCAATTGTTCCTGCAGTCACAGATTTTGAGTTAGAAACGTTAAAGTAAAGTGTTTAAACTAAGCGAAATAGTTTTGAATTTATCGTTCTACTACGTTAGTGTGGAAGTCGAGCCGCAAAGCATGCTCTTAACTTGTACTCATTTCAACTACTTGGGCATCCATTGTGCTAACTTTATGTTACTCATACATTATGGCACGAATCTGAATTTGTTTTGAATTGTGTCATTAATGTTTTCATGAAATGTTCCTTTTTTCATTAACATCTTCGCTAACATAGAGCTTAATGCTAAAATGAAGTGTACGCGCTTGCTTATTATAAATATTTCACTGGCTTGTGCAAGAGACAAACTGGCTCGCTACGCCGATGGCGGTAAGCTCTGGTTAAGTTTACGTACCATCACCCACCACCACACACACAAAGACTCACACACGCTTGCTCAATCTTCACGGGCTACAAAATATTTTCACTGTAAAATAAATTTTGACATATGTCGTTGTTGCGAGATCATATGAGTGTTTTTTTAATAGAGTGGAGTTCCAACTGTTCTAAATATAAAAAAAATCTTGTATTCTACTTTCTACAGCGGCTGAAAATAACACATCCCTTTTTGAATTCGCAATGATGACATTTTTTTACAGAATAATATTTACACTGCATGGACTGTTCCTGTTTGACTTTGGAATACAACAATCTCATCTAAATCTAATTGATTGCCCCTTAAAGCGACACGCCACACAAACGACCGTACCACCACTTTCCCATCTTAATCAGTATTCAGTGTGGCCATTATTAAATCGCTACTTTCTATTTTACAGTATTGTAAATTACGGAATTACTGACAGGTAAAAACTGTTATAAATGACTGTTCATATTCTTTAGGAACAAATAGAATGACTGACTTTAATTATGGTGTTAATTAAATAATTAAAAAAAAAGTTTGCACCACAAAAAAGACTCAAAAGTGTCAAGGCAGAGCTCCTCTCATATGACAATTTGACAACTCAGATTAGGAGTGTGGCGTAAGCTAGCGGAGGGTGTATGCTTTTTTTTTTATGGACACCCAGCGCGGGTGCGCCCAATACTTCAACGGAAGATCAGCCAATAACACCACTCCTCGCGAAACCACGCTCAGAAAGGCGCCACGCCGAATATAAGGCGGACAAAAAGGTTGTCTAATTTATTGACACGTCTTTAGTAGAACCCCAGGTGGTACGGAAGATATTTTCGCCGTACGACACAGGAAAAAAATCTAAAAAACGACGTGTTATTAGCTTGTGTGTCACGCCGAGCAGGGCAATCGCCCCGTCTATAGATTTAGGTGAGATCGTTGTTGGAACCGTACACACATCTCGCATGAATGTATGACATTAAGGCGGAAATAAGACTCAAACCGAGCTACCCGAGCACTGATGACTGAAACATGAACCGTAGGCAGATGTAATAGGTGCGAGATTCATTCTACTCGTGCGGTGGCTGATACGTCGCGCCGACGGTGAACGTTTGCGCGAAAATCACACTATATATTAAATTTCACGTGTTGGAAAGATTGAAAAAAATATTTATTTGGCTACGATTGTAGGGAAAAATATTACCTATATTTCTATGAGGGTCTTGTATTGAAACAATTTATGCTTCTCAAGATAATTTAACTTGAAAGTACAATTTTCGTACCTTTCGTTATTTTTTGGAGATTTACTTAACACCTTTTCAAAGTAGTAAAATGTATTTTTTTTTCGATATGTTTGTTAATAAAAGATCAATTGATGACATATATTTTTTACATATTTTTTATCTTTACCAATAGCTCAATAATTTCGTTTAAAGGTGACCTTTTGAGTCTTATTTCCGCCTTAATAGAAACGCATATACATACATACATACACAATGCGACTCGGAATGAAGAATAAAGCGGAGCTGGGTGTGTTGCAGTGCGGACTTGACTTCGACTGCGAGGCGTATCTGAAGCGCGCGCGCGCCGGCGGCACCACGGCCGTCGTGAGCACCTCCGAGGAGACCCCCGACTCACCGGAGCCCGAGTAATGGCACCTAGCGGTCGCCACTATACCCGCAACTACACTGACTTGACACACTTTAAGCCAAAGGCGGCCGCGAGCGGTGGCTTCACCTCGTAAAGATGCATCTCGTAAACCATACAACAGGATGGTATCGCGTCGCTGATGGAAGACAGCGGGGTAAATCTGTCATCATGAATACGCTCTGAGACGCCGCCATTCTCAGAGTGTATTTTGTATTGTATTTTTGTTGACAGAATTTTAATTATTTTGATCAAGCCGCTTGAAACAAGGAAGTCGATGTTGTTCGTATTGATCAAGCGGCTTGATCCACATGTCAAATTGTTCCATCGAGCGTGGCACATTGTGTTAAGCTTCATTTACCAAGGAAAGTATTAACATTTCATTGTATGACAGTAAATGAGCAAAAGAGCGAGATATATATTTACTTACATTCGCAAATTGATCACTACTGGGACCATAAATGACAATTTTTCATATCTCATGGAGAAAATAACTAGAAAGAAGTTCCCAGTTCGAATTTTTATTAAAACATATCACCAGTAGCGAAGAATTGGTAGTCGACCAATCACGCATCATCATCATGATGTGCACTGGGTCGCAACCACTCGGTGGTTGCGATTATGTGTGCCCCCAGTTGGTGAATACGTACCCAGTTAGCTTAGAGCAACTCGTCTGTACCTCTCTCCGTGATCTATCTCAATGATTGCCCCTGTATTTAGTTAAACATTATATTTTGTGATAATCACTGATGCAACTATGGAATATTTGTCTATGCCAGTTTACTGCCATCTCTGAGATACTTGCCATGCTTGAGGTAAATAGGGCAATCCCTGTTCCAAGGAACAATAATTATATTATTCATGGTTGCGATGAAGCCATTCCATCCTGGTTGTATGGGTATGAACTATTTTATTGGAATTTATTTACACACAACGTCGGGACAGTTGTAGGTTTCTTCCATGGATTTTCTATGACTGAATGCTTTATTTTGTCTTGTCTCTTGTCTGCTATCTCTTTCAAGAGTGAGCGCGCGATTAAGAAATGTCTTCCTAATTGTATTACCGTCACGCGTGAACTGTCGGTGCCTTCTTATTTGCCGCAGATAATATCCAGTCATAAATCCATGGAACAAATATCGCTTGCGAGTCATTTTCAAACGAATTTATCTGATTTATTACGAGAGCAGCATTTCTCTGGCCGGTGCGGAGGACGGGGTTCGAAAAAAAAACGAAAACGAAAAAAAAAGTAGATGTAACATGTAAAGGGATTCGAAGATGGTCAAGCCACTTGAAGCAAGTACGCAGATTTTGTTCTTATTGATCAAGCGGCTTGATCCACGCGTCAGGCTGCTTGATCCACACGTCAAGCTGCTCGATCAAGCATGCCCATGGCACGTTAAGCTTCATTTACAAAGTATGAACAATTTATTGCATCTCAATAAATGAGCATAAGAACGAGATATATATATAGTGAGACGTTCGCAATCGATCACTACTAGAGGGATTGTACAACGTAACTTTGCTCTATAATTTAGTTAATGTGTACTCTATGGTAAGTAGGTACTAATAAAAATAACATGTGACATTCAGCGCATGTCAATCACTTAGGCCCAATTGCGGGAAGGAGGATTATCCTCTTATTGTTGTTTATGGTTTCACTAATCTTAGGAATATACCAAGGATACAGAAGAAGAGATTATGAAATTTCACGATATAATCTTAAGATAATAATCAGAGCATAATCCTCCGTTCGCAATTTGATCTTTCTTAAGTGGCTTGACTCAAGCATCAAGCAAACTTAAGATCCACAGTCACAAAACAGCATCTCCGACAATAAGTCTTACGCTTCACCGCCCATGCGGCCGAATATGTTTGAATTCAAGCAAAACCATCAAGCATATCTGCACGTGTGAATTTAGCTATATTGACTCAAGCCAAAATCCACATGCTTGCTTCAAGTGGCTTGACCGTCTCGGAACCCCTTATGTTATCCTTGTAACTAATCAGGAAATAGTTCCACTTGTCCAAGAAATCAGTATGAATGCGCTTTCGTACCTAACTTCGCACTAATAAAAACGTTGAACCGATTTCGAACATTTAGTAGACTGAAAATAAAATGACAGATTGGTTACTAACATTGATCTACTAGTGCGGTTGACGATGTTACTTTCCATATCGTAGAAAGCACATTTCGTAGGATCTGTTTTTATAAAACGCCGGTCTTTGGTGACTATCGTGATGGGACGACTGATAGTTCTCGTACAGCCACAAGTCCGGCGGACCTAACCCTAGTGAAACCTACTCACCTAGTGAAAATTCACATATGAGAGAAAGAGATGATGGTAGATGCTCCGTGGAGAGCGCTCTGTATGTGTCGCCAAAATTCCTAGTACTCAAGTCCAGGCAACACTCGCACGCCACTAAGCGATCGCATGTCGACATCTACAGCCAATGAGACAGCGCAGAGATGTCCACAGCCGCTGTCATGTGCTCAGCACTGGGAGTAAAGCCGCGTTGACACAATCAAAGTTCACTTGGACAAAGTAGCTTTGATCAAAATTCACTTGGAAAATCTAGCTTTGATCAAAGTTCCTTGGAGAAAGTACTTTTGACGAAGTAGCTTTGATCAAAGTTCACTTGGAAAAAGTACTTTTGATGAAGTAAGTAGCTTTGATCAAACTTCACTTGGACAGAGTACCTTTGGTCAAAGTTCACTTGGGCAAATTACTTTTAACAAAGTAGCTTTGATCAAACTTCACTTGGACAGAGTACCTTTGGTCAAAGTTCACTTGGGCAAATTACTTTTAACAAAGTAGCTTTGATCAAAGTTCACTTTGATACCTGTTGACAAATAACATGATTCACTTGGATGCCTATCTTCATTCTTCAAGCATTCAAGGTCAAAATGCGTCGGACGAGACAGATTTGTTACTGGACAGTATAGGGTTTCATCCGAGTCATCTTTGAAAAGTTGAGCGCCGTCTAAGTCCACTTTGATTGAACGTCGACGTCAACTTCAGTGTTGCCACGATCAAAGTAGCGTCCAAATTGCCACCAAAACTACTTTATCCAAGCGGACTTGGATGTGTCAACGCGGCTTAAGCTCGATCGCCCATTCTTTCTCTTGTTTGTGGGAAAAATATTACTAAAAAGTATTAGAAATACCAAAATATTTTTATATTCACGTATTTATTTATAATGTTTGGTATTTATTACCTCGTGAGTGATTGTTTTAACCTTACTTACGGTTAGGAGCTATGATATAATTTGATTTTATAACTCGCCAGTAGTGCGTACCACTAAACGGAAACTCGTATTGTGGTTTTATAGTATTCAATTTCCCAAGCATTGAAACAGGTTATGAAACTATTGAACCATTGTGATAACAAATTAATGGGTATATATTTATTGAATTTGGCAGGTGTAAAGTTAACATAATATGAAACTATAAACTCAGTTCGGAAAATAAAAGAATGATAATTCAATATTTTGATTCACGAGCAACTTTACTTCTGTAAGGCTGGGTAAATATATATTTTACACAACAGAGCCATTTTTGAAATTCCTAAATAGACAATCATTTCAATGGGGCATTTCAAACACTACTTCATGTCACGGAACAACCTACTAGGAGAAACTCCACTCATGAATACACAAGCACGTCCGGCTGATGTGAAAGGTGTAAACGGAATGAACCATTGTAAGACTTCCTTCATGGAGGCCCGGGTCGGTGCAGGCTAATAAGGGTCCCTTCATATTAGGCTACAAAGCAGCGCGGCGCCGCGTAGCCGTCTAATGTGAAGGGCGCCTTAGGTCGCGCCTCTTGACCAATCCATACTTCGACAGTTATTCTTAGTAGGTAGAATCGGATAAAGCAATATAAGTAGTTTAACAGAAAAAGTTTTGACACTTTTCCTGTGTTGCTTTTAAAGTTTGGTCTCTGTTTTGTCCTGGAAATATCCCCAAAATGCTTTTGTTATCCTGGAAATACCCCCAAAATGCTTTTGTTGTCCTGGAAATACCCCCGAAATGCTTTTGTTATCCTGGAAATACCCCCGAAAAACTCTATTCAGCAACTTCATTTTGGAACATTTTTGAAAGAGAAAGTGTTAATTTGATGTATTAAATGTATGAATAAGAGTGAAGCCTTGATGAATTAAATTTAAAATTTCAAACTAAAAAGTTTAACACAAATTCTTTATAACATAACTTACACAGGCTTACAGAAAAAAAAATCATGTTTTTTTTTAAATGTTTTTGTTACTTACCTGACGAAATTGTTAAGTTCGAAATAAAAATAATTATGAACCACATAAAGGTTTTTCTTAAAGCCAAAAAGATACGAGGTCTGTTTATTATGAATCTTATTGTTTCATCTTATAAATTAATCTATATAGAATTATTTTTGCCTGCATTTCACTCAACGCGTCGACTGTACGCTTATGTATTTTGTATCTAGCTAGTCTACACAACCTTATTTATATATAGATGACAAAAGAGTTTGAGTTTCACAACAGGGTCGAGCTGTGAGGGAAAAAATATTATTTTACATATGTTTTTGTTTTTGACAATTTTTTCAGTTTATTATGGTAGGTGTTATTTTTTTCTTGAATATTTACAAAAATACACTTGTTGATTGATGTTTTTTTTAAATTTAAATTTTATAATAAATACTATATTGTTGATATATTAGAGTAATAAATAAAAAAATATAAATATTTATTAGGAATATCTCAATACTGAGTTCTTGCAATTCACTTTAATTACTAAGTACATCTTTTATTTTTATAGCAATGTCATAAAAATAAATTATAAAAATGTCTTTGTTATGTAGTATTTTTGTAACAGTATGCGCCCGTGCACATTGCCACATGCAGATGTCTTTCAACACAATCAAGGGCCATGCTCGCTCGTGAACTTTCAACAACTATAACTACAATTTTAACACTTATTATATTTAAAGAAATAAAATATAATATGTTCTGCCTAGGTATACAAATATGTTAAATTCTAAAATAATATTCAATGATCAATCTAGTTTGAATGTAGTCACAAATATCTTGTCTATGGCGTGTAGGGATGTGAACACGCTCCGACCCTGTTGTTTATCTCAAACTGGTTCTCTCGAGGTGTGAGTGAGAATATTATATTATTATATAATACATGTTAGCGTTAAGTAAGCCTGACAAAAGAGCAGCTTAATACATTAGCTATTGTTTAGGAAATATATAAGCTGTTATTTTGTTTGTGTGGCTACGCTGAATTTCCAGATTTTCTCGGATAATCTCAATCAAATTTTTCTTCGTCAAAGTACGATTTATTAATGTTTGTATTTTTTTTATTGAAAATTGATTATATTTGTTGATTTGTAAAAAAAAAGTAACCAGGTATACAGCCATGTAGATAGCCACTACATTAATTTCAACAGCTTAGGTGCTTTTCTGCGACAAAAAAGTCAATATTTTTTTCTCTCTAAAAAGACACGAGATATGATTATTTGAAATTTGAGTTTTCTTCTAATGTGATAATGACACGACGATGCGGCTGCTGGCGAGACAGCAAGGTTAGCTCGTCGCCTGCGCCGCTCACTGTATTGACAATCTGCCTTAGATCTTTTTACACTAAACGAATTAATTCGTTTGTATGGAAACTCACTTTTTATTTCGACAGAATTCATAAAAAAACTATAGAGTTCTTGTTTCTCTTGGTCCAATAATAATTTCCCAAATTTAATGTGGTGGCAATTTATACACTGTTTATAACGAAGTATGAACCGATTCAAGAGCAGTGGCACTTTGCAACGTTCTTCAGCTCACTGTTTAGAGAAGACATGCATGTATAATATTTATATAATGCTGATCGAATCTCACATGGTGACTAGGCCCAAATGTGCGGCCCACTTTGGGTGCTTCTCTTGTTGAATTGGATTATATTTTCTGGTATTTTAAATGTATTACTATCGAATATATTGGTTGCTTTTTAGTTTATTTAGTTGAAAATTACCACACATTTTAAAAGTAGCAAATAACACAATTAAAAATAATTAATTGTATACTCACATTTATTAGTGTTTCCTGCGGTTGTTTCAGGTGCTATACTATAGTGTATTTGCCTATTAAAATATTTATAGCATGTGACAACAACAATGTTGTACTTGAAAGGGGAGCATTAGTTAATAGGAACTAATTATGTAAAGCTATTTAGTTTTACTTCAGCACAAGGTGTGAAACTAATTAGTTACACACGGGCGAATTGTGTAAAGCTATTTAGTTTTACTTCAGCACAAGTTGTGAAACTAATTAATTTCATTCGGGCGAATTGTGTAAAGGTATTTAGTTTTACTCCAGCACAAGGTGTGAAACTAATTAATTTCCTTCGGGCGAATTGTGTAAAGCTATTTAGTTTTACTTCAGCACAATTTGTGAAACTAATTAATTTTATTCGGGCGAATTGTGTAAAGCTATTTAGTTTTACTCCAGCACAAGGTGTGAAACTAATTAGTTTCACACAGGCGAATTGTGTAAAGTAATTTAATTTTACTCCAGCACAAGGTGTGAAACTAATTATTTTTACACGGGCGAATTGTGTTTTAAGTTATTAGCTATTAGCTATTTAGTTAAGTTATTAGCTATTTAGTTTTAATTCAGCACAAGTTGTGAAACTAATTAATTTCACACGGGAAAATTGTGTCAAGCTATTTAGTTTTACTCCAGCACAAGATATGAAACTAATTAATTTCATTCGGGCAAATTGTCTCAAGCTATTTATTTTTACTCCAGCACAAGGTGTGAAACAAATTAGTTTTACACAGGCGAATTGTGTAAAGCTATTTAGTTTTACTTCAGCGCAAGGTGTGAAACAAATTAGTTTTACACAGGCGAATTGTGTAAAGCTATTTAGTTTTACTTCAGCGCAAGTTGTGAAACTAATTAATTTCACACGGGCAAATTGTCTCAAGCTATTTATTTTTACTCCAGCACAAGGTGTGAAACAAATTAGTTTTACACAGGCGAATTGTGTAAAGCTATTTAGTTTTACTTCAGCGCAAGTTGTGAAACTAATTAATTTCACACGGGCAAATTGTCTCAAGCTATTAATTTTTACTCCAGCACAAGGTGTGAAACTAATTAGTTTCACTCGGACGAATGGTGTAAAGATATTTAGTTTTACTTCAGCAAAAGATGTGAAACTTGTTTCACTCGGGTGAATGGTATAATGCAATTTAGTTTTTCATTGATCTGACACAAAGACGCAAAGTTATTTAGTTTTCATTCGAACTAATGATGATAATCATGATGATAAATGGTGAATTAGGTAGCCGTTTAGTTTTCATTGTGTAATTAATTATAGAACACACTATTTCAATGCATAAAGGCAATAAACTTTTTTAATCAAATATGTTATTTGTTTTATTGTAGCATTTTTTCCTTTAAGTCACAAATTTTCATAGAAACTATACAATAATTTGTACATATGGACATTACAATATGGACCTGGCATAACTAAATGAAATACTGGCATGGCACATAGTCAAGAGCATGATGTAATGGGCAGTGGCGGCTGGTGACCTATGGGACTGGGTGTGCGGCGCACAGCACACCCAGTCCCATAGGTACATAGCGCACGATGTGCGCTAACTTACTCGTAGTACTAAACCCAAACGTGAATCTAATGGATACCGAGACGTGATTTTTTTTTTTATTTTCATGTCTGAGTTAATTGCCCAAATTATGTACGACCGAAGGGAAGCACTGACGTGGCACCAAGTTCATCCGGTGTTATGGGCTGACATCCCGGATGTTGTAGGTGATGTAGCCAACCGTGCCAGTATCCATAAAAAAAAAAAATGTAAAAGTATTCTCACTCAACAGATACATAGTTGAAAGACAAAATAAGGTAAGGATAAAAGTGATAAAATTATTAAAATATATGTAATAAAAATGTACTCACTTTTAGATTGAAATATGTAGGTATGGTGTTTTGAAGAACACGCCAGCGAATTTATGAAAATTATGAAGAAATCAGTCACATACACACACACACCACACACACTACAGTTTGATTGGGTAGGTCTAATATTGTTCTATTTATAATATAAGTCTATTCGTCGGGTTTTATCTTGCGCAAATATTGTCACGCACTAGAAACACAACCAGAGTCCTAATTGCTCGAAGAACCAAAGCGACGCTTCACTGCGCAGTGGCCGGCCACTGAGCCGCGGCCGCCGGGGCGCCGGCGCCGCCGCGCGCGAGGCGTGGCCGGCGCGCGCGCCCGCGCCCTCCGGCCCGGCCAGCCTTGCCGCGCCGGGCAATGAAGAAAACTTCACAATGTACTGTTAACTGACGAAAAGTCGTTCAAACTGCTAAAAAACTGATTTGCAAAACATCCCGGCGCGGCAAAGATATATTACGTTCAATATTTCATCTATATTACGTACAATATTTCATCTAAGCGGCGCCGCGGCGCGGAGCGGCCATTATCGGTCGACGCGACGACGACGGGCCTCGCCCCGAACTGAGAGAGATGGCGCGGCGCGACGAGACGCAGAGTTTAGATCGCTCCCGCCGCGCCCGCGCCCCCCGCCCGCGCGTGCCTGCGGTCGGGTTTACGATCTCGGCTTACATCGGCTCATCGTCGGCTGGCTCGGTCGCGACGTGTCGCACGCGCGTCTATCCACAATATACTGTCCTTCTTTTTCCGTCGTGTGTCACACGCAGAATGCATCCTTGTTCAACACATAATCGTATGAAGAGTGTTTTGTTTCACACGGCGGGGCAGCGGCGTTTAAAATTTTTTCATAGTAACACGTTCGCGGTGTTTTGTGATGCACACGGCGGCGAGCTCGGCGGCGATACGTAGTAAGTATTACGTATTACGTACAGCAAAATCGTGCCTTGTTGTCTAGGAAATAGGAACGAATTCAGTTTGATATTTTTACTTCGATCGGCGAGATTCATGGAGAATGTTTAATATTTTAATTTATTTATTTCTTTCGGGTGAAGGCGCTGTTTGGTGGTAGTGCGGCGCACGAACGCACTTAAGGGCCAGCCGCCACTGGTAATGGGGTTGACACCGTGGCGTGGGTAGTAAAAACATGTTTTCTATTTTAATCGATTTAATTTAATTATTTATTTACAATACCTACAATTAGTAACAATAATTCCCATTGTACATACATTACACTTACAACAAATTGTTCAGAGCGCCACATTGTTTGCGAATGTGGTAACATTTTAAAACAAATTTATATAAGATGTTTTCATAATAACTCCAAATATTTTGGGAGAGGCTCATACCCATCACAATAAACACGTTAAGAGGATTCATTCGCAAAGTAAAAATGCAATTTCGGCGGCACTGAGCAATCGAGCGCGGTGCGCGCGTTTATATGGGGAATTTTGTAGTTTTTGTTTGTTTAAAAATTATTAGGATTGGTTTTTTTCTCAAATAATGCTGCTTTAGTGTCTAGAAAATAAAATCCCCTATATTTTATTCCAAAATGATTATCCAGTATGGAGCTAGCTCGACTTATGAAATTAAAATAGTCACATTCAGAATTTTTTTTCACCATGAAAAAATAATGTAAATTTAAAAATTTTGCTTCAGTGTTTAGTACATAATTATCTAGTTTAAAGAAATATATATTTTTTTCATATTATATGTACTTCATAGAACTAAATTTTTGTTTGAAGTTTTAAAAAATACAACAATTTTCGTTTAATGTCCTATATCATTATTTTTCGAGCAATTTAAGAAAGCCTGTATGTATATGCTCTAACGATTAAAACGTGCCACTAGGTATCTAAACTGCAGATTATTTGAGGTCATGGCCTCAAATGCAGATTATGCTTATTCTTCCTTACCTTTTATAAAATCAAACGTCTGCTTTCTGTCTGTATGTCTGTCTGTCCGCTTATAACTCAAGAACTACTGAACCGATTTTAATAAAAAAAAAGCCTCAGGTGCACTCCGGGTGTGCTAACCGTCGTCGGAGGACCTTGGTTGAAAATTGTAAAATATAGTAGAACGGACAGACATGCATTTGTTACGGAACCCTACATTCATTATGAAATTAATGTTAAATTTAGTAGAACGGACAGACATGCATTTGTTACGGAACCCTACATTCATTTTGAAATAAATGTTAAATTTAGTAGAACGGACAGACATGCATTTATTACGGAACCCTACATTCATTTTACAGAACTTTGAGATGTCATGTATTGAGCGTTGTCATAGCAGCGCGCTGGCGCTGACGCGAACATAACATTTTTCCCCCATATAAAAAAGTGCCAAGCGCCGCTGAAGAAGTTTTCACTTCAAAAATTCTACGGATAGCTTGATTCTTCCCATCAACTATAGGCTACTTACTATCACGCTAAATGGCTCATGTCATGAGGTTAGCAGTTAAGTTAAATATGAGAGCACTTCGAAATATATGTGTGATTTGATTATATATGTTCAAAACCTGTATTGAAATCGTTTTTCTTATCGTCATTTCATATTATAAATCTTTCCATCAAATTCGATTTGAATTGAAGTCGGGCTTTAACGCGGGCGGAGCCGCGGGCACAGCTAGTTATGATTAAACTGCAGATTATGTGCGCTCCAGGTTATTGACTGTCCTTTAGCGCACGCGGTGCCGTGCGAGCGGCGCGCGGCCATTAGAGTCAATGACTTCAAATAACCAGCTGTTTAGATACCTAGTGGCACGTTTCATCGTTAAGAGCATAGACACTTGCTTAGCATAGCACAGCTTGTTCTTTGCGGTCGTTGTATTGATTTCTGCATATGATAAATTATATTATTATAAATGTTTTGAATTGTATTAATATGTATTGAAGATGTAAGCCTATTACTAAATAAAAACTTTGACTTTGACTTTAATGCTAAAAATATAATATTTTTTGCGTGTTTATTATGATGCGTATGTGTCACTCACTAAATATTTGCAGTTATTATGGAAACACCTTGTATAATACGAAACAATAGAGAAGTTAAAAATGTCTGTCGCGGACGTAGAGAGCGTTTCAACTAAAAGTTCCCTTCGCCGTTATGTTGGCTCCACTGTCAGTGTAGTGTCAGTGCTTAAATTCGTGTTGCCAGATTGTGAAGATTATAATTATTACTTTTTTTTTTTTTTTATGGAAACTAACACGGTTGGCTACATCACCTACAACGTCCGTGATGTCAGCCCATAACACCGGGTGAACTAGGTGCCATGTCAGTGCTTCCCCCTTTGATCGTGCCGGCTACACAGAACTGGTCGGAAAACACAAACTATATACATAGCCGTTTAGACCGACGTTTCATTCAGTGCGGTGGTACCAACCCGGGCGGGTTAAACCCTACCACCAAGTAAGATTAGGAGGGAAGGGACCTACAGTTTTACGAGGAATCCGAACCTCGGTCAGCCTCCAACGGTCAGCGGTCACCCATCCAAGTACTGACCGCACCCAGCGTTGCTTAACATTCAATAGCGACATTTGACTGCACCACTGAGCAATCGAGGCTGACTTAATAATGTAATCGGTATTTACCGTATAATAAATACGGTAAATACCGATAATTACGGGTAAATCTGTACACATAGCAACCCTCAACGCTGTTTTGACAGGTAGACAGTGGAGCCAACATCGGCGAAGGGAACTTTTCGTTGAATTGAAACATAGTATCAACACTATCAACTGTCACATGATTATTGATTAGTATACATTTCATATTAATGTAAGTCTATCGGTGAGCGAACCATTATATTTCCATCACGATACTCAAAATATTTGACAGAAAATACACTTCTCTATAAATACAGCTCTGTTGTAAAAATGTTACAACACAACCACAAACCAATCGACGGATAATGTACCTAATGTGCTAACTCCGGTGTTCACTTAAAACCAATTATATAAAATTATTCAAAATTACTCACTTGCATCCATGCAAATTATACTTAAAATACGCATATTATTACCAACTCACTGTAAAATTACTGACAAATTTGCAATTTTAGTAAATTTTGGATAGCGGACCCTTAATTGTAAATATATTAATACTTTGGAATGCAATAAAAATTGTACTTAATGGTTACACACCCTTTGAACGCCAGCTGCATACTTTGTGGTTTTTCTTAGATTTCACTTTATAGTGGCATACTCGAGATTTGAGAAACGGAAATGATGTAGGTACCTATGAAATATAGTGACGTTAAATTCTAGCATAAAAGATAGCGCTGGCGGCCGCGGAGGCGTGATGACATTTTCGTTTGCTTTGATAGCTGAAAGAAGTGTCTCGGCTCGACGTAAGCTGGTATTCTACGATTAGCCCCGTCCTTTTTTTTCAAGTCAAACTTGGTGTCATTATAGTGCAAACGCTAAAGTAAAACAACAAATTTAAAAAAAAACGACCAATTACGTTGCAGTACGGAAATTACGTTGCAGTACGGAACTCACGGTGCGTGAGTCCAATTCCCACTTTTTTATTTCCATCTTTAGTTTCACTGCATCTGGACATGCTAGCTAGAATCTAGCAGCTCGAGCATGATTAAAACTTGGGAAAGGATGGAAGATGACTCCATAACCTCTTTATATAATCGTAAGTTTTATTTATGGTAAGTATCTATACGTAATTTAGTTTTTCTAGAATGGCTGTAAAACCTTTCGTCGAAGGTTCCTAACTTTGCCGCCGAGTTCCTAACTTCGCCGCCCGGTTCCTAACTATGTAACCCAGCTTGGCGCTCAAAGGATAAATAGGTAGTTAACACGACCTATCGCGTTTGGACACATATTCTATTTGATGGCTATGCCAATACTTATATTTACAAAAATATAGCAGACTGGCGTATGGGCATTAGGTATAGACATACAAATGGGAAGCTCTATAGTGATTACTCTAAAGTATATTATACAAATTATGTATGAATGATCTTACTAAATTTTTATTTACAAAAATATTTAGAAAAGCAAGCAACCCGTTTCACAATTATATTAAACCTAAAACTGAACGAAATAAGAATCCTAATAAGGACCTTAACAGGATACTGCAGACTAAACAAACACCTACACGGAATGCGCCTTAGCGACACACCGGTGTGCAGGTTCTGTATAAAAAAGGATGAAACGCCCATACACATCCTTTGCGAATGCGAAGTACTCATTCACAGTAGAAGCCGTATTCTTGGGGGTTATATTTTTAACCCATGCCAAATACAGACACTCAAACCCAACAATATAGGTAACTCGGTCCATAGCGGAAATCCGACTTGCAGGTGAGCTATAAACTTTTGAGAGATCACAATAGATCTTCCTAGGTCGCAGTGACATCAGAGCTCAGGGGCCCTAACCTAACTCTCACACTTTAGGAATCATAATCATAATCAACCCGTTTCAAAATGCATGATGTGTAGAAATGCATTAAGTAATATCTAAGCCACATGGTTAAAACGATTACGACTCTACACACGGTCGCTTGGAGCTGTGTGAGTCGACGTTTAGGGCTAAACCTATGGTTAATCTTCATCAGCACTCCACAAACAACAGCCGAGTGAAGCGGTTATGATTTTAACAATGTACCCTAACCACCGTGGTGATACTAGGTATGTACCATTAAATGTATGAATGAATTACATACCTACGTATGTACCTTTATATTCGATAATAATTACAAGTTAATACTTAATGAGTTCAACTAGTACCTACCTAAGTATTAAAACTATCGATAAGGCTCAGAACACGATTTCATTCGACTCCCATTGGAAGTATTTTAAACACTTCTTATGACACTAGTGTAATGTCGAACAATTTGGTTGTACAGATATCCTATCTCACGAAGTCCGTTTGGCTATGAATGTTGTCAGGCGTGCACATGCACATTGTTTTAGTGTGCGTAACCTCGAGAGCGCTCAGTCACGATCGCGACGCGGCCCACGCACACAACACACACAAGCGCGCTTATCAGTACACGTCACTACTACAACCAGAGCCAAACGGACTTCGTGAAATAGAAAATCTGTACCTACTGAAGAATTGGCGCAAAAAATCCAATAAAAAACTGATTGTACAATACTGAATTGGAATTATGGAATGGAATTTTACTTCGTAAAGCTTTATTCCGAAGTCAGTCATACTAGTCTGAGCCAATTTATTATATTGAGCCCAGATATTTGATGAAATTTGGTCTACTGCAGCAAACAAAAGGTCTGTTTGAATTTTCCTATTGGCCAGTTCTTCAGAATGCCTTGATTGGCGGATCTGCCGGAAACCACCGACACGCTCACTCACCCAAAAACTTGCTGGATTTCGACTAAGCTTTCGATTGCGAATGCGTTAGTGGCACGAATATTCACTGAAATTGAGCGAATTTCTGGATGAGTGAGCGTCTCGAATGGTCCGGACTGTTGAAGGCTGCATTATTTGCCATGATCCCAAAGGCTAGTTTGTAAAGAATGCCTCATGGCATTAAAATTCTCCACAGAGTTACTGACTTCTCCACTGGATTCCTAACTTCCCCACAAAGGTTCCTAACTTCATTAAACTCGGTTCCTAAATTCGCCACCGAATTAGTAACTTCTCCACTGGATTCCTAACTTCATTTAACTCGGTTCCTAAATTCGCCACCGAATTCCTAATCTCCTCACCGCGTTCCTAACTTCGCCTCCGAGATCCTAACTCCGCAACCGGGGCTCCCGCCGCTGTTGCTGGTCATGAAATCAATTATTTCCCATCTTCTGCGTAATGTTCGACACCCTAACCTTCACATGTTGCAATATATCCGCTGTGAGCTCCTCAACTGTTGTGTAGCGGGACTTCTCGAAGCTGAACATGTCCGTCAGGAATCCCACTATCTGGTCCTTGAAGTATTGGCACATTTCCCGAAGGACGTCGCTTGGGCCCAGAAAGCCCCAGACGAGAACCGGCAGTAGATGCTCTGATATTGCGTAGAAGTGCGACATGAAACCGTTAGGATGTCGTAGGTAACGGCGCTTGGCTTTGATCACGGACCATACGGCGGTCGTCAGGGCCTGAAATCATCAACAGTATTTTTATTTTATTACTACCACAAAATGCATATATTATCTTAAAAGGCGACTAAGGGATGACGACGAGGTTGCGTGCTAAAGGGCGACAGGATAGCCACCTCCACCTTGGCACGGTCCTTCCCACGATTCATGCTGGAGTTGGGTGAGTAGTCTTCGTGCGTTACTTGCTGCTTGATAGTTATCTTGTCCGAATACTTTGCGAAACGTTGTGGTCGGTGTTGTGCTGTAATTTACCAGTTTATGTGTGTAAGTTTAAACCCATTCGACAAATTATCTCGAGCAAACCTAACACAAATGCTCACGCTCTCCTTAAGCCCATTGGATAATTTCTCTCGAGAATTCAAACCTAACACAAATACTCACGCTACCCATTGGACAATTTCTCCCGAGAATTAAAACCAAACACAAATACTCACGCTACCCATTGGACAATTTCTCCCGAGAATTCAAACCTATCACAAATACTGACGCTCTCCTCAAACCCATTGGACAATTTCTCCCGAGAATTAAAACCTAACACAAATACTTAACTACGCTCTCCTCAAACCCATTGGACAATTTTTCCCGAGAATTCAAACCTAACACAAATACTTACGCTCTCCTCAAACCAATGGGTGTTAGGTTTGAATTCTTGAGAGAAATTGTCCAATGGGACAATTTCTCTCAAGAATTCAAACCTAACACAAAATATGCTCTCGCCTTAAACCCATTGGACAATTTCTCTCGAGAATTCAAACCTAACACAAATACTTATGCTCTCCTTAAGCCCATTGGACAATGTTTCCCGACAATTCAAACCTAACACAAATATTCTCTCCTTAAACCTATTGGACAATGTCTCCCGGCAATTCAAACCTAACACAGATATTCTCTCCTTAAACCTATTGGACAATGTCTCCCGACAATTCAAACCTAACACAGATATTCTCTCCTTAAACCTATTGTACAATGTCTCCCGACAATTCAAACCTAACACAAATACTCACGCTCTCCTTAAACCCATTGGACAGCCATCTGTTCCTCACGACGGCCAGCACGGAGGATGGCGGCGAGTTGAGGTCGTCGAACGCGTCCAGCAGTATGTAGTCCAGCACGACGTCGTAGAATGTGAGCACGCGGACGCCCCGGCTCGAGAGCTCCTGTTCCACCGTGCGCCAGTTGTCGGGCTCGTCCACCCACGAGATCATCTCCTCGTATGCCACTAGGAACTCTTTCGGCTCCTGCAAATTGAATGAAAATAAAATACTTAAATTAATAAGGCTACCGTGTGGGGCCGGTACTTAAAAAGAACAGCCCCACTGCATCTCTCCCCATGCATATCGTAAAAGGCGACTAAGGGATAAGGACAAGATGCCGGTGGCGTGGTGACGACAGGTGGCGACAGGCTCGCCACCTCTCACCTTGGCACGGTACTTCCACCGAGTCATGCAGCAGGTGGGTCTTCGTGCCTTACTTGGTGCTTGATCGTTTTTTTTATGTAAACCAGCATGGGTGGCTGTGTCGAGGGACCAATGGTACAGTCGACAGAGCCAAAAAACCCTCCTCGCGAAACCATGCTCAGTGAGACGCCATGCCAGCAGATTTCCGGACTGTTTCTAGGCTGTCTAGCCCGTTGATACGACGTTTGAAGACATCCAGGTTAAAGGATTCGGGAAACACTCGCCGGGAGACAGTTCCACACCCTAGCGGTGCAAAAAAAAACTAAGACTTCGTTCTGGACACACTCCATTGAATACATTTAAATTCCTGATGAAAAAGAGAGATTCTCCAAATGGTGATCGGTGTATCAAGGACAAGGAGGATATCAAGGAGATACATGTATCATTTGCTGATGGAGTGTGGTCAGAAGGAGGAGTTACGAAGGGAATTGCAGACGTCACTTAGGGTGGACAGACTCAATTTGTTTTTAGCATACATAAACTGTTGGCGAGCCCAAGTGACTGTTGAATTTCGTGGAGCGTTCTCCATGCCTTAGGGACTCTGGGCCCTAAGGCATGGAGAAGATGAGTATTATGGGCAGGCCTCACGCACTCTATGTACTTGCGCGCGCTAACTACCTACCGCCCAGCGGGCCGCCGCCGGGGCGGTCTAATTCAGTGGCAAGGCAATTCGTCAGTCGCGCGAAGCATACCTACACGCTCGCCCACGCAACTGCGCGCAGCTGCAAAGCAATAATCAAATTTACACTCGATCGTTTAGGTACATTTACGCACGCAGCGATTGCCGACGTGAAACAGTAGGCTATTAAAGCCGAAGGTATTGAACTTTTTCTATGGAGTGATTAATCTGTTACGAAGTAACTATTAAGTAATCTGTGCTATGGGGCTGATATTAACAAATTATTGTTGAAAGCCCTAAAATAAATTAAATAAAAAAAACCACTTCAAAGCGCTGCTGTTCTCTCCTCACCTTGTCAGCGAAGAGTATCAGGTCGGTGAGGACCTGCCGGCCGGAGTCGACGAACCACGCCCGCACGCTCTGATCCCGGAAGAGCAGCTGGAAGGCCAGCCTCAGGCAGTGCACCTTGCAGAGGAACTCCGAGTCGCTGCCGCACTGGACCACCTCCGTGCGCATCTTCCTGCGCGACACCGCAAGCAATTATCAACCGACAGTTTTTTTTTCATGTAATCCGGTATGGGTGGCTGAGTCGGAGGTGCCAAAGCGCATGCTCCGACCAGCCAATATCACCTCCGAGAAGGTAGGTGCCATACCGGAGACTTCCGTACCGTGTGGGGCCGGTACTTAATAAGAATAGCCCCACTGCATCTCTCCCCGTGCATGTCGTAAAATGCGACTAAGGAAAAAGGACAAGATGCCGTGCATAAGAGCCACCTCTCACCTTGGCACGGTGTTTCCACCGCGTCATGCAGCAGGTGGGCCTTCATGCCTTACTTGCTGCTTGATCTGAGTTGTCTTGTCCGAATACTGCAGTGGCTTTCATGGAAGACATAGGCTGGCTGGGGTAGCTGGAGATTGCGGGGTTTTGCACGAAGATCCCCAACCAAGCGGGATTAGTTTGCAGGCCTAGAGCCAACCCCAAACCAAATCAACAACAACCGGAAACTTCCTTTTGTATAGCTGGTTATACTGGACTAGAGGCAGATGCTGCTATGGGGCCATCTTACATCCAGTACGGTGGTACCAACCCAGTCGGCTTAGAATTTGAGCCTATCACCTGTAAGGGGCAAGGGAAGGGACCTACAGTTTTACACCGGTTCCGAACGGTGAAGCGGCAGGTGTAGATATATGCACGTAAATTTTTTCGTCAGAAAAAACTCATTGGTACACGCCGACCGGATCCGAAGCGCGGACCTCTCGCATGAGAAGCAGATGCCCAAACCACTCGGCCACGCGCCGCTTCAATACTAGTGTTACGATTTTATAATAAACTGTCTTCAAGCATAACAAAACCGGCCGAGTTCGGGTCGAACTCGCGCACCGAGGGTTCCGTATCGCCATGTCATGGTCAGCGCCACTGACGCCATCTATGGCGTATTTTATGAGATGCTTCATATTAGTTAAAATTCATGATTATAGTTAAAATTCTTCATGCTGTTTTCGGTAGATGGCGCGCATACACATTTTGAAGTGAAAACTTCTTTAGCGGCGCTTGGCACTTTTTTATATGGGGAAAAAATGTTATGTTCGCGTCAGCGCGTCAGATAACAATCTATCGTTGCTATGACAACGCGCGTCAGATAACAATATATCGTTGCTATGACAACGCTCAATACATGACATCTCAAAGTTCTGCAAAATGAATGTAGGGTTCCGTAACAAATGCATGTCTGTCCGTTCTAATAAATTTAACATTTATTTAAAAATGAATGTAGGGTTCCGTAACAAATGCATGTCTGTCCGTTCTACTAAATTTTACAATTTTCAGCCAAGGTCCTCCGACGGTTATTTTATAATTAAAGTAGGGTTCCGTAACACGTTTATGTCTGTCCATTCTACTAAGTTCTGCAAAATGAATGTAGGGGTCCGTAACAAATGCATGTCTGTCCGTCTGTCGCCAGACACCAAAACATTCTCGGATAAATTGGGAAAACTTTTAGTAGATAAATCTGGTGACCGCCGTGCCAAAGCTTTCTTTGTTCGGCGAATCGCCATTGAGATGCAGAGGTGTAACGCGGCGTGCGTACTTGGCACTTGCACCGGTGCAGCGACTCTGTCAAATTTAAATGAAATATATTATTTATAGGTAGTTTTAATTTTTATTTTTTTTATTTTTTAGCTTTAGTTTATAAGTTATTTTAGTTTTATCATATTTCTTAATTTTAGTTTAATTTTATTGTATTAAGTTATTTTGTTTAATTTAAATAAATAAAAATGTCTGTCCGTTCTACTCAATTTAACATTTATTAATTTTTTTTATTTATTTATTTTTTTCTTTTGTTTTCTTTTTGTTACTAATGTTTGCTACATTGCTTAAAAAAATTTAAACGGTGTTTAAATTTTTTTAGGGTGTTTAGTTTCTTTTATAACCACCTAAGAATTATTTTCGGAAATACAAAAAGTTTTCACTTCTGCCGGCACTCCTGGAGTTCAACTGTGTTTTTTTTTTTAGTTTCTTGTTTGGGGACCCCCGTGAATTGTTTTACTTTTTCTTATTTTTATTATTTGTTGTTATACCGGCCATAATAAGACATTCTGTGAAAATTTCAACGGGCTACCTACCTATTACGGTTCAAGAGATACAGCCCTCGGACAGACAGACAGACGGTATAGGCTTAGTAATAGAGTCCCGTACCGGATACGGAACCCTAAAAATTTTATGATAATAATTTTAAACGACGAATTAAACTAATGTTAATTGAAAAGAGTTATTACACTGTTAAGGATGCGCTACCATCCATCCACTGATCGCGCCCAGGTGTGCTAATGATCACGCACGACCGGCAGTCGACCGACCGCACCGCTGAGCTACCGAGGCTGCACATACATAGTATACTGCTGCAGAGAAAGAGCCAACCTGTAGGGGATGCCGATCTCGAGCTGCTTCACTGCGACCTGGTACAGCTCCAGCTTGTCCAGGTCGGGGAAGATGTCGCCGAACTCGTCGAACTCGTGCAGGTCCGCCACCTGACGCCGATCAGTCAGTACATGGCAATCGGATACGACATTCCACTATTCTCTAGGAGAATTATTACTTGTTCCACTATACTTGAGAATTATTACTTGCTCCACCATACTTGAGGAGAACTATTACTTGTTTCACTATATGTACTTGAGAACTATTACTTGTTCCACTATACTTCAGGATAACTATTACTTGTTCCACTATACTCGAGGAGAACTATTACTTGTTCCATTATACTTGAGGAGAACTATTACTTGTTACACTATACTTGAGGAGAACTATTACTTGTTCCACTATACTCGAGGAGAACTATTACTTGTTCCACTATACTTCAGGATAACTATTACTTGTTCCACTATACTCGAGGAGAACTATTACTTGTTCCATTATACTTGAGGAGAACTATTACTTGTTACACTATACTTGAGGAGAACTATTACTTGTTCCACTATACTCGAGGAGAACTATTACTTGTTCCACTATACTTGATGAGAACTACTTATAGGTATTACTTTTTCCACTATGCCTGAGGAGAACTATTACTTGTTTCACTATACTTGAGGAAAACTACTTATAGGTATTACTTTTTCCACTATGCCTGAGGAGAACTATTACTTGTTTCACTATACTTGAGGAGAACTACTTATAGGTATTACTTTTTCCACTATGACTGAGGAGAACTATTACTTGTTCCACTATACTTGAGGAGAACTATTACTCGTTCCACTATACTTGAGAACTATTACTTGTTACACTATACTTGAGGAGAACTATTACTTATTCCACTATTCTCGAGACGAATTATTCCTTGTTTCACTATATGTACTTGAGGATAACTGTTGAAAGAAGTCAACACGGCCGGTCAGACCTGGTCCTCGGCAGACGCGAAGGACTCCGCGCTGGAGTGTAGCTCAAGGCGGGTGCCGCGCGACGACGTCGTGTTGGTGGAGTGGAGCCGGGACCTCGCCCCGGAGGCGCCGGCGGCGTGGCTGCCGTCCTCGACCCTGCTGCCGGCGCCGCCGCTCTCAGAGCGGAACAGTATGGACCGCTGGTCCAGGAACAGCAGCTCACTGCGCTCCTGCAAGGCGGGGACAGATGGATGAGTTGGGGGAGAACTAAGATTTACATTTTTTCATGGAAACTGACACGCTTGGCTACATCACCTACAACATCCGTGATGTCAGCCCTAACACCGTGTGTACTTGGTGCCACGTCAGTGCTTCCCTTCGGTCGTGCCGGCTACACTGAATTGGACGGAGAACACGAACTATTTACATTGCCGTTTCGACCGACGTTTCATTCAGTGCGGTGGTAGCAACGCGGGCGGGATTAACTCTACCACCTAGTAATATAAGAAGGGAGTGTGGGGCCGGTACTTTAAAAGAATAGCCCCACTGCATCTCTCCCCGTGTATGTCGTAAAAGGCGACTAAGGGATATGACTCCCTTCTTATATTACTAGGTGGTAGGGTTTAACCCGCCCGGGTTGGTACCACCGCACTGAATGAAAGGTCGGTCGAAACGGCTATGTAAATAGTTTGTGTTTTCCGTCCAGTTCAGTGTAGCCGGCACGACCGAAGGGAAGCACTGACGTGGCACCAAGTTCACCCGGTGTTATGGGCTGACATCACGGATGTTGTAGGTGATGGAAGCCAACCGTGTCAGTTTCCATAAAAAAAAAAAAAAAAAAGAGTCATATCCCTTAGTCGCCTTGTACGACATACACGGGGAGAGATGCAGTGGGGCTATTCTTTTAAAGCACCGTCCCCACACGGTACGTGTGGGGACGGTACGTTATGGGTAGAGTAGAAGTAATAAAGTATAAAAGCGTCACCTGGAGCATATAAGCATTCTGCAGCAGCTCCTGTATCTCCCTACAGAACTCCGACTCCTCGGGCGAGGTGAGCGCGAGCGCAGACTCCGCCGCCGCGCCGCGCGAGCCCACCGAGAACGCGGCCAGCGCGTCCTCCCAGTAGTTGATGCTCGTCTCCAGCGCCTCCATTCCTGCGCGCAAATTCAAGTCAAGTTATTAAAAAAAAAACCGGCCAAGTGCGAGTCGAACTCGCGCACCGAGGGCCCCGTATCGCCATGTCACGGTCAGCGCCACTCACGCCATCTATGGTGTGTTTTATGAAATGCTTCTTAGTTAAAATTCATGATTTAGTTAAAATGCTTCCTACTCTTTTCGGTAGATGGCGCGTATGCACTTTTTAGTTTCTTGTATGGGGACCCTCGTGATTTTTTTTACTTTTTCTAATTTTTTTTATTTGTTGTTATATCGGCCACAATAAATATAGAGCGGTTTTCTCAACCGTACTGCAGGTCTATTCTTGTAAATTCTGACAGCGGAATCAGCGCTGATATGGCGCTGAGAGCTACTTTGGTAAGTGGCTCTCAGCGCCACAACAGCGCTGATTCCGCTGTCAGAATTTACAAGAATAGACCTGCTGATGGGCAATTGCGGTGGAGGCGGAGAGCGGAGGGTACGCGCCGCATTCTTTCGAAGTGAACGGTTGAGAAAACCGCGCTATAACACATATTATGTGAAAATTTCAACGGGCGACCTATTACGATGCAAGAGATACAGCCCTCGGACAGTCAGACAGACAGACAGACGGCGTAGGCTTAGTAATAGGGTCCCCCTAAAAAGCGTTTATTTCAGTCAGGCCAGGAGTACAGTGATACATCGTGATACCTACATGATACATCTTTGAAAAATAAGAATAGGTAGAGTACCCCCGGGGCCCCAATGAAAAAGGATGTGATGTGACAAAGCATTTGACTCCATATAACTACGATACGAGCTACATTAAGGTCGGTGGTTTTTTGGGGACAAAAAGTTTGGGGACCTCTGATTTTTGCTGTAAAATGAGGACACATCTGTATCATGTGGTGAAAGGTTAAAAAGTAAAAGCGACGTCGATGTGAGCACGTCTGAAGCAGATAATAGTTGCGCTACTCGCCGCTACGATACGACCGGCGTTATCGGACACACCACGAAGCGTTTACTCTTTCTGTTCATTCGATAGATGGCGCTGAGCGCATAATTCGAAATTCGAAATAAGCGCATTGCCCTTCTCAAGGTTATTAGAATCACAAGTAGGTACTTAGTACGTATACAATCGATATTATTAGGTAGGTATGTCCATCGTTTCTATGAAAGAATTTTTTTTCTTGACGCGCTTGACCGTTCTCGGCTACTTATTTTTAGGTTTCCGTACGGGACCCTATTACCAAGCCCACGCCGTCTGTCCGTCTGTCTGTCCAATCTTTAATTAAAGGTTTGTATCTTTTGTAGCCGGTTCAAATTTTCATAAAATATAAGGTACCTAATTATGGCGGATACTAACAAATAATAGAAAAAAAGCCAATAAAAATGATGGGCTCACCATACAAAAAATAAATAAATATATCCTTTCACCATCCTTACATTTGCCAGAATACAGTGAAAACCTTATTCGAATCGATCGAGCAGTCCTCCCTCGACTTACAGAATCGCGCTACGTCCGATAGATAGAAGCGCACCGCACCGCGCGCCGCGCGCCGGTTGGAGCTGGCCGAAATCGAGATGACGTTCCCGCCAAAACGTGAAACAAACAACCGGTCCATCGACGCGGTTACCTGTCGAAACGATCTGACGAAAGAACCAACAATTTCAAATTCGGCCTTTGGCGAGACGCATGTCAGAAGCAAGTTATGGATAGATAGATGGTGTAACATCTAGCTAGAGTATTCTAGAGCAAGGGTCATCAACACGCGGCCCGCGGGCCGCTTGCGGCCCGCGGTTGCGTCCTTGGCGGCCCGACATTAGATTGACAAAATTAAATTCACATATTCACATGTGTGTCATTCACATACACATTATACCTATTTATAGGTTAAAACCGACTGCCAACCACTAAAACTGACAACCACTGTCAATTCGGAACGACTTGTGTGTGCTCTGCAATTTAAAGTGTATTAGCCGCAAAAACAAACGTCAAAGTGACAGCGAATACACCGCACATCCTCTGAACCGTAAGCGCCGTGTTCGTTTTTTGATGACGCCATAGATGTCATCGCACCGCATCGAATGTCTTTCTTATGTTGCGGCCCGCCAAACCAATATCAGATAATACTAGGCCCTTGATTTCAGAAAGGTTGAAGACCCTTGTTCTAGAGGGAGATGAGAGGGATTATTCGTAGGTACAGTGGGTGGCCAAATTATTAGAGCCACCTTGAAAATTTGAACAATTTGTTTAAAAATGGTTTAAAATTAAGCCACAAAATATATTGATATGCTTGTTTCTATTTTTTTATTATGTTGGCACGTTGTAATTTTGAATAAAAAAAAAATAATATATATATCACAAACGGGTTTAATTCTTTTACAAAAACCAAAAATGTAAATTTTGCTCTGTGGCTCTTAATAATTTAGCCACACACTATAGGTGATGGAGCTGTTCTACGGTCTACCCAATAAATCCACCGCATCATTTTCTTCATATGCATTTCCATCCATGCCCTCACACATTTGAAGAATTTGGAATACATATGTAGTTACGAGTTACGATGACACCGAATTTCAAATAGGGATCTCCGAGTTACACTGTAAGTGGACAGAGTCGGAGCCTGTCTTTATTAAAGGCCTAACTGTAGACCTAGGACGCCTAACTGTAGATTTACAACATATAAATGTGAGTAAGGTCTAGGTAGGTAGGTAACTAATCCTGATGACAGCTCCAATTTCCCCGCGAATCCCTTCGGCATATCCTAACTGACTGGCCGAATCACTCCGACGTATCCTAGCCTGTCTGAGTGATCGAATCTCTCCGACATATCCTGCTGACTGACATCGAACTAAACACTGGAAGCGGCAAAGCGCGATGAAACTTGTTACCTGTCTGTAAGCAAATGTGCGCGTGCCTTCACATGCAATTTATTTTTATATAAATCGCGACATGTAGCTCCAAGCCACCCATAAGGTGTCTAACGACGCCCACGGACATTCGGACCATGCCGGCCGGACAGGTGCCTATTCACGCCTCTCTTGAAGTACCTGAGACTATGATTGGGAGGAAATATGTGGGCAGGGGAAAGTGTTCCGGCGTTTACCAGTTCTGTGGAGGAAAGATTTGCAGAACCGATTAGGCGGATCCACACCGGACGATCCGATTTGGATCGGCGATCCCGCGATCCTCGATCCAGGATCGTGGAGCATGGATCGTGGATCGCACTAGGCCGATCCAGTTTGTTGAAACGTGCGATCCTGCACCACGCTCCAAACGATCCACAGTCGATCCGCGACAGTTCAGTGACCGCATTTTTTTCTTTAGGTCTTCAACTGGTATGTTGCCCATTTCACGAGAAATCTGACGTCAAGCATCTTCTCTTAGACCACTATTTGTGTAATTTAAATCGTTTGGTTCCCATAAACATTTATGTTCCTTGTTAGGGAGTATTAAATGGCGACTTTGCGAGTTTTCCATGTTGGCTGATCACGTGATCCACACAACCGTCCACACCGCGCGCGCCAGGCAACTGAGGCGCCAGCATTGCAAAAAAACCGCCAACGAACGGATCGGCCGCGGCAAGGAGCGCGCGCTCCAATGCGTGCGCTTGGATCGCGCGCGGCACGTCCACACCGCCCGCGCATTTGTATCGCGCTCCTGCCGCGCGCGATCGGAGCGCGGTGGATCGCCCGGTGTGGACCCGCCTATTGGTACGCACGCACGCATCCGCGCTAAGTCCAGCGGATTCGTACTTTGAATGGTTTCAAACGATCGCAAGCCATCTCATGCTATGAATGCGCTAATACTCCTCAAGTCCTCACACGCGTATTTAACACAAGCGTCAGTCATTATGAAGTCGGCTTATAAGCTCCTTTAGTGGATGACATGTTTTTTCGGGAGTGATGTATGAGAAAGGCTTCATCTACTAGTTATAGATCAGTGCAGCTTGACTAGCTCGCGGGCCAGGCCCGCTATCCCGCTGCCCGCGCGGGATAGGCTAGGCCAGTAGAAATGTTACATCACCGAAAGGTCGGGGTCGGCGATTCAAGGTCGCGGGCCCGGCGGCCGCAACCTACCCACTACCACAGAGTATATTATATAACGCTACGCCCGCCTACAACAGCTCCACCATCTAGTCTGCCAGCCAGCCAGCCGCGCCGCGGGCCCGGCACAGAATAATGATCGAAGGAGAATATAGGTACCTACATTACAAGGATTCTCGCACGTACAATTTTTTCCACAATACAATTTACGTTAAAATATTTTTTTAATAGACAACTCAGTTGACGGGGGATAATAGTGTATTCTTCAATTGTTTTTTTGTAATAATATGGAATTCGTAAAACAATCAAATAGACTAGGTACATACGTAGACTAAAAATGTTAAATTAAATACAAAAGATTTAAATCTTTGTATTATATTATTATATTCTATATTATATTATTCTACTTGTTATATTATAAAATTTATAAACTTCGATAAAACAATTTACGTGCCTACAAAATGTCATAATATCCAAAGTGTTTCAAACTCTTTGCACTTTGATAATTTCATAAATAACAAATGAGTGCTGGGGGCGCGGCGCGGCTGAGTTGTCGGGCAACTAAACTATAATGAGAAAATTTCCATAGTTCATGGTGAACCTGGACGTAGCAATAGAGACAAAGAGCATATATATGATGGTTTACATGAAATGAAGGGAAGCACTGACATGGCACCTAGTTCACCCGGTGCTATGGGCTGACAATCAGTGTCCATAAAAAAACCTATACGGAGCTGCGCCTTGGGCGTCGCCTTATTTATTTAATAATAGCGTTTACTTACCTGAAAGGAGCTCGGCCTTCGGCCTTACCCTTAGTTACATACTTTATTCGAGAAGTTTTATCATTAATCTGAACGCAGCTCGGACTTCGGCCTCGCCTTTAGGAGTAGGATGCAACACAATCAATCAATCAAAAAATAGATTCTTATTTTTTTATTCCAAAACTACAGATGGAAACAAAAATGTAAAAAAGCTACGGATTTAGATTATAATCAACAAATAAAATATATTTTTTCCAAAGCCTTGATTTGGTCACGTTGCCTTAAATACGTTTTTTATAACTAAATTCAGAGGCATGTTCATGATTGTTCGTGCGTGAATGACTGTGTGTGGCCACAGCTAAAGCCGGCACTTCACTTGGCTTAGCGTATTCGTGTATTTGGCAAAAAATTCCGTTTCGTCTCCCTTTAATGGCTTGTTTAGAGCGAGATAAAACTAAAATGTTTGCAACAAACACGAATACGCTAAGCCAGGTGAAGTGCCGGCATAAGTGTCTCGGTGTCTTCAGCCACCAGACGCAGAATTTTAGCTGCCTTCTACTTACAATTCGCGTATTCCGTGGACTCACGCTAGCTGCGTAGATGGAGTATGTGGTGTAGATTTTAGGCTAGGCATATATGTGTACATTTGCCCCTGGGGGCGGGAGGGTGAGGGAGGGGGGACGTGCCGAGTGGCTGTGCTGAGTCATGCGACATTAATCATTTGGAGAGAGTTTGTAAGCGCTTTTTATTATGTACTGAGACGATATATTTATTCTTTATTTATTCATAATTTTATTGTGTGCACAAATCGGTATTTTCGTCTTTATGCAGTTGACGTGTTTCGTCTCAATTAATTTCAGGCCGAGTGGAGGGCTTTAGCCCTTTGTACCGTGTGGGGCCGGTACTTTGAAAAAATAGCCACACTGCATCTCTCCCCGCGTATGTCGTAAAATGACTCCCTTCTCGTATTACTAGGTGGTAGGGTTTAACCCGCCCGGGTTAGTACCACCGCACTGAATGAAAGTTGGGTCGAAACGGCTATGTAAATAGTTTGTGTTTTCCGTCTAGGTCAGTGTAGCCGGCACGACCGAAGGGAAGCACTGACGTGGCACCAAGTTCACCCGGTGTTATGGGCTGACATCACGGATGTTGTATGTAGGTGATGTAGCCAAACGTGTCAGTTTCCATAAAAAAAAAAGACCGTACCAAGCTAGATAGAAGAAGCGGTGCTCGAAAAGTATGTTCTCGACAATCCTCGTAGAGCGGACGAAAGACCGCGAGAAAACTATTTCTCTCTTTTTAACAACATTAGGGCCTTATGCATATGCATCGCTTCCTCTTGCCGCTGCTCGCTTGTGCGCGCTAGGCCAATCATATTCCTTTATAAGTTCATATTCCTTTTGGCGGAGCAAGCGCAGAGCCTCAGCACCGCGTCTATCTAGTTTCTTTACCTAATACTTTTGCGTTTTGTACCAATGAATTAAAAAGTATCCGTTGTTTCGTACTAGGTAATACTTTTGTTTTGTCTTACTTTGCTAAACGCTGTGGCCGGTGTTGTTCGGTAATTTTACCCAAGTTCATGTAGCACAAGACCGGTTACACCGCTTGCTTACACCGAATTGTCGGGATACAACGGGATACCGCCTGTGATACCGCGTAGGTATGTATGTGTGTAATTTTATTAACCCATTGACAACTTGATACTTCAAGTATTGAAATGAAATGAAAAAAAAAAAATACATGCGAAGATTTTTACCGATCTTCTTCGTGGGTGTAATCGAACCGGGTCGAGAACCGGGTAGAACAAATTGTGACAAGTTCGAGTGCAGTTTTACTGCCATATTGAATGATCAATCCTTACCTATAATAAAATCCAACGTCTGCTTTCTGTCTGAGTGTCTGTCTGTCCGCTTATAACTCGAGAACCACTGAACCAATTTTAATAAAACAAAATTCTACGGATAGCTTGATTCTTCCCATCAACTATAGGCTACTTACTATCACGCTAAATGGCTTATGAGGTTATCATTGAAGTGAAATATGAGAGCGGGCGGAGCCGCGGGCACAGCTTGTAAACAATAAAATACATAATGCAACAATGTTGTCTTATTCGAAAAATATGTAGATATCTGAGTCCCAAACAGTTTTGTTGTGAATCTATTAGTGCCGTAGAATGAAAGAAAATGAACAAATTCAAATATTAAATTCGACACAATCAATATTTCCCAATCTTGCACCTTTTTTTTTTATGGAAACTGACACGATTGGCTACATCACCTACAACATCCGTGATGTCAGCCCATAAGACCGGGTGAACTAGGCGCTATGTCAGTGCTTCCCTTCATTTCACCTAATAATAAAAAAACCATAGTTCTAAAACATACCAATATACAGGGTGTTTGATGACTATAGGTCATAATAAAGCAAACCAGGTACTCCTGAGCCTATTTGGAGAAAAAATGTTAGATGACCTTTTGTTCTACGGTGAACTTTTTTTTCCCATACAAAACTAAATAATTTTATTTAGTTATGTAAGGAAAAAAAAGGGTTTGCTTTATGCATCGATGGCTTTATGTATGACCTATAGTCATGAAACATCCTGTATATTAACATAGATAGATAAATTAACAAAACCATAGATGGTTCCACCCACGAGTCAGTAAGCCTGGAGGCGCTATACATAGGAGGACAGGGGTAGCCGCGCGTCGGCGCACACGCGCCAGCGCGTCAGTCTAGCGCCGGCGAGCGATCTTAGTCTCCGTCCGCCGCTCAGGCGGAGCGAACGTGCGCGTCTGTCACAAAATGCCTCATTGTGCAGTGCTTTGGTGCAAAAAGTCGTCGAAAAATTCAAACTTGAACACAGATGGAGTCACCTTTCACGAGTAAGTACTTTCATTCAATTTGATAGCATTTTTCGCTTGAATTTCAGTAACACACATCGGCGTAAATATGTATGGAGAGCTCTTTTCTGCTTACCCACCATAGGTCGACTATCGTGTTGGATGCAGTTAGCTCTTGTAATTTTTTTTGTTTATTGATAAATATGTATGTTAAATGTATACAGATATTTCATGCATTCTGCCTTATTGCCAAAGGACATTTCTTCTAGTCAACCTCAGCAGGTTTCCTCGTTCAATATTCGTTTATCGCGCTTTTTTCATTCAACCAGTACCTACCGGTTTTTACTTTTGAGCGACTCTAAAGGAATTAATTACTTTAGGTCATGCGTCTACCGGGAATTAGTCTTGTTATGCTTAGCATTAACAAAATTAATTCATAATGAATACCCCGTTAGCATTTAGCACTGCTAAGCGCCCTGATGAATAAAAATTAATGCTAAATGCTAAGCAATAATCACATTTAATTTTAGTTAGCATTGCTGTTGCGTTCGTAAAACTTTGTTGGTTCGTTTGTTTTGGAACGCACAAAGCAATGAAGTATGTGCTATTTATCTGTGGTACTGCTAAATGCTAAATGCTATATAGCGCCTGCGCTCCGCTGCTAGCTAGCTAGCTAGCATCTAAATGCGAAATGCGATGCGATCATGCGAGTGAGGGGTCGGAATTATCATCTGTCACGTGATCATTAGTTTTGGTCATATCTACAGAACCACTGGACTTAGACCCATCGTGTTGGTACTCAAACTGAACGTCTCGGTGAGATCTACCCATCTGTCACGTGATAATTTGTTTTGGTCATATCTCGAGAACCACTGAACTTAGACCCATCGTGTTGGTACTCAAACTGAACGTCTCGATGAGATCTACCCATCTATCACGTGATAATTTGTTTTGGTCATATCTCGAGAACCAATGGACTTAGACCCATCGTGTTGGTACTCAATTTGAACGTCTCGATGATATCTATCTGTCACATTAACTTTTGTTTTGGTCATAACTCGAGAACCACTGGTGCTAGACCCATCGTGTTGGTACTCAAACTTCAGGTCTCGGTGAGATCTATCCATCTGTCACATGAACTTTTGTTTTGGTCATAACTCGAGAACCACTGGTGCTAGACCCATCGTGTTGGTACTCAAACTTCAGGCCTCGGTGAGATCTATCCATCTATCACATGAACTTTTGTTTTGGTTTATTCACACGCTTGAGTGAATTCGCACTTCATATACACGGTGTTGCAGTTGCCCCCGTAATATTTCTAACTGACATAAGGGGGTTATTCTATATGTGAAACTAAACAACTTATGTGGCGAAAACATTTTTTTAACAAAAAAAATTTTTTTTCCGTAAATATTTTAAATGCATATTCTCAAAATGTATGGAGAAAAAAAATTTTTTTTCTTCAAATTAAAAAGTCGTACAACAAAAGTTGTGGTTATTTCACGTAAAGAATCACCCCCTTTCGGGTTTTACGGTTGGGGTTGCAACACCGTGTATAAGACATTCATTGTGTGTTTTCATTCCATCATGAACTGTCGAGCGATATTTTTCGCATTCGCATTTAGCATTTAACGTTAGCATGTTAATGGCGTAAGATTCGCAAGTGAATTAAATTAATGCTTTTTCGAATTAATTAACAACACTACCGGGAATATCAGATCGCGGATATTTAGGAGAATTAAAAATAATTGACATGGTAGGGTAGATTTTCGCGAATTTTTCGCGAAGTCATATTGCAATATAATTTGTCATATCGTTGGCTAAGTAATTAGCAAATAGTTGTTAATAATATAATTATATTTTTTTTTGTTACAAAACTTTTCGACTTTCTAACATTATTTTTTTAATTTTGGAAAATTCCAATAACAAATACTCCAATAAGATAATACCAATGTACGAGGTCTTAAATATCATTGTTTTGGAAATTTTATGTAGATTTATAATAAAGTATCCGAGGTATCTCAGAACTTAGAACTATTATCGTGTTTATGCGAAAATCTGCAAATTCGCAAAATTGTGAAAGGGGCGTTGCCTTTGTTCATTTAAGAGAAAGTTATATTATTCCCTTTATGTAAAGAAGGGTTAAATATTGTTAAATCCGTTTCATCTTTTCATCGCGAATCGACACAATGAGCGACTTATTGTATGAATCCCGTTCAAACGTATGGAAGACTGGCGTCACTTGGCTACCTACTCGCTCGGCCAATCACGGCGTTCCATGCGCCGCTCCCGCCTCAGACTTCCACCCCACGCAGGTTGTGTGACCTAACCCAAAACAAACTGTAAAATCCTTCACCAATATATATAACCCGTCGACTGGCGAGACTATCTTCATAAACTCCACACAAGAGGACGTGTCAAAAAGTACTCATTAAGCGTCCCTCTAGGACCCATTACATCGCGTTCGTTAACCTCCAAAAAAAAGCACAATAAAACCGTCATCGAGCACTAAGCCACGTCAATTTTATTGTGCGCGCTCTACGTCAAAAATAAGAACACAAAAAATAAATAAAAAGAGCGGGAGAATAGAAACGGTGTCCGTGGAAATATATGTGTGTGTGTGCGTGTGTGTGTAGGTGAGGGGTGGCATGTGAGTGTGTCGGTGTTGCGCCCGCGTGGTTGCGCTCGCTGCCCGCGGTCGCATTTTCAATGCAAGCGCTGCCTCTCTCTCGCTACTATCCTCGGCTGAGTCTTCCTGTGAAGCTGTGAGGCCACAAAGCAAAATTGTCTTTGAGCGCTTGATATGTGGTGAATAACGGTGTCATTGCTAAAGACACTCCTTTTGCTCCTTTTACTCCAGATGCAGGCTATTCTTTTCAAGTACCGACCCCACACGGTACTCATTTAACGTACAATTAATATTTTTATACAAACAATACCACCCACATGCATGCATGTAATAAGACATCCTCTTCTCTTCCTCTCACTCGAATATAAGACGAAGAACACGAACATGACATGAAATTTTGTTAAGGTGACGTGAGGCTGCGTCTGACTCGAATTTCAAGAAGTTTGCCACCAATATTACTTACCTGACAGATTCAGTTTTAATATATGTATGTATACTTCATCTATTGGCGCAGATCGATAGCTTTTTGAGAACACGATTTGATTAACTTCGCTCGATAGAAAAAACCATGAAAATGCCTCTAAATTTAGTTATAAAAATGTATTTAACGTGACCAAATCAAGGCTTTGGAAAAAATTTATTTTATTTGTTGAATATACACGGTGTTGCAGTTGCCCCCGTAATATTTTTAACTGACATAAGGGGGTTATTCTATATGGTAAACTAATCAACTGCTGTGACGAAAAAAAAATTTTAAACAAAAAAAAAATTTTTTTTCCATACGAATTTTAAATACCTATTCTCAAAATGTATAGAGAAAAAAAAATGTTTTTCTTCAAATTAAAAAGTCGTAGAACAAAAGTTGTTCTATTTCACGTAGGTACAGAATCACCCCCGTTCGGGTTTTACGGTTGGGGTTGCAACACCGCAGTGTATATCTAAATCCGTAGCTTTTTACTTTCTTGTTTCGATCCGTTGTTTTGAAACAAAAAAATTAAAATCCAATTTTTGATTGATTGCGTTGCATCCTACTCCAACCAGCGAAAGCGGAGCTTTGAAAGAGGAGTAGGTACCTACTGGTGAATACGGGTTGACAGGGCCTTAAAATTGCGTGTTCTTTGTGGGCGAGATCACTTGAAAGAGGCTCTGGACAACAAGCCAGACAGCCAGACAGAAACTGTTTACTCCGAAGGTCGCAGCTCGGTAGCTGTAAAGAAACATGCGCTGCGACCGGCGCGCGCCGCGCGGCGCGCCTCATCCGTCCGTCCGTCAGTTCAGCCAGTTTCCCGGCAACCCTGCTGTGCGGAGGTTGGTCCGTTCGTGTTGCGCGATCTCCTTCCCCGCTCTTCGCGAGCCGACATTGCGGCCACTGCTAACCCTGCCCCCCTCAACCAGTGAATCCGTGTGCTCGTGTCGTGCTTACCATAGTGTGGTTTTCGTGCATAGTGCTGGAGGAAAGCGTAGAAGTCGAAACGCAGCGTCGCGTCGCGCTCGCGACTCACCCGCGATTTTTTGGCGGTCAAGAGGTCCCCCCGACGTCGTTAAGGGAAATAAATACCCTCGAGGTAAGGTCGCATTTTCCTCGGAAGGGGCAAATAAAAATTGTGACTGAATACTGTGCTCGTTTTAATTCCTGCGTAGGTAGATATTACCTCGATTTTCACATACCTACTACGTATGAGGAGAAACGTAAACTTACGCAGGTGCGTGCTTCTGATAGGTAGGTACCTACTACGTCCTACTCTCAAACATCCAAAGGTTGACTCGAAGAAATATCTCCAAGGGACAAGTCTGCCTTTACACCTCGTAAATGTTGGAATGTGCTTTGTTACTGTTAAATGATTATGGGACAATAAAGTATTTCCTATTTCCTTCCTATCTATCTAGGTTGCCCAAGTTACGCATTCACGTCAACCCCATACATACCTACCTACCTATGCAGTCGATTGCTTTTAAATTTATTGTATCTAGACTTATAAAGATTTAAGATTAAAATAATGCCAAATTCAAGGTGGGTAAGTAGGTACTTACCTATGACTTTTAATAAATACGGTGTGGCTTTATCGAGGGGAGCCGGCGGACCAGCCGACCTCGCAAATTATTGGTGAATTTATTGTGTAGGGCGAGTTAAAAAATGAATTTTAGTGAAATAATATATAAAGAAACATATTTTTTTCTCGTTCCCGCTATTAATTTGACTTGGTGAAGGTGTCTGCGGTCATGAAACGTCGTCGGTCGAAACGGCTAGGTACCTTATGTAAATAGTTTGTGTTTTCCGTTCAGTTCAGTGTAACCGACACGAAGCACTGACATGGCACCGAGCTCACTCGGTGTTATGGGCTGACATCACTGTCGGTTTCCATAAAAAAAAATGAGAAAACTTTGAAATGAAATGCCTATGGTAAATTAGAATACTATTTTGCGGAATGTGAATTCGCCCCTAATATCCCACTTCGATGCCCACATATTGGCACTGACCGGTGTGGTTCGGATTCCACGTAAAACTGTACTTAGGTCCCTTCCCTTCTTACCTTACTAGGTGGTAGGGTTTATCCCACCCGGTGTGGTACCTACCACCGCACTGAATGAAAGCTCGGTCGAAACGGCTATGTAAATTGTTCGTGTTTTCCGTCTAGTTCAGTGTAGCCGGCACGATCGAAGGGAAGCACTGACATGGCGCCTGCTTCACCCGGTGTTATGGGCTGACATCACGGATGTTGTAGGTGATGTAGACAACCGTGTCAGTTTCCATAAAAAAAATATTATAGAAAATTAATGTCAAGCCTTCCTGGATATGGAAATTACCTCACACCAATTTCTCAGAGATGCTTCATTTACCAGCGTTATAGACCTAGTTGGTCAAACTAAATTGAACAAACGAAATATATCCAAAATCGTGTTCCTCGTGTCGGACCCGGCAACCGGTTCTCTCGACTGTGTCCGTTGTAGGTTACCTGTGTAATATTTATTCATTCATTGTGACGTAGAGAAAATATATTTTTACCTGCTCCGCAACGCACACGCGGGGAAGCGGTCTTGTGAAAAGATAATAACTATTGAATAATTGGGGTGGGCCCTTTGAATTTTTATAAAGTAAACCAGTATGTTGTATGTATGTTAATTTTGTTAAAAGATTAATATCTGGAATATTGTAACAACTTGCGTAGGTAAGCCTTATTTCATGCGGGGCGCGGGTGGCCGAGTGGTTTGGGCATCTTCTCATGCGAGAGGTCCGAGGTTCGAATCCGGTCGGTGTGTGATGTTTGAATGAGTTTTTTCTGACGAAAAAAATTACGTTACATACACTTTTTAGTTTCTTGTATGGGGACCCCCGTGAATTTTTCACTTTTTCTTATTTTTATTATTTGTTGTTATATCGGCCATAATTAATAAATAACACATATTCTGTGAAAATTTCAATGGGCTACCTATTACGGTTCAAGTCAAGAGATACAGCCCTCGGACAGACAGACGCGACGGACAGATAGACCCAGACAGACAGACGGCGTAGGCTTAGTAATAGGGTCCCGTACGACGGATACGGAACCCTAAAAAAGATGGGAAGGTCTCGGTTACCTTTTATCATAATTTTCACTCCAGCACACGTTCGATTTTCTACACTAATTAATTACTCTCAATAGAATTATTGAGTAGCTCAGTGCGATCGGTCGACTGTCGTTCGTGATCATAAGCACACCTGGGCGCGGTCTTAACTTGAATGGGTGACCGTTCGACCGTTTGGAGCCTGACCGTGGCTCGGATTTCACGGAAAACTTTAGGTCCCTTCTCATCTTACCTTACTATAGGTGGTAGGCACAGATCAGAGAACTTAGGATTTCTGTGGTGGTAGGGTTTAACCCGCCCGGGTTGATACCACCGCACTGAATGAAAGGTCGGTCGAAACGGCTATGTAAATAATTCCTGTTTTCCGCCCAGTTCAGTGTAAACGGCGGAGGCGACCAAGGTGTTAGGTATGGGCTGACATCACATCACGAATGTTTTAGGTGATATTGCGGCCAGTCGTGTCAGATTCCATAAAAAAAAAACGTGTTATTTCGTGTGCCAAAATACCGGTTCTCAAGAGCGAGACCGCACTACGAGACTAAACAAATGTCGGCGATGACGGAGCCAAGGTGCGAGAACCAGAAGATGAATATGAACTTGTTGACACTCCGCTCTGTGGATTACGAGTCAACCAAACTCCATATATACCCGCATAGAGAAATAATGTTTATACTAGAGGAAACACTACTAAGAAAGATTGAACGAATCTTTGACAACAAAAACTGCGGTATGAGGAAAGGTGGAGCAGGCGGGGGAATGCAAGCAGTATCTATTCTGTGACGCATACGCCGTGAAGCAGCTGTGAAGCTAAGTAAACGCTGCACGCAGCAACAATAGTAAAATAAATTGCCAGCGTCTAACGATGTGCAGCGCTGCAATTACGTTGTGCACGAGCTAACACAGACAGGCGGGCCATCAGTGTTGGCAATATATATTCGGTGGTGTTGGTAAGTAGGCGGAGTTTGTGGAATGAATCGGGGTATTAAGCAGCTGTGAAGCGTATAGCTCAATGTATACCCGTCTTCACGCCAGTACTCTTTTTCTATTCTGTGCCCGTACTCCTCTTTCAAGGCGCCGCTTTCGCTGGTTGGAGTAGGATGCAACCAAAGAGATGAGGGTGGGTTTAATGCACAGATCAGAGTGTCTTTGGATGCAACACAATCAATCAATCAAAAATTAGGTTTTTATTTTTTTATTCCAAAACTACGGATCGAAATAAAAAAGTAAAAGCTACGAGGTATTCAACAAATCACGTTGCCTTAAATACGTTTTTATAAGTAAATTCAGAGGCATGTTCATAATTTTTTTCGATCGAGCGAAGTTAATCAAATCGTGTTTTCAAAAAGCTATCGATCTGCGCTGATAGATGAAGTTTTACATTATATTAAAACTGAATCTGCCAGGTAAGTAATATTGGCGGTAGTTACAACACTTCTTGAAATTCGAGTCAGACGCAGTCTCACATCACCTTAAATTGTCGGGCATCTTCGGGGATTTCCCGATCTCGTGGCGTTCTGACCCATTCTCAGGACCCACTGTCAAAAAGAAAAAAAATTGTGGCGTTTCGACCCATTTACATTTAATTTTGAGAGGCGTTCTGACCCACTTACCAGAATACACAGATACAGTAAGTGAACTTTCTTTGTGGCAATTTGCAAACCTCCTATCATTTCTGCTGCCCTGGTACTTTATTTCCCATTCTTCCGTTAAGGTTTTTATATATTTATTTATTATTATTTCTTTTATAGTTTTAGTTTTAGGTAATTTTAATTTAGGTAGTTTTAGTTTATATTTCCAGTATAGTTAGTTACCTACTTTGTTTTATGAGATATTGTGTTTGTAGACTATATGATAATAAATACCTTAAATTGTTATACCGGATATTGTTGAAGTTAGTTAGACGCACGTTATGATATGAAATTATGAAAATATTGTCTACTTGCTTTTGCCCGCAGCTTCGCTCGTATTTATAAAGAACAAAGTGAGTAAGCCCGCTACCGTACGTTTATTTCGGTGCGCGGATAAATTCGAGATCGGATATGAGAGTGAAAGAGAGCCACATCTTAGCGTAACCGGAACTGAATTTTATTTAGCCTATCCTGTGTCACTTACACGTATAGTTAAAATGTACTTGTACTAAGTTTCAACTTTTTTTTTTTTTTATGGCTACTGACACGGTTGGCGACATCACCTCCAACATCCGTGATGTCAGCCCATAACACCGGGTGAACTTGGTGCCACGTCAGTGCTTCCCTTCGGTCGTGCCGGCTACACTGAACTGGGCGGAAAACACAAACTATTTACATAGCCGTTTCGACCTACCTTTCATTCAGTGCGGTGGTACCAACCCGGGCGGGTTAAACCCTACCACCTAGAGGGATGTCTACCACTACCACGGATGTGTCTACCACTAAGAAGGGAGTCATATCCCTTAGTCGCCCTAGTACAACTAATTCGGATGATCGGTTTAAGAGTTATGGAGGAACATTCATACATAAAATTTTTTTTTTCTAAAATCGCCAGTATTATATTAGTTAGTATCATACATAGAGTTTACAAACGCAGTATCTCATAAAACAAAGTAACTTACTCCAAGAGCATCCCATACAGATTAATTATTAGTATTGATATGAAAAATTTTCTTAAAATCGGGAGTATACTCGTCATCGTCAGCGCATACAAATTATTTGGATGAGTTTTTATTTTTTTAATCACGCCAAAGTACTATGACTACTAAAGCGCGTACATATGTACACGAACCTTTCATCATTTAGTCCTTAAAACTTCAGACTATAAGGCTAGCACTGCAATGGCACGTAATTCAAGCAGGAACCTAAAGAAATCGGTTGACATCGCGAGTCGAGCGGATGATGTATCCAATGATGTCACGTTCGCATAAAACATTGTCGATATCGCGTTGCAAATCTTGCAAGAGAGTGAATGAGAGGGACTTGCTGGGGAAGGTCGCCCGGTAAGTAAATTGTGTAATAGCGCCGCCGCTGGTGGACGATTGTTGTGACTCCTGTCTAGACAAGAATCTAGACACAGACCGTGACGAGACCGCTCACGTTACACCTGGAATCAGCGGAGCGAGCAGACTTGCCTGCAGCTCCACGACAGCAGGTGTCTTACGAGTTACGACTACGACACGACGACGCTCGGCACAACAAGTTTCTAGGATACAAGCTGAATTACTTCAAGTACTTGTACCGTGTGGGGCCGGTACTTTAAAAGAATAGCCCCACTGCATCTCTCCCCGTGTATGTCGTAAAAGGCGACTAAGGGATATGACTCCCTTCTTATATTACTAGGTGGTAGGGTGTAACCCGCCCGGGTTGGTACCACCGCACTGAATGAAAGGTCGGTCGAAACGGCTATGTAAATAGTTTGTGTTTTCCGTCCAGTTCAGTGTAGCCGGCACGACCGAAGGGAAGCACTGACGTGGCACCAAGTTCACCCAGTGTTATGGGCTGACATCACGGATGCTGTAGGTGATGTAGCCAACCGTGTCAGTTTCCACAAGAAAAAAAATACTGAGTGATGGTTGAACTAGCATAGTGATTGACGAAGTCACTGGCGATTTTGAGGCTAAGCAAGGACACAACGGAAATAACGAAACAGGATACAAATAGGTATGTACTTATAAATTCTCGCATGGAAATAAAACACGTAATATTAATTGGTTTAGCAATAAAATTACTTTCGACATAAGCACTTAATCTTGAAAGTGTTTCAGCAGTACTGATGCAATCGCCGGAAACCTCAAACCGATATGATAGTGTACGCTTTCTAAACTTCTATGTCAGATGAAACGCGAAAGTTGGGTCAGTGGTTGCTGTGTAAATTAATGTATAATGTGTGGCTTATATTCCTTGGATTCGAAATAAGTATTCCGATATGTACACCAGGGATTTGGAAATGCTATTAAAAGTTGCTAATATATTGCGCATTGCAGTAAGTAACGAGAATCTAAGCAGCGAAGAAAAACATCATCGCGAGGAACATCTGTCGCTCGCTACCGAAAATGATACAATACACACATCCAGAATCAATATTGCACTTCAAGACGCCAAATCCTCAAGTAGGGAGAGTGTACACAGCTGCATAGCGGCAACGACGCAACTTTAAACCCACCGGGTCACAACTCACAACAAACATATCCGAGAAGGCATCTCCAAATTCCGAATATCCCAAAATGAAATCTGCCTCACGTGTTCGTATCGTCTCGATTGTTCGTCGATTCGCCGATAGAATATGACAGATATCACGCGACAGAGGACACGACACGACCTACAAACACAATGGGAGCGGGACAATAGGATCTGCGACAATAGGATCCGTCCGCGCCACGAGTCACAGACGTCGGCGTCGTCGTCGGGACTCTCGACAACCCCGCAACTGTTGCGATTTCCGTTCGAGCGAATGCGGGACATTCTCCAGAGGTCGCGGGGAGTCATATTTTTCCGGGCGGAATGTACTCTTGAAATACAACCAATTCAAACTTCCCGATTCTTTGAGAGTTGGGTATCCTGGGAATTTACTAGTCTCCGAATGTTTCAAACGAAAATTTCGCAAATTTTCGAATAGGTTATAGTCATAGATAAATCAGACTTCTTTCTTTTAATCAATCAGACTTTCTTCTTCTTCCGATTTATCCATGGAGTATTGTTTTTAAATAGATAAATTGCTAAAATTAATATTTATAAAGCCAGCCTTATGCATGGCTCGATACTAGGAGTGTTTCACGTGAAGCTGCATTGTACGCCCATTCAGGCATTTTGCATGTTCAGAAAATCCCCAATGTCAGACACTTTGTAAAAAGAAAACTGCAAAAAGATTTTGGTTTTGATAATTTTGAAAGGAATGAAATAATGCTTACAGTATCTATCACCGTCTTGTTAAAAGCTTGCATAATTAGAAAATATCCCTTCAGCGGGCGGAATATTGAATGAGGCAATTCGCGCGACGCGCACAGACCGGCAGATGCGGGATGATAATGGGGGGGTTATGCAATATCGGTCCGCTAACCGCGTTCATTAGGTGCCGTAACGACGACAGGGCTGGTGGATGATCGGCTTAATTATGCAGTAGCGTAGCTGCGCGATAACCTGCATCCGGCCTGCAACCTGCAGCGGATGGATGTGCCGCGAAACTGGTGGCGCGCTGATATGGATTATGGAACCAGCTCGACTGCACATCAATTGATTTATTTAACACCCAGAGGTCTGCTCCTCGTTAATCTCGCAATATACGTTCAATACGTACTGTGTGGGGCCGGTACTTAATAAGAATAGCCCCACTGCATTTCTCCCCGTGCAGTCGTAAAAGGCGACTAAGGGATAAGGACAAGATGCTGGGTATAAGGGCGACAGGATAGCCACCTCTCACCTTGTCACGGTCTTTTCACCGAGTCTGGCAGCAGGTGGGTCTTCGTGCCTTACTTGCTGCCTGATAGTTATCTTGTCCGAATACTTTACTAAACGTGGTGGTCGGTCTTGTGCTGTAACTTATGAGAGTACTTGCAGGGAAACACCGATTACTCTGCTTACCTCGATTGTCGGGATACGGCGTGTGGTATGTATATACATATGTACGATGAACGGAAAGGCAAATTGCTCTCAAGATGGAGAGCTCCGATGCATCCAGGGCAAGGTTCGGCATAAGCTATTGGATCCGTGCGCAGGCGTTCGATAAACGGTGTTGTTTTCTACGTATCGCTCACGGCCTTTATGAAGAATATCCAACCGAGCGAACGTGGGCAATACAATTTAATGATAAATTCCGACGATGATGCGCGAGTTTAATTTGCGATCTTTTTTAAAATTAAACAGAACTCGGCTCTCTCCGAAAACGGCGGATGAGACGCTGTGGCCTACTTCGGTCGGGGCCTAAATAAGTGGGCGGCAACATTTCACAAGGCATTAAATTTTCGTCTTATCGCCCCTTTCGCCGCGCAGCCGGAAAATTACAGCAATTTGAGACGCGGAATAAGCTTGGGGGACTCGCTGCCGACGACGACGCCACGTGACGCCTTGCCGAGACGCTCAGACAAAGCGGCGACCCGGTCTCGCCTTCCGGCTTCCACCCGCGCTGCCCGGAGACTGCAAACACAATTTACCTAATAACTAGCCGCCCCCAGCCGAGAGACGCGAGCCGCATACACACTGTTGAGCCGCCTCCAATAACCATAACCCTCCGTATTGGTGAATATTATAGTATACTGTAACACCAGTGCATGCCATGGCGCGCACAGCACAGCACAGCGCACGTAACCTTAGCTTTCAGTCGCAAAGATATATGGAAATTTTCCTCCGCACAACGCGCACTGGGCAGGGATTGCATCCCTATACGCTGGACTTACCGCGGATGCGTATACCAATCGGGGCTCTGCAGATCTTTCCTCCATAGAACTGGTAAACTCTGGAACGCTCTCCCTGCCCACATATTTCCCCCCAAGTATAGCCTCGGATCCTTCAAGAGAGACGTGAATAGGCACCTGTCAGGCCGGCATGGCATTCGCAACACCCGCGTACGACAGATAGACCATCGGTGTCGTTAGACACTATGGGTGGCTCGGCGCCACATGTCGCGGTTTCTATAAAAAAATCATTTTTAGCAAGGTTATTTTCATCGAAGATAAACCGAAAAGTGGGACGCTATCTGTTGAGCTAACATAAAGTGTATGAGAAAAAATACGATGGACATTTTCTACCAAAGCGAAAAATTACCCGAGTAACGACAATATGGGATAGGCTTACAAGCTTCCGACCGAAGCGAGCGCTCTGAAAACATTCCGGGAGGTGCGTCGCGCGAGGCTCACTCGAGTGTGTGATCTTATTGGAGTTGGCTACATAACGTGGAGGGACCAAACTCCGCTGCGGCGGCGGCGTCTTCGCGTTTTTCATCGGAGATTCCCCTTTGACGTGTGGGACGAGTCTTTTATAAATCCTCTCCCGTTGCGCCTTTGATACTGCGGTCTAAATCCATTCAGAAATAAGAGTACTTCACTGCCGCATATTTACGATGGCAATAAGGGCAGGTGTGTGGGTAGAAGCGGCGCCGGCTCCTCCGCCTCCGCCGACGCGACGAAACATTGAAAACAAAATGCAAAAGGACACGCAACCCGAAGCGCCTCTGCGGCTATGAAAATGAAAACTGAAATGTTGCGTGACAACCGAGTACCGCTTGATGTAAAACAGCGATATACTTTGGCGATATAATATCGTCGTAAAGCGTCGGATATTTATTCTGGACCGTAGCCGAACAATTCAATAGCGTTGAATTTCAGCCGAGTTCCGCCGCGCGACCGAGTTTTAAGGCGACACGTTACCTGGGAACGTCCATATCTAGCTGCCATTTTAATATTTTTTTTTTTTGTATATCAAATCAAATCAAAATATGTTTCTTGCACTTTAAATTGCAAAAGATACAACTTTTCGCCGTAAGCGTTCTACTCCAGCCAATCTTTGGGTTATCAATATCATGAGTGAGTGTGGAGTGGCAGAGAACAAATAAGGAGATGATGTAGATATACAATTTCAACAGATAATACAATATAAATAAATACAAATAAATGTATACTACAGGATATACAGAGAAAGTGAACATTAGACTCTAATCTATAAGGATATGTTCCGGAAAGTGAGACAGAATACGCTTTTTAAACATAAACTATGACTGGGATAGGCGGATTTCGAGGGATAGCGAGTTCCAAATACGTGCCCCATTCACGGTGAAGGAGACTTCAGAGTAGTAAGTGGAGACGATGAGTGAGTGTAGATGAAGATGAAGATGGCGAGTACTCGGGAATCAGTTGATTTCAAAGAAAGACCGTGTGCAAAGATAAATTGAAATCGATCCCGCATATAGGCATTAATTGAAAAATGTGGCTAAGCCAGAACCTCGACAATGAACCTATTATAATTTTAACTCACAATAGTTGGAGGAATCTGATCTGATTTGGAAAACTTAGGCGCGATTATTCCTACAACGTAATATCACCAGGGGTGGAAACTGATTCCATGGCCAAAAATACTGATTTTACTGACTAAAACTCTCTAAAATATTGACCATTTACTGACCAAATCTTTAGAATACTGGCCCTTGGTCGGTCAATTTAACATCAAAATACGAATGTTAATTACTGTTAGTTAAGTAATATGTTAATAATATATGGAGAATGTTTGTGAACAAGTAAGAAAAATGTTTTTGTGTTTGGCCTCCACAATCCCCATAGCCATCCTCACTGAAATAATTCATCACTGGGGCACGCAGCCGACATGCTTATTCTAAAGTGATAGTGTATATCCAAAAAAAGGGATTAAGAGAAAAAATTCTTTAAAAAAGGTATGTTTAGGGACCTACCGAAAAGAAAAAGAGATGTTAAGAAATTTTTAAGGGACTCCCACTCCAAAACGGCATTTTCGTCACCTCAATCTACAGAAACCAGACCACTTTTGTGGGAACGTAGCCCCTGATCCGGATCCTCAAAATACTGTTTTTACTGACCATTTTTCAAAAAAAAACTGACTTTTACTGACCTTAGCCAAAAAAACTGACTCTTACTGACTTACTTTACTGACCATTTTCCACCCCAGTATCACAAATACATCCAGAGCGCTCAAAGACAGTTTTGCTTTGTGCCAACATTTCTCGGGGGGGTTTTGAGATATTTTTCTCAGGTCTCATGGCACCTTAACACGGACTAAAAGCCGACAATGACTTTGACATTCGCCGCGCACGAAGAGAGCATAAAATCGCCGAGCGTTTCAAGGACTCGTGTCGCTTAGCTGAGTTTATGAGTGCAAATATTACTAAACTCTGGTTGGACTTTGGACTCACTGATGAACCTTTGGACAGCTAACTTGGTGGACCATTTTTGTCCAAAGGTTGAAAGTTGCCCAATGAGCAATGGAGCGAGCCATGCTGGGAATACTATCGCTACGTGATATGGTGCGTAACGAGGCAATCCGCCGACGCACCAAAGTATTGGACACCGGGTGGCTAAGCTCAAGTGGCAGTGGGCTGGACCACGTTAGCCGAAGAGAAGACGACTGTTGGAGTAACCGTGTCCTACACTGGCGGCCGTGGACAGGAATCCTATCCCTGCTGCATCTATATCCCGTCAATTGGGGTAATCAGAGTAATCGGTGTTGTGCAAGGACTTTGGTAAATTACAGCATAATACCGACCGTCGCGCGCCCGCCGCCACGTTTTGAAAAGTATTCGGACAAGTTAACCTATCGAGCAGCAATTACCCACGTGCTGCATTACTCGGTGAAAGGACCGTGCCAACGTGAGAGGTGGCTAGTCTGTCGCCATTTAGCACGGCATCTTGTTCTTATCGCTTATTTAGTCGCCTTTTGCAACAGGGGAGAGATGCAGTGTGGCTATTCTTTTTAAGTACCGGTACCCACACTTAAATAAATATGAGCTTTGCGCGAAGCTTTGCGTGTAACATTTTGTTTAATATTTGCTGCGAACATATGAGTCTAGAACGATAAAAAAGGTATGGACGCCGGACTGTCAAATGCTTGTATGAGAACTAGCGTCGCCGAGTTGCGGGGAGCGGAGTCTACTTTACTTACCGATGATAAGATATTCCACTATTGTGCACACTAAACTTGGCTGTAGTGTTTTTACACGTAAACACAGAGCATGCGGGCATTTTAAACAGGTTTTTACGAACGCGGCCGATGACAGACTGACGGGCCAGCGCGCGACCGTCCAATGAAACGAGTATGCTTTTACTTGTATTATATCGTGTTACGCTGGCGAGGATAGGGTTCGGGGTCCATACCTTTATTATCGTTCTAGATTTGAGTGCTAAGTGCGAACAAAGCAAACAGCGGCGGGGGCGGCGGCGGCGGGGCGGGGCGCTCCCTCCAGGTGTTGGTAAGTAGGAAGAGGCGCTTTCCCCGAGCACTCAATATTCAGGGGCAGCCGCGAGTCGCGCGATCAATACTGCCTAGTGCCTGGCTGCCGCCGACTACGACGACGTCGCGACGCCACCGTCGCTCGTCGTCGACTGCCTCGAAGCGCTGTATTTAATTTTGTTTCGACCCCTTCTTTCCTTCTGCGTAAACCAACACGGGTGGCTGTGCCGAGAGACCAATGGCGCAGTCGACAGAGCCAAAATCATCTCTCCTCGCGAAACCATGCTCAGTGAGGCGCCATGCCATGCCAGCAGATTTGCGGACTGTTGCTATAGGCTGTCTAGCCCGTTCATACGACGTTTGAAGACACCCAGGTTAAAACATTCGGGAAACACTTGCCGGAAGACAGTTCCACACCCTGGCGGTGCGACAAACAAACTATTCTTGTTTGCCTGCATATACTTCTACCACATCCCAAAGGTTAGTTAGAATAGAATGCCTCACGGCATTAAGCTCGCCTATTGTGCTTAATTTGTATAAATAGGTGTTCAATATAGAAATTAGAATATATACATACATACATACTACAATTAAAATAACACAAAAACATAATCTGCTTTCGATGTGTTCGATCTCGAATGGAACTGAATCAACACCATATCAACACTCGACAATTGAAAGATCTTTAAAAATACATCTTCAAGACCATTAAAGCGCAAATATGGAGTTTATATTGTAACAAGTGTGTCTATAGTCTATACCAGTCATTCTCAACCAGAGTGTCGCGTCGCGAGCATGTGTCAGGTGTGTCGCGAGAATTTCAAACAATTAAAAAATTTCGCCCTTTCGCCCGGTCCTCACCACAGGCAGCTGCAGCAGTCGAGAGACTGCAGAACGTGCCAGCAGCAGTAGCGGCTTCGATGCCGGTCGCTCCTAGCCAGCAGTCGGTCACTGCGACCGCCGGACGGGCGGACAAAGTGACCGCTACCAAATCGCCAGCCGGCCGGCCACAGCGACTATTTTATAAGGCGGACAAAGTGGCGGCAGGCCTCGCGCGGTCTACCGAACAAAAAAGACCGGTAGCGGTGTGATAGTCTTACGACTAATACCTTTTTTACAGATGCAGATACCTACCTACTCAATGTCACGAACAGCTGGTATTATAAGATAGGGCTGATTTGAATTTTCCGCCAGATTAGAATTAGTAAACAACATGGCGACCGTCTCCCAGCTGATTGTCTAACTAAATGTCAAAGTGACATTGACAGGAGGTGATAAACAAAAAGGCTCATAGTAAGGACAGGGATGGCGCTGTGGCCTGTGGGGGGCTGTGTGGTTACTTGTATGTACTATTTAGTTCATTGATATTAATCGTATGTATGCTTCCAAAATCTCTAATTGTAGTAAAATTATGTACCTACCTACTTGTAAGACTTGTGTTTTTCGCCTTTGTGTGTGTCGCCAGTCTAAAAAAAATCTTCAGATTTGTCGCAGAGGAAAAAAGGTTGAGAACCCCTGGTCTATACTATCGTTGGCATGGCAATATTAAAACGACATAAATAACACTTAAGAGATGACATCATGCGCGTGAGATCGCTAAAGTCGCCTCATTGACAAGTAGGTATAGTATAGATAGTCGTGACAACATGGCAATTCTGCGATAATCCCGCACACAACCAGTTTCACTGCCTTCCAGTCTAGCAGATAAACATTTCGAATATTGTCAATGCATTTATTTATTACTCTACAAAACGCGTGGCTATTGAGTAACTTGATATTTAAAAGGATTACGTAATTTCCTACTAATATAATCGTGAACGATGTAAACAAAAACAGCATTGATATCTAGATTAAAAAAAAATATCGGTCAAGTGAAAAAGTGAAATGGGCGAATAATTATATACCTACCACAACAACGGATTTCTGTGATTCTTTTTTTTAATTGTGGTTTCCTTAGTGAATGTGCGGAGTGATTTTCCGTTCACAAAGTTATCTTCTCTATCTCTATCTCTACTTCTTATAACAGGGAACGTCTGTCTATGTATGTATGTTTGAAGTAAACTCCGGAACCACTGAACAGATTTTGATGCTGTTTGCACCAGTGAAAAGAGTACATAGGTCTTGAGGCTCACTATAGCCTATCCTTACCTCTAATAAAATCCAACGTCTGCTTTCTGTCTGAGTGAGTGTCTGAGTGTCTGAGTGTATGTCTGTCTGTCCGCTTATAACTCGAGAACCACTGAACCGATTTTAATTAGAAAAAAATCTACGGATAGCCTGATTCTTCCCATCAACTATAGGCTACTTACTATCACGCTAAATGGCTTATGAGGTTAGCAGTGAAGTGAAATATGAGAGCGGGCGGAGCCGCGGGCACAGCTAGTATACCATAATGCTAAATAGCCTGAGGGCTGAGCAGTGTAAAATAAAGTAGGTAGTATGGCAGGGAGAGTATAAACCTGTTCAGGCCTCTTTAGGATCCACTGAGGAACCTTTTTTTTTATTTTTTATTTTCAGTTTTCATCTACAATCAGTCGGATGACTTTTATTAGATGTGATGTGTGAAGGTTGTCGTGAAGGTGCCACATCCATCAATGTGGCACCCCATATGATAGTATGTACAGCTTCCTCAGTTTCCTCAGTTAGGTATTTCGAGAAAGACTGTCCATTTTAGTCTGTTCACATTGCCTGTTGTATTCAGCAGGCTTGCTGCAAGTTGATTGGGGTGATGTGATAAGCGCTTGCTGTAGCTGATGTTACGTTGGTAGAGTTCTTCCTTTATTGTTGGCACATCATGGTAATCGTGTCTTTCAACATTTTTAGCGAACCACGGTGCGCTGACTACAGTTCTTAGGATGATGTTTTGTGCTCTTTGAAGGATCTCCACATTTGACGTACTTGCAGTGCCCCAGAGCTCTATTCCGTGCGTCCAAATTGGTTTGATTATTGCTTTGTACACTAAAAGCTTATTTTCCAGAGACAGTGCTGAGTTTCTCCTAATCAACCAGAGCATGTTCTAGTAAAATATCTGTGTTGGACAAAACGGTTGTCAACATACACTCAACATTACGGACCACTCCAAAAATTGCAAATGTTTATTTAATGCTTTCCACGGTGCCGAGGTGAGCCTCGATCGACCCTCAGATAATTTCCCCTAACGGCTGCCCGTCTACTGTGTCGCCCGTCTCAAAACGTTTCTCCCCCCTCGCGGACTTGTCCATCTGACGCATCGATCCGAGCCATTTGACCGGACAGGACACCCCCCTCCGCCCATCACGTTACACCCCCATACGTAATGCATTCTTGGTGTTTCGACGTAAATACACTATTGCTATTGATATACACAAATATACCGTACACGTACCGTGTGGGGTCCGGGATATTCCCACTGCATCTCTCCCCGTGCATGTCGTGCCTGTGTGGCCTAAGCACGAACAGTCGATGAAATAACCTACTAAGATAAATTCGTATATACGCACATGGAGTACCTATTTAATTAATCTGACTGCACATCGTGGAACGCCGGAGGGCAGGCTTGCTGTCGTTATTGATCAACTCGTTATTCGCAGGTGTTTCTAACTTTACAAGGGCTTTGTTTAAAATTCAATATTGTGCTTCAAAACTTAATTATTACAAAATTTACTTTGATATCGAGACAGATCAAGTGGTGGTGTATTCCTAGAATTAAAGAAGATTGATGCTGCCGAGGTGTCCCGCAGGGCGCATTCTTAGGCCCGTTTCTCTTCTATATATTTATTGCCCTTTGGGACCTACGGAGCACTTGGATTCGTCTTGTGTAAGCTCCTTTCCCTTACGTATAAAGTATGCAGGAGCGAGCGAGCCCTACATTGAGAGGGCCACACACAGTGAAGCCAACATATTTTGCATAGTCGCAATGTTTTCTATGAAACATCGTCACTATGAGTAGTTTTCGTGAATATTGGGAATTAAGAAAACGTTTCTCGTTAATAAGAATCGCCAACAACGTGTCGCGTTTTATTGGCAAATATTTCTTAGAATATTTACGTGAATGTGAACTCCGCGTGAAGTGATGGAATTAGCAAGTGGGTCACACTCACACCTCACACAATAAAAGTAACTACGTTCTTGCATGTGAATGAGTTAGAGAGTTATAGTCATAAACTAGCTTGTATGCAATGTTCACTGAACTAATTCCAAGTGAACTTGATGGTTTGAGTTGAGATCCAACGCCAGATAACATGATTTATGCCCGGCTGATAGTGATCTACTGCGGCGTCGTGTGGAGATAGTCGGACCTCGACTTTGGTGGCGACTATTAAGTATATTGTTGCTTTAATTCGTATTCATAGTTTATTACTCCTTTTTCGTAATAAGGAGGTCAACGTGCGATAATAAATGGGACGGGCGATTGTATTTTTTATCGTTAACGAGATTTTTTATTTCAAAGGTACGGCACGGTGTCATTAAACTTTCGTTTTATTACTGAGAAATTCAATAATGAAATGTATTTTCATTTTAAACGAAGAGAGATAAAAACTCCGTTAAAATTACGAGTACTGAAAGCGCGAGCTCGAATCGACGACCGCACAAAAGACCACCGCAAGTCGTATACCACAAATTATTCCCAAACCGCAGATGCTGTTAGGCTGTTCTCTTCCCGGAGCAATAGAACATAAAATGTCCATAATAAAGTGACACTAATTCCAGAAATAATAATAATAATCTATAACGTCCGTCGGTGCCGTGATGTGGTGTGATTTAATGTATTGTGGGAAAGTAATCAGGAAGCGGAGATCGTCTATTGTGGAGATGTAACGCACAGATTCGACAGATGCAGCGTGTGTTCAGCCCGCTGTGGATTTAGTATCGCGTGCGCGAGATATATAATGCGATGGAGTCACGGTATCTATCTTTTCTCGTTAAAATTTGCTGCTATGTCGTTCGTGTGAACGTAGTGCTTACTAGAAAAGATTACGTTATTTCCTTGGCAGATCCAGTCGAAAATTTTATCTCAGACGTTCATATCTTATGCCCGCCTGGATCTTGTGAGTCGATTGTGCGTGCAATGTTTGCTTTGCTTGTAAACATGCACGTTTAGGTTTGTGTGTGCAGCTGAGCTGTACTCTCCGCGGGGGTTTGACCCTCTCTCCCGTGTCTCCGCGCCCCCGGCGGCGCAGTCAGGTAGCGGCACGTGCCCTTTTCTGGGATCTTTTGTTTATCTTACGTCTCCGTTTACAATTTTATTACCTTCTAGGCTGCCCGTAAACCTGCGCGCGAGTAAATCGAGATGAAAAGGCACTATTCTGGAGTTTGCGGAGCCATCTCGCCCCGCTCGAATTGACCGAACCGCTGCGTCTTCGTTTTATTGCCGAACGATTTCAATGCCTCGAAGAATTCGTTCGATTGGATTTACGTGTTATAGGAATTGTGTGGCGATTGGGTGTATAGAAAACGATAAGTGCATCGCATTCTCACGCACAGGTCTGAATCTGATGCGCCTTGAGATTACGGCGGCGTGAAGGTGCGGTGCGCAGTACGGGATGTATTTCCAATTAACTTTTTCTCTACAGTCCCGTGCGGTGGCGATGCGGTGCGGTGCGGTGCGGGGCAACGCTAGCGCTCTCCCCGGCTCCGACTATCGAGTGGAACAATGATTGCGCCGCACGAGGGGCTGATTTACCGGAGCAGCTGCTCTTTTTCCTCGTAATAGCCGGAACACTCGAGCCAGCGCGGCGACTTCGGCGGCGGCTAGCATTCTCCGGGACTCCTTTTGTCTGCCACTTTTGTTGCAATCTAGATGCAGTTAGTTAGTAGACTTGCCGCCGACGGAATCGGTGTGGATTAAACAATGAGCCGACTCGAATCGACTCAGCCTCGTGTTCAATGACCGACTCCACTGCATCGTCGCGAAGACCGGATTATAATGCCGCGTACAGACTGATGCAGACGGTTCGTACGCGGAATACGTCCAGATTTGTGGAATTTGGTACAACGTGGTGTTGCATGATACATTGCAGCAATGCGTACGGCAAATTCTTGGATTGCACGATACATCGCGCCAGTGTGTGCCCAGCCCACCATAACGACGGCAGCTGAATCTGATGTCGTTTCGGCCACCCGCGTAAAATGTTGCGCGGAGAATTTGTGTTTTGTCAATACCGGATTTGTAGTTCTGCGAGAGCCGATCAAAAATCGGGGATTACATTCGAACCAAGCGTCGGCTTTACGAGCGCCGCCATTTGTAAGCAATAAACGGCAAAAATGATTTAACGCACGCGCGAGGGAGATAAATCCCAGCTCATTATAATACTCGTTGAATATATTTCCAATATGTGCAATTACGTCGATGTAAATAAACATATGTCCGCTGAGTTGGATACATCACAATTTTCAGATGTAATGATTTCTAAACGGCGAGCGGTCGGTTGAGCCGAGACGACGACGACGGTCGTCGCTCGCCCCGGTCTCACAGTGGCTTACAAGAAATCTAGACAGGTATGACAGCTATAGGAAACAATTATGACGCAATGTGAAACTGCAATGTCGGAACCGGCGCGGCGTTGCCCATCGCCATTTCTATGTAAGCGGTTAGTGGACGGGTTTTTTCTGTCGACTCTCAGGCGCCGGTGACATCTCGGGAGAAGAAACGCTCATGAATAATGAATGCGCGACGATTTTCCCGTCTCGACATACGAGAACTGTCTCTGATCGCAGGCATATTTAACCGCGATTTGTTCTTAGAAGTCTGTCATGCAAAAACAGATCCGGTGCTGAATGATTTGCTTCTTTCGGACTCGTATTTATAAAGAGCTGACCGTGGAGAAAAACTGCCGCTGTTTGACCGTATGGACGTTTTCTCAATAGCGGTTTTTGTCCAAGTGGGTCATGTGATTATAGATTTACAGAGATTTCATAGTTGAGGAAGTGATAGGTAACAGCAATTACTTCTGAGTCTCCCGCACGATATAAGGCGATTTGTGACCCCCTGTGATCTCAGACCATCACAAATTAAATCCCATGGCAGTGCTACCATTTGGTCGTGCCGGCTACTCTGAACTGGACGCAAAACATTAACTGTTTATATACCCGTTTCGATTGACCTTTCATTCAGTGCGGTGATACCAACCCGGGCGGGTTAAACCCCACCACATAAGAAGGGAAGGGACCTCCAGTTTTACGTTGAATCTGAACCACGGTCTGCCTCCAAAGGTCGAATGGTCACCCATCCAAATTCTTACCGCGCCCAGCTGTGTTTATGATCACGAACATGGACCACGAACAACAGTGTCAACCGATCACACCACTAAGCTATCTAGGCTGACAAACACAGTTTTTCCGTGGAAACCATGTAGCTCGTAATCATACAAAACAAAATATGTTCGTTAGTTATTTTAAGATACGATCCATTAGGTCGGTGACTGGGTCCTATCTAACAGGACTCAAAAATAATTAATAAGAGGTCAGGCCCTAACAATAATTTTAATAAAGGGATCATAGAAAATGGTCCTACTAACCTTCCGCGATCATTAAGTCCTTCTCAATTTAGTCTTGGTATGTTTAGACTATCTGCTTTGATTTGCTGTCGCAAATATTTGCATGGATCACCTACATTATTTGGAAGTCACATTACTTCGGCTCGGCTGCGCGGAGCGTTAGTCGACCGCAAGTGCGGCGGACTAGCGGTGCTGTCACAATACTCAACCGAAGCGCGACTAATTCCACAGGAAAGGCGGAGGTGCCCGGAAACACTCCGTCTTAGCATCCAGTCGTCGGGGAGCCGATCGAGATATGCCGCACCGCTCAAATAGCTCTCTCATTACGCGGCTTCTGGTAAATTATTGAGCGAAATATCGAAATTGAATATTCGCCTATTCATCTCGGATAGTTAGAAATCTCTACTCGATCGACGATTGATTAATGATGATGAGTCGAGCGATTTGGCGGAAGTTAGTTGAACCCGTAGACGGAAAAAACTGATCGAAGGTTGAACCCTCCTCTGAGCACTTGCGGCTAAAGTTCACATCACTGATGTGGTCATACCTGCTGGTGCTACCAGAAAAAGGCACCATATGAATGTTTTATGTAATTTTTTTTTCATGTAAGCCAGCATGGGTGGCTGTGCCGAGAGACCAATGGTGCAGTCGACAAAGCCAAAATCACCTCTCCTCGCGAAACCACGCTCAGTTAGGTGCCATTCCAGCAGATTTGCGGACTGTTGCTAGGCTGTCTAGCCCGTTAATACGACGCTTGAAGACACCCAGGTTAAAGGATTCAGGAAATACACTCGCCGGAAGACAGTTCCACACTCTAACGGTGCGACAAAGAAACGATTTAGAGAACCGATGCGTTCTCAAAAGCCCAATGTCAACAACAAAAGGGTGCTTAGTCTCTCTGCGACGAGTCATGCGGAGATAGGACGGGTGGCAGGGAATAAGGGATGCTAGTTCCACAGAGCAGCGTCCGTGATAGTATCTGTAAAACAGACTAAGCGAACCCACAAATCGTCTGTGACTCAAACTGGTATGAGTGGCTGAGTCAGAGGGGCACGAGCACATGCTCCGACCAGCCAATATTACCTCTGAGAAGATGCCATACCGAAGATTTCCGTTTGAATCAGTGGCTATATTGCGGGGCTACTTATAGAAATTCATCGCCACTAGCAATTCCTCAAGATCTGTCTCACTCGATCCATCGGGCCTCTGAATGCGTCTAGTGAGACAGAGCTGCGGCTACCGCTATTTTTTCGATAATCGCTATTGGAGAATAGGCAGACTGGACTGTAGATCGTTTTCTTAAAAAAAGCTTGAAATAAAAGTAAAATTACAAATTAAAAAAAAAACCCGACCCTTAAAAAGTCAAAAATAATTTCCGTTTACTTACTTGAAAACTCAAGAGCCACGCGGGAATTTACTTAGCGGTCCTCCGACTCATTTAATAAGTAAAGGGAAATTATTTTAGATTTTTTTTTATTTGTAAACGAAGTTAGATATATCGAGCGTAGACATGAACGAACGTCTCAGTGGTATCGCAAGTAATTCCACGCGCGCGTTTCTCCGCCATTGACGTCAGGCAGGAGATCTGCGTCTGCCTCATTCCCAGAGCAAAGGAATCACGGATGCGTCTCGTAGTCGCGAGTCGTCGGACTCGTTTCTTTGCGTCTCGCTAGAATGTGGAACAGGCGTTATGTTAAACTGTCGGCAACTTAGATCTCGTCTTCCTTAGGCGGTGTGTTCTCGTGGGGAACTCCGTCGAAAAAGCCTGCGCCAGTCAGTCTCGCGGCACAAAAAAAACCGGCCAAGTGCGAGTCGAACTCGCGCACCGAGGGTGCCGTATCGCCATGTCATGGTCAGCGCCACTCACGCCATCTAGATGGCGTGTTGTGAAATGTTTTATATTAGTTAAATGTCATGATTAGTTAAAATGCTTCATAATCTATTCGGTAGATGGCGCGCGCGCGCATACACTTTTTGGTTTCTTTTATGGGAGCCCCCGTGAATTTGTTCCTTTTTCTAATTTTTATTATTTGTTGTTATATCGGCCATAACACATATTCTGTGAAAATTTCAACGGGCTACATATTACGGTTCAAGAGATACAGCCCTCGGACAGACGGACCGGACGGACGGACAGACAGACAGACGGCGTAATAGGGTCCCGTACCGGATACGGAACCCTAAAAAGTAAAAAAAATAAGTTCCCCATACAAGAAACGTGCTAAGAATTTGATTAGTACGTATTCACGCTACTGTTTGTTTACCGAACAGGTAACAAGTTTCATCGCCCTTTGCCTCTCCTAGTATTTACGAGTAGTTCGGCGTCTCGCAGTCGCAGTTGCGGGCGCATCGTCGCAACCTTCAAGTTCCTACGTCTCGCAGTCGCAGTTGCGGGCGCATCGTCGCAACCTTCAAGTTCCTAGTCAGCTGCCGGCGACAATTCAATTCCGGGAGAGTCTTCCTAGAAGATTGCAAGTGTCAATACGACTGGTACTGTTGAAATTCAATTATCATAGCACGCGCCTCCGGGGAGAGCTGATGGAGGAGGCGGGGCGGCGGCGGGGGGGGGGGGGGGGGGGGGGGCGCGGCGCGGGACGGGCGGGAGTCAGGTGCGAAGCGACCACAGACTAGGGAAAATAAGCCGACAGACTTCAATTGGAAGACAGCATGCTTGTAAACAAATAATCTTTTTAGGGTTCCGTGTCCATTAGGAAGCCTATTACTAAGCCTACGGCGCCGCCGCGCCGTCTGTCTGTCTGTCTTTCCGTCCGTCCTAGGGCCGTATCGTTTGAACCGTAATAGGTTTTTTTTATGGTATCTGACACGGTTGGCTACATCACCTACACATCCGTGATGTCAGCCCATAACACTGGGTGAACTAGGTGCCGTGTCAGTGCTTCCCTTCGGTCGTGTCGGCTACGCTGAGCTGGACGGAAAACACGAACTATTTACATAGCCGTTTCGATCGAATTTTCACTCAGTGCGGTGCTACCAACCCGGGCGGGTTAAACCCTACCACCTAGTAAGGTAAGAAGGGAAGGGACCTACAGAATTACTAAAGAAAATTCAAAATCATCTAACAAGTCAGTATATGTGTATCAGTAATCAACTAATCATTGCATCGGCTAAACGTCTATTGGGCCGAGTATCGACCTTCTAATCAAGTCTTCCACAGATGGAGAAAATTAATTAGCAGATCAACGGAACTCTTAGCACTCTGCCGGCTGCCTAGAGCATTGGCTCTTAATCGGTCGTCCGTGGACGCATCCCTGAAAGCAGCAGAAGTGGTCCGCGAAGTCATCGTACTTTAAATCATTTGGAATGCCAGTGCCGACATGCGTTTGGCTTTGAGTAGCACTGAACCAAAGATTCAGCAGTTGGTAAACAGTACTCGTGACAGTATCCCACCAAAATATAAAATATGAAAAAAAGCCAAGTTCGCAACAAAAAAAAACTTGCAAGACAAGCACTCGGATAACGGCTTCGCTAATAAAAGAAGTGAGATCTAACTGGATAACAAGTTCTTTCGAAGTTCCTTAAAAATGATAGCTCCTGTTATGCACAATGTTCTTCAGTTGCTTATAGTGCGTCTTGGCAAGTTTTTATCTAACTACTTTAATCTTTAAGTTTGCGAACAATTTAGTCAAGTATTTCATTGAAATTTAGTCAACTAGTTCAATTAGATAAGTTCGAAAAAGAGAAAATTTACCTAACCTAACCTAATCCTTATCCTTACCTTTAATAAAATCCAACGTCTGCTTTCTGTCTGTCTGTCTGTCCGCTTATAACTCGAGAACCACTGAACGGATTTTAATAAAAAAGCCACAGTTGCACTCCGGGAGTGCCGGCAGAAGTGAAAACTTTTTGTATTTCCGAAAATAATTCTTAGGTGGTTATAAAAAAAACTAAACACCCTAAAAAAATTTAAACACCGTAACATTGCTTAAAAAAGAAAACAAAAGAAAAAAAAACAAAAAAAGTCAAAAAATACAAATCCTACATTCTTTCCATTGAGCCACGAAATCACATAAACGACCAAACGAATATCGGATTCCCACTGTCACTGAGAGACGAACAGAATTGATCCCGAGCCACTCGTAACTTAAACCTTAATGCAATGGCTTAAGGTTAAATTTTAAATAATAAAAATAAATCTGACGCTGACGCGATGAAGCGATGACGCGAGTTTAACATTTTTTACCCACCTAAAAAAGTGCCAAGCGCCGCAAAAGAAGTTTTCACTTCAAACAAATTCTGCGGTTAGCTTGATTCTTTCCATCAAATACATACCACGCTAAATGGCTTATGATATGTATGAGGTTAGCAGAGAAGTCAAATATGAGAACGCCGGAGCCGCGGGCACAGCTAGTGTAATATGAAACGAAAATTGAAATATATTTCACAAGATAGAAGGGAAGTACTGACATGGCACCTAGTTCATCCGGTGTTATAGGACGACATCACGGATGTTGTAGGTGATGTAGCCAACCGTGTCAGTTTCCATAAAAAAAAAAGTTACGAATATTGTCAAAAAATTTCATCGTCTGCCACAAAAATGTTCGCGGGAGTGCGCAATTGTCCACGGCTTACCAAACTGGCCGCATGAATGGGCCAGGTGCGCAGCGCGGGACGAGCTTCGAAACAATAACGTATCCGATCGCAACTTCCGCAGTCCTTACTTGTCGAACGAGACTCGTCAGCAGCGTGTGCCGCCGAGCCGACTCTAATTGGCGACACGTGCGCGCGCGTGTGGGTAGTCACACAATAATAGGCTGGCCGATGCGTATTAAAAATAAATAACTCATCATAATGAGCTCTTGTCGCAGGAACAATCGTTTTGATTTTTGACTTTAATGACTTGGGGGGCGAACTGGGGCCATGTTTTTTTGAATGGAAATTGCCACGGTTGGCTACATCATTTCTATCCATAACACCTTTAAGTGCCATTTCAGTGCTTCCCTTTAGTCCTGCCGGCTACACAGAACTGGACGGAAAACACGGAACTATTTATATAGCCGTTTCGACCGACCTTCGTTCATTGCGGTGGCACCAACCCGGGTGGGTTAAACCCTACCACCTACCTAGAAATGTAAGAAGGGAAGGGATCTACAGCTTTACGCGGAATCCCAACCACAAACAGCATCCAACGGTCGAACGGTCACCCATTTAAGTATTGACCGCGCCCCGTTGTTGTGTATCATGGGTATGATCACGAAGACAGTCGACCGATCGTACCACTGAGCTACCAAGGCCACAGATTACTTAATAGTTACTTCGTAACAGATAAATCACTCCATGGAAAATGTTCCTACCTTCGGGCTTTAATAGCCTACTGTTTCACATCGCCAATCGCTGCGTGCGAAAATGTACCTTAACGATCGAGTGTAAAGTGTTTATTGCTTTGCAGCTGCGCGCAGTTGCGTGGGCGAGCGTCTATGTATACTTCGCGCGGCTGACGAATTTGTACTGAAAAAGACCGCCGGCGGCCCGTCGGGCGGTAGGTAGTTAGCGCGCGCAAGTACATAGAGTGCGAGAGGCCTGCCAAGGCTGACTGGTGTGTTTATCTACTCATTGTATTTAATTTCAATAATTGCAAGAACATGAAAAAAAAACATAAAAAGCTACAATAACTGTTTTTTTTAACTGGATCATCATGTTGGATGCGGTGTCCGTATCACATTTAATTTAATCCGTTCCTTTTCCATTGGGAATAACTGAGACATGAATCGGGAATTTAATGGTATGGTAGGTATCACAGAATGGAATAACTAGTGGACATCGGACTTCCAAGAGATACGAATCGCCATCGGATTGTATCGCACGCAGCGCTCTGTCTTTTGTCAGTCCGACACGACGACGCGGCGACGCCATCTTTCATCGCACAGTGTATGCTTTCGACCATTTTAGCTGCGAAGTAATCCAGCGCCTAATGAAGAGATAAACGGGGACACTCGAAACTTCTAAAACACTCGAAACTTCGAAAAACACGTCTCACAACACAAATCTAACCCCATAACTCACCTCCATCAGAAATGAGTGAGGTTGACAATTGGAGCGAGTGCGTAGAGAGGAATGAGCTAGTCCATAGTGTCGCGTCCGGTGCCGTCGCTCGCGGTAATGTAATATCCGGCTCACCGAAAATAATCCTATTTCCTCGCCCATTGTCCTTGAAACTCCTCGTCCTCGCCTACCAGAGTACTTTTACTGTCCTGTCTTGCCGACGAGACGTTGACGCTGACCCCTCTAGTACGCGGGTGTTAATTAACTTTATACGCAACTTCTTTCTCGGCGTGAGTGTGACGCAAAGTGTTCGCACCACAGAAAACATCCAATGTGTTCCACGTAACATCAACAGGAAATATCTTAATGATATTGCAAGAAATGCTGTGAAGTTTAACATCTCAGGATTGAGAGACTCATCTCTGAAAACACAATTAAGGGAGCGTCCCTAATTGCAAAGTTTGTAAAAATCAACTAATTGCAAAGTTTGTAAAAATCAACATTTCATTAGCACTCAAGACAAATTGAAGAGCCGCCGGTAAGCAGATGTTTAGCAATTTCGCGCGCTCCCTTCGGCGGTTTCAGGAACAACGTTTCCGCAAGTCATTAGAGGGTAGAAGGAGACATAATGAAAAAAACATCTTCACCGCGGAATATACAGGGTGACCCAGTTATAGTAGTCCATTTTTTTTTTTTAGATGGAGGACATCATGTTGACTCATTTAAAAACAACATTAGTTACGCGAAAATCAATAGTTTAGAAGTTATGATTTTTTTTAACTTTTTTTGAAATTTCTCTATTTTAGTCACATTAACCGCTCTAGTTGGATATCTATTCCACAAAATCGAATGAAAATTGGTATGGAAGTAGAGGAGACATGTAGCTAGTACGTAATGAATAGTTTTAAGGTTACTCCTAGACTGTACTGTTTCTATAGCCCTTTCAGTGAATTTTTGTTCAGATTACATTAAAACTGATGAATTTTTTAAAAATCACTGTGAAAAAAAAAAGTACTACCGGAGATTTGCCCATGCCCTTAAAAACTACCTATACATATCACAATTCTCCAGACCAAAAATTGTAGTGGTGTAATAATTGTAACATATTCAAAATTAACATCATTTGTACAAAGTCACTGCAATAAAAAGTGACGATTACCTTAATTTTTAAAATCTAATTTTTTTCACAACGTTAGTTCAACTACAATTTCACATTATTCACAAACCTGTCTCTAACAGCGTTAGTCTACACATAAAAACTATTTATTAATGTTAAACAAAATTTTTTTTTTTTTTATTAAGGTAATCGTCACTTTTTATTGTAGTGACTTTGTACACATTATGTTAATTTTGAATATGTTACAATTATTACACCACTACAATTTTTGGTCTGGAGAATTGTGATATGTATAGGTAGTTTTTAAGGGCATGGACAAATCTCCGGTAGTACTTTTTCTTTTCACAGTGATTTTTCAAAAATTCATCAGTTTTAATGTAATCTGAACAAAAATTCACTGAAAGGGCTATAGAAACAGTACAGTCTAGGAGTAAACCTTAAATCTATTCATTACGTACTAGCTACATTGTCTCCTCTACTTCCATACCAATTTTCATTCGATTTTGTGGAATAAATATCCAACTAGAGCGGTTAATGTGACTAAAATAGAGAAATTTCAAAAAAAGTTTAAAAAAATCATAACTTCTAAACTATTGATTTTCGCGGAACTAATGTTGTTTTTAAATGAGTCAACATGATGTCCTACATCTAAAAAAAATTTTTGGCCTACTATAACTGGGCCACCCTGTATAAAGATGGGGAAATTACGCAGGCGAGATGCTCTCGACTTGTTTATAAAGAGTCCAAGACCGACCGTTCTTTGAATAGTGAAGACATGAGTTTATATAAAATCTGCATACGACGCAGGGCAATAAAACCGAGTATTGACTGTATCGTTCAATAAAATTATTATGCAAGTACTTAGAATGACTACTCAAAAGGCTTTCAACCGTTAGAACGATAATCCTGAAGATACGGCACAACACGACACACGCAACACCACACAACCAGTCGATAGTTGACAAGTTTGATCGAAGACCGAACACGTTGATGGAGCGCCTCCGGAGAAGATAAACACGAGCAGAGTAGAAGGTAGACTAGAACATTCCGTACAACTGATTTATTATGCATTCTGAATTCTGAGATATAACATACATAACTGACACGCGCGGACTGAGAGAACAGCTCTCAAATTAAATGTATTCGCATTCGTGTGGAGCAAGTTATTAAACTAGTTATTAACAGACAAATCCCTGCATAATTATCTGCTCTACCTGGTTACCTAACTTTATTTCTTTTATCTAATTTATTCTAGATTAGGTTGTCTCGGCCTCTTCGCCCACGCCAGGATGCCGGGTTAATCATATTCAGATTTAAATAACGCTTTGGCAGAAAATATTTCTCAATCTTTCTCTTTCTATCTATTTCTCCAGTATAATATCTTGACTAGATAGATGACGAAAACCAATAAAATTAACAAACGGCATGGGTTCATTAGTGGGTGGTAGTGGTTCCTTATTTGAAGCTAAAGACCGACATACATATTTTGAATTTTAACTGAATTGAGATTGAAAATAGAAGATCAATCAAGTAATAAAGAGGAAAAGGTAGAGAAAGTTTCAAAGTTTTAATATTTTAAAGGACATCGCGGAAGATCGGATCGGAACAAATCCTAAAGGCCTCAACCACGTGGACTGTGAGAGGAGAAGTCGTTACTTACATAATTCATTTTCTCCATAACCGGTGTGTGCGAGTGATTGGAGGTATCGGTTACGTCGGATTCCGGTTGTGTTCGTGTCGTGGGCGATCTTGGTAGCGCGGTCGACCACGTTCAAGGTCCTCGCATTGTCGAACATTGACCGTCACCCGCCACCGCCGCCCTTGCTATAGTTGCCTGTGCCAATGCCGACGAATTCGGTGAAATTTCGTGAACTCGCTCGATAGAATGGCAGCTTCTCGAGCGTGACTACTTCCGTTTACCGTCTCCGACGTATTTATGAATCCATTTAGATCGCTTGCGCTGCGGCTGTTCCAGTTCTTTCTCTATTTTCGCCTGAACAAGGTCGTCTATTTTGGGAATACTGATTACACAACGAATCGACTTTCACCCTATCGATTCTCTGAAGTTGAAACTATTAAATCCAGTTCTTAGCTCAGTCCGAACGACTTAACAAAAAATTTGGAAGGAGAGTTTCCAATCGCATACAATCACAATTCATACATACGATAGTTCGCACCAGACATTCGCACCAGCGATTTGTGGCCAATCTAACCGTTGCATTCACGTGCGCTCACACACACACATCGACAGTTAATATGGTCAAATCTAACCATTTGGACTTAACCTAACCCAAACTAATGTAACTTGCCGAAACAGGAAACCCATCACCTTTAATCGAGTTGATTGCTATGCTAGCAGTGCCCGCGCATAAATAAATTATCGCCAATAAAATTATGTCCGCTCGATTGAGCGCGCTAACACGACTACGTGAAAATGTTGATAGTTAATGAACTCTATTTGTGAAATATCGTACCCTCGGACGTTTCCACCCCGTCCGGAAGCCGCCGGCAGAGAGCGCCACATATTGACGTATTTCCGGTGCGATCCAGAGTGCTCGCTTTGTTGAGCTGCCGTTTTGAGGGTAGTCGCCATTCATTTACGATGAATGGTAATTTGTAAGGGCAATTTTTGAGTGTAATCGCCATTTATTTACAATGAATGGCAATTTGTGCTTCGCGGTAATGACAAACAGTGTACCGAGATTGATAATGTTGGGCGATCTCGCATTGACATGCTTCCATCGACTGCTTGACACGGGCGAAACGGCTTGCGACGCTACGTTAATTCAGACATTATATCCTAACTAGGTCTTTCAAAAGCAATTAATTTGTCAAACAGCAATTAATTTGTCAAACGTCACTTCAAAACTAACTGTCGTCGTCGGCCGCATCATCGACCTCTGGTGAACCAATATTTGCACGAACGATCGCCCCCATTAACGCGCGCACCGCTCCATTGAATCCGCCATCCATCCATTCGTGTTTATCTTTGCGAAACATTTGCATATTGTACTGCCCGTGTTACCCCTTTCTGAAATTACTGAGGTTTATGAAATTACTTCCGGAGATAGTCAATATTACGGGGGTTCAGTTTCCACAGCGGCGAAGCGTCTCGGAGCGTATAAGACTGAAATAGCTCCATCGGCACCCGCGAACGTGTCGGCTGTTACAGCAGCATACATTTGCATAGGCAAATTGAGCGGTATGTGGCACACGTTTATATCTTCATTACTATCTGCATTGGTGATTACCGCCAGGCGCGTAATCATCGCCATTGTGTCGCAGATTTGTATCACCCGCCCCTCGCATTAGGGCGCGACATTACTGATTCGGAGGGACGCGACGTTGCGAAAGGGTTCGCCCGGATTTATTTGTTTAACTGTTGTCCTTTGTCTCGTCGTTTATTGCTTTTTCGAAACCAGACGCACACCGACCAGCGCGACGCTTTTAGCACACTGGCACAATCAACAGTGCTAATGTGTTAACATTGTAAAAGCAACCTCCGAGCATACTTCGAGCGACTTGCTAATCGGGCGAACTCAAGCATTTGTTTTGCGAGTGAATTGTATAAACAAACTTTAAGAAACATGAAACCAGCCTATCCGCAGAACCGGTCGTTTTGTCCCCGGCGGAGCAGGGAAAGTCGTGGAACCCCACGGGAATCGTTCAATGCCTAACACAGCATTGTTCTTGTTCTTGAGCGGCGACGACGACGGAGAAAGGAGATGAAAGATAGCCCCAGACTCCAACGCTGTCGCGAGACCTAATAATGTTGTAATGGCGTTTTATCGGTTCCTCTTTCAATCTTCCTTCTGATGTCTTCTTTGAGAATGAGCTGAGTAATTTTTCGCTGTTATTTCATTTCACATTGGCCGTGCGCATTCTGAGGCAGCTATGCTATGACGAAACGGTCGCAGCTCACGCGCCCGAGGGGACTATTATATTGCAGGATAATGTTACCTCAGCGGGCTTTACTCTACATAGGTACGCCGAGCTCCGGACCGGCGGCGGCGGCGCGGCGCATTACCCGGCAGCACCTGACATACAGCTGCTATTTTATTAGCTAACTACGCTATTAAATTACTTTCATTTTCACAACACTGCCCACACTCCCTTTGGCGTTTTAAATTGAGTATTTTATTTAATAGCGTGTAGTTATATACTTTTCTGTAACGACTACAGGCAGTAATCATTTCGCGTGTATGGTATGCTTGGTAACAGAAATATTACCATATCGTGACTGTCAAAACAACAAAGCGAGAAATGTAATTCAATTTAAACTCGGACCACCTGCTGAGATCTCGCGGTACACCGTCGTAGGAAATGGTACAGTTGCTTTCACGAGTCATGCATGAGCACAGATGGACAGTAGACTAACATTGCACGCAAGTTTATAGTTAGTAGTCCAACGACGCATGTGAGCCCAATAGGCGACGATCGTCGAATGACACTGACTGACGAACCAATCGCGTGAAGCGTTGGCGCCGTCGACGTCACATCCCGTCAAACAAACCGACCAATGAAAAGTGTGCTCATGACTCGAGAAAGCAACTGTAACAGAGGCGAGAAGCTAAACAACCCCCCGCAGTTGCGGTGCGGCACAAAGCACCGTCTGGTGAACTTCTTCCGCATAACGGAGCCGAGCTAATTGTTAACCGCATTGAGAACCGCGTGCGATATCCGTTGGACAAAATCTGAGTCTGACTTCTCTTCTTAAAGAATGAAAACTCTTTAAGAACCAGGCACACCCTATACTATAACCTCTAAAAGGAACTGACCCGGGAATTCCAGTGTGGAAATGGACATTGATTGATTGATTTATTTTATTATATAACCATTACAGTCAACGCCAAATTAACATATATTTGGTACCACCGTACTGTATGTAAGATCGCCGCATAGCAGCCTCGGCTATGTTATCTAGTCCAGTGCAGCCAGAAATCTAACGCATGGCACCTACCTTCTTAGAGGTGATATTGGCTGGTCGGAGGATGTGCTTTGGCCTCTCTGAATTGGATACCGGATTACATAAAACATAAAAAACAATCTCGGAATGTTCTGTTATAGAACAATTAACACGCAAGCCCAGACTCGAATCCCTAATGAGCGCGTACAATGCTGTCGATAGAGGCGAAACGAAAGAGGAAAAGGGAGAGAGTAACTGCCAAAGTACGACGTTAGAGTAATTAGTGAGTTTACTCGGCTTGCAGCACGAACGAACGGAAACATAATTTCCGGAAAATACCGAAGAGATCTCGCTAAGATAATTACACTTTGGTGTAATATTGAAGGCGGGCATTTGAACATAATACAGAATTCAATTAGTGGCCTTCCCTATTCGCTGATATATTTTTATATTTGTAATGTGTTACTCGTGAAATTAAAATAAGAACCAAACAATTTAGGGCCAGCCACGCCACGTCCCCTCCAGTGTATCAACATCTGAGATCTCACGGGACTTGTTCGACTATATTTTGACTATTAGTTGCATTTCCTAATTCATAAATTTACAAGGGGTAACCGCGTATTATAATCCCTCAGGGAAATACTCGTATATTCCTGCCAGCCTAGCGAGTTCACCTTGGGAAAAGGCAGAGATCCTTTCTAGTTGATCGTCGGTGATATTGCACACTTACGAAATGAATTTCCTTACACGGCCTCATGGTTATAGGAACCACGAGCCCTCAGTTCAGCTGATATATCAATAAAGTCACTATTATTTATCGTACGCGCGAGCAGCTTGATAAAAAGCTTGATTATCTGTGATCATCTTGACACGACTCCCCTCAACTTATTCAGGTCACGGAACCGCTCCGGCTATGGTAGCTTTTCCAAATTTGCGGCCAACTTCGCGCAGAGCGGCGAGTTTTTACGTTTTTATGACAGCCGACTCTCATAAAGTCGGTTGAAGTTTGAATAAGTTACGAAAGTTCAAGGATTTGGGGGATATCGTCGTCGTTCTGAGCTTAATTTCGTTGTCAAAATATTGTCTTTAGAAAATTCTTTAGGAAATATTTAAATTAAGTTTTAAACAAACTCAATCCCTCATTTACAACCTTGTAAATTAAACATTTTACTGTCAAAGTTCTGTAAGTTTTACGATAATACTAAATGAAATTTTTATATAGATAATTTTACGACGCCGATCGTAATAAAAATGTCTAAGCTCTTTGGAGGGGACATAAAATTATAAACGAGAAAATAGTAGTAACAACGATTAAGTATAGAACGACGAATGCTGAGTCACTTATTAAGAGTTGAAATTAATCATGCACTCACGATGAAGAAATTGCACTTGTTTGCAAGGAATGTTAATAATACCAATTACTACTGGACGTGCGGGGACACTGCGCAGCGACACAACGGTACATACATCAGTTGGACGAAGAATTTTGAGAGTAATCACATGTGTTGATTTCTGTCAAAATAATGTAGGTAATTCTGGCACGGTATGTAAGCAGCACTTAACGCGGTCAACACAAACAAACAAACCAGATCCTCCAAGTCCTCCAACTACCCAAACACTCGACGAGCTCGCGTGGCTGATCTTAAACATTTTCGGCCAGGTGGAATCGTCTAAAGCAGTCCGAGCTAAAAAGGGCTTTCTCCTAGCTATTATAAGGATCCAGTGGCGGCTGGCCCTTCAGTGCGTTCGTGCGCCGCACTACCACAAAACATAACGCCTTCACCCGAAAGAAAGAAATAAATTAAAATATTAAACATTCTCCATGAAACCGATCGAAGTAAAAATATCAAACTGAATTCGATCCTATTTCCTAGACAACAAGGCACGATTTTGCTGTACGTAATACGTACTACATACTACGTATAGCCGCCGAGCTCGCCGCGCCGAGTGCAGTACAAAACACCGCGAACGTTTACTATGAGAAAATGTCAAACGCCGCTGCCCCGCCGCGTGAAACAAAACACTATTCATACGATTATGTGTGGCCTTCTGCGTGTGACACACGACGGAAAAAGAAGGACAGTATATTGTGGATAGACGCGCGTGCGACACGTCGCGACCGAGCCAGCCGACGATGAGCCGAAGTAAGCCGAGATCGTAAACCCGACCGAAGGCACGCGCGGGCGGGGGGCGCGGGCGCGCGGGCGCGGCGGGGGCGATCCAAACTCTGGGTCGAAGTCACACACACACAAGCGCTAAGTACCTACACATACGCTGTAGCACGAACCGACAGGCGAGTCCATTTTTGGAATATGGGTGTTTCTTATATTTATATAACAGATCGAGTTTGCAATTGAATAATTTGAATTATTCGAATATCGATTTGATACATATTCGAATGGTAATTTATAAAATATTCGAATGTTACGACAAACATTAATGATACTGCATATTTCGCTATTTTCGCGTTGTTGGTCGCGCGATCATCCGAACGATCGCTCGCCGCGCCGCGCCGCGCCGCGCGCGCCGCGCCATCTCAGTTCGGGGCGAGACCCGTCGTCGTCGCGTCGACCGATGATGGCCGCTCCGCGCCGCCGCGCCGCCACCGCTTAGATGAAATATTGTACGTAATATATCTTTGCCGCGCCGGGATGTTTTGCAAATCAGTTTTTTAGCAGTTTGAACGACTTTTCGTCAGTTAACAGTACATTGTGAAGTTTTCTTCATTGCCCGGCGCGGCAAGGCTGGCCGACGGGCGCGGGCGCGCGCGCCGGCCACGCCTCGCGCGCGGAGGCGCCCCGGCGGCCGCGCGGCTCGGTGCTCGGTGGCCACTGCGCAGTGAAGTGTCGCTTTGGTTCTTCGAGCAATTAGGACTCTGGTTGTGTTTCTAGTGCGTTATAAAAATGAGTGGATTCAGTGTTGACTATATTAAAAACGAAATAAATAGAACAATATTAGACCTACCCAATCAAACTGTAGTGTGTGTGGTGTGTGTGTGTGACTGATTTCTTCATAATTTTCATAAATTCGCTGGCGTGTTCTTCAAAACACCATACCTAGATATTTCAATCTAAAAGTGAGTACATTTTTATTACTTACATTTTAATAATTTTATCACTTTTATCCTTACCTTATTTTGTCTTTCAACTATGTATCTGTTGAGTGAGAATACTTTTACATAATTTGGGCAATTAACTCAGACATGAAAATAAAATAAAAAATCACGTCTCGGTATCCATTAGATTCACGTTTGGGTTTAGTACTACGAGTAAGTTAGCGCACACTGTGCGCTAGGTACCTATGGGACTGGGTGTGCTGTGCGCACACCCAGTCCCATAGGTCACCAGCCGCCACTGTAAGGATCTATATCTGTAGACTGAAATAACTGCATTGCAGTGGACAGGAAAAAAGGGAGAAAACTAGCACCTATTGTTAGTGGGAGGAGAGATGGTTTGGGAATGTCTGGAAAACGTGTTCAAAAGAGTACTCAGACGGCACGGCAGCGCAGAATGGAGAGTCTTGACGGTGTTTATTTACATACGAAGTGCGCTGGAACCGTGACATGTAATAACACTGGTGCTGGGACTAGCTCTGTCTGACACATCCGCGCCAGACACACTCATTCATCTTGCTCTGTGGGAGTTTGACCGCTCAGGCTACACTCAATATCATATCGTACAAGGGTGCGAAAACATGTTGTGGTAGTTTTCAAGAAAACATTGAAAGCTCACGCAACAACCGACAACAGAGGAAACGAAATTATGATCTATCTATAGTGGATATATTTATCAGAATTTACTGCACACTCCGCAGAATGCCCAAGTACATAATAATTTTGTTTTGTATATTGTTTTGACAATACGGTTTTTGTTTTCTTGGCTCTTTCTTTATTTTGTTTATGTATACGTAGCTGAGAGAATCTAAGTGTCTTTTGTGTACCTGCAGAGGATGAATGAAATCAATAAATAAAAAAGATCATTTAAGTTAACAGAATTAGCTTCTTACGTGTCAACTAGTATGGCCGAAATTATGCCTCACAATCGTCTCAACAGTTTAATACGCATAATAATCACACCGATCTAAATTGGTTTTCTTTATTTGTAAGCAACGTGACTACTAAAATGGATCACCGAGACGATGAACGACTATCACGTTTTCTCCTATATGCGTGCGAGCTTCTCAGCATCTAGGTCATTCTAGTGATCTATTGTTGGAAGTATTTCATTAAACGAGACACTTTTACGGTCATTGATATCGTTCAGTAGATCAAGATTTCAATGTTAGCGCGGTTCATTGCACTTTTTGAATGTGTATTGTTTTCGAATGCTTGTACTTCTCATACTGTTATACTAACTGTGTCTACATCTATGTCGTTATTGTGCAAATTACCTACTTCGAAGTTCGAGACGCGAGCTCTCGCCTCTATAATGTTTTGTATGACGACGAGAGCTCTATTTACGTGTCTCGAATTTTATCTCCTTGCTCACGATCGTTGGTCTTCGTGCCTTACTTGCTGCTTGATAGTTATCTTGTCCGAATACTTTGCGAAACTTAGCTGTCAATCGGTGTTGTGCTGTAATTTACCAGAGTCCTTGCAGCGCAACACCGGTTATACTACTCACCCCGATTTTCGGGATACAGCGTGCGGTATGTATGTATGCATGAAAATAAATTCGAATTTTGAATTTTGACGATATCATTTCTTTTGTCCGCAGGTTTTGCGTTGAGGTGCGTCGAGTGTAAGTATCATGCTATTTCAGAGTCATGGGTGTCAATAAAACCAACAGATTCCCACACTCTTGACACCGGAGGCGGCGGCGCACGGTCCAGTAGCTCATGAAAGCCGGGGCGGCGGCGTCTCAGATTACATCTCCGACTGTGAAGACGTCTGGGTTGGCTGAGTATCGGTGGCAGATGACAACTGGCCAATGCAACTGTGGGAAGATGAATCTTCAAAACGTTGGATTTAACGGGAAATTCAGATTACGAATACGAGTATACGACACATGATCGAATATTCTGCTTGAAACATACATACATACACAGCGTCACACCTGTTTCCTCGTGGGGTAGGCAGAGGTAACGGATCTCCACGTGCCACGATCCTGACACCTCTGCCGCATTTTTTAATCTTATAATGTTCTTCATACATGGTTGGATACATCACCTACAACATCCCCGATGTCAGCCCATAACACCTTGGTGAAATAGGTGCCATGGCAGACTGCCAATTTATATTTATCTTTTATTCCATCTATTTCACCCCCAGTTGAAACGCAAAAAAAAAATCTCTAAGTGGGTCATTTGTATGATTCAGATGGAATATTTTGCTATGCACATGAATCAGACACTTTGGGGCGGGTCAGCTCATCTGAGGTATTTTTGTCATCGACCAGGATTCTCAACGACAGTCTTCCGCTGAAGGACTCCGGTTTCTCTGTGACTAATAGTAGAGTTGAGTGAACAAAAAATGGCAATGAAACGAGTCGTCGGACTAAATGACAGGCGCAGAGGCGGAACTGTCCCATGCGCACGCGCACTAGCTACTGTCAGCGGTTACGTAACCACTACTAGAGTGTTTTCATTTTACGAAGGCACGAGGGGTATGAGGTAGGAAGTGGTGTGAGACCGAGCGGAGCCACAGAATAGAAATTAGTACGCGGAGCTCAGTAGGGAACGACTCGGTTCGACGGAGCGACACGGAGACGGTGTAGAACGTGTGTACCGACCGGGCACCGAGTTCGTTCTCTACTGAGCTCCGCGCGGTCGCTTCTCGCACCACTTCCTACCTCGTAGTACCCCTCGTGCCTTCGTAAAATGAAAACACTCTAACATAGTACTACTACGCAGCCGCACGCAAGTAATTAGTTCAAGATGTACCAATTATATAATAATAATATACCATCATTGGACGTAGTTAATAATCGACTGCGCGGCCAGGCAGGGGCCCCCTCGGTGTTAAAGACACCGCGGTACGGGCATGAGAGAGCTTTGATTTTTAGGGTTCCGTGTCGTGCGGGACATTTGCTAAGCCTACGTCGTCTGTCCGTCCGTCCGTCTGTTTGTCTGTCCTTTTTTTTTTTTTTTTATGGAAACTGACACGGTTGGCTACATCACCTACAACATCCGTGATGTCAGCTCATAACACCGGGTGAACTTGGTGCCACGTCAGTGCTTCCCTTCGGTCGTGCCGGCTACACTGAACTGGACGGAAAACACAAACTATTTACATAGCCGTTTCGACCGACCTTTCATTCAGTGCGGTGGTACCAACCCGGGCGGGTTAAACCCTACCACCTAGTGATATAAGAAGGGAGTCATATCCCTTAGTCGCCTTTTACGACATACACGGGGAGAGATGCAGTGGGGCTATTCTTTTAAAGTACCGGCCCCACGCGGTACAAATGTCCTACCTCTAATGGGCTGTATTTTTTCAACCGTAATAGGTAGCCGGTTAAAATTTTCACGGAATATGTGTTATTATTAGTTTTTTATTTTCTTGTATTGTATTGTGTATTGTTTATTGATCATTCATATCATATGGCAGTTAGACTGCACTCGATATTTGTCACAATTTGTTCTATCCGGTTCGATTACACCCACGAAGAAGAGCCGACAAGAAACTTCGCAGGGTATTTTTTTTATACATAATTTTACAAGTAGTGACTAGCCACATAATAACACCGCCTACAGTCTATCGAAAACACAGCTTGAGAGCAGGATTAACCATTTTGCCGAGAGTTCTGTCTGACTACGAAGACTTATTTATTAATTAAGTGAATCAGGTGTAAAGAGCCTTTGTCAAACTTTGATACGTAATTTGTATCAACATAGTTATGTTAGTATATTAAACATAGTTACTACAATGTAGTATAATAAAATTTTCAAAAATGAAACATAAAAATTATATGAATATTAAGATACTTGAAGATCAAGTTGTCAGTGGGTTAATAAAATTATGACGGATATCCTAACAAACAATATATCTCTACATACCTACAAAAACTTGTTTTTTCAACGTGTTATGTTTGTTTTTGCTCTTTCGCAAAAACGGTAATTCACAAGCGCCAAACTTGGTGTGATGGATGATGTATGTGATACGCAAAGGATAGTGTAAACTCTAAACTAAAACAACAAATAATAAAAAAAAACCGGCCAAGTGCGAGTCGAACACGAGGGTTCCGTATCGTCATATCATGGCTAGCGCCACTCACGCCCACCTATGGCGTGTTATGAAATGCTTCATATAGTTAAATGTCATGATTAGTTAAAATGCTTCATAATCTATTCGGTAGATGGCGCGCGCGCATACACTTTTTGGTTTCTTCTATGGGAATCCCCGTGATTTTTTTACTTTTCTTATTTTTATTATTTGTTGTTATATCGGCCATAATTTAATAACACATATTCTGTGAAAATTTAAACGGGCTACCTATTACGGTTCAAGAGATACAGCCCTCGGAGGCCGAGGGCTGTATCTCCGAGGCTCGGACAGACAGACGGACGGACGGACAGACAGACATAAAGACAGACAGGCGGCGTAGGCTTAGTAATAGGGTCCCGTACCGGATACGGAACCCTATAAAAAGTGGCGATGTACGTGAACGTACGGAACACTCGATGCGCGAGTCCGATTCGCACTTGGCCGGTTTTTTTTGCAGAACCGCTTTATGTTGGTTTGCTTCGTCTATTTGCTTTTGTTTTTACACCTTCATACATTCCAGCGTGTTCGCCGCGTTGACTTTTTTTTACGATGTTATTCGTTTTTAACCGACTTCTTAAAAACAAGGAGGTTATTAATTCGACCCGTATGTATGTAATATCGTTGGAATTGATTGAACAATATTCGTATAGGTTAGTCTATGTGGGCATCTAAACAGGTATGCCAAATTTCATAAGCGTATGTATGTTTGTATGTACCTATGTATGTTTGTCCACGAATTTCTCACCTGAAAATTTATAGATTTGTGCTTTTGTGCTTTTGTACCGCCTTCAACTCAAGGGTCCGAATATGAATTAAAATATTATTTAACACTTTTAAGTTCTAGTTGTTTTTGAAGTCGGTGCAATGTTTTTTTAAAACAGTTTTTTTGTCTCAATTGAATCGTATCTAAGATTTTTTTTCTTTATGGAATCTGCCACGGTTGTCTACATCAACAACTACACCAGTGATTGGCCCGTCACACCTTGATGAAACTAGGTGCCATGTCAGTGCTTCCTTTTGAAAGTGCCGGCTACACTGAACTGGACGGAAAAGACCAATTTATTTTCACAGCCGCTTCGACCGACCTTCATTCAGTGGGGTGTTATGAATCCAAACGGGTTCAACTCTACCACCTTAAGGCGGTGACAAACGCCAAATACGCAAAACATGCAAAAAGTGCGACAAAGAAGGTCCAAAACTGACCAATTGACACACATTCAGAAAATTAAAAAAATACCAACCTATATTTTGGTTCCTTACCAACAAAGTGCATTGCTAGTTTTTTTAATAATGAGTAAAAGTAAGTAATAAACATAAAATTAAAAATATATAAAAAAAGCATGAATTTTTGAAAATCTGAGTATGTGTGTATTATTACAATTTTACAATACCACCGATTCAAAGGTCACAAAGCTCTGAGAAAACTCTATTCAATTTGTTTTATTATTTTATCCACGAAAGGAGATAAAAATAAAAAACAAAAAACGCCTACATGAAATTATTGACGTAATTCTTCAGTCGGAAGGGTAAAATTTTTGCCTTCGTCAATTTAGCAGGCACTTCAATACTAGATACAATTTTAGTTCCGGGCTCGCTTGCTCGCTCCTGCCCTGCTGCGCCCGCGTGTCGGTCGTCATTTCTGTCTTCTGTGTTTGGATCGAATGGAAAAAAGATAGGTAGGTTAGGTATATTTGTACCGTGTGGGATGGTAATTTAAAATAATAGCCCCACTGCATCTCTCCCCGTGCATGTCGTAAAAGGCGACTGAGGGATTTTTTTATGTAAACTGACACAGTTTGCTATATCACCTATAACATCCGTGATGTCAGCCCATAACACCGGGTGAACTTAGGTGCCATGTCAGTGCTTCCCTTTGGTCGTGCCGGCTACACTAAACTGGACGGAAAATACAAACTATTTCGGGATATGACTCCCTTCTTTTTTTCCGTCCAGTTCAGTGAAGCCGGTACGACCGAAGAAAAGCACTGACATAGCACCTACTTCACCAGTTGTTACGAGCTGACATCTCGGATGTTGTCTTGTAGGTGATGTTGCCACCGTGTCATTTTCCGTACCAGTATACAGTACGACCGTATCAGTAATATCTCTCTTCTGTGGTATCTATCAGTATACGCTCCGGTACGTAACTTGACGGGGCGTTATACGCATGGCTTTCGTTGGTATAACCACAGAATAACTAATAGGTACTGTGGTATAACGCTGTCTGCGCCTCCCGCGCCTCCACCGCGCCGCCGCCGCCTCCGCCGCCGCCGCCGCCGTGCCGCCTCCGCACCGCACGCTGCTACTGAGTTACCGCACCGCACCGCACCCCACCGCACCGTGCCATGCTGCCGCCGCGCGCGCCGCGCGCGCCGGCCGGTACCTATGTTGCTATGATATTTGCCATACATACCTAAATGCCTATCTACCTATTACCTACCTACCTATTTTTATTTTAGTTTTCATCGATAGTCTATTTAGAGGTTTATAAAAAGTGGTAAGTACATGAACTAAAATAATTTGGAAGAAATTACAATAAAATGTTATTTAGGTAAAATAATAAAAAATAAAAAATTTGAATCACGCATCAGTTACATAAGCCACAATCATTTTAATAATTAAAATAATAAAAAAGCAAAAAAAAAAAACATACGAAAGTGGGATTCGAACCCCGAACCATCAACTCTTTAGGCTGATAGCGACAAACTACGCTAAATGTGACTTGAACGTGCGAAGCGAAATTAGCAGTCGCATGGTACATTATGTAGAATTCCCGAATGCCGGTACCTATGTTGCTATGATATTTGCCATACATACCTAAATGCCTATCTACCTATTACCTACCTACCTATTTTTATTTTAGTTTTCATCGATAGTCTATTTAGAGGTTTATAAAAAGTGGTAAGTACATGAACTAAAATAATTTGGAAGAAATTACAATAAAATGTTATTTAGGTAAAATAATAAAAAATAAAAAATTAGAATCACGCATCAGTTACATAAGCCACAACCATTTTAATAATTAAAATAATAATAATAATAATATGGTGAGGATCCTGGATTCGTTATGGTGAGGATCCTGGATTCGTTATGGTGAGGATCCTGGATTCGTATCTAAAACAATATATCGAGTCTAGTGTAGATCTCGCCGATACTCACTCGATCTTGTACTGTGGGGCGGTGGCTGCCTGTCGCATGGCGCGTTTGAAATTCGAGAATATATCTAGAGACACACGCGCCAGGCCAACCACCGCTCCCGCGTGGCAGTTACGGATCGAGCGACGTATCGGCGAGGCCAGGATCCTCATCGGAAAGCTATACTGCTTCAGGTCTGGAAATACCAGACCGAAAATCATGCGCTTCGTGACGAAGGCTTTTGGTGGTGCTATATTAAGCCAGACACAGCCAAACTTCCACTCACTAGTCACGGAGCGCATAGATGACCTGAAGCAGCAAATTAGCGCGTGGGCCCAACGTATCCGTCGCTATAGGAAGCGTGTCGACCGTTATCACCAGAATCGTCGATTCCAGAGTGACCAAAGGTGGGTATACCGGAACTGGGAGCACCCGAACCAACGACCGCCAGACACGATCCGACCGACTGAGCAAGAAAATGCTTTATTTTGGAAAAACATCTGGTCGGATCCTGTCTGTCACGTCGAGGGTGAATGGATGAGAGTTGTCCAGCGGGTGTGTCAGTCGATAGAACCAATGTCCGCCATAAATATCAGCGAAGAGGATGTAGGTTCTGCAATCCGCCAGGCACTGAACTGGAAATCTCCAGGGCCGGACGGATTGCAGAACTTCTGGCTGAAATGGTTCAGAAGCTGCCACTCCCGCTTGGCTGTTCAATTCCAAGATGCCCTCGACCATCGGGTTCTCCCAGAGTTCATGACTACTGGTGTCACCCACCTGCTCCATAAATCTGGTAGTACTGCGGAACCTAAAAATTATAGACCTATCACTTGCTTGCCTACCATCTACAAGCTCCTGACATCCATTCTGACGCACAAAATATCAATTCACATAAAGGACAATAACATCTTGTCCGTTGCTCAGAATGGATGTCGGGCTGGGTCCCGCGGTACTAAGGAGCTGCTCCTTATGGACATGACCGTTTGTCAGCAGGTCCGACGCAATCGAAAGAACCTGTCTGCTGCCTGGATAGACTACAAGAAGGCATTTGACTCCGTGCCCCATACATGGTTGCTAAGGATACTAGAACTATACAAAACTGACACGAATATCTGTCAATTCCTTGGCGCATGTATGGAACAATGGAGTACTATCCTTCGTGTACCAGGTGGCGAACGGACTTCGGCTGCAGACGACCGGATTCCCATACGGCGGGGGATCTTCCAGGGAGACAGTCTGAGTCCGCTTTGGTTTTGTCTGGCTCTGAACCCTCTTAGCACTCTGCTTGAGGACTCAGAGCTGGGCTACTGTCTTCGAAGAGGAGGCTCTCGAATATCACACTTATTTTATATGGATGACCTCAAACTGTTTGCCAAGTCGGACACCGAACTAATGTCGATGATGAAGATAACTGAAGGCTTCAGCAACGACATTGGAATGGAGTTCGGCTTGGAAAAATGTGGGACCATCCATGTGGAACGTGGTGTGATCGTGAACTCCGGCGGCATACAGTTGTCGGAGTCCATGAATGTTCGAGCTCTCTCCGAAGACGAAACTTATAAATATCTGGGAATATCGGAGGCTCTCAGCATACGGGATACGGACATGAAACAATCAGTTAAGGAAAAGTTTTTTCGTCGTCTTACAAAAGTACTAAATAGCCTTTTGTCAGGCGGCAATAAAATTCGTGCCTATAACGGTTGGGTCATGCCTGTGCTCGTATATACTTTCGGTATTCTCAGATGGACTCAGACCGAATTGGACTCGCTGGACAGAAAGGTCAGGACGCTGATGACGAAATCCCGTATGCATCACCCACGATCATCGGTCATGAGGTTGTATATCCCGCGGAAGTGTGGGGGTCGAGGTATGTTAAATGCCAAGAACCTGCACAACCGCGAGGTATGCAATCTCCGTCAGTACTTTTTGGAAAAGACTGATGTTTGTGAGATGCATCGCGATGTCGTCACCAGCGATAAAGGTCTTACCCCGCTGAGCATGGGAAAAGAGAACTGGCGGAAGCCGGTTGTACTGAGCACCGAGGACCGCATGGAAGTATGGAAAGGCAAGGAGCTGCACGGTAGGTACTTCCGGTCTCTCACGGGACCGGATGTAGACCAACTTGCTTCCGTGCACTGGCTGCGCTTCGGGGACCTCTTCGGGGAAACCGAAGGGTTTGTCTTTGCAATACAAGATGAGGTTGTCAAGACGAACAACTATAGGAAACACATAATGAAGGACGGGACCATTGACATCTGCCGCGCCTGCCACCAACCTGGCGAGTCCCTCAGACATGTGATTTCCGGTTGTTCGCAGCTTGCCAACACCGAGTATTTGCATAGACACAACCTAGTAGCCAGGATTATCCACCAGCAACTTGCCTTAAAGTTCAACCTTGTAGGTACCGAAGTGCCTTACTATAAGTACAATCCGCCGCCAGTTCTCGAGAACGGTCATGTCACACTCTACTGGGACCGGTCCATTATCACAGACAGGACTATTCTCGCGAACAGACCTGATATTGTGATAGTGGACCGGGAGGCAAGGCGCGCAACGCTCGTCGATATCGCCGTGCCGCATGATGGTAACCTCGTCAGTAAGGAAGCAGAGAAGATGTTAAAGTATCTGGATCTACAGCACGAGGTTACCAAAATGTGGCCCGTCGACTCGACGATCGTTGTGCCCATAGTCGTTTCGGCGCATGGGCTGATAGCGAAGAGCCTCGACGACCACCTTGAGAGGCTCTCGCTGAGTGGTTGGGTCAAGGGCCAGATCCAGAAGGCAGCCCTGCTCGACACTGCACGCATCGTCCGGAGGTTCCTCTCTTTGGGACCCGACCATCGGTAGCTTGGGCTCGCCCCGCCGCCGGTGGTGGAAACTCCATTTGTTTTTGTATTAATTTTAGATTTTAAGTTTGTAAATATTATGTAAAATTAATATAAAAAAATGTGTAAATAAATGGATAAAATAATAAAAAAGCAAAAAAAAAAACATACGAAAGTGGGATTCGAACCCCGAACCATCAACTCTTTAGGCTGATAGCGACAAACTACGCTAAATGTGACTTGAACGTGCGAAGCGAAATTAGCAGTCGCATGGTACATTATGTAGAATTCCCGAATGCTCAAGGTCGTTGGCGTTTGTCACGGCCTTAAGGCAAGGCAAGGGAAGGGACGTACCGTTTTACGTGGAATCCGAACCAGAGGCGGCGCAAGGCGTGGGCGACGTGGGCGACTGCCCACGGCCTCGCGGCCCGAGGGACCTCGCGCCTCGAAAGTTTATGCAGCTTTGATTCATGAAAAATATTCAGCTAGATCTATTAAATTAAAAGAGACCCCGAGTAAACATGTTTAGACTTAATCAAAGGCAAACTAAACCTTACTATAAAGCCTTTATCCGACATGGGAAAGCAGGGCAGAGCAGAGGCAGTGAATATTGCAATAAGATGATATTGTTGAATGTATTGAGTATTGGCAAAATTGAGAGGGCCTCGCAGAATTTATCTTGCCCACATCAAATTAAGTTCATGCCCCGCTGATCCGAACCAGGGCTAGGCTGGAAAATGAAACACGAATCAAACAAGGTAAAGGCAACGCAAATTCAGAATCCGTGTTGCAGCCATTGATATCTATTTTATAGATTAGCCCATCCCATACATCACTCCCGAACAAATATGTTCTCGACGAGAACCGCATATAATGCGTTCATTCATACGGCTTGTGCGGCGCGTGTTGAACGCACGCATGTCTGTATCGAGTCGGTGACGCGTGTGTGCAGCATGCCCGGTTGCTGTTATAAAGAGTGACAAACGTTGTTGTTTGTTTCGCCTGAGCATGTTACGGCGTGTTAAGAAGCCATGCTGTCACGGATAGGATCGTGTGACGGTGCGGTGGTATCGCGTTCTCGTTCTCGCTTGCCTGCTGGTGATGGGAGTGGGCGGAAAGACGGCAAACGCGCCGCATGACGTCTTTCTCGCTCGTTCTTGTCATCTGTGGGCGGGTGGGGGCGAGCGCGCGATAGTATCGTCGTAGGGATCGTGTCACGTATCACAATACTGCGTGTGTGTGCACGCACACTTGCACCGACGTCTAGCACAGGTTGCATCGTACGACGTTCGATCTATAAAATAGATGTCGATGGTTGCAGCTCGCTAATTTGTCGTTGGCGGCTCACAGGCGTGGCGTGGACTAATAAACGGTTGGGTCGAAAACCGAGCAATTAGTTCACTCTCCACTTCACCAGCAAACACCAGAGAACGCAGTTAGCATTCCATAAGCCGTCGCAACACGCGGCGACATGAATAGAGCAAAGAACGAACAAAAAGTTGAATATTACAGAGAACTCAATAACGGAGTCTTGTAATCTCAGCATTGAAAGCTAAAGCGCACCTTTTTATATATCCAACGGAATCCGGTTGATTGCGGTATGTATTTGCTTGCGGTCGGTTATCGCTTTTCAATCGACGGTGGTAATTATCCGCTCCATAAGATCGCAATAAATTTTCCGTTTCATTAGATCTCTCGACGCAGCAGTCGTGTCAAGCTTCGACGCTCACTTTTGCAGTGGTTTTCTATGGAAAAATCTCGTAGCAAGATCTTACTTGGATCGTTTATGCCTCCTCCGTCAACCAGTAACGTGTGGGGCCAGTACTCAAAAAGAATAACCCCACTGCATCTAGTGATAACTGCATCGCGCCCCTTGCATGTCGTAAAAGGCGACTAAGGTATAAGGACAAGATGCCGTGCTAAAGGGCGACAGGTTATCCACCTCTCACCTTGGCACGGTCTTTCCGCCGACTCGTGCAGCAGGTGGGTCCTCACGCCTTGCTGCTTGATAGTTATCTTGTCCGAATACTTTGCTAAACGTAGTGGTGTCGGTACTGTGCTGTACTGTAACTTACCAAAGTATTTGCAGTACAACACCGATTTTTCTGCTTACCCCGCTAGTCGAGATACAGCGTGTGGCGTGTATGTATGTAATGTAAAGCATTGTTGCAATCATACCATGGCATTTCTGTCAACATTTTCTGCGTTGCAGCAAGCATGTTTTAATTACACCCCTCTGGCCGCTAGTTGACACCGGAGTCCGGAATGACGCGCGAAGTTGACCTGGAATTCGACCCCGACGTGTCGGGAGGGTGAGGGCTGAATTGACCCGCATAGTCCGGGGCGCTTCGCCCCATCCTGCCCGTGCCCGACTCACACCCTGATATACCTACCTCCTGCTAGTAATGCCTCTTTAAATACGCAAATGGACCATCAAAGTTTAATAAAAGTGTTGTATATCTTGTTGAATTGAAATATGCTAAAATATGGAAAACGGAGTGTGGCAAGACCACCCGCCAGGTGGGAAGACGACATCAAGTACGTCGGCGGAAAGCAGTGGTTCCGTACCGCTGAAGGCCGGGAGGACTGGAGGAAAATTGGAGAGGCGTATGTCCAGCAGTGGACGCTTACACGCTGACTGACTGACTGACTGACTGACTGACTGACTGACTGACTGACTGACTGACATGCTAAATGTTGTTTGTTCATTTAAGTAACAAAAACACATTGCCTGAATGCAATTTTTTTTAAATGTAATCCGGTATGGTTGGCCAGGACCAGCCAATATCACCTCAGAGAAAGTAGGTGCCATATCGGAGCTCGGAGTCATGCTGTCCTATGGATTATATAATAGGTATATTATAGCTGATTTTGTAAATTTGTATGAAAATCAAAATAGCCAGGTATCCCATTAAAATATATAAGTAAACGTCATACATAGGCACTGTCCCTACTTGAAGCCTGAAGGTGCGTCCGCTGGGCTTGACTGAAATATGGAAGTTGCTCCAAAGGCGAAACCAGTTGGACACCGCTGGCATAGGGCCTAAACTCACAATTTTATCAGTCATTGTAATCCACATACATCATAACAAGAACACCATCGTATCGCAAAGCTACGTGGGCGCTGCACTGCACGTGAAGAAACTATTGTTCCAGTCATTTGTCGTCCTGCACAACTGGTCCGATATTCGCCCAATCATCGCTCTATTGAGCGCCGCTAGCTAGAGCCGATGAAGACACCGTGATGTGACTACGTGACCCACGCAGTGCTTGATATAAGTGTGAATAGCCGCGTACTGAATGAGCGCGGCTGCCGCGCGAGGTAGCCTCGGCTAGCATGCCTCGGTCAGTCAGTACTCAGTACGCGCCTCGCCTGAGGCAAGCGCACGCGCGGCCTCGGGCGAGCGTTGCCTCAGCCGATCCGCCCGCTGTCGGTTTTTTGTCACGCTCAAAGGAGCCCCAGTCCATTTGCTGCGTGCATTCAAGACGGACATTGTGTGCCCCGCTCGCCTCGCTCGTTCGCGACATGGATAAGGAGCTGTCTCATCTCGACAACTTGCTAAACTAATAATGTTCGGACGAAATATGGCTCGGATTTTCCTCGTGAGGCAGCCTCGCGACATATGGTTTTGTAGCGAGGCAGCCTCGCCGTATGCCGCGCTCAGTCAGTACGCGGCTAATTGACGCATGATTCAAGCGCAGCAGCCAGGGCTTTCGTGTTGTTTACAGAATTTCTAGCACATTCGCTTCCCAAGATATTCCCAAACGTAACCACTAGGGGCGCGCGTGGCCTGGATTTCTTTACCGCAAAGATGGAAACTAAATTCCGAAATGTGTATGAATGATCCTACTCAATGTCACAACCTAGAACAATAAAAAAAGCTATGGACGCCGGACTGTCAAATGCTGAGAACTAGCGTCGCCGAGTTGCGGGGAGTGGAGTGTACTTACCGATGATAAGATATTCCACTATTGTGCACAATAAACTTGGCTGTAGTGTTTTTACACGTAAACACAGAGCATGCGGGCATTTAAAACAGATTTTTGCGAACGCAGCCGATGACAGACTGACGGGCCAGCGCGCGACCGTCCAATGAAACAAGTATGCTTTTACTTATATCGCGTTACGCTGGCGAGGATAGGGTTCGGTGTCCATACCTTTTTTATCGTTCTAGGTCACAACGACATAATGTCACAGACCGGAGCTGATGGTGACGGCGAAGCGCGGAGGCGAGCGTAAAACTGGGTATTCAATAAACCAAAACACACAATACGGTCCCACGTTCCATATTTCTTCAACATCCGTTCGTATGCCCATTGTACGGACCTCATTGAAAACTCATAATGCCACACCACCGTCCACATTCGAGACTCGAGTACAGTGAGACACAATATAAACTAACACCGAAGCACAGAAGAAAGATTTATTGCTGAAAGTCACGTATGTACTGATTCCATTTCACCGAGCATTTCACATAAGCGCGCTACCCAATTATCATGTTCTTAGAAGAAAGTCAAGGCTTATAGTAAAATATTACACGGCATGTATTAACGAAAGTGTATTTCCTAAAAAGAGAAACCTTAATTTCGGAACTGGTCTACACAATGTTTATACAGTTTGCTGTACTCGAGGCAAGGGACAGAAGGCCAGGGCGGACCAATAAATTTATGACACCCTCACAGAGCGGACTTTGGGACGTCGTTAAGTGGCAGTAAAGCATGATATGAGAGGCGGGAGGGATTTTGAGCAGATTGCTAGTTATTACGACCGGCTATTTAAGTGACTACGGCAAATCGTTCCCGATTTTAGGGCGCTCTAATACGTATGAGTCGCCCATATGTTTCGTCCCACTAATATTTCGAGTTCGAAACTGCGGAACATACAAAAAATTCAATTCAATGTCGGGAGAAGATAGAAGATGAAGCCGATCAAATATTTTTAAATTTGACGACGCTAAATTGAGGCAAAAACTATTCCCTATGTAAACGTTGCAGCTTTAGCAGCCATAAATATCAATTTCCGACTGTACCTTATCTTTAGTGAAGTTTAGACGGTCTAAAACGCTCGAAAACTTCCAAACCCAGACGTGCGTTGCAGAATAAAGAGGGGTCGTTGCAACGACTCGTTGCCTCGAGATCTGTATGCAGAATCACCGGCAACAAGAGAAACGCATTTTGAGTTAACACTTGCATGCAACCGTGTGAGTCATCGTCGTGGTCATCGACCCACCTTGACACGCTGCGATGCTGATCGCACGCGATGCCCGAATATCTACCGCTGTACCTCCCACGATACTTCCCGGTCTCGTGTCGTGCGTGAGTGAGCTGCCTGTCTTGCAATTATTTTATGCGAATCAGCAATTGACGACGTGGCCTTCGACGTGAGTGAGATTATTTTTATGATTGTCCATTTCACAGTAAGCTGATAAGGACTGTGAAGAAGTATATGGACTAAAAAATATAATATCCGAGATGCTGGTCATTCCAATCTGTGGTCAGATGCGTGGTCAAAGCTGTGACGAACAAGTTGACTCACACGGTGATCGTTTAACAGAAGTTCGTGTACTATTGTTGGAACTCGGCTGGAAAATGTTGACTCACCGATAACCAGCCTCTCCGTAGCCGACTAATGCCCTCGGGCTGAGTAACTTGGTACTAGCGCCGCCGTGCCTCTTGGATCGTTTCTAGTACTCTGATTCGTAGCGATTGAAGGTCACGCATGACTCATAAATTGGATTAGTTTTTGCGAGTACTTCGTCACCCTAAATAAATCGATCGAGTACAACCTACGCGACCCCCTCGCTGGCAGAACGAATAAAATAATGTGAAATTTAAAATGCAAAACGAGAGCTTTCAATCAACCCCCCCGTCATACAACGGTGGCAAACTTTCTGCTCTAATGAACAAGTTAGCATGACACCCTCCCATACTAAAGTTAGAAACTCCAGCATTTCAAGCACGAAGTTTACTTTAGCTCGAATTACATTGTCGTTAAGTTAATTGAAAGACAGACGCTCTAACTAAACGCACAAAACAACCAAGACGATAGGAACTTATTAACGTTACTTACTACATAGATACATATATACCTAACAACTTCTTCCCTGAGCTGACTGCGGACGCGAGAGGGTAAATTCTCCGAAGTGTGTAATTTATGCTACATCTTGCAGATTCCGGTCCCGAGCCTCTGCGGAGCGCAACATAAGTAACCCATTTTCACGCCTATATGCATAAATACTCATATTAGTCCTAGGTGGCAGCGGGTCGCATATATTATACATAAACTCTGTATCAAATAGAACCAGGAGATCCGAATTGAAATCCGTCTCCCTCGGGGCAACCTTCGTTGTAAATAATTTTCTACCTTCTTCTGCCTAAGGTTCATTCTACCTCACTTGGTTCTGTTCTCAGATTCCGTTATTACCTGCAATAACATGGGCCATTTAAATTTTATGACCCTAGAAAAGCAGCAAACTTGCGCCCACGTGCTTGCAGAAATCGCCTTCTGCAAGTTTCCCCGCATCGTCTACTATCTTCGTTTATGCGACGTCGTCGCGTCGCTAGCAATAAAGTCGACAATCTGCTTAAGTAGTTTATCGGGCGGTTATTAATTAAGTTTATATTGTGCGGCTGGGTGTCCACTGTCCGCCAGGACGAGGGTATGAAGACGTGGCGCTGACCGGACACGCGTCACTAATCGTAACGAATATAAATTCACATTTAACTGCCGCGTCGGCCGGCGGAATGTAATCGCAGAAGGGTGCGTCGAGTATCGCTTACATAATCCTCTTATTGCATTCGAAGGCCAGCGTCTCGACTGAAAATTCATTCATTATTCATGCGGTCGAGATTTCGTTGCGGTTGTTTTTCTCGCGGGCGGCGGCCCGCTCGAGTGTCCCGTTTCCGTAATGGTCGTCATTGCTCTCAGCAATTATGATAAAATCTCCCCAATTCCCTCCCCCGAACCCGAACGACTGTAGCTTAGACAATTCCATTTTTCCTGAGAGGCATGTCGGAGTCGCGACCCCCCCTACCATAAATATGTAATACACGCCGGGTGTGCGGCGCGGCGCTGGTATCGATTCCTCGTTCTCGGAACTGCGCCGCCGAGTTCCTCGCTCTGAAGCTCTGGAGGGGTGGATGGGGTTGCATTTTATTACGCGGGTCACTTTTATGCATATTGAAAAATACGCGGGGGGTCTTTACAGCGGTTAAACGATGACAGGTGTGAGCGTTCAGATGGTATGTCTTGTTATTTTACTCTTTTATTCTGATGAGATAGGAGGGCGAATGATGTACTTCACTAACACCGGTATCGTGCGGTGTGGTGTCCCTTTGCGCCGCCCACAACACAGCCCACAACACAGCCCACAGGTCATTACTGCTAAAAGCCTTCGATCGCGTCTGTTCCCTGCTCCTGATAAACTGCGCGACGCCATTATGTATAGCACTACGTGTTCATAATCGAATCAAATGCGTTTCATGCGACATCGGCGAATGGAAGCCAAAATAATGGAATTATTAATGTTCCTGGAACTTGAAGTGATGTTTTTCAATGATGATTTGGCTTGTTCAGGAGTGCACATGAATGCTAATAAAATTTGGCACTCACATTTTGGTTATCGATTTGTACAATGTGATGTCAGTGTTAGTGACAGTGTGAAGTAAAAACCTAAACAATCTTTTTTAGGTTTATAAATCTTACCCATCAGCTCTAAAAAATATTCCATTTCTGTACTTTTAGCTCCATTTCAAGAGCAGACTTTCATATTTTTGTATGGATTTAGCGTGTTTTAGCTCTATTTTCGGACTCATTTGGCTCTTTTCGTAAAAGGAGGAGTAAGCAACACTGGGTCGTCGCCCGGTCGGCAAATACGCGTCCTCTGAGTATAACGGGCGCTCTGGGACGTGTTCTCGCTCGTTGCGCAAAGTTTGCCCATCCGAAATTGCTCCCAGTACAATAGCAGCTAGCAAACTTTGGCGATGTGCTGCGAGCGAGGCTGCGGGCGCATACCAAAGCCGAACACGCCGCCGCCGCCGTGCATCCGACTTGGTTTACTTTTAGTTTGGATGGTTTTAGAAACATCCAAATTGGAATTGCCTCTTTAATAGGTGGTAGGCTCAAATTGTAGCCGATTGCCGGATTGGAAACACCGTTCTGAATGCAAGATGACCGCATAGCAGCCTCGGCTGTGTAGTCGAGTATAGCGAGAAATCTGAAGGGATGTCTCCCGTATGGCACTTACCTTCTCGCAGGTGATATTGCCTGGTCGGAGCATATGCTCTGGACCCTCTGACTCAGACACGCATGCCGGATTACATAAAAAAAAAGTGCATAAGCTTAGAACATTAGGGCGAGGTCGCTGCTGAAATAAACTGAAAACATAATAGTTAAACTGAAATTAAAAACTCATTAGCCGGGCGCGACGATATTACGAAATATTCGAGACCAGTCAATTTGTTAGAGGCTAAGCGTCACTATGGTCTGCGGAGATAATACAATTAGGGAACTCGTTAATGAGAAAGGATTGAGGGTGACTTCAGCACCTCGACTCGATTCGGCTGGTATAGCAACATTTTGAATTATACGAGTAGTGTCACTTTTGTGTCCTTGTACGAGTATCCTGCGGACCGGCGATCTCCTGCCCGCACTTGGTATAAAATGGTTGTGCCGTGTTAAAGTAGGCAGTGTGTAATGCCGCGTACAGACTGGTGCAATGTAACATTCTGCGCGTGTTACACCAGTCTGGACGCATCCCGCGCACCCATTTCCGCCAGTCTACAGAGAACACGCGAATCATGGAGTGCGAAGACCAAGTCCTTGTTCCACGTTCTTGCGCGTCACTTCGAACACAACAAATCAAAATACGAAAAATCGACAATTGATGTATCGCTCTGGGCACGACTTGCAATGCTCGTATCGTACGCGGCAAAGGCACGGTTCGTGCGACCCGAGACTGTTCTTGGGGGAAATGTGTGGGCAGGGAGAGCGTTCCATAGTTTTCCCGGTTCTGTGGAGGAATGTCCCAAAAAACGATTGGGACGCATTCGCGGTAAGTCCAGCGTGTAGAGATGCAATCCCTGCCCCGTGCGCGCAGTGCGGAAGTGGAAATGGGACGGCGGAATCGCGTTAAACAGCTCGTCCGAGTACTCCCCGTGGGATAAGCGATAGATCACACTTATGGCGCCGACATCCCTACGAAGTTGTGGGGATCGCATGACACGTCGGGGTCGCCCACTAGTCGCACGGCTCGACGCTGGATCGAGCCCAAAGGCGCAAGCTGGTATTCAATGTCAATGGTAAATTCTCGCATTATATGGTTACACACACATTGCACGTTACATACATTGCATGTTACAAAAAAACATCGGACCAGTCTGTACGCAGCGTATGAAGCGAAGGCAAGTCACGTGCAAGGCTGTTGGGGGCGTCGTCATGGCGACGGAGATACCGCCTCCGCCACCGCCCCGCCGCCGCCGGCGAGTTAACCCTCGGAACATGTCCCGCCCGCCCTGCCTTCTCCCCAGCGCCAGCGCCGCCGCCCGACCGCCCTAGTTTTAGTTCTCCGCTCGAGTACCGTGTTCGTTTGTGTTGCTGTGCAAACCTTTTTCATTACATACCTTCTCTCTTTCACAAAGCTTAATACGAGACGGAAGTTAACTTTCTCCATACAAAATCGTCTTTCGGAATTTATGTTTTTTACCCCCCTAAACCTTATCCGATTTTTACAATTCTTTTTTTGTTCCTGTCTTTTTATTTTTTGAATATCTAAATTGATGACTCAATAAAGTTTAATGAACTTCAAAACGTCAAAAAATAAAAAAACCAATGTTTTTGGTCGAAATACAAATTTTTAGCTCCGGTGTTGTAGGTATATTTCATGTAAACAAAAAAATTACAGGAACGTAGATTGGACTGTCCTTAAGACAAGAAAAAAAAATTGTAAGAATCTGATAAGGTTTAGGGGGCTAGAAAACATAAATGCCGAAAGATGATTTTGTATGGAGAAAGTTAACTTCCGTATCAGCTTAATACAACTTTACACAATGGATGCTACCTCATACCACGTGACCGATTTGGGGGAGGGAGGGGTTTGTGAAAATTCCACGGCGGGTAACAGGGGGTATTCAGGTAAATTCCACGGTGGGTAGAAGGAGGGGTATTCATACACCCTGTCACGTGTTATTTAAAAATATCGTTTAAAAGACTTAAAAAACCCCGCGGCGCCCGCGCGGGGGCGGCGGTCTGAGACACAAAAACAATCTCTTCGGTGGCGTGGACTGACAGTGGCACTGTTTTTCCTAAGAACTCAAAAGGATTCGCCGTGGTACGTTCCCTTACTTGAACACTCAAATTGTGATCGAGTTTGGGTGACATCCGAAGAAGCAGTTTGTATGGGGAATGCTCGGCGGAGCTGTTTAACGCGATCCCGCCGTCCCCTTTCCACCTCCGCACAACGCGCACTGGGCAGGGATTGCATTCCTATATGCTGGACTTACCAAGGATTGCCGAGGATGCGTACCAATCGGTTCTGTAGATCTTTCCTCCACAGAACTGGTAAACTCTGGAACGCTCTCCCTGCCCACATATTCCCCCCCAGTACAGTCTCGGGCCCTTCAAGAGAGGCGTGAATAGGCACCTGTCAGGTCGGCATGGCATTCGCAACCCCCGCGTACGACCGAATGTCCATGGACGTCGTTAGACACCTTAGGGGTGGCTAGGCGCCACACGTCGCGCTTTCTATAAAAAAAAAATCAAACCAAATGTTATAGTGATCGAGGTCGAAGAGCGGGTTTTACAGAACAGTGCGTTCTCTAACATTCCCAGCTCGATGCCCGGCGTTTAAGGATTCACCTCGAGCGGACCTCCCCCGGCTTTTCCCAGCCGCGGTGCTTAATTAGCTTTTTATTTCCTTTTGTTTACGTCCGTTTTTCGCGAAATCTTGCCACTCTCGCGTGCAATAATCGTAAATTCATTCCGACGTGAATTACGAAACGCTTGCTTGGTCCTTGCTTTGGGATAATGCCTCTTCCCCCCTGCCTCTTTGTGCTCCTTGATTGGCAATAGCGCCTAGGGGCAGGTGGCCCGGCTGCACATTTTCTTTATGTTTATGGAAACTGACACGGTTGGCTACATCACCTACAACATCCGTGATGTCAGCCCATAACACCGGGTGAACTTGGTGCCACGTCAGTGCTTCCCTTCGGTCGTGCCGGCTACGCTAAACTGGACGGAAAACACAAACTATTTACATAGCCGTTTCGACCGACCTTTCATTCAGTGCGGTGGTACCAATCCGGACGGGTTGGTACCAACCCTACCACCTAGTTAGTAATATAAGAAGGGAGTCACGACATACACGGGGAGAGATGCAGTGGGGCTATTCTTTTAAAGTACCGGCGGCCCCACACGGTACGGTATCCCCACCCGGTGCACATTCCCGGTACGGTACCCACACGGTGCACATTCCCAGATTCTGCTACTGGAATTCGCGAAAGCATTTTTTTAAATTTTATTTCGCGATTGTCATTTTCAGACATTTTGGCCAGTGTCATGTATAGTGAGGACTCATGAGTGGGGTCATTGACAATTTTTCACTGAAACCATATCTCAAAAAGACAACAGCAAAAATTGCATTATAAGATCGTCGTCGTGTAAGTCTTTGTGACTATACTTCGTTATTTACGAGGTTATTTATTACAAGTGATGTCGATACTATAGATTCGATAGGGATGTTTTGTGCGTACTGGATGGGACGAGGCAGGCTGGTCGAGCCGAGGTCTATCGTTGCGATAACCCGGGGTGGGCTCGTGGGCGGCAATATTGCTGGCAGAATGAATGGAGAATTAAAAATATTATTTTGCTGGTTGGCGCCCATATCCTCGAGATTGCCATAAGTATACATATATCAATACATCTATAGAATTTCTTTTTCTGATTACACAGAAGGAGACAACGAATTAGAAGGAGTACCTTTGGTTGCCATTGCCAACGAAATAGAAAAAAAAATTAAAATCTACTTAGATCTTTAGTAGCAATGAGCCTTTTTGTGTCGCGTTCCGGTTTGAATTTTATGTTATGTATTATTATGATATTGATTGATTAATGATTGATTCGATTACTTATCCATAGACAATAGGAAGAGCCTTCCTTCAAATTTGTATTAAATATTTTTCTTTCCAATTGTCACTTGTTCAGTACCTACGATGTATTATTTTATTTTAGTTGTAGATAGATAGATAGAAAATTCTTTATTGCTCCAGTAAACATTAAACAGTAACAAATACATTGGAAAATTTACATAAGGTGCAAAGGCGGACTTATCCCTTACAGAGATTTCTTACAGTCAACCTTTGGATGTTTGAGATTCGATAATATAGTGGAATGTAAGTAGGTAGTAGCAAAAGAGTTGCGTGACAATTGGAGATAAAAATAATAATAAGAATACTTATTAATACGTACATATAATTACATGCTAGTAAAATATAAGCCATACATGTTTAATACACATAAATTACTAAATATATAGAATATTATATACAAATAAATATACATATATACATACTTGTCCATCCAGGTAAGTATGAAGCAAAAGTGGTTTTTGTTTTTTAAGTTTTTACTTCACATTGACGGAGGTAATACAGTTTTAGGTGTTTTTTGAATAAGGGAAGCGATTTACAATGTCGGATAAAGTGTGGTAGTGAATTCCACAGTCGAGCTGCGTGAACAGAAAATGAGTTGGTATAAAAACCAGTTTTATGAGAGGAGATAGCTAATAATAGTTGTATTTAAGCTTAATTCTGAAAAGGCTTTATTATTTACATAATATACCTTCCTAAATATGAAATATGAATACGTATTACGTATTTGTCTAATTTGTAATATATTGTCACTTTAAGTATTCTCGTTAATGTTGGTTGACAGTTGACGGACGAGACGCGAGACGTTTGAAATTATTATCGTGAACATACATTTGAACAGAGCCACGCCTGTTACATGACACGGCTCGTTGTCTTACTCAAGCGGAATCAAGCGTTAAGCCATAGATCAGACACAAATCATGGCTGGATCTGCCAGCGAAAAAGCTCTTTATGGTAACACGGTGCGGTGAACCTTGGTATTGTTGACTGTCGCCAAAATTCCATCCAATCAACTTACACCATTCACAAAGTGCTTCGCGGTCACTCGGCGATTGTATGCAGCATCTACAGCCAACGAGAGCGCGCAAAAGGTGTCAAAATACTTTTTCGTGGGAAGCACGACATCACGCGTCAGACTAACGTAGAGGCGTAGTCTGACGGCACCTACGGGCATTCGAATATTTACAGGAACTGCGAATACCATGTCGGGTGGCTAGGTGCACCTTCACATTATGACCCCAGGACCCCAGACAGTACATTGGAGGAAAGTATGCAGGTGGGGTGGGAGTGCATTCTACAAGTATGCAACCATGTAAGTAAATAAAAGATTTACAGGATCGATTTGTACACCCCCAGTGTTTTAAGAGTGTGGATATATTCCCAACCTGCTGCGCGTGGAGTGGAGCCATGGTAGAATGTGGAAGGAGATATCCCCCAGCAAAGTTCCTTGCCGGTACTTCTATCTACGTAGGTGTAGTCGAACCGGAAAAAAAAACAGAAAATTGTGACAAGTTCCAGAGTAGCAAAACTAACCTACCAGATATGAATGCTCAATGAACAATATAATACAATCCTTTGTCATGAGCGGTAACTCTCCGCATAATGTGGAGACGCCGCAGATGCTTGACCGCACATTTAGCCATAATTTCTATGACCTATGCGTAAAGTTTAAATTTACTGCACTCGCACGCATAAAGTTACTTCGAAGGAAATTTGTTTTTGTAATAAAACCGTAGGTTTCACTCACAGCCTCACATGAATTAACAAGTTCACTTCATAAGAACTGTACCTCGCGTAGTTAAGCTCGCTTCCATAAAATTAAGTTAAGGATTCGTGGAATTTCAGCAACAAGTGGCGCGTTATCGCTGCGGGTAACAGCGAGCCTTATCTACTTCTAAAAGGTAACTCTCTCATTTCTCATTACTCATTTCCTTGGAGCTTCATCGGAGCGGAACCAACGGTACTTCCACTCAGAGTAAATAAAGTAAAATAAATATTACAAAAGTATTTAGTGAAGGTGTGCGGTGCGATGAGGCTTGTTACAAGGTCATACAAGATAAAATTCCGTTCTTATGTTCAATTCTTCTTATTAAGTTATCTACCATCAATAATACTCACCTGACATGTTCAGTTTTAATATTATTGTAAAACTTAATCTATCAGGGCAGATCGATAGCTTTTTGAAAACACTATTTCATAGAACAAACTGTCACAAGTTCGAGTGCAGTTTTACTGCCATATAACTTACTGATCAATAAACAATAAACAATTAACTTCGTAACACCCAAATTGCAGGGGGAAGTGGAAAGAAAAATTTTATGGTTTTTCGGCATTTCGTCATATTGATCAGAGTCAGGCACAAATTCACCCCCTTCATTAGTGTCGGTATTTTTAAATTCATCTTTACAGTAAGCTAATTAATTATAATTACACAATAAAGATAAATGACGGACTCATCTACTCTTCAATTAGAAATCGTAAATCAGAACCTAACGGTAGAGAGATGGACATCTGACCCCAATCCCTTTACTTCTGAAGTTCAGCCGGTGAGACCTATGGCCCTAATTTCCGATTAATTCCAAAGTTCAACCAATAGCTTGGTCCTTCGTGTCGGATAGAGACAATCGAATTAGACCTCGTCGCTGTCGGCCGTTTGATCCTGCCGGCTCCGATGGCCCGTTAATTCTCCACCGGCGACAGGTCGTAATGGCAATTTGGGATGCCGCCGGCCAGCGACGGGAACACGCGTAATTGGACAAAAAGCTGTCACATCTTCCAAATTTCCAATGCAGGACGACGTAAATAGACCAAAATTTGTTCTGTATTAATTTGGAGGATTCTGCCCATGGAATCACGGTCGAAACTGAAACCACGAGAACACGAGAAATAACTACAATCGCAACTTAGCGGCGGGTGGCCGAGTGGTTTGGGCATCGGCTTCTCATGCGAGAGGTCCGCGGTTCGACTCCCGTCGGCGTGTACCATTGAGTTTTTTCTGACGAAAAAATTTATGTGCATACCTACACCTGCTGCTTCACCGTTCGGAACCGGTGTAAAACTGTAGGTCCCTTTCCTTGCCCCTTACTAGGGGGTAGGCGCTAAATTGTAGCCGACTGGGTTGGTACCACCGTACTGGATGTAAGATGGCCGCATGGCAGCCTCGGTTGTGTTCTCCTCTAGTCCAGTATAGCCAGCAATCCAGGGAAGTCTCCGGTATGGCACCTACCTTCTCGGAGGTGTTATTGGCTGGTCGGAGCATGCGCTTCGGCCCCTCCAACTCAGCCACCCATATCGGATTTCATAAAAAAAAAAAAGATTGGTGACATTGGCTGTGTCTAATCTTCCTTTGAACTTTTGGGCACAGCCACCCTAGCCGGTTGTCTATAAAAATAGATGTGACTGGTTCGGTACCAGCGTACTCAATGAAAGATCGCTACATAGCGGCCTTGGATGTGTTCTCATCTAGTACAGTTATAGCTAGCAGTTCAATGGGAGGTCTCCCTACAGTGCGGCGCCTTTTCTCAGGCTGTGCTCTATGCTATGCTACATGATATTTGCTGGTCGGAGCATGGGTTCTGGGCCCTCTGACTCAGCCGCCTAGGCTGGATTACATAATAATAGATGCGTGTAAAAAGGTTTTAACGGACTAGTCTGTAGTTGTGTCACAGAGTACATCAGAATTTCGGCATCAACCATCAACATAAATTATTATGTAAATCGCTTACAACAGCTTTAGTAGCTACGTCAATTACTCTATTTAATATAATATGTTGTGTAGTGATAAATGATTGAAAGGAATCAGCCAAGGTTGCCGTTGAACTCAGCACGGTACCTATAATTATGTCATTTGTATAGTCCACAGTAATTGCCGGAGGCCCCCAGTTTTCGCGAGCAAACAAGATTAGCATCACGTTTATACAGGTTGTTTCAGGATACGCTTGAGAAACTTCAGGAATAGAAAGTACTCATTATTAGAAGAAAAAAATCCTTATCTCTCTAATCGAAATCCCGTTTTTTTTTCATACAAAACTTGAAAATTGTAATAAAAACTCGATGTACAGTGAGTATGGGGAGGTGCTGTCTAGGTCTAGGGAGTGCAATGACCTTGTCCAGTCCCCTTTTTCTTTTGATGTCATTTAAATTTAAGTGTTCGGAATTTACCCACTGGTAGTTAAAAATTGCAATTTAGTCGTTGTATTTTTATTATATATGACTTTATTTTCAAATGATAGAAGTACGGTAACATAGTTATTAAATAATTAATCAATCTAAAAATTATATAAACTAACTTAGGAAATAAACTAACTTAAAAAATAAATTTCATTTAGTGCTTTTGTCCCCGGGATTGTGCCGAGGATGCCAGCCGCGTATTTTTATTTAATAAAGGCGGATGTTAACCGTCCACCAAATCTCGATGAAACGATTTTCACCAAAAAGTACTATAAAATGACAGAATCTGTGAAAAAGTTTCAGAGCTTTTCGTTTTCAAATATGGACCCCTTTCGAATCCTGAAGTTACGAAACCCTATCCTGAAACACCCACCTATAATTATGTCATTTGTATAGTCCACAGTAATTGCCGGAGGCCCCCAGTTTTCGCGAGCAAACAAGATTCGCATCACGCACGTTTATATATGTTAGGTATTATCTCGATTGCTATACTATAAGTTTTAACATTATGCACAACGATGCTCCCAAGAAGCCGGTGTCGAAGGTCACGAGACGCAGTGGGCGGATGACAATCATCCATCTGTGAGTTATTTTTGGAATGCGGGATCATGCGTTTAGTTAGACACTGTATCATGTATGTAGACATCCTATGTTCTATGTATTTTATTATTAGGGTTCCGTATTCGTCGTACGGTACACAAAAAAATAAATCATGTTATGCCATACATGAAAATGAATCAATGGAGGAAGGAGCATATTTCTACAAATAATTAATTCATAGCTACTCCCACACTAACCACTTATTAATTCACGCAAACAACTCATTCATTACATTACTCATATTGATTGACTACCAACTCACCCATGCAACCGCAAGAATTTATAGAACGAGGAAGTATCCACCTACCTTATTATGCATTATTTATCAAATATAAAATATGTACCAACATAATGTAAATGTGTAAATGTATTCCACAGACGGAAAATAACGATCCGATGCGAAACGACAAGCGATCATTGCGATTTTATACAAATTATATTTTGCATTTCAAATTATCTCACGTCAATTGACAAATTTTAAAGTCGCATGCGCAGGAAACGTTGATGCAGATAGAGTGAAATGTATGGTTGGATGATCGTGAATTAATTTACAACTTGACTTGATGACAAATAGGTATACATGCAAATCTTCAAAAGGCGTCTTAATATTAGACAACGACCTCTTTGTCCGCCTTTTAGCTGGCGTGGTGTCTCTCTGAGGAGTGGAGTGGTGATATTGGCTGATCTTCTTTTGAACTTTTGGGCGCAGCCACCCATGCCGGTTGTCCATAAAAAGTACAATATGTTTGTAAACTATATATCGACGCGTCCGTAGGATTTGCAACACTACCCGCATCAGAGCGTATTATATAGGGTCAGGATACTCAGGATCCGACATGGCGTAGTAGGTAATCGAGCATTAAAACTACACACGTAGTTGTATTAGTAAACGTAACGACCAACTCAGTACAATACTCAAACACGGAAGTAGGTGAATCGACAGTTTCATGAAGTGGTGCGGTCACCTCCAAAGATCGTTGAAGAATACTGCCAAAATGGCCGACGCCCCACTCCACGACTCTGCCCACGTCCAGGCCTTTCGACCCACCTTTATTGAAACCGCGACATGTGTCGCCTAGCCCCCCATAAGGTGTCTAACGGCGCCCATGGACTTTTGGTCGTCCGCCCTTCTTGATGGGAAATATAAGGACAGGAAGAGCGATCCAGTCCAGAGTTTACCGGTTCTGTAGGTAGAGGAAAGATCTGCCGAATCAATTGGTACGCTTTCGCGGTAAGACCAGCTTGTGGGGATGCAATCCCTGCCTAGAGCGTGTGATCTGGAGGTGGGAAGGGGACGACGAGATCGCGTCAAACAGCTTCCTCCGAGCACTTCCCGTAAAATAACTCTCCACAGTTAACAAAATAAGTCAACATTTCGAAGTCATAAGTTCCGCACAAGCTTCTAAATTTGAAATGAAAACTGCAAATGAAATATCGCTATCGGCTAGCGCCAGACTAGCGCCGTTCCTTGAGCAAACAACGAAGCACGAACAGAAACATTGGAAGTGCCCGTTTATTAGCGAACGAATAAGCTACTGTGTCATGCGTCATTGGGCAGCTGGATGTTCGAGCAATAGTCTGCTATTCTAGATTCTAGACTGGACAATTGAATGTTTCGTATTAAGTCTTTAGACGAACTTGTGTGACGATTGCGAAGGTTCTTCCTTACATAGTACGAGTAGTAGAGATTCATAGTTCGTGAATTTATGAAATGTGTTATGCTGACGAAATAACAAGAATTTCGCAAGAATTTAAGCTGGCTAAGTACGCTTATACCTACACCGAAATATGTAGGTATTATTTGTAATAAACTTCATAATGCAAATAGTATCGTTAATGGGGCGCGAAGACTGTGCACTAAAGTTGAAAACCCCGTTGCGACAAAATAGAGAAAACAAAAACAAAACAGTCATTCTAGAAATTGCACCAGATTTTGATGTGTGTGACTATCACACACTTTTAATTGTCAGTAGCCTCGGCTTCGAGAGTGATTATATTTTAATTGCTATTGACGTAGAGTAGTACATTTTAGTATCAAAAATTCATCGAGAGACGTAAAGCATTTTTAAATCGTTTCACATCGATTTTCGAAATTTTTCCTTTGTCGAACGGCGAAAATATGGAACGGTCTTCCGGTGAGTGTGTTCCCCACCACCTATAACCTGGGAATCTTCAAAAGGCATTTCAATAAATTAGACGACAACCTTTTTGTCCGCCTCATAGCCGGCATAGCACCTTTCTGAGCGTGGTTTCGCGAGGAATGGTGTTATTGGCTGTGTCTGCTCTTCCGTTGAAGTATTGGGCAGAAAACCGCGCCGGCTGTCTATAAAAAAAAAACATTTTTAAATGTTCCACAACATTACGTAGCAAATCTGGAATGAGAAAATGTCGCGATATCTGTAACGCAGGGAGGGCCAATCTATTCCGCTATCAGACACGCGCGAGCACACTTGAACTTGATGTACGCCGGCTGCGTCTGCTGGAGCTATTAATCAGCGAACAAACAACACACACCGACAACACCAGTTACTTCCAAGGCTAATTCACATTCAGACAACTGCTAGACAAACAATTAGTTAGATGTGGGAGATGCAGCTGGTATGAGGAGCTATGACGAAGATGATAACTGTTTAGCTGCTCTTGGCCTAAAAATACAATCTTAATATAAAAATTAATGAAATGAAGACGAGATCATATGTTTTGTATAGATCAATATCTTAAGAACATGTTAGAATAGTAACAGAAGCGGTTAACTTAATGACAATCGTATTTAATGAAGAAACACGTAAAGCGACAAAGCTATAAAGAGCTCAGGCACCGCTCACATTGTTACTAATCGTAATATGAGCAATGAATTGTCCCCTTAACGATTCGTTTAACATGTAAACAATATGTTTAATTGTCTCTAGCGAACACGTTCTACTGATACCCTCAGCTGATACTATTTGTTTTCATATTGAACTCAGTGGTGAAATTAGTGATGACCTCAATCTTGCATGTGCTATCAGCATTACTGTATTTTTTCTTTGCTCAGGTGGTGGACATGCTATAATGGAAACATTTCACATTTTCGTCAAAACCCGGTTTTCAAAATTTATTTCAGTACCTGACCCAAAAAGCCCATAGGTAACCAACAGTATTTGCATTGTGAAGTGTTGATTTAAAGAAATCGCTATATTAAAATATACGGAGTGTTAACTACGGAGGAGCTGTTTAACGCAATTCCGCCCGCCGTCGTCCCCATTCCACCTCGGCACTACGCGTACTGGGCAGGGGATGCACCCCTATACGATCGACCTACCGAGGATGCGCACCAACCGGTTCTGTAGGTATTTTATTCACAGAACGGCGAAAAGGTGGAACGCACTCCCTGCTCATCTATTTCCTCCCAAGTACAGCCTAGGGTTTTTCAAAAGGGGCTTGAAAAGGCTACTATCAGGTCGGCATGGGCAATCCCCGTTCATCACTGAATGTCCAAGTCACCTACTCGTAGTTGAAACGATGCCAAATTTCGCGCTTCCCACAAAACAAAAATACGAACATAAAGGATATTATAAGACGTAGGGAGGGATATTAAATGAATAGGAATAAAAGTTGTACAACGTAATTAATTACGGACGAAGTGTTTCCAAACAGCAAGTTTTGAACAGCCAACATTAAAACAAGCCCGTCCCCAGTCGTAAAGTCTTCGTCTACAAAGCTGTCCTGTCAGTAAAGCCATTCCGCCAAGAAGCACACACATATAACATACATACAAACAAAGATGCCTTTGACGAGTGATGTGATGTAACAGCGAATCATCTCATCAAGCTCGCGTCGCAGTACCGGTAATCAGGCACCGGATAGCCGACCCAGTCATCTAAATCTGTCAGCGCTCGAGCGGTTGCTGACAATCTCCAATTTGCGACGACCTTGCGACTCATTGTGGACGTGCAAATATAAGCACGGGAGCATCAGCGGATCACTGAATGTGGATCAGTGGGCCCCCTGCGAGCACAGATGCGATACCGAATATTTCAAGCGCGGGACCGGTTTTATGTCGCGTTTTAAATTTAGGGGCACACGTATCTGTTGGGATATTTTAACTCCGGTGCGGGGGTTTTATGGATACTGACATGGTTGGCTACATCACGTACAACATCCGTGATGTCAGCCCATAACACCGGGTGAACTAGGTGCCATGTAGTGCTTCCGTTAATTTCACGTCAGCTACACTGAGCTGGACGGGAAAACACGAACTATGTACATAGCCTTTCCGACCGAAGTTTCATACCCGGGCGGAATGAACCCTACCACCCAGTAAAGTAAGAAGGGAATGGCCTACAGTGTTACGTGGAATCCGAAACGCGGTCAGCCTCCAACGGTCGAGCGGTCACCTATCCAAGTACTGACCGTGTTCAGGGTTGCTTAACAATAACAACAGTCGACCGACCGCACCACTGAGCTACCGAGGCTGAAAATCTGTTTAATTGAATGCTATAAGTTGAAGTAATTGCTAGTATTAATCAGATCTATCGGATGTACGATTAGCAATTCAATCGGAAAGCATGATCAATGAGTCCATGAATCTTTGAGTTTGCTGGCGGGAGCGGCGGCGGCGACTCAATCCATCAATTTGCTACTCCGACCTCGCCCTAATAAGCTCCGTTCCCTCGTTCATTTCGGCTTTGTAAGACGCACGTGGAAGTTTATGAAATATTACATAAATTAATTGAAAGACAAGGAATATCTGGCGGCACGCCAGCGCCCTGTCGATATCCATCATCGCGGACCCTGCGCCGCCTGGAGGCGATCTGTCCTCATCACTCACGGTCCACGGTGTCGGCCGGAAGAGCCGTTTCAATATTACGATTAATTGACTTGTGTTGATCAGCACGATGCACCACGCTGTCGTGAGTCAAGTGCTGGCAGGAATCGGCCAAAGGAGAAATTAGTACCCCCACGTCGATTCTTGATGTGTCGTGAGTCAAGTGCTGGCAGAAATCGGCCAAAGGAGAAATTAGTACCCCGACGTCGATTCTGGATGTGTCGTGAGTCAAGTGCTGGCAGAAATCGGCCAAAGGAGAAATTAGTACCCCCACGTCGATTCTTGATGTGTCGTGAGTCAAGTGCTGGCAGAAATCGGCCAAAGGAGAAATTAGTACCCCCACGTCGATTCTTGATGCTACGATTAGCCAAGACCGCGAAAGCGCGAGCGAGTTCGCCGTTCATTAGGGCCCTCTCTCGACAGGGAGCGGTAAATAAAAGATGGATGCGACATGCGAGTGCGGCTGCCCGTCCGGCCGGACCGGTGGTGGTGCCGCACATCCGTACATGGAGAAATCGGCCATCTGATGAGCTACGCCTGCAGACCGGGCGACTCTCCCCGACAAATTATCACGTTTAATTTTCTGAAGTGGTGTGCCTGTAGCCTGTACTACTGCCGGTGACTTTGTTGCGCCTCCATGACTGCTACGTAATATCCTATTAAGGGAGCCGGGAACAGGCTGAAGCAGTCACTCGTATGGCTAAAATGAAATTACGCATCCAAGAGTGTAATTAACAGTCGATGAGGGAATTGATTGCTCTACTTAAGGTGTAATGGAAATATCATGTGGCCTTCTAGCCTACAAATGGTTTGCACCACAAAAAAAAAACCTTGAAAAAACACTTATGGGGTGCACGTATCCTTAATTTTTCACATTTTAATTTGTTTATTATTTGTTGTTATATCCGCCAAAATAACACATATTATGTGAAAATTTCAACCGGCTAGCTATTACGGTTTCAAAGATACAGCCATCGGACGGATGGACGGACGAACGGACAGACAGACATTGTAGACTTAGTTATAGGCTTCCGTACGGGGTACGGAAACCTAAAAGCATTGTACTCTTTCACTGATATGCACCACAGACTACAACCAAAAACGTGTATCAGTGTATCTAACACTTCTACCTACTTCGACATTTCACAACTACAATGGTTATTTTTTGCTGAACGTTTTCGAGAAACATAGCGACAATCTTTATCTCGTAAAGCCCGCAGAGCGCACGCAATACAAGATGAATGACTTGGGCGTCTCAAATGAAAGCTAAACGAATTGTCCCACTTCATATTTGTCAACGACGCACGCGTCGTCGCAGGGCCGAGGCCCATTTGTCGAGTGTCCGAAATTGGTATTGATTAGCATCGTTACTGCCAATTGTGAGCGGCATCCCGCTCTGAGAATTCTTCGGTCTGACTGGCCTCAAGTAATCAGCTCGCCCTTCTTGGGCAACACTATAATTACTTGAAGAAGCTTATTTTTTTAGGATGTATAAGCTTATTATAGCCAATTACCTCATCCTCATTCTTAGCTAAGGGGTCGTCCATAAATAACGTAACGCAATTTGGGGAGAGGGAAGACCGGCCAGGCGTTACGGTTCTGGTACGTCTGGGTCGAAAGTTTGAGAAAATTTTAGCGTTACTTTATTTGCGGATGCCCCTTAATCTTGATTACCTTGTCTATTATTTGAAACCAATATGGTCATTGTTGGCAAAACTTAAAATATAGTTGCACACGTACATAAGATTGTTTTTCAACAACTTTTCTCAAAAATTTGTATTGATTAGCACCGTTACTGCCAATTATTGTGAGCGGCATCCCGCTTTTAGAATTCTGCGGCCTGACCGGCCTTAAGTAATCAGCTCGCCCTTCTTTGTCAACACTGTAATTACTTGAATTAGCTTATTTTTTTAGCATCTACCTATAAGCTTATTATAGCCATTACCTCATCCTCATTATACCTAAGGGGTCGTCCACAAATAAGGTAACGCAATTTGGGGACATGGAAAGACCGGCCAGGCGTTACGGTCCTGGTACGTCTGGGTCGAATTTGAGAATTTTGCGTTACTTAATTTGCGGTCGACCCACAATTTTGATAAAGTAATTTTGTATCGTCGTTGTTGGTAAAACTTTAAATATTGCTGCATAAACTTTTCTCATGACACAATAAGCGTCGAAGACAGCAATGCCATAAAATGTTTTCAAACACAAGTACACGATGAGAAGCTGATGTAAGAATCGGTACTACAACACGACACGTAATGTAAATATTATGGCTATCTGAGATCTGACTGCAACGACCAGTGATAAACACATTAGATGAAGCTATACACTCGGATCATAATATTGAGATGTAGCTTGTTATTTATGAATTAGGGCACGTACTTGTTAACATATCAAGTGTCTTGGAAAAAGGTCAACAAACGAAGGAAGTCGCTTCTGCTCGATTTAAGCAGGCTATAAATGAAGAAATTGTTATTAGATTTGATTTCGTTTCAGCAATAACAACTAATAGGCTTCAAGGCTCAGCAGTACCAAAATCAGTTTCTCCCGATTGACGTTTCTGGTATCCAACTGTATATGGTTATCTACAAGACATATTGCTTACCAACAAGGAGCCTAAAACACAATTGAATCTATTTGACTCGACAGAAAATATTCGCAAAGTAAGCTATCGAAAATTCGGAAAAGATGTAATGATAGTCATGTAATTTTCATGAGATAAAAAATACAATACTCCTTCCCGTCAAAGAAAGTAATATATATTTTATTAAATATTACGCCTGCAATAAATTAACTATTGATTACATCTCCAAACTGACATGAAAAACTGACAGTTGTGCACGAGAAACATCAATCGGGGCGGGAGAACCCAATTTTTGGTACTGCTGACCTCGCTAGTTGCCGAATCATAGCAAATCATGATAGATTTTTCCCTCCCTGCCGAATTTATTACGGCAAAATGTACATACATATAGTATACGCAGCCGGTCATGATAAACAGTGTTTCCGGCGCGAGCTAACAATATCGCATAAGTCAAGTTCGGGTTACAGCCGATCACTGACCGCTCGTTTATCAACTTTGGGAGCAAGGGGTAATCTGAAGGATCCGAGGGAGCTCGCTACAGTGGACAGGCTTGGAGGGTCCGAGGGTACCCGGTATTGCGGAGATTTGGCGGCTCCGAAGGCACACGCCCGGACGCGGACAGGCTTTCTGTAGGATCCGAGGGAGAGGTAGTGAGAATCAGAGGATTACGAGGATGCACAATTTCCGCAAGCTTACCGGGGTACGGGCGGGCGAAATAAAACTGCTTGTAATGTGGAATTGAGGAAGGGATAATTTGATTATGAGATTGTACCGTGTGGGGCCGGTACTTTGAAAGAATAGCCCCACTGCATCTCTCCCCGTGTATGTCGTAAAAGGCGACTAAGGGATATGACTCCCTTCTTATATTAATAGGTGGTAGGGTAGGTTGGTACCACCCGCAGTGGATGAAAGGTCGGTCGAAACGGCTATGTAAATAGTTCGTGTTTTCCGTCCAGTTCAGTGTAGCGGCACGACCGAAGGGAAGCACTGACGTGGCACCAAGTTCACCCGGTGTTATGGGGCTGACATCACGGATGTCGTAGGTGATGTAGCCAACCGTGTCAGTTTCCATAAAAAAAACAAAAAATAAAATAAAAACAATTGTACCTAAGCTTAAATTATTACGCAATTTGGCTTTTTTAAACGGCAATGGTCTAATTATAAGATCTGCAATACCGATTGGTACGCATCCGCGGTAAGTCCAGCGTATAGGTATGCCCAGTGCGCCTTGTGCGGAGGTGGAAAGGGAACGGCGGGATCGCGTCAAACAGCTCCTCCGATTACTCCCCATGGAATTTGCCTGTATTTGAACCATGAACTAAAGTGAATGCCGAAGCTCTGCACAGTTTCCTCCCATCGAACGATGCACATACACCGAAGTTGAACAAGTTCCCCACAGCGGCGGCCGGGGCTGCAGCAGGTGCAATAAGTTTATCTTAGCTTGTTAATTACAACTAGTTGGCTTTTGATTTACGAGGAAAGTTCCAGCAGAGTCCAGTTCTGACCCCAGTCGAGCCCACCGCGGTTGCGGCGGCCGCGCCTCGGGCAGAATTAACTCTTCGTTATAAATATGTAGTGGACTACGAAACTCAACAGCTGCTTTTCTAACTTTTTCGTGGAGACATAAAAGGGTATCGGTGACGTGGCACTTAGTTCCATACATACGTACATACCACACGCTGTATCCCGACCATCGGGGTGAGCAGAGTAATCGGTGTTGTGCTGCAAGAGCTCCGGTAAATTACGGCACAACACCGACGAGCATCTTTAGCAACAACAACAAACAAAGGGACAAAGAGCCCATCTTTACTTTTGTTAATTTAATTTCGCACTACAATTTCACTTCCCGTGCACGTCGCAAACGACGACCGGGGGACAAGGACAAGATGCCTTGTTAACGGGCGACAGGTTAGCCATCTCTCACCTCGGCACGGTCCTGCCTGCTACAGTCGTGCAGTAGGTAACTTTACTTGCTGCTTAATTGTTTGATATCGTGTGTCCTAAATAATGTATTGATTGTCGCGACACAGGCGTGTTGGTTGGTAGTATCTAATTAGTATGTACATTTCCCGGCAGTAAATGATGCATGTCAAGGTTTAGAAGGAGACAATCCGGTTGTAGAGCATCGTCTCTGTCGCACGAACTCGCACGCCTCTTGTGCGACAGGGACGACGCTCTACAACCGGATTGTCTCTTTCTAAAGCTCGACACGCATTATTTACTGCTTTGTTTTTTTTATGGAAAGCGCGACATGTGGCATCGTTTCACTTACGAGTAGGTGACTTACACGATTCCCATGGAGATTCTGTGATGCACGGGGCTTTCGAATGCCATGCCGTCCTGAAAGGAGCCTTTTCACGCCCCTTTTAAAAAACCCCAGGCTGTACTTGGGAGGAAATAGATGAGCAGGGAGTGCGTTCTACATTTTCCCGGTTCTGTGAATAAAAGACCTGGGCGCATCCTCGGTAGGTCGATTGTATATTTTAGTTTTCTCTCTAACGCTAGGAGGACGAGGTAGGGTCAGTAGAGGAGAGAGAGGGGGGGATGGGGGAGGGAGGGTCGGTCGATGGAAGACGCGGTAGACAAGAGCTAATTACCGGAAGTGGACTAGGCTTGCGGCAGCGTGAACTGAATCGACTTCTCTCGATGTGAAAATACAGCTTTAGAACTGTGCTATTAAGCTCTAATTTTTTTTGTGCGTCCTTCTAACAACAAGTGCAACTTAGAGCAAATGTAGTAAGGTTCTGCAGGCAGGTGTGACTTAGTTAAATGTTGAGGGTAGATTACTTTTACTTTCCATACTCTTGCTTTTCACTACATTCTATGAGGTAGGAAGCCTTCCAACTTCTCACTGCGCATGATCAATAGGATGAGAGTTTTTTTTTATGGGAACTGACACGGTTGGCCACATCACCTACAACATCCGTGATGTCAGCCCATATGAACTAGGTGCCGTGTCAGTGCTTCCCTTCATTTCATGTCGGCTCTACCTACACTGAACTGGACGGAAAACACGAACATTTACATAGCCGTTTCGACCGATGTTTCATTCAGTGCGGTGGTACCAACACGCGATATCGAGTGTTGGTTTAGTGATGGTGCGATATCCGATAGATATAGACACTTCATTATGACCATGACGATAGTCATAAGAAATGAAAAAGAAACTGTAAGGAACAGTGAATCAATCAGATAGGCAGAATTGTTTAAACTGAATATACATTTGAAATCGTATACTTTCACCTATCAGAATCGTAAACAGCTGGAATAAACTGCCCGAGGAAGTTATTGAAGTACCCACAATAAACACATTCAAAAATAGTCTTGACAAGTATTTAAAAGGCGAAGAAACAATAGCATTAGCAACAGCAGTGATCATCATAGACATGAGCACATCAGCATATTAAGCTGCTAGTTCATTAACAAATAATAATAATAAATGCTTAAACAGCTTAGTATACGGAACCCTAAAAAATACTAAATAGATGCCGGTCGTCAGTGATTTCGGGAAGAGCCGAGGACAGAAACAACAGGTGTCTGAAGGAGACCTATGTGCAACAGTGAACAGTTACAGGTCGATGATGATGACGAAAGTGCTAGCAAAAATTAAGATATCAACAGTCAATTGAAATAACGTGCTTTTCAATAGTCGCAATAAAAAATAACGAAAACAGGTACATAGATAATCTCGAAAACCAGTAATGGAAATCTACCGAGAACAGTCCTGGCGCTATACTGTTACCAGCTTAGATACTCCATTGCGTGACATCTCAGAAAAAAAAGTGGACGGCCTTCCCGTACGAGACTGAGCACTGCTTGGAATTTGTGATTAGTTCTTACTACTCTGTCACATGAATACAAACTACATTCGCAATTGCATGAGCATTGTCGTGGCCCAATTGAGGTTCTAACTTAAGCACCGGGTAAATAGAACAGTACAATTTTATTGTTTATTGTTCAATTTCAATTTCATCCATCATGGGTAACCTACTCTTGGATACGTCGAAAATTCCGCAAGTTATAATTCAATGCGAAATGAAAATGCAAGGTATGACAAACAAAATTTCCAAGTGACCATGTTTTGTTAGTATCTTAGTATAAGTATTTTAGTTACTTACAAATAATTAATCCATACTAACCGCTCACAAGAACATTATTATTTACAGAATAAAGGTGAATACTTAAGAATCTGAAATTGGATTTGTTTGTCCACATCACGTCCAAGTTGTTGGAAAGCAAAATGATAAAATGTTCAATGAAAATAACGTTAGTAGTCGTAAAAGACTCCGTAGATAATAATTGCAATTCTGCACTCGAGCGGAATCGAAAACGTGACTTAGCTCATGAAGTGATGTTTCACGCTACATAAATTTCCAATTAAATAAGTCCGAGCAAACACCGAGCGGTATGCAATGGTGAATATTGAATTGCTCGTTTTCATTTCCATCACGTAGCTGCTGCAAGATGCAATTAATAGTTGCGCTGCGAGGGAAGCAAAGTACCTCTATCTGCATCGGACAAAGAGGCATCGGAGTCGGAGCTGACCGCAACCGCCTCACGTACGTTTTACAAAACGTTTGTAAAACGTACGTGAGGTAAAGGGTGAAAATCACATTTAAAAATTTGTAAATTAGGGAAATTTTGATTGTGTCCGACCTGTGCTTTGTATAGCAAATAGTGATGCAGTCAGTGCAGATAGTTTTTTTTATTGCTTCCGAACTGGGTGGCTCTGTCCGAGGTCGAAGACTAAGGCGCAGCCAATTTCACCGCCGCGCCGAGGAGGTGCCAGTCCGGCTTGGAGGTGGACTAATGTCGCTGGGGAAAGGCTATTAACCCGCGATTTGAAGATCCGTGTATTGTAGGAGTGGGGAAAGATATTCCCTGGGAGCCCGTTCCACACCTTTGCAGTGCGGCACAAGAACGATTTAGAGAATCGTGCAGTTCGAAGAACTCTTCTGTCGACTACAAAGGGCTGTTCCGCGAGAGTATGGCGGGTTTGGCGAAGGCGAACAGGAGGAGGAGTGATAGTAAACAGAAAAGTAGTAAAAGTGGACAATTTACTGACGAAGGTTCCATCCGATTAATGCGATGCTATCTAGCTGAAGGTTAGCTAGTATGAAATAATTCTCAAAGGAAAACGGTTTTGTCATTGGCGAACGTTTGTATAAACAAAGACATCTCCTAGGATTTACGGCCATTCATTCATGAGTACAAATTAACAGAATCAAGGGCCCGCGTATCCCGACTCGGACGCTATCAGCTATCAGAACCGATCGACCGCGACGTTAAAATATTGCTAATTGAGAACGGATTGTTCTGCGCGAAGGGCTTATCTTGTAGCCGTATCTGTGCATCCACGGCCATCTTTACAACAGCTTTGTGAGAAGTGGGAATGTTTAGCTTTCCAGTAGCTATTAACAATCAGCTCTTTCAAATATTCACATTTAACTCTACGCTTGAAGGTTTTCTCAGTCCGGACCTTCTCGAAGCCTGTGTCTATTTGCTCGAGGAACGGAGTTGTGTATTCTATAAAGGAGATAACAAACAAAACACTCGCGAGAACCCGCATCCGATTACTATAGGACGAGGGGCTTAACATTTGCAAGTAGTCGAGTCAACGTTAGCACGCCGGTAGTCCCTCAGGGCACAGCGCCTGCTCCTAAACTTTTTCACTCACATGAATGAATACTTCATTCGTGCTGTGTTTTATGTTTAGTTAGCTCAGGTGGGCTATGTCTTTTGGAATCGAGATCGATTAGATCATCATAACAGAAGGAAAATATCCAATCGTTTCGAAATTTAATATCTAATGCTCAAAGTTGACGTTGTATTACTGTCTCCATTCGTATTTACTATATGACTCCATAGAAGCGCTGAACTGGATGACAGGCGATTTTTTTTTTATGGAAACTGACACGGTTGGCTACATCACCTACAACGTCCGTCATGTCAGCCCATAACACCGGGTGAACTTGGTGCCATGTCAGTGCTTCCCCCTTTGATCGTGCCGGCTACACTGAACTGGTCGGAAAACACAAACTATTTACATAGCCGTTTCGACCGACGTTTCATTCAGTGCGGGGGTACCAACCCGGGCGGGTTAAACCCTACCACCAAGTAAGATTATGAGGGAAGGGACCTACAGTTTTACGAGGAATCCGAACCTCGGTCAGCCTCCAACGGTCAGCGGTCGCCCATCCAAGTACTGACCGCACCCAGCGTTGCTTAACATTCAATAGCGACAGAATTAAAATACTATATTTTATCTACTAAGCATATATAGTTTGTTTACAATTCTCTCTACTAGCAAATTTCTCTATTGCATTGCTCCTATCGATCGGCCAGCCGAGTAGATAGAGTCTGCGTGTGCCAGTGGACGATATAAACGATGAAAATTGTCTCGTAATTCAATAAATTATTCGTTGGGAACCCGCATTCGTCCAGTGATTCGATCAATAGCTGCATCAAATGAAGCATACGGATTTAACACGTATCATTATTTATTTATACATACAACAAGCATTCTCTTAATACGACTTGGAAATATATATTCGCCTTTAAAAAAATCGCATTTATTTGTAAATTTTAAGTTAATCTTCTCTATTTACAAATCAAGTCGCAGTGCATCTACATAATCTTTCACTAAATAACTGATCGTCGATGCATTTCACAAAATTCACATGAATAGTTCGTTTTATTATATTCCCATGAATCGTTATTATGAGTGGGGTGTCAGGTTTGAGGCTCTATTATGAAATTGTTTTAGGCATTTCGCTGCGTACAAGTAAATATTTGTATGGAGAAAATATGCAAGACTAAAAATGTAAGACTCTAGCGGGACCAAAGTAGTCGATATTGGACACCGGGTGGCTAAGCTCAAGTGGCAGTGGGCTGGACACGTCAGCCGAAGAGACGACGGCCGTTGGAGTAACCGCGTCCTACACTGGCGGCCGTGGACAGGAAAACGTAGTGTGGGAAGACCACATGACGACATCAAGTGCGTCGGCAGAAAGCAGTGGTTCCGTACCACTGAAGGCCGGGAGGACTGGAGGAAAATTGGAGAGGTGTATGTCCAGCAGTGGACGCTTACACGCTGACTGATTGACTAGTGGGTCAGTTGGTACCTAAAACTGCCATACAAATATTTACTTGAGCGCTTTACTTGTACGTAACGAAATGTAATAAAAAATAATTTCATAATCGAGCCTCAGGTGTAACAAGAGAATGCCGTGAGACGAGAGTCCAGTGTCATTATTGCATCACCACAGTGAGTGCACAATTTCGCCAGTGCCATTCACGGTTAGCGAGCTAAGTCCTTAGGTTCCCGGATTGCGAACTTAGCAGAATATTCAAATTCAAATGTATTTATTGTGACATGTGGTTATAAAGAACAGAAAGATCAAGTGGTTCAAGGTAGCGGGTTGGCTCCCCTTTGGGTTTTTAGAATCCGTGTCTAGTCGAACAAGGCGTGGTCGCCCGTATCTCGACTAGTCCCGAGTGGTGGTGGCTGACACTGACGTTGTTGCGACTGAGAACTGAATCATTCTATAAAAGCAGAGCGTACATACATTTTCCTTCAGTTCTCAGTCGCAACAACGTCACTTGACATTTTTGCAAGAATTCCCTGTTATTTCTGCGTTTATCGTTACTTTGCATGACATTTTGGACGTCTGCCAATTTGAGTGATCTACAAGTTCTACAATACAAGTTTTTCATAATAAAAGTCAGAAAGATTTGTACTTTCCAAGCGACCTAAGGATACAGTCCTAATACGACCTAGCAACACTGCGACCAATACCAAGCGACCTGTGGATATAGTCCTAATACGATCTAGCAACATTGCGACCAACACCAAACGACCTAAGGATACAGTTATAATAGCAACACTGCGACCAATACCAAGCGGCCTAAGGATACAGTCCTAATACGAACTAGCAACACTGCGACCAATACCAAGCGGCCTAAGGATACAGTCCTAATACGACCTAGCAACACTGCGATCAATACCAAGCGACCTGTGGATATAGTCCTAATACGATCTAGCAACATTGCGACCAACACCAAGCGACCTAAGGATACAGTTCTAATACGACCTAGCAACACTGCGATCAATACCATGCGAACTAAGGATACAGTCCTAATACGACCTAGCAACACATTCCGTTGTTAAACTCGTGGATTTGACAATTTAGGGAAGCTTTTGTCCAATTTGCAAGGTATACTGACCTCGATACTGACGAAGAGAACGCATGGATGGATCAATCCCAGGTCTCTGCACTCGGCGGCACTGCTTCCGCTGCCGGCCACAATGCGCCAGTTCCGATGGTGTGATAACGCCGGAATAAAGCACACCTCATGAATATGCACGGTTGGTTTCCGCGCCTCCGCAACCAGCGGGTCAATTCACTATCAGACAAGTCGTATATCGTATATAGATAAGGTATTTCATTAGTAGGTAACTTTACGCTAAGGGATGTATGTGTATCGGATACTGATCACGTTCCCATACCCATTTATTTTTTTTACGATATAAAAAAACCTACCCATGCTATGAAATAATTGTTCAATAAACTATTATTTTAGTAGGATGGGTAGGGTAGTTGATATCCGAAAAAAAATTGGTATGGGGAACGTGATCAGTATCTTATACACATACACCCGTTAGCGTAAAGTTACCTACTAATGAAAGACCTTATATATATATATTATAATGTGTAATTTCGAGTAACATTATTAAATTACTTACATTTTATTTTTATATTTACTACTAAGCATGTATGTACTAGCTTTAAATTTCTTCACTAGATAGTTCAAATAGTTTGTCAAAATGTTCAAATAGTTTGTCGCCATACATATCAGTATTGGTTAACCAAATGTTTGAAGAGGGTACCTATCCTAATGTACTAAAACAGACCCGTGTATGTCCCATTTATAAAGGAGCCGGCGAAAGAGCTGACCCAAATAACTATAGACCTATAAGTTTAGTGCCAGCACTATCTAAAATCATAGAATCTGTTATATCTGACTCTGTAATTAAGCATCTTGAGGATAATAAACTTCTTTCTCCCAACCAATACGCATACCGTAAAGATCACTCCACAAAATCAGCTGGCATGAGGCTGGTAGGAGAGATAATAAAAGGTATAGACAAGAGGAACAAGGTTGCAGGTATATTCTGCGACTTGTCGAAAGCATTCGATGTCGTAGACCACAACCTCCTCTTCCACAAATTGGAAAAATATGGTGTAAGTGATAAACCACATGAATTGCTAAAGTCATTTTTAACAGATCGAAGACAGGTCACTGAGGTCACTTTAAAAGGAAACAAAAAAAGTTCCGAGCCAGGTAAAATTAAAATGGGTATTCCACAGGGTTCTGCATTAGGTAATACATTATTTTTAGTATTTATTAATGACTTAGCCTTGATTAAAATAGATGGTGTTTTAATACTTTTTGCCGATGACACTAGTATAATAGTCTTTGCTGAATCCATGCATGAACTGGAAATAAAATTAAATATAGTAGTAGGAAAAATATCGGAATGGTTTGCTGCGAACGGACTGATACTAAATACATCGAAGACCAACTATATGGTATTTTCCGGACGAAACTGTGGTCCCCGTGAGCTCTCTATTTCGAATTCATCCGGCTCTATTGGCTCCCAGTCATGTATACGATTTTTAGGGTTCTATATTGACCCAACTCTAAGTTGGAAAAGTCACATAGACAAACTATGTGACAAGATGGCTAGAGGTATTTACGCACTAAGAGAGTTACGCCGCTTGATCAGTCCGGAGGCTTTGAGACAGTCTTACTATGCGTACGTACACTCATTACTGTCGTATGGTGTAATCCTGTGGGGTAACTCAACCGATGCTGAAAGAGTGCTAATACTGCAAAAACGAGCGATAAGGGTATTAGCCAGTGTACCGCGAACAACATCTTGTAGAGACTTTTTCAAATCCTTTGGTATATTAACGGTGTGCTCTCTATATATATATGAAGTAGTGGTATATGTACGCAAAAACATGAATTCTTTTGAGTCAAATGGCGCAAGTCATAATTATAACACACGTAACTCAGAGCGTTTAAAATCTGTTGCGCATAAATCGGCGATGGCTGAAAAAGACCCTGACGTGATTGGACCCAAATTGTACGAAAATGTTCCTGATACAATAAAATCAATAAATAGTGACAATGTGTTCCAGAGTCAGCTGAAAATATTTCTCTTAGACAATCCATTTTATAAGTTAAGTGAATTTTTTTCATACTGTAAATAAAAATTCTGCTGACTTTGATAATTCAAATTGTTTATATGCATAAACACAAATTTTATTAATAACTTGACTGAACCCTATGTTCTTTGTTTTGTATTTTATTATCTTTTTTAATGAGTATATTTTTGACTTAGTATTTTTAATTTTTTGCTTAGATATAGTATGTTATATTTAACATAATGAAAACTTAGTATGTAAGCTATATTTAAAAAAAGCTCTGTAAGGTTTCTTACCCGATTCTTCCTTATAGATTGCACTACTGAACGGGACATCATAAAAAATGATGACGAACCATACTGAATATGCATATGTCTCAATGTAATATTGTTATTGTTGTGTGTTCTTTATGGCGAAATAAATATCTGAATCTGAATCTGAATCTGATAGATGCAAAGCCGAAAATGAAGCCAGAATTGGCAACGCAATCCCGCCCGCCATCGGGTCGATGACGTATTCTCTCTAAATCTTTGAACAGTTGCATCTTCTATGAGCAGGTATGACACAATCTACTGCGTTCAGTCAACTTGCACGATCTTCCGCCACCCAAGCTGGAGTTCCAGGTTCGAATCCTGGTCGGGACGTATTTTTCCTCTTCATTTACGGCTTTGCATCTATCTAGTGAAGAATTATTAAATTGCAATTCCGTAGCGATATTTAAATCGAGGAAAAAAACATTATTTCCTGAAGCCACTGATTATCCCAATCTAGCGTTTATTCTCGATGTAGAGAGCGTTTCAACTAAAAGTTCCCTTCGCCGTTATGTTGGGTCCACTGTCAGTGTCACTGTCAGTGCTTAAATTCGTGTTGCCAGATTGTGAAGATTATATTACCTAATAATGTAATCGGTATTTACCGTATAATAAATACGGTAAATACTGATAATTACGGGTAAATCTGTACACATAGCAACCCTCAACGCTGTTTGGACAGATAGACAGTGGAGCCAACATAACGGCGAAGGGAACTTTTAGTTGAAACGCTCTCTAACCGAGTAACCATGACAACCAGATTTTTTTTATATTTTTTGACATTGTGTATCAAGAGAACATCATACATGCATTCTCCACGTGCCACCGTGATTCCACGTTTAAAGAACAGCGGCAGGAGTGCGAAGCGACTCGACTACCCCAAGATTTTTTTCACCACAACTTATAAACTCTAAACGAACAGAGAAAACGGGAAGAGCGTTCGAAATTTGAAACAGCACAACGAAGCTCTCGATACCACCGATTTTGGTTTTCTTGACCGCTGACGTTTTCAGTGTTGCCAGATATTCCAAATCCAAGTTCTAGTTTCCGCAGGGGACTACTCCTTCATGTCCAGCTGCGCGTACACGATCCTCGATTTCCCGCTACCGGATTGGCCCTCCCGTCCTGCGCAGCCAGGCGGCAATCGACAACCGCAAAGGTGAAAGGATCACACGGTCACGTGGACACGCTTTTTATAGCCCCGCTGTATCGCATAATGGCGTTAGAAATATAATGTGCTTCTGTGCATGGTCAAGGCGAATGAGATTCGTTTTTGACCTTTATGTGATGTAATGAATTGAGTCATCTATTTTTGTGATGTGTTGAATTGTGTTTACTGTGGTAACTTCACTGATATACCTTATTTAAAAACTGAATTAAATACTTTTTACACCAATATTTGGTTTTAGTTATTTTTATAATATATGTATATTGTGTAATGTTCTAATGAAATGAAAAAAAAAGATATTTTTCATGATATTTGGACTTATTTGTCATTGTCAGATAACAATTCTTTATACTATAATATAATATGCAAGTTTAATCATTTGGCACAACATCCGTGTTGTCAGCCCATCCATAACACCTTGGCGAACATTAGTACCATGTCAGTGCTTCCCTTCAGTCGTGCCGGCTACACTGAACTGGACTGTAGGTGTTGATTTAGGCAACAAGATAGTTCATTTACAAATATCGATTGTCGAAACTATTCTTCACAAGAAAGCGAGACTCCCAACAACTGGGACAACGGGGTTGGATTTCTCACATCCTGCGTGGTAAATTAGCGGAGACATAAATTTCACATTCAACGTACAAAGCAGACTCATAGAAGGATACGGACGAGATAAATGTCGACAGCAATTACTTTACGGTGTTTACAAAGCATTGAAGTTTGTCTATACACTGCAGAATAATACTGTCGCCGGCAATGGTAGCCGCAAGTTTAATTTGTTGCGGTGGCGCTACTTGCGGTTTACGTACGACAGCTACCGACGGACAACTTGCCATTTGTAGACGCGGACTGTTGCATTGTTTGTCAGCTGTGTATTGGCTTCTTTGTTACGTTCAGGCGGCAAAATACACACCGTTTATCGCAATCTTAAGCCTCTACTCCTCGGGTCATCTGTACCGTAGGATTGATGCTGAAATATGAAAAGTTAAAGACAAGTATAGGGAATATTCTAGGTTTTCGATCCACAGGATTATCTTTAGTGAACCAAAACGTGAAACAGCAAATTTTTTAACTTCGCTCGATAGAAAAAAATCCAAATATTCCTCTAATTTTACAGCAATTTCTATTGTAAAAATATAAAGAATTAATGTAGATTTTTTATAATTTTTCTCCAAATACAATTTTCTATTCTTTAGTGAACCATAATTTAAAAAAGTCACAAAGCTAAAATTTTTCATACTTATTAAAATAAAAAAGATTTGCGCGTTATTCGCCTTCGCTTTGTTTTATCGTAAGCGCCTTGTGGCGATTCCATCCCGCTCTAGTAAAGAGGAAACTGCCTAAAGAGGAAACGGGGTGGCGGCGCCCCTGTCCCTGCTCCCCATTCCGCTGAGCGTATGACGTCACTATGAGTGGAAGAGGCTTAAGCCCGCTCACAACTTTCAATCGGCTTTAATAATGATGACAAGCTTGTTCAGGCGATTATGGTGAACTCGCTCGCTAAACGGTCCGCTGATTTAGGAGCAAGTTTACGAGTAGCGTCGTCGCCGTCGAGATAGCGCCGTTCATGTTTAGATAACGAAGCTATTACGTGATATAATTGCTCTTTAGAGGCGGCCGCCGCAACGCTGCACTCATTTGCGCCGCGCGGCCTTAATAACACGCCTCAAATAACTCGCCGGCCGTCGATACACTCGGGAGAAAGTCGGCTCTTTCGAAAACAAGGCCTTTGTTGCAGCTTAGAAAACGGGCCGGCCGCCGGTCGACCGGGTTTCGGAACGTGACATTGGAAAAAGCACTTTCTGCAGATTTGACAGCGACGCGCCGAGATGGCAATCGCTCAACCGACTTAACGGAGAGACTTCAGCGCGATGCGACGCTGAGATTACGGCGGAAAACGAAAATGACTGCAATCGTGACATTCCTCCGGCCGGATCGTATAATCACTAGGGGTCGCAATACCGGACCCCTTTTCCAATACCGGTGTTTTCGGTATTACTTTTTTAATAATACCGAGATTCCGGTATTTTCGGTATTTTCGATATTGTGAGAAAAAATATTTAAAATATGTAATGAAATCGTCATTTTTGTAAGGCAATTGTCACCAGTCAAACAATAAAGTGTGTTAAGATAAGAAAATCACAATTTTATTAATTTTAGATTTTAAACTTCAATCTGCTATTACGAAAATATAATAACTTACTGCCGAGTTATTTTAAACAGACATAAATCTTACTTAAACTAGGATAATATTACTAATGTTTTTAAGTTTACACTGTTATTAATTATATTCATTTTTAAGTTTCCGGATTAACAGTAGGTTTAAAGACTTACATAAGTCGACGTTTCGCCCGGTACGTCACGGGCTTCATCAGGAACTGCGGGAGTTCCTGGAGCCGACGTCTGGTGTCCGTTGTACCAGACGTCAAACTTTCAAAAGTTGACGTCTGAGTTTGACGTCTGGTACAACGGACACCAGACGTCGGCTCCAGGAACTCCCGCAGTTCCTGATGAAGCCCGTGACGTAGCGGGCGAAACGTCGACTTACGTAAGTCTTTAAACCTACTGTTAATCCGGAAACTTAAAAATGAATATAGGATAATATTCTTTTAACAAAACTGTAATCAGCTTTAACAAAAACATCAAATACTCTCTGGCGAGTGGCGACTTATCCTAATATGAAATTAAAACGTAAATGTCTCACTCTTGAGTTACTTATTTATAGCTAAAAAGAAATAAAAACCGAAACCCTCATATTTATTTATCTATAATCGCAGGAACAGCAGGCACGACAATGGCTTTCAGGTGTCGTACGCCGTCGGGAGTAGGTCTCACTCACTCCTGGCCGTGTGTGTGTAGTCGCGCGTCGCGCGCGACATGCGTCACATAGCTGAGCCGCGTTGCCATAGCAACCACCGCGCGACTACTCGCAGAAAGAATCGTGTGCGGCGGAATGTCGCGGGCTTTTTAATTTGTTATTTATTAGTCTTATTTATAATGAAATACCGAAAATACCGAAAATCTCGGTTTCTGTTAACTCAATCCCGGTAGTTTAAAGCTTTCGTTTCGGTCCGGTATCCCGGTATTTTCGGGATTCGGGATCCCGGTTTGCGACCCCTAATAATCACGTCATGTTCGCGCATCGCAAGTATACCGTGAGTCGTCTCCGCAGATATAACTCGCCGTGAAGCCTCAAGATTCGCACCGGTTCGTGTTAGCAGTTACATTACAACTCACTTCTCATTCCATCTCCCGAATGATAAATCGTAGCTCGCTGCAGGTACTGCGATTGTCAGTGCCGATTGTTCGTTCAACGCGGAGATGAACCGTTTCTTTGCAGATGCTGTTATGCCCGTCGATGCTGTTTCTAACGGTGCTGCGTTCTTTATGCTCTTCAAGAACTTAAGCGTTTTGTTTAGGAGCTGTCACTGTAACGGTTCTTATTTGTTTAAACCGTTGCAGCCGCCGTGTCTCATTAGCTTCGGTTAAGACTCAGCAGTACTTACCCAAAATTGATTTCTCCCGAATCGTAAAACCATCAGCTTGGAATATTTAAGTGCAGAATCAGCAAATATTTAATTGTAGGAATAATATTTAATATAAAAGTAATAAAACTCTATTGGGCTGGAAGAAGTATTGTAATTTTTAACTATTATGTAAAATTACATGTCTACAACACAACACGATGAACGGGACGGAAACATGTTTTTTCCGAATTTTCGAGAGCACAGAATGCCTTGTAGTAAGCCATATATTTTTTCTAACATCAAACTCACCTGTTGTCTGTGAAACTCACGGTGGTTTATGAGAAATCAATTGGAAGAGACCGATCTTTGGTACCTACTGCGGTGTCTTAATGGTTATTCGATCTCTCGAAAAACGTCCGGCAAAGAAGCGGTGTTGGTGCGCGATGTGGGACGTGTCGTAGCCGATGCCGGTTATCTATGAAAATAATGGCGACAGCTACAAATGCCAGGGTACTTGACATTTGCCGGTGCATCCCTCGCATTAGACACTGTGGAACATCAAAGCCTGGCATTTATGGTAGCGAGCGTCATCCAGTAAGAGAAGCAGTCATCGTGCAGTAATAACGGCATTTACAACGCCAGGAGTGTAAGGCTGGAATTACTGAGCAGCCCACGTAGCGTGAGGGAGGGCTATTGGCGTCCGGTGTGGAGACTGGCGCCGCGAGTCCTAACTGCGCTCCCGTCACGTCAGCTGCCACCGTATTAGTGTCACCTGGAGAATTAGCACGGCGATTAGCAGACATCGGGCAGCTTAAGAAAGCGATGTCTCGTCGCGAACGAAATGTGGATCAAAGATCGAGAACCGGCCAAGCGCGAGTCCGACTCGCGCATCAAAGTTTTTGCAACAAAAACCTTTTTTTTTCACTTTTTTTTATTTTTTGTTATCCGCCATAATAATACATATTATGTGAAAATTTCAACTGGCTAGCTGTTTTTGTATTTTAAAGATACAGCAGTAAGGCCCAATTGCGCCAACACGAATTTAGAGTTAAGTAGCGAGTTATGGATTTAAACGCGGTTCCCACAGTCAACGGGTACTAGCTTAACGAGTTAAACTGGTTTATATCGTTAAATTCGTGTTGGTGCAAGTGGGCTTAAGACAGACAGACAGACGACGGCGTATTTAGTAATAGGTGAAACCTAATAAAAAAGAACGTCATGTTGGACCTTCGTCTCATGAGCAAACTTAGGCGCAACAGCTGCAGGAGTCGCGTGCTCGCGTAATCGGATCCCGCCGCTCGGTAGCCAGTTTGTGTGTGTGTAATCCTTCGGCCGACTTCGCTAAGCTCTTTTGCCTGACTCATCCAGTTGGAACACAAGCGGTTACCACCTTTTATTCAAAATATGAAGGGTTAATGCTTCAATAAGTGCAGTTGCGGTCTGATTCAGGAGCGATCTCCCCCTATTTGTCCCTACGGGGCAGTTCTGATTTTGCGAGTATCGTTGTTAACGTCGAAAAGTTGATTTGACCGCGACATTAAGTATGTCGGCGGAAAGCAGTGGTTCCGTACTGCCGGAAAATTGGAGAGGCGTATGTCCAGCAGTGGACGCTTACACGCTGACTGACTGACTGTAGTTAGAATGTACCTACACCGAGTAATGAACGAAAGTAGATCTAAAAATTTTAATTTCCACCTCCGTACAACGCGCACTGGACAGCGATTGCATCCCTATACGCTGGACTTACCGCGAATGCGTACCAATCGGTTCTGAAGATCCTTCCTCCACAGAACCGGTAAACACTGGAACGCTCTCTCTGCCCACATATTTCCCCCCAAGTATAGTCTCTGGTCCTTCAAGAGAGGCGTGAATGGGCACCTGTCAGGCCGGCATGGCATTTGCAGCCCCCGCATTTCCATGGGCGTCGCTAGACACCTTATGGATGGCTCGGCGCCACATGTCGCGCTTACTGTAAAAATAATAAAAATACAAGACCAAGAGCGAACCCGATGATATTTCACACGGCCAAAACATGACAGCGATCTATATAAAAGCTTACGCACGTTATTTTCCCAACGTGTTCGTGAATGGACTTGTCAACCGCTAATAAATCAATGTGATGAGAACGCATTACTCGACAACAACCGTCGTCGTATTTATAGAGGAACGCGCACTGGGAGGAGACACGAAGTAAGAAGTTGTGTCGTCGTTCTCACCGCGGGACGTGAATGCTGCGATCCTCCGAGATTGACATTGCAGCTGTCTCGCGGGAACCACATACGTATAACATTATCAAAGCCCGCTCCCGTAGCGACGCAGTGGCTGAGTGAATATCTAAACAGATTATGTAAACCTACCACAATTGAATTTTACTAAAGGATCTTGCGTCAAATTGGGCTCAGTCACATACGAGAATCAGTGTCCGACAGAGATAATTCATATGCCAAAGGTAATATGTAAAGGGCTCGGTTCGTACTTCAATTTTTACTTAAGGTACCGAGTTTATTTCATTAAAGATAAGCACGTAGCGAGCAAGGAGAGACACAGACACCTATCTCCTTATATTTAGGGTAGAAAAAATATTTAATAACAAAATAACCGCATTGATTCTGGACAAAAATTTATTGATATTTTTATATTTATGGTAGAACAAAATAATATATTAACAGTTATGTCATGTCTGTTGGTAGGTGAGCCCCGTCTTCATACCTTTTTGTCCGTGGTCCTTTGTGTTTTATTATTTTTTTCAGCTATGTGCGGTCAGTCAGGCTTTGAAAAATGAGCAGATATCATAATCCAAGGGTTTCGACGTGATTCATACGTAAATCTACAACATTTTCAGATGTCTTTTTTATCGCGTATCCACCGAGAACAACGCCGATTTTATTGTAAAATTTGCAGGACTACAGTTCTTCATCTCATTTCGTCTTGTTCGCATTATCTGCAGGCAACATAAGCCCAGCGATCATCAACATTATCTGAAAAAATATTTTCGGGAATGTGAGAACGTTCTTGTCATGTTCCACAGAAAAAGGAATACGAATGGACATTGGTATTCACCGAGCGTGCACGTCTTGTTCACCCCGTCCGGAGACCCTCTGTGCGTCGCATGCTCCATCGATCCGGCTCCGGCACGCTAACCCACATCCGTCACAGTCGGGGACGCCAACATCTCCCTTCTCCCGCTTATAAATTGGCAACGATTCGCTTAAACTCTGAGCGCCACCCCCAAACCTGCCGGATCACGGGTAATGAGATTTCCGAACACACCACCGACACGCCGGCATCTTCGTCGTCACCAATAATGGGGGGCCGTAAAAAATATTGAAAAACATATTTCACTCCAGACTCTCGGAGCGGCACCGAATTAGATTGTAGCGAGTGAAATTTGGCTGAAAATGAGACGTGATATAATTTGTCCCGTCGTCGAGCTCCCACGCGGGCTGTCCTTGATATCACAATTTTAGCACTTACAATAAAGCCTGTGCTTACAAGAATATTTCAATACACTTGTATCTAGCTTGATTATGAATGTAACGTAAATAGTCTTGCATTATACCAGTATTCAACGTGGACCGTAAAGGCCAAGTGCGTTTAAAATTGTATTTAACGATACTCAAACAGCGTTAAAACTATTGTTTAGTACTTTTGTAAGAGTCGTAAATTCGCGCAGAGGAACCGTAAAACCGTAAGTAAATAAAATATCATTGCCTATTGAATTGTTCAAGCTTGGTTGAATGCTATTGCCAATAACGATGTCAGTCGTGCCTACTCACTTAACCTTGATAGTTCAGTGACAGAGAGAATACCTACAGATTTGACAGATAATGTAAACAATGGTACTTAAAACCGAGCTTTTGAATCGTTTTTAAAGTTCTTGCGAAGCACTCAACGCAATCTCGGATTTCCCAAACTGAGCACATAAATTCTACTCAGATTGCGAAAGTCACTCGCTGGAAGTGGAAAGTTCGACCGCGTTTTGTGCTTATGAAGAGAAGATGGACTCATAAAATATAACAATGAACCTGACAGACACACACCGCTATCAATCAACGCGGGTGATCGTTTAGATCAGAGTACGTTTTTAACGATGCTTTAAATATCTCTGGTATGATACTCACCACAGAGATTTGACAATAACACGAAGATTTTTATGTTCTGCGTACGGAAGTACTGGATATCCTAACTGTCGTTAGAAATACTAAACTTGGATTTATGACCACTTGATCATGACGTATTTTAATTACTGAAGAGGACATCACCGTAAACAAAAGCAGACATCACAATAATGCCTTACATATAATATTTCAACAAATTATGGAATTAACAAATGAAGACCTATTCTTGTTCGCCTGCATGTACTTCTCCCACATCCCAAAGATTAGTTAGAATAGAATGCCTTGCGGCATTAAGCTCACCTGTTGTCCCTAATTTTTATAAATTGGTGTTCAATAAAGAATATATACATACATACATACATACATACAAGGCCTGACTGCTTAATTGGAAAAAAGAAAAGAAGAAATAACAAATGCAAATGAAGAAGAAGAACTACAAACAAAAGATTTGGCTGTACGGTTAAACGACCCCCGCTTTTTCATAAGGATAAAAAAGAAAATAAAACAGTATGTTTTGACAGGTGACATTCAATTTATGTAAATAAACAAGACCGCAAAATATTACTCTATGATATATTCGTAGAAAAATCTAGTTTTAAAATCACTCACTCTTTGTAGGCAACGAGCAAACACTTTCGCAGTTGACTGCGATATTAATTCTTGAAAGAAATCTCCCGCAAGGAGACACAACACATGCCAGAAGACAAAAGATTCCACGCGAACGTAAACCGCGAGGCGTTTCAAGTGCAGGGGAACTAGCGGTTCCCTTGTTGTTTTTATTTGAAGTGGAAAACTCGTTGTTCCCCAACGTACGTCTCGCGGAAGGAGTGAGTAGACGGGGAGCCCCGATGGATCTACATTGAGTGGAAAACTTGCGAGGGGCGTTGCGGCCGGAGCGCAAGGGAGCTACGGCTGAACAGGGGAACTCGTAATCGACTCAGGGCAGCTCTCGATTTAGCAGCTTTGTTCTCAAGTCGTGTGGTTTTTAACCCCCGACGAAAAAAAACGGAGGGGTGTTATAAGTTTGACGTGTGTGTGTGTGTGTGTGTGTGTGTGTGTGTCTGTCTGTGGCATCGTAGCTCCCAAACGGATGGACCGATTTGGATGCGGTTTTTTTTATTAGGAAGCCTGTTTAATCGGGATGGTTCTTAGCTATGTTTGTAATCAAGTAATAAAGTAATTAAGTAATAAAAAAAATAATTATCTTAAAAAGTGGACCGATTTGCATGCGGTTTTTTTTAAAAAGCTTCAAATAAAAGTTAAATTACAAATTTAAAAAACCCCCGACTCTTAAAAAGTCAAAAATAATTTCCGTTTACTTACTTAAAGGAGTCGGGGGACCGCTAAGTAAATTAAATATAAAGACTCAAAAGTTGGCGGGAATTTACTTAGCGGTCTACCGACTCCTTTAAGTAAGTAAACGGAAATTATTTTTGACTTTTTAAGAGTCGGGGGTTTTTTAAATTTGTAATTTAACTTTTGAATGTTGAAACTCAGGTTGATATGTCTCGAATTAATTTAATTACGTCTTGTGCTTCGAGTTCAGAGTTAGCGAGATTTTGGGAGGATGCTAGATGTCATATTTAAACGAGTATTTAAAATGAAATCTTATTATTGATTTCCTCATACAATATAATATTCATATACATATAATATTCATATATTTACGAAAACTGCGACAAAAAACGTGACAAGAGGAAAAAGGAATCAACTCAGCATTTTGTTGCAGGAACGTTTCCTGCAACGCTGGTTTTCAAAAATGGTTCCGCTCTCATCTGTGATTGATTCCTTACCTTCTACCGGAGAGAAAGAAACTCACATGTAGATTTTTCAAGGTAACCTCAGATTCAGGTTCAGATGACGTGGAACACACAACACATATGCATATTCAGTATGGTTCGTCATAATTTTTTGTCATGTCCCGTTCAGCAATGCTCTCTATAAGGAAGAACCGGATAAGAAACTTTTAGTTTTTTTTTTAATATAACCCTCATACTAAGTTTTAATTATGTTAAATGTAACATACTATGTCTAAGTAAAAAATGAAAAATAAAAGATAGTAAAATACAAAGAACATACAGTCAAGACATTAATAAAAGTTGAGTTTATGACAATTTGAATCATCCATCAGTCAGTAGAATTTTAATTGAAATAAGAAAAAATTGGATTGTCTAAGAGAAATATTATCAAGAAATTATTTCATCAAAACCAAATTAAATATCCACGTCCCAAATTTTGTAAGAGTATAGATGTCTTCAATTGAACATTATAGATTGATCGAAATTTCCAATGAGGCGTCGCCGCTCGGGACTGCCGCTGCACCGAATTTACCAATTCAGACCAGTCATTGTCTGCTAACGAGAGCTGTAAAAAATCAATGATGGCCTTTGTGTGAGGTGTTTTTTTTATTGATAAAGAGCGGCCGGTGGCGATCAACAATAGTGGGCCGACGGACGCACTGGACCGAGCCCTTCGATCGGAATGCACGCCTTTTGTGTCGTCGACCTATTTAGGGCAAGTGAAACGGCTACGAAATGCCGTTGTTTTTGCCAAAATAACTACTCCAAATTCCAATCTACGTATATCTTACCTTCATTCCTTCACTTCATTCAGTGCGGTTGATACCACCGCACTGAATGAAAGGCCGGTTGAAACAGCTATGGAAATAGTTCGTGTTGTTTTAAATAGTTAGTGTAGCCGGCACGGACGAAGGGAAGCACTGACATGGCACCTAGTTCACCTAGGTACGTTTTATGGGCTCACATCACGGATGTAGTGGATGATCTAGACAACCGTGTCAGTTTCCATAAGAAAAAAAAAATTACTCTTTTGCTAATACCTACTTACATTTCACTATATTAATCGAATCTCAAACATCTAAAGGTTCTTATGTAAATGTTCTAATGTACTTATTACGGTTGAATGTTTTTTGGAGCAATAAAGCATTTTCTATTCGATTTCTTACTAAGGCAGCGAAATTTTCCAAGTTTGTCGATATTGCTGGAAGTATTTTATCAAGCATCTTATTATGGGAAGCACGACGTATCGCGCGCGCCAGGCTAACGTAGAGGTGTAGTCCGACGTTGTCGGCGCCCACGGGCATTCGGATATTTACGGGGGCTCCGTATACCATGTCGTCGGCCGGCTACTGCCTAGGTGCGCATCACATAAGTTTGAAGGACCCCAGACTGCATATTGGAGGAAAGGATGCAGGTGGGAGGGCATTCCACACGTTGGTAAACCTGTAAATAAATCATTTACAGGATATATTTTTCCTGATATCGACAGTGTGTGTGGGCATTCCCAACTTGTTGCGCGTTGAACTATGATAGAATGCAAGATAGAATGGGTCGAGCCGTGCGACTACTGGTGACACGACGTGTCCCGCGATCTAGAACCACTGCAACTTCGGAGGGATGTCGGCGCCCTAAGTGTGTTCTATCGCTATTCCACGGGGAGTACTCGGAGGAGCTGTTTAACGCGATTCCACCGTCCCCTTTCCACCTCCGTACAACAACGCCCACTGGGCAAGGATTGCATCCCTATACGCTGGACTTACCGCGGATGCGTACTAATCGGTCTGCAGATCCTTCCTCCACAGAACCGGTAAACTCTGGAACGCTCTCTGCCCACATATTTATTGCCCAAGTATAGTCTCGGGTCCTCGGGTAATGGAGGGAGCGCAGCTCCTTGGAACACTCCGCGGCACAGGCGATAGAACACACACAACGATCCTTACAACCAGTTACAAAATCACTAATTAATTACAAAAATTGTGCTTCTAATCAGTCGAAACTCGAATACGTCATTTTCATTGAGATAACCCCTGACTTCATCATGAGTGGTGACACAGTTCGTAATCGTTCCGTATACGGTAGTGATGTAACATGTTTATAACAACTTCTTTCTGCGTGCTTTCAACAACGCATTCTCTGCTACAAATTACATACATACATACATAACATACCATACGCTGTATCCCGACAATCGGGGCGAGCAGAGTAATCGGTGTTGTGCTGCTAGTACTTTTGCAAATTAGAGCACAACAAACGGACCACCACGTTTGGCAAAGTATTAGGACAACACAAATTCTCAAGCAGCAAGTAAGGCGCGAAGACCCACTTACTGCCTGACCCGGTGGAAGGACCGTATCAAGGTGAAAGGTGGTTATCCTGTCGCCCTTTAGCACGGCATCTCGTCCTTATCTCTTAGTCGCCTTTTATGACATGCATGGGGAGAGATGCAGTGGGGATATTCTTTTTAAGTACCGGCCCCACATTCTGTTTCAAACATAATATTCTCAGTGTTGAGTTTTACTATTATTCCTTTTAACTATTTTGTTTTGACTAACAAATCATTGTTAAAAACCCTAAAAATAAATAATAAATAAAAAAAAAAACTATTTTCACCAAACGGTCCTTTAAATCAACGTTGCTTTTTTGCTTTCAATGCTTTCCCAATCTCAAAGGTCGCAAAGGCGAAGGTTTGGGATTTGTAATTCGCCGAAATTGGCCGTGTCAAATCCCAATTGATCTCATTAAATCACGTCTCGTATCACAGAGTTTAACTATGAGTTATCGTGTTCGTATGTCGTAGGTGTCGACAATCATTAGTTCATCAGCGGTGACAGCGATGTAGTCAGATTTTTAAGACTCGGCATCTGTTTCTCCCGATTTATGTTTTTCGCAAACCACTGTTAGTTTGATGTTAGGAAAAATATTATTTATTGTTTATTGTATAATTTCATCCATAGGTAGGTAACCTACGCTTGGACAAATCGAAAATTCCACCAGTTCTAAATTCAATGCGAAGAAGAACTGACAAACAAACTTCGCAAGGAACAATGTTTTGTTAGTACCTTATAAGTATGTATTATATTATAGTAACTTACAAATAATTAACCCATAGTAACGCTCAAAAGAGCATTAATATTTACAGCATAAACATGTATAGGTACTCAAGACTCTGACCACTCTGCCTATTTACATTAAGTACCTATATCTGGTGTACTGTGCCATCGTCAATTTTGATACTTAAATATGTCAAGTCAAACAACAATTTAGTAAAAGTTTATTTTATTACAAAGAAATGTAATATAATTATAGTCTTATAGAAACAAGACTTACCTACTGCTTTCCAACAAGGAGCCTAAAACGAAATTGAATCTCTCGATTACGAAAGTATGCTCCTCAAAAGTTGTGAAAACCCACGTATCCGTGCCGTTCATCATGTTATAGTCCCCAACTCCATGGTTATAGTCATATAATTTTACATAATAGATACAAAATACAATACTCCTACAGTTAAATATTTATTAATTCTGCACTTTGTTCTCCAAACTCAATGGTTTACGAGAAACATAAATCGGGAGAAACCGGGAGATTTTTGGTACTGCCGGGTCTTAATAGCTTCGGACCGCGGGACCTATACTAGCTGACCCAGGAACACCTAGGTGTGATGTATGATTCGATAAAATTAAACGACATTAATGTGCATTAAATTGTTGACTCGTCTCGGAGTTTTAACAGATGACAGAATCTGAAATTGTGCAATTATTCAGAACGGTATAATTTTGTTAATTTCGCTCCGTGTTGATTTTTGAAGATATTTTATTATCAGTCAGATTGCAATTTGAATGATGTTATGTGTTTGCAGAATCCTCACGATCCGTAGAGGTGTTTGTGGTCCCAGACAACCATATCGACTTAAATAGAAGGTACCAACGGATAATAAATAAAATCATTAAAAAAGAAAAATAAATATAAATATGAAAGAAAAGTTCATTAGATAGATATAAATGCTAAGTACGTTAGACAATTTACATAAGGTGGAATCCTTACAGAGATTTCTTACAGTAAACCTTTGGATGTTTGATATTCGATTAAGGAATGTAACGTATGTAAGTAGGTAGTAGCAAAAGAGTTGAGCGTGAGAATTGAAGAAAAAATAATAATAAGAATACATATTAATAATACTACGAACTTAACACTCAGAGCCACAAGTTGAAACGAATAAAAAGTTATTTTAAAATACAACCAGAATATAAACAACATTCACACGAAGCGATGTTGAAGTCATTACAACGACAAATGATCCAACCGTTAGTCATTGTCAAAGCCTCTTCTTCTTCGGAGGCTCTTCCCAAACATCATCCGCAGTTCCGCAGATGACACTCGCGCGTGAGTTCTCGACGTTGTTTGTGACAAATAGTCCTCAAGAACTTGAACCCCGGACGTCAAAGGCAAAAGCCGCTCTGTGACGGATCGATAACTCGCTAAGAACGTAAGTCCTTACGGTATTATGTCATAAATAATTCAACTACCTGCTGACTGAAGTATGGAGTGCGTCGGTTTACGTATTGTTGGATAAACGTATTTGTTGATGTTATCGAGGCTACAAGACAATGTTTTTTTTTTAATTGGAAGCGCGACATATGGCGCCATGCCGGCTTAACAGGTGCCCATTCACGCACCTGTTGAAGGACCCGAGACTGTACTTGGGGGGGGGGGGGGGGGGGGGGGGAGAATATATGGCAGGGAGAGCGTTTTAGATTTTACCGGATGTATTTACAGCAGTAATATTTTTTTATTGAAGGCGTAACATAATAAGGTGTCTTCCATGGCGAATTCCATGACGAATGGCGAAATAAATATCTGAATCTGAATTTGAAAATGGAAGCCGATTTCTTAATCGGCTTCCATTTTCAAATGCGGCAGCCGCAGCAGATGAATCCAGTAAAACGTACCGAAGTTCTCCCTTTGAGCTTTCGTCTCGCCGTCGACGACGACGACGGTTACAGTTAATTAATTTTCCCGTTTTTCCCCGAAGTCCCTCGGGTTCATATTTTCTGGCTGAGGGCGAATCTTGCCGCTGAGTAGACGGACAGGTCTGGTTATAAACCTTTAATGAGTAGGGTAAACTTGAGATCGGCTTACACGGCCGCCCGCCACCGTGCCGTGTGTGTAGCCCCACGGAATCTGTGCCACGGCATCTCTCCCCATGCATGTCGTAAAACATGTTTCTTGTATGGGGGCCCTTAATTTTTTACTTTTTGTTTTTTAGGTTTCCGTACCCCGTACGGAAGCCTATCACTGAGCCTACAACGTATGTCTGTCCGTCCCCCCGTCCCGCGTCCGTCGGATCTTTGGAACCGTAATAGCTAGCCGGTTGAAATTTTCACAGAATATGTGTTATTTAGGCAGATATAACAACAAATAATAAAAAAAAAAAAAAAAATTAAGGGAGGTCCCCATACAAGAAACGTGTTTTTTTTATTTGTGGTGCATAAACCTCGGTGCGCGAGTCCGACTCGCACTTGGCCGGTTTTCTTTATTATTTATTAGGACATTCGCCATATTGTATATTGTGACAATTTCAACCGGCTAGCTATTACGGTTCCTAAGTTACAACCATCGTACGGACGGACAGACAGGCAGACAGACCGCGTAGCCTTAGTAATAGGCTTCCGTACGGAAACCGAATACGCCATAATCAAGCCTCCAGTGCAATATAAGCATTTAACTGCGACAGACCAGACCATAGCGGTAGACGAACGAGTGGACTATGCTCAAGTATGACACATATATCCCGGCCCGCGGAGAGCTCGGACGTGCCGAATGCCGCTCTCGTCCGTACAGCAGCAGCGCGCGTAGCGTGCACGCACGCAGCGCAATTAATTAATCAAGTGAATAAACGTGTGAAAAATGCGGAGAAAGTGCTGTTATAAAAATAAACCGTTGTGATAGTACCAAAAAACAAGTGAAACACGAAAGGACTTCTGTTGTGAACTAGAGGAAACGTAAGTGCAAGTTGATTTTTCGACGGGAAAAAATTCAATATTCGAGAAAGGCAGCAAAAACGATTTGTGTGTGTGGAATGGAATAGAAAGATGGATTGGGCATATGTATTCCAGTAAACTTTTATTAAATGGTATTTAATTTTTTAACCTAATCACCTTTTACGTTAAACACACTTGATTTTTTCTAAAAACTCTTACGTCCTGAGCACCTAAAACCTAAAAAAATCTGCACCGCGGCGACGACGATTCGTCATGTTAAAATTTCTGGCCTCTCAAGATTTTAGAGCGGCGGGTGGCCGAGTGGTTTGGGCATCGGCTTCTCATGCGGGAGGTCCGAGGTTCGAATCCGGTCGGCGTGTACCAATGAGTTTTTTCTGACGAAAAAATTTACGTGCATACCTACACCCGCTGATTCACCGTTCGGAACCGGTGTATGGCCGGTAAGATGGCCGCAAGCAACCTCGGTTGTGTTCTCCTCTAGTCCAGTATAGCCAGCAATCCAGGGAAGTCTCCGGTATGGCACCTACCTTCTCGGAGGTGATATTGGCTGGTTAGAGCATGTGCTTTGGCCCCTCCGACTCAGCCACCCATACCGGATTACATAAAAAAAAAAAAAAGATATTCCTGCAGTCTCGGAAATAAACAGAAATCGCCAGGGGCGAGGTCTGGTCAATATGGAGGATGTTCAAGTATTTCAAAGCCAGCGTCACGATGGCAGCCATTGCAACTGCGGACTTCTGGTGGAACAGAATAATTTCCACAAGTTGAAATTAATGACTCAAATAAAAAATAAAATAAAAAAGACAATCCATTCATTCGTTTTTTATCTGACAGGCTTCTTAACTATATAGGCCTTCCACTTAGTACAATATTTAGTATTTTTTTTAGTTGCAAGGAGTATGTACGTACATACCTAATATTCCCTTTATAAGTAACTAGCATTATTTACTGTAAAAACAAAAGATATTAATATGTCAATAAAATCAATGAATTTAAAACTTATTTAAAATAACATAAAATGTAAACCTATTAAACTAACAAACAATAGATATAAGTGATACTGATAGATAACCTAAACTATATTTTATTTGAACGCGTGGTGCGTATTTTTCTACCACACATAATATTCTAAAAACTCCACGAAAATCGTCGATCAAAACACCAATTACGTTATGGATAATATAACATTACAGCAGTACGCACCGTTTGATGATATCAAGTGATCAAGAAGACATACCTGAAACAAACAAACATAACATCAACTAGTAAACAAACATAACACATAACATCGCACTGAATGAAACGTCGGTCGAAACGGCTATGTAAATAGTTTGTGTTTTCCGTCCAGTTCAGTGTAGCCGGCACGATCGAAGGGAAGCACTGACATGGCACTTAGTTCACACGGTGTTATGGGCTGACATCACGGATGTTGTAGGTGATGTAGCAAACCTTGTCAGTATCCATAAAAAAAAACATCATATAGTAAACAAACATAACATCAACTAGTAAACAAACATAACATCAACTAGTAAACTAAACATAACATCAACTAGCGGATTGACCTAATTGTTTGTATGGTGACAAGCATTCATACGGAAAGGGGTCGAAAGAAAATGTGTGTCAACACGAGAATAAAGGACGAGCATAAAAGGAGCCAAAAATAGATTTCATTTAGCAATAGCTGAGCCGAAACCTGTTGCTTTATCTTCAAGGTCGTCGTCTATTATCCGGGTGACTAGATTAAGGTTCTGTGGGCGGTAGCGGGTCGGTACACGTGTACTGACTGACTACGCTTGCTAGATCTGATGTTAGCCTTCCCGGGACATATCTACTACCCGCAGTCCTTCACAAATAAGGTGGAGAAATGTTTGAAAATTTTGAAAAAATTAATGTTTGAAAACAATGAAATGAAAATTTTACGGCGAACTTTTAGAGTGTTATTTTTTTAATGCAAACAACTTCAGTAAGCAACGCTAAACTAAAATGAAAGTAGAATCTTCCTTTACATTAATTATTCCTATTTCTTGAGAGTATGTACAAACATACTCATATCTTTCTTCCCGGGACAAATTGCACTCTCGGGGACAAAATGATCCTTCGCCCGGGACACGGGACATTGGAGCCTAGCCCGGGACAATCCCGGAAATCCCGGGCACCTGGCAACCCTAGTACTGACTGACTGAGCGCTGTAATAAATATGCCGAATGGAAATAGACTACGCAGGTTAAACAGAATCTGTAGCTCACTAGGTGGTGGGGTTTAACTCGTCCGGAAATGATACCACCGCACTGAATGAAGATGAAGCAGCTGCGAAATTAGTTCGTGTGTTTCGTCCAGTTCAGTGTGGCCGGTAACACCAAAGGGAAACACTGACACGGGATGAAGTTCGTCAAGGTGTGGTAGGGAAGGTGGTGGTGGCGGTGACGAAGCCAACCTTAAAAATTTGGAAGTCGATCCAGGAAATTTAATTGTTTTAAATTTTGTTCAACGTCCTTCTATACACCTATTTAAATTAAGGAAAATTTAAGTGACATTCGGTCGGTATGCGAGGGTTGCGAATGCCACGCCAAACCTTCACGCTCTCTTGAAGGACCCGAGACTGTACTTCGTATTTCTAACCCAGATCTCAGTTTTGTATTGTTGTATTATATTGTTTATTGCAAACAGTTTGTATACAAACACAAACTCTTTGGTTTATTGATCATCATTCATATGGCAGTTAGACTGCACTCGAACTTGTCACAATTTGTTCTGTCCGGTTCTATTACACCCACGATGAAGTACCGGCAAGAAAGTTCGCAGGGTTACAGGTTGTAGGTGTTGCAGGAAAGTAGAAGCCTTAATGAATGAGATATACCCTCACCTCACCCTATAGAAATACGCGTAACTCCCTAATTACGTCGGTAAAGGAAAAACGTGTCTGCCCCGCGCCACCCGACATAAAGTCTCTGTGTGATGATAAAACTGCGTGTGTGTGTGTATGGGGGACCACGCCTTGTCCCACTTTAGCAGCGGAAACTTCTACCGCAAGTGAGAAATAACGGTAAGAGAATAGACGCCGTATGAAAACCGAATAGAGCTTACATTTGAAAATTCGCCAAAGATTGAAGATACGCCGGGGGGTTAGGTATCTAATAAAATCGAATAAATATAAAATCTGACACAAGCTCAATCCTCCCGGCCCGCGACACTTCAAGTAGGTACACGATAGGGGTCGCGACATATCTTTTCAATATTTGATGTGCTGAAGGCTGTTTTTTTCGGTACGGCTCTGCCAGTTGATCCGACAACATAACAGCAACTTCGTTCCAATTGCGATGATTTATGAAAAGAATTGTCTAATTAAATTCGGGGTACACAATAATTGGCCGTTGAAAGAAAGATCCCCCCTAGTGATTACCACCACCTCGAAAATAGGGAGGGGAGGGGGGGGGGGGGGGGGGGGGGGACTGAGTGTTATTTTTTGAGGAAATTTCTGCCTTCCGTTCTCTGGTTTTGTATTTACTCGAAACAGGAATAAATATACGCTAACTAAATGAACCACTTACAAAATCTAAAGTCTAGAACAACCGATAGAGAAACGATACCGTGCATGTCTCTTAATTGGTAAATTTGTAAACCCACAGAGGGACTATTCATTTTATAGGGTCCTGTATCCATGCCGAAGCCTATTACTAAGCCTGCTCTGTTTGTCTGTCCGTCCATCCGTCCTGGGGCTGTATCTTTTGAACCGCAATAGGTAGCCGGTTGAAATTTTCACAGAATATGTGCTACTGTGCCCGATATGCCAACAAATAATAAAAAAAGCTAAAATATACAAATTAAGGGGTCCCCATACAAGAAACGTGCTAAGAATTTATTAGTTTCACGCTACTAAATAATATAAGACGCCACAGGTACTTTGCATTGCAAACAGACAAAATTAGATAGAGGAATATGGTTTTTGACAGATATAAAGAGGATCTACGGAGGGTTCCGTGCATGAGTAAAACTCGCACTTGACCGATTTTTTCAAATAAAGATCACATTGACTGCCTCGCAGATGACGCAGGAAGTGCCTGCCTACAGAACAACATCCGGACACACAATGAAAAAATTTCACAATAATTGAGTCAACAGCGAATAAAAATACAGGGACAATGTTGGGAAAGCGAGTCGTGTTTACCTGCGGGCGGCGACGCGGCGGCAGTGGCGCCGGGGCCGATCGATGCGTCTGTGGCGGAGGTGTCTACACCACCAATACCACCGTCGCACCCACACACTGAATAACTTTACTACTTAGGGCTACCGCAGACGACCGACTGTCCACCGACTTGATTATTTAATTGAGTTGGATCGGGTTGGAACGGTCACTGAGGTTACACGAACGATTATTCTTTCTCTCACTCTGCAGGTAGCGGCGCAGTCAGGAACAAAGGAGAAGAAAACGAGTTGGCCAACTAAAAGACGGCCGCTGTAGGCGAAGTAGTCGGCGGTCGCTCCCAACTACAGGGAGCCGATTTAAGCTGGGACTACGCCCCCCAACTTTTAGAAAAGACTGTACAGCTACTAGCTACTACTGGCCGACTCAACTCAATTCGCCGGCGACTTTTTCTTCTCCTTTGTTCCTGAACGCGCACTACCTGCAGAGTGAGAGAGAGAATAATCGTGGATAATCGTCCGTGTGCGCCTCAACGACTATGCCCGACTCAATTAATAATCAAGTCGTTGGGACAGTCGGTCGTCTGCGCGCTCCCTTACTCGCCAACAGACCTCCGACTGTGAGTGAGGACGCGCCGCCGAGTCTCCCGCCCGAGGCAGGCAGAGGATCCTTGCACGCATTGGCCAAGCGTATAGCAAACATTTCAGTTTCAACTCTCTTTAACTGCTCAGTTAGAGCGAGATAAAACTAAAATGCTAGTCCTACTTGACCAACGCGCAGATCCTGCCGCCTGAGGCGAACGCGACCGCAACAATTCGCCAGCGATTTTGCGGGAAATTATTGCATCAGTTAAGAGTCCCACTTAAAATCGAGGAGTAAATCAGTTCAAAATTGTTCCATAATATACGAGTAAGTATACATTGATGTCGATAGATCTGGCTGAGATATTTCAACCACGGGCTCAAGATCGAAAAAAACCATCGTGTCTATTTATCGTATATTTGATAAAAGCATCTAATAAGCGGTTCCCTCGAAACTCCCAACGATGAATGTATGCCGGCGAGCCTTGGGCGACGAGGCTCTTAACAGGAGGGATAATGAACAAGAAGAGAGTATTCGTGCGATGAAGCCTCTCATTACTGGATGAAAGCATCGCAATCAGATGACGACGCAACATTTGATGAGCTTATAATGGATGGCATTTAACTTAAAAAGATACCAACGATTAGGCCGGCCTACGAATCCGAAAGGGATGATGCCGATAATAATTGTTTACAAGTCATACGAATGTACACAATACTGTGTGGGACCGGTACTTAAAAAGCACTGCATCTCTCTCCGCGTGCATGTCGTAAAAGGCGACTAAGGGATAAAGACAAGGTGCCGTGCTAAAGGGCGACAAGATAGCCACCTCTCACCTTTTTTTTTTTTTTTTTTTATGGAAACTGACACGGTTGGCTACATCACCTACAACATCCGTGATGTCAGCCCATAACACCGGGTGAACTAGGTGCTATGTCAGTGCTTCCCTTCATTTCGCGCCGGCTACACTGAACTGGACGGAAAACACGAACTATTTACATAGCCGTTTCGACCGACGTTTCGCTCAGTGCGGTGGTACCAACCCGGCCGGGATAAACCCTACCACCCAGTGAGGTAAGAAGGGAAGGGACCTACAGGGAAGGGACCTTGGCGCGGTCCTTCCACCGAGTCATGCAGCAGGTGGGTCTTCGTGCGTTACTTGCTGCTTGATAGTTATCTTGTCCTAATAAATTGCTAAACGTGGTGGTCGGTGCTGTGCTGTAATTTGCAAGAATACTTGCAGCACAACACAGATTACTCTGCCTACACCGATTGCCGGGATACAACGTGTGGTATGTATGCATGTACGAATGTAAATATACCTAATTTTAATAGAATCGACGACATTCCAAACATAATGGACACAGACCATAAAGAAACATTTTTTTCACAAAACCTCTATTGAAGGCAGTACAAAATTGAAGACGCGTTAATCTTCACGGTCGCTCGAACGGTGCCCATTTTCCAGCCAATTTTCTGCGAATCTCACAATATCGCTATCTCCCCTTCAGAAATACCTTGAAATACGTTCCGACGCCCACCTATGGAGGAAACCGGCACCCGTTCCTTGGAAAGCGTATTCGCTGAGAAATATGTACCTTATGTCATAATAAATTGGATCCTAAATGGATCGGAACAGGTGCTTGTGATAGACAACGTTTGCGTCCTGTCGGCTGGTTTGAATAAACAGGCGCTCGGAAGACGGGGCACAGGAACAAACTCAATTTGCTTCGAACGAAGTAACTCAGGCTCACTAGAAATTGTTGAATTAGTCCGTAGACGACACGCCTGAGGCGAATATACCTTGGAAAATATTTTTAAAATGTGCGGGCGAATTAAACAACTTTTCCAACGAAGCAAACAAGCTTTTTGGCCCATCAAGCCTTGACGTGCATTTGAAATACCACAGTCAGACAGCGTGTAAGCGTCCACTGCTGGACATACGCCTCTCCAATTTTCCTCCAGTCCTCCCGGCCTACGGCGATACGGAACCACTGGTTTCCGCCGACGTACTTGACATCGTCGTCCCACCTGGCGGGTGGTTTCCTGTCCACGACCGCCAGTGTAGGACGCGGTTACTCCAACTGTCGTCGTCTCTTCGGCTAACGTGCTCAGCCATTTGAAATACCACGCAATACCAATACATTTGCGTGTCACGTCCATCAAGTAATTTGCTGAAAGTGCGCGGCACAAAGTAATTCGTTTGATTGGCATCGCCAGCGGACACCGGAGTCTCCTGGGTCGAAGGGATTAAGGTCAGCACAGAACTTGACTGTCGCTGACGATATGACCTAATTGCCAGAGACTAATAGCAGGCGCCACTACTAAGCGGATTTGTTTTGATTGAAGTGTTCACGGAGATTACTAAGAACGGCCTAGGGGATTAAGTTCAAAGTTATTTACTAATGGATATTATGCAAACTAATATTGCTCTAATATTGCAATACCTATTTTATGTGTGTCGCGCGCGGGGTATAATAAATAACAGACGGTCGCAAATATTTCGTGCTTTTGTAAAGGACCGGTCAAGCGAGCCGAACTCGCGTGGAGAGGGTTCTGTATAATTTCGTTTTCCGTGAGAATTTTTAAGATTTTCATTTAGATTTTCCTGTTAACTATAAGAGAGGCCCTATATTCCCTATTCTTTTCGCAATTTTAGGAGAGGGTTCTGTATAATTTTGTTTTCTGTGAGAACTTTTAAGATTTTCATTTAGAATTTCCTATTAACTATAAGAGAGGCCCTATATTCCCTATTCTTTTCGCAATTTTAGGAGAGGGTTCTGTATAATTTTGTTTTCTGTGAGAACTTTAAGATTTTCGTTTAGGTTTTCCTGTTAACTATAAGAGAGGCCCTATATTCCCTATTCTTTTCGCAATTTTAGGAGAGGGTTCTGTATAATTTTGTTTTCTGTGAGAACTTTTAAGATTTTCATTTAGAATTTCCTATTAACTATAAGAGAGGCCCTATATTCCCTATTCTTTTCGCAATTTTAGGCTCAGTAGTTTCGGAGATAAGGGGGGGGGGGGGGGTTTGCTCGATTTTTGTATATTTTGTGTAATATCTTTTTAGCTGTACATTTTAAAATTATAAAAAAAATATGTTTGTATTCCTTATAACGAGCCCTTTTCACTGACAAGTCACATGAGGCCACGAGTCAGTAAACCTGGATACGAAATACGGCATCGTTTGTATGAGAACCGAGGTAGCCGCCAAAGGGGTGTGAAGTCTGAGGCGGGAGCGGCGCATGGAACGCCGTGATTGGCCGAGCGAGTAGGTAGCCACGTGACGCCAGTCTTCCATACGTTTGAACGGGATTCATACAATAAGTCGCTCATTGTGTCGATTCGCGATGAAAAGATGAAACGGATTTAACAATATTTAACCCTTCTTTACATCAAGGGAATAATATAACTTTCTCTTAAATGAACAAAGGCAACGCCCCTTTCACAATTTTGCGAATTTGCAGATTTTCGCATAAACACGATAATAGTTCTAAGTTCTGAGATACCTCGGATACTTTATTATAAATCTACATCAAATTTCCAAAACAATGATATGTAAGACCTCGTACTTCGGTATTATCTTATTGGAGTATTTGTTATTGGAATTTTCCAAAATTAAAAAAATAATGTTAGAAAGTCGAAAAGTTTTGTAACCAAAAAAAAAATTATTATATTATTAACAACTATTTGCTAATTACTTAGCCAACGATATGACAAATTATATTGCAATATGACTTCGCGAAAAATTCGCGAAAATCTACCCTACCATAAAAAAATTATGAGTACCCACCTCGATATTTAATTTTTTTACGGTAAAATGAGGTTTTCCAGGCTTTGCCTTTTTTAACAAACTAACCAGCCATGCAGCTAGAGCCTTATAAAATGTACCATGCGTCTCTCTGTCAGTTTGACGGTGTGAATTCGTTATATAAGGGTTAATAAAATAACAAATGAAAGGCTGTGTAGTCTGTAATAGAAACATATATTTGAAACAGAACAATAATTTACTTAATTATTTATTTATAGATCGGTATCTATATTAAAATTTTCATTTGGTAACTTTTGAACAATTGAATTAAATTTAAAAGCACAATTTACGACATTTACATTGTTACTGTTTACATTGTTGACATTTACATTGTTATTGTTGAACTAAAGAACTAAAGAACTAACATGTGTCTCGAGAGATGGTCGCGCAACAGATGGATAGATCTCACCGAGACCTAAAGTTTGAGTACCAACACGATGGGTCTAGCACCAGTGGTTCTCGAGTTATGACCAAAACAAAAGTTCATGTGACAGATGGATAGATCTCACCGAGACCTGAAGTTTGAGTACCAACACGATGGGTCTAGCACCAGTGGTTCTCGAGTTATGACCAAAACAAAAGTTCATGTGACAGATGGATAGATCTCACCGAGACCTGAAGTTTGAGTACCAACACGATGGGTCTAGCACCAGTGGTTCTCGAGTTATGACCAAAACAATAGTTAATGTGACAGATGGATAGATCTCATCGAGACGTTCAGATTGAGTACCAACACGATGGGTCTAAGTCCATTGGTTCTCGAGATATGACCAAAACAAATTATCACGTGATAGATGGGTAGATCTCATCGAGACGTTCAGTTTGAGTACCAACACGATGGGTCTAAGTTCAGTGGTTCTCGAGATATGACCAAAACAAATTATCACGTGACAGATGGGTAGATCTCACCGAGACGTTCAGTTTGAGTACCAACACGATGGGTCTAAGTCCAGTGGTTCTGTAGATATGACCAAAACTAATGATCACGTGACAGATGATAATTCCGACCCCTCACTCGCATGATCGCATCGCATTTCGCATTTAGATGCTAGCTAGCTAGCTAGCAGCGGAGCGCAGGCGCTATATAGCATTTAGCATTTAGCAGTACCATAGATAAATAGCACATACTTCATTGCTTTGTGCGTTCCAAAACAAACGAACCAACAAAGTTTTACGAACGAAACAGCAATGCTAATTAAAATTAAATGTGATTATTGCTTAGCATTTAGCATTAATTTTTATTCATCAGGGCGCTTAGCAGTGCTAAATGCTAACGGGGTATTCATTATGAATTAATTTTGTTAATGCTAAGCATAACAAGACTAATTCCCGGTAGACGCATGACCTAAAGAAATTAATTCCTTTAGAGTCGCTCAAAAGTAAAAACCGGTAGGTACTGGTTGAATGAAAAAAGCGCGATAAACGAATATTGAACGAGGAAACCTGCTGAGGTTGACTAGAAGAAATGTCCTTTGGCAATAAGGCAGAATGCATGAAATATCTGTATACATTTAACATACATATTTATCAATAAACAAAAAAAATTACAAGAGCTAACTGCATCCAACACGATAGTCGACCTATGGTGGGTAAGCAGAAAAGAGCTCTCCATACATATTTACGCCGATGTTTGTTACTGAAATTCAAGCGAAAAATGCTATCAAATTGAATGAAAGTACTTACTCGTGAAAGGTGACTCCATCTGTGTTCAAGTTTGAATTTTTCGACGACTTTTTGCACCAAAGCACTGCACAATGAGGCATTTTGTGACAGACGCGCACGTTCGCTCCGCCTGAGCGGCGGACGGAGACTAAGATCGGTCGCCGGCGCTAGACTGACGCGCTGGCGCGTGTGCGCCGACGCGCGGCTACCCCTGTCCTCCTATGTATAGCGCCTCCAGGCTTACTGACTCGTGCATGAGGCACTTGAAAAAAAAATTAACTTTCTAATTTTTCCTCTTTGAGGTAAGGAACTCTAACTTATACAAATATTAATTATATTCTGCCCACGTTTTTAGGTTTCCGTACCCCATACGGAAGCCTACGCCGCCGTTTGTCTGCCTGTCTGTTTGTCTATCTTACTGCTGTATCTTTGGAACCGCTAGGCTTGAAATTTTCTCAGAATATACTCGAGAATATGTGTTACTTATTATGCCAAAAAAGGATATAACGACAAATAATAAAACATTGAAAAAGTAAAAAATTTAAAAATAAAGTAGACAATTAAGGCCCCATACAAGAAACGTGTTTTTCCAACTTTTCTTTTTGGGGTGCGGAAAACTCGGTGCTCAAGTCCTACTCGCACTTGGTCAGTTTTTTTTTAATTAATCTAGCACGCTTCGGCAACTCAACATAATAAAAGGGTGGCGATGTTCAGGAAGCGTAAACTTGAAATATGGCACGTCACATCACCGCCATAAATCATATCTACAATTTGGTCACTCTAATTTGGGCGGATGGGAACTGGGGCAAGGACACGTTTTAATTAATTACGCAATCGCAAGGACGAGTTCTATTGAGTTTCACTGCCAGTTCCGGAGATTTATGGTCAATTTTGAAAGTGAAGTACGGCTGTATTTTGAAGTAAATTTGAGGATGTACGTTTAAAAATATATTACCTTTTTTAGGTTTCCGTATTCATGCGGAAGCCTATTACTAAGCCTACGTCGACTGTCTGTCTGTCTGTCCGTCCGTGTGCTGTATTTTTGGAACCGTAATAGGTAGCCGGTTGAAATTTTCACAGAATGTGTGTTATTTTGGCGGATGTGCCAACAAATTATAAAAAAAAAAACAAAAATTAAACAATTAAGGGGGGTTATATATGAAACGTAAAACAATTACGTACAACATACCCAAACGTGCCAAGAATCCAACCAACAACGTGTTAAGAATCGATTAGACACGCTACTGAATAATAGATGGCGCCACAGGCTTTTATATTTTGCACTGTAGAAAGACAATACAGACGACGGTTATGGTTTTTTGACAGGTACGGTATAGCGGATATATGGAACCCTCCGTGCGCGAATAAAACTCGCACTTGGCCGATTTTGTATATTTACGACCTTACCACATTCTATATTAGGTAGGGTAGGAGCCCCAGCTTTCGAGGCTTCCTGTTCGAGACGAAAAGTTATTGCGTACTTTACGAACTATGCGGTAATAAAGCAGCCTCGACCGGTTCGCATATTTCCAAAGTCTAGTATGCGAGTTGCTCTGATTGGTCGTTCTCAGTTTGGCGGGAAATATAAATTTCGGAAGTATTTCCGAAAATAAAGTTTTCTTAGGTGGTTATAAAAAAAAATAACCATAACCTAATTTTAACACCCTAACATTGTTTAAAAAGAAAGTAAAAGAAAATTAAATTTTGGCAAAAGGGACACGAACCCATGGCCGAGATCGAACAAATAAAAACCCTACATTCTAGCAATGAGCCACCAAAGTACATAAATGACCAAACGAATATCGGATTCAGTAGGTTCGCTGGGGGTGCCGGAGCCGCAGCCAGACGAAATTTATATTTCCCGCCAAACTGAGACCGACCAATCAGAGCAACTCGTATACTAGACTTTGGAAATATGCGACCGGTTCGGGGAGGGTCGACGCAGTACCATGTTGAATTTGTGCAACAAATTATCGTACACCCCAGCAGGAACCACTTCCTGTCCTGAGTCCTCCCCTTGTTGCGTCATGCCGACGAATATTGTCCCCGGCGGAGTTGTTCGGAACATTTTCAAAGTTTTGTCATCTTGCCTTCTCATATCAAGGATCAGTTATTTGAAATCAAAGTTTCGCCTTGAACCAATAAGGTTAATAATGTAATCCTTACCTATAATAAAATCCAACGTCTGCTTTCTGTCTGAGTGTCTGAGTGTCTGAGTGTATGTCTGTCTGTCCGCTTATAACTCGAGAACCACTGAACCGATTTTAATAAAACAAAATTCTACGGATAGCTTGATTCTTCCCATCAACTATAGGCTACTTACTATCACGCTAAACGGCTTATGAGGTTAGCAGTGAAGTAAAATATGAGAGCGGACGGAGCCGCGGGCACAGCTTGTGTATGTATGTGGGTAGTTTTGTACACTGTCATACATAACATAACGGTCAGTCACAATACAACGCTGCTACGGAAATGTCTGTGTTTTACTGGTTGTGGTCTTCCCATACTTTTCTGGCGACGAAGATGTATGATATTATGCAGATGCTTACGATATTAGCAATAGAGGTGTACATTTCATAGATAGGGAAAAGAAGAGAAAGCTTCTTTTGTGTCCTACTTACAAACACTGCCATACCTAACCCATCAGCATACACCACAAAAGTATATCTATATAAATAGTGAATTATAAGGACAATTTATCCGTTGTTACAGAATAAAGAGATGAAGAAGCCGAGGTCGTGGATGGTGGCGGGCCTGGTGCTGGCCGCGCTGCTCGGCCAGGCGACGTGCGACCCCAGCGTGGGGCTGCGCACCAGGATGGGCCTGGTGCTAACCTCAAGCACCATGCAGTGGGTACAGTGGAGGAAGGAGATGCCCCCCAAACAGCTACTCCAGTACGCCGTCGAGGCCGCCAGGACTGTCGGCTCAGAAGGTTAGTTTTTATTTTTATGGAAACTTGCACGGTTTGCCACATCACCTACGACGCCCGTGATGTCAGCCACCTTCACCTTGGTGAGCTAAGTGCCATTGTTAGCCCTTGATCGTGCCGGCTACACTGAACTGGATGGACGGTTTATTTTGTGTCTGATTTTTTAAATATTGTATGATATAGATCATTTTCCAAAATATCGTTGCCCTTATAATAATTTCTGAGGCGCACTTTATGCTCAGTTAGTGGTTCCGTCTGGCTGAAATCCAGGAATAGAGAAATTATGGAGAAGCGTACGTCCTGCAGCGGACCACTATACGCTGATAAAGAAGAAGAAAAATTTATAGAGTATCACGCATCCATTGGACGAGCATTTCTTCTGTTCGTCTTGTACCTATTGGTGAACGTTTTTGTTGCAGAAAGTCCCGGCAAACCTATCTACATCTGCAGGGCGCGGCACGACGGTGTGTTGGTGTCTGGCCAGCTGCGCCCCAGGTACAAGGAGTGCGTCATCTCTCTGTACCGCAGCGTGCACCGCTACCCGAGCTTCGAGATATTGCAGAACCAGGAGCACGGAGCCCAGCTGGACTGGAGGAAGTGGGCCAGGTTCCAGGACGCACCTGACGGCGCCGTTGTGGGCGGCAACCAGGACTTTTTATCCTACGTGGCGCGAGTGCCCATCGAGCCCGAAGAGGGTTTCACACACTACGTCGGCAAAATGGAACCTCAGGAGTCTTTCGGTGAGATCGCCGTGCTCGATAAGAAAGACAACGAAATCATAAAGGAGAACGGCGAGATCTTAGTCGAAACTGAGCCCATCAGTTACGAAATCAAGGACATAACATTTGACGATAACAAGGTGAAAGCTAGCCGTCAGCCGGAGATCGTACTAGGCAACATTGTGTTATCGAACGAGGAGGAATACGATCGCACCGCCGCGACGGAGTTCCCGTACAACTTTAACTACACGCTGACCTGGGGCCACGGTCACGCCATTCTAACCGGGCTGAATGCCACCCTGGCCCTCGCTAATAGGACCGACCTAGGTTACATCGAGTGGGGCACCTCATACATTACGAGCCGAGACGAACTGTTCCAGGTGGAGAAGTACCTCGAGCCGGGAACCGCGTGCAACGTCACCATCGTCGCCAACCACACGATCAGGGACGTCCCGTACACCGCCACACTGATCGCCTATTACCCCGGCGCGATCGAGCCGAGGACGCGGGTGCTGCACTCGGAGAGAATCGAGAGCGGATTGCTGGAGGTGGCCGCCATTTACAGCGACGTCTTCTTCATCGGCAACAACAGTCTGGTGCCGACAACTACCACCACCACCACGACAACAACAACAACTACGACCACTACAACCGTGGCTCCGCCACCGCCCGAGTCCGTCGCGGAGAACGAGGTGCCCAACTCTATAAAGATTAAGTCAGAATACGACACGAAGGAAGAGAATTCGAGCATTCAGCAGGACGAGGCGAACGATGGCCCTAAATCTGACAAGGAAACCTCCATCAAGCAAGCGGCGGTGGGAGGACTCGGCAGCCAACCTGGAGGTGCCTCGGTGAACGTAGCCCGGTTTTCTGTCTTAGCGGCTGCCATATTTTCGATATTTATTATACTTTAAATTTGAAGTTATCGCTTGTAGCAAGGCTTGTAAATATGTATTATTAGTGAGGCGTGCGTCCGGGCGCTTTTCTGGCGTGTGCTTTTAAATTATCGCGAGCGCCCCACGGAGCAGGTAAACTCACATCCGAAATCAGACAGTTTTTCTGCATTTGCTCACGAGCAATTTGCACATCTCGCATACATTCCTGCGCCGCGCGTTCGTCCAATTCATTCCAGCGTTTAGTTTAGGAGAAAAAAGTGTTTAAAAATCCCCATTCTTATATTGTAAATAGATCTTGTAAATAGTTGAAGTGAAACGATTGCGTCTTTAAAGAATTTGCAGCGGCTAGGTCGTTACGGTTTCACGTTCGCCGTGAAACTGATCCTTTATCCTCGTTGCGACATCGTACACCGCCAATATTCGATATTACCTTTGTCGACGGAGTTAGGACAATGGGGCGTGAATGTGAGACGACACCGCAGTTACAACAGACGGTTACATACATCGCCTATCACATATTGGCTATATTGCTGAATACGCGTTATACAAACACTACTTGTATATATCTGTCACTCACTGCTGGCTATGTGCGTGCATGTGGGGAACAAATATTTTCTCAAATCGATAAAATTACAATTAAATTTTTATTTTTAAATAACGAAATGAAGTGACCTCTGCTAGATATTATATTTTTGCTAATTTTCAAAACCGTTTGTAAAAATTTAATTATCCGATTTTATTAACACATATTTTCGAATTATCACGCATGTACAAGTCAGGCAAATCTTTATGCTCTAGGTGTGTGAGAATTGTTCATCCAAAATGTTCAAATTGAAGTAGAAATCCTACAAAATCGGCGCTTACTTTTCAGTCGGTTCTACCCCAGGTTAATATAGTGACAAAGTGGCGCCAATAGGCAGATAAACAGAGATGATTATTTTTGTACGGTAGGTGGTAAAGTACCTGGCGAGCTAGTGTATGTGTGTGTAGGTACCTCTAGATTTGTAAGGCGCACACAATCTATTCTCCTGCGTCTTAGCATTATAGGTTAAAAAAAATAGATTTCATTAGGGTCTGGTTCCACGTTCAATCTTACTTGCACAAGTTCCAATTTGCACAGGCAAGCATTTACGTAAAGACGGCATATAAGTGTATAATGCAACTTTGCAAAGTTGTGTAATGCAAACAGTTTGCACACACTTCATACGATTTCGACGGGTAGGGGTAGATTGCACCAACCGGTAATCTTGCGCGTATTAACGAGGGCGTGACTGTTTGCGCATGCAAGTCGCTATATTGTGGATGCCGCACAGTGCACGATGCTCTTTGCGCAAACGTTTGCACAAACTGTTTATGCATGTAAGTCGCCGCGTGTAGCCGGGCCTTTAAAACATTTAGACAATACTATATCTTAAGTATTCCATTATGCTACATTTTAAATACAACCTTTCTGGATACATTTGACAGCTAACATTAGTGGCATCTTTTAGTTTGGATTAAGAATTAGATTTTGCACAATCTGTTTACGCATGGAAGTAACTGCGTGTAGCCGGGCCTTTAATTAAAACCTTTAGACAATACTATATATATTTAAAGTATTTCATTATCTTAAATTTTAAACACATACAACCTTTCTGGTTACATTTGACAGCTCACATTAGTGGCATCTTTTAGTTTGGATTAAGAATTAGATTTTGCACGATCTGTTTGAGCATGCCATTAACTGCGTGTAGCCGGGCCTTTAATTAAAACATTTAGACAATACTATATTTAAAGTATTCCATTATCTTAAATTTTAAATACATACAATCTTTCTTGTTACATTTGACAGTTAACATTAGTGACATCTTTTAGTTTCGATTAAGAATTAGATTTTGCACAATCTGTTTGCGCATGCAATTAAATGCGTGTAGCCGAGCCTCTAACTAAAATATTTAGACAATACTATATTGAAAATATTCTATCTTAAATGTTATATACATACAACCTTTCTGATTACATTTGACAGCTAACATTAGTGACATCTTTTAGTTTGGATTAAGAATTAAGATTTTGCAAAACTCAGTCTGGTGCCTCTTCCGCATTGTAGAAAACTTTAAGGACTGAGACAAGAAACCAGAATCTAATGATATTATGTGTAATGAATAATGATATTATGTTATTAGCGCCTAGGTGATTGTTTAATTTATTGATTTTGTTTACTTTTTGTGTTAGTTAATCTGTAAGAAACGTTACCGCTTCAGGGTTTACACGCCGTCATCTGTCACTTCCAGTCCTTCCATCGCAGAAACTATACCTAGATCGATCAATTGACTGCCGTGTCGCTATCCCATGCGGAGAGTTACCGCTCATGGCAGAGGATGTCGACATATCTGCTCGCTCTCATTGGCTGTAGCCATCGACATGTGATCGCTGAGTGCCGCGAAGCAATGTGTGCATTGCTGTTAAGGTGACATAAGACCTGAGAGAAATATCTCAAATGGCCGCACCCGTCAAAAAATCGCGGTACAAAGCAAAACTTTCTTTCTACGCTGGATATGTGGTGCAATAAGGGTATCATTGCCAAAGCATATTTTAGCTTATTTTTCAGAGAGCTCTCATGTTTTAATTTGTAATTAATCTGTAGCCTTAACTAAATCGGAAGTGTGGCTAAAAGGGCGGCGCTCGAGAATTAAACAGTAAATATAATTTAATAAAACACCCTCACCGCCTATTTTGTAGGATTAATCACGGCTAAAAGTTTTTTTCAAATCAATTTATGGCCTGAACGGCAAAGGCAATTATACAATTTTGGTGCGTTTAAAAATTATAAATTGGTTCCTTGTCGGGCGTCTGGCTTAGCCACATTTTTAAATTAGTGTTTATATTAAAAAAAAAACATACAAATATACAAAAACAATAGCTGGGTCTGATATGGTCGTTCCCAGGTGTCATATCGCCTTAAGCGGGGTTACTAGGCAAAAGCACTTCGTATTTCCCTAACCATACTCATATTTCAACTATAATTTATATGCCTATAGTTAGGTAAAGATTCGAGGTATAATGTGAATACATTATTTTTAATTTAATCTTATAAATTCCCTTAAAATATGTGGTTGAAAAGTGGTAAAATCGTTCAAAAATGCCTAATACGAAAAATGCTTCATTGAGCTTAGAGTCAATAAGACTAAGTATCATCTAAATAAATTCAAACGCTTACAGAATAAATGGTTTTTCACTGAACTATCGTTGAACATTCTAAATTTTGGGCCGTTGCCGTGCGCGAGCGTTTTTTGTATGGACGTATTTGTATCGAGGGTGGCAAATGCATTTTCGAACGTTTTCACCACTTTTCACTCAGTTATTTTTCGGAGAATTTACAAGATTATATTATAATAATCTATCACAAATTATACCTTGAATCTTTACCTAATTATAAGCATATAAATTATAGTTATATCTATTGAAATATGGCTATAGTTAAGATAATATGATGTGAAGTTTTGCCTAGTACCCCCCCTTAAGTTGATTGGTAGCGATTTCGGCGACATCTCTTCCCATAACAACATTGATGGCTCATCTGGCCTCCCATTCTCTCATCCGCGGTAATTCGAGTTAGATAAGCATCATTCACACACATGTTCGCGTTCAATTTCAAAAAAACATCTATTGTAGTACCGTATTCTATATTCATGTAGCCTTGGATTCGACAAATGTAAATGTATGAAACGCCAATATCCAACAAGGTCGTTAGTATATCATATTGGATTGAGTATAATTATGAATAATGTAATGCTATTTTTCTATATGTAGCGGTACGTTGTTAGGCAAAGTGTAACCAAAATATCAAGCTTAGGTGTGCTTCGAGATAAACCCTGACCAGGAATATATGAGGGGCGGCCATATTGCGGAATTTCGTTGGAACTAATTTCTTACACTGGCCACAATTATGTTTGATGCTTGATAATCTGTTGTCAATGTCAAATTTGCTTTTGAACTGACATTTAGGTGAAACGTTATGCCATTGTAGTGAGATTGTCTTGAATTGGCCGCCGTAATGTACAATTAGGTAATTATTTTTTGTTCTATCTAGGTGTATCTCGAGCATCTATTTACCGAATAGCAAACAAAAAAGGGACGTAAATATTATTCGTTCTGAACAAAAAACCCTTTTTGACTTTACAGAAATACGAAACGTTCGAATAAAAATAGCTTAGGTTAAGTTTTTCTGAACTTGAATTTTTATTAAAAAGTTTTGTGTCTCAGCAAGGTCGATTAATATTGTTTTTAATAATGTGTACGCCTTGCTTCAGGACATATCTGCAGATACATGGAAAAAATGTTGTGAACATCTAAATGTAAAGGCTAGCTATTTTTACATTGACATCAAAATATATATGAAAGATGCATTAACTTAAAATACATTTTGTATATCTTATTGTGTATTTCAGTGCAAAAGTACATTTTGAATAAAAACATCGGCCAATTCAATATGTGCGTACTATACTGAATGTTGCTATATAAATTTAAAAAGTGGCTCCATTTTGACAGCTCTCATATATTCCTGGTCAGGCTTTACATGTAATAGTTGTTTAAGTACCGTTTAAATTGTTGTAAATTATTGTTCAGTATTTACCATATTTAGAGATACATACCTTAGTTTCAGATTTTTTATTTTTTGCAAAGTTATGTACATCATTTTTAAACGGCCTCATATCAAATGGTATCCCACCTATGTTGACGATATAAGAGAATAGTTTTAGGTGAATGTTCATTTCATTGCCTAACAATACGTTAAATTGAAACAAAATGTTGATTCATTCAAACATTACTATGATTGTGTAAATAAGATCAACATTTTTCATTTCTTCTTTGGCTTTATACAAAATCATGTTTTAGTCTGCCACTGGCGGCACCGTTATGTAGCGAGCACAATCTTTGCTGCCGTTTCCAAAATTTGTGTAGATATATCATTTTAGTTGTTAAGCTTTGTTCTCACTGTTGTTCTGATCCATTCAACGGATCACTATTGAAATGATGATTAATGGAGAAATTAATATATCTCGTAACATTAACAGATGATTTTGCGAAGCATAATTGTGATGTTCAATGTAAGTTTTGTTTGTTTTAAGTCATTAAAGTGTAATTAAACATTACCTGTGTCTCTTTTTTTATATGTTTATGAAATCTGGTATCGGCTGAGTCAAAGGGGCCAGAGCACATCCTCCGACCAGCCAATATAACCTCCGAGAGCGCGCAAAGGGGAGATACAAATTAGGAAATCTCCAGAGATTTTTCATTAGATTGCTGGTTACACTGGAGGAGAACACAGCCGAGTATGCGGCCATCTTACATCCAGTACGGTGGTACCAACCCAGCCAGCTACAATTTGAGCCTACCACCTAACAATGCGAAAGGGAAGGGTGATATAGTTTTACACCGGTTCCGAACAACGGTGAAGTGCGGATATGCCCGCTTTTTTTATTCATGAAAATTAATTAGCGCCGGTCGACCGGATGGGAACCTAGGTCCTTAAGCTCTAGAGATCACCCGCCCGCTTCTTCTACTCCTGTTTCTATCGGTTAATCCAGCAGTATAATCGTTTTCGATTCCAGATCACTCGCAGCTTAGACTCAATTAATACCGGATGTCGTGTAATCCGTAAGACAGCGGCGTAATCCGGCGAGACCCAGTCCTTCCCCCTCCTCTTATCATAAGGAAGGACTGAGGAGGAGGTGGAGGGGTAATGACGTGTGCACCGCCACCCCCTTCGCCACCCAGACACGATTCCCCAAGGTGCGGAGGGTCGGAGACCGTCTTGTGCCAAATCAAATTCGACCTAATTTCCTTCGCCGCGTAAGGCACATTCTCTCTTGCGCGAGATCACCAACTGCAAAATTATTCCGCACGTTCGAATTTCAAATCTTCCGCAGTTATTTCCACAGTTGAAACTTCCGTAGCCCGTTGCGGCGGCGATGCAAAATGATCAAAATGTATGAGTTTGCACCGAAGGAAACGCAACGGAGAGCGCAATATGGAATGGCCACACTGCAATTGGCACAGCGACAGACAGCGCGGCAGACTGCAGCCTAGACGGCGCCAGTGAAGGAAGAACTGCCTAACTATAAGTACGTTTGTACGTCAATATTAACCTTCAAAGTCGGGGTTCGACGACATCCGCCTTTGGCAGTGGCGGGATGAACCGATGCCTTAGCTTAGAATTTAGAAGGTCACGCTTCATAGCATAGGAAGTGGGGAAAGCTAAATTCTTGTGGCGTACAGGGATTAATAGGGATTCGTGTATTAATGGTTGTGGAAGTTAAATCATTTAGAATACCTTCATACGTATGAAGAAAGTAATGGAATTGCTAAAAAAAACTAAAAAAAAATAGGGAAACAAGATCAGTAGAAAATTATGAAGTCGGGCTATCTGTCTATCCATTCGAATCCATATACACGCTCGACTACAGCATTTTCTACTGATCTTTCCTTGTTACCATAATTTTTTAGTAGTCTGGTTTTACATACCGTCCCACCAATGCTCAACTATCGAATCTGCGATTTTCTAATTTTACAGGAGAGACAAAAAACTGTTTTAAAAATATATTTTTTTAGATGGGCTTTCGAAATCAAATATCATTTGGGGATGTTGTGAAGCTTTATTAGTCCCTTTATATACATTATGCAAAATACACCTGTGAACAGAGATACGGCACTTTCGCAAATTTACCTTGGTCATAATACCCATGTTGTAAGATATTTATGCAAAGGTCAAGTAGCCAATATTCCATATTCGTTACTTGACCATGGTGCTTAAGCAATGCTTTTGGTTGAAAATTCTTGTTAAATTAGCTAAACTGGCAGTTTAGCAATTTTACTATGGTAAACTTTACAAAAACATGAATAAAAGATAATGAATCAATTGGAGACCAGCCCTGAATCTATTGGTCTGAGCCCTGAAATGAAGTAAAGAAAGTTTAAATATTACGTAGGTATAATGGTAGAATTAGAAGCTGTATCCTAATTGTATACATTAATCAATTAGTAAAACTGTAGTTAGGATTATTTAAATAAAATTTAAATTGTATTTAAATCCAATTCAATCTTTATTTTAAAAACACGGCATCTTATATAATTAGATAGGAACAAATAACATTTATATAAAAATACACTAATCGCTGTTGTCGGCATCTAATTCTGGTAAGATGTCCCTCACGTTGGGTGCAGTGGGCAAATTGTTGTAAGAATCGTGATAGCTTTTTGGTAGGCAGTAGCAACAGGTAAAGTTTCATCTAGCAGGGGCTCGTTCAGCGGTACGGCGAGGTCTTGCGAGGCAGAAGCAACAGGTAAAGTTTCATCTAGCAAGGGCTCGTTCAGCGGTACGGCGAGGTCTTGCGAGGCAGAAGCAACAGGTAAAGTTTCATCTAGCAAGGGCTCGTTCAGCGGTACGGCGAGGTCTTGCGAGGCAGAAGCAACAGGTAAAGTTTCATCTAGCAAGGGCTCGTTCAGCGGTACGGCGAGGTCTTGCGAGGCAGAAGCAACAGGTAAAGTTTCATCTAGCAAGGGCTCGTTCAGCGGTACGGCGAGGTCTTGCGAGGCAGAAGCAACAGGTAAAGTTTCATCTAGCAAGGGCTCGTTCAGCGGTACGGCGAGGTCTTGCGAGGCAGAAGCAACAGGTAAAGTTTCATCTAGCAAGGGCTCGTTCAGCGGTACGGCGAGGTCTTGCGAGGCAGAAGCAACAGGTAAAGTTTCATCTAGCAAGGGCTCGTTCAGCGGTACGGCGAGGTCTTGCGAGGCAGAAGCAACAGGTAAAGTTTCATCTAGCAAGGGCTCGTTCAGCGGTACGGCGAGGTCTTGCGAGGCAGAAGCAACAGGTAAAGTTTCATCTAGCAAGGGCTCGTTCAGCGGTACGGCGAGGTCTTGCGAGGCAGAAGCAACAGGTAAAGTTTCATCTAGCAAGGGCTCGTTCAGCGGTACGGCGAGGTCTTGCGAGGCAGAAGCAACAGGTAAAGTTTCATCTAGCAAGGGCTCGTTCAGCGGTACGGCGAGGTCTTGCGAGGCAGGAGAAACAGGTAAAGTTTTATCTGGCAGGGGCTCGTTCAGCGGTACGGCGAGGTCTTGCGAGGCAGGAGAAACAGGTAAAGTTTCATCTAGCAGGGGCTCGTTCAGCGGTACGGCGAGGTCTTGCGAGGCAGAAGCAACAGGTAAAGTTTCATCTAGCAAGGGCTCGTTCAGCGGTAAGGCGAGGTCTTGCGAGGCAGGATAAACAGGTAAAGTCTCATCTAGCAGGGGCTCGTTCAGCGGTACGGCGAGGTCTTGCCAGGTAGGAGAAACAGGTAAAGTTTCATCTAGCAGGGGCTCGTTCAGCGGTACGGCGAGGTCTTGCCAGGCAGGAGAAACAGGTAAAGTTTCATCTAGCAGGGGCTCGTTCAGCGGTACGGCGAGGTCTTGCCAGGCAGGAGAAACAGGTAAAGTTTCATCTAGCAGGGGCTCGTTCAGCGGTACGGCGAGGTCTTGCCAGGCAGGAGAAACAGGTAAAGTTTTATCTGGCAGGGGCTCGTTCAGCGGTACGGCGAGGTCTTGCCAGGCAGGAGAAACAGGTAAAGTTTCATCTAGCAGGGGCTCGTTCAGCGGTACGGCGAGGTCTTGCCAGGCAGGAGAAACAGGTAAAGTTTTATCTGGCAGGGGCTCGTTCAGCGGTACGGCGAGGTCTTGCCAGGCAGGAGAAACAGGTAAAGTTTCATCTAGCAGGGGCTCGTTCAGCGGTACGGCGAGGTCTTGCCAGGCAGGAGAAACAGGTAAAGTTTTATCTGGCAGGGGCTCGTTCAGCGGTACGGCGAGGTCTTGCCAGGCAGGAGAAACAGGTAAAGTTTCATCTAGCAGGGGCTCGTTCAGCGGTACGGCGAGGTCTTGCCAGGCAGGAGAAACAGGTAAAGTTTCATCTAGCAGGGGCTCGTTCAGCGGTACGACGAGGTCTTGCCAGGCAGGAGAAACAGGTATTCACAATACTTCTTTTAACTCGTACAGTATTTCAATCCACTCAATAACGTACATAATATGGGTCAACCGTTATTTCTGTATCCGTCTTTTGGGTCCCACCAATCAGAGAAAAGGTGCGAATGAAACAACAGTATAGGTAGGTTAGGATAGGTTAGAACGTATTAGCTAGATTTCGCTACCCAAATAAAAGAACGCGTAATTTGCATGCTTAGAAAACGTTTGATGGCATACCATTACTTGGGTCCTCAATAGTTGGGTGCCCAAATATAGCTAATGTGTTCGACCCTAACTTAACGTATATTTTACGTTTAATTCGCACCTTCGTCTCTGAAATGGTGGTTTGGTGGTACCCTAACTACGGATACCAAAATATAGTTTTACTATTTTCAACGAAATTTACCAAAGTCAACTTCCGAATATACCATATAGGCAAATTGAAAACTGTCCATAAATTATAATTAATTAAATTTACCAAATTCAACTTGTCTATCTACCCGATCGGTTACTTGTACGTAGTCTATATTCCTATATTCAATGAGACATCACCAAGGTAAACTTGCTAATCTGCCATATAGGCAACTTTACCGTAGTCCATATTTCTGATTGTATTAGTTCTCACCAAGGTAAACGTACGAATGTACCATATACGGAATCTGAATATGGTGGGTTTCTATACTTTTATGAAAAATTTACAATAGCAAATAACGTGAACTACCACATACGAAGATTTATATTGGCAGACTTCTCTAGATTGCAGATACGAATAAGTAATTTTGGTCACCTACTCTTAAAGTATTTGAGATACAGTTACGATACTTTGCCACAGTGTGTATTGACCTAAAACAGATTTTTTGGTGTTGAAAAGTGAAAATGGCCAAAATGTCAGATACGATAGTTGAGCATTGGTGGGACGAACATACATACCACACACGCTGTATCCCGACAATCAGGGTTAGCAGAGTAATCGGTGTTGTGATGCAAGAACTCTGGAAAATTGCAACACAACATCGACCGCCACGTTTAGCAAAGTATTCGGACAAGCTAACTATCAAGCAGCAAGTAAGGCACAAATACCCACCCGCTGCACGACTCGGTGGAAGGACCGCGCCAAGGTGAGAGTCCCCTTCTGTCCGTCTGTCCGAGGGCTGTATCTCTTGAACCGTAATAGGTAGCCCGTTGAAATTTTCACAGAATATGTGTTATTTATTATGGCCGATATAATAACAAATAATAAAAAAAAGAAAAAGTAAAACATTCACGGGGTTTCCCATAGAAGAAACTAAAAATGTATGCGCGCGCGCCATCTACCGAATAGAGTATGAAGCATTTTAACTAATCATGAATTTTAACTAATATGAAGCATTTCATAAACACACCATAGATGGCGTGAGTGGCGCTAACCATGACATTGCGATACGGAACCCTCGGCGCGCGAGTTCGACTCGCACTTGGCCGGTTTTTCTTATTTTTATTATTTCTTGTTCAACGAGCTACCTATGTTCAAGAGACACAGCACAACGGTTCAAGAGATACAGCCCTCGGACAGACAGACAGACAGACAAACGGCGTAGGCTTAGTAAATAGGGTCCCGTACCGGATACGGAACCCTAAAAAACTGCGTAAAACAATAAAGATTTCGACTTAGATTTTTGGTTTTGATTAAAAAGTAGATGGGGCCCTCGAACGGAGGCCACGTACAACATACAAGCAAATGTAGCGTAGTAGGTGAACAGACGATCTAAAAAAGTTAAGAGGTAGCCGGGAGTGTATGCACAGATTACTTATCGCCGCGTGTGGTGGCGCGCCTTGGGAGGAGGGGGGCCCTATATCCAGCAGTAGACCGATTCGGGCTAATGGTGGAATTTTTTCAGTGCAACAAAGTCCTCACCTTTGGCTCTCGACAAAGTAGCTCTACATAGTAGCGACTGACGATGCACACGGTCAGTGATATGATATTGGATCGTAAATGTAATAGCTTTGGTCACACAGGGCAGCTAACCTCTCCGCTAACCCAGAAGTCTCTAATATTTTATCCGATGCCTACTCTGCGATTATTACATTGTATTGTATTTTTAATTTTTTGTATTGTTTATTGATCATTCATGTGGCAGTTAGACTACACTCGAACTTGTCACAATTTGTTCTATCTCGGTTCTATCACGGTTCGATTACAGAATCACCCCCTTTCGGGTTTTACGGTTGGGGTTGCAACACCGATATAATACTACAGTGTATAAAAAAATTACTAGACGATTCTAGGGGCATGCACAAATACCGAAGGCTGACACAAAATGTTGCCACTACTCGCCGGGAGCGAGCCCTCTCCGGAATGCTACGTGTATTTACGACTCTCTGTAACAGATGGCGCTAGTGGACTACAACGGACGATGTTGCCATAAATAAGCCGAGTCGGCTATATCCGCGCAAACTTACGCAAAAGAAAATACAAAAACGGCGGAAAGTTCAAAGTGGCATTAAATCACGACTCCCTATTGGCAAACCCTAAAGTCCCCCGAAATTTATAAGTTTAATGCTATTTTTGAGGTTTCAAAGGTTCAATGCCCTTATTTTTTTTTAAAGTCAGCAGGATTTTATGAAAAAACGCTCACACGACCTTCAATATTAGTGCCGTGTGGGGCCGGTACTTAAAAAGAATAGCCCCACTGCATCTCTCCACGACGCTCTATAATCGGATTGTCTCTTACTAAAGCTCGATACGCATTGTTTGCTGCCGGAAACTGTAAATAATGCAGTTTCATTTCTACTTGCACAGTGTTTTTTTTTAAGCCCAAAAAAGTGGCATTCTCATTTTATTGAATAAATCTACTGAGCTTTCCATTCCAAATGCACGAGTAGAACTCCCAGATATTAATTTAGTTTACTTTTTCTTTTATTAAATATAAAAGTTTTTGTGACCTTGACCTTGACGATTGAAACAGCTAAATAAATTCTTATAAAAAAATTATGTACGATTAAATTGTTCGATGCATCGCAGGTGTATTTAGCGATTCCTGGCGCATGCATATTATTACTTTTATTTTTACTTAATCAAAAATGAGGACAGAAACGAGAATATATATTTTTAAATAAAATGAAATGAGAATTATATTTTTATTACACACACACACACACACACACACACACACACACACACACACACACGTGCACAGAGTTATTTATTAGCTATCTACCTACAGTAAGGTATCAAGGCACAATATAATCTGATTAAGCAGTGGAAATCTGTAATTGGCTTTTAAAGTATAATTTATACATAGTCATCATGTATTGTAAAACAGCTGTTGATTTCCCAAATAAACGAAAACAAAATAAAATAGAAAAATGCAAAGCGAAAAACATTGGAAAAAATAAATCCCGGCCAGGATGTATTTTTTCCAATGTTTTTCGCTTTGCATTTTTCTAATAAAAATATAATATAAAGCGAGTACGTGCTTAGTACTAACATATAAACATAAAATATTATGAAATGAGAATGTCACTTTTTTGGGCTAAAAAAAAACACTGTTATGTTATATGTACCGCAAAAGAGCGAGAAATGTTCTGTTTTGCTCGAATGTCTCGACATAAATACGTATAAAAGCAAACTGCAGCGCCAGGCCAACTCACGTTTATATTGCTTGCACATAACTTTTATAGTCACGCATTTAAAAGGAAACAACTCATTTTAAAGCACTTCTGCGAAGTTGTTGCGGCCTGCCCGGACTAATCTACGCTCGCCCAGTCGCCTCACGCACTTAACTATTCCGCGGAGAAAAAGTAACGAAATAACAGTAGCTGAGGTTGAGACATAGTGTTTTATTTAAATTGGCGTACACTGTACCTACAGTGATGATGAAGGTTGGTCTGAAGATGAACCGGGACAAAACCAAGGTCATGGCGACCGAGGTTATGACGGGAGGACAAATTGTTATTGGCGGAGAAGTGATCGAACAGGTTGAAGAGTACATATACCTCGGTCAAATTCTGCGGCTTGGTAGACAAGGTCTGCTTAAGGAGGTGGAGAGACGAATTCAACTGGGTTGGGCTGCCTTTGGAAAACTAAAATTCGTCCTGAAGTCTGACCTTCCGCAGAATTTAAAGACCCGTATATATGAGTGTGTCCTCCCGGTTATGACGTACGGGTGTGAAACGTGGACTCTGACGGTCGCTGTTGTCCAAAGGTTGAAAGTTGCCCAGCGAGCAATGGAGCGAGCCATACTGGGAATATCGCTACGTGATATGGTGTGTTACGAGGCAATCCGCCGACGCACCAAAGTAGTCAATATTGGACACCGGGTGGCTAAGCTCAAGTGGCAGTGGGCTGGGCACGTTAGCCGAAGAGACGATGACCGTTGGAGTAACCGTGTCCTACACTGGCGGCAGTGGACAGGAAAACGGAGTGTGGGAAGACCACCCGCCAGGTGGGACGACGACATCAAGTACGCCGGCGGAAATCAGTGGTTCCGTATCGCTGAAGGCCGGGAGGACTGGAGGAAAATTGGAGAGGCGTATGTCCAGCAGTGGACGCTTACACGCTGACTGACTGACTGACTGACTGTACCTACAGTGCCCGGTAGCAAATAATTGTTTATTGTCTGTTGTATAATTTCATCCATAGATAGGTAGGTAACCTACGCTTGGATATTATTATGTCGAAAATTCCGCCAGTTCTAAATTCAATGCGAAGAAGAACCGACAAACAAACCTCGCAAGTCACAATATTGTGTTAGTACCTTACAAGTACATTTTTTTAAATTTTTTTTTTATGGCAACTGACACAGTTGGCTACATCACCTACAACGTCCGTGATGTCAGCCCATAACACCGGGTGAACTAGGTGCCATGTCAGTGCTTCCCCTTTGATCGTGCCGGCTACACTGAACTGGTCGGAAAACACAAACTATTTACATAGCCGTTTTGACCGACGTTTCATTCAGTGCGGTGGTACCAACCCGGAAGCGTTAAACCCTACCACCAAGTAAGATTAGGAGGGAAGGGACCTACAGTTTTACGAGGAATCCGAACCTCGGTCAGCCTCCAACGGTCAGCGGTCACCCATCCAAGTACTGACCGCGCCCAGCGTTGCTTAACATTCAATAGCGACAGTTGACTGGCTGCACAACTGAGCTATCGAGGCTGACAAATTATATTATATTACATATTATATTATAGTAATTTAGAATAATTAACCCATACTACCGCTCACAAGAGCATTATTATTTACAGCATAAACATGAATACTGAAGAATCTGACCTCTGCCCATTTACATTACCTATATCTGATAGGTGATCGAGGTATCCCGGAACTTAGATACCTTACAACTCCGCAGGGACGTTGGATCTTTGTGTGCGTTCTATCGCCTGTACCACGGAGAGTGTTCCAAGGAGCTGCACGATGCGATCCCTCCATCCCCATTCTACCATAGTTCCACACGCAACAGGTTAGGAATGCATCCACACACTTTCGAACCTATTCCCCCACTTAGGACAAATCGATCCTGTAAGTAAATCCTTTATTCACAGGGTTGCCAACATGTGGAATTCACTCCCACCTGCATCCTTTCCTTTAATGTACAGTCTGGGGTCCTGCAAACATAATGCGAAGGTACACCTAGCCGGCCGACATGGCATTCGCAGCCCCCGTTAATATCCGAATTCCCGTGGGCGCCGCCCGTCGGACTACACCTCTGCATTAGTCTGGCGCGCGCGATTTGTCGTGCTCCCCATAAAAAAAAATCTGGTCTATAGTCCCATCGTCAATTTGCGTGTCGAGCTTTAGAAATATACAATCCGGTTGTAGAGCGTCGTCCCTGTCGCACAGAGTTCGTGCGACAGGGACGACGCTCTACAACCGGATTGTCTCTTTCTAAAGCTCGACGCGCATTATTTGCTGCCGGGACCTGTACTACTTTCCACGTATTTAGGCTCCCCACCGTTCTAAAAGGCTGCCAAGTCCTTTTTGAAGTGAAAACTTCTTTAGCGGCGCTTGGCACTTTTTTAGGTGGGTAAAAAATGTTAAACTCGCGTCAGATCTCGAAAAGCGACAGATTTATTTTTATTATTTAAAATGTAACCTTAAGTCATTGCATTTAGGGTTAAGTTACGAGTGGCTCGGGATCAATTCTGTTCGTCTCTCAGTGATAGTAAAGCCGAAAGCGAATCAAGGGAATCCGATATTCGTTTGGTCGTTTATGTGATTTCGTGGCTCAGTGGTAAGAGTGTAGGATTTGTATTTTTTGACCATGGGTTCGAATCCCTCAAAATTTTTGTTGTTTTTTTTTTCTTTTCTTTTTTAAGCAATGTTACGGTGTGTAAATTTTTTTAGGGTGTTTAGTTTTTTTTATAACCACCTAAGAATTATTTTCGGAAATACAAAAAGATCTCGAAAAAGATTTCACTTCTGCCGGCACTCCCGGAGTGCAACTGGGGCTTTTTTTTATGTAAATAACATGGGTGGCTGTGCCGAAAGACCAATGGTGCATTCAACAGAGCCAAAAACACCTCTCCTCGCGAAAACACGCTCGGTTAGGTGCCGTGCCAGCAGATTTGCGGACTGTTGCTAGGCTGTCTAGCCTGTTAATACGACGTTTGAAGTCACCGAGGTTAAAGGATTCGGGAAACACACTCAGTGGCGGGGCAAGACCTAAATTTGATGTGGGCAAGATATATTTTGCGAGGCCCTCTCTGGTGGCATGGATTTTATGGATTTTCACTGTTGAAATGGATTTCCGGTATACTGATCAAATCAAACATTTTTGTCGGCATACCTTTCGTCGATAAAAGTAAACATAATCAAATTGCAATAATACAGCCTTCACTGCCTGTGTCCTGCGTTCCCATCTTGTGTCTGATAAAGGCTTTATAGTAGGCTTTACTCGGGGTCTCTTTTAATAGATCTAGCTGAATATTTTTCATGAATCAAAGCTGCATGAACTTTCGAGGCGCGAGGCCCCTCGGGCCGCGAGGCCGTGGGCGGTCGCCCACGTCGCTCACGCCTTGCGCCGCCTCTGAACACACTCGCCGGAAGACAGTTCCACACCCTAGCGGTGCGACAAAGAAACGATTAGAGAACCAATGGGTTCTCAAAAGCCCAATGTCAAAAACAAAAGGGTAATTAATGAGTCTGTCTGTGACGAGTCATGCGGAGATAGGACGGGTGGGAGGGAATAAGGGATGCCAGTTCCACAGAGCAGCGCCCCTGATAGTAGTGTTGTGGACTTTCGCTATAAAAATACAGGTATATTTACACGTAATGTAGGTAGTGTCTATGGCCGTGTAATTGCCGACAAACAGCGAGGAAATTTTTCATACATACATACACACCACACGCTATATCCCGCCGACAATCGGGGTAAGCAGAGTAATCAGTATCGTTCTGCAAATACTCTAGTAAATTACAGCACAACACCGACGACCACCACCACGTTTAGCGGAGTATTCGGACAAGATAACTATCAATCAGCCTGTAAGCCAGTGAAGATCCACCTGCTACATGACTCGGTGGAAAGACCGTCCCAATGTGGAGAGGTGGCTATCCTGTCGCCCTTTAGCACGGCATCTTGTCCTTATCCCTTAGTCGCCTTTTATGTCATGCACGGGGAGAGATGCAGTGTTGCTATTCTTTTTAAGACCTTCCCTTCTTACCTTACTAGGTGGTAGGGTTTATCCCGGCCGGGTTGGTACCGCCGCACTGAGCGCAACGTCGGTCGAAACGGCTATGTAAATAGTTCGTGTTTCCCGTCCAGTTTAGTGTAGCGGACATGAAATGAAGGGAAGCATTGACATGGCACTTAGTTCACCCGGTGTTTATGGGCTGACCTAACGGATGTTGTAGATGACGAAGCAAACCGTGTCAGTGTCCACAAAAAAAGTACCGGCCCCGGCCCCACAAAGTACAGAAAATTTTCAATTTAAAAAAGCCCCAGTTGCTCTCCGTGAGTGCCGGCAGAAGTGAAAACTTTTTGTATTTCCGAAAATAATTCTTAGGTGGTTATAAAAAAAACTAAACACCCTAAAAAAATTTAAACACCGTAACATTGTTTAAAAAAGAAAACAAAGGAAAAAAAACAAAAAAAAATTTGAGGTATTCGAACCCATGGTCAAAAAATACAAATCCTACACTCTTACCATTGAGCCACGAAATCACATAAACGACCAAACGAATATCGGATTCCCTTGATTCGCTTTCGGTCTTACTGTCACTGAGAGACGAACAGAAATTGATCCCGAGCCACTCGTAACTTAACCCTTAATGCAATGACTTAAGGTTACATTTTAAATAATAAACATAAATCTGTCGATTTTCGAGATCTGACGCGAGTTTAACATTTTTTACCCACCTAAAAAAGTGCCAAGCGCCGCTAAAGAAGTTTTCACTTAAAAAATCGAAGCACTGTTGCTTCAACTGTTTCAGCGCCAGCCAGAACATCATTCTACCCAGAAGACTTCAATGCCATACAATTTTCCAGCCGGCGGCGGCGCGGCGGCGGCAGCGGCGTTGCCGCGTTTTGAGCCGTGTCAAGAGACTTCACCCCGAGCCTGCAGCGTTCGTGCAAACAAACGGAAGCAAAGGGGGCTTTGACTGCAGCCGAACACAGAGCAAGTTATACGGGGGGTGTTTCAGCCGACGGCGATGTTTCAGCCCCCGGCGGCGTCGCGGCGTTCGCAGCGTCGCGTCGTCTCGTCGGGCGGGATGGGAACGGACAGGCTTTAGTCCTAACCCTTCAGTGTTGACTCAAAGGCCTCGGCGCTGAAGGCAAATGAGGAGTGGGACCTATCTGAATACAACCCGGGGCGATGTTAAGGCTTACACATTTAAATTAAACCTGCGGCGCGCCGCGGCGGAGAAGGCGGCGCGGCGCGGCGGAGAAGGCGGCGCGGCGCGGCGGACCGGGGCATGTGAGTGAACACTGGCTTACTTATGTACTGTTAGCGCGCACGTTCGTGGCCTCTGCGGGCGGAGGCCGATAGATCTTTAAACGATTATCCCTGTTTTGTCTTCGTACTTCAACCACGCAATAAAACCTTATTAGATAAATAATTTAGTGTCATAAATAAAAAAGAGGTTTCGTAAATGTCGTTACTTTCAGAGATTGATTCACAACACTATACATTCCATTCTCGCTTTCCTGCCGGAGGCCACGAACGTACGCGCTGACTGTACAGCCACCGTGTACAGCCTTAAGGCCCTGTCAACCCGTATTCACCCGTACTCCACTTTCAAGGCGCCCGGCGCGCCGCGGCGCGGCGCCGCTTTCGCTGGTTGGAGTAGAATGCAACACAATCAATTATTAAAAAAAAGGTTTTTATTTTTTTATTCCAAAACTACGGATCGAAACAAAAAAATAAAAAGCTACGGATTTAGATATGTATTCAAAAATAAAATTATTTTTTCCAAAGCCTTGATTTGGTCGCGTTGCCTTAAATACGTTTTTATAACTAAATTCAGAGACATGTTCATGATTTTTTTCTATCGAGCGAAGTTAATCAAATCGTGTTTTCAAAAAGCTATCGATCTGCGCTGATAGATGAAGTACATACATACATAACACACGCTGTATCCCGACAATCAGGGTAAGCAGAGTAATCGGTGTTGTGCTATAAGGACTCTGGTAAATTACAGCACAACACCGACCACCACGTTTAGCACAGTATACGGACAAGACAACTATCAAGCAGCAAGTAAGACACAAAGAACCCACCTGCTGCATGACTAGGTGGAAGGACTGCGCCAAGGTGAGAAGTGGCTAGCCTATCGCCCTTTAGCGCAGTATCTTGTCCTTATCCCTTAGTCGCCTCTTACGACATGCATGGGGAGAGATGCAGTGGGGCTATTCTTTTTAAGTACCGCCCCACACGCTACTAATATAATATAATAATAAGTATTACATAATAATTAAAACTGAATCTGTCAGGTGAGTAATATTGGCGGAAAACTTCTTGAAATTCGAGTCAGACGCAGTCTCACATCACCTTAATTAAGGGTACGTCCTGGGTGCAGTGTTGCGTGCAGCGTTTTGCGGAGCGGAGCGGGCAATTCAAACATGCGCGCTGAGTGCGCTGCGCAGCGTTGTGAGCGGAGCGGGGAGCGGGCGCTCGAGCGGGTAGCGGAGCGTGCGCGTGCGATTCAAACCAGTTTGTGTTTTCGAGCGTTCTATGGAGCGTTCAGAGCGGTCAAGTCAGCGTGCAATCATGTCGTTTCAAGATTTAAACGAACGCTGCCTTGCCCGCTGGACGCTTGCAGTGCACTGAGGCCAGCCAAAAAACGCAGCGTTGGCCGCTGGAGCGAACGCGCACGCCCCGCCCGACGCTCCGCGCACCCAGGACGTACACTAAGAGCGACTTGCACCAACACGAGTTTAATTCGTTCGACGAGTTTAAACGAGGTTAATCGTTAAATTCGTGTTGGTGCAAGTGGGCCTTAGGCCCACTTGCACCAACACAAATTTAATATATAAACCAGTTTAACTCGTTAAGCTAGCACCCGTTGACTGTGTGAACCGCGTTTAAATCCATAACTCGCTACTTAACTCTAAACTCATGTTGGTACCAGGGATGTTGCGGATATTCGCATCCGCATCCGTAAATGCGGAGCATCCGCATTGATTTTGACATCGGCATCTGCATTCGCATCCGCATTAAATCGATGCGGAACTCATGCGGATGCGGATGTACTGCAGGTTGAGAGTTATGATATGAGCTAAAAATACTATCCGGAATTGCACGCAAATATTTATCGCCCCCACCAGGCAGCGTTCCCACCGAGCAATTATTCAGTGGCGCAGGTTTGATATATGATCCCCTCCGAAACAGGCTGGAGTCTGAAAAGGCAGCCAAGTTACTTTTCATTAAATACAATAGCCCAATCTTAAAAATTTTCTTACTAAAAATTGATTGATCAATAAAATATATTAAAAGCATAATCTCTTTTATTCAAGGACTTAAACTAACCGGCTCTTCAAGCAATCTTGTTAACATCCGCATCCGCATCCGCATCCGCGGACGTGAGCGTCCAAAAATCCGCATCTGCATCCGTATCCGCGGATGTCAAATAAATCGCATCCGCAACATCCCTGGTTGGTACAAGTGGGCCTGAGACGTATTACACAAAGCCCTCTTGGGAAAATGCATCAAGCGTTTGCAATACTTATTTATTGATAAGAACAATATATTATAGGTAGTATGTAATTAATTACTTCTTTAAAAAATTCGTATATACCATTTTTAGGTTCCGTACTCCGTCCGTCCGTCCGTCCGTCCGATGACTAAATCTTTGGAACCGTAACAGCTAGCCGGTTGAAATTTTCACATAATATGTGTTATTTTACCGGATACAAGAAACGTGTTTTTTCGATTTTTTTTTTTTGTGGTGCGGAAAGCTCTCTGCGCGAGTCCGACTCGCACTTGGCTGGTTTTTATTTAATTTCTTATGCATATATTGCTAAATAAATTTAATAACTTTTCTTACTATCATAGACAAAGGAAACACTCATCTTAGTTGTAATGGCTGAATTATGACGATCTATAGCTATGTATATACTGTACTGTTTGTAAGAGCTTTATTCGTCCTACTCTGTAATGCATATATTATTTTGTATGCTAAACCTATGCTCCTGGAGAATAATAAACATTTTGAATATTTTTTGAATATTTGAACAATTTGTTTGTCAACCATGATTTTTATCTAGTGAATTATATAAAAGTACAATTAATAAAAAAAATACATACATACATACATATCACACACGGTGAATCCGGACAATCGGGGTAAGCAGAGTAATCGGTGTTGTGCTGCAAGTACTCTAGTAAATTACAGCACAACACCGACCACCACGTTTCGCAAAGTATTCGAACAAGATTAAATCGATCAAGCGAAGACCCACCTGCTGCATGACTCGGTGGAAGTGCCGTGCCAAGGTGAGAGGTGACTAGCCCGTCGCCCTTTAGCACGATATCTTGTCATTATCCCTTAGTCGCCTTTTACGACATGCACGGGGAGAGATGCAGTGGGGCTATTCTTTTTAAGTACCGGCACCACACGGTAAAAAAATAGAAATATAAATTCCTAAATGTATCTACTAGACTAGAACATATAAAAAAAAAATACACACACGTTCATCGCCTACATATGTATCTATAGTAGGTATTATAAACATTTGCACATACGAATATTGCGTATACATATAACAGTTTAATCACGCGTATCAAATGAACATTGTAAATGAGTAGGTATATATAATAAATAAAAGGTAGCGACCCGCCCGCTGTGCGTCATACATAACTCGATAAAAAATACGTAATGCTGTTAATAAACTGTTATTTAAAGGAATAAAGAAAAAAAAAGAAAAAAAATTGGGCTCGTCCGGGATTTGAACCCGGGACCTCTCGCACCCTAAGCGAAAATCATACCCCTAGACCAACGAGCCATGTGAACGAACAAGCGAAATAACAGTTCGCGTACGTTCGCCGTCAGCTGTGACGCGCGCTGCGTCACTGCTGTACGCGTACTCAGCGCCATCTAGTATCCGGTGGCGGAATTAACATGATTTCATGCTGTGCCTAGCTAGCGTTGTTGGCAAACGTCCGCATAAAGCCGGACATGGTTAGGCTTTTTGCGGGCCGTCCGGTTTTTTTTAGAATTTTATATTCGTGATCTTTTTCTTGGCTTATCGTATTCGCGTATTTGGCAAAAAATTCCGTTTCGTCTCCCTTTAATGGCTTGTTTAGAGCGAGATAAAACTAAAATGTTTGCAACCAACACGAATACGCTAAGCCAAGTGAAGTGCCGGCATAAAACAAATTACATTAGCGCTTCAACTGACGCAAGAACTGAGGGAGGACACATGGTGCTAGAGAGTTATTTCCACTTTTGATTCAATATTTTGAAACCCAAAAGATGAAATACAGATTTGCCTAATATTATATGTATTAAAACCCAACCAAACGGGACATTGGAAACTATTTCTAATGAAGTACCTACATACATACGCTATGCGTGACAAACACCTTATGGAGAATCGATTGATATGATAACGCTAGTAGGTACTAACTTTGGCGCTATAGACAAAGAGGGCGAAATATTTTTTACTTTTTGAGGGTTTTTGATAGGTCGGGAGTTTTTTTTATTTTTAATATATATTAATGTATATATGTATATTAAATTATATAATTGTGATTTGTTTATTATAGTTTTTTAATTTTACTTATCAACCGACTTCCAAAAAGAAGGAGGTTCTCAATTCTCTGTACGTTTTTATTAGGTTTCCGTATCCCGTACGGAAGCCTATTATTAGCCTACGCCGTTTGTCTGTCTGTCTGTCCGTCCGTCGAGGGCTGTATCTCTAGAACCGTAATAGGTAGCCGGTTGAAATTTTCACAGAATATGTGTTATTATGGCGGGTATAACAATAAAAATAGAAAAAGTAAAAAATTAAGGGGGGTGGTTTCCAACCCATACAAGAAACGTGTTTTTTTTGTGGTGCGGAAACCTCGGTGCGCGAGTCCGACTCGCACTTGGCCGGTTTTTTTTACTTTGTGGTGAGCGTGTGAGTGGATACCGGTACACAAGCTGTTCTTTTATTTTAAATCCCTTTCTCTCACCGTACTAGATTCGGTTTCGTTTTCGGGATTGATACCACCGCACTGAACGAACGTCGGTTGAAACAAGTATCGAAATAGTTGGTGCTTTCCGTCCAGTTCATTGTAGACGGCATCTATTTGAGGTGGGAGCAATCCTGGCGGGTTAAACCACACCACCTAGTAAGTTATGGGACTTAGGAAGGGACCTAAAGTTGTACGTGAAATCTGAAGTATCCTCAATTATTAGTAATTTGGTCGAGTTCAACGCTTCCAAGACACAAGTTTGCGCGTTCAGTGCGAAGAGAGCGGCGTTCACACCGGTTCTTTCATTCCAAGGCACGTCGCTCAAATTAAGCGAACACCTCGGGGTCCTCGGAGTCGAACTGTCGCACGACTTGAACTTTCGTCGCCACATCGAGGGGAAGGCCAAGCTGGCTTCTAAAAAGCTGGGCGTACTCAATAAGGTGCGACGGTACTTCACGGCGGACCAAAAGCTGCTTTTGTATAAATCGCAGATCAGGTCTTGCTTGGAGTACTGCTCGCACCTGTAGGATGGCTCTGCCAAATACCAGCTTGGGCCTCTGGACTCGATCCAGCGTCGAGCCGTGCGACTAGTGGGTGACCCCGAAGTGTCCCGCGATCTAGAGCCACTGCAACACCGTAGGGATGTCGGCTCCCTAAGTGTGTTCTATCGCTTATTCCATGGGGAGTGCTCGGAGGAGCTGTTTTAACGCGATCCCGCCGTCCCCTTTCCACCTCCGCACCACGCGCACTGGGCAGGGATTGCATCCCTATATACGCTGGACTTACCGCGCATGCGTACCAATCGATTCTGCAGATCTTTCCTTTACAGAACCGGTAAACTCTGGAACGCTCTCCCTGCTCATATATTTCCCCCCAAGTAGTCTCGGGTCCTTCAAGAGGGGCGTGAATGGGCACCTGTCAGGCCGGCATGGCATTCGTAACCCCCGAATACGACCGAATGTCCATGGGCGCCGTTAGACACCTCATGGGTGCCTCGGCGCCATAGGTAGAGCTTACAATAAAAAAAAAACAGACGGACGGTTAGTAAAATATTTCCATGGACCTATTGGGAAATTAACTTCCCATTAGTTCTATTATTAAAAAAAAACCGGCCAAGTGCGAGTCGGATTCGCGCACCGAGGGTCCCATATCACCACGTAATTGGCCGGTTTTTATTATGTATTGTTTCATCACACCAAGTTTGACGTTTGTATGTATTGTCCTTTTTATTTTACGATAGAGCAAAAACCAAATTATTTTTCGTTCAAAGAAAAAAACACGTTTCTTGTACGGTAACCCCCTTAATTTTTTACACTTTGTTTGTTTATTATTTGTTAGGATAAGGCCATAATTGTTTTTTATTTATTTACTTTATTCGGGAAATACACAAACAACATAAGTTAAATATTACGTCTGACAAACATATTTCCACTAAAAAATCCAATTACTGTGTAGAATAATTTACAGAATAGGTAGTTTAAAAGTGGTGATGGTGGGGTGGGTTAGGTAGGGTGGGGGGGGGGGGGGGGGGGGGGGGGAGATTATGTCGTTTGTTATGTATATGTGAGGTGTGAGGGTGTGTGTGTGTATAAAGTGTGTGAGGTTGCGTGTAATAAATTCCCGTGATAATTTCAATAGTACTTACTACTTATTACGGTTCAAAAGATAGACACAGACTAGACGGTAGGCTTGGTAATCGGGTCCCGTAAACGGAATACTAAACATACCCAATTGAACTACTTGGAAAAAATTCCTACTAATTCCATCAATGGATGGATCCGGGTCGTTTCCTGCCCTATAATATGGTTGAGGGAGGCGATGGCCGGACCTGGCGTGGTGCTCGTGAACGGGTGCTGTTTGAGGAGACAGGCCTGCTTCATGAGGCAGTGTGGTGGGTATATAACTTCATACAATCCTTACCTATAATAAAATCCAACGTCTGCTTTCTGTCTGAGTGTCTGTCTGTCCGCTTATAACTCGAGAACCACTAAACCGATTTTAATAAAACAAAATTCTACGGATAGCTTGATTCTTCCCATCAACTATAGGCTACTTACTATCACGCTAAATGGTTTATGAGGTTAGCAGTGAAGTGAAATATGAGAGCGGGCGGAGCCGCGGGCACAGCTTGTTTCATATAAAAGTTGTTTTCACTTTTTCATGAATTGCTGCATCTGTCATACATAATGAGCACATGAGTGTTTAGGTAGTGGCAAACGTTTTTGTAAAGTAGACTAAGTGCACATTGAAAAAATTTCCACTGAAGTTTCTTGACAAATCTGAGCGCAGTGTACTGCCAATAGATGCTAAATAAACAATAAATAACAACAATAAACAATAAACAATGGAACTAGTGGGAAAGAAGAGAACCCATCCATCCAAAGCCTGACCGCGCCACGTGCGCTTAACATCGACGATCGAACGCCGATGCATAGAACCACAGAGCTACCGAGGCTGTCCGACGTTCTTAAGATCTACGGGATCGGATCATAAAGTCAAATAAAACCCCACCTTTTGTCTTTGCCGGGTGCAAAAAGGGTTAAAAAATTGGGCTCGTCCGGGATTTGAACCCGGGACCTCTCGCACCCAAAGCGAGAATCATACCCCTAGACCAACGAGCCGCTGTGGTCTCGCTAATGAAAAGAAAGAACAATATTGCGATGCAACAGCTCAGCGCTCTGTTCGACGCGCAGCTATGATGCAACTGCTCGCTCAGTGCCCTGCAGTGCAGTACTTGCTCGCTTGTAAACTCATTAAATGTTCATTATCGACACTAAATGCATCGTGGGCTCATGCGAAATCAGTCACCATCGTCACCTACAAGATATTATGGCGAGCACGCAGAAAAAAAATTAAGAATTCCAATCCAACACGCACTGGGCAGTAGACAGATGAGTACCAATCGGTTCTGCAGATCTTTCCTCCACAGGACTGGTAAACTCTGGAACGCTCTGCCTATGCCCACATATTTCCCCCCAAGTACAGTCTCGGGACCTTCGAGAGAGGCGTGAATAGGCCGACACGGCATTCGCAATCCCCGCATGCGACCGAATGTCCATGGGCGTCGTTCGACACATTATGGATGGTTCGGCTTACAATTAAAAAAAAAAATTGCCGCGGAACACTGCTCTGTATTCGACAAAAGATTTCTCCGAACGGCACAATTCTCTAACTAAATCGTTCCTGTGTCCAACTGAAAATGTGTGGAATGGGCTTCCGAGGAATATCTTTTCCTACTCCTATAATCTACGGAAATTAAGGGTCAAAGCCCAAGGAGCTTTGAACCAGACCAGTTTTGCCTGTAGTCCGATCGTTGTTCTGTGGTCAAAGCCCTTCCCTAGTGACTTTAGTTCGCCTACAAGACAGACCGGCACCTCCTCGAGGTTGCTTGAGACTCCGACCATGAGAACAGCCGTTCGGAAGCAATAAAAAAAATCTACGAAAAGACAACGTGATTTCCAGCTGCTGTGAAAACTTCTGATATTTGCTGAAAGATCTCAGTTCAGTAGCATTAAATTAGAGGGAGGGGTATGTCTGAAAATCAGTGCTGCGGCAGAACGGTAGCCCGCTGTCGCAGAAATAAGTTGAGACAGACACCCATTTATCTTAGGTTAAGTTAATTAACTCATTCAATTGTCTAATCGTGTAAATGCGATAATATACCGTGTGGGGCAGTACCTACTTGAAAAGAATAGCCCTACCGTCGCATGTCGTAAAATTCGACTCAGGGATAAGGAAATTCGTCAGCCTCGATAGCTCAGTGGTGCGGTCAGTCGACTGTTGTTAAGCAACGATGAGCGCGGTCAGTACTTGGATGGGTGACCGCTCGACCGTTGGAGGCTGGCCATCGGATTCCACATTAAACGTAGGTCCCTTACCTTCTACCTTACTAGGTGGTAGGGTTTATCCCGGCCGGGTTGGTGCCACCGCACTGAGCGATACGTCGCGTCGGTCGAAACGGCTATGTGAATAGTTCGTGTTTTCCGTCCAGTTCAGTGTAGCCGGCGCGAAATGAAGGGAAGCACTGACATGGCACCTAAGTTCACCCGGTGTTATGGGCTGACATAACGGATGTTGTAGGTGATGTAGCCAACCGTGTCAGTTTCCATAAAAAAACACATTTCACATTAAAATACGTTCCATTGAGGTTTAATTCACAGGTTTAATCGGAGTCTTTGCCTGCTTGACGCGAGTTTTTAAGAGAGGCGTCATCAATATCGTCGCCGATGAGTGCGCGTTCTCAATAAATCAAAAGTTGATGACTTTCACTTCTGCGTGTAGCCGTACATTAATGTATTAATTAATTTGGTCAAGATAATCAGTTGGCTCGTTGGTCTAGGGGTATGATTTTCGCTTAGGGTGCGAGAGGTCCCGGGTTCAAATCCCGGACGAGCCCAATTTTTTTTTCGATTGTCTTAGTTTATCAAATAGTCGGTAGTCCCCACCTAGCCCATAATTTAGCTAAAGCGATTGCGGGTGCATTTCCATGTAGTTTTTTTTTTTATTTTATAAACTTTCGTTATATTATTTCAACTCACCTATTTACATCCATATTCAGCCGAGCAGCTCAGGAATTAGATGCTTTTGCAAAATATTTAGAATGCATTTTATTCAAATAATTTCTAATAAGAAAGGCTGAAGCATTATAAAAGTAAATTAGGTCTCCTCTCCACTATCAACAAGTAGGTACAGGCTTCGCCGGTCTTTCTGTGTCTCGTTCGTTGACGTCACATTCCAGCAGGGTAATAATGAGATTCTCGTCAGCGATATTGCCTACATCTGTCTGCGTGCCGCCAAGCGTCTCCTCAGTCTCCTATCGATATTCAACTTTCAGTACAATTTTATTTATTTTGATATTTCGATATCTTTTAGGAACTTGCGGATATGACTGCGCGATTATGTTAAGATTTTGTCGAGGATTTTGTGAATGTAATTGGGTGGATCAACTTTTTCTTGTAAAGAAAAAACCAGCTGCAAAGTCAAATAAAAAAAAAGTTAATTACTATTTATTACTTAGTTAAAAATCAATAAGTATAAAGTGTACTTAGGTTTATAGGAAATTGAAAAAAAAGTAGATAATTATTTAAAATAAAAAAGTTACCAATTTTTAGGGGTGACCCAGGGAACAATTTTGTCCCCAGTTCTGTATGAAAAAAGGGGTTGGCCTCAGGGTAACCAATATTTAAAAAATTACTCAAAATTCTTTGTGCAGCTTCTTTCTTATTAATCAATTATTTATCTGAGAGTTGCTGTAACCATTAAAATAAGGTGAATTTATCAGGATAATATCCTGTTCTTAATCCACCCAATTAACATTAGTGGTATTTGTGTGATTGTATAGCAGACGATGGAAAAGTGTTGAAAGATGTCCGCGTCCTGCCTGGTGTCTCCAGCACATGTTGTGTAGGCGGCGCTATTACCCGACACTTCTGCTTGCATTGAGTATCATATTCATACTGATCAACTGGAAACTTCCATGAGGGTGATTTAGGAATGTTTGACGGTTGCTGCTCACGGCTATGATGTGAACCTCGTCAGCGTCAGTAGCTCAGTGGTGCGGTCGTCGGTCGACTGTCGGGCGTGATCATAAGCACGCCTGGGCGCGGTCAGTTCTTGGGTGGGTGACCGCTCGGCCGTTATAGGGTGACCGTGGTTCGGTTTCCACGTAAGTAAAACTATAAACTCGTCCCTGCCCTTCTCAGTCTTACTAGGTGCTAGGGTAGGGTTTAACCCGCCCGGCTTGGTATCAGCGCACTGAATGAAAGGTCGGTTGGAACGGCTATGTAGATAGTTCGTGTTTTCCGTCCAGTTCAGTGTAGCCTGCACGAACGAAGGGAAACACTAACATGGCACCTAGACCACCAAGGTGTTGTGGGCTGACATCACGGACGTAGTAGGTGATGTAGCCAACCTTGTCAGTTTCTATAAAAAAACCTAGTTGTCTTTGCAGTGTGAAATGTCGTATTATTTTAACATTGTCGAGCGCTGTGGCTATATTTAATCACATATAATGTTCTTAAAGTCATGTCAACTAGCGCCTATGAACAGGCTTTTGAGCGCCAATCGTGATATTCCTGGTAATATCTAGTTCCTTTTAATGCACGAATGATGACATTTTCGACATCGCCGACAGACGAGAACAGCCCTTCTCCCCAGCGTCCTACTTCCGCGATGAAGTGTCCCGCGTCGTAAGGTTGACGACACTTCCTGACACATATTCCCTCTTAGCAGCCCCTTCCATCGTATCGGGGGTAAAAATGTGAGAGGGGACTCGGACAAATATAGTGGCTTGGGGTGGGTTGGAAGTTGCTTTGCTTAGGGTCCCTAATACGTTATCCACAGAGAACAATTTAAGAGAAAACTTGAATTTTGTAGGCATCAATTATTGGTAAGTAACGAGCCACACATTCAGAGCGTAGATGACCAAAAAAAGATATTACGAAATATCTATAGTCTATAGCTTTTCAACACGAACCTCGCAAAAATCGGCGGTGTGGTGCCAGTCAGAAGTTTAAAAAAAATTGGGCTCGTCCGGGATTTGAACCCGGGACCTCTCGCACCCGAAGCGAAAATCATACCCCTAGACCAACGAGCCGCCTGACGTGAATGCTAAAATAATTGAACTCATAAAACTGAATCTTGCAAGCAAGCACATCAACTGAAAAGCCGAGCAGTAAATGTCACGTGTGTCAGTAAGTGGTGCCATCGTCAGCATTTTAGTTCAACAAATTGAGCAGGTACTGAGCAATGGTACTGAGTAAGGCATGAGTGCGGAATATACACAATATACATACATACATACACAACGTCACGCCTATTTTCCACTGGGGTGGGCAGATACAACTGATTTTTACGTGCCACGATCCTAACTAGGTGGCTTTTAACCAAGTATCTATACAAGCTCTTTGGTTGTACGCAATAGTGGGAAGGACATAATGAGAAGGACGTCGAATCAGTCATTTGCCAGAAGATGCCAAAAGCTAGACAATTACCAAAGAATTTTCAGGTCCATTGCGAACCTATCACAGGACTTGCTCTTTGTAAATGTGGATGGTAACAAACAAGACCTCGAACATCGAACAAGTGTATAATTACATGTAAACGAAATAGCTAACATCAGATAAGTACTCCATACAATCAGCAAGCACGTATAAGATGAAGACAACAATCGTCGCTTTCTCAATGTTGTTAATCGTCAATATTGCGTCTAAGATCGTTGTTTTAATAGGGAAACCGGCAAGATGGCTTTGCCCAGGAGTCCATCGGACAATCAGACATATCCAATAGCACCGCTCCTCGCCAAACCACGCTCAGTGAGGTGCCATGCCAGCGACAAGGCGGATAAAAGGTTTTCGTCTATATTTGAAGACCCCCAGGTTATAGGAACTAGAGGATACACTCTCACCGAAAGACCACTCCATATTTTCGACGTACAACACAAGAACGATTTCGAAAAACGATGGATTCTGGAAAGATGCGTGTCTACGAAATGTTGCAGTCCAGGCAGAGTCTCAGTTCGTGTCTGAGGATGCGCAACAGTTATTCAGACTGCTGTCCCTGTGTTCGCTTCCTTCTTTAGTCGGGAACACCTAATTTTCCACTTTAAACTGCTTCTCTCAACACAATGTCCGAGGTACCTCGGAACTTAGAGACCTTACAACTTCCCAGGGACGTTGGATCCTTGTTTGTGTTCGATCTTATATCACGGACGGAGAGTGTTCTAAGGAGCTGCACGACGCGATCCCTCCATCCCCATTCTACTATCGTTCCATGCGCAACAGGTTGGGAATGCATCCACACACTGTCGATATACCCCCACTTAGAAAAAATCGATCCTGTAAATCTTTTATTTACAGGGTTGCCAACACTTGGAATGCACCTGCATCCTTTATTCCAATGTACTATACATGCAATGGGGTCCTCAAACAGAATGTTAAGGTGCACCTAGCCGGCCGACATAGTATTCGTAGGCCCCAGAAATATCCGAATGCCCGTGGGCGCCGTCGGACTAAACCTCTGCGTTAGTCTGACGCGCGCCATATGTCGTGTTTGCCATAAAAATAAGTGTTTTTTCAAGTTTCAGGAGAGATTTTAAGGCTCTTAAAACTTGAGTTTGAGTCGGGTTCAATAAAGATTAGCCCTTTTGTTGGACTTTGTGCGAAATTTGAAAAGATTAAGCTGTAAGTAAGTTAGTAAGGTAAATAATGATTTGGTTAGCATCAATTCAATTTTGGGTGGACACTCCAAGCCTGGGTATCAGACGAGATTCCAAGTTTTGTAATTAAAACTTCGAATCTCGACTTGGATCTCGACCAAATTAAAATCAAAGGAGGATGGGCAAAAATGTATGGACTCTGGTACCCCCCACCAACCACCACCAACAGCAATGAGTCATATGTCGTTGGAAAGGTCTTTTAATATGTATCAATAGTTACTATGACGGCTCATCCCAAAGAGCTGTGATTTTGGAGATATACCGATTTTTTTATATACGCTATTTAATAATCTTCATTATACAAAAAACATGTTATAACACGTGAATGGTGTTGTATTATTTATTAACTCAGACAGAAAATCGACTGTGACAAACCAAGGGCTTATAGCCCATAGCCCCCCCTCCCGCCCCCCGCCGTTACCTACGCTATACCTCGTAGGCATACAAGTTAGCCGTCTTCATACAAGCGCGCCGATTTCGCACTCAGACAAGCGCGCGCCTGCGCACGCTGTCTGTACACAACCACTACTAACATTCTCACTTCCCTCGCGCGTAGTCAGTGATGGTCGCCCAGCACTCGATTTTTTTTGTTCTGTTATATTTTACCATGTGGGGCCGGTACTTAAAAAGAATTAAAAAGAATAGTCCCACTGCATCTCTCCCCATGCATGTACAGGCGACTAAAGAACGAGATGCCATGCTAAAGGGCGACGGACTCGCCACCTCTCACCTTGGCACGGTACTTCCACCGAGGTGGGTCTTTGTTGTACTTGCTGCTTGATCGGTTGAATCTTGTTGGAATGCTTTGCGAAACGTGGTGGTCGGTGTTGTGCTGTAATTTACCAGAGTTCGTGCAGCACAACACCGATTACTCTACTTACCCCGACTGCCGGGATTCAGCGTGGATTCATATGTTATTTTTTTATGGAAACTGACACGATTGACTCTCTCTCTCTCTCTCACTCTCACTCTCACTCTCACTTTCACACTCACTCTCAATCTCTCTCTCACTCTCACTCTCACTCTCTCTCTATCACTCACTCTCTCTCACACTTTCTCTCTCTCTCACTCTCACTCTTTCTCTCTCTCACTCTTTCTCTCTCTCTCTCACTCTTTCTCTTTCTCTCACTCTTTCTCTCTCTCTTTCTCTCTCTCTCTCTTTCTATCTCTCTCTCTCTGTCGATGTTCTGTCTGAGTTAATAAATAATACAACACCATTCACGTGTTATATTATAACATGTTTTTTTGTATAATGAAGACTATTTAATAGCATGTATAAAAAATCGGTATATCTCCGAAAGCACAGCTCTTTGGGATGAGCCGTCATAGTAAGTATTGATACATATTAAAAGACCTTTCCAACGACATATGACTCATTGCTGTTGGTGGTGGTTGGTGGGGGGTACCAAAACGCCCATTGTCCTTTAAAAGTTCTAAATAATATAATTTTTTTATCACGACAGCCAATCAATGTGAAACTTCAATGTAGGATAATCAAAAGTCATAAATAAAAAAAAATTGGGCTCGTCCGGGATTTGAACCCGGGACCTCTCGCACCCTAAGCGAAAATCATACCCCTAGACCAACGAGCCGCCTGACATGATCAACTAAAACAATGAATAAATGATAAAATGATAATTTACTCGATAAAGCACATTGCCAATCTGCCGAGTTTTCATTCAGCGAGTGAAGGAGCACGTATGTAGGTAAATATACCTACTTATACGCATATTTATTCAACCCATACAAAATCAGGTACTTCTAGGTAGGATTTTGATTTTGATTTTGAAAGGATTTTTTAGCTAGGTATTGACTTCACACTGACGAAGATAGTACAACTTTAAGTGTTTTTTTAATAATGGAAGCGACTTGCAACTTGCAGTGCGGTATACAGTGAGGTAGTAGATTCCACAGCCGAGCTGCGTGCACAGAAAATGAGTTTGTATAAAACCCAGTTTTATGAGTGGAAATGGCTAAGATATTGTCATCACTTGACCGAAGTGTGATACCGTGGGAAGATAAGTACTGAAAACGCGAAGATAGGTACTCGGGAGCAGAACGGTTGTTGATACAAGAATAAAAGTCTTGAAATAAAAGTTAAATTACAAATTGTAAAAATCCCCGACCCTTAAAAAGTCAAAAATTATTTCGTCACTATTTGAAATAATAAGTTGTTTATGTATTTAGTGCTTAATTAGCGGCGGGTGGCCGAGTGTTTTGGGCATCGGCTTCTCATGCGAAAGCTTCGAGGTTTGAATCCGGTCGGCGTGTACCAATGAGTTTTTTCTGACGAAAATATTTACGTGCATACAAAGACCGTGCATACCTACACCTGCTGCTACACCGTTCGGAACCGGTGTAAAACTGTAGGTCCCTTCCCTTGCCACTAGGTGGTAGGCTCAAATTGTAGCCGACTGGGTTGGTACCATAGTACTGGATGTAAGATGGCCGCATAGCAGCCTCGGTTGTGTTCTCCTCTACTCTAGTTCAGTATAGCCAGCAATCCAGGGAAGTCTCCGGTATGGCACCTACCTTCTCGGAGGTGTTATTGGCTGGTCGGAGCATGTGCTTTGGCCCCTCCGACGCAGCCACACATACCGGATTACATGAAAAAAAAAATTATTTGGAGGATTGCTTTCATTAAAATCGCAAGATGTTCGTTTGACTTTAAAGAGTAATTTAGGTATGTTACAAACTGGTGTTTTACTCGCGCCACGGCCGCCAATGCCGGCCGGCAGCCTATCAGAAATGTGTACTGAATTAAATACATCGTGTCAGTGAAATACGAAGTGCGATCAGTTCAGTGTTAGCTGAACGTAAAAGAAAAGTACCCACCTGTTCATGTCACCTTATGTTTTCAGGAATACGGTGTAGAGTGTAGGTAGAGGTTTGTATAAAATAAAACGGTCGCTCTCGTTAAAAACGAACGGAGGAAATTTAACAGAGAAGTGTTGATATTGAAATAATGTGTACAATGAAATGAATTTAAAAAAAATGGGCTCGTCCGGGATTTGAACCCGGGACCTCTCGCACCCTAAGCGAAAATCATACCCCTAGACCAACGAGCCACCTGACGTGAATGCTAAAATAATCGAACTGATTACATGTACCGTGTGGGGCCGGTACTTAAAAAGAGTACCGTGTGGGGCCGGTACTTAAAAAGAATAGCCCCACTGCATCTCTACCCATGCATGTCGTAAAAGGCGACTAAGGGATAAGAACAAGATGCCGTGCTAAAGGGCGACGGGATCGCCACCTCTCACCTTGGCACGGTACTTCCACCGAGTCATGCAGCAGGTTGGTCTTCGTGCCTTACTTGCTGCTTGATCGATTGAATCTTGTTCGAATACTGTGCGAAACGTGGTGGTCGGTGTTGTGCTGTAATTTACCAGAGTTCTTGCAGCACAACACTGATTACTCTGCTTACCCCGTTTTTCGGGATTCAGCGTGTATGATATATGTATTACATATAATTGGATAAAATTATGTAAACGCATCAACTGACTGACTGAAATATTGAGTGGTCATAATGTTTTGTGTGTCAATGACGCGATGTCAACGGCAAACATACAAAAAGAGGATGTTAACGACCATGGGATAGACTATAAAAGTGTTGATGTATGCATAAGAGGCATCTAGAGTGTGGAACTGTCTTCCGGCGAGTGTGTTTCCCGAATCCTTTAACCTGGCTTCAAACGTCGTATTAACGGGCTAGACAGCCTAGTAACAGTCCGCAAATCTGCTGGCATGGCACCTAACTGAGCGTGGTTTCGCGAGGAGAGGGGTTTTTGGCTCTGTCGAATGCACCATTGGTCTCTCGGCACAGCCACTCATGTTGGTTTACATAAAAAAATAAATAAAAAAATCTGGCCAAAAAAAAAATATTCTTAAATCTCTCAACACCCAGGTTTGTGTTTTGTGACCACATTAGGATAATATTAAGATGTTCTTGCACGTCAGAATACCTAGTATTCTATCGGAATCTAAGTCTCAACATAAAAATGTATGCCGTCTGTGTGTATGTATGTATGTTCACTTATAACTCGATAACGACTAAACCTATTTACATGTAGTTTTCACCAATGCAATCTGACAATCTCCGTATTGTTATGGCTATCATCATTGTATCTTTACATAAGTCGAGCAGAGCCGCGGGCATAGCTTGTATTTCAAAACATAAAGCAACATCCGCCATTAAGTATAAAAAAATATACTTACATTATACTCTGACGAAAAAAAATGGGCTCGTCCGGGATTTGAACCCGGGACCTCTCGCACCCAAAGCGAAAATCATACCCCTAGACCAACGAGCCGCTTGACATAATTACCTAAATTAACGAACACATTAATAAACGGAATGAGTACGTCGAGTTAACTGTTGAGTACTGCAATGTCTTACGACGACAATATTTCGTAATATACTGATGATGACCAAAGATTTAAATCGCTAGATAGGACATAGTCTAACATGGCGCACTACAGACAATGTCACCAATGAAAGGGCCGCATGCGGCTACTTTCCATCAGTCGCAGCGCCACGCCGCCGCGGCGGCGGAACGGAACGCGTCGAGATGCGCGAGTGCAGAGCAAGAAGCTTTCGATGCGATTCTTGTACGTGAAGGTGTACGTCTTGTACGACTGTACATGAAGTCACACCGTTATGTCTAATCGGTGACGAACTCTTTAGCGCTTTGGCCTATCTATCGATTTAAGACTTTACTGATGACGAAATAAACAAGACATAGAGCTCAATGACCTGCAATGGTTGGACCTAACCTGTGTGAATTTAGCGCCATACCACAGATTAAGTAATAGTTACTTCCTTAGTCGCCCTTTACGATAATAGTGGGGCTATTCTTTTTAAGTGCCGACCCCATACGGTAGATTTGGCGTTATGATCATGAAAATAAGGCGGCCTTTAAAATTGCATTTATTCGTTCCAAACACTCCAAATTAGTCCAAATGCGTCTTAAGAGCAATCAATGGATTATTGTGATACGGCTACAATTTCATATCCTGATTTATGACTAGCGATATGAGGCTAATATAGCGTTATAATCACTATTTATATAAGGTGTGAACTTTGAAAAACCTTACTTACAAAACTAAAGGCATGTGAGTACACGCAGCGTCTGGGGAAATATGAAAGCAAGAACATATTTTATGAAAGGTCTCGATCTGTTTATAAACCCCCGACGTAAAAGTTCGAAGTTTACGTCTGACGGCTGTCTGTGGAAACGTAGCTCCCAAACGAATGGCCCAATATTAGAAAGATGGTTTAAGAAGATACCCATAGCTGGCTGCTTTGCATAGAAAGAGGTCGTAAGTCGGTGTTGTTTTTTTAATTTAAAAAAAATTATGGTAATAAAATTAAAAAATCTAAAACAATAGTGTTCTGTCCTTGTGGTTTAGTTATTTATCAGTGCAATAAAAATTTCGTTTTATTCATTTACTTTTGCGTCAGATGAAAAAAAAAGCCGGACAAGTGCGAGTCAGACTCGCGCACCGAGGGTTCCGTCGGCGCCGCGCGCCGCCAGCGTTGATTGTTGTGCCGATTATTAGAATGAACGTAACGAAAAACATGCCTTAAATTAATTTGAACTTTTTAAAGTTTTCTTTACATTCACGGGTGCGCGCACAACAACCCACGAAAGTTTCATCATAATCGGATAGAAGACGAACGAACGAACGAACATTCATTTTTATAGTTAACGCCGAGATGACAGTTCTTCGTTGTCAAATTGAAATTATTTTATTTTTTTGTGTTCCATGAATCCAATATTTCGTCACCGGCCAGTTGACGCAAAAACAACGACCAAGAAACCTGTACTTTGGACTGCGTGATTTTAAACGCGCAACAATTTTAATAATTTAAAATTTAATTTAATTTTTTTTATTATTCATATTTATTTTTATCATTTCAGCTTGAAACCTTGACCCGTTCCTGAGAAAAAGGGTCTTGACATACAAAACAAGCAAACTTTTTTTTTATGTGATGTAAGTACGAATTTACAATTTCCTTTATTTGTGCTGTGAGACCTTGCTTCGTACCGAATTTCGTGATTCTAGGTCAACGCGAAGTACCCTATAGGTTTTGATTTGTTTTGAGTGAATTTACGAGTATCAAAATCTGACATCAATACCCGTATCTTTTGATTGTGTTAATTTAGAAGCTTGAGTTTCCTACATCTCTAAGCGATCGTAGATGTTAATATTTTGTATTAATTTGAACTTTATACCTTGACTCGTTCCTGAGAAAAAGGGTCTTGACATACAAAACAAGCAAACTTTTTTTTTATGTGATATAACTGCAAATTTGCAATTTCCGGATTTTTTCCTTTACTTGTGCTATGAGACCTTGCTTCGTACCTAATTTCATGATTCTAGGTCAACGGGAAGTACTCCATAGGTTTTGATTTCATTTGCCGGTAGCAAAATTTATGACATAAATGGCCGTATCTTGTGATTGCGTTGACTTAGAAACTTAATTTTTTTACACCTCCGAGGAAACGTAGACCTTAATATTTGGTATTAATTTCAAATTGATACGTCTACCCGTTCCTGAGAAAAAGGGTCTTGAGGGACAGACAGCCAGCCAGACGGACAACAAAGTGATCCTATAAGGGTTCCGTTTTTCCTCTTTTGAGGTACGGAACCCTAAAAATGATTTAGGTATGTCGATTTATTCATCTGACGCAAAAAACCACAAGAACAGAACACTATTGTTGTAGATTTTTTAATTTTATTACCATGAATTTTTTAAAATTATAAAACAACACCGACTTACGACCTTTTTATATGCAAAGCAGCCAGCTATGTGTATCGTCTTAATCGGAACGGTTCTTAGCTATGTTTGATGAAGATTATGCCAGCCGATTCGAAAAAGTTTGAAATAAAAGTTAAATTACAAAAATAATAAAAAACCCGACGCATCAATAAACTTTAAAAAATAAAAAATAATTTCCGTTTAGTTACTTAAAGGCGTCGGGGGAACGCTAAGTAAATAAAATAAAACTCAAGAGCTACGCGGTTCGGGGGACGCGAGACGTAACCGAGTGAGCGACCCGAACCGAATTCTGTTTTTTTCTTAGCGATCCCCCGACGACGCGACGCCTTTAAGTAACTTAACGGAAATTATTTTTGACTTTTTAAGGGTTGCTGATGAGTCGGTTTTTTTTTGTATTAGTAATTAAACTTTTTATGTATGTCAATCTTCACGACTGAGTCGATGCGTGAGCAGATGTGTGACAAACTTACCTTGTTAGGGTTCCGTATCCGCACGGGAACCTATTATTTATTGATTTAATTATTTATGAAACTTAGCTATAAAGTTACATACATACATACACGTACATACATAGTGGAAATATTTATTTACGGCTTTACTCACGGTTTTTGTATCGCGTTGCCGCGACGTTTCGACTCAAACATTCCAGCCATTGTCAAGCGAGCTCCTGTGTCGGCGGAACATGTCAAACTGACTAGTTCCTCGTTGACCGCCGCCGGACACAGGAGCTCGCTTGACAATGGCTCGAATGTTTGAGTCGAAACGTCGCGGCAACGCGATACAAAAACCGTGAGTAAAGCCGTAAATAAATATTTCCACTATGAATGTTAACCACGGTAATCTTAAATCACATACACGTACATAGGTACACTACAGATAGTTTACAAATCAATAATTACAAATTCGCAAGCCAATAAAAAAGTTTCGCATTTAGAAAAACCAAAAGAACTTCTATTTACGAAATATTTAACAACATTTTCTATTACTAAGCCTACGCGCCGCCGTCTGTCTGTCCGTTCGGGGATCTTTTGAACCGTAATACGTAGCCAGCCGATTAAAATTTTCACATGTTATCTACTGGCGGAAATACTAAAAGTTACGTACCGTGTGGGGCCGGTACTTTAAAAGAATAGCCCCACTGCATCTCTCCCCGTGTATGTCGTAAAAGGCGACTAAGGGATATGACTCCCTTCTTATATTACTAGGTGGTAGGGTCTAGCCCGCCCGGGTTGGTACCACCGCACTGAATGAAAGGTCGGTCGAAACGGTTATGTAAATAGTTTGTGTTTTCCGTCCAGTTCAGTGTAGGCGGCACGACCGAAGGGAAGCGCTGACGTGGCACCAAGTTCACCCGGTGTTATGGGCTGACATCACGGATGTTGTAGGTGATGTAGCCAACGGAGTCAGTTTCCATTAAAAAAAAAAAAAAGTTAAAAATTAAGGCTCCCCGTGTTTTTCAATGTAATTTTGTTTGTTTTTGCTCTATCGTAAAAACTACAATACATACAAGCGTCAAACTTCATGAGTGCAAAATCTAAAGTAGAGCAATACATAATAATTATAAAAACCGGCCAATTACGCGGTAGCACGGAATAGTCGGTGCGCTAGTCTGACCGATTTTCTTGAATAAACTTTTGCTTTGTGAAGTTTTAGACGCACCGAATTACATTTCCATTTCGGCACGTTCGACCTTCCCTCTACCTTAGGGTTGCCAGGTGGCCGGGACTGAGCGGGATTGTCCAGAAATTTTACTCTTTGTCCAGAGTCTCGCTTTGGAAAAAATTGTCCGGCCAAAATCAAGCCCTCCGTCCGGTTGAAAGCAGCGTTAGCTTTAGCTTAGCCTACCTGGCCCATGTGCCGCCGCGCCGCCATCGCACACGAGCGCGATGCTAATTTAAAAAGGTATTTTTATTAGTTTTATTTATTTGTCCCGATTTAAATCGTAAAATCGCAAAATTTTAAGATCATGCCCCGAAAATGCGCATCTCTGATCTGGCAACCCTACTCTACCTTCGACCTCCAAACGTTTTTACCTCCAATACAAATTATTTGACGTTCTCAGTTCAGCAACAATTTCTGCTTATCTTTCTATATTTATCGTTCACTTTATATTGTTCGCTGTAAACATTGAACTATAATAACTTAAAGCAATTAATAATTTCGAGATAACGGACAGGCGGCTCGTTGGTCTAGGGGTATGATTTTCGCTTCGGGTGCGAGAGGTCCCGGGTTCAAATCCCGGACGAGCCCAAATATTTTATTTGTTTTTATTCGGTTATGTACATTGAAAATGTGTATAACATAAATTTAAGGGATCCCCCTTAATTTTATACCTTTTGTTTATTTTTGTTAGGATATTAATTCCATGTGGTGGTGGTGGCACTTCCACTTTAGTGAGGACATTTTATTTAGTTCGTGTTGGCCATGTGTGGGCATGTCCTTCCTTACGTTTTAGTTATACAATGGTTATACAGGATTTTGTAACGGCCAGTACATTAATTTCGCCAGCGCAATCCTCGTGTTTTTCCGAGAGAAAAAAGTAAGTAAAGTTTTTCTCTAAAGTGTCTAGTTTTCGAGATATTAATTTTTGAAATTTATGTTTTCGTCAAGTGTCATTTGACGCGTGCGGGGTGAGGGTGCTGGCGCGGGAACGGTCGGCGTCGAAAAACTCACGCCACCGCGCATATCCTCGCTATGCGCACTCGTCCCTGCTCGCTCACTCACCGCGCGCCTTTCATTCCCACGTTCGTGCGAAACATTAGATCGTTTTCACACTAAATTGATCAATTAGTTTGTATGAAACTGTAAATTTTTACTTAAAGGGAATTCACAAAAAAGTTATATGACTTTTTTGTTACTATTGACACAGATTTTGATCTCAATAATCATTTCCTAAATTTAATGTAGTGGCCGTTACAACACCCTGTATAAGCCAATGACTATAATAGGTAATTAATTACAGTAGGCAAATATACAGCGGGCAGCTGAAATTAGCAAAACATTTGTACAAATAAAGGTGAATTAGAATATTTAATTTATTATAAGGTATGTAATTACAATTTTTCACGACAGCGTTCAGTGGCTCGTTGGTCTAGTGGCATGATTCTCGCTTTGGGTGTGAGAGGTCCCGGGTTCAAATCCCGGACGAGCCCACTCTTTTTATACATTACTGCGAAGGTCACAAACTTGCACAGGAGGTCGGTCGAGCGGGAGAGGAGGGAAATAAAAATCGTCTTTCACGTGTCAGTCAAATGGTCATACGACCTGAAACAATTCTGCTGTTCGTCAGCTGTTTCGGGAAGCCGAGGCCAGAAGTAACTGCTGTCGTCTGCGGGAGACCTAGGTCTAGGTAGGTCCTTTCCCTTCTTACCTTACTAAGTGGTAGGGTTTAACCCGGGTTGCACCGCACTGAATGAAAAGTCAGTCGAAACGGCTATGTTAATAGTTCGTGTTTTCCGTCCAGTACAGTGTTGTAGCCGGCACGACCGAAGGGAATCACTGACGTGGCTCCTAGTTCACCAAGGTGTTTATGGGCTGACATCACGGATGTTGTATAGGTGATGTAGCGAACCGTCAGTTCCAATAAAAAAAAGCCGCCAAGTGCGAGTTGAACTCGCGTACTGAGAGTTCTGTACCATCACACAATATTTGTATTATGCAGGTATGTCCGAAAATAATTGTGTTTTGAAAAATCACTAAACGCCTAAATAAAAACTACCAAAAAGATTTTTTTTATATGACATAACCTGCGGCTCCGCCCGCTCTCATATTTCACTTCACTGCTAACCTCATAAGCTATTTAGCGTGATAGTAAGTAGCCTATAGTTGATGGGAAGAATCAAGCTATCCGTAGAATTTTGTTTTATTAAAATCGGTTCAGTGGTTCTCGAGTTATAAGCGGACAGACAGACAGAAAGCAGACGTTGGATTTTATTATATTTATAGACTACAAATTTACAATTTTCGGATTTTTCCTGTACTTGTGCTGTGAAACCTTGCTTTTAGCCAAATTTAATTACCTTAGGTCAAGTAAGGTTCCCTAAAGGTTTTGATTTTATTTGAGTGAGTTTGCGAGTATTAATATTAGACATAAATGACCGTATCTTTTGATTTCGTTGATATAGAAGCTTGAATTTTCTACACTGCAAAGGGATCGTAGGCCTTAGTCTTTCATATTAATTTCAATTTAATATCTTGGCCTGGTCTTGAGAAAAAGGGTCTTGACATACAAAACAAGCAATTTTTTTTTATTTCATACAACTACAAGTTTACAATCTTCGCATTTTTTCCTTTACTTGTGCTAAGACCTTGCTTCTTACCAAATTTCATGATTCTAGGTCAACGGGAAATACTCTATAGGTTATTATACGCTGTACTCTATAGGTAACTCTATTATTTGCCAGTAGCAAAATATGTGACATACATGGCCGTATCTTGTGATTGTGTTTTCCGTCCAGTTCAGTGTAGCCGGCACGACCGAAGGGAAGCACTGAAATGGCACCTAGTTCACCCGGTGTTATGGGCTGACATCACGGATGTTGTAGGTAAGGTAACCAACCGTGTCAGTTTGCATAAAAAAAAACTTAGAAGCTTGAATTTCTTACACCTCCAAGTAAACGTAGACCTCAACTTGATATCTCTACCCGTTCCTGAGAAAAATGGTCTTGACAGACAGACAGAGAGACGGACAACGAAGTGTTCGTATAAGGGTTCCGTTTTTCCTCGTTTTAGGTACGGAATCCTATAAACAATAAAAGTCCCGTACCAAAAAGGAGGCGCTTAGAGAAAAACTTCTACAAAGTTTTCTATGTATTTAGCAAATTGTTTCTGCCTTCATAACATTCAGCCTATTTTTCTTTCATTCCTCATTACAGCCGTCTTGAAAGAATGTTGAAATAAAAATGTTTTTTCCGCTTACCTGCTTGTCAGAATTTATTATATCTTTGCGCAATATTTCCAGACAGCAAACGGTCCGAAAAGCCGTTTTATTATCAGAGTTGAAATTACATTTTCTCTGATCCGGCTTATCGCTGTCGCCTCGGGGACGAGACGGGACGGCTCTTGTCAAATTTCATATTCTCTAAGGCAACCCAAGTATCCCCGAGTAATTTGCGTAAGGTTGTTTTTATTTTATTTTATATAGAAAGCGCGACATGTTGCGCGGAGCCACCCATAAGGTGTATAACGACGCTCATGGACTTTCGGTCGCACGCGGGGATTGGGCATTCCATGCCGACCTGACAGGTGCCCATTCACGGCTCTCTTGAAGGGCCAGAGACTGTACTGGGTTGTTATTTTTACATAGGTAATAATGTTGTTTATCCATCGTTTATGACATTTATTACATTCTAATATACAGGGTGTATTTGAATTAAATGCGTTCCTTTCAGGGGGTTGTTCTGTATCCTAAACTGAGTAACATTTGTTCTACAGCTTTTGGAAATTGGAAACAAAAAATCACTTATTTCAAAAGTTGTATAACAAAAGTGGCTCAGTTTAAGATACAGAACAACCCCCTAAAAGAAACGCAGTTAATTCAAATACATCCTGTATATTTAGTATTCAAAATATAATACGTAATATGTCCCAATCAATCATTCATCCATCACTGAAGATAATTTTCACTAATCCTTCCTTACCTATAATAAAATCCAACGTCTGCTTTCTGTCTGAGTATCTGAGTGTATGTCTGTCTGTCCGCTTATAACTCGAGAACCACTGAACCGATTTTAATAAAACAAAATTCTACGGATAGCTTGATTCTTTCCATCAGCTATAGGCTACTTACTATCACGCTAAATGGCTTATGAGGTTAGCAGTGAAGTGAAATATGAGAGCGGGCGGAGCCGCGGGCACAGCTTGTGAATTATGTAAATTGTAAGCCTTTCTCTTTTTAAACGTGGCCATTAAGTGCGCCCACGCGTATCCCTACTCTTGCGTACCTGCGTACCCCTGGAGGTACGCTTAGCACTATTTGGGAACCGCTGCTCTAAGGAATAAATAATATCTCTAAACTCCAAGCGGCGCGTGGCGGCGATACAGGAAAGGTTTAATTTACAAAAGCACAAGGGCTATGGGGTAGACGGATATTTTAGCTGTAGCAACTGTACAGCGGAAGAGTCGGGAAGGGTCGCCCTAAACGCACGTACCTGGACCAGATCGGGCATGTGCTCCATAAAGGGTCGAGCGCGTAGTACCCGTAACCGACGAGCATGCACGAAGAACAGAGAGTGGAAGAGGCAGCAAGATGTGTCAGGATCGCGGCACGTGGAGATCCGTTGTCTCTGCCTACCCCACTGGGAAAAGGGCGTAACGCTGTGTATTTACTTACATATTAATATGTAACAGTAGAGTTAACTTTTCGTCATCACATGAATAGTTCTAATAAACGTTTCTTCCGCTGATTATGGTCAGATTCATGAGAAAATCAGAGATAAAAAAGAAAATATAAGAATCTAACACACCTTAAGCTTAAGAATCTAAATCCTTATGCAATCCTCAGTGTATAACCATTGAGCTAGTCTCACACATCGGAGCGGCGCGCTTGGACAACATAAATACATACATACCACACGCTGTATCCCGACAATCGGGGTAAGCAGAGTAATTGTGCCGCACTGCAAAGGTGTGGAACGGGCTCCCAGGAAACATCTTTCCCCACTCCTACAATCCACGGATCTTCAAATCGCGGGTTAATAGCCTTTCCCCAGCAACATTAGTCCACCTCCAAGCCGGACTGGCACCTCCTCGGCGGTGAAATTGGCTGCGCCTGAGGCTTCGACCTCGGGCAGAGCCACCCAGTTCGGAAGCAATAATAAAAAGAAAAACGAATTGTGCAGCAGGTACTCTTGTAAATTACTGCACAACACAGACCACCACGTTTAGCAAAGTATTCGCACAAGATAACTCTATCAAGCAGAAAGTAAGGCACGAATACCCACACCTGCTGCTGCGTGACTCGGTGGAAGAACCGAGCGCTTGGACAAACCTTGCTAAAATCCCAGTCGGTTGGCAACTAGCCAGCCACTGAATAATTATTAGGCGAAAAGCCAGAGTAATGGCCGTGTGAAAGCGACCCACAATGACCACGGTCAAAGACATCACCATGGAACACAGCTTGAATTAAAGGGCACTCAGGTTATGATATGTTGGAGAATTTATCTAGTGACGACCCTATGGCCAGGTCAAATTTAGACATAACTCAAATATAACCATTATACTTTTTTTTTTGTGGGAAGCACAACATATGGCGCGCGCAGAAGTGTAGTCCGACGGCGCCCACGGGCATTCGGATATTTACGGGGACTGCGAATACCGTGTCGGCCGGCTAGGTGCACCTTCACATAATGTTTGAAGGACCCCAGACTGTACATTGGAGGAAAGGATGCAGGTGAGAGTGCATTCCACATGTTGGAAACCCTCAAATAAAGGATTTACAGGATCTATTTGTCTTAAGTGGGGATATCGACAGTGTGTGGATGCATTCCCATAACCTATTGCGCGTGAAACATGTAAGATGGCCTAATTTAGCAGCCTCGACCGTGCTCTCCTCTAGTCCAGTATAGCCAGCAATCCGAGAGGAGGTCTCCGTTATGTCACCTACCTTCTAAAAGCTGATATTTGGCTGGTCGAAGCATTGTGCTTTGGCTCCTCTTCTGACTCAGCCACCCATACCGGATTACATAAAGACACATTACCATACCACCAATAATTTCTATCGTATTTCTCTAATTGTTTCTAAATACCTGCTCATCATAATGAGGCCAAAATATTTGGCTAAAAATTTCGATGACCCTTTTCCACAAAATCTTCATCCTGCCAAGTGCAGGGGCTGTCGTCAGGTTGTCTGACGCGGGTGCTCATGACGCTGTTGTTGGTGTCTGACGTAAAAAAGACCTGCCAAAAAAGCGGGCTCGTCCGGGATTTGAACCCGGGACCTCTCGCACCCAAAGCGAGAATCATACCCCTAGACCAACGAGCCGCTATGCAGTTGAGTGAACGGCGGCGTTGCGTCTTCGTTCGCTCGCTAGCTGTGACGTGGAGTCACAGAGGCTCGGGCGCGCGACGACCGCTCTCTCTGTGTTTGTAACTAGTTTGTGTGACGTAACCTCGGACGTAACCGCGAACGCCGAGGTGCCGTTACTGCCGCTGCTGTCACGCTGCGCTAGTAAAGGAATCGATATATCTTTTCACTGATTTATTTACTTTACATACTCATGTCATGACCACCCGCCAGGTGGGACGACGGCATCGAGTACGTTGACGGAAAGCAGTCGTTCCGTACCGATGAAGGCCGCGAGAAATGGAGGAAAATTGGAGAGGCATATGTCCAGCAGTGGATGCATATACGCTGACTGACTGACTAATTGACATAAGGACATTTTATCAGTGAGCGTAGCGTCAGGCCTCACGCACTCTATGTACTTGCGCGCGCTAACTACCTACCGCCCGACGGGCCGCCGCCGGCGGTCTATTTCAGTGGAAATTCGTCAGCCGCGCTAAGTATACATAGACGCTCGCCCACGCAACTGCGCGCAGCTGCAAAGCAATAACCACTTTACACTCGATCGTTAAGGTACATTTTCGCACGCAGCGATTGGCGACGTGAAGCAGTAGGCTATTAAAGCCCGAAGGTAGGAACATTTTCTATGGAGTGATTTATCTGTTACGAAGTAACTATTAAGTAATCTGTGGTAGCGTATAGCACGAGGTATAGCAAGAGGCAATTTTTTATGGAAGCTCACATGGTTGGCAGTGGCCATTGGCCAATGTTGATGATAATGATGATGATAATGAAGTGTCATCTACGCATCTTCGCGAACTAGGCGCACGTTAGTGGTTTCCTTTGGTCGTGTCGTCTACATTGAAACGTAAAACACGAACCATTTTCATAGCCCGTTCTCTATTTGACACGGTTGGCTACGGTTATACGTTATGGGAATTAAACATACCGATATTTCAGGAGCAAGATAATTTACATTCAATTTGAAAATCTACAGATTTAGTGTAAGGATCAAAGGACAAAGAGAAATAAAGAAGGCGAAGGATCAGGAGTGGAATATGGTACTCCCTGTAGGAATGGAATAGAAGGTGGGAACTTGTTCCAGAATCAGCGCGGTGGTGGTCCCACGAAGCTCGCTGGTGCGATGTTTCGGCGTCTTGATTGTGTTGAGGCTGGCCGTGGTTCGGATTCCCGTATTCCAAGCGGCAGGTGGCCGAGTGGTTTGGACATCGGTTTCTCATGCGAGAGGTCCGAGGTTCGAATCCGGTCGGCGTGCACCAATGAGTTTTTTCTGACGAAAAAATTTACGTGCGTACCTACCTACACCTGCTGCTTCACCGTTCGGAACCGGTGTGTGTAGGTCCTTTCCATTGCCCATTACTAGGTGGTAGGTTCACATTGCAGCCGACTGGGTTGGTACCACCGTACTGGATGTAAGATGGCCGCATTGCAGCCTCGGTTATGTTCTCCTCTAGTCCAGTTTCTCGGAGGTGATATTGGCTGGTCGGAGCATGTGCTTTGGGCCCTTCGACTTAGCCACCCATACCATGCCCATACCGTATTAAATAAAAAAAATTTAATAACTACGTGGTGGTAGGGTTTAACTCGTCCGGTTTGGCACTGCGGGGGCGCACCGAATGAGGGTAGGTCAAAACGGCTATAAAAATAGTTAATTCGTGTTTTCCGACCAGCTCAGTGCGGCCGCCCCGTCGCCGCCGCCGCGCCGGTACGAACAAAGGGAACGGTGCCATATTATATGGGACAAGCAGTGCCCGCGGCTCCGCCCGCTCTCATATTTCACTTCACTGCTAACCTCATAAGCTATTTAGCGTGATAGTAAGTAGCCTATAGTTGATGGGAAGAAGCAAGCTATCCGTAGAATTTTGTTTTATTAAAATCGGTTCAGTGGTTCTCGAGTTATAAGCGGACAGACAGACATACACTCAGACACTCAGACAGAAAGCAGACGTTGGATTTTATTATAGGTAAGGAAGGATAAGGAAGGAAGGACATAATTCACCAAGGTGTATGGGCTGACAGTAAAACCTGTGGTACAACTGGTATCAGTAGGTTATGTAGCCAACCATTTCAGGTCATTGACTTATATATTACTAACTTTAGCTAACTTTAGCATATCACTGTTTCAGGTTCAATAAAAACCGGCCAAGTGCGAGTAGGACTCGCGCACCTAGGTTTCAGTACCACAAGAAATAAAAAAAAAAAAACCACGTTTCTTGTATGGAGAATTTACCATATTTTTTATTTTTCTATTTTTTATTAATTTTTGTTATGCCCGCCATATTAACACATATTCTGTGACCATTACACAACCGGCTAAAACGAATTAAATTATCGGGAAGTGGCATACAACGCACCGAATTGAGGCGCGCTATTGGTGAGCATTCAGCACCCTCTCCAATCGTTGTCTCTCCTTTATACGTATCAAATTGCCATTTAACCGTCTTACTCTATTGACGTTCACAGAGCGGAAACGTAACGCGATGTATGAGGCGCTCGCGCACTTACGCTGTTTTAAATATTGGCAATATATAGAACAACTCCAATCGCACCTTTCTACCGGTAAAATGTATGACGAGGGCCCGTCCAGAAAGAGAATCTCGTTGACCGGCTAGCTATTACGGTTCCAAGGATACAGCCATCGGACGGACGGACGGGAAGACAAACAGACAGACAGAAAGCCTCGTTGTCAGCCTCGTTAGCTCAGTGGTGCAGACAGTCAACTGTCGCTATTGAATGTTAAGCAACGCTGGGTGCGGTCAGTACTTGGATGGGTGACCGCTGACCGTTGGAGGCTGACCGAGGTTCGGATTCCTCGTAAAACTGTAGGTCCCTTCCCTCCTAATCTTACTTGGTGGTAGGGTTTAACCCGCCCGGGTTGGTACCACCGCACTGAATGAAACGTCGCGGTCTAAACGGCTATGTAAATAGTTTGTGTTTTCCGACCAGTTCAGTGTAGCCGGCACGATCAAAGGGGGAAGCACTGACATGGCACCTAGTTCACCCGGTGTTATGGGCTGACATCACGGACGTTGTAGGTGATGTAGCCAAACGTCAGTTTCCATAAAAAAAAAAAAAAAAAACAGAAGGCGCCCTCGGACAGACAGACAGACGGACGGCGTAGGCTTAGTAATAGGCTCCCGTACGATGGATATGGAACCCTAAAACGTGGTGGTAAACTTGGCGAGTTTCAAACAGACAGAATAAAGGCAAAGACAAATTGATACCTCACGCACGTCAATAATGATAATTCAGCATTACAGCAATACGCTTTATCCTTCAGATTATAATTTGTTCGCTTCTTTGGTTAGTTGTATCAGGCGGCTCGTTGGTCTAGGGGTATGATTTTCGCTTAGGGTGCGAGAGGTCCCGGGTTCAAATCCCGGACGAGCCCAATTTTTTTTTTCATATTTTATTATTTTACTATCAACACTTCTCTGTTACATTTTCTTCGTTCCTTTTCAGCGAGAGCGACGATTTTATTTTATACAAACCCTTACACTTTATTCCTGTAGACATAGGGTGCCGTGCCCAGGTAGGCACTTTCATGTTACATTTCAGTTCAGCCACACAGAACGTCGGTAATTTTTTCGATAGAAAAAAAATTGCAAAGTTACCTCCAAACTGTCAATAAAACCGCTATTATTCAATATATTATTATAACCGCTATTACATGTCAATAAAGTCGACATGGCATCTGGTTCACGAATGTTGTAGGTCGTTGTTGTTGTAGGTCACGGTTTACTTAAAAAAAATATCCATTCAAACACCGCAAAATCTACTAAATTTAGACTTACGATTATGTCATCGAGTACGACTGTCCCTTTCGTTCTTTCAGAGCGATTTTCTTTCGCCCTATCTCGCTCTTTCTCTGAAGTACCTAGTGTTTTTTTTTACTACCTATTATTTCAAATTGTATCCTATTTGTGAAAGTAGCGAATATTGACTTACGCATTTTGTTGGCTTCCCCAATATACAAATATTATATTAATCTTCGTATTAATCTATTTTTATGCGTAGGCAGCATACAATACAATAAAACGTTTACAAAGGCATTGAAAATAGCGGCGTTTTATAGCTGTACAGTCGGCAACCAAATTGTTTTTATCTGTAAAGTGTTCTTTTTATTGTAGTTTTCTTTGGGGCTGCTTAAAATGTTTTTTTTTTATGTTAACCATCATGGGTTGCTGTGCCGAGAGACCAATGTTGCAGTCGACAGAGCCAATAACACCTCTCCTCGCGAAACCGCACGCTCAGAGAGGTGCCATGCCAGCAGATTTTACGGGCTGTTGCTAGGCTGTCTAACGCCCAGGTTAAAGTATTCGGGATTTTACGTTTATTGCTAGATTATTAAGTTAGAAGCTTTAAAAGCAGTACTTTAGTCACAGATTACTTAATAGTTACTTCGCTTTAGTCCTTCTTATTTAGAAATGTGCTTGCGACTCACGCACGATTTATTGCTGGCACTTATTTTTTTTTTTTATGGAAACTGACACGGTTGGCTACATCACCTACAACATCCGTGATGTCAGCCCATAACACCGGGTGAACTTGGTGCCACGTCAGTGCTTCCCTTCGGTCGCGCCGGCTACACTGAACTGGACGGAAAACACAAACTATTTACATAGCCGTTTCGACCGACCTTTTATTCAGTGCGGTGGTACCAACCCGGGCGGGTTAAACCCTACCACCTAGTGATATAAGAAGGGAGTCATATCCCTTAGTCGCCTTTTACGACATACACGGGGAGAGATGCAGTGGGGGCTATTCTTTTAAAGTACCGGCCCCACACGGTACATTACGATACTTATTATGTACATACCTAGGTACGTAAGTACATCGTATGTATTAAGTATAATGTATACCTACGTGTTTCATCACTCGCTGAATGAAAACTCAGCAGTTTGGCAATGTGCTTTATCGAGTAAATTACAATTTATTCATTGTTTTGGTTGATCATGCCAGGCGGCTCGTTGGTCTAGGGGTATGATTTTCGCTTAGGGTGCGAGAGGTCCCGGGTTCAAATCCCGGACGAGCCCAATTTTTTTAAAAATCATTATTTACATTATTTCATTATCAACACTTCTCTGTTACATTTTCTTCGTTCCTTTTCAACGTGAGCGACAGTTTATACAAAACCTTTTACACAGTATTCCTGAAGTCATAAGGTGCCATGCCCGGGTAGGCACTTTTCTTTTACATTCGGCTAACACTGAACTGACCCTCTTTCATTCAGTACGCATTTCCGATAGAGCGGGTATTGGCAGCCGTGGAGTGAGTAAAATACGAGTTTGTAAAAAAATTACTTTTCAAAGTCAAAACGAACATTTTGCGATTTTAATTAAAGCAATCTCGGCTGCACTAGAAGACAATTTTTATTAATAGGTTCATGTTTAGTTTTTATTTTAATTATTATTTTTTATTTATATTAGAAAACGTTGTCAGATAGATAGGTAAGTTTTAGTTTTAAAGTTCTTTTTGATATTTCATTCTTATGTTCTATTTGTATAAATTGGTGTTCAATTAAACACGACATACTTATAACAATTATTATTTCAAATGGTGTCGATTTGCCCCCACTCTTCATTTTACCGATATTTTGTGAAAGTAACGGATATTGAATTACGTAATAAAAACATATTTTTATAATCAATTTTTATTCGTATAGGCTTCTAATACGATAAAATTATAAAAATATACAAAGGAAAACAAAATACAACATTGTGACTCTCGTTTTAGGCTTGTACCAGATTTCGTATGGGTTGAATAAATGTGTGTATATGTTAGTAGGTATAATATGTACCTACATACGTACGTGCTTCTTAACTCGCTGAATGAAAACTCGGCAGTTTGGCAATGTGCTTTATCGAGTAAATTATCATTTGTTCATTGTTTTAGTTGATCATGTCAGGCGGCTCGTTGGTCTAGGGGTATGATTTTCGCTTAGGGTGCGAGAGGTCCCGGGTTCAAATCCCGGACGAGCCCAATTTTTTTATAATTCATTATTTACAATATTTAATTATCAACACTTCTCTGTTACATTTTCGTCGTTCTTTTACATTCAGCTAACACTGAAATGACCGTCTTTCATTCAGTACGAATTTCCGATAGGGCGGGTATTGGCGGCCGTGGAGCGAGTAAAATACGAGATTGCAAAAAAAAATTACTTTTCAATTTCAAAACGAATATTTTGCGATTTTAATGAAAGCAATCCTCCAAACACAATTAAGCACTGATACTTGAACAACTTATTATTCCAAATAGTGTCGATTTGCCTACCCCGTAATTTTACCGATATTTCTGAAAGTAGCGGATATTGAATAATTATTAATTACGCATTTTGTTGGGTTTCTTAATATTATTATTATAAATTTTTATTCTATAAAATTATAAAAAAATACAAAGGCTAACAAAATACAACATTGTGACTCTCGTTTTAGGCTGGTACCTGATTTCGTATGGGTTGAATAAATGTGTGTATAAGTAGGTATATGTACCTACATACTTGCTTCTTAACTAGCTGAATGAAAACTCGGCAGTTTGGCAATGTGCTTTATCGAGTAAATTATCATTTATTCATTGTTTTAGGTGATCGTTTCAGGCGGCTTGTATGTCTAGGGGTATGATTTTCGCTTAGGGTGCGAGAGGTCCCGGGTTCAAATCCCGGACGAGCCCAATTTTTTTATAATTCATTATTAACATTATTTCAATATCAGCACTTCTCTGTTACATTTTCTTCATTCATTTTCAACGAGAACGATAGTTTAATTTTATTTTATACAAACCCTTTACACCGTATTCCTGAAGTCATAAGGTGCCATGCCCGGGTAGGCACTTTTCTTTTACGTTCAGCTAGGAGTTATGACTGAACTGACCGTCTTTCCTTCAGTACGCATTTCAGATAGGGCGGCCGTGGTGCGAGTAAAATAAGACTTTGCAAAAAGAATTTAATTACTTTTCAATGTCAAAACAAACATTTTGGGATTTTAATGAAAGCAATCCTTCACACACAATTAAGCACTACATACATAAACAACTTATTATTTCAAATAGTGTCGATTTGCCTACCCCTTAGTTTTACCGATATTTGTGAAAGTAGCCGATATTGAATAATTACGCATTTTGTTGGCTTTCTCAATATTATTATTATAAATTTTTATTCTATAAAATTATGAAAAAATATAAAGGCACACAAAATACAACATTGTGACTCTCGCTTTATTGCTGGTACCTGATTTCGTATAAATGTGCGTATAAGTAGGTATATGTACCTACATACGTGCTCCTTCACTCGCTGAATGAAAACTCGGCAGTTTGGCAATGTGCCTTATCGAGTAAATTATCATTTGTTCATTGTTTTAGGTGATCATGTCAGGCGGCTCGTTGGTCTAGGGATATGATTTTCGCTTAGGGTGCGAGAGGTCCCGGGTTCAAATCCCGGACGAGCCCAATTTTTTTTATTCTTTAAAATTGTCATTTCATTACGGAGTGTCCATCAAAAGTGCGTGGTTACATTTTGGCCCGCTTAACGTAGCCTATTTTTATTTTCTATTGATGCTTTTGGCTTGAGGGTGGAATGCGGTGTTATCGTTTGTCTGAACCAAACCGGTATTGACAAAAGTGGGAAAATGGGAAACACTCCTCGCCCATGGTTTATTAAAAACGGACGTGAAAAGGCTCCTGTCAGGCCGGCGCGAAATTCGTATCACCGCGCATCACAGAATGTCTATGGGCATTAATGGGGCATCCTTAGACAGCTACTCGGAGGTGTAAGGTTACAACATGTCACTAAAACTGACGTTGTATGAAACGCAGGTTAGGTCTTCCTTGGAGTACTGCTCGCCGCTAGACTTGCGCCGCTAGACTCAATCCAGCGTCGTGCCGTGCCGTGCGATTTAATTTAAATTATTTTCTTTTTGCCGAGCTTCGTGAAATGAACATACATTTACGGAAATATGCGGTGTATTCTGTATCCGAACTATGCTACTTACCACCAGTAAGCCACAGTACTTGCCATACCTCTATCAGAGATGAGATACTGCCCCTACGTAGCCCAGTGTAACTTTTACCGGACCGCTCTACCATGGCTCTACTCTATAATACTGATCACATAAACAGAGGAAAGTCCGTCCGTTCTGCCTTGAGGCCACCATGCCTTAATTAAGGCCACCGGACAGCTATAACGTGTACCGTGTGGGGCCGGTACTTTAAAAGAATAGCCCCACTGCATCTCTCCCCGTGTATGTCGTAAAAGGCGACTAAGGGTTATAACTCCCTTCTTATATTACTAGGTGGTAGAGTTTAACCCGCCCGGGTTGCTACCACCGCACTGAATGAAACGTCGGTCGAAACGGCTATGTAAATAGTTAGTGTTTTCCGTCCAGTTCAGCGTAGCCGGCACGACCGAAGGGAAGCACTGACGTGGCACCATGTTCACCCGGTGTTATGGGCTGACATTACGGATGTTGTTGGTGATGTAGCCAACCGTGTCAGTTTCCATAAAAAAAATAAAAAATAGCGCAGACACAACGAGAGCAAAATCCGTCCGTTCTGCCTTGAGGCCACCATGCCTCAACCACGGCCAGCACCAAAATGCGACCGCCCGAGACGTCGCTTACCGTGCACCACCAAAAAAAATAGTTTTCCAATTTCGTTATAAATTTTGTATTAATTTATTAAATTTCTTTATTAATTAATTTATTAGCTTGCTACTTGCTAAATCTAGTGGAGTCGTAGGTATATAGTGCAACTATTCCCTTGCACAATACATATTATACAACTCCTCTTGATCTAGATCTTGTCAGCCTCGGTAGCTCAGTGGTGCGGTCGGTCGACTGTTGTTAAGCAACGCTGAGCGCGGTCAGTACTTTGATGGGTGACCGCTCGACCGTTGGAGGCTGACCATGGTTCGGATTCCACGTTAAACTGTAGGTCGCTTACTTACTTACCTTACTAGGTTGTAGGGTTTATTCCGCCCGGGTTGGTACAACCGCACTGAGCGAAACATCGGTCGAAACGGAAACGGCTATGTAAATACATAGTTCGTGTTTTCCGTCCGGTTCAGTGTAGCCGACATGAAATAAAGGGAAGCTGACTGACATGGCATCTAGTGCACCCGGTTTGTTGTAGGTGATGTAGCCAACCATGTCAGTTGCCATATAAAAAAATAAAAAATAATTCTAACTAAGTACATATTTTTATTTATTATAATTTATAACGGTTAGAAAAAATTGAAAATCGAACTAAATTTTTACCCGACTACGGCGAAACCAAAATTTTATACAGGATGTTTCAGGATAGGGTTTCGTAACTTCAGGGTTCGAAAGGGGTCCATATTTGAAAACGAAAAGCTCTGACACTTTTTCCCAGATTCGGTCATTTTATAGTACTTTTTTGGTGCAAATCGTTTCATCGAGATTTGGTGGACGGATAGCGTCCGTCTTTATTAAATAAAAATAAAATTACTAAATTGCAATTTTAACTAGTAGAATTGAACTACATGTAGGTAAATTCCAAACACTTAAATTTAAATGACATCAAAAGAAAAAGGGGGCTGGACTAGGTCATTGCACTCCCTAGACCTAGACAGCACCTCCCCATACTCACTGTACATCGAGTTTTTATAACAATTTCCAATTTTTGTATGAAAAAAAAAGTACGGAATTGCGATTTGAGTGATAAGGATTTTCTTCTTCTAATAATGAGTACTTTCTATTCCTAAGTAGAGTAAGCGGCGGGTGGCCGAGTGGTTTGGGCATTGGCTTCTTATGCGGGAGGTCCGCGGTTCGAATCCGGTCGGCGTGTACCAATGAGTTTTTTCTGACGAAAAAAATTACGTGCATACCTACACCCGCTGCTTCACCGTTCGGAACCGGTGTAAAACTGTAGGTCCCTTCCCTTGCCCCTTACTAGGTGGTAGGCTCAAATTGTAGCCGACTGGGTTGGTACCACCGTACTGGATGTAAGATGGCCGCAAGCAACCTCGGTTGTGTTCTCCTCTAGTCCAGTATAGCCAGCAATCCAGGGAAGTCTCCGGTATGGCACCTACCTTCTCGGAGGTGATATTGGCTGGTTAGAGCATGTGCTTTGGCCCCTCCGACTCAGCCACCCATACCGGATTACATAAAAAAAAAAAAAAAAAAATATTCCTGAAGTTTCTCAAGCCTATCCTGAAATACCCTGTATATAAATATTGAGTTAAGTATGAGCCAGATCGGTTTCTCTAGGACGTTTCCATTTTTTGTCCTAAAACATTATGATTTATTTATAACAACCTGAACATGAACAGAATAGAATAGAAACTCTTTATTGCACAGAAAATACAGAAGTGCGTAAAGGCGGACTTATCACTACAAGTGATTTCTTCCAATCAACCTTTGGGTGATGAGGAATAAAATACAGAGAAAGAAATATGGGTGATATGACCCATTCAGTAAAAAAATTCAGTGCCAAAAAGTACATTAAAAACGATTAAAACTATTTTTCAAAATTACTATGTATGCCCTTGACATATGTAATATAGCTAATTGACAGATACATCCATAAAATAATACCAGCAAAAAAAAAAACTAAAAACTAAAAAAAATTGGGCTCGTCCGGGATTTGAACCCGGGACCTCTCGCACCCTAAGCGAAAATCATACCCCTAGACCAACGAGCCACCTGACGGAGTCGACGAAATAAACTGTTACTTGATGTGTGTGTGTGTACGTACGTACGCAGCGCGCTTCGATGACGTCACAATTGGCGGCCCTCTCATTTGGACCAAATACTCTTGATATTTCGGTTTAGTTTTAATAATCTTTATTTATGAGTGCGTTTATCAAAAGTTTTACAACGTTATTACAATAATTTATGATATCATGATAAATACTTACTGCTTGATAGTTATCTTGTCCTTACTTTCCTAGACATGATAAATGGTATTGTGCGGTAACAATAATTCATTATAGAGTTCTAGGAGCACAACATAGATTACTATGCTTACCCCGATTGTGTGCAAACAGCGTAAATGTATATAAATATGACGTTCAACAACAGATGTAAGTAATTTTTTGTTTCAAACCAAATTTTATTTTTATTTTTTTTTATAGTAAGCGCGACATGTGGCTCCGAGCCACCCATAAGGTGTCTAGCGACGGCCATGGACATTCGGTCGCATGCGGGGGCTGCGAATGCCATGCCGGCCTGAAATTACGCATTTGTCGCTTTTGTCGTGGAAAACTTGACGTGTGGAGCCCAGACGCCAAAGAACCAGTGAAGCAGTTGGGGCAACTGCTTATGGAGGCGTCCGGCGGTGACCGTGCCACACACAATTTAAAAAAATAATTTAATTTTATATTTATTTTGTAACATTTAATCTCATACCAAGAAAAAAAGAATCTTTGTATCTTGATCTGAGTATCGTTAATATAAAAAAAAAATTTCGTGCCGGAAGTCGCGCGTATAGCAAAAACTATTTAATTATATTACCAAATGTAGTGCCATTTGGTATCTTATTTCCTCTCCCTTTCATAATGTTGTGTAGGTAAGAAGAGAAGGGACCTACAGTTTTAAGCTTTACGTGGAATTCGAATCACGGTACAGGCGATATGCAAATGCGATGCAGTCATTTCTTGGCAGTAAGGGGAAATATTCTACATGCAACAAGGTTACATTATGTCACGACTACAACACTCCTCTGACCTACATATCAGTAGTAAAGCTAATCTCGGGCTCGGTTACACGACCGATTGTATCACCAACTCAACAGTTTAGTCAAGAGTTTAGTAGTTGGGCATGACGAGGACGGCCAATTTCTCTCCAACCCAACTGTTTAGTCGTTGAGGCGCGGGCGATTGTTCAGTCGGTTGACTAAAATTCGGCAGCCGATTAAAAAGTCGGTCGAAAACAAAGACCGTAACAAACTAGATAGACGCGGTGCTGAGGCTCTGAGCTTGCTCCGCCAAAAGGAATATGAACTTATAAAGGAATATGATTGGCCTAGCGCGCACAAGCGAGCGGTAAGAGCAAGCGATGCTTTAAGACCCTAGGCCCACTTGCACCAACACAAGTTCAATATATAAACCAGTTCAACTCGTTAAACTAGCACCCGTTGTATGTGTGAACCGCGTTTAAATCCATAACTCGCTACTTAACTTTAAACTCGTGTTGGTGCAAGACGCGCTAATGGGTTAAAAGAGAGAAATAGTTTTCTCGCCGTCTTTCTCCGCTCTACGAAGATAGTCGGTAGTGCAACCAAGGGAGAGGGGATGCCGGAGTTTTGGAGCATGATTGTCGAGAAAATACTCATCGAGCACCGCGCTTATCTAGTTTGGTACGGTCTTTGATCGAAAAGTCGATTAAAAGGCCTTATAAAAATATATACAGTTGTACCAACTTTTTAATTGAGTCGAGAAGAGTCGGCGCCAACTAAACAATTGAGTTGGCGTCGTGTAGCCACCTTCGTCATTTTGCATGTATTTTGAAAGTTTTTTTATTACGACTCTAAGGCCCACTTGCACCAACACGAGTTTAAAGTTAAGTAGCGAGTTATGGATTTAAACGCGGTTCGCACAGTCAACGGGTGCTAGCTTAAACTGGTTTAGCGAGTTAAACTGGTTTATATATTAAATTTGTGTTGGTGCAAGTGGGCCTAAGGCCCACTTGCACCAACACGAGTTTAAAGTTAAGTAGCGAGTTATGGATTTAAACGCGGTTCCCACAGTCAACGGGTGCTAGCTTAACGAGTTAAACTGGTTTATATATTAAATTTGTGTTGGTGCAAGTGGGCCTAACAGTTTTAATTGGATAAGAATCGGTCGTCTGCACGAGCCCTAAGTCAAATGTATGTAATAGAATTTGTATGTTGGAACCTGTAATTAAGTTATGCTGTTATGACAATTTAGAGTGAATGGCTTGTTTGTAAACGATCACGTAGCGCAACTATTGCACCTATACATACCATCACGCCATATTCCCAGTGGGGTAGGCAGATACATCAGACAACCACATATCCACGTGCTGCGATCCTCACACACGTTTTACTGATACCTATATTTTATTCGTTTTAGTACATACTTAGTTTCTTGTTTTTGAATAGGTTTTTTTTATATATATTAAGTATTTTATTTTACCGTGTGGTGCCGGTACTTAAAAAGAATAGCCCCACTGCATCTCTCCCCGTGCATGTCGTAAAAGGCGACTAAGGAATAAGGACAAGATGTCGTGCTAAAGGGCGACGGGCTCGCCACCTCTCACCTTGGCACGGTACTTCCACCGAGTCATGCAGCAGGTGGGTCTTCGTACCTTACTTGCTGCTTGATCGATTTAATCTTGTTCGAATACTTTGCGAAACGTGGCGGTCGGTGTTGTGCTGTAATTTACTAGAGTACTTGCAGCACAACACCGATTACTCTGCTTACCCCGATTGTCGGGATTCAGCGTGTGTGATTGATATGTATGTATGTATTTTATTTTGTGATTTTTAGTTTAAATTTTTTATTTTTTACAATTTTGAGTAGGTATACTAGATTGTACTGTCAGTCACCAGTCACCACACCAGCACCAAACGAATGTGCAAAATTTTAGCTCAATCGGTTGGGTGGAACTGGTATAATATTCAGTTGCAAGATTTGACCCATACCACAGAATAGAATACATTAAGACGATACCCCTAGCTACGGCAAATTCAAAATTTGCAGGGGCGAGCGTTCCCTGTATACGTATAACTAGTTCGTATAGTTGAACTCTCCCGGAGCGATGCCAGTCGCGATTCACTCGCGCTCAGTCTTCGCATAACCAAGAGCGCGGGATTCCTACCATAGCATGCCGAAACAACTATCGAACTTTACGAAAATCACTTAGGTACCCATGCGTATTGAGTTCATAATAAGTTTTTAGGGTTCCGTATCCGTACGGGACCCAAAAAGCCTACCCCGTCAGTCTGTCTGCCCGTCTGTCCGTCCGGGGGCTCTATCTATTACATACATCCGTAATAGGTAAGTAGGTATATGTTATTGTATAGGATTTTATTGTCTAGGTATATTATAGTTGAAGTTTTCACAGAATTATGTTATTACGAGCTTTTGCCCGCGGCTTCGCTCGCGTGAAATTCGTATTTCAAAGGAACAAAGTAGGTAAGTAACTAAGGGCGAGCTGGGTTCAGGTAAACGATAAACCGTCTCGAAGAAACTAAAGGCGAGGCCGAAGGCGGAGTTGCGTTCAGGAAGACGATAAACCTTCACGACGACAGTAAGTAACAATGTGCGAGGCCGAAGGCCGAGCTGCGTTCAGGAAGAGGATAAACCATCTGAAAGTAAGTAACAAAGGGCGAGGCCGAAGGCCGAGCTGCGTTCAGGAAGAGGATAACCTTTTCGAAGAAAGTAAGTAACAGGTGGCGATGCCGAAGGCCGAGCTGCGTTCAGGAAGACGATAAACCTTCTCGAAGACAGTAAGTAACTATGGGCGAGGCCGAAGGCCGAGCTGCATTCTCTGCTGGAAGAGGATAACCTTTTCGAAGAAAGAAAGTAACAAAGAAGTTACTTTCTTCGAGAAGATTTATGGTCTTCCTGAACGCAGCTCGGCCTTCGGCCTCGCCCTTTGTTATTTACATTCTTCGAGAAGGTTTATAGTCTTCCCGAACGCAGCTCGGCCTTCGGCCTCGCCCTCAGTTACTTACTTTCTTTGAGTAGGTTTATCGTCTTCCTGAACGCAACTCATTCACAAACTTTCGTGTTTATAATATTAGTAGGACGTATTTTGAAAATAAAATGAAATGAAAAATGAAATGAAAAATATTTATTATCACATGAAATCGTACAGTACAATAACCGAGTCTTCTGCACTTGAAAAATTCTGTCTCGCAGAAAGACTTTTTTGTAAACATAATTTGTATTTCATTCTGCGCTCACTAGTAATAATTTTATATTATTTTTAGGTTATTTCATGTTATAATTAAACGAAGTGAAATTTTTAGTATATAAATACAAGTTAGTTATAATCTATATATAATATATCAAATAAATACCTAAAATAAAATATGAATATTTTATTGTTTTATAATGTTATTTAGTTAGTAAGGTGTTAGTTTAGTTTGTCTAACTAAGGTTAATTAGTAATGTTTACCAGTTATTAGTTATATGTCTATAGCATTTATTATTATATTATATACATAATTTTTTATTTTTTTATTTTTTTTTATTGATAGGAATACTGTGTGATGGATGTTTGATGTTATTATTAGGATATATAAGATTATTTGTTTGTAGGTTTATTTTATGTTTTGATTTTATTTTATTTTTGAATATATAGCACATTTTCGGTGTCGTTATAATTTAAAGTTTTCAACCATTTAAGAATTTCTTGTTTTCGTTTATGACTTGTTTTGTTGTTAATATTGCAAACACGTGAAGCTTTGTTCAAGAGATGTTGCGATAGGAACTTTGAGAATCTTTGTGCAAATGATGTTCGTACTCGCGTTGATGCCGGCTTATTTCTGTATCTCGTGAGTGGTCCGTTTTTCAGAGATGCCTACTGTGTTTTGTGTTTCCTTAGTTCTGAGGATGGTACGAAGAATAAAAAGTTGTCGGATCGAGAGCATACCAGTCTCTAACAGCAAGTCTTGAGTGTTAAAACGGAAGGGTTTCTTGAAAGCGACCTTTAGAACAGATCGCTGTCCTCGTTCTGCTTCAATCATGAGTGTTTTGGCAGCTCCTCCCCAAACAGTTAGGCAATATGTGATTATTGATTCCGCAACAGCTTTGTATACAGTTTTCATGAGTGGTACGTCAGCCGAGTTTCTGATACATTTAAAAAAGTAAATGAGTTTCCTCAGTCTATTTGAAATTGCGGCAATGTGCTTCCTCCATGTTAGGTTTTTGTCTATGATGACGCCCAAGTACCTTATATGCTCTACTCTTTCAATTTTGTCGCAAGAACACGTCGTGATTGCTGAAATGGAACACGTGTGAAATTTAAGGTCACACGTGTCCGTTGGCTGACCGGTAGAGTTTATCGAGAAACAAATGTATTTGCTTTTTGATGCATTTAATGTTAAGAGATTCAGAACCAGCCATTATTTTACTTTTCTTAAACCTTTTTCAGCTTCATTAAAAACTTCTGGCCAGTTGTTTCCCGAAAATAACAATACCGTATCATCCGCATATGTCGTTATTTTACAATTAGGCACTGTGAGGTTGCATAGATTATTTATATATATCAGAAAGAGTACAGGACCCAAAACACTGCCCTGTGGGACGCCGTATTTTATTACCTCACACGAACTCTTTCTGGCACCAATTTTGATCATTTGTTCTTTAAAATGCACATTTCTATACGAATAGATGAGTTTTAAAATTTCGACATATACACGGACGCGGGGACACGGAGGTACAGAATTCAATTCCTCAGTCACCGATTCACCAAATATGACGTTACGCGGGTCAAGTGTCGCCGGTACGGTATTCATGTTTTCGCAACCGCTGTGGACATTTGGCGGCGATTAACGCGGCGACGGCGGCGGTACGTCCGAGGGCGGCGGCGATGACGTATAAGTCGGTGAAGGCGTTGGCGATGCCTTGGGTGTGGCCAATGCGGATGACGGCGTTGTCAACGATGTGGATGCCGGCGGAGGCTGCATTACGGCAGGTGTTTTCACAGATGATGATGTGGGGGCCGCCTCCACTGCCTTCGATGACGGTGACGAGCTTCGCTTCTTCTTAAAATATCGGGATCTATATATATTTATAATTGATGGTGACGTTGGAGGACTCGGACTCGCACTCCGACGTTTATTCATTTTTCTTCACTAGCTAATGGTTCTCACGAAGACTAAAAAGATATGCAAAAGGAAGAAACGAAATTGGCATACTTACATGAGAAGATTAATAATCAGCTCATAGAAAAAGTCGTTTTTATTGTAGGCGGCCGTCTTGTCGCCACAGGTTTTATACTGGTTTTATACCGAATTATTGGTATTATTCAGTCGGCAACTTATTGTATTTAAACCGATTTACATCTCTGTTGTAAAGAATAATACACCAGTATTAGGCTTTATTCAGCTTAAATAATGACATTGACATTTCATGTTATTTTCTATGATTTATGGCTATCACATTCTCCCTGAGTGGAGAAGCAAACGTAGTCGTCGAGAAACTTGGGTGCTTTAGTTAGTCTCTCAGATCGTCGTGGTGCATCAGAAGAGGGGCTTGTCTGAGGTGGTTGAGTTAACGACTCTTGTGGTTCCACTATAGATTCTTCAGGCTGTTCCTCCGTCAGATCTCGTTGTTCGTTGAACGCAGATCGGCCTTCGGCGTTGTTGTCAGGCGTTCGTATATATCTTCATCACACCATCCCTGTATACTGCCTCTCGGAGCCAACTGTCTATTATACACGGTCGTTTCTTTACCATTTGTTAAGTGAACAAAGGAATAGTCAGGGTTAGATTCTAGAAGTTCTACTTCTTCTACCAGTGGTTGATATTTGCTTGTACGATCGTTCCGCTTCATGAAAACCGTTCCAGGAGATAGAAGCCAAGTTTGAACTGATTGTCCGTTAGGTGACCGTCTAGTGTGATGAAACATTCTTTCGTATGGGGTCGCATTAGTGGCCGTGCAGAGTAGAGACCGAATTGAATGTAGGGCTGCAGGTAGGACATCTTTCCATTTAGCAATTTCAAAACCTTTTGTTTTAACAGCTAATTGTATGGTCCCCACACTGTTCCATTGAGCCTCTCGACCTGTCCATTCCCTGGCGGATTGTACGGGGTTGTCCTACTCGTGGCTACATTTCTTATGTGAAGAAAAGTCTTGCTTGAGTTCAGATGACATGAAGTTACTTCTCCGATCGGAATGGGTGAATGCAGGCAGTCCAAACATATAAAAGAGACTATTCAGGCATTTTGTGATAGTTTGAGTAGTGAGGTCTGGACACGGGAAGGCGAAAGGGAAGTGCAAATATTCGTCGATGACAGTCAAGAGGTACCGATTTTTAGTTGACGGTAATGGGCCCTTGAAATCGAGACTGAGCCTCTCGAAAGGACTCGTCGCTTTGATCAATGTGCTTTCATACTAAGTATGAAAGCACATTGATCAAAGCGACGAGTAAGCGACGAGCCAAATATGTGCTGAAATAAAGCCAAGATTTTACAAGTCTTGTAAAATCTTGGCTTTATTTCAGCACATATTTGGCAAGACATTGTCATTTTTCTGATTTCGTCGACAGAATACGGCAAGTTTTTACCGCGTATCCAATGCGTCATGCGAGTGATTCCGGGGTGACAGAGGTTTTGGTGTAATTGGAATAATTTATTAGTATTATTGATATTGGCACAGACTCGCGATAAGGCATCGGCTACAATATTTTCCTTGCCCGGTCTGTACACTATGTCGCTGCACATAACTATGTCGTATTTAGAACATGAGAGCTACGGGCACCGCGGTTGAACGGCTCGTCTATTACCAGATTTTCTTCTTGACTTTGACTTTTATTTTCAGCATGCCTGAAGTCGAAGAATAAAATTAAAAAAGTCTTCTCAAATGCAAGATTAATAAAATGAAGATAAAGTAACTCAAATATTTGAATTTTTTTTACCAATTCACATATCATTTCATAGGAAAAGTTGTTATAATTCAGATATAGAAACTACCATTTGAGGGCTAACAGTAAAAAAAACTTGTATAATTTTTTTATAAAACATTTTTTTTGTTGACAAATTATATTTATTCTCGTTATTGAATCACCCCTTATAATTAAATAAAAAACTTCTTTAAACTATACTCTCAATGTTCTCAAATCGATCATATCCTTTTCTTGCCATATCATGTGAATCCCGTCAACGAAGTTTATGAATTCAAAAATTATTTCTTATCGGCTTCTTTTCACAATATTCATATGGTTAGCGCGTTGTTTCAATTGGTTATTCCTTTTGCTGGAGCTGTAATTGATCCCTTTTCCTTTATTTCCCATTTTCATGTACGTCAAACAACCAAAGACAACGTCAAACAGAGCGACGCGAACCCACGTCCGTACGGCGCGACTGTCCGCGCTACACTGGCTGGCCGCGCGTACAACCATCTATTTTATACAATTATTTCAATGTATAGTTCAAGCAAAATTTAAAATTCGAAATTTTACAACAATAGCGTCATGCTAAATAATGTAACGAATATTTTGGTTATTTTCCTAAATCAAAATAGTGCTTGTGTAAGTAGTAAAACGAAAAAAACGTCAAAATTAGGTGTTACTTTACGAATTTTTTTCGGATACTTATTCACACTAATTCGAAAAATTAAAACAATCAAGTCCTAGATTTAGTTCTCAATTTAATGCTATGATTTTTTAAAGTTGTGTATTATGAAATTCTTATAACAAAACTTGAAAACGAAATTTTGAACGAAAGCATAGATATATGTACAGATTTACACTACGTATCTATAGCAACTAAGGGTATTGCCTTAATGTACTAACGTACAGAAGGATCACTCTACCTAGCTAGAGACACAAATAAATAGCCACTCTTGCAACGACGCTAAAAACTATCTATCTCAACTCTATGATAAAAACCGACCAAGTGCGAGTCGTTCTCGCGCACCGAGGTTTCCGTACCACCATTTAAATGGTCGGTTTTTATTATTTGTTATTTAACCTTAGAGCGGCACTCGCATACATCTCAGTATCACGCCATCTCTCCTGCATACTCTCCTCGTCATCCTCTCTGTGCAAAAGTAAATAGATACCACTCCCTCAAAGGTTCTGTCGTCGGACACATAGTGACATAACGCACACATGGCACTCACCCACCACACACACTCACCCTCCCACACACATACACACGCTTGTCAATTGTATGTTATGTATGTTAGTTAGTTATTATTATTTTTTGGATAATTTGTTGATTGTCATTGTTTTTTGTTTGTTTGTAGTCTTGTCCTTGGTGAAGGCCATGTTAAATGTTCCTCTTCTGAAAACTAATACAGTCACGATACGGAAACCAAAAAAAAATGTCATGTTATATATGAAAAATTCCGTGTTTTATTTATTGAAACTGACACTGTTGGCTACATCACCTACAACATCCGTGATGTCAGCCCATAACACCGGGTTGAACTTGGTGCCACGTCAGTGCTTCCCTTCGGTCGTGCCGGCTACACTGGACTGGACGGAAAACACAAACTATTTACATAGCCGTTTGGACCGACCTTTCATTCAGTGCGGTGGTATCAACCCGGGCGGGTTAAACCCTACCACCTAGTTATATAAGAAGGGAGTCACATCCCTTAGTCGCCTTTTACGACATGCACGGGGAGAGATGCAGTGGGGCTATTCTTTTAAAGTACCGGCCCCACACGGTACGAACTTTATATCCATGCTAGATTAATGATTTTAGAGATAGTAACCCTGACGCCGTGTCATAGATGTGTCAGGCAGCAGGATCGTCTCGTCAGGCACGTGGAGAATGCGTGGAGATCCGTTATATATGTATCTCTGCCCACTACATTCGGAGACAGGCGCGATATTGTTAGGTAATTCTTCGCCGCATCTCCTAAATCACTTAGTGCGACACAACCTCGCGCAACAAGATAACACCGGCCGCGGACCGGTGGATAATTTAGCTGAATTCGAGCAAGGTCGAAAATGTTCTCGCTGAATTCGTATCACTCTTGACGAGAGCAATCTGGCGAGGATGTTATTGCAGTGTACATAGATCGCGGGCTGGATTAGTCCACGCTGCCGGGGGGGGTTTTGTTTATTAGATAAGTGGTCACATTAGAGGATATCTACAATGTTGCAAAGAATGCAAATTGGGCATTTGGTAAATGCTCGCTGGAAAATTCCTATACGCGGCGCGCCGAACGAAAACACTAGAACACTAAGAAGCGGCAAAGCGCAAATTTGACTTTTAATTATGGAAATTACAATAAAAAAATCACATTCAGCGTTTCATCTCATTTTAGTTATAGTATTTTAATTTAGAAAAAAAAAACAACGGTGCCAAGTTTTTTTTCATATTTTTTTCTCAAATTGTGAAAACCCCGAGAAAAATCTTTATTTTTCACTTTTCTTTCTGAATAAAAACTACAAATATAAACTAAAACTACCTAAATTAAAATTACCCAAACTTGTGAAAAACCCATTTTTTTTTCAAGTTACATCACTATATACCCTCGGTGCGCGAGTTCGACTCGCACATGGCCGTTTTTTGAAGTCCGTCAATGTTTTTTAAAACATTTTTTACGTGAAATGCTCGATTTTTACTTAAATACACAAAGTTGATCGCAATTATTATCTGCTCTATCTTCTAAAAAATTGTCGTATTATGATTCTGATAACTGATAAATTATATTCTGACAACTGATATTATGATTTTTTTGTATATTTGACATTAGTAATGTAATTATTGTTGTTTACACATCGTTACTGTAAGTTTAGTTTTATGTAGGTAGCTATACTGTTCGCTTCAAACCACAATATTATTGAAACTTTCATATACATTTTTGTAATGGACGAAGGCTATTTTTTGCTCGATGCACAATACCACATTATAACATTATTTTTAAAAACATTATGACTTGTCCGAGTGTGCACAGGTACCTAATGGATGCATTATAAATAAATTCAACTCGTCGTCGTCGCTAGATGTTTCTGATGACTGTATTTTTGATTGGGCGTTTATTCGTCCATCGCTTTCTCAAACAGTGTCATGTCTGGACTTGACTCAAGTGCACGTGCGTATAGTCAGCCTTTCTAGTGTCAAACAAAGTCGCAAAACAAAATCGTGCACTATATTAAAACGCGGTAGTAGATTGGTGACGGACGACAGAGCATCTCAAGCACTGTTGTAAAATAAAATGTGACTGTGTTTTCGATCAAGGTACAGATGTTTTATCTCACGAGCGCGGGTGGGCCATACTTGTAGTTGTAAATTGTAATGCGTATAGACTAGTGTTGTAAAGGCAGAAAAATACCGAAAAATACATTTTGAATAAAACGAAAAACACAGGGTTTTTCCGTTTCTTTCATGTATGATACCAATACTGGATGAAATTTTCGCCGCGAAAAGCTCCGCCCCCTTTCCTGATTTAATTTCTCGAATGTTGATATTTTTTCGCCTGAATCTTATTACTAGACGAAATATAAGACACTTTTATTCTTACACATTTTTCAATAAAATCGATATTTCCACAGAAAAAAAAAAATATAAAATTATTTTTTCCAAAATGTTCGCAATTGCTGATGTTTTTTTGGCGGATTCTTATTTCTAAACGAAATATAAGACACTTTTATTCTTACACGTTTTTCACTTAAGTCGATATTTCCGGAGAGAAAAATAAAACAACTTATTTTTTCATATTTTCTCGAATGTTGATATTTTCTCGCCTGAATCTTTTTTATAGACGAAATACGAATCTACAGTGAACATTTCAAAAAGTGGCCGCCATTTTGAACTTTTTAGTTACTGGACCGATTGCCTTCAAAATCGATATCTGGGTGCCTGTGTGGGCTCTGAATACGAATCTGTAGTCAAAATTTAAAACAAGTGGCCGCCATTTTAAACTTTTTAGTTACTGTACTGATTGCTTTCAAATGCGATATCTGGGTGTCTGTATGGGCTCTGAATATTTATTTGTAGTCAAAACTAAAAGGTTCAAAATGGCGGCCACTTTTTTTAAATTTTGACAACGGATTCGTATTCAGAGCCCACAGAAACACCCAAATATAGATTTTGAAAGCAATAGGTCCAGTAACTAAAAACGTTAAAAATGGCGGCCACTTTTTATAAATGTTGACAACAGATTCGTATTCAGGGTCCACACCACACATACACCCAGATATCGATTTTGAAAGCAATCGGTCCAGTAACTAAAAAGTTTAAAATGGTGGCCACTTGTTTTAAATTTTGACTACAGATTCGTATTCAGAGCCCACACAGACACCCAGATAGCGATTTTGAAAGCAATTGGTCCAGTAACTAAAAAGTTCAAAATGGCGGCCACTTTTTTTAAATGATTCTGAAAATAATTTAAATGATTGAAACTACAGATTCGTATTTCATCTAGAAATAAGATTCAGGCGAAAAAACATCAACATTCGAGAAAATATGAAAAAATTGGTTGTTTTATTTTTCTCTCCGGAAATATCGACTTAAGGGAAAAACGTGTAAGAATAAAAGTGTCTTATATTTTGTTTAGAAATAAGAATCCGCCAAAAAAACATTAGCAATCGAGAACATTTTGGAAAAAAAATATTTTAGATTTTTTTTTCTCCGGAAATATCGATTTTTTTCAAAAACGTGTAAGAATAAAAGTGTCTTATATTTCGTCTAGAAATAAGATTCAGGCGAAAAAATATCAACATTCGAGAAATTAAATCAGAAAAGGGGGCGGAGCTTTCCATACAAATGCCGTCCTGGATAATTCAGAATCGCGGCGAGCAATAAATCGAGAACCAATGATGGTACGACAACAAATTAGATCTTGTTTTGTAAGCAGTTCGGTACACTCTTAGATTATTTTATAACATCTTCCCCGGTTTTCCTGTAAATTGAGTAGAAATAAAAATTTATGAAAAAAATTATATCTCCATAAGCGGCCACTCTAGAGAAAATCATCTAAGAACAAAAGAAGCTTGTATTTAGTCAATAAATACGATCCCGAAGAAAAATCCAGTCTCGGAAATTTCCCAGGAAATTTTCAGAATTCCCATACAAAGTGGTGGTTTTAACAACTCCATATTATATCCTCTCGCGAACTTTACCTACTTTGGTACCAAATCACTCTACCTAATTCCGATCCCTGATAATAACACATACCTATTATGTGAACATTTTCACGGGGTACCTACCTATTACGGTTCAAGAGATACAGCCCTCGGACAGACGGACAGACAGACAGGTAGACAGACGGCGTAGGCTTAGTAATAGGGTACCGTACGACGGATACGGAACCCTATAAAACACAAATTAAAACAAAGATTCCCTTGCTCCTTACTAGGTGGTAGGCTCAAATTGTAGCCGACTGGGTTGGTACCACTGTACTGGATGTAAGATGGCCGCATAGTAGCCTCGGTTGTGTTCTCCTGTAGTTCAGTATAGCCAGCAATCCAGGAAAGTCTCCGATATGGCACCTACCTTCTAGGAGGTGATATTGGCTGGTTGGATTATGCGCTCTGACCCCTCTGACTCAGCCAGCCATACCGGATTACATAAAAAAAGAGTTATTATGAGTACCTACATAATTTGGAAATGATAAGCTTCTCTGCGATAGAGCTATTTGCGACTCTTATTTCTTTTCCTGTTGAATCTTTCCGTGTTTTTTACGGTGTTCCTGTTCAATACGAACTTTGCTCACTCACTTTTCACTCACTTTTTGGTTTCGAGCAAAGAACAGGAATAAAACGCGAAAAGAGCAAGTAGGTATCTCATATGAAAATACTTTTCGAATCTTTCCGTGTTTTACGGTACCTAAGACAAATAAATCCGTATCAAAGTGCAAAAAACGGCATCTTTACAACTCTAGTATAGACACGCGCTCCTGTGTGTGTAGGAAGCCAACACTGAGCGCTCCCGAGCTTACGCAGACAAAGACAGTGTGCATGTATACTTGTATATTTACACACATAAGCGTGGCTCACCCGCGCTCGTGAGATAAAATAAGCTTGTTTGTCTTGCTTGATTTAGTTCTCAATTAGAGACTTATGTCTAAATATGACTTTATTTTAGGTAGTAATGCGAAACTATGACTCGATCTTTATTGTATATGGTATTATTTTGCTATGCTTAATACGTTGTTTTATAATATAATTAATTCAATGTGGAGTCATATTTTAAAAAGTGTCTGGCTTTGAGAAAAAAATTCTTAAATGGGCTTGTATTATTTTGAAATGCTTCTGTATTTGAGTTCATTATAAAATTATTTTTGGGCACTTGTTAACTGTTGATGCATTTTCAGATGAAAAAGTATACACGGAGTGACCAGATTTTGAAAATGGCGCTAAAGGAGATAGAGAGCGCGGGAGAGTCTCTTCCCGTACCACCGCAATCAGGTAATAAATATCAAGATATATATGTATGTGTGTGTGTGTGTGTCCAAATATCGCTAATAGCGATTTCAATAATTTTTTGCTACAGGGGCCATCCATAAATAATGTCAACAAAGCGACACATCGTGTGACAAGGGAGGACGAGTCGTAAGCTTCGTGACGTCACATATATAAATCTAAAACTTCAACTCTAATGAAAAACTTTAAAATATTACCAACTCTGTCAATATTACTATAAGGTTAACTAAGCTGAAATGAATGAAATAAAAAATAAAAAATAAAAAAAAATTAAAACGATACTGCTAAAAAAAAGAAGAAAACAAGAAAAAAACCAATAGGAAATGCTGTAGTCGGACTTGTAAAAGGATTCGATCGAATACACAGATAGCCCGACTGCAGCATTACCTACTGGTTTTTTTCTTGATTTTTTAGCAGTTGGGTTGTATAATTTTTTTTTTTTAGTATCGTTCATTCACACTTGACTTTCGCTGAGTGATGTACGTGTTTTTCTTAAAAGCTGCAGTTAAAAGGCGCATGCTAGCGCGAGCCGGACAAAGGACGCTGTCCGTCCGTGTAGGCACAGATTAAATCATACATAAGTTATGTATGATTAATAATAATAATAATAATGTATGATTAATGATGACATAACATAACATAACAGATCCTTCACTGCATGGAGCTACGACTCCGGCCGGGCGCCCGCGCGTGGCTTGGTACCTCCATGCTTCACTGCCTAATAAAATGCCAAATACCTACTACGCCATAATTGCCTACTCGTGTCTTGCGACTGCGCAGGAACTCGCAGCGCAGACCTGCTACGGTGCATTTTAGCTCGTTACGTCCAATTTGATGTTACTCATCGCAAGACACGAGTAGGCAATATAGCATAGGTGTTTTGCATTTTATTGTGCAGTGAAAGAATAGCCCCACTGCATCTCTCCCCGTGTATGTCGTAAAAGGCGACTAAGGGATATGACTCCCTTCTTATATCACTAGGTGGTAGGGTTTAACCCGCCTGGGTTGGTACCACCGCACTGAATGAAAGGTCGGTCGAAATGGCTATGTAAATAGTTAGTGTTTTCCGTCCAGTTCAATGTAGCCGGCACGACCGAAGGGAAGGCTGACGTGGCACCAAGTTCACCCGGTGTTATGGGCTGACATCACGGATGTTGTAGGTGATGTAGCCAAACGTGTCAGTTTCCATAAAAAAAAAAAAGTGAAGCATCTGTTATGTAATGTATGATTTAATCTGTGCCTAGTGCCTACACGGACGGTATGCGTCGTCCGGCTCACGACGCTATTGATCCGACTTCATTATTTTATGAAATACTTGAGTTTACGAGCTGAAAATGGAATGATCTGTACCCTGGGCATATTTTAATAGTGCGATCGCAAAGGGGATTTCTGCCTTTTACTTACCTATAATTAATATTATTTTATAGATACTACTTCCGATGCTAACGAACATAAGGAGAACATCGCCAAGGAAACGGCTGATGATAGAAGCAGCGAGCATCAGTGTCACCTGGAAGAAATCTCCATAAATGAAATTCTCTTAGAATCTCTCTTTCATCCAAATGTTCCGGTTATAACGGAGTCGGATACCACAGAGGAAAACGCCACAATCGTGGAAGACGTTAATGAAGCTAAATCTACAGCATTAGAAGCAGGAGCAGAGGACAGCACAGAATCTGTCACAGACCGAATAATAAAACTAAATAAAGAAAATCCTGACATATTCTATAAAAATTCGTATACGGACGGTAGTTTCTCTGAAACAAAACTATTCCGTAAACTACCTGAAAGACTGCCGGATATTGTTCCTCTTAAGAAGGAAGCTCTGGAGAGCCTGCTGAGGAATAACCACATCCCAAAACACTATGCACCATTCTTTGCTGATCTGTTTGAAGATTAATATTTGAAATAATGAACCATTTATGTTGTCTATAGCTTTAAATTGTATCTTCAACTGTATTTGAACTAATAAATGTTTGTCATAATTCAAAATGCATCGTGTTTTAATACGTGTTTAGTTAAATTTTGAATTGAACGCAGTCACAACTAAAAAGTCGTTACGACACCTTATGGGTGGCTCGGCGTCATATGTCGAGCTCTCAATAAAAATATCATTTTTTAGCTCGTTTTTTATTTCCTCATTATAACAATATATTACAATAAAATTCTGCAATGACCTAAAGATAAAAAAAATTAAAAATATAAACTATATTTTTCTGTAGGTCTGTTCCTTTATTTTTGATATCCTCAAAAAAGTCCTTTTTAGGATTCCGTATCCGGTACGGGACCCTATTACTAAGCCTACGCCGTCTGTCTGTCTGTCTGTCTGTCTGTACGTCCGTTTGTCTGTCTGTCCGAGAGCTGTATCACTTGAACCGTAATAAGTAGCCCGTTGAAATTTTCACACAATATGTGTTATTTTATTATGGTCGATTAACAACAAATAATAATAAAATTATGAAAAAGTAAAAAAAATCACGGGGGTTCCCATAGAAGAAACCAAAAAAGTGTATGCGCGCGCGCCATGTACCGAATAGATTAGGGGGCACTGCCGTGCCCCCAGATGAAGCATTTTAACTAATCATGAAATTTTAACTAATATGAAGCATTTCATAACACGCCATGTAGATGGCGTGAGTGGCGCTAGCCATGACATGGCGATACGGAACCCTCGGTGCGCAAGTTCGACTCGCACTTGTCCGGTTATGTATGGCACGGAGCATATAATATGAGGAGCATCCCTTTCATAAATAGGCAGACGACAGACGTATTTGGGTTTTATAAAATAACAGAAGACATGATATTGCACCGCCTGACATTCTCCAGTGCAAAACGCACACATCACGAGACGCGGTCAATCGATCTGACTTGCCGAATGAATGAGCAGATACATACTGTGTGCGCAGTGTACGGGAAGTTGCGACGAGGCGTTACTAGGTCACTCGGACTTAGGGTTACCAGATGTTATCCCAAACGAGGACATGTCTTCTGCGGCGGGTGGCCGAGTGGTTTGGGGCATCGGCTTCTCGTGCGAGAGGTCCGCGGTTCGAATCCGGTCCGGTCGGCGTGTACCAATGAGTTTTTTCTGACGAAAAAATTTACGTGCATACCTACACCTGCTGCTTCACCGTTCGGAACCGGTGTAAAACTGTAGGTCCCTTTCCTTGCCCCTTACTAGGTGGTAGGCTCGAACTGTAGCCGACTGAGTTGGTACCACTGTACTGGACATAAGATGGCCGCATTGCAGCCTCGGTTGTGTAGTCCAGTATAGCCAGCAATCCAGGGAAGTCTCCGGTATGGCACTTACCTTCTCGGAGGTTATATTGGCTGGCCGGAGCATGCGCTTTGGCCCCTCCGACTCAGCCACCCATACCGGATTACATAAAAAAAAGTCCTCCTTTTCGGATCAAATAGAAACGTCCTCCTTCCGCCCTCTATTTTCCTCCTTATTTTAATAAAAATTAAACCACATTATTCGAAGTTTCCGCCCGCCGCGTCGCATTCAAAGCACAATGTTTAATGGAGAAAATGGTTTACAATAATGTATATGTCTATTGTTTATGTGTAATTTTGTATTGTATTGTACTGTTGTTTTATCCCTGTTTTGTAGTGTGTGTGTTTCTTTATAATAATATTTTTGACGTGATGACGTCACGTCTTATAAATTGATGAACACCGGCTGCACACACGAAAAAGTGTCACGTTCCATCTGAGCCTGTGTGTGCAAGCGAGAGCGCGTAACAAGCGATAGAGAGGCACAATCGGCCCAAGCGTCGGCTAGTACCAGGGCAGCACAAATTAAAAGGAGGTTACTCGTACCATAATATATTACGCGCATCTGGCCGGTCGGAAAAGATTTCAAATTTACAATATTCATGAAACTTCTAAAGTACCAGGGCAGCACAATTGAAAGGAGGTTACTCGTACCATAATATATTAAAGCGCAAATAGCTGGAAAGAACATTATTTAGAATATTCATGAAACTTCTAAAGTACCAGGGCAGCACAATTGAAAGGAGGTTACTCGCACCATAATATATTAAAGCGCAAATAGCGGGAAAGAACATTTTACTAATCTGTTCCTTTTTTGAAAATGTAACGTTTTTAATGTCATCAAAACCAGCCAGATACAAATAGTACAGACAAAGAAATGTTCCCAGTAGTCTTACCACTTTATGACGTCATCACGTAAAACTGTCGTCCGTAAACCGACTTTACAGACAACCAATTTTTTATTTTATTTTAATTTGAATGTCGAACGAGTGTTTTCCCTTATTATCGCACAATGAACAAAGGAGCGAAATAACTGTAGAATCCGTAAAAACTATAATCCTAACTGAGTACAATTAAAAGAGGTAACATGTTCTAACTTTTATCCCTCCGTCCACTTTGATCCACAGTTTGGCTCCACAGGTGGATATCTAGGGACACTTTTTTATCCTGATCTTCTAAAAAATGACCAGTTATTGTAATAGATAGTTGCTAATAAATAATGTTGAAATAATGCATAGGTAGTTAATATGTTTTATTTTATTTATAACATTTCTCTAATTAGAACCTTTCCAGAGTAAATGTCCTCTTTTTAGGGTTCCATATCCGGTACAGGACCCTATTACTAAGCCTACGCCGTCTGTCTGTCTGTCCGTCCGTCCGTCTGTCCGAGGGCTGTATCTCTTGAACGGTAATACTTTGCCCGTTGACATTTTCACAGAATATGTGTTATTATGGCCGATATAACAACAAATAATAAAAATAAGAAAAAGTAAAAAATGGCGTTCCCATACAAGAAACTAAAAAGTGTATGCGCGCGCGCCATATACCGAAAGGAGTATGAAGCATTTTAATTAATCATTAATTTTAACTAATACGAAGCATTTCATAAACACGCCATAGATGGCGTGAGTGGCGCTGACCATGACATGGTCAGCGCCGAACTCGGTGCGCGAGTTCGACTCGCACTTGGTCGGTTTTTTCAATTTTGCATCTGGTAATCCTACTTGGACGAGACGCCTCGGTCCAGTACTTACGCATCAATTCGACCAGGGAGCCGTCGAACACTAAGTTGTTGGGCATCGTAGAATATTGTTTTGTCGTTGTACTTACTCCCCACTTTCGGTCATGGTCATACTTCGTTGCGATTTCCGAGTATGTTAGTACGAGAGCGCACCGTAAAAAACCAACGTCATCGAGTACCAAGATGGGACTAGTTTGTGGTGGTCTAGAATAGGATAGGCATCTAAAATATACAGGGTTGCCTGAGCAAATCCTGGCACGTTTTGTGTAGAAGGAAATTAAACATGTCATTTTTTTGGTGCAATTTACGTCATCGAGTACCAACTGGAGACCTGGCACATTCCATAAAGGTCATCAAGAAGAGCACAAAAATATTAGGTTGCCTCGTCCTACCTTGGCAGTTTTTGGAGTCGGGCAAATTTAAGAGTGGTGAAAAATGGTCAAATTTACGTCATCGAGTACCAAGATGACAGTCACACCATTCGATAGTTCTGATAACCTAATTCATAAAAAACCTTGGTTGCCTGCCCTCACCTTGGAGCATTTCCTAGTCGGCCAAGTTGAATATCGGATAGCCGCCTTGTTACTAAGTTCTAAAATCGTTCACGTGTAATCATAGGACCGTTTAAAGATATATTTATTATAAAACTGTGAACACTTTATTAATCCAGCTATACCAGTGGTAGTCAAACCGCGGCCCGCGGGCCGCATGCGGTCCGCGGGCGGTATTTGTCCGGCTCTGCGATTCGACGTATCTATTGCCGATAGTATCTATCAAAATGTGGTTATACTTGAAGAAATATTTAAAGAATAATATAAAAAAATTAAAGGGTCGCTGGAATTTGGAATCTGCGAAGGAAAACAAGGTATTAGTCGTAAAACTCTCACACCGTAACCAGTCTTTTTTGCCCGGTAACCCCGTGAGGCCTGCCGTCACTTTGTCCGCCCTATATAAAATAGCACAGTCGCCGTGGTCGGCTGGTTGGTGAGTAGGAGCCATGGGTAGGAGCGGTCACTTTGTCCGCCATAAGTTAGGGCGGCCGCAGTGACTGACTACTGGCTAAGGGCGAGCGGCATCGAAGCCGCTGCAGCTGCGAGTGGTGAAGAGAACTGCCAATGAGAAGCGAATGTCAGTCAAACCGCCTGCAAGAAACTTCGCTGGGTCGTACCCTGGTCGTCGACGGTAGGACGGCGAGGTGGTTCCGGACCTGCGAAGTTAAACGGATATGTTAGTATCGACAGAGAGTGCCGTGTTGATGGATCCCACAGTCGGTAGTCGCAAGCGCTAGCGATCAGCGGGCTGTCGTGTCAGTACGCCCCTTGAAGAAGGCCGTGGACAGCGTCTGGAAATACTCCTACAGCGGTGCTATCCCTATACGTACGGTGTACGGTGCGGTCTCTGTATAGGTTGGCGTTTCTGTGGACCAGGGCGCACCTGTGGTGATGCACAAGAATTTGTGTTGCCTGACCCTCGTCTTGTTGATGAGTCCTTTGGCCGAAGGGTCGCTGTGTTAAGCCTTGGTAGTGTTCTCTTGAGCTGAATGGAGTTCACCAAATTACGAATCTAGCAATCTACTATGCCAGTGGCGGTTCACACTCAAGTAGAGCTCAGCAAGTCCGACATTCATTGCGACGATGTCTGTAGGCTTTGCCACCGTCCTAGACCTCGCACAGCTGAGAAATGTCAGGCGACAGGCAATCATCCTGCGCCTAAACGGGATCTATTTTCACCTTCAATATGTTGTAGACAGGTTCTCCACCATGTCGCCCGGTTCGGTACCACAGGTCGCAGGCGAAAAACTCCTGATGTCACTTTCCTGCACTTGGAGGTCAGCCTGTAGGTAACTAGCTGGTAACTTAGCCATTGCACACGGATTGACGCAGTTGGTGTCCGGAACTACTAGGATATCGGATAACCCTGCCCATCGACCTAGTTTATTGGACCTTGTCCTGACTATTGAGCCAAATGGCTACAGGGTGAGGATTGAGGCTCCCCTCGGTAACTCCGGCCATTGCCTTATACGCTCAACTGTGCCAACTGTACACTTCGCAGAAGCACGTGAATGTAGTACGCGGACAGTTTGGCACTACCGGTTAGCACAATGGGATGACTTCCGTTCCTTCCTGGGTGCATACCCTTGGCGCGACGTTTGCTTCTCTTTTTCAGACCTACCCCTGTGTGCCCAATAGGTCGTCGATGTGATCGCACAGGGTATGAATTTCTCCATCCATCGTTCCCATCGGCGGACGCCTTAAGCCTTGGTTCGATCGTCATTCCAGGCTGGTTATTGACGCTAAGAACTAGGCCTATAGGAAATAGCTGCAAAATAGGTCTTTCAGCCTCGGTAGCTCAGTGGTGCGGTCGGTCAACTGTTATTAAGCAACCCTGGGCGCTTACTTGGATGGGTGACCGCTCGACCATTGGATGCTGACCAAGGTTCGGATTCTAAGTTAAGCTGTAGGTCCCTTCCCTTCTTGCCTTACTAGGTGGTAGGGTTTATCCGGGCCGGGTTGGTACCACCGCACTGAACGATACGTCGGTCCAAATGGCTATGTAAATAGTTCGTGTTTCACGTCCAGTTCAGTGTAGCCGACATGAAATGAAGGGCAGCACTGACATGACACCTAGTTCACCCGGTGTTATGGGCTGACATCACAGATGTTGCAGGTGATGTAACCAAACGTGTCCGTTTCCATTTTAAAAAGTCGAGAATAGACGAGAGCTCAACGTCGCTGCTAGGTTCTACAAAGGAACGCAAAACTTGGCCAAGTTCAGGCGCGGCCGTGGAATTGGCGCGAAACTCGCACCTACCTCTTCGGGTAGCCGCGCCTTCTGGTCTCTCGTCCTTTGATCGGAATTTATGCCGTCTTGCTACCTCCGCTGGAGCGTTCGGTCGGATGGTTTGCTCGAGTTATGTGCCCAGCAGCAGGCGATTCCCGCTGACGATGCAGACGACTTCTGAGGACAGCACCTCGGCCGGCCGCCTGCATTGTTCTCTTCACTGAAGAATTAACTAAATATTTTTAAATATTTAATTAAATACTTTTTAAAAAGTAAATAACCGGTGTCGCCTACGTAATTCTCGCTATACTCGCGAAGGAAAAGGTAAATGTCTTTGCACGCCTTTTCGCATCCAACTCCAACATGGATGACCTGGGCGCCAACCCCCGTCATTACCCCATTGCGGCCGTATGATGGCAAATATTACGTTCCACCCCAGAGTCGTCTATAAAACGCACGTGGGTTGAATATTTCGAAGAGGAGCTAGGAGCTAGCCTGACGGCGTTCCAGCGATCGTCTTGAGAAGTTGTGCACTAGAATTGCCGCCATTCCTCACCAGCCTATTCAAATTACCCTATTCCTCCGGTTCAATGCCTTCTTGCTGGAAGACAGCTTCGGTCCGGTCGGTTTCGGACCCGATCGGACAGCGAACCCATCAAAATATCGGCCTATTTCGATAACCTCACTCTTCACTAATGTTATGGAGCGTATGGTCAACTCAGCGCTCCCGACGTACCTAGAAGACTTTAAACTCCTCGACGACAAGCAGTACGGCTTACTCAAGTAAAGGTCGACTGGAGATCTTCTAGCGTACGTCACACATTTGTAGGCTGAAAGGCTCGATGGTTTTAGGGAATCGCTGGCGGCCGCTCTGGATATTTCCAAAGCATTATCGCGCCGCCGGGCACCGGGAAATACTAAGCAAGCTTCCAGCCTAAGGTGTCCCAACAAAACTGTGCACTTGGATTTCCAGTGTTTGAGTGGCCGGTTGATCTTTGTCGCCCTAGATGGTGCCTGTCTGGTCGATTAATCAATCAGCTTGTGTTTCACAAGGGTCCGTGCTGTCGCCAATGCTGTTTCTTTTATTTATCAACAAGGGTTCACCAACGACTGGAAGGGTAGAGGGGCCTCAGCAGCAAATGCGAGGCGCGAAACTGTTGCTCAGGTTGACTCGTTTTCGAAAAAGTATCCTCTTGGGAAAGGAGAACTTGGTCAACGTCAAGGTAGCCAAAACGAAAGCTTGCGCCTTCTCTACTAAGGCTGATCCATCTCATCTTCAAGCTACTTTCCAGGATGTCTCCAACCAAGTCCCCAACGACGGTAGTCTGGACGTCCTGGGTGGGGAATGTGTCCAGAGACGTTGGATTTTGATCGTTCATAGAGTTGAAGGCGAAACTATTGTCTCGAAAAGCTTATAGGGGTACAGAGACGTGCGAGTTAGAACGACAGAGAGATGCTCAACAACCGGATTGTCTCTTTTTAAATCCCGATTTACTGCCACGTACTGTATAGTAAACAAAAAATGTGTCTTCGAGATGTTTAATACAACGACAAACATGTTGTAGTTAATTTATATGTGACATAATTTAAAGTATTGAGGTGTACTGTGTTCTTTAAAGTAATTTAAAGTAAAGGTGTACTACGTTACTTATTTCTTCTATGTTGGCGTCTTTGGGACTACATGCAATCCTCATTGCGTGTTCCGGCTGAAAAGGCTATTGCAATATTTGTTTTTTAAGATTTATGGGAACTGACACGGTTGGCTGCATCACCTACGACATCCGTGATGTCAGCCCATAAATGTTCAGATGTTCATTTTTGAAAATGAAACTTCTCAGAGGTACGTCGAAAGAAACTTTGTTAAAATAGTGTGGAGTCTTGAAAACATTTAAGGATGCTAGGCTTTCTCAAAAATGTTATGTCCTCCTGCTTTTCAAGATGTTCGATGAAGTGAGCTTTAGGTTGTGTGCCGTGTTTTAGTTCGATGATTTCGTTCATCAACTGGCTGAATAATTTCATTTCATCATTTTCAAAATGTTACGGGCTTTCTTTGTAGAAATTATTAATACTTTTCACATCGTTAATTCTTTTTTTAATTTATGTCAAATATTCCTTAAAATATGACACCATATCTTGATAGATATTAGATATGTCGTAGGTATCGCAGGGCAGCAACAGTTGGAAAATTTACCGAAACTCTTCTCCCGCCAGTCCCGCCACCCGCCCACTTGCTCTGCATATTTCCGCATCAGTTTTTGCCGTCAAGTGTGCACACTCGAGACACACACTCACAGCGCAGATAATATTTTCATACTGAGTAAAAGCTAAAATATATATTATTATCTGCGCTGTTTGTGACAATGCGTACAAATACCGCCCGCGGACCGCATGCGGCCCGCGGGCCGCGGTTTGACTACCACTGGTATAGCTGGATTAATAAAGTGTTCACAGTTTTATAATAAATATATCTTTAAACGGTCCTATGATTACACGTGAACGATTTTAGAACTTAGTAACAAGGCGGCTATCCGATATTCAACTTGGCCGACTAGGAAATGCTCCAAGGTGAGGGCAGGCAACCAAGGTTTTTTATGAATTAGGTTATCAGAACTATCGAATGGTGTGACTGTCATCTTGGTACTCGATGACGTAAATTTGACCATTTTTCACCACTCTTAAATTTGCCCGACTCCAAAAACTGCCAAGGTAGGACGAGGCAACCTAGTATTTTTGTGCTCTTCTTGATGACCTTTATCGAATGTGCCAGGTCTCCAGTTGGTACTCGATGACGTAAATTGCACCAAAAAAATGGCATGTTTAATTACCTTTTACACAAAACGTGCCAGGATTTGCTCAGGCAACCCTGTATATTTTAGATGCCTATCCTATTCTAGACCACCACAAACTAGTCCCATCTTGGTACTCGATGACGTTGGTTTTTTACGGTGCGCTCTCGTACTATGTCGTTCGTCGGCCACTGTACAGTGATGCGTTCGGTCGACTGTCGGTCGCGATCATAGGCACACCAGGGCGCGGTCAGTACTTGGATGGGCTGACCGTGGTTCGGATTCCCCGTAAAACTGTAGGCCCCTTAATGTGGTAGGTTTTAACCCGCCCGGGTTGATACCACCGCACTGCATAAAATGTCGGTTGAAAACGGTTATTTAAAATTGTACGTGTTTTCCGTCCAGTCCGGTGTAGCCGGTACGACCGAGGCTATGTGGCTAGACGTTCAGGGCGAAACGTAGAGTGCGACGTCGGTTGTCAGAGAACAGTTCTCTCACAGCCAACTGTTAATCTTTATTAAACTCCGTATCAATACGTCGTCGGTAAGCATTATCATATTAATTTTTAAGTTTCCAGATTAACATTAGCGGGTTTAAAGACTTATCTTTATCTAGATCTTTATCTAGATCTTATCGTACCGTGTGGGGTCGGTACTTAAAAAGAATAGCCCCACTGCATCTCTCCCCGTCGCATGTCGTAAAAGTCGACTAAGGGATAAGAAAATTCGTCAGCCTCGGTAGCTCAGTGGCGCGGTTGGTTAGTCAACTGTTATTAAGCAACGCTGAGCGCGGTCAGTGATTGGATGGGTGACCGCTCGACCGTTGGAGGCTGACCGTGGTTCGGATTCCACGTTAAACTGTAGGTCCCTTCCCTTCTTACCTTACTAGGTGGTAGGGTTTATCCCGGCCGGGTTGGTACCACCGCACTGAACGAAACGTCGGTCGAAACGGCTATGTAAATAGTTCGTGCTTTCCGTCCAGTTTAGTGTAGGCGACATGAAATGAAGGGAAGCACTGACATGGCACCTAGTTCACCCTGTGTTATGGGCTGACATCACGGATGTTGTAGGTGATGTAGCCAACCGTGTCAGGTTCCATAAAAAAAAAAGACTTACATAAGTCGACGTTTCGCCCGCTACGTCACGGGCTTCTTCAGGGACTGCGGGAGTTCGTTTCATTTCTGTGTAACTGTTAATCCGGAAACTTAAAAATGAATATACCCAATTAATAACAGAGTAAACTTAAAAACATTAGCATTATCATTAGTGTAAATCTCCTCTATACCTGTCACCCGTGGACAAACCGCACGAAAGTATCGTATAATTAGGCTTGCCATACGTCCGGATTTAGTCCGGACTGTCCGGCTTTGGCAACCATGTCCGGACTTTTGTCCGGACTCGTAATCACTTCCGGATTTTTCTAAAAAGTACGAATGGTGCTCAGAATCAGAAGGAGCCAAACGAAGATGTGAAAATAAAGCTGGAGATGGAGAAGGACCGAGTAATCAGTAGCCATATTAATAATACCTAATAAGTAAGCTCATGAACATAATTGTAATTGTATGCCTTATTTTTTTATGCACCTGACTTAGACGGGCTACACCACCGACAATAGTGGTGATATCAGCCCAACACACTTTGGTGAACTGGGTGCCATGTCAGTGCTTCCTCCTTTTTGATTGTGCTGAACTGGTAGGAAAACATGAACTATTTTATTTCATAGCTACTTCGGCCAACCTTCATTCAGTGCGGTGGTGGTAGGTAACCATCCGGAAGGGGGTGGCCCTTGTTTTTGAGGATCAGTGTGGCGTCCGGACTTGAGTCTGGAAAATTATGGCAAGCCTACGTATAATGACGTAAGAATTCAATGCAATAAGGCATTTCGGAAAATAATGAGTTTGCCGAGCTACTGTAGCGCGTCAATCATGTTTCGCGGAAGAGAGGGAAAACTGTGTGTGTAAAAAATATGGATCTTGTATCTGAAATCAATAATTAAATAAAAACAAATAAAATAAAGCAAATAAAGTAAATAAAATAAATAAACAAAATAAATAAAATAAAATTTCGTTTGACGTCCCAACAACACGGACGACGACGAGACGCTGCTAGCATCTCAATTTGTGACGTTGTTCGTAAAAGCAATTGTATCGTCCTTGCGCCCAGCCCGTCTTCTCCGAGGCGCTTATGTCACCGACAAAGATTATTTATTTTTAGACGACAAAGTAACAGCGTCTTATGTAACCTGCTGGCTGTGGGCGAGTTCGTAAAATGCATACTCTGATGTAACTGCCAGTTTGAGTGCATCCAAGATTCTGTGAAGATGAGTGTCAGAATTGGTTGAAATATTAGCTTAGTATTTTGGCAACATCCTACACAATTTAGCAGCGGAAATTCTGTAACGTTTTTTTATCAACCTCGATAGCTCAGTGATGCGATCGACATTGACGATGGCACTAATACACCAGATATAGATAATGTAAATAGGCAGAGTGGTCAGATTCTTCAGTATTCATGTTTATGCTGTAAATATTAATGCTCTTGTGAGCTGCAGTATGGGTTAATTATTTGTAAGTTACTATAATATAATACTTATTATAAGGTACTAACAAAACATTGTGACTTGCGAAGTTTGCTTGTCGGTTCTTCTTCGCATTGAATTTAGAACTGGCGGAATTTTCGACATATCCAAGCGTAGGTTACCTACCTATGGATGAAATTATACAATAAACAATAAAGTGCAGTTCGTGATCATGAGCACACCAGCGCGCAGAACTCAGAACTTGGATGGGTGAACCGTTCGACCGGTTGGAGGCTGACCGCGGTTCGGATTTCACCTTACCTTGCTAGGTGGTAGGGTCTCGGGTTTAACCATAGCCGACTATCATTGTCTCCCTCTAGAGGGAGACAATGACAGTCGGCTCTGGTTTAACACGTTCGGGTTGGTGCCACCGCACTGAATGAAAGGTCGGTTGAAACGGATATGTAAATACTCGTAGTTCGTGTTTTCCATGTAGTTCAGCGTATAGCCGGCACGACCGAAGTGAAGCACCGAACATGGCACCTAGTTCACCAAGGTGCTCTCATTTTTATGGGCTCATATCGCGGATGTTATAGGTTGATATAGCTAACCGTGTAAGGTTCCAGCAATATTTGTTCTCCTCTAGTCCAGCATAGCCAGCAATCCAGAGAGGTCTCCGGTATGGCGCCTACCTTCTCGGTGGCGATATTGGCCGGTAAGAGCATGCGCTTTGGCCCCTCCGACTCAGCCACCCATGCGGGATTAAATAATAAAAACAAAATTTTCTCATTTCTAACAAACATTATAATAATAGTTGAATTACGTGCAAGAGCAATGATTGATATCATTGACAATCATAAATCAATGAATATAAATATATATATATATATATATATATAAATATTTTAATATAATAATTTATTTTATCTAACGTTAATATAGATTAAATAATGTTCAATATAAAGTTTTATATATTATTATATAATTATATATGAATATAAATATATGTATATATATAAATATTTTAATATAATAATTTATTTTATCTAACGTTAATATAGACTAACCTATATAGATATAGGTTAATAGACCTAAAACCTAGATTAATATAGGTTAAAATAGATCATGATGATGATTTATATTCATATATTCATATATATCATATTACGTGCAAAGACAGTTGAAGGCCTGTGAGAGCCTGCGAAGGCGGAAGTCCTTTCGTATAATTTCGTAACGATCATCCAGGAGCAAGGAGGCCGAGAGGAGCCGTCACTCAATCATCATCAGCTCCAGACGACGCTGTTGACGCTATCATTGGGCCCATCTTCCCATCTCGGTGGAAGGGACCTAATGATAGCACTTGCCAAGTAATTTAGTTGAAGAGGTAGTGGTCGAAAAATCTAAAATCCTCCTCCTATGCTCGAGATGCAAAAACGCCTTTGCAATATTGGACGGTTTCAAATATGTCAGTCAGTCAGTCAGCGTGTACGCGTCCACTGATGATGTTTATAAGAAAATAATGTCAGAGATGGCAGATTTATTTGACTTTGGGGAGATTCTCGATAGAGTAGTATTGCGAACATGATAAAATTTGGCATCGCATAATTTTTTCACGGTTCCATATTGAACCTTATGATGTCGTCACCAAAGTCGTATTTGGCATCGGACACTAGAAATTGACTTGAGGTTTTTAAGCGACGTAATACAAACTCTTTGGTTAGTACTTCGTCTACGGCATAGAAATATTTTAAGACAATGGTCTACTGATTGCTGGATTGTAGGTAGTTTGTAGACGTTTCGATTCTGGCTCGATTTAAAGGCACCTTTTCCCGTGGTTTCTTAATTTTATCGCCATCAAGAAGTAATGTTAGAGTCCTTTTTAACATATAATATCATTGGTTAGAGTACTGTTAAGTGCTGAAGAAGACCCATCCCATCTACAACAAGTGCTGTTTGCTGTCGCTGCACTCTCGGCTGCTACGTGTCGCCCGTCATCTTAAGTGCCGTTTACACTATGTCACTATGGATGTACATCCATAGTGAATCATCCAAAGTGAAGATGAACATTGAACTTTTGTTTGTTTACACATGTTCAATTTTCATTGTGGATGAACATCCATTCTGTAGTAAAAATGTCGCGGGTTCGTAATGAATTCGTGCGTGCTGGAATACATATAATTTGTCAAGGATTGTTAGATGAATGTCATAAAATTATTAAAAAAAAAAACAAAGTTTTTAGGCTTCCCCCTTTCGATACTTTTTGAGTATTCCTAACACTTTGTGTTCCACAAACACTCTTATCGATGGTAGAACACTAAAAATATTGGCATGTGTTTATCTTGCCACTTGAAAGATTATTTTTCAAGTTTCAACAGTTGTCCTGCGCATTCACTAAAATGAGGCTGGTCTGTTTAGACTTGTCCCTCACTGTCACTATCGTTGAATCATCCGTTCGAAGAAGATTGCTTTCAACAAAAGTAGGAAGAGGGTCTACTTCGTTCATCGTTCAACTTGAATGTTCACTCTGGTTGAACTCGCATTGAAACTCAATTTACACTTATCACTTTGGATGATTCATCCGGGTTGTACCTCCAAAGTGATAAATGTAAACGGGCCTTTACCTACTACTGAGGAGGACTGTCATCATATACGAGTACACCTTCTTCATCATTTTAGTCTAAGTAATCACATAATTTTTTTTTCATATCTCGTTCATTTATTCCATATTAAAGAATTTTCCACTCCCTGTTTGAGTTTACATCATTTCGTAACAACATACGCCTCTCCCATTTTCCTGCAGTCCTCCAGGCCTTCAGCGGTACGGAACCACTGCTTTCCGCCGACGTACTTGATGTCGTCGTCCCACCTGGCCCAGCCTAGCTGAATTCGTCTCTCGACCTCCTTAAGCATATTGTCTACCAAGCCGCAGAATATAATAAACTAAAATTTATATTGAAAATATTAACTACCCTGCGAAGCTTCTTGTCGTTTCTTCTTCGTGGGTTTAATGGAACCGGATAGAACAAATTGTGACAAGTTCGAATGCAGTCTAACTGCCATATGAATGATAAATAAACAACATAATATAATTTACTTACGAAATAAACCTAACTTACGATTATGATATGATATAAGATGTAAGAATAAAATTATACCCACGTGTACATACACACCTTTATCGCCTGTGTGCTCTCTAGCTAATGCAACAAAAACCGACATGTCGGCTGCTGAGTTAGTGTAACTGGCATTGTTCAGCGTAATGATATCCGGGTTCGCTTACCTTTCCCACCTTCGACTCCACCACTCTGCGTTTATCCAAATTACATTAATTTGCCCCAGCTAGCCGAGTAATGCTGCCTAAGTATCCCGTCCGCATCAAAACCGGATAGAGTTACCACCCGACCGGGAATGGCCCGGACAATCTATAGCTGTGGTGCCGATGCCTATACTTTTTTAGGGTTCCGTATCCGTCGTACGAGACCCTATTAGAGTGTTTTCATTTTACGAAGGCACGGGGGGTACGAGGTAGGAAGTGGTGCGAGAGGCGACCGCGCGGAGCTCAGTAGAGAACAAACTCGGTGCCCGGTCGGTACCACGTTCTACACGTCTCCGCGTCGCTCCGTCGAACCGAGTCGTTCCCTTTTCTGAGCTCCGCGCGGTCTCACACCACTTCCTACCTCATACCACTCGTGCCTTCGTAAAATGAAAATACTAAGCCTACGCCGAATATATACATACATAATACAGTATGCAGTATACTTAGATGTGCCTTTATGTAAACCAACATGGGTGGCTGTGCCGAGGGAATCGTAATGGTGTAGTCGACAGAGCCAAAATCACCTCTCCTCGCGAAACCACTCTCAGTTAGACTGTTGCTAGGCTGTCTAGCCTGTTAATACGACGTTTGAAGACAACCAGGTTAAATGATTCGGGAAATACATCGATGTCTGGGGAAATACATTCGCCGGAAGACAATTCCACAGCCTAACAGCGGTGCGACAAAGGAACGATTTCGAGAGCCCTAAAACAAGTTTCTACTTCAGGTCAATAACAGCTGTGTCATGTTGGCGGATTTGTTGTCCGAGAATGAACCAAAGAAATGGTGGTAACCCTAAAACCGGACAGTGATGCAGTTAGTTACAGCGGAACACGCATGCTTGTGTTTTCTAAGAAATTGACACTACTAGAAAGCTTGTGTTATCTGACGTGTGCCCTCGACCAAGCTCGTAACCTGTTCGGAGCTGTTCCTGCATACTATTAATCAATACATTCAGATTCAGATATTTATTTCGCCATAAGAACACACAACCTGATACACATATTTAATAAAAGTCTTTGAAGTCAGAACTCTCAGTCAAGTTGTTAATCTTGCTCTCAAGCTGTGTATTCGATAGACTGTAGGCGATGTTATTATGTGGCTAATGACTACAATACCACAGATTACTTAATAGTTACTTACAATACTTGTAATAATTTATGTATGAAGAAAAAAAAATACCCTGCGAAGTTTCTTGCCGGTTCTTCTTCGTGAGTGTAATCGAAACGGATAGAACAAATTGTGACAAGTTCGACTGCAGTTTTACATGCACACCACACGCTTTATCCCGACAATCAGGGTATGCAGAGTAATCGGTGTTGTGCTGGCAAATTACACTCTGGAAAATTACAGCACAACACCGGCCACCACGTTTAGAAAGTACTCGGACAAGATAACTATCAAGCAGCAAGTAAGGCACAAGGGAAAGACCGCTCCTAGGTGAGAGGTGGCTAACCAGTCGCCCTTTAGCACGGCATCTTGTCCTTATCCCTCAGTCGCCTTTTACGACATGCACGGGGAGAGACACAGTGTTTTACTGCCATATTAATAATAAATAAATGCAGTCCGCTTTTGTGATATGGGGTCACATTTCTAGTGTTTAGACTTCGATCGAATAATCGATGTCCAACACTAGGAGACTGAGCTAATCCACTCTTCCCACATTAGTTAGATGACAGGGCAAACGAGGGCAAATTGAGAGAACAACTACCTACATTCGTGAAGGTAAAGTAACTCTACGATTTGTGCTTGTCTAGCGTGACACTTTTACTGACTAATAAAATTACTCTGTTATTTATGATGCCGCATTTTCCCAAGAACAGGAAGGAACAAGTAATGCAGGTTGCATGTGCCAACGCATTTTTAACCTGCGGATGACAGAGTTCTGAGAAATTAACGTCTATTTTCAACGGACTTCCATGTGTGTGTTACTGTGTATGATACTCGATTTCTCCGCCAATTCTCAAACGATTTCAATTATTCTTTTTTTCATGAGTAGGGTAAAACTCAGGGGTGGTCCTATCATAATTTTTTAAAAAGAATACCATCCCTAAGAGTGGGAAATTAAGGGATGAACACTTTCACACTAAGGAATTTTTCAATCACCCAGTAGGTCAACCGATTTAAAATATTATGTGATATTACTACAAAGAGTGAAATAAAAAAAAGCCTGTTTTAAAAAAACATTGAACCGACTTCAAACCCTAATAAAAAGTATTAAATAATATATTTATCTTGAGTAAAAGGCGGTACAAAAGCACACCTGAAAATTTATCGATGAACGCTTTTGTGCTTTTGTAACGCCTTCTACAGTGTTTTATGAAATGCTTCATATAGTTAAAATTCATGATTAGTTAAAATGCCTCATACTGTTTTCGGTAGATGGCGCGCATACATTTTTAGTTTCTTGTATGGGGACCCCCCTGATTTTTTGTTGTTATATCGGCCATAATATTCTGTGAACATTTCAACGGGCTATACCTATTACGGTTCAAGAGATACAGCCCTCGGACAGTCGGACTGACAGACAGACAGACGGGGCGAAGGCTTAGTAATAGGGTCTCGTACGACGGATACGGAATCCTTAAAAAATCCACAGATCTCGTGCCTGTCACGACCTTCGGGTACATTGAAAATGAACATAGACAAAATTTTTATGAATTTTACTGTATTGGGTAAACGTTTCGTAAATCTATTCTATACATATAATAAAATCGCAGAGGTAAGAAAGTCTGTACATTGAATGTATTCGGAAAAAAACTAACCAGGGTGGCTTAAAATGAGATACTGAACATGTTAGAACAGTTTTTAAAATTTTTGTTTGTTTGTTTGTTTGTTTGTCTGTACGCGCATCACGCAAAAACCACTGAACGGAATTAGACGAAACTTTGTATAGTGGCAGTTTATATGCCGGGTTAACATAATACGTAAAAAAAAATAACAAAAATAAAAAAAAAATTAACAAATTATAAACATTATTGCGCGTTTAAAATCACGTAGTCCAAAGTACATAATTATATCTTGAGAACTGGCAGCAAATACAATTTCAATAAAATATTCATTCGAAATTTAAAAATAAGTAGATACAACGAAAATGACAGTACTTCTTTTTTATAACTTGAACACAATAGTCTATACATATCTATTCTTTCTATACATATCATAAAATCGTAAATGCAAAAATGTCTATTTGTACGCGCATCTCGCAAAAACCACTGAACGGAATTTGACGAAACTTTTTATAGTGACAGTGTATATCCCGGATGAACATAATAATTAAAAAATATAATAAAAATCACGTAATCCAAAGTAAAGGTAAAAAACAATTTTAAATGTCATGTTGACAACGGAGAACTGTCATCTCGAGGTGAGCTGGCCGGTGACAAATTGTTTGTTATATAAAAATAATAATTGAAAGTCGAAGTTATGTCGCTGTCATTGGTGCAATAAAATTTATATATCTGTCGCCCGCGGCTTCGCTCGCGTGAAATTCGTATTTAAAAAAAAGAAAGTAAGTAACTAAAGGCGGGCCCGAAGGCGGATCTGCGCTCACGTAAACGATATTCTTTCTCGATGAAAGTAACTAAGGGCGAGGCGGAAGGCGGAGCTGAGTTCAGGAAGAAGAAAAACATTCTTGAAGAAAGTAAGTAACTAAGGGCGAGGCCGAAGGCCGAGCTCTATTCTGGAAGACCATAAACATTATCGAAGAAAGTAAGTAACTATGGGCGAGGCCGCAGGCCGAGCTGCGTTCAGGAAGAAGCTAAACCATCTTGAAGAAAGTAAGTAACTAAGGCGAGGCCGAAGGCCGAGCTACGTTCGGATAATTGAAAAACCATCTCGAAGAAAGCAAGTAACTAAGGGCGAGGCCGAAGGCCGAGCTGCGTTCAGGAAGAAGCTAAACCATCTTGAAGAAAGTAAGTAACTAGGGCGAGGCCGGAGGCCGAGCTACGTTCTTACAAATGATAAACCATCTCGAATAAAGCAAGTAACTAAGGGCGATGCCGAAGGCCGTGCTGCGTAGGTTTAATTCTTTAGTTATTAATATTACTTTTTTATTTTTATGAAATAAATAGATTGAGTAAACGATATTATATTCTATCGAAGAAAGGAAGTCTTTAAGGGCGAGGCCCGAAGGCGGAAGAGGGTTTTTGGTTCACCTAAATGCAGCTCGGCCTTCGGCCTCGCACTTAGTTCCTTCCTTTCTTCCAGAAGGTTTATCGTCTTCCTGAACGCAGCTCGGCCTTCGGCCTCGCCCTTACTTACTTCCTTTATTTGAGAAAGGTTTATCGATTACCTGAACGCAGCTCGGCCTTCGGCCTCGCCCTTAGTTACGTACATTCTTCTTTGGAATACGAATTTCACGCGAGCGGAGCCGCGGGCTCAGCTAGTAAAAAAATAAAAATCGAATCCTAGAATATAATATCGTTTACTCAATCTATTTATTTCATAAAAATAAAAAAGTAATATTAATAACTAAAGAATTAAACCTACGCAGCACGGCCTTCGGCATCGCCCTTAGTTACTTGCTTTATTCGAGATGGTTTATCATTTGTAAGAACGTAGCTCGGCCTCCGGCCTCGCCCTAGTTACTTACTTTCTTCAAGATGGTTTAGCTTCTTCCTGAACGCAGCTCGGCCTTCGGCCTCGCCCTTAGTTACTTGCTTTCTTCGAGATGGTTTTTCAATTATCCGAACGTAGCTCGGCCTTCGGCCTCGCCTTAGTTACTTACTTTCTTCAAGATGGTTTAGCTTCTTCCTGAACGCAGCTCGGCCTGCGGCCTCGCCCATAGTTACTTACTTTCTTCGATAATGTTTATGGTCTTCCAGAATAGAGCTCGGCCTTCGGCCTCGCCCTTAGTTACTTACTTTCTTCAAGAATGTTTTTCTTCTTCCTGAACTCAGCTCCGCCTTCCGCCTCGCCCTTAGTTACTTTCATCGAGAAAGAATATCGTTTACGTGAGCGCAGATACGCCTTCGGGCCCGCCTTTAGTTACTTACTTTCTTTTTTTTAAATACGAATTTCACGCGAGCGAAGCCGCGGGCAACAGATATATAAATTTTATTGCACCAATGACAGCGACATAACTTCGACTTTCAATTATTATTTTTATATAACAAACAATTTGTCACCGGCCAGCTCACCTCGAGATGACAGTTCTCCGTTGTCAACATGACATTTAAAATTGTTTTTCACCTTTACTTTGGATTACGTGATTTTTATTATATTTTTTAATTATTATGTTCATCCGGGATATACACTGTCACTATAAAAAGTTTCGTCAAATTCCGTTCAGTGGTTTTTGCGAGATGCGCGTACAAATAGACATTTTTGCATTTACGATTTTATGATATGTATAGAAAGAATAGATATGTATAGACTATTGTGTTCAAGTTATAAAAAAGAAGTACTGTCATTTTCGTTGTATCTACTTATTTTTAAATTTCGAATGAATATTTTATTGAAATTGTATTTGCTGCCAGTTCTCAAGATATAATTATGTACTTTGGACTACGTGATTTTAAACGCGCAATAATGTTTATAATTTGTTAATTTTTTTTTTATTTTTGTTATTTTTTTTTACGTATTATGTTAACCCGGCATATAAACTGCCACTATACAAAGTTTCGTCTAATTCCGTTCAGTGGTTTTTGCGTGATGCGCGTACAGACAAACAAACAAACAAACAAACAAAAATTTTAAAAACTGTTCTAACATGTTCAGTATCTCATTTTAAGCCACCCTGGTTAGTTTTTTTCCGAATACATTCAATGTACAGACTTTCTTACCTCTGCGATTTTATTATATGTATAGATTTCATACATTTTTGAAGTCGGTTTTCATATTTTTTTAAATAGTTTTTTTAACCAAACGAATTAACAGATCTAACTAAACTAAGTGCGCGGGTCGTCTCCCACGACACGCTGCACTTAATGACATAATAAAAAGAGGCCTTTGTTCTGTGAATGTACCGGCAATTTTAGAACCATCAGGGGTGAGTCGAAACGACGGAAAGCGTCCAGACGGTATGACCATTATGCCTTGGGAGAGAGGTCAGGCGTTGGTGTGGGACGCCACATGCGTGGATACACTTGCGGCGTCCTACATCGATCGCACCTCGAAAACAGCTGGTGCGGCCGCAGAAACAGCTGCGCGGCTAAAGCACACAAAGTACTCGTCAGTGAAGGCGAACTACCACTTCATCGCATTCGCTGTCGAGACTTTTGGTCCGTGGTGCGGCGATACAAAGAAATTTATTGGCAACTTATCAAAAAAATTAATAGAAAAAGCAAATGACAAACGCGCTGGTGAATACTTCAGGCAGAGAGTCAGCCTGGCGATCCAGCGTGGGAATGCAGCAGGTGTAATGGGCTCGCTTCGCGGACAGGACACGGAGGACGGGCTGGACGAAATATTTTATATTTTTTAGGTTAGTTTTAATTTTAGGTTAATTTTAGTTTTTAACTTAGTTATATTTTATATTAGTTTAGCTTAGATAATTAGTTTAATTTTTATTGTATCTTAATTTTTTGGTTGTTTAATAAATACTCTATAGAACTAAAGTAACAAATTAATAAATATCAAATATAAAAATATTATATAGGTTAGGTGAGAAGATGCGTCGCGCGACGCATCTTCTAACCTAACCTATATTACTATGGCTCTATAATATTGTACACGAAACTCACTATACTCAAATCAAAACAAACGTGCAGCTCGCACAACAAAATTTTATGGCTTATTGAAGGGAGATTCCCTTCACTAAGCCATAAAACTTTATTATGCGAACTGCACGTTTGTTTTGATTTGAGAATAGTACACGCGCGCGCCGCGCGCCGCGAAAACTCCCCCGCATAAAGGTAAAGCTTTCTCCAACCCCATTACAGATAGCGAGGTTCCGTTTTTTGCAAACTGTAGTCCAACTCAATACCCCGAGCGCTTTTTGAAATTTTTTCGATATCGCTTTTCGTTTTCGAGATATCGTCGATTCAAGTTGAGAAGTTGCAAAAAAATCACGTATTTTTTCGACATTTTTGCACTTTTTCGAAAAAGTTTTTGACTTTTTCACATATTTTTTACACCATCTTGTAGATCTCATCAAGACACGTCTTTTGATACGCCATTGACCAGCGTAGCCCCAAAATTTACGACGCCACAGCGATGTCGCACTTTCGCTGAAAACGGCCCCCTACCAACGCGATCGAAAAAACATTTCCAATGTTAAAACAGTGTAATATATCCAACAACAAAATGGAATTGTATACTTGCGCTGTAACCTGTAACCTACATGAGCCGGGGCCGCTATATCGTCTCCGTGAATCTGTCCCGCTCCCGCATAACGGCACGGTCGTTACTGTTTATAGCGCTTTCATGAAAATTACACAACGTGACGCAGAGCGACTTTACGGCGCGGCGGGTTTTAGTAGGACCTTTATTAATTGTTTTGTGCCCTCGAGACATCGACGAATGAGACCATACATACATGTCGGTCGCGTGTAAGCGTCCACTGCTGGACATACGCCTCTCCAATTTTCCTCCAGTTCTCCCGGCCTTTCAGCGGTACGGAACCACTGTTTTCCGCTGACGCATTTGATGTCGTCGTCCCACCTGGCGGGTGGTCTTCCCACACTCCGTTTTCCTGTCCATCCCTTCTTACCTTACCAGGTGGTAGGTTTTAGCCCGCCAGGGTTGCTACCACCGCACTGAAATAAAGGTATGTTGAAACGGCTATGTAAATAGTTCGTGTAGCCGGCACGACCGAAGGGAAGCACTGACATGGCACCTAGTTCACCCGGTGTTATGGGCTGACATCACGGATGTACTAGGTGATGTAGCCAACCGTGTCAGTTTCCACAAAAACCCATCGCTTCTCTAAATCTTCACTTTGCCGCACCGCTAGAGTGTGGAACTGTCTTCCGGCGAGTGTCTTTGCCGAATCCTTTAACCTGGGTGTCTTCAAACGTCGTAGGTATCAACAGGCTAGGCAGCCTAGAAACAGTCCGCAAATCTGCTGGCATGGCGCCTAACTGAAGGTGGTTTCGCGAGGAGAGGTGATTTTGGCTCCGTCAACTGCACCATTGGTCTGTGAGCCACCCATGTTGGTTTACATAAAAAAAAAAACTTCTTCAAGTAAACGAGGTCTACATTAATTCTAACCTACATACATATCACACACGCTGAATCCCGACAATCGGGGTAAGCAGAGTAATCGGTGTTGTGCTGCAAGAACTCTGGTAAATTACAGCACAACACCGACCACCACGTTTCGCAAAGTATTCGAACAAGATTAAATCGATCAAGCAGCAAGTAAGGCACGAAGACCCACCTGCTGCATGACTGTCGCCCTTTAGCACGGCATCTTGTCCTTATCCCTTAGTCGCCTTTTACGACATGCATGGGGAGAGATGCAGTGGGGATATTCTTTTTAAGTACCGGCCCCACACGGTAGGTAAGTCCTGACCACAGAGATCTGTGGTCCTGACTGTTGCGATGAATAGGAGTGTATGGGATTCTTGCGACATAGTTTGGCCACACTCACAATGCACCGCGCCGGGCGCCGAGTGCGGTTTCGCAAACGGCTGCCACCAGACCTTTTAAGGTAAAATGCAATTCTCGAAGGAAAATGTACGAGGATTGCCAAATAGTTAAGGTTACCATAATATGAATATCCATGGTAGACTAAAATTATTTATAGTTAAGGACCGTTTTTTTTTGTTGGCTTTATTGATATCGAATTGTCAGCATCGGTAGCTCAGTGGTGCGGTCGGTCGACTGTTGTTAAGCGCACCTGGGCGCGGTACTTGGATGGGTGACCGCTCGACCATTGGAAGCTGACCGTGTTACGTACTCCATGTAAAACTGTAGGTCCCTTACCTTCTTACCTTACTAGGTGGTAGGGTTTATATCGCCCGGGTTGGTACCACCGCACTGAATGAAACGTCGGTCGAAACGGCTATGTAAATAGTTCGCGTTTTCCGTCCAGTTTAGTGTAGCCGACATGAAATAAAGGGAAGCACTGACATGGCATCTTGTTCGACCGGTGTTATGGACATCACGGATGTTGTAGGTGATGTAGCCGACCGTGTCAGTTTACGTAAAATACTAAATTTACTAATATGGACGCAGTAATTGTACACTGAAGGACTGTAGGTAGGTACCTTACCTCACCCACCATACCTTAATATGTGGTAGGGCTTAGCCATCCAGATTGGTACCACCGCACCGAATGAAGGTCGATCGAAACGACTATGAAAAACAATTGGTTTTTTTTTTCGTCCAGTGGATCTACCGGTTGAATTCGCATAATACAGTAACAGAACAAAATATTACAGACGTGCAAACGTGAAACGATGCTGCTTTAAAGAAAGAAGAAAAAATCAGAAATACCTAGTAAGAAAAAGTTAGAAGAACATGGAGGTACCACTCCCACGTCCTACAGGTTAGCTAGAATAAATTTCGTGTCAACTTTGTGTGTATAATTTTGATGTGCCATAATTTATAATAAAAGTATGTCACATTGATTTGATTGAAAAGGAAAAAAGAAGGAAGAAAAACAAAGATAGTAACAAACAAACAAATATACGAAGTCAAGCTAAATAAAACCGTTTAAAAAAACAATGAAGAAGAAAAAAGAAGGAAGAAGAAAAAAGAAGGAAGAAGAAAACGCAGAAAGAATAAAAATTCCTGGAACCTGGACCAGATGTCAGATGTCAAAAGGGTCAGGTGCGTAGTACCAGTAAGCGACGAGCATGTATGAAGAACATTATGAGAGTGGAAGAGGCGGCAAAAGTGTGTCAGGCAGGATCGTGGCGCGTGGGGGTTGGGTTGTGTGCGTGGGTTGGGTCCGTTGTCTTTGCCTGCCCCACTGGGAGGCAGGCAGGCGTGACGTTATGTATGTGTATGTATGTATGAACTTATAGCACAACACCGATTACTCTGCTTACCCTGATTGTCGGGATACAAAAGCGTGAGTGATGTATGTATGTATGTATGAATAAAAAATGAGGAAGAAGAAAATCGATATTTATCAGCCTCGGTAGCTCGGTGCCTCGCTCGGTGCTGCTTCGGGCTCTTATCGCCAAAGCCAAGCAACATCGAGCCTAGAGTGCAGTCGAACTTTGGATGTCTTGTTTGGATAGAGTGACTAAGTATAGTACTAAGTATAGGTAGTACCTATTAGGTACAACACTTCTACGCACTTACAGAGTCGAGAGAAAGTGCCGCACCCAATGCAATCTGCGGTCCATTGGCTTCTTCACATTGATTCAGTTCAATTCAGTCTAATTGACCCTTCCTTCTTGGAGACGGTCGTTTCATCGAGCAACCGAGACGAGACGCCTACGCCCAACGGGGTTTGCAATAGCATTTCCAGGCGAGACTATTTGCGTCTTCGTCGAATACTGCACGAGTGGCAGAGACGTAATAGTCAACGACTGAACATTCAGTATTTTGTATAAGCCGCGTCAATTGCTAACGCGCAGGAATACTGTCAAAGTGACATGAGTGTGACGTCACTTCACGCCATTTTCAGTACCGCTAGCAACGCTGTCAAGTGTACACTTATCGCAGTTGCAGTTGCGCAGTACTTCTACGTAATAATTACTTATTGTTGTTTCCTATCCTTTTTACTTGTTGTGCATATACAATTGCATTGTACACGCTGACTGGCTACTGGCTACTGGCTGTCAAATTATTGCTAGTGTCAACAATAAATTACTTGGTAAAAGAAAGATAGGGTTCTAAGCCACTTCTTCAGGGCTTGAAGCAATCAGTCCAACGTAAGAGATGATACCAAGCCGCTGCATCAGAGCTCGACGCAATCACTGCAAAGAAAGAGATGACACTAAGCGCTGCTTTAGAGCTCGACGCAATCACTGCAAAGAAAGAGATGACACTAAGCGCTGCTTTAGAGCTCGACGCAATCACTGCAAAGAAAGAGATGACACTATGAGCTGCTTCAGAGCTCGACGCAATCACTGCAAAGAAAGAGATGACACTAAGCGCTGCTTTAGAGCTCGACGCAATCACTGCAAAGAAAGAGATGACACTAAGCGCTGCTTTAGAGCTCGACGCAATCACTGCAAAGAAAGAGATGACACTATGAGCTGCTTCAGAGCTTGACGTAATCACTGCAAACATCGAATATGACGGCAAATTTCTAGTCAAGATAAAGTGATTGAACTGTCAACTGATATTTACTTTGACAAGGTTCCTGCGCATTAGCAACCGGCGCGACTCATATGCTCTCATGATTGAAAACTCAATGCAACTTCGCAGCCGACTAGAGTGTTCAAGCGTTGGAAGGAGCAATGAATTCTCTGACCTGCGGTATTGGTGTTTATTTTTCAATTTGTTAGTGGCTTATTTATATCAAATACCTTTCAAATATAATGAACCGAAAATAATTTGCCATATAGATTTCGATTACACACGAGATTACACACCCACGAAGAAGAACCGGCAAGAAACTTCGCAGGGTATTTTTTTATAAACATATAATTATAAGTAGGTATTTAGTGACTAGCCACATAATAACATCGCTTACAGTCGATGGCTTACAGTCTATCGAAAACACAGATTGACAGCAAGATTAACAATTTTACTGAGAGTTCTGTCTGACTACAAGGACCTAATTAATTTTATTAAGTGTATCAGGTGTAAAGAGCCTTTGTCGAACTTTGATACGTAATTTGCATCAACATAATTATCTGCATTTCTTCCCCGTGCATGTCGTAAAAGGCGACTAAGGCACAGATTACTTAATAGTGACTAAGGGCCGACAAGATGCCGTGCATAAGGGCGACAGACTAGCCACTTCTCACCTTGGCACGGTGTTTCCATCGAGTCTTTTTTTTTTTTTTTTTTTTTATGTAATCCGGTATGGGTGGCTGAGTCGGAGGGGCCAAAGCACATGCTCTAACCAGCCAATATCACCTCCGAGAAGGTAGGTGCCATACCGGAGACTTCCCTGGATTGCTGGCTATACTGGACTAGAGGAGAACACAACCGAGGCTGCTATGCGGCCATCTTACATCCAGTACGGTGGTATCAACCCAGTCGGCTACAATGTGAGCCTACCACCTAGTAAGGGGCAAGGGAAGGGACCTACAGTTTTACACCGGTTCCGAACGGTGAAACAGCGGGTGTAGGTATGCACGTAAATTTTTTCGTCAGAAAAAACTCATTGGTACACGCCGACCGGATTCGAACCTCGGACCTCCCGCATGAGAAGCCGATGCCCAAACCACTCGGCCACCCGCCGCTTTTGCAGCAGTTGGCCCGTCTTGAAGCAGTTGGGCCTTCGTGCCCTTACTTGCTGCATGATCTGAGTTATCTTGTCCGAATAGGTACTTTGCTAAACGCGGTGGTCGGTGGTGTGCTGTAATTTACCAGAATACTTGTAGCACAGCACCGATTACTCTGCTTACCCCAATTGTCGGGATACGGCGTGGGGTATGTATGTTTTTTTTATGGAAACTGACACGGTTGGCTACATCATCCGTGATGTCAGCGTCAGCCCATAACACCGGGTGAACTAGGTGCCATGTCAGTCCTTCCCTTCATTTCGCGCCGGCTACACTGAACTGGACGGAAAACAGGAACTATTCACATAGCCGTTTCGGCCGACGTTTCGCTCAGTGCGGTGGTACCAACCCGACCGGGATAAACCCTACCACCTAGTAAGGTAATAAGGGAAGGGACCTACAGTTTAACGTGGAATCCGAACCACGGCCAGCCTCCAACGGTCGAGCGGTCACACATCCAAGTACTGACCCGCGCTCAGCGTTGCTTTATAAATTATGTAGTTGTATGCGTTGTATGTATAATTAATTAATTATGTACCTACCTAGTTCTGTCCATAATTATGTTTTCCAACATCAAGGGGTTAAGTACCTATAAATAAACCGTTTCCTTCGTGACATGCAGCAGAGCCCCCTAATGTGTTTACGACAAGCGAGTAACGTTTCCCTTGGCGCTAAAAACGTGGTGAAACTCTATGACGTCAAGGTCAAAGCTAAATGGAGTGGCGTAATTTTGTTTGTACAGTCTCCTACAAAAGTGGAGGCACTTTTGTAGAACCTTGTGTTGCACACTGGGTGAACAGGCGACAGTCGAATGCAGTCTGCGCGGGTGATACTGATAATAAAGGTTCCATACAGGTTTGTAATACATGCATACATACCTACATACATACACACCACACGCTGTACTCCGACAATCGGGGTAAACAGAGCAATCGGTGCTGTGCTGAAAATACTCTGGTAAATTACAGCACAACACCGACAACCACGTTTAGCAAAGTATTTGGACAAGATCCATGTCATAGCCAGACATCATATCACGGCACGCTGCTGCATGCAAGACTCGGTGGAAAAACCGTGCCAAGTTGAGAGGTTGCTACCCTTTCGCCCTTTAGCACGGCACCTTACACCTTAGTCGCCTTTTACAACATGCACGGGGAGAGATGCAGGGGGGTTATCATTTTTAAGTATCGACACAGGTGTGTAATAAATACCTCATAAACACTGACACGCTCGTGATACAAAGTTACATAAGCCAAAACCGATTAAAGTCGTAATAATTATTGTCTCCATAGATATGATATTGGGAATCATTGATAACTATAGATATCACTGGTGAATGAATTTAATACGTATTTTTAATATTTTGTGAACAGCGCCATCTATCCTCTAACGTTACCACTACTACAAACAAATGTGTGGCAAGTGATTCAGCTACTCGATAAGAGATGGCGCTGCAAAAATTTTGTTAACACCCACCCTTTTATAATTTAGCAATATTTTTCATTTCTCCTACGACAACCTTACGACTGGGATTAAAAGCTAGTTTATGGTACATTAACGGCATATAAAATACCTACCATACATTCCATACCATTGGGTTGGATTGATCAGATGTGAAAATAATTTAGTTATGTCACCTAAAAAAATATGAAAATATAATTGAGTTGTATAGTTCCAGAACCCGCCAAATCCATTTCTCTAAAAATATTAGTTATAAACTGTTTCAAATAAAGTATTAAATTTGTCACTTATCTGTAAACACATTATGTTCCTAACACCGTCCAATCCAGAGTGAATCGCAAAGAAAAATTAACATTATTTCCAGCTCCCTTGTAGTTTGTATGGGCGGCTATTTATCGAGGTCTAGTTTTTTCGTCTTACTGTAAAATTGTCCGAAACGGAGTTGGCGGGTTCTGGAACTATACGACTCAATTGTCTATTTAGTCCAAGTACAAACGGTTACAGAGAAAATAGCATTCTCGTGGACAACGGCGACGAGGCAAGCGCGGCACGGAGTGGCGGCCTGTCGAAATCACTACGCCTGCAAGAAACTGCTATCGAACCCTCTGTCTCTGAACATTGTCACACTGAATAGTTTTTTTTTTCATTCCTACTTCTTAATATAAAATATTGGTGAATATCCTAATAACTAAGAGCATGGTTTATGACGCGGCTTACAGACACATGTACATACATTGAGTAAAAATGTTTATAAAAAGTTAAAATGTATACCCTATGTGAAACTTTCGTATAAGTGGAGCGGCGCGCACTTAGCACATTGATTTATTAGCTCATTTATTATTATTCTTTAGATTCACTAGCAGCTTAAAGCTGATGCGTGTACAGTAAGCGGCAGTAAATAATGCATATGTGACTTATTTATTTTTATTATTCTTTAGATTTCATTATTATTATTCTTTAGATTTCATTAGATTTCATTATTATTATTCTTTAGATTTCATTAGATTTCATTAGATTTCATTAGATTTCATTATTATTATTCTTTAGATTTCATTAGATTTCATTATTATTATTCTTTAGATTTCATTATTATTATTCTTTAGATTCACTAGCAGCTTAAAGCTGATGCGTGTACAGTAAGCGGCAGTAAATAATGCATATGTGTCTTTAAAAAGAGACAATCCGGCTGTAGTAGCGTCGTCCCTGTCTCACAGAGACGTGCGAGTTAGTGCGACAGAGACGACGCTCTACAACCGGATTGTCTCTCTCTGAAGCTCGATGTACATTATTTATTGCCGGTTGTTTTTGTTATACTTGTTTATTTGTTTAATTTTCTGTATGATTTTTTTTTTTTAATATTTTTGTCCGTTAATACAATACATTTATATAATAAGGTCTTTCATTAGTAGGTAACGATGCGCTAAGGGGTGTATGTATATCAGATACTGATCACGTTCCCATACCAATGTTTTTCTTTTACGATATAAAAACCAACTCACTCCTCAAATTTAATACGCGAAGTGCGCATATACGTCTTTCACCTTAATAAGTATGTTTTTTATATCGTAAAAAAAATTGGTATGGGGAACGTGATCAGTATCTGATACACATACACCCCTTAGCGTATAGTTACCTACTAATGAAATACCTTATATATTTATTTTTACAACCAATATTTTTCAATTATTTAAAATTGTTACTGTTTGTACACTGAAACTCTCTCTGCATTACCTACATGCAACAATAATTACAACTGTATCCGCCGTGCGCAACCGCGCCGACGACGTAACAATGCGTGTCCACTCACCCATGACGCCGAGCTGCTGCGGCGATAGCGGCGCGGCGTCGTCGGCGGCCGAGCCGATCGAGCCCGACGCGAGGGAGGCGAGGGAGACACGCTCGCTGAAGCTGGCCGGGCTGCCGCTGCGGCCGCCGCTGCTCGTCACTGATCCCATGCCTCCTGTCGACGACATATCAGCAGGGTTCGTAAACGTTAGAAAAAATATCCGTGCACTAACGTTTTGATAGGTTGATTTTGGTAGCGTTTGAAGACAAACGCTACAAAACATCAGAATAGGAACCGTTTGCAAACTAACATAAAACTAACGTTAGAAATAACCCTACGCGCAAACGTTATTTCTATCAAAACGCTAGAGCGCCGCGGCGGCGCGGCGGAAGCCTACCTAACTGACTGAATTGATAGTTTAAACGTTAGTTGAATTGTTATTTTGTTTCGTTATTATCATTTCGCTATGGCAGCAGTTTTCGTGTGGGGGGGGGGGAAATAACTATCACTAACACAAACGAATAGAATAACGTTAGTTTAACGATTTTCAAACGTTCGGCGGGTAGCGTTTGATAAATTTCAAACGTTAGTTTGCCTTCGTTATTTTTTAGTGATAGTTTTTATTCTGATAGTCTCCTAACGTTTGCGCGAAATAACGTTATTACGATCCCTGCATATCAGGTCTTTCAATAGTAGGTAACGATACACTAAGGGATGTATGTGTATCAGACACTGATCACGTTCCCATACCAATTTTTTTTTTACGATATAAAAAACCTACTCACTCCTCAAATTTAATAGGTGAAGTGCGCGTATTTCACCTTGATAAGTAGGTTTTTTATATCGTAAAAAAAATGGTATGGGAACGTGATCAGTATCTGATCTGATACACATACGGGGTGTATGCGTTGTTGTTGTTGTTGTTGTTTGCTGCCCAGCCTCTTGGGAAGACGGGTGGGCCATTCTCCGCACTGAGACCTCAAGACGGTCCGTTGTACGTTGGCGCTCGGGTGGTGTTACTCCAGCCACCCGAGCTCTTTCATGAAGTGGAGCACTCTTCTTGGACGCTTCCACACTCCATGGGCAGTTCCCACGTTCCCAAGAAACTGCAGTCGTACTTCTGCCACCACCGGGCACTCCAGGAGCACGTGGGTGGCTGATTCGTCCTCCGCCATGCAGCCTCTGCACAGGGGACTGTCGGTGACACCTATTGTAAACAAGTGTCTGTTGAGTGGGCAATGACCCGTAAGAAGTCCTACCGCCACACGCAGTTGACCTCTGTGGAACTTTAGCAGGCACTTCCTGAGTCTCAGGTCTGGTTTGGGAATGGCTTCCCGGGATTGCCTGCAGTCCCTGGTGTTGGCCCAAAGATTTTCATGTTTAGATTTTGTAAGTTGATGTAGCCAGTATTTGAACTGGCTGATTGGTAAGGGTACATACGGTTCTGGGCCTTCTGCACTCCAGCTGGAGCCCCGTTTAGCCAGCTCGTCCGCCGCATCGTTCCCGTAGGAGCCGCTGTGCCCCCTGATCCACTGTAGGGTTACCTTGTTGTTTACCGCTATACCCTCTAGTGCCTGGTGGCACTGGAGTATCAGTCCGGAGTTGATTGTCACGGTGTTTAGGGCTTGTAGCACCGATGCGCTGTCTGACAGTACTCTGATCTGGTAACCAGTGATTTCTCTGTTGCGTACTGCCGCTGCTGCCTCTATTATTCCGATGCACTCAGCCTGGAAGATTGAGTTGTGAATACCTAGAGTGATTGTCTTATGTATGTTTAGGTCAAGTGAGAAAGCTGCTGCCCCTGTTCCCGACCCTGTTTTTGACCCATCGGTGTATATTCTTACCTCGGACCCCGAATAGTCCTTAGGTTCCTCAGCTAGTTCTACATAGTAGTGTTTGTCAAACACATGTGTTTTCCTGATTCTATCACACGGTGCCTCTATCAGGGGATGTTTTTTTTTGATTTCCTGAAGTATGGTCGTGTGTGGTGTTTGTGTACTAGCCCTCCACAGTCCTAGGACGTTCAGCCTAATTGCTGCGGCTGCCGCCTCTTGTTGTATGAAAAGTTCAAGAGGCGGAAGGCACAGCATGGCTTCCATCGCTGCCGTGGGTGTTGTGCGCATGCACCCTGTGGTCGCAACGCACGCTAGACGCTGGAAACTTTGCAGTTTGTTAATAACTGTGCTGAGTTTGGTCCTGGGCCACCATACTACTGCACCATAAGTTACCATAGGTCTTATTATAGCTGAGTATAGCCACAGCGTAATGTTAGGGTTGAGTCCCCATGTCTTACCTATGAGTCTGCGACATTGCCAAAAGGCTATACGAGCTTTATTTATTTTAAGATTAAGATGTTTGGCCCAGTTTAGCTTACTGTCAAGTGTGATGCCCAGGTATTTGACTTCTGTTGCCAGGGGTATTGGGGTGCTGAAGAGTTTTGGCAGTGTTAAGTCGCCTAACTTCCGTTTGTGTGTAAAGAGAACTAGCTCAGTCTTATTGGGATTGACGTTAAGCGAGAACTCTTTGCACCATCGTTCTATGATTTTGAAGGCATCTTGCATCAAACTGCATTGGGTGCTTTCGAATTTGCCGTCAATCAGCACAGTCAGGTCGTCTGCATATCCTACCGTGTAGTGCCCTGCTGTGTTTAGACGTCTGATGAGGTCATCCACCACAAGATTCCACAGGAGTGGTGACAGGACTCCTCCTTGAGGGCATCCTTTGGCTACGATGCCTCTAGTTGTGCTGTTTATAGTGAACTGGATGGCTCTATATTCTAGCATGTTGCCTATCCAGTTGCATAGAGTGGAGTCTACTCCCTGCCTGGTCAATGCTCTATTAATGCTCTCAAAGGTGGTCTTGTCAAAGGCCCCTTCTATGTCTATGAAGGCACCTAGGGTTGATGCCTTTGAGCTCATGGCGTACTCAATTTTGGAGACTACACTGTGTAATGCGGTCTCTGTGGATTTACCTGTCGTGTATGCATGTTGATGTGGGTGAATTGGGTGTTCGACTATAGTTGTACCCCTAATCTCCCTATCCACGAGTCTTTCCAGGGTTTTTAAAAGAAAGGATGTCAGACTAATTGGTCTAAATGATTTTGCGCTAGTGTAGTCCTCTCTTCCGGGCTTGGGAATGAAGACTACTTTAACCTCCCTCCAAATCATTGGGACATATTTGTGAGCAAGACTGGCTCTGAATATGTCTATGAGGAAGGGTGTTAGGGTTTCACCCGACCATTGCAGGAGTCCCGGGAAGATGTTGTCTATTCCTGCGGATTTGAATGGGGAGAAGCTGTTTATGGCCCATGTTAATTTGTTTTTTGTCACTACTTTGTCAGCTGCAGTCCAGTCCGAATCTGTAGGGTTAGTGTGTTGTTGTGTATCCCAGTTGACGTGGTTCATAATTCGTGAACCTGGAAAGTGAGTATTGAGCAAAAGTTCACTAGTCTCTGCGTCATTCTGGGTGAAGGTGTTGTCAGGTTTCTTTAGGTGTCCCAAGTCCCTGTCCGGTTCTCTGGAGAGGACCTTCTTGAGCCTGGCTGCTTCTGTTGTGGATTCGATACCACTGCAGAAGTTCCTCCATGATTTTCTTTTTTCCTCCCGAATGCTATGCTTATATTGGGCTAGAGTCTCTTTATAAGAGTCCCAGTCACTCTCTACTCGAGTGTTTTTTGCCCTGTTAAAAAGTTTCCTTACCCTTTTTCGAAAACTTTCGAGTTTAGGGCACCACCAGCTGCTTTTGTTTTGTTTGTACTTTGAGGGGTCGCTGAGTGGACAGGAATTGTGATAGTTGTTTGTTAGACACGAGTTGATGGTGTTTACCCAGGACTCGATTTCCCCTGTTGTGTTTATGTTCCGTGTGCCGACATATCAGCAGGGTTCGTAAACGTTAGAAAAAATATCCGTGCACTAACGTTTTGATAGGTTGATTTTGGTAGCGTTTGAAGACAAACGCTACAAAACATCAGAATAGGAACCGTTTGCAAACTAACATAAAACTAACGTTAGAAATAACCCTACGCGCAAACGTTATTTCTATCAAAACGCTAGAGCGCCGCGGCGGCGCGGCGGAAGCCTACCTAACTGACTGAATTGATAGTTTAAACGTTAGTTGAATTGTTATTTTGTTTCGTTATTATCATTTCGCTATGGCAGCAGTTTTCGTGTGGGGGGGGGGAAATAACTATCACTAACACAAACGAATAGAATAACGTTAGTTTAACGATTTTCAAACGTTCGGCGGGTAGCGTTTGATAAATTTCAAACGTTAGTTTGCCTTCGTTATTTTTTAGTGATAGTTTTTATTCTGATAGTCTCCTAACGTTTGCGCGAAATAACGTTATTACGATCCCTGCATATCAGGTCTTTCAATAGTAGGTAACGATACACTAAGGGATGTATGTGTATCAGACACTGATCACGTTCCCATACCAATTTTTTTTTTACGATATAAAAAACCTACTCACTCCTCAAATTTAATAGGTGAAGTGCGCGTATTTCACCTTGATAAGTAGGTTTTTTATATCGTAAAAAAAATGGTATGGGAACGTGATCAGTATCTGATCTGATACACATACGGGGTGTATGCGTATCAGATCAGATTATAATTTTTTTTTTATGGAACCTGACACGGGTGGCTACATCACCTACAACATCCGTGATGTCAGCCCATAACACAGGGTGAACTAGGTGCCATGTCAGTGCTTCCCTTCATTTCATGTCGGCTACACTAAACTGGACGGAAAGCACGAACTATTTACATAGCCGTTTCGACCGACGTTTCGTTCAGTGCGGTGGTATCAACCCGGCCGGGATAAACCCTACCACCTAGTAAGGTAAGAAGGGAAGGGACCTACAGTTTAACGTGGAATCCGAACCACGGTCAGCCTCCAACGGTCGAGCGGTCACCCATCCAATCACTGACCGCGCTCAGTGTTGCTTAATGACAGTTGACTAACCAACCGCGCCACTGAGCTACCGAGGCTGACGAATTTTCTTATCCCTTAGTCGACTTTTACGACATGCGACGGGGAGAGATGCAGTGGGGCTATTCTTTTTAAGTACCGACCCCACACGGTACAGATACTGATCACGTCAGCGTAGCGTTACCTACTACTGAAAGACCTTATATATTTATTCATTTTTCTTAAATATTTTTTTTTTACATTGAGCTATTTGTCAGCCTCGCTAGCTCAGTGGTGCGGTCAGTCGACTGTTGTTAAGCAACCCTGAGCGCGGTCAGTACTAGGATGGGTGACCGCTCGGCGCTCGACCGTTGGAGGCTGACCGTGGTTCAGATTCCACGTAAAACTGTAGGTCCCTTCCCTCCTTACCTCCGTTACTGGGTGGTAGGGTTTATCTCGCCCGGGTTGATAACACCGCACTGAATGAAACGTCGTCGGTCGAAACGGCTATGTAAATAGTGCGTGTTTTGTGTACCTACATACATGAAGAAAATTAATTGTGGTTGTACCGACCCGGGCGGGATAAACCCTACCACCTAGTAATGTAAGAAGGGAAGGGACCTACAGTTTTACGTGGAATCCGAACCACGGTCAGCCTCCAACGGTCGAACGGTCACCCATTCATCCACTGACCGCTCCCTGGTGTGCTTATTATTATTATGTAGTTGACCGACCGCACCACTGAGCTACCTACCTACCGAGGCTGAGAAAATTAAAAGTCTACATAATAATAAATAAATTATCATTTATTTATTATTGATGTAGACACAATAGCAGCTTTAAGCTGATGCGTATACGTGACCATGATTTTTACTTTTATTTTTATTATAATTTTTTTTATTATTTATTCGTTTATTTACACATTTTTTCTTTTTTTATATTAATTTTACAAATAAAACCTAAATCTAAAATTTATACAAAATAACAAAATGGAATTTCCACCAATGGCGGCGGGGCGAACCCAGGCTACCGACCGGACCGACCGAGATACCGATCGGACCCGAGAGAGAGAAACCTCCGGACAATTCGAGCGGTGTCGAGCAAGACCGCCTTCTGCATCTGACCCTTGATCCAAGCAAGTGGCTCTAGCGAGAGCCTCTTGAGATGATGGTCGAGGCTCTTCGCTATCAGCCCATGCGCAGACACAACTATGGGCACAACGATCGTCGAGTCCACGGGCCACATGTCGGTAACCTCGTGAGACAGATCGATGTATTTTAACATCTTGTCTTTTTCTGCCGCAATAATTTATTTATTATTTTATTTATGTTTTTCACTCAGTTACCACAATTGTAATTTTTTTATATTTTTATATATTTTTTTATTGCTTAAGTGTTTGCAAATTGATTTCTACAGCCGTTCACTGAGATAGCACTTATAGCGTCTTGCAACGGATAGTGAATTGGTCGGATACCGGATATCCTAGGTGTCGCCACAGTACAAACACAAGATGCTGTGCTTGAAGGGGGACAGGCTACCTTGGCAAGGTCCTTCCACCGAGTGGGGGACAGGCTAGCCACCTCTCACCTTGGCACGGTCCTTCCACCGAGTCATGCCAGTAGATAATTTTTTTTTTTTTTTTTTATGGAAACTTGACACGGTTGGCTACATCACCTACAACATCCGTGATGTCAGCCCATAACACCGGGTGAACTAGGTGCCATGTCAGTGCTTCCCTTCATTTCGCGCCGGCTACACTGAACTGGACGGAAAACACGAACTATTTACATAGCAGTTTCGACCGACGTTTCGCTCAGTGCGGTGGTACCAACCCGGCCGGGATAAACCCTACCACCTAGTAAGGTATGAAGGAAAGGGACCTACAGTTTAACGTGGTATCCGAACCACGGTCAGCCTCCAACAGTCGGGCGGTCATCCATCCAATAACTGACCGCACCATTAAGCTGCCGAGGCTGACGATCCCTTAGTCGACTTTTACGACATGCGACGGGGAGAGATGCAGTGGGACTATTATTTTCAAGTACCGACCCCACACGGTACAAAAAGTATTCATGTCTTACTTGCTTCTTGATATGTACTTTGTCCTAATATTATTAGAAACAATTTTCAGCTTTACTCACTGTCATCTTCGAGCTGTCGGCGGTCTGAGATGACTGCGAATAAAGCGGAGAACTTTTCTAATAATGTTTAAAAACCACAGTAACTTATGTTGCTTTTGTGGCGGGTGGCCGAGTGCTTTGGGCATCGGCTTCTCGTGCGAGAGGTCCGAGGTTCGAATCCGATCGGCGTGTACCAATGAGTAACCGTGCCCAGGGACGAAAACTAAAAACAAAACAAAAAACAAAAAAAAAAACATAACTTTTATTCATTATCTAAAAAAAAACTGATATGAAACTATGAACACATCAGCTAGAACTGCTTGTTCAATAAAAAAAAATAAAATAAATACCTACACCTGCTGCTTCACCGTTTGGGACCGGTGTAAAACTGTAGGTCCATTCCCTTGCCCCTTACTAGGTGGTAGGCTCAAATTGTAGCCGACTGGGTTGATACCACTGTACAGTACTGGATGCAAGATGGCCGCATAGCAGCCCCGGCTGTGTTCTTCTCTAGTCCAGTATAGCCAGTAATCCAGGGAAGTCTCCGGTATGGCACCTACCTTCTTGGAGGTGATATTGGCTGGTCGGAGCATGCGCTTTGTCCCCTCCGACTCAGCCACCAATACCGGATTACATAAAAAAAATATATGTTGCTTAACATGGTGGTGGTGGTTGTACGGTAATTTACCTGAATTCCTGCAGCACAGCACCAATTACTCTGCTTACCCTGATTGTCGGGATACAGCGTGTGTGGAGTACGTAGATTTTGTCAGCGTACCTCCATTAGGGCTCCTCATGCGCGACATGCGTTTGATAAGCGCGCGTTGAATGCGCGGGTTGATGGGTGCGCGGGGCGGACGCGCACGCCGCCGCGCGAGGTAACGCGACAACACTCCCAACGCCACGGCGCTCGTTCCCACCACTCCCAAGCTCCACAGGATCACCTGCAGAGTTGTTCTATTGTAATGTATATATTTATGGGGGGTGGGTATCCAAAACGTACACCTCGTAAAAAAAAATAAAAATACTGGAGCATAAAGGACAACAAATCACTGCTATTAGAAAAGACTTAGTCTGCGGAAATCAAAACTGGGGCCAAAATAAAAAAATAAAATTTAGCGACTTAGGATTGCCTCTTCTCCGGCGCTGCGGGAAGTGCAGCCCCGCCGTCCTTGCGTAACACAGTGCAGGCACCCATGCTCGCCTCCGCAGCTTCGGAGCCTCAGCCCCTCCGGCTCACACGGATGCCTGCACTTTGTTACGGCGGACGGGGGCTGCACTCCCTCGGCGCCTCTGGCTTATAAAAACACTCTAGGGAATAGCCACACTAACAGGTTGTGTCGGGGCGGTGGATTTAGTTTTTCCGCAAATTATGTTAATTAACCCGTGTCCTTTCAAATGTTGTCTATATGGCAAAACACACCTCATACCTTATCTATACAATTCTGTACGAAACACACTTCAAACTATTATATTTACTCTACAAGTCCTGGATGGTACCTTGCCACATTAAGAAGTAGTAAGTAAGCATATGTGTACAGCAAGAATGTGAGTGTGACAAAGTTGTAGAAATGAAAAAAAAAATTTCTTTCACACAATAAAAATTACATCTTTAGAATCATAAAAGCCTAAACTACACGCCTATCATACATACCAACTAGTTGAAAGAAAGGTGTATATGTATTGGAAACGCCGGTACAGGGGCAGATATGTGTATACATAAGTAAAGATAGAGTAAATATAGGTACGTAGTTTTTAAATATTATATACAGGGTGTCCCAAAAGTCAACGTTATCCCTTGGAGGGCGGATAGGCCAGCTGATTACTGACCAGAATATGACAATATGACCTTAAAAAAAAAATCGTTAGTTTTCGAGATATTTGCACTTTTATAAATTTCGTGAAAATGAAATGATTTTACAACGAGTTCCTTTTGCACTAAAATGGCAATATATTTTTTTAAACGAAAACATAGTTAATGACACTTCGAATTAAAACACTTGTTAAATTAAAGTGACAGGAATTTATTAAACAAAATATTTGTTTTTTTTTTTTGTAAATGTGATATTTATGAACATTTTATGTTTAATTTCTATTTAAATCTTACTCTTAAAATTAATAATTTGCCATACATTTTGAAAAACTTCTCCCAAATTCGGCATAATTTCGTAGTTTGAATCTGGCAATCGACCGGGCCGGACTTTCATTTTTGCACTAAATTGGTAATTTTTTTTTTCTAAAGGAAAATATAGCAAATGTTTTATCATTTTAAAAACTACACTAAATAAGCAATCTTTTAAAATAACTTAAGTGTGGTACATTTTTTTTAAAGTATGTAGAGTTGGAATTTGACTATTAAAAAATTAATTACTATGAATTCGACAAAACTATTTTTTTTAAGGGTATTGGACTATTCGTAATTTATTTTTTTGGATTGTGATCAATAGCAGGACTATACAGGGTTGCTTAACAATAAATAGAACCTTAGAATATGGAATTTTGTACCCGTGGCACTCGCAAAACTGATCCAGGGTGTTGATTTTCACGAAATTTATGAAAAAAAAAAAAATTTATTAGTGTGAATATCTCGAAAACTAACGATTTTTACTTTCGAGCGACTGTAAGGAGAAAGGAAGTATTGTAATCGTCCAAAATTTCGAAGTTGAGATTTCGACTGATTTGGGCTATATATCATTCAACGATCCCAAAAAAGTGGTTTTGAAAAATATGTATGTGTGTGAGGGTGTGTGTATGTGTGTGTGTGTGTGTGTGTGTCCGTCCAGCGACCATGCGTCTCAACCGCTCAACCGATTTCGTTCAAAATTCGTATTTAGAAGTTTGAAGCGATTATCTAGGGGTACCTTTTTTTAGTTTTTTAAAATGCGAAAAAATAAGGGTAGCTGTCATACAAAATTTGTCTATGGCAATGTGTCCAGCGACGTTGCGCCTAAACCGATCCACCGATTTCGTTTAAAATTCATATTTAGTAGTTTGAAACGATTATCTAGGGGTATCTTTTTTTAGTTTTTTTTTATTCAAAAAAATAAGGGTAGCTGTCATACAAATTATTTTGATAAGGTCGTTTTTCTCAAAAATTGCTCTAACGATTTTTATTATATTTTCCACATAGAAACCCTACTACCAACCTAAAAAGATACCATTATCAGTTTTTCCAGGAAAACTCAAAAAAAGGTGGCTGTCATACAAACGAAGGTTTCTTTCTATTAAATATTGCATACAAAATGTTTGTTGCGAGCGCCTAACTAATTCAACGGAACTGTCCTGTCAGTATATTTTGAATTTCGAACATAAAAACCTTGAGTTCGCCAAACAAACGAGAAAGTCAGTGGGGTATTACCCTACCATTTATTTATTAAGGTCATATTGTGATATTTTGGTCAGTAATGAGCTAGCCTGTCAGCCCTCCAAGGGATAACGTAGACTTTTGGGACACCCCGTATATTTACTAACTCTGAACCTGAGCGGCATTGTTTTAGATATTTTTTTATGGATAGCGCGACATGTGGCATCCTTTCACCTCGAGTAGGTGTCTAACGATGCCCATGGAGATTCTGTGATACATGGGGATTGCGAGTGCCATGTCGGCCTGACAGGAGCCTTTTCACGCCCCTGTTGAAAACCCCAGGCTGTACTTGGGTGGGTACCAGGGTGGGCAGGGAATCAGAGAATCAGAGAAATCATACAACACAAATCCATTCAAGAACAGGTTAGATAAAGATGTGGATTGTATTTTAAAGATTTAATTACTAATACGGCATTCTAATTAGAATATTCTTCGCTGTGGAAGTCGGAGCAAGAGGACTACCAGCGAAGTCGCTCTACAGTCTCTTCAAGAATCTAGGGCTGCCAAGATCGACGCTAAGCTCATATTATATGGAGAGAGCTTCGAAAACGTCACTGGAAGCATCCTACAGAATATGGATAGGTAGAGAGAGGGAGCTCGAGAGCGGGACTGGTGGTTTCCCCTCATCCTAGTCAACGCAGACTAGCTGACGAGAGCTTGTTGCGAGCCGAAATGTGAAGCATGCGCGGAAAATTCAGAGTGGCCACTCGCTAGTCCCGGCCTCGATTAACACCCTCCTCTACTGCCGATGGGCCCGGATATGTTCGGCGAAGCCATCACAAGCTTAGTTCAACACATTATCATCCTGCCGCAGGAGGTCATAAGTGCTAAAAGTTTAAACGGATTTAATAACCAGTTAGACAAACACCTAAAAGCCTGCCCTACCCCTCTGCCGGGGGGACTGAGGAATCCAAACCACAAACAGTCTCCAACGGTCGAACGGTCACCCATCCAAGTTTTATCCGCGCCCCGCAAGTGTGCTTATGCTCACGAACGACAGTCGACCGATCGCACCACTGAGCTACCGAGACTGACATGAATGTGCTTTGGCCCTTCTGACTCAGCCAACCATAACCGGATTACATAAAAAATTAAATAAACTGTCAGAAAGTACTCAATGCGATGTGTACAATCACTATAATTTCTCAAGAGAGCTAGTATGATCTAGACAGCCGCCAGGATTGAATAACAAGATCAAAACATAACCTTTTGCGTGGTAGTAAAGCGAAGCTCCACGAGCCCCGTGTCTAGGCCGCGACGCCAGGCGGTCCACCTGGCGAGCAGGGGCTTCACATACAGGAGCAGAACCATTGCGGATGCTCTGCACCACACAAACCGGCCACAAAGTACACTATTTACACTACACACCACCAATTTAGGTTAGCTGTCACTACGCGCACATCCTTAGCCTATTAACTAATCTTATTATGATTAAATTGGCGTAATCAACTTGTTTCGCTGCAATATGAAGAATGGTTAAGTTAATTATCACATTTATTTACACTATCCGGTTGTGCGAAGGTGAAACTTGAATATTCGCGGTCACTGCCCGCCCGCACGAACAATGTTTTTCATCTGACAGCACTGTGGATTCTAGCTGTGAAATGTCACATTTGCATTTCACAGCAAACAGTTTTCAAAATCATTTAATTTATGTATGATTAATTGATGAATGATTGAATGGCAAAACTAATTTAAGAAGAGAAGATAAATGTAGTAATTACTATTTCTTTTTTGGTCTACGAAATTTTAATTTTCTAAGAATTAGAATGTTACAATGTAGCTACGCTTAACCGACTAAATAATGTTTCATCTAAATGTAGGTATGTTGTTTCCAAGTCATAATATGCTGTCGTTCAGAGCATCGTACTCACTAGAAAACCTGCCTCTTTATTTCATACAAACAACGGTTACGCTGTTCATTCGTTGGTATGTATTACTCCAAAACATAAACTAAACTATAAACAAATAGAACGCACCAAGAACTCAAAGGGTTCATATTTCAAATATGCTGTGACAGCTGTCAGTTGTCAGTTGGCTGTCACCCAACATAAATATTCTGTCTGTCACAGAAAATGATTTGTGGAAGGGTTCGTCCTTTTTTTCGTCCTGCAGATTTTTTGCTCCAAATGGTCTTATAATAAGTGTTGCGTACCTCAGTGCCACTGCGCGGGTACATCCTAAACATGGCTACGACGGAGACGAACGAGATAGCGTCTGAGCCGCAGGAATTGGACAATTATATCGACGAGCTACCAGATGAAGTGCTCGAATTCATACTGAGCATGCTGCCCCCATATCAGGACCTTCATGCTTGCATGTGTGTGTGCCGTCGCTGGTACAACTGCTCGAAGAGTGAGTACATAAAACTACAATTTTCATTATCATACACAATAATTTTTCCATAAAATTATTATAACAGGCCTAAATATTTTAGTGAAATTTCGAATTTGCGTTCCGGAACGCCAAGGTTTAAAACAGGCCTAAATATTTTCATAAAAATTTACCTACATACATACATACATAGCGTCACGCCTTTTTTCCGGTGAGGTAGGCAGAGACAACGGATCTCCACATGCCGCGATCCTGACACACCTCTGTCGCCTCTTCCACTCCCATAATGTTCTTCATACATGCTCGTCGGTTACGTGCACTATGCACTTGAACCTTTTTGAGCACATGCCCGATCTGATCCAGGTATGTGCGTCTAGCTAGGGCGACCCTTCCCGTAATAACATTTACCTATTCAGTGAAAATGTGAGACTAAATCAACAACAAATCGTCGCTGTATATGCAATAAGACGAATGTCAAAAAAGTGCAACTTTACAGGAGGGACAAAAAACTGTTTATTAATTGTTGTGTTAATGCAATTTGATTTGTGTGTATCACATTTATATCTACCTAGATAATAGAGGTCATTGACCTTTCAGTTTTTGAGAAATGTTGACATAGGATGTATTACATCTGTAAGAAGGATCATTTCGATGACATAGGTGAAATTTACCTGCAGAATAAAACGGAGAATATTGTAATCAATGAAAGTTTTTATTAACAAATTAGGTTTTTTTACACTATAAAACTTATTTATAAAGTAAGGTTTCATAGAATAAACGATAATCTAGCAATGTATTCATTGCTAAAAATGTTACAATTTGTCAAAAGGTCCTATGTCATAAATTCATCCAACAATGATTGTTGCGAAATGTTCTTTGTCAACAGAAGTGTACAAAAGGTTAAGCCAGTCAACTGACTAAAATAAGTAAAATATAAACATATAATTGTATTGGCATAACTTTAAAATTAACCACAATAATGAAAGTAAAAAAATCCCCAATATTAAAAAGTGTGGGAAGAGCATTGAAACTTTTGCTAAATCACGGAAAACATGTTAATTTATTTACTAACTACGAAGTTAAGATAAGTAGGTATGAAAAAAGAATGTGTTTATTACTGGTGGTGAATGCCTGGAATAAACTCCCACAGGATGTGATTGACAACACAAACACCTTCAAAAACCGATTAGCCCCTCATGTGCGAGCGGACCCGATTAGCTGTCAGCCCTTGAGTGCGTCGCCATTTTGGCCAAAATAAATTTTGGTCAAAATCGGGTGCGCTCTGCGTTTTTGGCGATATTTCTAGACTTTTTTCTTTTAAACGTATATGAAAAGGTTTTATTTTCCAAATGTACATAAAATTTTCTATAATTCCATTGGTAATGTGTTTAATACTATCATTATTAAACTGGTTTAAAAAAATCAAGAATTTTCGGAACGGTTTTTGCCTAGGGGGTTACCAAAATTACGATACTTTACGAATAAATCGTTCCTCAGCGCCGAGAAACTATTGTAAATGAAGATTACTTACCCTTCCATCGTTTTTCACAAAGAAAACACCAAAAAATCCACAAAAACCGACTAAAAACACGAGGCGCACACGTCACCGTCCGCGAACGCGAAGAGACCGACTGAAGATCGCTTGTCAATAATTATTTGACAGGACAAGCGCATAGAAGTGTGTATTTTTAGGTAGCCTACTCTTTCATCAATTACTAGACATTCGTTAGAAGAGTTAAGAAGGATGTTGCACGTTAACATAAATTATTTGTATGAAGTCGTCCGAGCCGCCCCGCGGGGGCGGGCCGCACGTCCGACACAGCAAATGACACCGCCCCGACGGGGCCGTACGCACGTCAGGGGTTAGATAAATAGATAAAAAGTACATCAACAAACAAATAGCAACAGTGCCCAAGTACGAAAACTAAAAAAAAAACCATTATAATCATTCATTATCTAAAAAAAAACTGATATGAACACATCAGCTAGAGCTGCTTGTTCATTAAAAAATAAATAAATAAATAAAAATACTTCTCGCACACAATGACATACGACCACTTGCGGGAAACAAAACAAGGACGTCTCTCATTGGTCATATTGCAGCTCAATTCAAATTCTCGCCTCTGATTGGATATTAGACATAGGAGTCTTTGCAATCGATGCAGGACCACTTTTTTGGTTACCTAAATGCCATAAAGGAAAAAAAAAATTTTTTTGACATTCGACTTATTGCATGTACAGCGACGAAATGCTAAATGTTAAATGTTAAATTTTGACAAATCCAAATGCAGTGTACTGTCTATTGATGATGAATAAAGAATTGTTTCAGCCGTGATGCGCAAGACATCCAACAAGCTGGTCAAGGCGATAAGCGAGTTCAAGATACAATGGAGGAACATCACACCCGTGGACATGGCACCTACGATCACCAAGCGTTTCTCCCACGCGGCCTGCGTCCACGAGAACTCGATGTACATCTTCGGTGGCTGCACGACCAACTCCACCGCGTTCAACGACCTATGGCGCTTTGACTTGTCGAAGCGCCAATGGATACGGCCGCTGGCTATGGGAACCTATCCTGTTCCGAAGGCGTACACATCCATGGCGCGTTATAAGGATAACCTCGTGTTGTTCGGAGGATGGACGTACCCCTCTCAATCGGCTTACTATCAGAGTATGACTATGTACAATGAGATACATTTCTACAACGTGACGGCTAACAGGTGGATCTTGGTCAGCGCTACCAACAGCCCACCGCAGGTCGCGGGCCACTCCGCGACCGTTATTGGGGATAAAATGATCGTGTTCGGAGGACTTAGTAAGTCACTTTTTGACTAATAACCCTTCAATTGCCCGAGACCGTTCAGCGGTTCCGACCTTGGACTACCATGTTTGCCCCGAACCGTTGAGCGGTCTCTCTAGACTAGTCACTTTAAATAATTTATTTAAATGTCATACATCCTACTAATCTCTTCTAACTTACGTACAGTCATTCATGAAAGAATAGGCTAGCTAAAAATACACACTTCCATATGCTTGCCACTTCAAAATATTAATGGGAAGCGATCGGAAATTCAGTTCTGTTGTGTTCGCGGACGCAGAATAGCGTGCCATTGAAATTGTGTTTTGGAGTGATTTTTTGCCGTATTTTTGCTGTTTTTTGCTGAAAAACAATGGAAGGGTATGTAATCTACATGTTACAATAGTTTTTCGGACTTGAGGAATGATTTATTCGTCAATAATTTTGATGTTTCCGACCCACTACGAAAAACCGTTACGAAAATTTTGAATGGTAGGTTACTTTGATCGATCGAAATTCTATAGATTTTCGTCAAAACAAGTGAAAGTTTATTGAAATAGTTTATTTATTTCATTGTAAATGTTTTAAGAACATTATATCTGCCCTAAAGTGGCCTAGTAATTAAATTTTCCCAAAAATAAAGGCACGGTCGCTTCGGAAACCGTTCAACGGTTCGGGGCACTATTGGCGCGAGGTCACGTGACCGTGTCGCTGAGCGACCGCTCCACCTATATGGATAGCGGCTTCAATACATTTTAATAAAATTTAATTTTTTTAGTGTGCTTGTTTTGAGTGATATTTTCATTAAATTTAATGAAATTTATTTTGGCCGTAAATTTAATGGCGTACTTTTAATTTTGTGCATGGATTTTTGCGTTTCATTTATTTCATATGCATTTGCATAACGTTTTTAAAGAAGTATAACTTCAAAAAGATTTCAGCATTAAGTCCGCCTTCTGGAGCATTTATCTGTAACCATTTCAAATACGGTATTAGATACCTTAAGATATGTTGCAAAAAATTTGCTATCATTTCCCGAAAGCCTCCTCCATATTAAGTTATCCTTACTACTTACTAAATTTTGGTTTTTTTATTTCTGTAAATTTCACTTAATTTTTTTTCAATATTTTTGTACGGTAGTATAGTTTTTTTTCACTGAATCTAAGAGCAAATTTAATAAACTATTTATTAGTGTCCTTTTATTTTAATTCAGTCAGTAGTATTTGCTTCTAGAGCAGTTTTTGCTATGTAGGTCATTTTGACCATTGTTCCATTTGGCCTCGTATTGTTTAGAAACAAAACATCCGACACATGTAATTATTTTATTCTGAGTACTTGAAGAGCCCAGGCTTGTGTAAACACTTACATCATACCGCTGGAGTGGATCATTCAGCCGAAATTAATTTGTAAACATACTTGACATTTACGACCTCGAGTGAAGAGCGTCATATTTTTGTTACACTTTGGAACTCTGTTGAGATCTACATTTCTACTGTAACGAAAGATATCTTGATAGGAAATGGTAGATTATGTAATAAACTATAAATAAAACACAATAAATTCAGTATCTGCAGTTTTTATTAGAAAATATGAATATTTTTTTACCCGAATATGTAAATTAATTCGTTTGTGGACTTTGGCCCAGTTTAATGGTGATAATAATAAACACAATTAGACGTGATACCAAGGCAATGCCTAGTAAATTTAATGAAGATTTAGAAAATATAGGCTTTTAATATATGCTTCATAGAAAAAAGTCTAGAAATAAGGTCTAGAACGCAGTAGGGTGGAGCGCGCTCGACTCTGCCAAAATGGCGGGGCAATCACGGCTTTGGCATGATTTTGAGCCGGGCAATAGAAGGGATATTAATAATATAATGTTTTATATCAGTTATTTGGCAAGTTTTTTTTTTAAATGGAAACTGACCTGGTTGGCTACATCACCTACAACATCCGTGATGTTAGCCCATAACACCGGGTGAACTAGATGCCAAGGCAGTACTTCCCATCATTTCATGTCGGCTACACTGAACTGGACGGAAAACACAAACTATTTATGTACATAGCCGTTTCGACCGACGTTTCGTTCAGTGCGGTGGTACCAACCCGGCCAGGATAAACCCTACCATCTAGTAAGGTAAGAAAGGAAGGGACCTACAGTTTAACGTGGAGTTCGAACCACGGTCAGCCTCTAACGGTCTAGCGGTCACCCTGCCAAGTACTTACTGCTCCCAGGGTTCCCTAATAACAGTCGACCGACCGCACCACTGAGCTACCGAGGCTGACAAAGTATTTCTTTTATCTTCCGCTCTGTGAAATTCTGAAATGTACTTCCGTCCGGTGTGTTTCCTTCAGTGTATGAGAGCTTCGAAAACGTCACTGGAAGCATCCTACAGAATATGGATAGGTAGAGAGAGGGAGGTCGAGAGCGGGACTGGTGGTTTCCCCGCGTCCTAGTCAACGCAGACTAGCTGACGAGGGCTTGAAGCGAGACGAAACGTGAAGCATGCGCGGGAAATTTAGAGTGGCCACTCGCTAGTCCCGGCCTCGATTAATACCCTCCTCTACTGCCGATGGGCCCGGATATGTTCGGTGAATCATCGCAAGCTTAGATCCACACCTCCTCCTTAGGGTCTTTCCAGAGAATTGTAAAATGACATCTGTCACGTCAATGCGGCATTCGCAACCCCTATTCGAAACCGAATGCTTTTGGGCGTAGTCGGCTCAACAATCCACGCTGACGGCGCCAAGTGTCTCGCGTAACCATAAAAAATGCCCATATCTTTACCTAGCCCTTTACTTTACTTGGTGCTAGGGTTAATTTTAGCCAACTGGGTTGATACCACCGTCTCAATTGAAGATTTAATTGGTCGGTTTTAGCTTACCAGATGGTACAGTTTGTACCACAGAACTGAATGAAAGGTCGGTCGAAACGGCTATGTAAATAGTTCGCGTTTTCCTTCCAGTTCAGTGTAGCCAACACGACCAACGGGAAGCACTGACATATGGCACCTAGTTCACCTAGGTTTTATGAGCTGATATCACGGATGACCTAGGCGATGATCAGTTTCCATAAAAAAAAAATGGCGATAATATTTTTTTCATAATTCTATCACTTTTTGTCAACAACTTTTTTTTTTAGACTGCCGAGACTCCCAGTCTGACATCCTCTGCTCAAACGACGTGTGGGTCCTCGACCTCGTCAAGATGTCCTGGCACAAGCAGGAGACGTCGGAGCCGCGGCCCTCCGCTCGCTACAACCAGTCTCTCGTGCTCCTCGACGAGGAGAATGTGATGATCCTAGGCGGCGTGCAGACGTTCAGCAACCGCTTCATGTACAACGACTGCTGGACACTGTGCATGAAGGGGCCGGTGTGGAAGTGGAGGGAGATGTCGGTGAAGAACAAGGAGTGGGCCGCGGCGAACATCTGGTGCAATCCGGCTTGCCGGGTGAGTTGAGCGTACGTAGCCATACCGCCCTCCCTCCCACCTGTAATGATGAGTGGTATCTTGACTTAGGGCTTTATCTTTTGAACCGTAATAGATAGCCGGTTGAAATTTTAACAGAACAGGCATCGTCCATTTAATACGTCACGCTATTTTCGCCCATTTTTAACCCCCCCCCCGTCCCCCCTTGTCACGTTTCGTCACAAGTCACTTGACCCCCCCTTGAAAAATACGTCACACATAGTCTTATGGAAACTGGCACGGTCGGCTTCATCATCTTCTACATCCGTGATGTCAGCCCATAACACCTTGGTGAACTAGGTGCCATGTCAGTGCTTACCTTCGATCGTAACTTGGTGTGATTATAGTGCAAACTATAATGTGAAATAACGAAATTTGTTAAATTAAAAATTATTTCATAATTAAAAACCAGCCAATTACGTTGCAGTCGGTCAGCCGGTCAGCCCAGTGACATTTCCTTTATCTTTTCCTGAAGTTCTCAACTGCAGTACCGTGTGGGGCCGGTAATTAAAGTACCGTTTGGGGCCGGTACTTAAAGTACCGTGTGGGGCCGGTACTTACAGTACCGTGTGGGGCCGGTACTTAAAAAGAATAACTCCCCGTGCATGTCGTAAAAGGCGACTAAAGGGCCACAGGCTAGCCACCTCTCACCTTGGCACGGTTCTTCCACCGAGTCATGCAGCAGGTTGGTCTTCTTGCCTTACTTGCTGCTTGATAGTTAGTTAACTCGTCCGAATAGCGTCGTGTTGTGCTGTAGTTTACAAGAGTACTTGCAGCACAACACCGATTACTCTGCTTACCCCGATTGTCGGGAGATGTAGCGTGTGGTATGTATGTATGCATTTTTTAATGTCTGCAATAAAATAGCAAAATAAAAATCTAAGATAATAACGAAAAACAACAAGTTTTAACTGGATTTAGACGTATCAGCCTAGGCTGCCTGTCTAAAATAAATAAATAAATAAATACATTTATATATATAAAAAACATTTATTGCAGGTAGGCGACAAGGTGGTAAGCCTAAGCAGATGCCGCAACGGCCGGTGGAACGGTGCGAAGCCGCTCGTGACGTCGGCGGTACGCATCACGACGGTGAGCCAGCCGCCGGCGCAGATCGCGGACCGGGTGGAGCGCTGCGCGAGGAAACCGTTCGACAGGGACCACAACATCAACGGCCGGAGGGGCATCTTTCCTCAGCGGCAGAATGCGGCTCATCAGAGGTGAAAATTTTGCATCCATACAATATAAGCCTAGAACGATAAAAAAGATATGGACGCCGGACTGTCAAATGCTTGTATGAGAACTAGCGTCGCCGAGTTGCGGGGAGCGGAGTGTACTTACCGATGATAAGATATTCCACTATTGTGCACACTAAACTTGGCTGTAATGTTTTACACGTAAACACAGAGCATGCGGGCAATTTAAACAGGTTTTTGCGAACGCAGCCGATGACAGACTGACGGGCCAGCGCGCGACCGTCCAATGAAACAAGTATGCTTTTACTTATATCGTGTGTTACGCTGGCGAGGATAGGGTTCGGGGTCCATACCTTTTTTTATCGTTCTAGATACTAGCTTTTGCCCGCGGTTTCGCTCGCATAGCCTTTGCCCATTCTCGATAGGCCGGAGCCTTAGGAGACAAGAGAGTGAGGAGAGGCAAGAGGGACTGACCTGTTCTCCTGGACTTCACCTTCTTAACTCTTCTTCATCAGTAAAAAAAGGAAAAAGTAGAAAGAATTCGACAGAAAAGACTCGACACTATCATCGAGGATTGTGCAAAATGAATGTTTATCGCTCTCTAGTTGAGAGAAACCTTTTGCCTTGCCCATGTTGTTGTTGTTGTTGTTTTGGTTTGGGGTTGGCTCTAGGCCTGCAAACTAATCCCGCTTGATTGGGGACCTTCGTGCAAAACCCCGCAGTCTCCAGCTACCCCAGCCAGCCTATGTCTTCCATGAAAGCCACAAGTCGACCGGGGTGTCTGCAGGCCGCTTATCCCTTAGTCGCCTTTTACGACATGCACGGGGAGAGATGCAGTGTGACTATTCTTATTAAGTACCGACCCCACACAGTACCTGCCTTGCCCATAGCTATGTAGCCTAATGTAGTTTCCATGGCAACAGCGGATGAGGTTGAGCATAATATTTTTTCAGATTTCCTAATATGTGCAAAGAGTCTAGCCTATGTAGCCTAATTGTGTCCTACTTTGGCCGCTCGAACGCGCGATAATTTTTTATTGTTCCTTGACGAATTTTTCTAGAGTGGCAAAGCGAGGAATGCGTTCATTTCGTGAGTGCAGTTCAAATGCCAAATACTGTTTACTTGTCTAGTTTGCTGAGAGAAATGTGCGTGACGATAAAGTCAGCTAGATCTTCGAGTTCTAGCTGCTTTAGTGCTGCAAATGAAGTGCATAATTTCTCTGAGAATGCGTCTAGCGCAGCCGGTGTCGCGTTGGCTACCGGCTTGAAGTTGAGAATTGATTTTAGATATACAGATTATAGTTGCCGTTTGTCTTGGTACTTCTGTACCAGCACGTTCCAAATAATAAAATAATTATGCGCTGTCGAAGGTATTCCCACAGACAACGCACGGCCGGACAACTTCCCCACTAAATATTGTACTTTCTCAGTGTCTGTGAGCTCATTATTTTCATGTATTAGTGTTTTAAATGTTTCGTGAAACACTGGCCAGAGGCTAGGATCGCTATTGGCCATGTCACGTCAGCCTCGGTAGCCCAGTGGTGCGGTCGGTCGACTGTTGTTAAGCAACCCTGAGCGCAGTCAGTACTTGGGAGGCCGACCGTGGTTCGGATTCCACGTTAAACTGTAGGTCCCTTCCCTTCTTACCTTACTAGGTGGTAAGGTTCAACCCTCTCGGGTTGCTACCACCGCACTGAATGAAAGATCCGTTAAAACGGCCATGTAAATAGTTTGTGTTTCCCATCCAGTTATAGCCGGCACGACCGAAGGGAAGCACTGACATGGCACATAGTTCAGCAAGATGCTATCTAGGCTGACATCACGGATGTAGCCAACCGTGTCAGTTTCCATAAAAAAAACATTATTTCAGAAAGTGCAAATTTTATTTACGGAAAGAAGCAAATTTCAAGTCGATCCGACCAGTAGTTCTAGAGAGACTATATCACCTGACACCTGGTTTGCTGGGATCACTGGCGGCTGGTCCTAAAGTGCGCTCGTGCGCCGCACTACCATACCACGAGAAGTCTTCACTTCACTCAAACTAAATAATACCTTACAACATACTACATTAAAACCATAAAGATCGTACTCCAAATAAATACGAATGTGAATCCGACCTTATTTTATAGATCACAAGGCACGTTTTTGCGAGTAAACGCGCGCGCCGTGCGGAATATAAATCGCACGCGGGTCTCCCATACTGAATGTATGGGGATCGGCAAAACACCGCTGGCGCGTGAGACAGAAGATACGTCATAGAAACAGTATGGGCCGAAAGGAGTTCTGCGTGCGGCGCTCGAGCGCCAAACAAGGACGCTATATCGTGAATACCCGCGCGTGCGACACGTCGCGTCGCGAGCGATTCGTTTTGCACAAGTCCGTCTTACAAACTCTTTGCCGTCTACCTAGTGTCAGCGCGCTGTCATGTGATGTCACATACCCGTTATCGCGCGAATATTTAAAATGGGATATGGTTAGGTTTTGTGCTTTCTGTCACGAAGGAAGGTGTGGATCTAAGCTTACGATGGCTTCACCGAACATATCCGGGCCCATCGGCAGTAGAGGAGGGTATCAATCGAGGCCGGGACTAGCGAGTGGCCACTCTAAATTTCCCGCGCATGCTTCACGTTTCGGCTCGCATCAAGCCCTCGTCAGCTAGTCTGCGTTGACTAGGACGCGGGGAAACCACCAGTCCCGCTCTCGACCTCCCTCTCTCTACCTATCCATATTCTGTAGGATGCTTCCAGTGACGTTTTCGAAGCTCTCTCCATATATGAGCTTAGCGTCGATCTTGGGAGCCCTAGATTCTTGAAGAGACTGTAGAGCGACTTCGCTGGTAGTCCTCTTGCTCCGACTTCCACAGCGAAGAGATCAGTCTTGAATCCGTTTCTCACAATCCGGTCTACTAAGTTGCAGTACTTGTTAAGCTTGATGTTGTGGTCCTTCGGTATGTTACTTTCCCATGGAACTGTAAGTTCAACAAGTACTACATGCTTTGTCGCTTTTGAGAATATGAGTATATCCGGCCTTAATGCTGTGGTACAGATTTCCGAAGGCATTTGGTAATGCTTCTCATGTGTGTCCATCAACAATTCCCAATCCTTTGCTGCTCCCAAAATTGAAGAAGGTTTAGTCCTATCTTTGGGCAGCTTATTGGCTCCAGGTTTCACAAAGTTCACACAGTTGATACTGTGAATTAAGTGGTGCCGATATTTGCCTAAGCGTTGGTTAAAGGCAAGGCTTTACAATCAGGTGATCCCGGGTTCAATTCCTACTTTTCAAATGTGTTCGAGATCGACGCTCAGGGAGCGGTGGACTGTAGTTTCTTGCTATCTGGATCGGCGAAGACACCCAAGTTACTCGGTCAGCGACTCGCGGAGAGGGAATAACGACGTGAAATAAAACACCCGTGCTCTATCAACTATAACGGGACGGCCCGCGACCGGAGCAACTCGGACTTGAACGACAGGGGGCTCAGTGAGCACAACGCGACGCGGAGAGAGAGAGGGACGGCGGTAGCGCAGTCGAGCTCGCTCTTGATGTCAACCGCTTCGGCGGGAAAGCTCTGGTGCTCGCTGCGCTTGTTGCTCGAGGTCCGCTCTCTCCCGCTGCTGGTAGTGTACTGGCGTGGGCGGCGGCTTAACGGCCCCCTTTTATAACCTGCCTGGGGACGCCGCGAGCAACAGAATGTTGCACCCACGCGCCGGGCAACAGAATGGTGCACCGCGGCGGCGGGGCGGCGGACCGTCGTACTATTGCGCTCGGCTCGGTTGTGACTCATATCTGTCGCTCTCGCCTCGAGTTACTCCAGTAAAAGGCCGTCCAATAATATTATTTATTCAAATAACTTATGTCTAACCTATTCCATATTTTATCTATCTTATTTACTATAATCTATCGCTACGCCTATCTCTATCTATTTCCTAACCTAGTAGCTTAATTTACGCACTAACTTAATCTACGGTTTTTAAATACGTTTATTTCTTATATTTATCTTATAATTAGCTTATATCTAAACTTACAAAACATATATATTTACACCTACTCTAAAAATGGAACTATGCTACACGCCGGCCGCTTCCTAGCTACTCTAGCTAGACCGGACAGGACTGCAGGGCTTGTCGTCGTCCGTAACAAAATGCTTTTATTTTTATATATTTTTTGAAGTATTTTTGGACTGTTTTCTTTTTGAAAGCTGCAGTAGTGTTGTGGTCTATGGGGTGTATTCATAAAGGTACTAAAAATAAGTTAAAAAACTTGTTTGGATTTTCTTTTCTTGTTTTTTGCAACTCATTGAGTGTCTTGAGAATATTCATGCTAGGTACTTACATAATAAAACGCAGGCGTTTAAAAAATTCGGAAGTCCCGATCTTAAAATAACATGACGGGAATGTGTTGGGAAATTTGGTATTTAAGTAGGTAGGTACTTAGCGCACTACCGGTCAATGAAGTCACCAGCCGCCACTGGCTGGGATTGGTTTAGTGGTTCGTGAGATAGTGGTATGCCGAAAGTATATTAAAAATGATGGTTGATTTTTGCACAAGGCACGTGTTAGACATTACATATGGATTCCATACTCCATACATATGGACTGAACGAAAGGTCGGTTGAAACGGCTATGTAAATAGTCTGTGTTTTCCGCCCAGTACAGTGTAGCCGGCACGACCGAAGGGAAGCACTGACGTGGCCCCGAGTTCACCCGGTGTTACGGGCTGACATCACGGATGTTGTAGGTGATGTAGCCAAACGTGACAATTTCCATAAAGAAAAAAAAAATCATAATAAGGTACTTTATCGTGTGCAGAGATGAGAGCGGCGGCGGCGGCGGCGAGGGGGCGCCGCGGGCCGGCCCGAGCCGCGAGAGCGAGGAGGACAGCGACGACGCAGAGTTCCGCGTGCCGAGCGCCGCGCGCTCGCCCCTCCTGCACGTGCGCCTCGCACGCCAGCGCCAGGAGCATCCGCCGCTTAGCAAGGACGCGGCGAGGCAGAAGGTATTGAAGGTTGGTGAATGAGAGAGAAATTAGAGGGCGCCGTCGGACTACACCTCTGCGTTACCATATGTATGCGGTATATCCAAGCGGCGGGTGGCCGAGTGGTTTGGGCATCGGCTTCTCATGCGAGAGGTCCGCGGTTCGAATCCCATCGGCGTGTACCAAGGAGTTTTTTCTGACAAAAAAATTTACGTGCATACCTACACCTGCTGCTTCATCGTTCGGAACCGGTGTAAAACTGTAGGTCCCTTCCCTTGCCCCTTACTAGGTGGTAGGCTCAAATTGTAGCCGACTGGGTTGGTACCACCGTATTGGATGTAAGATGGCCGCATAGCAGCCTCGGTTGTGTTCTCCTCTAGTCCAGTATAGCCAGCAATCCAGGGAAGTCTCCGGTATGGCACCTACTTCTCTGTGATATTGGCTGGTCGGAGCATGCACTTCAGCCCCTCCAACTCACCCACCCATACCGGATTAAATAAAAAAAAAACATTTGTAACCTGCATAAACATATGTTGTGCTTCCCATAAAAAAAAATTAAAAAATTGTCAAAAAATCCACAAATGAAGTGTATTCCCACAGTGCTGCATTTTAAACTTGACTTAGGATGTCGATAGACTCTGGGTGCGGCTGACCGGCGCCATGGTAAAACAAAAATTGTTTTATGGTGACAGTCTACGTGTTAAACACAACCTAATCTGGGAAATAATGTATTTGTGATCTGGCAACTGGACTTGAAACGTTGCTTGGTTGGTTACAAGATGCCAATAACTCAGCTATTAAAAAAATTTCACATCAATGCTACGTTTTGTTTGCAGCAGCCGAACAGCATCAAGATAGTGCGTCAACTGCAAGAGGCGAACAAGTTCCGCATGGCCGCGTTCGCATGCGACACCAACACTTACAGCACACCCCCCGAGAACGACCTCATCAACCAGCGGCACATCGCTCACCTCGCCCGCCGCCCCGACGTGGAGCCCGAGGAGAACAACGACCCCGCGCCGCAGCCCGCCGTCAAGAAACAAAAACGCAACACTCTCACCATGCATGTGCTCGACATAGCTTCAGTGTTAAACGGCAAAGAAAACTCTGTGTCGTGGCTATGTCCCCGGCAAGGCGACGTCAGCGGCGCGCCGGAAGAATACGTCATGTACTCGCTAGTTCGAGGCAACGGCGAGCTCATTATGTTCGGGGGCGTGCACAACGATGTTCACAATTCGCACAATTTGTCCAGACCCTCTGTTCCCAGACAGAACCTGTATTCCAACTCGTTACACTTCATAACACCGCCTCGAGACGTAATATAGTTCTCAACTCAGGGTTTACAGTCTAATCGAATTTGTCGTCTCGTGATCGTACTTTGTCACTGTCGTTTACTCAAATTGCAGGTTATTAAAAGTTAAAAATTCTAAAGTGTCTTGTGTAAAAAGGTTAAGTAGTCGCGAGTGACGGACGGAAGCATCGTTTGTTTAAAGTTGGGGATGAAATTAAATTGATTTGTGATTATGGAAAATGTTGCCATTTTCGGATTCAGGATCTACGGTTTTTTTTTTATAGGAAGCACGACTTATCGCGCGCGCCCGAATAACGCAGAGATGTAGTCCGACGGCCCCAACGGATATTTACGAGGGCTGCGAATACCATATCGGCCGGCTAGGTGCACCTTCACATTACGATCTACGGTTTTACGGATCTACGGTTAGATAGGTAAGACGCAGGACAGTCCGAAGAGATGGGATGACGCCGGATAACTAGAAAGACTAGTGACTCGACACCGAGAAAGAGTGTGTCTGGACAGATGGGTGAATGGTTTAGTAAGCGTTCTCAGCTGTGGCGAGAGATCAGAGGTACTCATAACAGTCAAATCCAGCTCACCTCGCGAAACCACTCTCAGTGAGACAGTGCATTTCTATAGAAGCGTGCCAGGAATCAATTGTTACGATGCAAAAAGCAAAGCCTGGATTGGCAATAACCTCTCACATGGAAATAGCTTTGTGGGTCACACTGGAGACTTCATACAAAATTTGGGTCGGAAGAGAGAGGGAGGTCGAGCACGGGATGCTGACTAGCTGATGTAGGCTTCAGTAGTAGATGTCGCGAGCTGAAACATCTATAGTCTGTTTTTTAGGAAGACGGAGTAAATTTACGTTTGACTGACATTAGAGTGTTGCACGCTTTGCACCACTAGTGATTGTAGTCGATGAAAATAGTATCGACTTTTACACGACACGACACACCTTCACACATATTATGCGCTACCTGTGGCGCTGCCTTAAACTTAACATTTTTCTAGCTAGATTTAGCTTAATATGTTGTCAATTAAATCCACAATTAGATAAATATTAGAGTTTACAGCATTTCATTAATTAATCAATCGATAAAAGTATCGACAGCAACTGCATGCCTATTTAAAATTTCCCAGAAACTGGCAACACTCCAAACGTCACTTTACTTCTTCTTCCAAAAAAACAGACTATAGCAGTTGTTGTTGTTGATTTGGGGTTGGCTCTAGGCCTGCAAACTAATCCCGCTTGGTTTGGGACCTTCGTGCAAAACCCCTATCCCTTAGTCGACTTTTACAACATGCGACGGGGAGAGATGCAGTCAGACTATAGCAGAGCGCGAGACCAAAATTGACCAATTTCGTGCTCGATTGAAACATTCTCCAAACTGTAATGGGCCCGGATGTATCCGGTGAAGTCATGGAGTAGTGCCCGACCGATGTTTCGGTTTCGTCTTTCGGTAGTAACGGAAACATTTTAAAACTTGTTACGACCTGTCACCGGCGGCGGCGGAGTATGCGGCTATTGCATGCCTGTACAATATTTTCTCAACGCAGCAACTAGAAAACACGTGCCATCTCTTTCTGGCACTTGGCGAATCGAGCCTATCTCTCGCGCTCGCGATTTTTGAATTGTCGTTGGTTTGTTATTTATTAGTTAGGCGTCTGTTTGTTGGTAATTGTTTTATTATTCAATTGTGCAGTAAATCCATGTATTGTGAGTGGGTGGAGTGCATTGAGCGGGAGTGCTCAATCGAGAGCAGGGCACGAAGGAAGAATATCTGCAGATGAAGTTAAGAATTGTCTAAGTATTCAGTTAAAATGACTGCCCCCAACCAAAACCTAACCTAGTACATGAAGTTTTTTAATTTGGATTTCGTGTGGTTGGGTTGTGTATAATCTTTTGGCTTTCGGTTGAAAGATGGGTTTTTGCCCAAGTGAGTTGAGTTTCGGTTTCGGCCGAAAGTAAAAAATCTGTCATATTTTACTTTTCCAGAGTTTTCCGTAGATCCGCTATGCCATACCTGTCAAAAAACCATTTCCGTGTATCTTCTGTCTTTCTACAATGCAAAATATAAAACCATATTGTTCAGTATAGTGCCACCAGGAAGTTATGAGGCGTGACTTTCGACCGAAAGTTCACGTTCCTTCTTAGGAATGCAGACAGTTTTCCATATTTCCCACGCCTCATATAAGTTCCTGGTGGCACTATAGCGTGACTCATCGATTCTTAGCACGTGTCTTGTATGGGGACCCCTTAATTTTTTACTTATTATTTGTTGGCACATCCGCCATAATAACACATTCTGTGAAAATTTCAACCGGCTACATATTACAGTTCAGAAGAAGCACTCGCACGGATGGACAGACAGACGATGTAGGCTTAGTAATAGGCCTCTTTCGGTCGCATACTATCATGGAGCGCTGGGCTCATGGACGAAATATACTGGACTTATCATTAACGTCGTCAACAAAGCGAACCGGGGTCGCCGCGAAAGGGGTAAGAAGACGGCGAGGGAGCGGGGACGTTGCGTATGTGATGTTTTTCCATCTCTGTCAATCACGCAGTCGCACAGTATTTCTTTCCTCGTCTACGAATTCACCTACACACACTTAAAGAGGAGAAAGAGATAAGGCGATCGAGTGCCTTCGTGAGTGAGCGAGATGCAGTTCAGGCAGTAAGTGAGCCTGGCGCCCGTGCGTGGTTACTCCCGCTCGCCCATGTATGATCGGTCCAGTATATTTCGTCCATGGCTGGGCTCATCAGCTACAAACGTTGAACCATCTAACTCGAATTTAATGTCTGAGCTAGAGATTCCCAACCTTTCTTCAACCAGCCATTGCATCTGGGATGTTGCGGTAGCTTTTTTTTTTAATGGAAATTGACACTGTTAGCTACATCACCTACTACATCCATTCCGTGAAGTCAGCCCATAACACTTTGGCGAACTAGGTGCCATGTGCTTCCCCTCGGTCATGTCGGCTACACTGAACACTTATAAATTTACAATTTATAAATTGTTGTAGTATAAGAAAGGTTGGGAACCCCTGTGAAGCTATTCTCTATTAGCAATTTATCGCTACTTTTGCAATAATCGCTAAATAGGCAGGTCGGTCTGAGTTATTGCTCATATTAATTTATTTAAATATAGTTTATACAATGCATTGCATCAGTTGCAATGAAATAAAGCTATAATGGATTAGAATTTACTAGTTGATAGAATTGTTTAATTTCCAAGTGTGCAATTGTTTAAGTTCCAAACTACAATTATGCACGCCGTATGAGCTGTTTCACTTTTTTTTTTTATGTAATCCGGTATGGGTGACTGAGTCGGAGGGGCCAAAGCGCATGCTCCGACCAGCCAACATCTCCTCCGAGAAGGTCGGTGCCATACCGGAGACTTCCCTGGATTGCTGGCTATACTGGACTAGAGGAGAACACAACCGAGGCTGCTATGCGGCCATCTTACATCCAGTACGGTGGTATCAACCCAGTCGGCTACAATTTGAGCCTACCACCTAGTAAGGGGCAAGGGAAGGGACCTACAGTTTTACACCGGTTCCGAACGGTGAAGCAGCAGGTGTAGGTATGCACGTAAATTTTTTCGTCAGAAAAAACTCATTGGTACACGCCGACCGGATTCGAACCGAGGACCTCTCGCATGAGAAGCCTATGCCCAAACCACTCGGCCACCCGCCGCTTAAACATGATCCTGCCGTCCCCTTTACACCTCCGCACCATGCGCTCTGGGCAGGGGTTGCATCCCTACACATTGGACTGACAGCGGACTCGTACCAATCGGTCGTTTACCTGTAACACTCTCCCTACCCATATATATTAATTTCCTTCCACGTACAGTGTCTGGTCCTTCAAAGAGGGGCATAAATAGGCACCTGTCAGAGCACGGCACTCGCAACCCTACCGAATGGACATAAGCGCCGTTAGTCACTCTATGTATGGGTGGCTCAACGCTTTATTATAAGGCCTACAAGTCTTTGACATACGTCCCTCTTTAGAAATGGACTTTCTGTGACAGATGATTATGATTTAATTAAAGTGTGAGAGTTAGGGCCCCTGAGTAGTGTCCGACCGAATATTCGGTTTAGGCTTTCGGCTTTCGGCCTTTCGGCCAATATTTGCAACATTAGGCAAAGTTACGGTTTCGGCCGAAAGTAGTGGTCACATTCGGCCCAACCGAAAGTTGTTAAGACACAAACCGACCGACCGCGCGCACGCGACGCGACGCGAACGCCGCGACGCGATTACGCGATTGGCGGATTTGGCGGCCGGCGTGCAGGCACACACTGCCTTAATACTTAAATACCATACATACTTTCGGCTACGGCTTTCGGTTTCGGCTTTCGGCTTTCTGCCGAAAGTAGAATTTTGCCGAAATTCGGCTACGGCTTTCGGCCGAAAGTGAAAGCACACTTTCGGTCGGACACTACCCCTAAGCGGTGTTGTCACTACGACCTAGGAAGGTCTATTTATTGTGATCTCTCAAAAGTTTATAGCTCACCCCCAAGTCCGATTTCAACTATGAACCGAGTTATATTGTTGGGTTTGAGTGCCTGTATTTGGCATGGGTTAAAAATATAACCCTCAAGAGTAGGGGCTCTGTCACAGATGCACAGTATGCTAAAACGTAAAATTATAACATTCACGTAAAATTTCGTTATCCCTCAAGTTACCAATTCTAAATTTGAAAAGTCCTGACAAAAAACTGGACATTTTAGTCACAATATGAAATAATATTTCCCACAAGCAGCGCACGTTTTACAGGGACGGGGGCAGAGTGCGGGGAAAACAATCGCATGCTTGTTAGAGGAGTCCACTAAAAGCTATAACTATGAATTTAAACCGTTTAAAAAAAATCGTTTAAATTAATTAAGTAAACCTAGTCAGCTATAAACATTCTATAACGAGTTTACTGAACAGACAGCAGCGCCCTCTCTAGGTTCGAATCATTCAAAAATTTTAACAAATTAAAAAGCCGGACCAAATCCGGACGCAAGGCCGAAAGTCCAGACATGTCCGGAAAATTCCCGACGGATGTTAACCCTACTTTGGGTCTTCAGAATTAATATTGGGATTTATGATGTAATATTTCTTATTATTATTACTTATATATAATATAACTTACACCAGTGACATACACAGTAGTATAAAAATTCGAATTGTAGAATTAATGTTTTTCAGTTTTAGATCAGAATCATCACATTTTTTGCAGCACCACACGTGCCATATGAATCCATCCAGCATTAGGTTCAAATGACAGGGTCGGGCGCTGAAGTATTGTAAATTTTCGTGTTATTGGGGTCGTGCAAGAAATTTACACGGATATACGATCCATCCTTGTGGAGGCCGTAACTTGTGTACCCAAAATCGGTGTCCCGATAAATATGACTGAACACGAAAGATTAGATGAGGGAACGTACCCATTCTACGTGACAGATTTTAGGGCACTTTTGGACTCCACCCCCCCCCCCCCCCCCCCCCCCCCTGTGACCATGCGTGGTGTCTTGGACAATCCCTCCCCCCCTGTGACCATCATGGTATCGTCACTGTACCTTAGGTCACAAATTCCAGTGTTGCAATTTACTCCTGGCGAAACAGAAACCGGGCACATGTGTAAAGCAGCTGCCCGGTACCACGTGGATTCATACTGCACGTGTTTAGCAGAGCTTGGGTATAATTTAATATATATAATATTACAGCTACTAGCTTTGCACGCGGCTTCGCTCGCGTGAAATTCGAATTTAAAAATAAGAAAGTAAATAAGCCCGCTACCATACCTTTATTTCGGAGCGCGGAACAATTCGGTTTGTATGAGAGTCACATCTTAGCGTAACCGGAACTACATTTTATTTAGCCTATCATATGTTAGGTATCGTTAAAATGTGCTTGTACCATCCAAGATTAGGTTCCATCAAATTCGGATGATCGGTTTAAGAGTTATGAAGGAACATACATACATACAGAAAAGATCTCTAAAAATCGAGTCTACAAACGCAATATCTCATAAAAAACAAAGTAACTTGTTTAGGGGAAAGAAAATCCATAAATTAAACATTCCCGATGACACAACTAAGTATAGTTGGGTCATTGGGAACAGTTTTCGGGATGGCACAACTAGTTGTGTGGCCTAGTGGCCACTCAGTTGGTCCACGGGGAACACCTTACTCCATGACCACCCCTTACAGATTTATTATTAGTATTGATTGCATCAAGGACAAGATGCCGTGCTAAAGGGCGACAGTCAATCAAGGACGAGATGCCGTGCTAAAAGGCAAAAGGCTCGCCACCTCTCACATTGGCACGGTACTTCCACCGAGTCATGCCATGCAGCAGGTTCGTGCCTTACTTGCTGCTTGATCGATTGAATCTTGTTCCAATACTTTGCGAAACGTGGTGTTCGGTGTTGTGCTGTAATTTACCAGAGTTATTGCAGCACAACGCCGATTACTCTGCTTACCCCGATTGTCGGGATTCAGCGTGTGTGATATGTATTGATTGCATCTGGATACGCACGAGGGAATCTGTTGGCATACTTGTCATTACTCAAGTAGGGCTTGCAGCAATATCCCTTATACAGTAACATAGGAATTTATTTACTCTATTCTTCTAAGCCATGTTACTCGTAGCCTCTTTAATAAAATATAGGTTATGCCCTGTTCCACTAACCGGGAGCTTCGATGCCAAATCTATAATGTGTCATGTGAGCAGGGAAACTCCGACAGGGTAATAGTTCCAACCACAGAGCATCAAATGCGCGCGCCCCTCCTAGAGGCGCCCTGAGCGCGATTTCTCTACAACGGCGTTGAAGCCTGTGGGCGTGGCCTATGACTTACATATGTGTGTTGTGCGTGTGCATTTGTTTTGTGCGTGTGCCTAACTTGCTCCTCTTTGTGTGTAGTGTCGATACTAGCACACACACACACATACGAAGCGCTAGCAGCACTGCCTGTAGTTTTTGGGTTTCAAATATTATCGCTTAGGGCGTCTCTAGTAGGGGGCCCCCGCGGTAGGTATTTGATGCTCTGTGGTTCCAACTTACGCTTAAATATTCGGAATAGCGATCGCGACCACGTTCTGTGATCAAAGTTAATTATGTCGATCGGTGTACTCGTGTTATGTAAGTTTACTCTAATAGTTCATTAAAACATGTTGATTTTGTCAATTGGCGTTTTATTTTATTAGGTACCGTGTGGGTCCGGTACTTTAAAAGAATAGCCCCACTGCATCTCTCCCCGTGTATGTCGTAAAAGGCGACTAAGGGATATGACTCCCTTCTTATATTACTAGGTGGTAGGGTTTAACCCGCCCGGGTTGGTACCACCGCACTGAATGAAAGGTCGGTCGAAACGGCTGGGTGGGCACCAAATTCGCTGTACCATCCATCACACAACTTGTCACACAACCGAAATCATAATTTGTCACACAACCGACGCAATCAACACTATTAAGGTGTGTTCACACTAGCAAGAAAAATAAAGGTTAAGTAAGATGTTTTCAAGGAAATTCCTAATCGGTTCAGTTTCATGCCAGGAACAAAAAGTCTTCCAAGACATAGATCTCTTTCATTCAGAAATTGTGAAAAACATTGATTTTAGTTTTTTTTTTGTATGGAATCGAAAGAATTTGGTTTTTTTTACCAACTTACGCGTGTTACATTATAATGGTCATGAATACTTTTTTGTTAATGTTATGAAACTGAATCGATTAGGTTATAAAGTCAACCAACAATTTTTTTTTAATACATAAAGAAAATTAATTAACCTTGAACCCCTAAAAATTAATTTTGAACAAAATCATTTCAATGGTTCAGGAGGAAGGTCGGAGGATGCACACGCACACACAACCATTTTTTTTCAAAAGTATTTTATAACATTAGGGAATAATATAGGTACCTACACTCCAAATCAGTTGAAATCTCAAATTCGAAATTCGAAAAAATCAAAATAACATTACTTTTTTTTTTTTTATGGAAACTGACACGGTTGGCTACATCACCTACAACGTCCGTGATGTCAGCCCATAACACCGGGTGAACTAGGTGCCATGTCAGTGCTTCCCCCTTTGATCGTGCCGGCTACACTGAATTGGTCGGAAAACACAAACTATTTACATAGCCGTTTGGACCGACGTTTCATTCAGTGCGGTGGTACCAACCCGGGCGGGTTAAACCCTACCACCAAGTAAGATTAGGAGGGAAGGGACCTACAGTTTTACGAGGAATCCGAACCTCGGTCAGACTCCAACGGTCAGCAGTCACCCATCCAAGTACTGACCGCACCCAGCGTTGCTTAACATTCAATAGCGACAGTTGACTGTCTGCACCACTGAGCTATCGAGGCTGACACTTTATTCCTTACGCCTTACGTTATGAAAACCTTAAAATGCACAATTTCGAAATTTCAACATAATATAAAATAATCTTTAAATTTAACTATGCTGTTCCCACTTGGCACCGTTCTATAATCAGCAGATTTAAAAATATAATAATTATTTAATTCAAATTCGATACTCCTGGCGCCATCTTAGGACTTAATTGAAGACTAATTTCATGTTAACTTCCGAATTTCGCTTCAATGGTACATGACCGATTAGCCGGATGGTTTAAGATGTCTGGTCGGTCACAATATATTGGTGGCAGGGACGGCGGGTTCGAGGCTCGCAAAAGACGCACAAATATATTTTGTATTTCCTACTATTGTATATGCCTCTCTATCGCTTGTTACGCGCTCTCGCTTGCACACACAGGTTTAGATGGAACGTGACAATTCTTCGTGCGTGCAGCCGGTGTTCATCAATTTATAAGACGTGACGTCATCACGTCAAAAATCCACATTGAGACTTGATTGAGACAGAGAACGAATGAATGTTCTATTTCTATCCTTATAAGAATTAGGCCATACCTACATACCGTGCTGTTCGGCGTCATTTAACTAATGTGTTGAGATACGATAATGAACATACATAGAATATTGTACGCTGAAATATAGTTTACGTCTCACGAACGAAACGTCAAGAATAATAACCTCACTTCTCTTAGTCATGTGGGTTATCAACAATTTTTGGCAACCGTGATCTAGCCGATATCTGTCTTCAATACCGATATTGATATCCGTTGCCAAATATCGGTATCAAAAACTCTGATTCCTAGTTAAAAAAAAAAAAAAAAAAAAAAAGTTGCTTTTTTTTTTATGGAACCTGACACGGTTGGCTACATCACCTACAACATCCGTGATGTCAGCCCATAACACAGGGTGAACTAGGTGCCATGTCAGTGCTTCCCTTCATTTCATGTCGGCTACACTAAACTGGACGGAAAACACGAACTATTTACATAGCTTACATTACATTACATAGCATTACATTTTTGTTGGCCATTATGATGCCTTTCTTTTTAACATTTTAAAAGTAAAGTTCTGTCTTTACATAATTTATTTTAACACTAATCAATTTTTTTTTATACACTATGTTCACGCACTATGTCATTGTTTATTAACGAAAAACCTACACACTAAGAAAGAAGAGTTGTACCTACACACTTAAATACACAGTAAAGTATAAACAAAGTTTCTGTCCTGAACTACGTAACTCAACTCAACGTTCTGCGTGTCCGGCGTGCCTGCGCGGTGCGACGCCGGAACGCACCGTGTGGCATACATCACTATTCACAAATCACAGTCACATCACAGCGCAGCACGTACGCACCGATACTATGGATATCTCTCCGCGCAGCGGCACCGCTCGGGCAGCGGCGCCGCGCGCCGCACCGGCCGCCACCGAAACCGTAACGCACCGCACGCACCGTCCGTCACCGTCCGTACCGCACCGAGTGTATCGGTAATCTGTGGTGGCTGGCTAGTGGCTACTGGCTCGATCGGCCGGCACTAAAACTAACTGAAACTGACTGGATTGGCACAACTGGTTGTTCTGATATCTAAATAACTGACAACTGTTCTAGTTGTCAGTTGTCACCCGCGCCGTTAGATATTTCGTAAATATCTAAGATCTTCGTAGATTTCCAACCCAAATACGACCTTATTGGTTCTACCATAAAGGTAATTTTTCCATGAAAAGATTTATTTGGTGAAACTAAAAGGAATCGCACGTGCTCTTTCTTGCATTTGGGGACTTACTTAAAGAGAGAGGGAAGGCATAATAGTTGTCGGATATCAGTTGTCTGTCAGCCTGCCTGGCATACGCTGTTCGTTCGCTCGCTCGCTACCTACCTATACTTTGGTTGGTTGGTTGGTTGGTAGCCGATAGCCGATAGCCGATGTTTGCTATGACAACACCGATGCGATACGTTAGAGGCGTGGCAACGGTTTTCAGCTACGTTTCGCTGTAGCGGACACATGAGTACACGACCATTGACATTTGTCAATGTCATTTTGGTTTTGTTTTTCTTGCAGCATGACGTGATGTTTTGGAAGAGAAATACCTATTAATATAATATATTGCAATTCAGTACTCTGTGAATCAGTGCAAAGCAAATTTTTGCTTTTGTTTGTGTGTGTTGTGTGTGGCCAACGATCAGACATTGGATAGATTCTAAAAATAGAGAACCGGCACTGGTTTTTTATAATAAAAATATAACATGTTGAGTCCGGAAGTTTGGAGCTTTTCGGCACCTCGCGTTACGCGCTCCAGTCTCGTGCGGGCCGAGCAGACTGACGTCGCAGCGGCAGCGCGTGCCCACGGCTATTATCACACTGTTAGTGATTTTTAGTTATGTATAGTGATCTGTTTATGAATATAATAAATAGTTTATATTATTTTTATTTCGTGTTTTCTGCGCAGTCCCTTTGTTGAACGGCGATTGCTTCTCGATGATTTGAATCTGTTTTATTTTTAGATCGCGGTCGTATTTCCGGACGAGTTTAATATTCCTGAGGCGTTGCTAGATGCATTTTGCAGAGACAACGAGTTCTACAAGTTGACTAGTTGCCCAGCGAGGGAGTTGATAAACAGTCAGTTCATCGAACGCTTCATTCGCAACGGTGGGAATTTTTTTAACCTTTTTTATTGTATTGTTCTGTTTGCTTTGCAGGTGCTGGTTTCCAATAACTGCGCCTCTTAAAAAAAAATTAAAAAATACAGGAGCATAAAGGACCACAAAATACTGCTATTAGAAAAGACTTAGCCTGCGGAAATGAAAATTGGGGCGAAAAATAAAATTTAACGAAAAATTTTCATACAAAATAAAAATAAAGTTTTTTTTAAGGCACCAAAACATTGCTATGGGTGAATGATGCATCTTCTATAATTTAACCCTAACATAATGTTAAAGCAGCGCATGTCATTTTTGCATAAGCTCCTATTGGAAATAAAGGTTTTGGTGCATTTAAAAAAAAATAATCGAAAATTAATTTTGTATGAAAAAAATTTTTTTCAACATTTTTTTTCTCCGAAACTATGCATTTCCGCTGAATAAAAATTACATCTTTAGAATTGTAACAGCCTAAACTTCATGCCTATCATACCAGCTAGTTGAAAGAAAGGCGCATGTATTGGAAACCCCAGCCTTCTGTGGAAAGCTTCTGCAGCAATTATGCATGTTTTGATTTTTATGTGTGTACATGTGTTTTTTGACATGAATTCGATGAACGTCCTACGTTTTGTCCAGTGGGGCCATTTGGAAAAATCATTTGACGAAAATGATGTACAGACTGCGCGCGAGCTCCGAGGAAGTTTAAGGAATGTTGACGTAATTAATTACCTATTGCAGTGATTTAGTCGATATTACGTTATCAATATAAATTAATTATGAAATAATTCTACTTAAATAATATAATTAGTTACTTACCAATCTTCACTCTTCGAAAGAACGCATTTTGCCATTTCGCGGGCTTGCATACGAATTATAATCGATTTTTTATTCCCCCTGTTGTCATTGCTCGTTGCTCGCAATTTCTTCTTCATCCATATTAAATCGCTATTTGTACAAACAAAATGAAGTCGGTTAATACCTTAAAAAGTATCGAATTAACACGCGATTGACTAATACGATAATAATATTACGAATACGGCATTGATAAACGTCATGGCCAACACTCGTACTGGGAGCGCACGGGGCGTGAAGTGACACTCGCACACCCGCCCGCTTCCCCAGCCCCCGATTCATCGGAGCTATATAATACAAAAATATGCGCTTCATGAATAATATTAATAACTAATGACGTCATACCCTCTGGAAGAATGCTCCGAAAATGTGTCGAGGTGCGGCCGCTTACTAAAAAGCGAGCTAGCGACCCAACTAATTGTCCGTTTGGGACAAGTTAAACTGTATATTAGCCACCAAAACAATTTTAAATAAATTTGTAGCAACAATTGGAACATAAAATACCAAAACCGAGAACATGGAAAAGCAAAATAAGAAGGCATAATCCCTTTTGCATGGGACCAAAACAACTCTCCGGTGTGGAGAGGGATCACCCCTACTGTTTAACCCGCTGAAAGTATAATAATGCTTACCTCCGCTGACTCCTGGGCCACGTTCGCCGCGCAGAGATTCGGCGCCGCGTCGAATCTCAAACACAAAATATTTCGTAAAAATTAATAGTCATATCAAAAAAATTTATTCTCACTTATAGCCAATGAAATAACCCACAAAGCGATGTAAAATAGGTGAGGATTCACTTATTTAGAAGCACAGACTGATTTTTTAAACCATACGCCCGACATTCTTGTCCGATTCTTGTTCAAGTCATTTGTCCGCCCTCTACTGGAATATGGGTTTCAGATCTGGCAACCGTACTTTTCGAACGATATTCAACAGCTAGAACGAGTCCAAAGAAAATTCACAAAAATAGGTACCACGGGAGCTACGACATCTTAGTTACGAAGAGAGACTCAAAGCGCTAAAGCTGCCCTCCCTGGAAGCTCGACGCCAGAGAGGGGATCTAATAGAGGTGTCCAAAATTCTGACGTGTAAATACGATTGCCCTGAGCTGATCCAAAAGTTCACATTGAACCAAAACGTTCATCTTCGAGGCCACAGCATGAAACTAAGTCGAACAATCTTTAACAGCAATACTCGCAAACATTTCATATCAAACAGAGTGATGGTCGACTGGAACCAACTTCCAGAGGAAGTAATAAGCGCACTTAGTACCAACCGATTCAAAAATAGATTAGATAAATATCTAACAAATAAAACATAATCTGAAAAAGAGTGCTCAAGAGTGATAAAAAAAATAATAATAAAAAAATAAAAAGTCTAAGATAATGACAAAAACAACAAATTTTAACTGGATTTAGACGTATCAGCCTAGGCTGCCTGTCTAAAATAAATAAATAAATATATTCGGACGGCGGAATTATTTATATGAGTTCTCTATAGAAATTATAAGACTTAACTTTTTATTTATTTTTTGTCAGAAATAACCTGTTAAAAAAACGTAATAAATACAATTAAATTGACTGTAATTAAATTAAAATAGAAACTAAAACTACCAATTCAAATTAAAATTACCTAAACTAAAACAAAACAAACAAACTTTAAAAATAATTAGCCACTCGAGAGACTACCACGATCCGGGTTGACCTACCGCCAGAGTCATAGAGCAATTCCCTCAACGGCCTCAGTTTGCTAGATAAAAAATTTCATCCAAAGAGGCAGACGAGGGGAAAGTTCCCATGACACTAGCGGCGTTACCTCGCTGCACCGCCAAGCTGATTCGTTGCAGCAGGTATGCCCGGGCCCGGCAGTCACCCGAGGATCTGCAGAGTCGTGATCCTAAATTGTGCACAAGAATTTTGCTCTCCTCACAGATGGGACCCATGGTCTCTATAGCGAAAGGGATAAAAATATAATTTTGAATGTTTGTCAATGTCTGATATGAGTTTTTGATATCAATGGAAAATTGTTTTAACTATCTGTCTAAAGTACTCTCTCATACATAAATATTTGCTCGATTCCGCCTGATGCGGCCCCCCTCGTGGTCTTTACTAAATAAACACCTACACACCTCCACTCTGTAGTGCGCGCAGGGAATGCTTGGCGAAGGACGAAATAACCGAGCATGTTTTGTTAGAGTGCAATCTACTTGAATACAAACGAAGGGAGATACTAAGTTCTCCATCTTCTATTGCGGAGATCTGCAGGCGCCCTGGCCGTCTGTGTCTTGTGGCCTTTATGGAGGACATAGGCTGGCTGGGGTAACTGTAGATCAAGGGTTCACGAAGTCCATGAAGTTTCCACGAAGGTGCGAACTAATCCCTCTTCCACCAAGAGGGATTAGTTCGCAGGCTTAGAGCCAACCCTACAAACAAAAGCAACAAATAGTGCCCCCAATCATTTTCTGTTAGAAATACTTACTTTTTGTCACAGTGATATTTAAAATAAAACATTTTTATCATCTATACTCCCACCTTGTAGATCAAAATAATCTTGCCTTTCATTGATTTCTTAAGTGACATTGTGCCGTGCTAATTTGTTCCAGGTAATATTGCCAGTCTATCGGTCAATAGGCATTGCGACATAGACAACTGCGTCGCAATAACTGAAGATGGAATTTTAATGCTTCACATTGTGGATAAATTGTATCAAGAACTAGGTCTCGAGGGTATAAAAACTTCAACAAACTTTTTCGGTAAGTGGTATCGGGCAACTGTAAAGCTGCGTATCCACTAGAGGCAGAATCGGGGCGAGGCAGCTACTCGACCCGAGGCCGCACAAGTGGAGATGCTGCCTCAACCTGAGGCAGCGGCATGAGGCAAATTCGTCGCCTCGGGCCGAGCCATATTTTGTCAGTTTTTTGCCGCGCTCGAAGGAGCCTCAGTCCGAGGCGTGCACTTGGTCCACGCCTCACCTTGATCCGCAACGTGCCTCGAGACTATGCCTCAGAGCGAGGAGCCTCAGTTTGCTTCAAGTCGAGGCTGCTCGGCCTGAGGCTGCTCTAATGGATACGCAGCTTTATGCCAACTATTTATGTCCTGATGTATCCATTGTAGAATTTTTTTTCCAGATAATTTTCATAGAAAATGCCCAACATGAAACAGCCTGAACGACTAGACGCCCTGGCCATACACAGGTTGGGTGACTGGGTGGCCCAGCAGGCTGAGTCCATGATGTCTCCCATAGTACATCTGTCACAGCGAGATTCGAGTAACGCGCGCCGCATGCTCGACAGCCGTGTGCAGCAAATACGCTCCCTCCTCATCTGCAAAGTCCCCTGGATGCTGCACGACTCACTCTGTGAACACGTCATACGTGCCATAAAAACACTAATGGAAAATACTAAACGATCCTTTCCTCGTTCAGGCTTCATTCGCTGTTGTCGTTCTAAACATTCCAAGTTGAACAGTGACCAACAGAATCAGATGAACGTCGCCATCACCATGACTGAGGTGTTGCTCACTCCGTACATTACGAAAATAAACATAGACTACACTATTCCCGTGAATATGAAGCCCATAATTTACGCGAACCTCAACAAGTTGGTCGGCCTGCGCTACTTGAACATGGGCTATCAGTCTGCGGGTTCGAAGACAGCTGATATGGAACCTGGCATCCTTCAGGCACTCACACCGTTGAGCCGCCTCAGATATTTATGCATAAATTTCCGTTGTACAGATAATATTTTGCACTGCATCGCACAGAATTGCCTCACTCTCGAGGAGCTCGACGTGTCCAGCTCCAAAAGCATTACGAATGTTAGCATTGATATTATTGTAAAACTTATATATTTGAGTTCGATTCAATTGAACGAAACTTCAGTTTCTCTCGAAGGTTTCGCAAAGCTCTTATTAAAATGTAAGCATTTACGAGATATCGGTACATGTGATGAAATTGACAGAGTTTTGGAATATATCCATATAACAAACTGTAAGGCATATCCATAAAAAAAAAAAAAAAAAAAAAAAAAAAAAAAAAACAACCCGGTGAATCAGCTGCAGCTGGCCGTGGAACTGTGTCCTCGGATAAGCAATATGACAGTGTTCCATAATACGCTGCAAGGCGACCTAACCGTCCTCATAGGCTTGCCGGAACTGTCAGAACTAAAATTGCACTCGTGTGACTTCTTTGCTGATCAAATAAAGCAAGTTCTTCAAGTGAAGGGTTGTAATATTGTGAGCTTACACTTGGAGGACGTCGACCAGATCGATTTGAATGCACTTATGTACATCAGCCAGATGTGTCCTGTTTTGGAAAGTTTTACTCTGTACAACTGCACACTGATACAGCACACTTCCCTGTACACTACAAAGTTGGAAATATTACCTTTTAGAAATTTAAAAAGCCTGACTTGCTTTGCAGTGTGCACAGAGGAGCAAATACTATTTATGATGACCAATTGTTTGAACGTCGAGTTTGTTCACTTAGGCACGGCAGTGCAACTAACAGACATATCGTTTGACATGATACTGGATAAGAATCCACTACTGAAGTTAGAGGAGTTAAGGACGCAGCAGGCAGACTTCTTGACCATTAGCACGGCGGAGCGCCTCATCAACAACTGCACGAATCTGCGGGCGCTCTGGTGGCTCGAGTGTTGGAGGCTTCTCAGCTACTCGGATCGGGAATACATCAGGAACTACATTAAAGTTAACAATTTGGACATATCGACGTAAGCCCTATCAGGAGATATGATGTTTGAGGGGTGCATTATATAAACATGTTCAGTCGGCATGCATTTCTATTAGCTTGGCCAAAAAGATGATTAGAAAACAAGTGACAAAAAAGTGTCACTATTGTATTTATTGTGTGTGCAACATTACTGCTGGCTGTCTACAGTAATGTTGTATTGTTTATTGAGCAATCTTAGGTTAATTTTACTACTTTGGAACTTGTTACAATTTGTTTTGATGTTTTTACAATTTGCTTTGATGTTTGACATGACATGGTTGTCTACATCTGTGATGTCAGCCCATAACACCACGGTGAACTGTCAACCGGTGCCATGTTAGTGCTTCCCTTTGGTCGTTCCAGTCACACCGAACTGGATCCGAATGGATAACACGAACTATTTACATAGCTGTTTCGACCGACCTTTCATTCAGTGTGGTGGTAATCATTTATTTAATCAATCCAATCCAATGTCAATCCAGAGACGGGTTGAATAAACCCTACCAGCTAATAAGGTAAGGGCTCTTACCTTCCCTATAGTTTTACGTTGAACCCGAACCATGGTCAGCCTCAACGCTCAGTCACATCCAAATAGACTATTCGACCCATTTTTTTTTTATTTTTATTTGGAAAGACAATTTTGGCATAAGTTTTATTGCGATAGGGATATAACTTATATACGATAAGAATTGACGAAGTTAGAGCAATTTAAAGCGCGGGAATAAACTAGCTCCCTGGTGACCTACCGCGGCGAATGCCTGGCTGGGTGATGTCACACCGCGCGTCCCCGCGCCAGTAAGCCGCCGCTTGTAAGGCAAACGACTACAGCGCACGGAGTGAGCAGTTCGTAAAATTCGTAAAAATGTCTTGTCTAAGCAGCAGTCTTATAAATATTCTGTTGTTCCAAAATGTCTAGCAACAACAATATCTATGTACACCGAAAAGAATATTTCTAATAGTAGTAAGTATGTGTGTCTGCTGTGGCATCGTAGCTCCCAAACGGATGGACCGATTTGGATGCGTTTTTTTATGAGAAAGCTGGTTTAATCGGGATGGTTCTTAGCTATGTTTGCAATCAAGTAATTAAGTAATAAAAAAAATTTAATTAAACTTTTTTAATACTGTTTACAACGTGTAACTATTACTAATTTATTATCACACTTTTTATAAACTATTAATAAAGTGTCAAAGCTGTAGAGCGTCGTCGGCACGCGGTGGCGGTGACTAGGGCGGTGTGACGTCATATCGGGCGCGTGACCGCGGCGGTCATCACACAAACACACACCCTCACACACGCTTGTCACACAATTGTGGGCTAAGTTAGTTGTTATTATTATTGGTATCTGTTGTCATTTATTTGTTTGTTTTTAACCTTATCCTTCTTGGGGGGGAAAGGGTCCCTGAAAATCAGCTTCGCTGTCTTGCATAGTGAATCAGTTGAGTGGACTCCCCTTTTCGTCACATGTACATATGTTCATTTATATTGTTTTGTGAGTTATTGTTATGTGACGAATAAATAAATCATTTCATTTAAATATATTCTATACATTGAATTTTTTATTATTTATCTCTTGCCTGTGGTGTATGCCGTCTATAGTAAACCATTCAAAGAGAACTACTTAAAACCCTATGCCGGCGTTGCGTACAATGTGACATATGGACGCCTTAAAACTGCAATTGTCACAACTTAAATAGAACGAGCAAAGAGTTTGTATTACGTCGCAGCGCAGCGACGTAATACAAACTCTTTGAGAACGAGGATAAAGTCGACTCTCTAGCTAGGGCATCAGATATTCTCAAAGTTTTCAAATATGTACATAGTATTACTTAATGTAAAAATGTTATCATGCATCCTGAATATGCTCGTGTACACTTGGCTGGAACATACTGCTAGTAGTAGTTTGAACATTAGGTACACAGGATTGGATTAAGAGGATAATTAATGAGGCCATATTTCCATATTGACAATTTAGTTTGCTGTCTCTCTCTCTCACTTCACTGTCTCTAAATCATGCAGAACGGACAACTGCAGCTCAGAGACCTAATTTAGTTTTTTCCCAATTATGCAATTATACTATTTTTAAACGCTGTTATGTAATTGGTGAGAAATAAATGTCTTAAATTAAAAATTTTAGAGGCCTATATTTTTTATGTAAGTAAAGTTAAAACAAAATATTAAAATGTACGGACATATCTAGATCTAAGCAGATTCCTTTAATTAGAGCAGTGGTTCCTAACCTTTTTAATCTTGTTACCCCTGTGACTTCGGGAAACATATTATATAAATGTTATCAAAGAAAACAATGTGTACACAGTACAGTGTACGTACACGCAGCGCGAGAGAGCGCAAGCCACGTGGCGCTGATCTGTCATTTTATGATTATTATAAAATTGAAAATTGCGGGGGTAATTACCTCCAGGTTCTGAACCCAGGCTTTAGAATCTAAAGCAGGGGTTTTCAACCGGTGTGCACACACATTCAAAATTTGCGCGAAAACAGCAGAAGAAAAGAGCGAGAATAATTTTTCGTCTATCTATCTATATGGATAAATTAGTTTTTAGTCCCGCACCGTCACTCATATTAAATAATGAACTCGGCTTACCTCCTGTCAGTGACGTGCTGGCTGCCGGAGGAGCTAGCACGTCCTCTTGAGAACGGGTCCCATAGAGGAATCGAAACGTCGAGCTGCAGCGATGCGCTCGCCATTATCGCACCGGTAAGCCGAGTTCATTATATGGATAAATTATGCACAATGACATTTTCCGACTGATTTGTTTGAACACCTCAACAAATTAAATGCGAGTTCGCAACATTTAATGAGAACATTAAATGTTCTCATTACTTAGTTAATTAATTTTATCCGATGATGTAAAAATTTTTACATCCTCGGATAAAATAACAGTTTTCATTGATAAATTACACATACCTACAGATTACGTTACGTACGAAGTCGTCAATAGTTTTTACATACATGTCGTCACGCCTGTTTCCCGATGGGGTAGGCAGACACAACGGATCTCCACGTGCCACGATCCTGACACACCTCTGCCGCCTCTTCCATTTCCATAATGTTCTTCATGCATGCTCGTCGGTTACGGGTACTACGCACTTGCCCCTTTTTGAGCACATGCCCGATCTCGTCCAGGTAAGTGCGTCTAGGGCGACCCTTCCGGACTCTTCCACTCACATTTGCTTCATAAATTTCTTTCGTTAGTCTCCTATCATCCATTCTTCCAACATGACCGAACCACCGAAGCATCCCTTTCTCAATCCTTGTCACTATATCTTCTTTCAGCCCACAGCGCTCTCGCACTACACTATTTCTCAATCTATCTTTCATTGTAACTCCACACATACTCCTCAACGCGCGCATTTCCACAGCATTAATCCTGTTTTCATGCTTCTTCTGCCATGCCCAGCTTTCACTCCCGTACATAAGTGTAGGGGTCATCACTCCACCATGGACAGCCAAACGTGCCCTAGTTGACATGCTTTGGCTGCTCATAATTTTTAGTTTGGTAAATTTCATATGCTTCTGTATGAACATAAATGTGGTGTGCCGTGAAATTTTAGTAGATGAAAAAAGTGTGCCACTTAATAAAAAAAAAAGGTTGAAAAACCCTGCCCTAAAGTTTAGAGACTATGAAATGAATATTTTATATTGAAGAAATAATTAGATTTTTCTTTCTTGTCTCGATTGAACCTTATGTTCAAGACATAGATACCTACTCTCTGACAAGCAGGGCTAACATATTTACTGATTACGCCTCGGTGAATTAGGTGCCTTGTCAGTGCAAATTACAGTTTTACGTGGAATTCGAACCATGACCAGCCTCACAGTCGGACTGTCACTCACCAAGCTCTGCGTTGCTTACGTTCGATGATCGTTGGCCGAAGCCCTGCCCCACCGAGCTACCGAGACTTGACACAAAAGGCACGAAACACTTCATGGTTATTGTAAAAAGGACCAACACAAATATCACGAATGTGTCATTCACCATGGTGGACAATAAAAAAAATTTGATGATACAGACTTTGTAACTTTATTACACAGTATCTGGTAGACCGAGCTTCGCTCGGCGTCTACACCTATCAAGATAAACTTGAAAAAATTACATTATCTAAATACAAAATTTCATCCTAATCGTTAGAGCCGTTTCCGAGAATCCAATGTAATCTTCTAAATTCTCTGAAAAATAAGTGGGTGAAAAGTGGTAAAAACATTGACTTTAAATATAGAATTCACAAGAAATACGCTCGATCGGTTCCCACTGTCATGGTCACGCATGACTCACATGCATGAGCCAAACGGCATTCTTGAGTTGACGAGTCAGTCGCCCGGCGAGCGCAGGCAGGCGCATCGATCGTAGTTTTCTATAAATATAATGCCTGATCGTACCGGGAAAAGAAACAAGGATGACGGCGTCACATATCATGATATCACAAATATACGTCACTGAGACGATGAGACTTGGGGAGGAAAAATTTGGACTCAGTTTTTAAATACAGACAGTTTATTATGATAAAAAAAAGAATAGTTACTACTATACAGATGAAAAAAGAAACAATTAAAATAGTATGGTCGTGAGTTTATGGCACGCTTGGGGAACATCCACAAGCGTGCTTAGAAAAGAAATATATTACATACTTGTATATCACGTAATTTCCAAAATATTTACAAATTGCCGAACGGGCCGACTACCGTTCGCCGAACGTTCGTTTGTAACTAATACTCTAGTTATCCTTCACTTCCACAGCGCGGTCCTTGCCCAGAAAGTAAACAATACATAGGTACTTACAATTTATATTATTATTTTTTAAATACCTTATCAATCTCTATACAAATTTCCATCCGCCTAAACCAGTCCTGGAAATATTTATTTCAGTCTTACTCCGACAGGTCAGAAATGGCTGATTCCTACTATTCCTAGGCAGCCACCGCTTGGACACTTTAAATTTAATTTTATGGTGTGGAACAAAAGAAATCACAAATCATACGGAGCTAAGTCGTGGCTGTAAAGTGGGTGAGGAAGGGTTTCGATACCAGATTCTTGAATAAACGCTTTTGTTCTGAGGGTAGTGTGTGCAGACGCGCTGTCGTGGTGCAGCACCATTCCCCGGAGCCCGGTCTTTAGTCGTCTCTAAAGCTTCGTCTCGCACAGCTTTGGTAACTTGCAATGCGACTGTAGAGTAGCATTCTGAGTTAACTGATCTACAATTCTCTAGCATTGATGTTGAAAAGATGTCCACTCCGTGAAAAAAAAACTGGACACCATATTTTTGCCAATATCCGGCGGTCTTTGCAATTTTTTTGGCAACTAGCAATCTGGACGAACGCTTCTTAGTTTCCGGATCATATTGAAATATCCATGTTTCAGAAATACATCTAGATCTCCCATTTTCAAAATGTAGACGCATCTCATGGCACCAATCCACACGGGTTTGTTTTTCCGTTTCGGAGAGCAAACGAGGTATCCAACGACAACAAAGCTTCCTCATTCCAAGATGTTCATGTAATATGGTGAGAACACTAACCGAACTTATGGCTAAGATTTTCTCTATGTCTCTGAATGTAATTCGTGGGTCTTCTCGCACCAGCGTTGCAGGAGTCCACACATTTTCTGCAGTGACTACTGTTGGCGAGCGTCCACTTCTGTCATCATCTTCAAGGCAACTTTTCCACCTTTTAAATTTGTTAAACCATTTAAAAATGGTTGCCCGAGAAGGAGCAGGCTCAACTAAAGTGCGGCCAAACAGAAGCGATACCAAACGTAAACAAAGTCAACGAGACAGAGAGAACGAAATATTATGTGAAATGCACAAGATGGAATGAGATAGATACAGATTGTCAACTCCACGGTCGTGTTTGAGGTGAATGAACTTTCGTATCGCTTCTCCTTGGCCGCACTTTAAAGCTGATTTTAAACGTTCTAAGGTTAAAATTCAGATAAACCACATTTAAAGTTGTAATATATCATAGCACGCAAATATTCACGTTTAAGCTCCACCGTTACAGACGAAAAAGCGGGAAATGGCGACAGAATAATGCATATTTTTTTTATTTGCTGCAAATGGCCTTTTGTTTTCGATTGTCAAATACATTTCACATTTAAAAATATATAACACAGATGCGTCCCACTTTTAAATCTTGAGCATCTCAACACTTATATATAGCGACCTACGTCTACGTACTACTACAAAGCGTTGCATTAGTTTACCGCTAGATGGCAATGTTTTTATTGAATACCAAATTCTCCTTCAATATTGTATAGAACCATAGAGGAATATGTATAGAATGCTGAATTCATGCATCCGTTTCTCCCCGGAGTTGACTAAAATAGGCCACACCCCACCCCCACCCCCACCTCCGAGACGGATGGATACCGCGTTCCAAACAAAATGTATGATATCCGCGCTCGTCGACTACATGCAAGCGGAACATTCAGAAGCCTCCCCTCCCCTGACAAGAACCGGGCCGCCTCGGACGCGCGGAGCGTTTTTTAGCGACTCGAGCGGAAACGGAGTGTCACTGCCGTATGCAGCGGTGCGAGCGACAGAGTGAGGAAAATTTTATTCCGGATACTTGTAGTCGAGCGCTGTAGGGGTGGCCCAGTTCTCGCCGGCTCGCCGGTTCCCGGGCGAAACGCTCAGATCAGAAACGCATGCATGAAGTCCGGGCCTAAAACATCATTGGGTAAAAACGTTCGAAAATGCGCGATCGCAGCGCAAGCCGTGTTTGGCCGCGCGCCACCATAGAAAAATGTATGAAACCCTCACGAGTCAAGCACGCACAGCAACGGCCCAAAATTCAGAAAGTTCAAAGATTTCAGTGGAAAACAATTTACTGTGTTATTTAGATGATTTTTAATCTTATTGATTCTAAGCTCAACGGAGCATTTTTCGTATTATTAGACGTATTTGTTTGTAACAAATGTAGATTTTAATAGCAGGCAGACATTTTCGAATGTTTTGACCACTTTGCACCCACTTATTTTTCAGAGAATTAAAAAAAAAATACATTACAATAATGTACCTATACCTATATCTTGAATCTTTACCCAACTATAAGCATATAAATTATAGTTAAATCACTTGAAATATGGCTATGGTTATAATATTACGATGTGATGTTTGCCTAAGAGGGGGTCCCCCAAAGTTAATCCTTTTGTTCGATTTCAGAAATTTATATAGATTTGAAGAGTGAAAAATTAAAAAGCAAAAAATATTACAACAAACTAGAGAAAGCCCTACAAACATTGGGGTCGTTCGATTTAATAATAAAGTGGAAACCGCACGCGGAACAAATATGTCCATCTTCCATCGCGAAGCACTTCTACGAGCGAACAGTAGATGTGAGCACGAGCGTGAGCAGAGTGACGCGTGCGAGGAGGGAAGTGGAGTGGGTGCCGCAGCTGAGCGTGGCTGCGCCCCACGACGCCCTGGTGGAGTGGGTGGGGGCGCTGGCGACCGGCGCCGACCTACGCCCGCAGGAGTCCTACATCAGCACCTACATGCCGCCGGCGCTGTCGCACGACAAGGCTCTCTCCACCGCACACGCTGCTGCTGTTATGATTGCCAACGGATTTTTCACACCAGATGACATTATTAATTTGCATGCCGAAATCACGTAAGCTCTTTTCGATATAAATAAGATGGTGACTCTCGTATAACTACATATCGTCCCGCTTAGCAACGTAGAGCTAGACAGAAGCATATCACATAGACAGGTTAAGTGCGAGTTTTACTCGCGCACGGAGGTTTCCGTATCTATCCGCTATCAATAGCCGCTCAATCGGAGAGAAGCCTCAATGAGGTCGATCGCAATTTACGGTGGGAAAATGACAGCACCTCACAATGCAATGTATAAAAGCCTGTGGCGCCATCTATTATTCAATAGTGCGACTAATAGATTTTTTAGACGTTTGTTGTATGGGAGGCCCCTTAACTTTTAACATTTTCTTATTTTTCTTATTTGTTGTTATATCCGCCATACTAACGCATATTCTGTGAAAATTTGAACCGGCTACCTATTACGGTTCAAGAGATACAGCCCTCGGACAGACGGACAGACGGCGTAGGCTTAGTAATAGGCTTCTGTACGGGATATGGAAACCTAAAAATCACAATTTGCTGTAACTATTATCTAGTCAACAAGACGATACAATTTACATTACTATAGAATGGATTTCTCAGGGCTGGTACCATTTTGGTAGCCCGTCGTTGCACTCTTTCCAGGGGGTCAATGTCCTTCCTGAAGTACCGATTCCAAATCTGATAAGTATTCCACGAGACGGACGTACCTTTTGTAGAGCCTGAGAAACAAGATCTGCACTGATGTAGAACATCTTTCTTACCAAGTAACTAGTCAACTCAACAACTCGCACTGTGTTTTTCAGTTCAGGTCCTCTGAAATTGTCACTCCGAGGTCCCATTGCGACGTTACTGTCTGCACTATGTTTCCATCAATCAAATATTGGCGGTGCAGTGCTGGTTCGTAGCTCGAAGTTCGAGCTACGAACCAGTACTGTTCGGGCCTCGTATTTAGTGGTGTTGAGAGATACCTATAGTCCGTGCGCGAGCTCCGAGGAATCGGTGGCTGTGGAAATTAATTTATAATATAATGTTTATATTATATATTAGTATAACTCGCCTAGTATAGTAAAATTTAATCATTTTTATTGTCTTTTAGGTTTCCGTATCCCGTACGGAAGCCTATTACTAAGCCTCCGCCGTCCGTTCTTCTGTCCGAGGGCTGTATCTCTTGAACCGTAATAGGTAGCCCGTTGAAATTTTCACAGAATATGTTACTATGACGGATATAACAACAAATAAGAAAATGTTAAAAATTAAGGGGGGCTCCCATACAACAAACGTCCGAAAAATCGATTAGTCACACTATTGAATAATAGGTGGCGCCATAGGCTTTTATACATTGCATTGTTGAAAGACAAAAGATAGGCGGATAATAGGGGATAGATACGGAAACCTCTGTGCGCGAGTAAAACTCGCACTTAGGTAACAGATTTTTTTTTATATTTCAGAAAATACAGCAGTTCCCGTGATGAGGCACACTGGACGGCTATGAGCTTCCACACCTTCACGGACGCACCGTGCGGCTTCCAATCTTCTATTAAATTTCAAGCTACTGATGCAACTTACACGATCTTCACTCAAAATGCAGACAATTTCATCCATAAAACAGTAGTAATAGTAAAATAAAGTACTGCAGTTGTACCTCTGTATATACTGTATCTTTTTCAACATGAATTATTCTTCCTTTTATTACCTTTAATAAAATCCAACGTTTGCTTTCTGTCTGTCTGTCCGCTTATATCTCGAGAACCACTGGACCGATTTTAATAAAAAAAAATCTACGGATAGCTTGATTCTTCCCATCAACTATAGGCTACTTACTATCACGCTAAATGGCTTATGAGGTTAGCAGAGAAGTCAAATATGAGTGCGGGCGGAGCCGCAGGCACAGCTAGTACATAATAACTACCTATGTTACTTCCTTTTCTTCCGTACATCGTTAGCACTCATCTTCAAGCATTGTTTCATATTGTGCACACCGAACACGGCTTACTTGGAATTTACGTCTCTCATTGTGAAAGGAGAGTAACCTGAAAACAATCAAACATGTTCAAAACGGCTACAAGGCAGTATGAATAAAATGTTGCAAGAGGATATACCAGGGAGTACCAGGGGTACTGAATAATGTTTAATAACGTTAATTTAAAAACTCTGTGAGGCCGGTACTTAAAAAGAATAGCACCACTGCGTCTCTTCCCGTGCATGTCGTAAAAGGCGACTAAGGGATAAGGACGAGATACCGTGCTAAAGGGCGACAGGGTTGCCACCTCTCACCTTGGCACGGTCCTTCCACCGAGTCGAGCAGCAGGTGGGTCTTTGTGCCTTACTTGCTGCTTGATAGTTATCTAGTCCGAATACTTAGCTAAACGTGGTGGTCGATGTTGTGCTGCTATTTCCCAGAGTTCTTGCAGCACAACATCTTTTACTCTGCTTACCCTGATTGTCGGGATACTGCGTGTGTGGTATGTATGTAGTACTCATAAGAATACCTACATATGAAGTTCTACATAAGAATACCTACATATGAAGTTCTTTGTTTTGTATTTGAGTATATTTTTGACTTAGTATTTTTAATTTTTTGCTTAGATATAGTATGTTATATTTAACATAATGAAAACTTAGTATGTAAGCTATATTTAAAAAAAGCTCTGTAAGGTTTCTTACCCGGTTCTTCCTTATAGATTGCACTACTGAACGGGACATCATAAAAAATGACGACGAACCATACTGAATATGCATATGTCTCAATGTAATATTGTTATTGTTGTGTGTTCTTTATGGCGAAATAAATATCTGAATCTGAATCTGAAGGGTTGAGTATTTTTCGATTAAATCTGGGTTTTTCTTCAACTGTATTTACTGCTCAGCTCAAATAAATAATGCTGTGATGCTATGTACCTTACATACAATATTTACTTTGCGGATATACGCCGAATAAAATAGGTGAAAACCGCAAGTAGGTTGAGCCATTCTTGACTTATAAACAAATATACATACCTATAGGCTAGCTTACTTATATGAATAATTGTGATGCTGATGGCTGATGAGCCCATAACCTGGCCGGTTACATAGGAAAAAAAAATAGCAAGAAAATTGGTTGAGCCTCAAGGCAGGCCTCACGCACTCTATGTACTTGCGCGCGCTAACTACCTACCGCCCGACGGGCCGCCGGCGGTCTATTTCAGTGGAAATTCGTCAGCCGCGCGAAGTATACATAGACGCTCGCCCACGCAACTGTGCGCAGCTGCAAAGCAATAACCACTTTACACTCGATCGCTAAGATACATTTTCGCACGCAGCGATTGGCGACGTGAAACAGTAGGCTATTAAAGCTCGGAGGTAGGAACATTTTCTATGGAGTGATTTATCTGTTACGAAGTAACTATTAAGTAATCTGTGCTCAAGGTTGATTTGTTGGTTGATTGGTTGAGACTCAAGAACAGTTAGGTATATATAAGCGACATACATACAGACGGCCGATGTTGGATTTTATAATATGTAGAGATAAGTAAGTACTTAATTTAAATGGTTATGGAGAAAATAGGATTCTATGAGCAAAGGTCTCGCGTTTTACAGGCCTAGCAGCCACGTGAAGTAAGGGCCACTTGCACCAAACTCTATTTAGACGCTAAATACAGTTTTGTGCACTAAATAGAATTAAGCGAACACTCTTTCTCCACACACTTAACTGAGGAAGCTGTGCCTAATACCGTACAGGGAGCCACATTGATGAAGGTGGCACCTTCACAACAACCTTCCTTCACAACACACATCTAATAAAAGTCATCCGACTGATGGTAGATGAAAATTGAAGAGAGAAAAAAATATTGTTCGAGGTTACTTTTTATTCATTTCAGCGTTGCTACATCTAAAGTCTATAACAAATTTAACTTACATGGATTCAGTACGGTTTTGAAATATTGAATGCAAAACAAAATTTCAAAAGTGAGAAAAACTTGGATCAAACACAATTCAGTCCTCTTTGCTGGTGCTAGGAGCGAGGCCTCCGAACACGGCGGCCGGAATCTCCTGCTGTTCCACCGGCGCCTCCTCATCATCACCGCTCTGATCCTCATCATCATCATCATCAATGTCTATCTCGTCCGGATTGACTACTCGAGCCTCCTCGGTGCTCTCCTTATTGTGTCCCTGCGTCTCTCCCCGCACGAACATGATGTTGCCTTTGCTCTGGACGGCCATCTCGGCCGCTTTCGCCTCGAGCATCCTCATGCCGTCCTTCATTCCCGGAGCGAGGTCGGAGATCGTGCCGGCAGCCTGCGCCGCAGAACTCAACATCTGTGCAGACATCATGTTGACTTGCGTGTTGTAAGTGGCCTGTACGCTTCTCTTGATACGGAGCATCTCCCGCATGGTGTCCTCGTTGCCGTGTCGCACCTCAAACTCCTTCCACGTATTCCAGAAGTCGGCTGTGATTCTTGGATCGCACATTTGGCTGCAGTGGCCGTAAATCGCTCTCGCGCGATCGACTTCGCCGAGTTTCGTCTCCATTTCGGCGAACCGTATGCACATCTCCTGCGATTTATCTTCGGGGAGAGTTTCGATGGCTTTTTCGTAGATCTGTCTCGTTTTTGGAACGCCGTATATTTCGGCCGCCTTCTTTATGTAGATGTTGAACATGTCGAACATCTGCTCGGGCAGGACGCTGGTCGTGGCTCGCTCGTACACCGACATGGCGTGCCTCGCGAGACCGTGTTCCTCCTCTAGTTTTGCGTACAGCAGGAATATAGATTTGGCAAATTCGGCCGGACAGTGCTCTAAACATTGCTCGAACAGATCCCTCGCTCTCTCGAGCTTCGTTCCGCCGTATCTTTTAAGAAACTTTGTCAAGTAAGTATTCCATATGTCGTAAACGTTCGGCCACTTGAAGAGCGCTATTCCTTTCTCGTACGCTCGGAACGCCTCCTCAAAGTAGTTGTGCTCTTCCAAAAATAGTCCGTAGTTAATTATTATCTGCGGTGTGGCAATTTTTAGGTCTATAATGTGATCGTAAACAGCTTTGCACGACTTGTACGTGCCGAAACTCTCTTCTAAATCGGCGTACATTGACCAGACTTTTAGGGATTTGTAAAGGCGCATTTGTACTGTTTCTGTGTCATCGTGATATGCAACTTTTCTGCTCGGCAGGACTGTAGCCTTCTGCATAAGTTTCAAGGCATCGTCGTAGTTCTCATGTCTTATTTCCATCTCGGTCCATTCGCACCACACTGAAGCGAGATCGTCCACTTTTACGTACGGCACTTGCGTGGCCTTCTCAAAAATGAGCCGTGCATCTTCTATTTGGTCATTCTCCTCATAAAATTTGGCAAAAGCAACCCATAGAGAGAAAAGTTTCCCGACTGCTAACTTTGGGTCAACGGTCTGCACGGCTTCGGTGTAAGTGTCGATAATTTCGTGCGGTTTCCCTTCGTACAGCTTGACTCTCTTGTGCCACTCGGCGACATTGTGTGGGTTCTGTCGTAGGAGTACAGAGTTCAGCAGCAGTAATCTTCTCTCCATGAGGTATTCGAACCTCGCCAGCCTCAACTCTAGATCGATGTCGTCGTCTTCTGTGGGGTTCGGATCCTTTGCGACCTCCTCCATCTTCTTGCTTAGACTCAGTTCCTCAAACTGTGCATACGCGTCAAACACTTGGGTGAAATCTCGCACAGTTGTCACCGTCTGGATGGCTTCTTCGTATATGTCGCGAGCTCGGTCAAACAATCCGCTGCGCACGTAATAATCGGCGAGAGAGTTCCACAGATGACCCAACTGATCTGTGTACCTTCGTAGGCCACCTCGGATGATGGCGTCCACGTTCAGCGAATGTACCTTTCCCGGATTCTTTGATATCAACTCGCACAGTTCGTTCCAAAGCTGGTGGTTCGACTTGCCATGCTTGGATTGAAACTGCTCATTGTTTACAATCTGAGCGAGTCTCACTGCAGCCTCGTCTAGCTTATCGATCGAGATCAGATAATCGATATATTCCTCAGTGTCCTCCGGGCAGAGCTTTAGATATCTCCGAAAGACTCGAACTGCGGTCTCGTGGATGTTGTGCTTCTTCAAAAACGTCAGGTAGAGCGGCCAGATGCGGTGGTGCTGTGTGATTGGGAGCGCACGGAGCGCGCTGTCGAATGCTCGTCTTGTGGCAGTTATTTTGCATTGGTCGGTGAGGAAGGTGCAGTAGTCCATCCATATTCTAGGCATCTTGTGCATGAACACCAGGGCCCTCTCGAAAGCGTTGTTGACGTCTTCGTAGCCGGGATCGGTGATGCAGCGTCCCTTGATCTGCGATCTACGTAGCTTCAAGTAGTTGTACCAGAGTTTGAAGGAGCCGGGCAGCTCTTTTAGTGCGCGCTCGTAGATAATGTTGATCTCGTTCTTGGGCGCTTTTTTCTTGTGCTCGATGTAGCGGAGCCAGTGCTTGACGGAGAACGGGTTGCGGAGGATCTCCTCTTCGTACGGTAGGTCATCTTCGTTCTGGAAAAATAATTTGAGGTTAGTTGTACAACGTAAACAAGACAAATGAAATGCGAATACAGGAATTTGTAAATAACTTAGTTCTTCTAACGGAATGGTAGTGAATGAATAGATACTTACGAAAAATATTTCGATTTCTTTGCCGTCCAAAAGCGGCATCTTGGAGGAGTCGCCTTGGCAAAGTAAATATTTCTAGTAGTTTTCGATTTGTTACTTTGGGTTCAGTTTCATTTATCAAAACATAAACTACACAACACAACACAGAACGAGGGTTATGAAATACACAACACAAACACACTGAAAATAGAAAGAAGAAGTTTCGCCAGCTTTCGGCTGTGAGGTTGTAATTTATTAATCTGTGCTGTGGTGAGTGCCTATCGACCCCACGCACGTCTGACACGAGCGTCTCTTTGTAGTAAGCACCTGACAGTGAGTTTTTTTTCGTACGGAAAGGCAGGGGTGGTGTGGCCGATAGCCATGTCTTGTTTTTTCATCCTTCTCATTTGCATTTGTTTTCTTCTTTTCTTTATTCCAATGAGGATCAGTAAAGTAACAGCAAATTCAATAGAAATTATATCCACGTTGTTCTTTATGGCATAAGAATGGCATATCTTTTTGAATTATCAAAATCGGACCATTAGTTACGGAGATATTATCAATAAACTTAAGCCGTTTCTGCCGCTAAAACCGAGGGGCCGTTCACTGCTGGAATCATGATTTTCCACACTTTGAATCGATTCAGAATCAATAAGTTAGTGAAAGATTTTTAACATCATTTTGGGAATCAGCTTGAAATCTTGAAATCAGGGAGAAATCTTAGATATCGATTCAGAAATTTCAAAAACCGCGTTACTCAGTAAGAATCAGAAGAAGCAATTGGAAATCGTTAGAAACGCTGTGAAACACTAATGTTTCGGTGTGCGCTCGAGCGAATCAGTCGGGATCAGCAGGAAACAGTCGGAAACAGCTTGGGATCAACACGTTAAAACTTGAATGAATGAATACGCAGTCTCGTAAACAGGCAAATGCAAAAATTGCCCCAACCGTACTAAGAAGAAGAGCTATTATCCTATGTACGCGACTATGGCTATCGTGCAATTTTTCCGTGAGACGAACACCGAACAGCAAGCGCGAGCCTTTTCTAGCATACGTGATTTTTCTATTTACGTCACTCTCGCTCTCGCGTGGCTCACTGGTAAAAAAAGACGCATAGTTTGATTGAAATCATAATACCCAACACTGTTGATAAGAGGCATAAAATTTAATTGTTTTTTGTAATGTATGTAGGTTTTATTAGAAAGTAATTTTATGACTACGTAAATTTAAAAAAGGTATTATTTATTGTATTTTCAGTGAGTTCTAGGGACACAAAATTATGAAAACGTTTTAATGTGTGCTAGATATTATCAGAACGTAATTTGACTGTAACTTAGTAAATTTGATAGAATGTTTCATTTTATTTAGAAAATAATTAGCGTGAATTTTAAAATAAACAAAATTAGGTTCTTAGGATTTGTAGTGAACTATATACTCGATAGCTGGCCTCAGGGAGCAAGTGAAACGTAAGGAACAGCTATTTGTCTCTTTCGCACCTGCTTAGTCTTAGCTGTGTATAACATACACACACACAGGCACATTTATACATTCGCGTCCGTGTCGCGAATGTTGTGTTCTTCTGTATTCTATTACATGGAATAGAATAGGTTAGCACTATAATATTTGCGACACTGCCGCGAATGTTACACTGCGCTCCGTGCACGCGCCGCCGCCGCGCCGCGTCGGCGCGGCCGCCGGCCGCGGGATTCACTACAATCGATCCGGAACAACGATGAAACAGCGGGGAACAGACGGGAACAGACGGAAACAACAGAATCAGCTTGTACTCGTGCAGCTCAGTGCGCGCAACAGTCAGGAACGTTCCCCGTGCGTTCTTTTGAGTTCGAATTTTATTTATTGTTTCCTTACCGTCGGAATCAAACCGAATCATGCTTTCAAGTGTAGAATCACAAGAATCATGAGAAAATCGGCGAAATAATTTATGCTCACATAGAATCGATTCTCAGTGAACGACCCCTCGGCTACAACTCAGTGCGCCGCGGCTACGCGTGACGTCACTCTATCTCAGACCCGCGCGCACAGAATAGAAAAGAGTACTCCATACAGAAGCTGCTCTGTACAAACACTCACAAAGAAATAGCTACTCTGCGACGACGCGATAAAGTACAAATTGACTCGCACAGAGCTGCATGCCTAACCACGATAACCGCCTACATTTCGCTTCTCTTTCTGTCGTGTAACTCTATCTCGAAAGCGCGTCGTTCAGCGCGTTAAGGGCTGTGTCTTTGTGCTGTCTTAATATTGTGAGGAATAAAATGAAGATGATACCTACCAACTTTTATCGTTCTAGCTACCAACGATATGATATTTAGCTACGGCAAATTCATGCGAACAAATTCATGCATGCGTTAGCGTCACAATTAGTTTCTCACATCGAAGCGTGCATTGCGTGCAACCTTCCAGTGATAGTTTTGTTTGATCAATAAATTTAATGATCAATGATCATCTACAATGTACCTATTATCCTTATACGAATTAGGCCATACACACCACGCTGTTCGGCGTTATCTACATACATACATACATATCACACACGCTGAATCCCGATAATCGGGGTAAGCAGAGCAATCGGTGTTGTGCTGCAAGTACTCTGGTCAATTACAGCACAACACCGACCACCACGTTTCGCAAAGTATTCGAACAAGATTAAATCGATCAAGCAGCAAGTAAGGCACGAAGACCCACCTGCTGCATGACTCGGTGGAAGTACCGTGCCAAGGTGAGAGGTGGCGGGCCTGTCGCCCTTTAGCACGGCATCTTGTCCTTATCCCTTAGTCGCCTTTCACGACATGCATGGGGAGAGATGCAGTGGGGATATTCTTTTTAAGTACCGGCCCCACACGGTAATGTTATTGGCAATATAATAATATCATTTTAAATCAATGACCTCCTACTATATGAATAAATAAATTACTAGAAATAAATCAAAATGCTACTAAACAAAACACTTACCTTTCTTCGTCTCTCGGCAATGAAAAAAAAGACAAGTTTTCATTTGTCTGTTGACTTTTGCACCCGTCCACTGCACAATATTTACGTGATTTCGACATTTTCTAAATTCGAAAGCGCCACGCGCCCGGTCTGGCTGGATAGCGGCAGCCCACTGTTAATTGTAGATTAGCCGCTACGCCAAGCGGTAGGCATTTAACTCGCGACCTTGAGCGAGTGACGAAGGCCTGCCGCGCGCTCGCGCTAGCCAGCCAAGGCGCACTCATTCATCGAGGGCTGTATCTCTTGAACCGTAATAGGTAGCCCGTTGAAATTTTCACAGAATATGTGTTATTTAATATGGCCGATATAACAACAAATAAAAAAAAATAAAAATAAGTAAAAGTAAAATATTCACGGGGGTTCCCATGGAAGAAACCAAGCGAGCTCGACTCGCACTTGGCCGGTTTAAATAGTATAAATGTTACATTGTGCCGAAATGTACAAATACGTCTATCAAAACGCCAGAGAAACTGATGTACCGTGTGGGGCCCGTACTTTCAATGAATAGGCCCACTGCCTCTCTTCCCAATGTATGTCGTAAAAGGCGACTAAGGGAACCTTATACTACTAGGAGGTAGGGTTTAACCCGCCCGGGTTTGTATTGTACTCATTTGGTGGGTTTGGACGAGTGTGCCATACTTCCACTAATACACTTGGTGACGAGGGTCTGATGATGGAGACAAGAGGTGGACAGTGGAACTCTTCAACCGTTACTACTAACCCTCTCGAGTTTTTTTTTTATGGAAACTGACACGGTTGGCTACATCACCTACAACGTCCGTCCGTCCATAACACCTGGTGAACTAGGTGCCATGTCAGTGCTTCCCCCTTTGATCGTGCCGGCTACACTGAACTGGTCGGAAAACACAAACTATTTACATAGCCGTTTGGACCGACGTTTCATTCAGTGCGGTGGTACCAACCCCCTCGAGTTTGGGTTCATTTGTTTGGTTCGGACGAGTGCTCCATACTTCCACCAATACACTTGGTGACGAGGGTCTGATGGTGGAGACAGGAGGTGGACAGTGGAACTCTTCAACCGTTACTAGTAGTAACCCCCTCCTCGAGTTTGTTCTCATTTGATTAGACGAAGGGGTTACTAGTAACGGTTGGATAGTTCCACCACCCACCTCCAGATTCCATCATCAGACTCTCGTCACCAAGTGTATTAGTAGAAGTATGGGACACTCGTCCAAACCATCCAAATGAGCCCAAACTCGAGGGAGTTACTAGTAACGGTTGAAGAGTCCCACTGTCCACGTTCTGACTCCATTATCAGACCCTCGTCACCAAGTGTATTGGTGGAAGTATGGAGCACTCGTCCAAACCTACCAAATGAGCCCAAACTCGGTGGGGTTACTAGTAACGGTTGAAGAGTTCCACTACCCACCTCCTGATTACATCATCAGACCCTCGTTACCAAGTTGAAATTATCATTACATTGTATTGTCACGGGAACTCAATGTGTGTGCAAAGTTTCATAAGAATCAGTTCAGTAGAAGTAGTTGAAAAAGTTGTCGCAAAGTTGTTGAAACAAATAAACAAGGTGTCAAGCTAAATAAAACAGTTTAAAAATAGTTTCTTTGGCGTTGTGATACATACGTACGACGTACGACGTATTTACACATTTCGGCACAATAAAATATTTATACATTGTAATAAAGTGAAACCAGGCACAAATCGGACACTTTGTTTTAAACACAAATTAACCAAACATAAACACTGCGCGCCTTATCACTTCCAACAGCTAACTGGCGGTCCGGAGCGGCTTGCGACACAGTGACGTCACGCACTCTGCGGCGCGACTATAGGTGGTTCCAACTAAATCTTCCCTTCGCCGTTATGTTGGTTCCACTGCCAGTGTCACTGTCAGTTCTTAAGTTCCTGTTGCCAGATTGTGAAGATTATATTACCTAATAATGTAATCGGTATTTACCGTATAATATATACGGTAAATACTGATAATTACGGGTATATAATAAAGTAGAAAAAAAAGGAGCACAATGGAGGTAACATACTATGCGGAAAAACTAAATCCAGCGCCCCGACATAACCTATTAGTGTGGCTATTCCCTAGAGTGTTTTTATAAGCCGGAGAAGAGGTAATCCTAAGTTGCTTTTGAAAATAAATTCGCAGAAGTTACCATTTAGTATGAAATTATTTTCGTGAAATTTTATTTTTTTTATTTTTGGCCCCAGTTTTGATTTCCGGGCTACATCTTTTCTAATAGCAGTGTTTTGTGGTCCTTTATGCTCCTGTATGTTTTTTTGCGAGGTGCAACAAATGCAAATGAGAAGAAATAAAAAAACAAGATATATGGCTATACGGTCACAATATCCTTGTCTTTCCCTAAGTAAAAGAAAATTAACTTTCTTTTTCTTACAGGTCACCTGACAATTAACTTTTTTTTGACTCAGGTGCTTACTACAAAGAGACGCTCGTTTCAAATAATGTTATAATCTCTTTGACTCTAATGTCAAAAATCAGCTGTTTGTGTCTGACAGTGATTTGTTGATATGTGTGTACAACTTCTTTCTCTGTAGATTATATGTTAAGTTTGTAGAACATATCGTCTTCGTAGCTGAACGATATTTTTTATCATTTTCCTGAGATAAGATTAGTTCTGCTGCCTATGTGGCTAGTTGCTAGTGCACGTATTGTGATCAAGCTCGAACAGCACAGAATGTCTTCCAGAAAGCGGCAAGCGTTACTGTTGTCGTCGTCCAACTGCCACGGCTTCTCCCTTCTCGAGTTCGCCCGTTCCGAGATTGATCAGTTTTTCAAAAAGTAAGGCTTTCACTTGATTGCAAATTTACCCCCGTCTTCCAAAAATTAGGGTTTTTCTCCTGTTAATTCTGTCCATCATCGATCTATACTTTTTTTATAATCCGCGTATTATTTTGGTTCTCCAGAACTTTATTGTTCAAAATAAATTAAAAAATATAGGTTCACAGTCATCTAATTTCATCTTTTTTTAATACTTACAATTTGTTGACTAGTAGTCATATTTTTAGCATTATCCCAATATTTGGAATTCGCTTGGATCTTACAACTTGATAGTATTGTAAGTAGTTATATATAAAAGTGTATTAGGCGCATCAGCTAATAGCTGTTAGCCTATTAATTAATATTAATATTATATTCTATTTCCAGAAACAACATCTCTGAATTACTATTCGTGCCGTACGCTCAGAACAACTACGATGGATACACCGATAAAATCAAATCAGTCATAGAGGGCTGGGGCTACAAGGTCACTGGAGTACACACACACGCTAGCCCCGAGGCCGCCGTGCGTTCCGCTCAGGCTGTCTTCATAGGTGGCGGCAACACTTTTGTGTTATTGAAACGGTTGTATGAAAACAATCTCGTCGACATAATAAGAAAGAGGGTTCTTGAAGAAGGTTTACTGTATATAGGAAGCAGCGCCGGAACCAACGTAGCCACTAAGAGTATTCACACAACGAATGACATGCCGATAGACTTCCCTCCAACGTTCGACGCGATCGGTCTGGTTCCGTTCAACATCAACCCGCATTATCTGGAGACACCGGAGACTACGCACCGCGGCGAGACTCGTGATCAGAGGATAGAGGAGTTCCTGGAGACACCTCACGCGAGGAAGGTGTTGGGGCTGAGGGAAGGCGCCATGTTGCACGTGGAGGGTGACACGGCCGTTGTGAAGGGTGTCGCGGGAGCTGTTGTTTTTGCACAGTGAGTTTTCTGATTAAATGGAATAGTAATTCTTTATTGCACAACAATAATAAAAAAAAGTAAAACTGTAGGTCCCTTCCCTTCCTACCTTACTCGGTGGTAGGGTGGTAGGTGGTACCAACCCGCCCGGGTTGGTCAACCGCACTGAATGAAACGGCTATGTAAATAGTTTGTGTTTCCATCCAATTCAGTGTAGCCGGCACGACCGAAGGGAAGCACTGACATGGCACCTAGTTCAGTTCACCCGGTGTTATGGGCTGCATCACGGATGTTGTAGGTGATGTAGCCAACCGTGTCAGTTTCGATAAAAAAAACCTCTATGATGGGCCTCGTTAGCTCGGTGGTACGACGATGCTTAGGTGTCTGATGGTCATAGGTAAACAATAGCGGTCGGACTTCATGCGGGTGATCATCCGACAGTTACGGCTGGCCGTGGTTAGGATTCTATATAAAACTGTAGGTCTCCTCTCCTTTCGTACTAAGTCATTCGGCGTGTATGCGTCCACTGCTGGACATACGCCTCTCCAATCTTCCTCCAGTCCTCTCGGCCTTCAGCGATACGGAAACACTGATTTCCGCCGATGTACCTCTGATGTCGTTGTCCCACTTATTCGTATTGGGTCTCAGTTGGTATCACCACACTCAAATGAAGGTCGGTGGAAGTGACGGAAATGGTTTGTGTTTCCGGCCAGTTATTGCAGTAGTAAAGGGGGCTGCACTGACATGGTACACACCATGGTAAACCAAGGGGTTATGGGTTTACATCACGGATGTAGTTAGGTGATTACATAAAAAAAAATTTAAAAAAAATGGGACAATAGAATTATACAAGAATACGGAAACAAAAAGTAAAAAATTGCATCCAAAGGCTGATTTATTACTTGTATTGATTTCTTCCAGTCAATCTTTTGCTCTTTGTTGTTTTATAAGTTTAACATACATGGCAATACAATTTAGTGAACTAACAAGCCAGGCCGGTATTCTGTACCGTGCAGGATGTAAAAATTATAATAATGCAAATAAAAAATATATATATCTTTTTTCCTTTCTTGCAGGAGTCAGCAGAAAGCTGAATTACCTGTGGGAGCCGACGTATCATATCTATTGCGAGAATAAGACTGACGGGACGGCAAGAGAGAAAATTATTTACTTTTTGTATTTAGAGTTTTCATCTTAAGAAGACATTGTAACAATAACTTCTAAGCGTATCTTTTTATTTGATATATTATTTACACAGTTTGATCAAAAATATTTAATGCATAATCAAAACACAATTTTATCTTAGTCAAGGTGTTTTTATTCATCAACTGGTTCCTATTTACATATAAAATACAAGTCACATTCATCACGTCCATGCTAAACTTGCGAATCTGATAAAAGGTGGGACAATTTGTCTGCCTCGGTAGTTCAGTGGTGCGGTCGGTCGACTGTTGTTAAGTACAACTGGGCGCGGTTAGTACTTGGGTGGGTGACCGCTCGATCGTTGGAGGCTCACCGTGGTTCGCATTTCATGTAAAATTGTAGGTACCTTCCCTTCTTACCTTACTAGGTGGTAGGGTTTATTCCGCCCGGGTTGGTACCACCGCACTGAATGAAACGTCGGTCGAATCGGCTATGTAAATAGTTCGCGCTTTCTATAAAAACAAAAAACATAATATGATTTTCATAAGGAAGTATTTTTTTTCGAAAATACAGATTCGCAAATTCAGCACAAACGTGACACCACGGAGTCTCGGGGCTCAACAAAGCTTCATTGCAAGACGAAACCGAGTGTGCCAAAATTTTGGGTGTGCAGAATGAAGTGCATAGTCGAGTAGGGAGCGACCGTGTCCTTTGCCATGGTTACGTTGCATTCAGCTTATGTGATGGAAGGATCCTACAGAATATGGATAGGTAGAGAGAGGGAGGTCGAGAGCGGGACTGGTGTTTCCCCGCGTCCTAGTCAACGCAGACTAGTTGACGAGGCCTTGACGCGAGCCGAAACGTGAAGCATGCGCGGGAAATTTAGAGTGGCCACTCGCTAGTCCCGACCTCGATTAATACCCTCCTCTACTGCCGATGGGCCCGGATATGTTCGGTGAAGCCATCGCAAGCTTAGTTCCACACCTTCCTACTCATCACGTTCCCATACCAATTTTTTTTACGATATAAAAAACCTACTCCTCAAATTTTATACGTGAAGTGCGCATATTTTTTTTACAATATAAAAATCAGTAGGTTTTTCTATCGTAAAAAAAAAATTGGTATGGGAACGTGATCAGTATCTGATATACATACACCCCTTAGCGTATCGTTACCTACTATTGAAAGACCTTATATACATACAAAACGGCACACTCAAAATACATCAGTAGAACAGTGAAAATGTAAAAATGGTTATATGATAAAAATGGTCGCACGCACATCTATCGCACTATCAAAGTGTGCGGTCTAAGTCGTTACTAATTGAACGCAATACGACACAAAATAAACGAAATATCGCGCCGCTTTGCGGCCGTTTTCGCAAGATGACTCTCGTACTTGAAAATTTTGGCTGTATCTAAGAGGATATAATCAAGCTGAGTACTAATGCTAGGTATTATGTTGGACGAAAACATGATTCCATCCACACAACAAATTAATGACTAAAAACCGGCCAAGTGCGAGTCGAACTCGCGCACGGGTTCCGTATCGTCATGCCATTGTTAGGGCCACTCACGACATCTATGGATTAGTTACAATACTTCATACTGTTTTCGATAGATGGCTAAAATACACTTTTTAGTTTCTTGTATGGGGACCCCTGTGAATTTTTTACTTTTTCTTATTTTTATTATTTGTTATATCGACCATAATAACACATATTCTGTGAAAATTTTAACGGGCTACCTATTAAGGTTCAAGAGATACAGCCCTCGGACAGACAAGACGGACAGACAGACAAACGGCGTAGGCTTAGTAATAGGGTCCCGTACGAAAGATACGGAACCCTAATAACACCAAAAATCATTTTTATTCGGAGCGAACATCCGTGCGTCACTGCTGCTCGAAAACAACTGAATAGATCGTTAATTTTTTTGCTCTAGCTCGGCTACAAAGTGAATCATATTGAGAAGGGCATAACTTCACCTTTTTTTTTAGAAATATAATTGAACCTTATCCCCATATTGAAAAAGTGCATATTAAATGCCGAAAGTCACCAGTCACGTTAGCGCGGTCCGCGCTTAGGCAATTAAAGGGTGGTCCTCGGATCCAAGCTACGGCAAAAGGTTCAATGCTTATGGTGCATTCTGATATTTTGTTACATGCACTTACGACCCGGTGCGTCAGAAAATGGTTCCTGGGGTTGGCTCTATGCGTGGGCCATTTTAGTTTTAATGAATGACCGCAAGGACATCCTTCAGTGCTCCTTTCGTACATTGACTGTAGACTTGGTATATTGTAGCATTTTTTTTTTTGGATTTTATATGTTTCTATAAAGTCTCCACATTGCCTCCTTTCCTCAAGAGTTTTAGTCCCAGTGCCTGTAAGCAATCTTCATGTTTTATTTTCAATTGATGATACAATCTTTGTTGCTCGCACCAAGTTCGGAGCGTTCAAAGCCTCATGTGGCTAAATTGTGTAAACTACTGTCACAGATTACTTAATAGTTACTTCGTAACAGATAAATCACTCCATGGCTTTAATAGCCTACTGTTTCACGTCGCCAATCGCTGCGTGCGAAAATGTACCTAAACGAACGAGTGTAAAGTGCATTATTGCTTTGCATCTGCGCGCAGTTGCGTGGGCGAGCGTGTAGGTATGTTTCGCGCGGCTGACGAATTTCTACTGAATTATACCGCCGGCGGTGCGCCGGGCGGTAGGTAGTTAGCGCACGCAAGTACATAGAGTTCGTGAGGCCTGCTACTGCGAGTGGGCGCGTCGTCAACCGGACTGGGCGAGCAGCGTGCGCGCGGCGTGGAACAGATGCGGCTGCGTCGCGCCGCGGCCGTGCCCGCCTCGCTCCACCGGAGGCAGGCTGCACAGGTGGCGGCGGAGGGCGAGGTCGCGCCGCGCGGACAGCGCGCGCGTCACGTCGCACCCCGTGCCGAACAGGGCCGCGCGCTGCCGGCGGCGACGCTGCACCGCCACCTGATGAAAAGAATTACTTGATTTACTGTCAGGTTCGGTATCTCGATGGTGCAATCGGTCGACCGCCATTCATGATCTAAAGCACATCTGGGCGCGGTCAGAATTTGGATTTTTTTTTATGGAATCTGACACGGTTGGCTACTTCACCTACAACATCCGTGATGTCAGCCCATAATGGTGATTTGGGCATCACCACCCGAGTAGTTTGGGCATCGGCTTCTCATGCGAGAGCGGTTCGAATCCGGTCGGCGTGTACCAATGAGTTTTTTCTGACGAAAAAATTTACGTGCATACCTACACCTGCTGCTTCACCGTTCGGAACCGGTGTAAAACTGTAGGTCCCTTCCATTGCCCCTTACTAGTAGGCTCAAATTGTAGCTGACTGGGTTGGTACCACCGTACTGGATGTAAGATGACCGCATAGGAGCCTCGGTTGTGTTCTCTAGTCCAGTACAGCCAGCAATCCAGGGAAGTCTCCGGTATGGCATCTACCTTCTCGGACGTGATATTGGCTGGTCGGAGCATGCACTTTGGCCCCTCCAAATCAGCCACCCATATGGGATTACATAAAAAAAAAATGCGCGGGGTGAGATGCAGTGGGGCTATTCTTTTAAAGTACCGGCCCCACACAGTACATTTACAGTGAAATGCGCCGTGCATTTCATTAGTTAGAAGACAAACTGATATCCATCAGAAACTCACTAATACCAGCACACGGGAATAAACAAAAAAAAAACCTGTATGGAGGCGACGGGTTGCACGGGTGGCTGATCAGAGTCCCCGTGACTCTCCGCAATCAATTCTGCTGCCATCTGCAACGTAATGCCATAAACAGATTTAGACATACAAAAGACAAGATCAGTGTGGGGCCGAAGTAAACGGAAACAATTTTTTACTTTTTAAAGGTCAGGGGGTTTTTTTTACGGCATTTTAAAAAAAGCGCATGCAAATCGGTCCACTTTTGAAGATAATTAATTTTTTGATTACTTAATTACTTGATTACAAACATAGCTAAGAACAGTCCCCATTAAACCAGCTTTCTAATTTAAAAAAACCGCTTCCAAATCGTCAGCCTCGATAGCTCAGTGGTGCAGACAGTCGACTGTCGCTATTGATGGTTAAGCAAGCTGTCAGTACTTGGATGGGTGACCGCTCGACCGTTGGAGGCTAACCGTGGTTCGGATTCCACGTAAAACTGTAGGTCCCTTCCCTTCTTACCTTACTAGGTGGTAGGGTTCAACGCGCCCGGGTTGGTACCACCGCACTGAATGAAACGTCGGTCGAAGCGGCTATGTAAATAGTTTGTGTTTTCTGTTCGGTTCAGTGTAGCCGGCACGACCGAAGGGAAGCACTGCCGTGGCATCTAGTTCACCCGGTGTTATGGGCTGACATCACGGATGTTGTAGGTGATGTAGCCAACCGTGTCAGTTTCCATAAAAAAAAAACAAAAAAACAAAAAAATCGGTCCATCCGTTTGGGAGCTACGATGCCACAGACAGACACACCCATAAGCTATGTCCACCCACACTATGCCCCTTTCGTCTTCATCTTTCCCTTCATCATTATATTCAACTTTGCTTTAGGGCAAGAAACTGTTGAATGCATCATGTCCGTGCGTCATCCGACCGGAGTCGCCATGTGCGACGAGATTATTCTACTATGTGCGGTCTAATTGTTGAACGTTATGTTGCACAGAAATCCACGGACCGCGGGAATGCGTGCCTCGCAGCGCGCGCTATGCTTTCAACTAAAAAGAGGCATGCGCCAAGGGCATGCCTCACGTGCGCTGTTGACTGCGCTATGATGCATGCACTTGTTGAACGAAAAAAGGCACAGTGTGGACATAGTTATACACACACACACACGTTAAACTTATAACACCGCTCCTCTTTTTGCGTCAGAGGTTAAAAGAGGAACAAACCGCTGCACCGGCCATCGCGACGGAGACGCCGACGCGCGCCAGTACGGCGTGCGGCTGCCAGCGCTGCTGGGCGCCAGACGCAGCGCTCGGCTCCTTGCTGCGCCGCACCTCCGCCACCAGGCTCGCCCAGTCCACGCCCAGCGCGTCCCCCAGCCCGGCTGGAGCAGCAATCACGATTATACTTTCCGTTTAGCCGCAGTAAATATATAGCTAAGGCCAATGATATTATAAGTTAAAAGGAGGTAGATAGGTTATCTGAGCTCCCAAGCGGCACATTAAATACAAGACCACAGTCCTGTCTGAAGTTAGTCGCCCACCAACTACGCACGCGTTCGGACCGCTAACCACGAGCCGCTAACACATCGAAAATGCCGTCATGTGTAATGAGATTCTGCACTAATTCTAACAATTGGAATAAGACTATTCGAGTCGGCGCATCACTTTATATAGTTCTTCCTCTCAACTTTTCAAGGACGTGCCATGTGTGAGCACTGAATGTCATATAGATAACCTAGCTTTCGTAAAATATCATTGACTGAAGCAGTATGGCAACTAGGCCTATTTGTTGAAATAAGTACCTACGCTCCATTGGAGCGTTAGGGATGTCACTCAATTTTTTTTTTGTTAAATTGTAAAATTATTATTTATTAAAACATTTATTTAGGTTCTGTAATGTACAAAATATAATTAATCATCAATAAATGTTCAAAATGCGGTTGCTATAAATATGAATTGATATAACTTTTCTCGACTTGTGTCAACTTTTATTAACTTTTGTAAATTGTTTACAACTTTTTTTCAGCTCTTGTCAACATTTGTCAACCACTGTAAATGTTTGTCAACAATCACCTACGTGGACACTGTCCACGTAGGTGATTGTTCGTATTCATTGTGTATATTAGTTTGAGATCTGCCACATCATTTCACATCATTTGTCTATAAAAATCAAAAGATTCAGTTTGTGTATTGAATGTAAAGTTGATTTTCCATGCCGCTCTACACCTTCACTTTCCACCATACAATCCCTAAAATTGTATTGTCAAGTCCAACTGAGATTGTATCATGGGACCCGCCGGCGGGTGCCGGACGTCTCGAACTAGTATGGCGGGACCCGCCGGGGAGTCCCCGGACAGTGAAGGTGTTAAAACGGTGCGTGAATATTCGCTCACCGCGCGTGCGCTCCTCCTCCAGCTCGCCGTCGGAGATCTCCTCGAAGTCCAGCTCCTTCGCCTCCTCCTCCTCCTTCAGCTCCTGAGGCTCGACCTTCACCGAGACCAGCGCCGCCGGCGGCGGCGACACCGCCCGAGCCTCCTGTACACACACAAGAATAACGCAAGAATAACGACAAGTTTATTTATTATTATTATAGCCTAATGCGCTTCGTTTATAATTTTTTAAATTTTATAATTTTAAACGCTACAGCGCACCCTATGCTGGGCTTCGGCCTCTCGCGTTCGCGAGGTGCGGTCTACTCTCCCTGGCTGACCAAGCCTGTCTGGGAAAGGTTTATTAACGCTAATTTAAGTAGATAGTAGTAGAAGTAGGTAAGTGCGGTAGTAGTCTATAAGCATAAGATAGTTTAATTGTTTTTGTCTTTTATCTGGTTCTGCACAGCCCTTGTCATTGTTTGTCATTGTTTCCATTGTGTTTAATTGTTTTTCATTGTTGTTACATTTCGAAAGATAACGAATTCAAGTGCAACATTTATTTGCCTACGAATGATAATAAAAAAACCTAAAACCTAAACGCCGTTGTTGCTTGCAGCCTGTGGCTCGAACCCTCCTAACTAGTTCCTCTTGATCGAAAACATCGACTTGACCACAAGCCAGCTTCCATCTCCAGCTACCCCAGCCAGCCTATGCCCTCCATGAAGGCCACAAGACGACCGGGGCGGCTGCAGACTTACGCATGTAACAAGACACAAGCAAGAATAACTTCTTTTTAAATTTTATTCGTTTATTGACACATTTTATTTTTTATATTAATTTTACATAAAAGAAACTTAAATCTAAAATTAATGCAAAATAACAAAATGGAGTTTCCACCACCGGCGGCGGGGCGAACCCAGGCTACCGATGGTCGGACCCGAGAGAGAAAAACCTCCGGACAATTCGAGCGGTGTCGAGCAAGACCGCCTTCTGCATCTGACCCTTGATCCAAGCAAGTGGCTCAGTGAGAGCCTCTTGAGATGATGGTCGAGGCTCTTCGCTATCAGCCCGCGCATGGGCTGATTTTACATTGACACACGAATTTTATTATTATTACTGCAATCTGTCTGCGAGTCGACATTCATCAGTGGTTATGTATTTGAAGTAGGTCTTTTTGTCTGTCCGACCGACTTTCGGTCAAGACACGTCGACAAGATCACGTGACTTTATAGTAATCTACTATACCAGGGGTTTCAGGTACTTCTAAAACTAATATGTTTTGCGGCGTACCACCTTTACCTACAAGAAGCTAATAATAATACTTATCTTCTATATCTACATTCTTAAATTATTTTTGGAGGTTAGTATCACACCAAAGTTCAATTAATGATTTTTCCTCCAATGTAAGTGATCTTGGAATCGAATCTAAAAATTAATTTCTTATCGAATTTAGTTCTGAAAAGTCTTGTTTAAAATATTCTTCTTAACTCACTATGAGCATTTAACAGTGGGTTTTTATATCGCTAAGAACATCAGAATTCAAATTATATTTATGTTCATCAACAAAACTTACTAAATTAGGATTATGGCACTCTTTATTGCCACTTATTAAATTTTTTAGACCATAATGTTTAATTTTTTCGCGTACCACCTCGAACGTACGCGTACCATAGATTGAGAACCACTGATCTATACAAATTCGCCCGCCCCTGGCCGGTTCGTCAGTTTCAGCTTGCTTAAGTTCACCGGCCACAGACGTGGCGTTGTACCGTACTCGAACAAGTAACCGCCTCTCGACGGAGTATCAGTGAAAGTGTTAAAAAAAAGGTCACACGTAACAAACCTGGCTATTGCTGTATGGTTCGCTGTGCGGTTCCGTCTTGATGGTGCGTTCGGTCTTGATCGGTCGCTCCTCCGCCGCCGGCCGCTCCATCTGACTATCCTCTTCACCTCTCTCTACCATCTGCACACAACACGCGCGTGCCCACGATTTTCACGATAGATAAATAGATACAGATCGTTCACAGTTATTTTACCTCTGACACACGTCATTGTATCTTCCGCTAGGTTGGCACCACTTGCTGTCACTAGTACTACGGTCCTAAAAACGGGTTACTTGCTATTATTATTTTACCCGTTGTAGTGGAAATTATGTATAAGTACCAGTTGTACTTGTAGTGATAAGTCCACCTTTCTTGTCGTGTACTGTTCTTTCAATTTGTGTGCAATAAAGAGTTTCTATTCTGTTCTATTCTAAAAGTATATTCAAATATTTCGTACAGGGAAATAGTATGAACTAATTATGGCAACACAGAGCTCAGGTTAGCCAACTTGATGGCTAGAGGTAAAATAACTGAACGGTCTATAGATAGATAGAAATACTTTATTGCTCCAAAAAAAAAAACAACATTTTACATGAACAGACAATAAGTATTCATTGTTCTGTGTAATTTCATTGCGATGGCAGAATGTTCATGAGAACTTGCTTGCAGCGATGAACTGCTAACAGAGAATTAGCCGCGCAGATTTGCCCAAACTACTGTTATTATTGTTGTTGTTGTATAATTTCATCCATTGGTAGGTAAACTATGCTTGGATATGTCGACCTACGTATTTATTTTCTCCAGAAATAGTTTAAATTATCTGAAAACATCGGAATTCCAACCTTTTTATATTCATATTTTTATTGATTCCTTTGGTACCACGGTACACTTGAATAAGTCAGGCATACTTTGTGCATACATTTTGTAATCAGAAACAGAATCAGAATCTCTATTTGTGAATTATATGTCAAATATAGACAACAAATAGAGATACAAAATATGAGTATCGGCAAGTAGTGAATCTAGGCTTTGAGCTTTCATTAATTCATAATAATATGTTCTTTTTCTCGTTTGCTAGTTTTCTCGTTTTCTCCTTATGTGAATTAGATTTTCAGAGATCTTACAGAAATTTTCAGAGCATTTTTTTTAAATCACTTTTTTTAAGTACTCCTTCTCAACGGAAGAATACACAAGCGAACGAGAAAATAAAAAAGTTATTATGAATTGCAAGCTTGACCGCTTTTTCATTCAAGCTTCAAACGCCGGGCACGCGGATTCCGATGTATAATTATAACAAAATTCAATTGAAACTCACATCGTCCCTGTTCAATATATCGTCCGGGTCGTCGCTGATCTCGCTCAGATCGTCCGGTATGGGCAGCTCCTCTCCGTCGGCCGGCGGTGCGTCCGCGCACGGCGCCGCCGCGCCCGCCGGCTCCTGCTTGACCGGCGGCGGCTCCGGCTCGGCGCGCGGCGGCCCCGAGCGACGCTTGCTCGGCTGGGGCATCTCGCGCGGGTGCTCCATGCGCATGTTGCGGCCGTAACCTTCGTCTGCGGTTTCAATTATTAATGATTTTTTTTTTATGGAAACTGACACTATAAACCAATTTTTATAACTGTGCACTTCGAGCTGTCAGAGTCGTTAGGTTAGCAGGATTGAATTCACCCCCCGCTTACTTCCTCACCTCTCCGCCGATGCCTATCAGTACACGCCCTTTCTGTGTGTGTGTGTGTGTGTGTGTACTGATAGGCGTCGGCGGAGAGGTGAGGAAGCAAGCGGGGGGTAATTCGGTCCTGCCAACTTAACGACTTTGACAGCTCGAAGTGCACAGTTATAAAAATTGGGTTATACATCACCTAAAACATCCGTGATGTCGGCCCATAACACCGGGTGAACTAGGTGCCGTGTCAGTGCTTCCCTTCATTTCATGACGGCTACACTGAACTGGACGGAAAACGCGAACTATTTACATAGCCGTTTCGACAGACCTTTCATTCAGTGCGGTGGTACCAATCCGGGCGGGTTAAACCCTACCACCTAGTAATATAAGAAGGGAGTCATATCGCTTAGTCGCCTTTTACGACATACACGGGGAGAGATGTAGTGGGGCTATTCTTTTAAAGTACCGGCCCCACACGGTACACAAAAACACAATACACACTTACATTAATTACTCTTGATTAATTATGTCACAAAATGTTTTGCCACTTCGATTACCACATAGACAGGAACAGGCGAGAAGTATGCTGTAAATTTTTTTTCTGTATGATTTTGTCAGCCTCTTTAGCTTAGTGGTGCGGTTGGTCGACTGTTATTAAGCACACCTGGGCGCGGTCAGTACTTGGATGTGTGACCGCTCGACCGTTAAGAGGCTGACCGTGGTTCAGATTCCACGTAAAACTATTGGACCCTTCCCTTCTCTTACCTTACTAGGTGGCAGGGTTTATCCCGCTCGGGTTGATACCCCGCACTGCATGAAACGTCGGTCGAGACAGCTATGTAAATAGTTCGTATTTTCAGTCCAGTTCAGTGTAGCCGACATGAAATGAAGGGAAGCACTGACATGGCACCTAGTTCACCCGGTGTTATGGGCTGACATCACGGATGTTGCAGATGAAGTAGCCAACCGTGTCAGTTTCCTTAAAAAAAAAGTTTATTTGCATTGTAAGTGTATTTTTTTTTTATGTAATCCGATATTGATGTCTGAGTCAGAGGGACCAAAGCGCACGCTCCGACCAGCCAATATCACATCCGAGAAGGTAGCACGACGCTGAATTGAGTCTAGCGGCGCAAGCTGGTATTTAGCTGAGCCATCCCACAAGTGCGAGCAGTACTCCAAGTGGGATCTAATCTGGGTTTTATACAACGTCAGTTATTGGCCCGGCGTAAAGTACCACCACACCATGTTCAGTGCACCTTGGTCTGCAGACAACCAGGACGACTTGTGGCTTTTATTGAAGACATAGGCTGGTTGGGGTAGCTGGAGACTGCGGGGTTTTGCACGAAGGCCCCCAACCAAGCGGGATTAGTTTGCAGGCCCAGAGCCAACCCCAAACCAAATCAACAACAAGAACAAACTTGTTCAGTACGCCAAGCTTTTTTGAGGCCAACCTGGCCTTGCCCTCTGTTTTTTTTTTATTTTTTTTATAGAAAGCGCGACATGTGGCATCGTTTCACTTACGAGTAGGTGACTTACGATGCCCATGGACATTCTGTGATGCACGGGGATTGCGAATGCCATGCCATGTGGCGCCGGTAATTTAAGTCGTGCGACAGTTTGACACCGGGTGGTGCTTCGGAAGGAAGGAGCTGGTGTGAACGCCGTTTGGTGTGAAAGAGTTGGTGTATATACCGTGCATGCGCTGGCGGTGCGGGCCGGGCGGCGGGCCGGGGCGGTGGTGCCAACCCGGCTCCATCTCAGCCTCCTTCTCCGCCCACTCGGCCATCTGAAACCCACCATCGAATCTACATTTAATTATAGAACTAATCATCCAGTAATCAGCCTCCAACGGTAGAGCGGTCACCCATCCATTCACTGACCGCGCCCAGGTGTGCTTAAGATCCGACCGACAGTCGACCGAACGCACCACTAAGCTACCGAGGCTGACAAAATTATTCCCCAAAACCGAAATTCATTCATTTACTTACACTATACCGTGATTGGGTCATCAAACTCTATATGTATATGTATCGAACTAAATTTTTTTTGGGCCTGTAAATTCGGAGAAAATAGGATTTGACAGACCGACAGATAGACAGACAATACAAGAGTGATCCTTAACCCTTCAATTATCACCTCAATTAAATGCTCCTCCCTCCCTAATTTTCACGCGTTACCGGCGCGCCAAGGCCGCGACCGGCGACCTTGACAAAAACTCAAATATTTCGTGAAATACTGAAGCTAGAACAATAAACTCTTTTGATCCATAAAGTCAATGAAATTGTCTATGGATCAATGTCAAAAAAAAAACAGCAAAAGAGTGCTTACTTGTTTAGAAGTACCAGATATTAAATCGTTAAATGTTATAAGCCCCGCACGGGGGTGAGCCCTGCGCGGAGCTTATAACATTGGAAGGGTTAAGGGTTAAATTACAAACAGGGTTAATTTAACAAAAGGGGTACCTATTGTGTTGTTTGGTTATTCACTAGTGTTTTATTCTTTGCTTTGTTGTGTTTTAATCATTTATTTATGTGTGAGACTTGACTGGGTTTGTATTAGGAATTAGGAATTAGAATTAGTTTTATATAATAGATACAGATAATTATGTAATTGTACTACTATAGAGTACGGTGTAGTCTTAGGATTTGCTTAGTAATTTTTTTGGGCATAGCGTTTGGGTTATATATATAAGGGTAGTTATTTCCTTATTTATTAAGTATTATTTTATATTGGGTGTGGCTTAAAACCAGCGATTCCATGTAGCTACCTAGCTATATGGAGTCACATGCTGTGTCACATCCTTTTCCGGTCATGGGGGTGGGCACTGTATGTATATCTTTATTTTTTAGGCTAGCTTCGTATTGTCAACTTGTTATTTTAAGGTGTATTTATTGTACTGCCTCGTGATCGAGAATTAAACGTTTTTTACTTACTTACTTACTTACTTAAATATTTTCCTTTGAGGTATGGATCCCTAATAAATAAATACAGTAAAGGTAGCAAGGCATATATCTATAATTTGCTTTCATGGTATGACCTAAATGTAATAATCACTTATTGTAAAACTGCTGTCGATATCCCAAATAAACGAAAATCAAAATAAAATAAAATAAATAAATAAATAAATAAATATAAATAATACCTGCGGCTCCCTGTGCTGCCAGTGCCGCTCGCGGCCCCAGTCGCCGCCCGCGTGGAACTCCTCGCCCTCCCACTCCTTGTGCGGGTGCTGGTGGTACGCACGCTCGCGCTCCAGCGAGCCGGAGCCCTCCCACGAGTGCTCGCGCCGGCGCCGCTCCTCGAAACCTGAACCGTCGCACATGTTTAATATTTTTTTTATGTAATCCGATATTCGTGGGCCAAAGGGGCCAAAGCGCATGCTCCGACCAGCCAATATCAACTCCGAGGAGGTAGGTGCCACATCGGAGAATTTCCTTTGGATTGCTGGCTATACTGGACTAGAGGAGAACACAGCCGAGGCTGCTATATGGGTCAGGGGCAAGGGAAGGCAACCTACACCACAACTACAACAACCTAGTTTTACACAGTGGAGCAGCTGGTGTAGTTATGCACGTAAATTTTTTCATCAGAAAAAACTCATTGGTACACGCCAACCGGATTCGAACCTCGGACCTCTCATATGAGAAGTCGAAGCCTAAACAACTCGGCCACGCGTCGCCAATCATACATATTACATGCCCGGCGATAAAAATTCTGCATGAGACATTTCCTAAATAAGATGCAGGAAACATTTTTTTGGTGGAAAAGGAGACATACATTCTTGCATGACTTTGATCAAGAAGAAGCAGAATTATTCCTGAACTTCGTCAGCCTCGGTAGCACAGTGGTGCGGTCGGTCGACTGTTGTTAAGCAACCCTGAGCGCAGTCAGTACTTGGAGGGAGACCGCTCAACCGTTGCAGGCTGACCGTGGTTCGGATTCCACGTTAAACTGTAGGTCCCTTCCCTTCTTATCTGTTTACCCCGGCCGGGTTGATACCACCGCACTGAATGAAACGTCGGTCGAAACGCTATGTAACTATAGTTCGTGTTTTCCGTCCAGTTCAGTGTAGCGACATAAAATGAAGGGAAGCACTGACATGGCACCTAGTTCACCCGGTGTTATGGGCTGACATCACGGACATTGTAGGCGATGTAGCTGACCGTGTCAAGTTTATATAATAAAAAAAAACTACTTACCCATGTCGACTCCACGATGATCGCCCATATGTTCACCGTAACCCCGATCCTCAGCTTCAGGATAGCGTGGATGTCCCGGAATGTCATATCCAGGATCGTAGTGTCTCTCACGGCCGTATCCCGGGGAACGGTTGTCACCCTCCCTTGGGACGTCGTCGTAGCGCTCTCCCACTCGGTCGTAGCTGCGATCCATCGAGTGTCCCCGGTCGTACCCCCGATCGAGACCCCGGTCGTAATCGACGTGATCGCGATCCAAACTCATTCTGTCCCGCTTGCTCGACCTCTCGCGCCGGTCTCGCTCCATTCTATCCTGCTTCCGGCCCCGTTCCGAATCCTGACGATCCTTGGAAGTCGTCGATGACTTGTCCGGCTCTAGGTTCCTGTTGGAGATGGCAGCTAGGGCTGCCAGACGCTCCTCGGGGCGAGGGAGGAGCCTCTCCATGGGTTTGCTCGGTTTCTCTAGCCCTCTATCGGCCTCCCGGCGCTCTCTCCCCCTCTTGCTCGTGTCGCGTTTGTTATCTTTAGTTCTATCCCTCTCGCGTTGCCTCGCGAGCAGTTTCTCTCGCTCGTGCCGGTCCTTCTCGTCCTTCCTTCTTTCAAGGGAGCGGTCCTTGTGATCGCGGCGGTCTCGGTCTCTCGTGGGTGACTTCCGATGCTTGTCTGTGCTCTGTTCGCGACGAGCTTTCTTCGGGGAGACGGGTCGACTCCTCTCCGAGCTCTCCTTTCTGCGCGGATCCCTCGGATGCGAGCGGCGGGGGGATCGCGAGCGAGCCTTGCGCTGGACCGACCGGCTCTTAGCTCTGACGCGCTCTCTCTCTTTCTCCCGTTCTCGCTCCCTCTCTCTCTGGCGTTCCCTCTCCTTGTCTTTGGCGGACGTCGGGGAGACGCTCCGGTTTTTATCGCGCCGCGGAGGCGACTTGGAATGTTTTCTGGCTCCGTAGCTTTTTGCTAGGCCCTTGCTTATAGGCGGCGTTCCGCTGACCTTCTTTCCAGGAGATATTGTCTTCTTGCCCAGGGTCAGTTTGAGTAGAACCTTCTTTTTAGCAGTGGGTCCTGGGTCGTGTTTCTTAACGAGACGGTCATCTTTTTTTGCCACCGTTGTCTTTTTGCCAACGATAGGTTTGCCGCGTTGCACGGTGTCCTTGTTGAATTTCTTCTTCTTGGAAGGTGAGCCGCCATCCGAGGATGAGCTGGAGTTTCTCTTAGGCTTTCCCTTTTTGCCCTGCTTCTTTCTATCCCTGAAACAATAATGTTGTATCTGTTAAGGAAATTTGTATAACCCGTCGCTCGTGAGAGGTACGGCCCTACTAACGTATCATGGTGCTTCTGTGCATTGGGGTTTGACCATCGAAGTTAAGCACACCAGGTGAGGTCGGACTTTGGATGGGTGACCATTCGACTGATGAGGCTGACCATGGTTCGGATTCCACATAAAGCTGTAGGTCTCATCTCTTTCTTACTTTACCAGCTGGTAGGGTTTACCACTGCACTGGAAGAGAATATCGGACGAAATGGCTATGAAAGTAATTTGTTTTCTGGCCCGTTCAGTGTAGCCAGCACAGTCAAAGGGAAGCGCTGCCATCGCACCTGGTTCGCCAAGGCGGGATGCGCCAACATCACGTAGGTGTGATAAATAAAGAAACCCGTAGCCCGTTGAAATTTTCACAGAATATGTGTTACTATGGCGGATATAACAACAAATAATAAAAAAAGAAAATCTTAAAAATTAAGTGGGGCTCGCATACAACAAACGTGCGAAAAATCAATTAGTCACGCTACTGAATAATATGTGGCTTTTTATACATTGCATTTTTGAAGGACAAAAGGCGGATTTTATTGATAGCGGATAGATACGGAAACCTCCGTGCGCGAGTAAAACTCGCACTTGACAGATTTTCTTATCTCATGTTTCTTTTACTCACCGTTCCGAGGACGAAGAGGACGACGAACCGCCTGATGTGGAAGAGGAGGCCGAGGTCGAGGAGCTGCTGCGCGAGGACGACGAGCTCGACGGCGGCTTCTTCTTCCCCTTGCGCTCCGGCTTGCCGCTGTCCATCTTCAGCTGCAGCTCCAGCTCCCGCTGCAGCTGCAGCCGCCGCTTCTCCAGCACGTCCGTGTCGGCGTACTCGAGGTCATTCTGGTCCCACGTGTCCAGCTCGTCGGGGCGCACCACCGCCGAGTGCAGCCGCGCGCCCCCGCCGCCGTCCTCCTTGCCCGCCGCGCGAGCCTTGCTCGGGCTCACGAGCGTGTGTGTGCCGGCGAACTTGCAGCCCTTCCCGTAAGCGCAGACGCCGTGCGCCGCCCACTGTCTGCAGTGCTCGCGCTCGCCGCCGCCGGCCTTCTTGCTCGCGGCCTTCTTCGTGCCGAGACGCTCGAAGACGCTGGGCCGAGCCGCCTCGGGAAGCTTCCCGCCGAGGTCGACGGTGATCTTGCGCTTTGGCTGCTTGGACATTTTCGGTGTGTACCGGCGCCGCGCCGCCGGCTAGACGGAGGAAATGTCACTGAAAGTTTACCACTGCTCCAGCCATACCACCGTTCACTTTACAACAGAACTATTAGCGCCTTCAGTCCATTTTATTTATCTAACCCTATCAAAGTAATGAATATTTCGTTTATTCATATCATAACAAAACAAGTGAAAGACAGAAAACTCAAACAACTAGGTATCTGTCTGGCTGGCGGCGGCCATATCAAATTTTTGACATTCGTGATCCTTAATTCAGTCAGCTATACCATCCATACATACAATATAAAGTTATTTAATTTATCGCTGTCTCTATCTTTCTCCACTGGGAAGACGAGAGATAACTGCAAATTATGCCTGAAGTTCAGAAGGAAAGTCTCAAATAATGGTTTTTATTCTCCCTATTGTAGGAAAGGCTACGGTTCGAAGCCATACTTCCTGGTCAGTTATATTTCGTGCGCTCCTTTTCTGTTTCCTCCAAATTGTATTTATTCTATTGATTTCTTTACGCAAATAATTTAGGGTGGTGTAGTTGTGTTTGAAGTGTTTTTTAGATTTCCGTATCCTTCGTACGGGACCCTATCTAAGCCTACGCCGCCGCCCCGCCGTCTGCCTGTCTGTCCGAGGGCTGTATCTCTTGAACCGTAATAGGTAGCCCGTTGAAATTTTCACAGAATATGTGAGTTATTATGGCCAATATAACAACAAGTTAGTAATAAAAATAAGAAAAAGTAAAAAATTCATAAGAAACTAAAACGTGTATGCGCTTTCCGCCGACGTACTTGATGTCGTTGTCCCACCTGGCGGATGATCTTCCCACACTCCGTTTTCCTGTCCACGGCCGCCAGTGTAGAACACGGTTACTCCAACGGTCGTCGTCTCTTCGGCTGACGTGGCCAGCCCACTGCCACTTGAGCTTAGCCACCCGGTATCCAATATCGGTGCCAACAATCCAATACCAACTTTGGTGCGTCGGCGGATTTCCTCGTTACGCACCATATCACGTAGCGATATTCCCAGCATAGCTCGCGGCAATTTTCAACCTTTGGACAACCCCGACCGTCAGAGTCCACGTTTCACACCCGTACCTCATAAACGGGAGGACACACTGGTCATGTATGTATACGGGTCTTTAAATTTTGCGGAAGGTCAGACAGACCTCAGGGCGAATTTTTACTTTCCGAAGGCAGCCCAACCCAGTATTAATAATAGAGTAAGAGAAGAAAGAGAGCTGTCAAACTGACATGTTTGAAAAATTTTCTCTTGTACAAATTTTTTAAAAGTTCTTGTCTGAGACAACCAAATCGAGCTTCCGCCACGTGTGGACCCATCTCCAGCGGCGCAGCGGCTCGCACGGTTGGAGGCACCGTGCCGGCATCACCACCGCCGCGCCGGCGCTCGGCGTCCTCGGACGGAACAGACATGTCTGGTGACAGAAGCGGCTGCAGACCACTCGGGACGCGACACGCGTGATGGAGAGGGCTCTGCGGCGAAGATCGGCCGCCGCCGCCGCGCTCGATTTCGACGCCGCCGCCGCCGCCAACGCATCCGCTCGCCCGCAGCAGCACTGCCTCCGCCCACCGTGTCGCCCGGCCTCCCCGCACCTGGGTCGTTCAACACAAGGGCCGCCGTTCTTCGTACCACATGCACACCCCACCACCCAGCTCCACGCCGCCGGTGTATTCCATCGACGATGAAATGGAGCGTTGACGTCGCCCGAGCCACAACAACTACGGCGAGGGCGACGTCCACCATCGGTCAGCTTGGGGTCATCGGGACCTCGCGTCCCGTCTAGTGCCCCCGCTACCGGTGGTGTAGTGCACCCAAAAGGCGACGCGCGAGCGAAGAAGGAGACGTTTAAGAGAGCTGCGCGACGACGTCGCCGTGCAGTCCGGCGGATACGGAGCTCTCCGAGATGGGGGTGGTGGTGGCCTACGTGTCTAGTACCACCACCTATCGCTCGTAGCTTGCCTCGCGTCGTCTCGGAGAGCTCCGTAGCCACGGCCTGCACCCGCCGGTGTGCTTGGAGGCTTGCCTCCCGCCGCCGGCGGTATTACCATTTTTATTTGTTTGTATTAATTTTGTGTATTTTTATTACTTTTTATAGTTATAATATATGTAAAATTAATGTAAATGTATTTAAAAATGTGAAATAAAGAAAATAAGAAAGAGTAATAATAATTCGCCATTCAGAGGGGGAATACTGCATCCGTCCTTGGGACAATGCTTTTATTTATAAGTTGTCTTTATGAATTTTTATACTTTACGATGATGACATGTTCTGGATATTTTATAAAGAGTACTAAATAATTGGTCAAAGAATGTTTAAAATCGGATGAGTATTTTCGGAGATAACCTCCTACATTCAAACTTACAAACTGTACCTCTTTATTATTAGTGTAGATCAGCGGTTCCCAATTATATTTTAATCTGTACCCCATCGAATTTTCGGAGTCAAGTAAAACTATTTTCATATGGTTGTTATTTATACATAGGTAATAATTTTTTATTTATCCATCGTATCAGTCATTTATTAGGTTCTAATATATACTTTAATACGAAAGTTATCAGCAAGAAACGCGTCAACGGCAGTGCTGGCAGCTTGAAGAGCGAGAAGTCAACGAAACGACCTCACGTTCCCGACAACTTGAGCTCCGACAGCGAGCGTGAGGTGCTTCCTTCTACCACCCGTGGCGTGAAGCCTAATCGCCGGGCCACCAGCTACATTAAACGTTTTGCACAACCCTCTAAGAAACGTGTCGCCGTTGACCCCTTCGCTTCCGACGTGGAACCCGATGATGTGCCTGCATCGTCGGTGAGGAGTAAACAGTCATCATCTTCGTTAATCTGCTCGCTCGCCCGTAGGCAGGGAAATGGTTACTATAGGAGTGTCCTCGACAAAAAAGGGGAGTATTTTGCCGAACTGAAAGTTTATGTGGCAAAAGATATCGAAAAGATAAAGCCCATCGATAGATGGCAACACGCGATCATTGCGATAAAATCAAGGTTGGACGAAGACGAGGAAGCATTCAACCATTGGATACAATTTTCACTAATGGGATAAGTGGGACCCTGTCTATTTATTGCTTATAAGATATTGTAGAGGTAGTTCGCCCACGGGTTCCCCTTCTCTTGAGCCTGCGTACCCACGCGTACCTTGGGAAGGAACCTCTGGTGCAGATGATATAATAGGTATTTCTAATAACACAAGTGTGAGATGTTTTAGATATTATATTAAAAATATAAAAATAAAACTTCTATACAATATTATCCATACCTATCTATCACACAGTCACATGCTAGGAGCACGTCATATTCATTCATTACGGATCTAGAATGAGTAGTCTCTCTTGAGTAGTCTTATCACAATCTGGGCCAAGGTATTTCCTTCTGAGCTGCAGGTCCTGGGGCGCCGAGATGTCTCCGTCCAGGATCCGGAAGGCTCCTTCGATGGTGCTCTCGATCTCAGGCTTCAGGTCCTGTGTATCATGTGAAACCATGTATGTAGTAATGACAATAAAACATTAGATTTATCAACAGTCCTCAACAACAGTACCTAAATGTTCTGTGTAGGGCCGGTAATTAAAAAGAATAGCCCACTGCTAGATCTCTCCCCGCGCATGTCGTAAAAGGTGACTAAGGGATAAGGACAACATGCCGCGCTTAAGGGCGACAGGATAGACACTTCTCACCTTGGCACGGACCTTCCACAAAGTCATGCAGCAGGTGGGTCTTCGTGCCTTACTTGCTGCTTGATAGTTATCTTGTCCGAATACTCGGTGTTCGGTGTTATGCTGCAATTTATCGTAGTCCTTGCAGCACAACACCGATTACTCTGCGTACCCCTTACCCCGATTGTCGGGATACAGCGTGTGGTATGTCTGTTCTCAACAACTGCAGTTACTGTCAGGTCAGTCTATTTATGCTACCTATTGATTGAACCCGGGATCTGCGCAGGATCTGCCTAGACGTATTACTCGACAGCGCCCTTCAAAGCAACTCTTTAAGCGCCAGTCAAGTCGACTACTACGGCCCCACTGAAGCCATTTATTGAGTTTCACCGACCGCCTTTCACTTCTTCCAACTCTCTCACTCCCTGACCCCTGCCTAGACGTAGTACTCGGCTTTGGCGACACTGAATTAAATACTAGAAGAGGCAAATCGCTATGAAACTTGTTACCTGTCTGTAAAAAAATGTCCGCGGGTAAACAAAACAAATTGAAGTTGAAGGACATTCATACGATCGCATTACAAACAAGCTATCTCATGCTATGAAAGGCACATAACAAAAAACGACGTGTGCCCGAATTAGTGAATCTGTTTATTTTTTCCTCGAAGGGTTTGCTACCAAAATAGAGAAGACAAAGAAAAACCGGCCAAGTGCGAGTCGAACTCGCGCACCGAGGGTTCCGTATCGCCATGTCATGGTTAGCGCCACTCTAGCCATCTAGATGGCGTTTTTTGAAATGCTTCATATTAGTTAAATGTCATGATTAGTGTTCAGGACGACGGCCAGCCGGAGCGGCGACGACGGACCCCGGCCTGGGACACGACGCGCACGTCGTCACCCCCGTAGCATGAGAAAGTAGGAAGCGGCCGGCATAGCTTAGTTTAGGTAATTTTAAGATGTAAATATAAGATAAATAAGTTAAACATAAGTTAAACATAAGTAAATAAATATATACTAAATCGTAGATTAAGATAGTTAAGATATGGAAGTTAGTTTAAGATAGATAATCTAGCTTAAGATAGGTAGGCATAGTTATAAGATAGGTAAAATTAGATATAAGTTATATTGAAAATAAATATGTTGCCGCGTACTGGTTTTCATTTGGGACGAACGGAGATGTGCACTCGCCAAAATAGTTGGAGGAATGAACCGAGCCGAGGCGCGGCGGCGGGCGCGGCGCGCTGTGATTGGTCCACGCGGACGCTGCGAGATCTGCGAACTCGGATCGCAGCATCCGCGGCGCGCGCCGCTCCCGCATGTATACAAATATAGCGCGTTTCGGCCGGTTCAATTAGTACTCGCCCAGCATCCAACAAGAGAAGTCGTCTAGAGCAGAGCTCGACGCACCGGTCGACCGAGGAACGAATAGTCGGAAGAGACTTGCTTCAGAACGTAACGACTCCCTCGGCCGATCGGACGGCTTCTCCGGCGAGTGCTCCACCCCCGTACGCCCCGGGTGCGACCAGTGCGTGGCTACACTGAAAACCGCAAACGTTGTTTCTTTGTTACGCTACGCTACGCTACGCTACGCTAGGCTACGCTACGCTACGCTAGGCTACGCTACGCTACGCTTTCCCTCCCTGCGCCCCGCGGCGTAACGGTCGAGGACTACCTCCCTGCGCCCCGAGGCGTATAGGTCGAGGACGACGCGAAGCACACCGGGTCGACCGATCGCACCACCCGTGAACGACCGCCGCGAGTGATCTCTCCGCGCCGCACGCCCGTCTGCGCCGGCCGCGAGAGAGAGAGACCGTCGCCGCGTCGCCGAGTGAGCGAGACGGTCGCCGTACCGCCCGAGAAGAAGTTAAGCACACCCGGTCGACCGATCGCACCACCCGCGAACGACCCCCGCGAGTGACGCTGCCGAGCCGCACGCCCGTCTGCGTCGGTCGTGCAGAAGCGAGACGGTCGCCGAATCGTGCGAAAGCAAGAAAGAAGATTTCCGATCTCCGGCCCTTGCAAACGCTCCGTGAAGACTGGCAGCTCAAGTGAACGGGTGAAATTCATACAGTCCACACCTGAGCTACGTGCCCAACAATTAGTTAAAATGCTTCATAATCTATTCGGTAGATGACGCGCGCGCATACACTTTTTGGTTTCTTCTATGGGGACCCCCGTGATTTTTTACTTTTTCTTATTTTTATCATTTGTTGTTATATCGGCCATAATAAATAAATAACACATATTCTGTGAAAATTTCAACGGGCTACCTATTACGGTTAAAGGGTACAGCCCTCGGACAGACAGACTGACGGACGGACGGACGGACTGACAGACAGACAGACAGACAGACAGACAGACAGACGGCGTAGGCTTAGTAATAGGGTCCCGTACCGGATACGAAGTTAGAAGTAAAGTAAACCCTAAAAAAAATTACAAATTTCGTGCCTCACACGACTATCGAGCACATTGGAAATGATCTACGGAATTCGAAAAAAATGTCGTTCTGACTTGTTGACTTTTTTCAAAAAGGTTAGGCTACAGGGTAAACCCTCAACCCGATCGTCTTTGTTTTAGGCTCAATTTTAGCTGAGTAATTATCCAGAGGAGTTTTTCTCAAATTTTTTATATCATTCTTCGTTTCCAAAATATCGGGCGCCAAATCAAAAATTCGGAAAAATATTAAAAAAAAATTCTCACTATTGCGGCCATAACTTTTTTCGTTTTTTACTTTCTCGAATAATTCTTTTTGCACCTTACAGCTCTCATGAATACGCGTCTTTAGAGCCGTCTTTTTTGAATATCATATATTCACAACTCTCCAAGATATAAGGGGATCGCACTTTTTCGTGAAATCGGAGCCTACACTGGAGCGAACGAAAAGACATTTCCAATTTCAATACTCCCTGCTCGCTCCGGAGCTCACCTCATAGGTGTGCGGGTGGCGGCGCGCGCGCTCTGCCAGCGCGGCGTGCAGGTGGTAGAGTAGCAGGCCGCGCAGGTGCGCGTCGCCCGCGCCCAGCGCCTGCGCCGTGCTCAGCACCGCGCGGCACAGCGACTCCTTCAGCGCCAGCCGACTCTCCGACAGCTCTGTCAACACACATTAGGCTGACTTTAGTTAGAGTCACGCTGACAATCGGCGCAGATAGGTGTGAATATGCGCGTACAATGTAGCATTTCCTTGTTACTGTGGCGGTACCTAGCCGCAGCTTCATGAAAGATCGATGACCACTTACGCCATTACGCGCCAAAGACACAAAATGAAGTTGGCGACAAGATGGCGCGAACGACCGAACGTCAGATGCTATACGTTTCTACAACACACTCTAGAAATAACAAATACGCTCTAGCTAAATACACTAAACAACATGAAATGCATTGGGCAGTAGCTAGCGCCAGCGCCAGTAGCTTGAGAGGTCACCGCCGCCGGTGACCTCTCAGTCAGTTGCTCGGCCGGCGGTGACTCACCCACCACCGAGCAACTGCGCGTCGTCTTCAGCGCCGGATCAACGCGCGTGTCTAAAATCTGCCGTAATTGGCGTCCGGGACAGTGCCGCGCGACTGCACTGAGCGAAGGTCGGTCGAAACGGCTAGGAAAACAGTTCGTGTTTTGCGTCGGTTCCTTGACAAATCATCTAACTCCGACAGGAACAGTGTAATTGGCTGACATCACGGTTAGCGGAAGGTATGACATCACGGTTAGTGGAAGGTAGTGTATGGATGTAAGTGGTTCCAAAAAATACTTGGCGGTCAGCGCTAAGATAGGTTAAGCCTTTACATCTTTAGCCTCCGCTGGTATGCCCTCCCTACTGGAGCCACCAGGCATCTCACGCTCGGATGGCAAAAGACCGGACGGTATGACGCTGGTTCCGTGGACGAAGGGTAGAGCCCTGGTGTGGGACGCCACGTGCGTCGATACGCTGGCGCCTTGCCATGTCTCCGCTTCCTCGCGTTCAGCCAGGGCGGCCGCAGCACAAGCGGCTCAAAAAAAAATACAAAGTATGAGTCCCTAAAAACCCTATTTGAGTTTCTAGGTTTTGCGGTGGAAACCCTTGGTGCGTGGTCACCAGACGCACTGGCTTTTGCTGAAACCATCGGGAAATTGCTATTGGACAAGTCCGGTGACGTGCGTGCCAAGGCTTACTTCATACGCCGCATAAGCCTAGAAATTCAAAGAGGGAACGCTATTAGCGTCCTAGGGACTATGGCTGCCTCGGCTGAACTAGAAGACATTTTTTATTTATAGGTTCTTGTTAATTTTTCTTTTGTTAGATAGGTAAGTTATGCTTTAGGTTAGTTTTATTTATTAGTTTTAGATCTTTATTAATTGTTTTGATTACTTAATTACTTGATTAAATAAAGTAAGATAGGTTAATGCATTTTAGAGACTGACATACTTTACTAGGCACCGAGTACTGCATTATACGTGTGCAGCCATGCTGTGTGTGCATTTAGAATGTGCGCAATGCCGGGAGCATGTAGTTCTTAAAGTGTTTTTAGGGGTCCGTATCCGGTACGGGAACCTATTACTATAAGCCTACACCGTCTGCCTGTCTGTTCGAGGGCTGTACCTCTTGAACCGTAATAGGTAGCCCGTTGAAATTTTCACAGAATATGTGTTATTATGGCGGATATAACAAAAAATCAATAAAAATAAGAAAAAGTAAAAAACTCACGGGGTTCCATAGAAGAAACTAAAAAGTGTAGGCGCGCGCGCCATCTACCGAAAAGAGTATGGAACATTTTAACTAATCATGAATTTGAACTAATATGAAGCATTTTATAAACACGCCATAGATGGCGTGAGTGGCGCTGACCATGACATGACGATACGGAACCCTCGGTGCGTGAGTTCGACTCGCACTTGGTCGGTTTTTTATGTTTATTTGTTTGAACTTTTGGTAATTTAATCACGTACCTACGCTTCAGATAAAAGTTTATCTTCTTTCTTCTAAACGAATAGGGAATTCATAAAAGATAAAAGTTGACGTGACTTTAAAAGTTTGAGCGCCATTTATACATATAATATAAGAAATACAATTGGAAAAATATAATTACAAAAATACTTAAATAAGAAGAAAATTGTGAATTGGGTTATGGTCAAATGATCTTTGCCTGCCTATTTATAGCGAAAACAATGACAATAACAACAACAACAACAACAACAATATGTAAATGTCACACGCCCACGAAAAACGGCGGCAATATAAATCGTTTCGCGCGCTTTTCCCGTAGGCCTTGCTTCAGTTACTTATTTCATTCCTATGTACTTATTTCAGTTTGACACCGTTTTGAAAGTGCCGTTTTGTTTGCTTACAGACTTTTCTATACCTAATTTCAATAAACATTAATCAAAATCTTGAAGATATCGCCTATACTTATACTTACTACTTGTTAAATACGTCGCGGGTTACATACCTAATTAATTTAAATTATTTATTCTGTGTTTATAACTACTTCATATTGTATGTAACTGTTTGTGTTTCCTGAATAAATAAATAAAAAAAAAACAAATAAACCCCAATTTTCTTTTGACATCATTCTTTACATTTCATCACACGTGGCACATTTGAATTTGGTATACGAACGGAAATGGCAGCCCGATCCAGCGAGAAACGGCGTGAGGCCGGGGATTCTTCGCCGCTGCTCCCATCGTCCCTCACAACATATCACAGTGTTCACACACGGACCCGATGCACCCTATTGACTTGTCACACTCCGCGGCGTGCAACGCAATACATTCCAACGTGCACTCTATTCTGCTTGCACTCGCCTTCGCCGTTCGATATTTTTAGTTTTATCTCCCTCCATTTAATTAGATGTGAAAATTTATAGGTGCGACAGCGCCCTGACAGTTGTTCAGATTGCAAAACCGCTGACGTTGCGCGTGAAAATAAGGCAAAATCGCTTGAACAGCAGTGTCCACTCGCTGAAATGACTTGACATTCTTAGACATTCGTATGTATGTATTTTCGAAACTGCGAAGTTAGGCACATACGCATCACAGTGGGACACAGTCTCTATTAAATAGGCAGATTGTTGATATAGATTCGTACCTAGTTGAAGGCATACATACACAGAGCCGCCGTCTCTATACTATAACAAGACAGTTCGTATATATATTTGTATGTTTGTATTTGACAGTTTGTTATAGATTCGTACCTAAATAGGTAGTTGAAGTGAGGAGAAGTTTTTTTTTATGCCGTCTGCTTTGACTGTTCACTGCTTGGTCATTGTGTTCTAACTCGAACAAAAGCACAACGAGAATAGAGCCAGGAGATGAAATAATAGCCGACTGGCACATCGCCTTGGCGGTGCACCGCGGGTGCTGCGGGCGACGCGGCGGGGAGCGGTGAGACACTGCCCTACTCCACTTCTGGGCTCGAACATCGAACAAACAGACCGAAGTAGAAAGCCCAAGGCCCTACACGTAACTACAAGTCCTACAACTCATACAAAGAGTAGAGTAGAGTAGAGTAGAGTAGAGTAGAGTAGAGTAGAGTAGAGTAGAGTAGAGTAGAGTAGAGTAGAGTAGAGTAGAGTAGAGTAGAGTAGAGTAGAGTAGAGTAGAGTAGAGTAGAGTAGAGTAGAGTAGAGTAGAGTAGAGTAGAGTAGAGTAGAGTAGAGTAGAGTAGAGTAGAGTAGAGTAGAGTAGAGTAGAGTAGAGTAGAGTAGAGTAGAGTAGAGTAGAGTAGAGTAGAGTAGAGTAGAGTAGAGTAGAGTAGAGTAGAGTAGAGTAGAGTAGAGTAGAGTAGAGTAGAGTAGAGTAGAGTAGAGTAGAGTAGAGTAGAGTAGAGTAGAATATGTAGATAACCTTATAACTCGAGAACCACTTTATGGATTTACATGGGGCTTTCACGGTAACATTCTTTCACTTATCAAGATGTTTTAAAATATAACAGTATATTGTTTATTTCCTCATTCACACACATAGATACAGATCATTAGAACAACATAAAGGAGAAGAAAAGGGAGCAAAACGTACCTACTTGCGTGTAGGCGATTACGCAGGAACGCTATGATTAGCACAATCCGCCGCGAATGTAAATTCGGCTATAACAAATTTATAGTTTCCGGTACTCACGAACTCCAGCGGCAGTGCCAAGGAATGCCCAAGCACTAATATTTGCGAAATTAATTGTGATTGGTGCTACTAGTGTTATAATAACTTAGTTTAGGTTTTTTATATTTTTATATAAAAAAAAAAACTTGTTGATTTTAACGTCAGCAAAACTCAAGCAAGCGCCTTCTCTACCAAGGCTGACCGGTTTCCCTTCCAAGCTACGTTCCAGGGTACGGCCATACCTCACAATGACAAATTCGACCGCCTGAGCGTGGAAATTGAAATTGACCAATGATGTGGGTTTTAGGGGTTTCATAGAGTCCAAAGCGACACTTGGCTCTAGGAAATTCGGCGTCCTCTGCTGCAGCAGACGGTTCTTCTCACCGGCGTAACTCCTTATGCTATATGAAGCCCAAGTTCGCCCGGTAATGGAGTACTGTAGTCATCTATGGGACGGATGCCCTCCCTACTTATTGGCGTCCTTGGACTCTATCCAGCGCCGCGCTATCAGTCCAATTGGTGATTCCAAGCTCACGGAGGAACTTGAATCATTGGGCCACAGGCGAAATATCGGTTATCTTAGCCTGTTCTATAGGTACTACCATGGACGTTGCTCTGATGAATTTCCCTCATCCCTCCAGCCCCCCGTCTCCGCGACACGCGCTTGACTCGCTCGGAACATCCATATTATGTGGTTGACACCCAACCCAACTTCTTAGATAGAACACATCGTTTTTCGAAATCTTTCCTGTGTCGAACGGCCAACAAATGGAACGGTCTTCCGGTGAGTGTGTTCCTCACCACCTATAACCTGGGAATCTTCAAAAGGCGTGTCAATAAATTAGATAACTATCATTTTGTTAGCCTCCTAGCCGGCATGGCGCTTCTCTGAGCGTGGTTTCGCGAGGAATGGTGTTATTGGCTGTGTCTGATTTTCTGTATTTATCACACATTATGCGAATAGGTGCTCGCATGCCGGCATTTGTGGAGGCTACGTTCACATGAAATAAGTTCTTTTTTAATACACTTTATGCCACTTAATGTGTGTGGCAAGGGCGGGCTTACTTATTACCTTAGGCAAAGTCCTCCAGTCAACCCGGTGATGTACCTACATTTTTACATGGAATCCGAACCATGGAGCAGTGGGTAAAGGTATGCACGTAAATGTCTTCAAATCAGAAAAAAAACTCATTGGTACACGCCGGTTGGATTCGAAACTCGGACCTCTCGCCAGAGAAGCCGACGACGCCCACCAGACCACTCGGCCACCCGCCGCCCGCATTTTAAGTTTGCAGAGCGAGTAAGTTTTCCGGGCACATGGAAATTAATAATTGATTCCACTAATTAATTTATTTCCACTTCGCTCCAAGATGGCAACGAAACGATCGAGCTTACGCTCGCGCTTTTAAAATTTTTAGGTTTGCGTACCGCGGACGAAAGCCTATTTCTAAGCCTACAACGTCGGTCTGTCCGTCTGTCTGTCTGTCTGTCTGTCCGTCCGTCCATCCGATGGCTGTATCTTTGGAACTGTAATAGCTAATTGAAGCTTTCAAGGAATATGTGTTATTTTGGCGGATATAACAAATAATAAAAAATATCAAGTAAAAAATTGGGGACCCCCCCCCCCATGCATGAAACAGTTTTTAAAGTTTTTTTTGTGGTGCGGTAACCTCTGTGCGCATGTCCGACTCGCACTTGGCTGGTTTTTCTAACGAGATTTGTCACCAGAACATTTTCGGTTACACCTCGTATACATGTTATCATTAGAAAAAGTTATGTGAAAGATAAAGAAAGCTCTAAATGTTATGCGCTGAAATAAGCTAACGTCGACTCTAAAGAACTTTGAATACAACCTTTTCGTATTAATAAGAACAAAGCTTGTCGCAATAAACATGTCTGAATCGCGGTCAAGCGTGGGTTAGTCCACATAAGTAGCTTGGAATTTTTTTTATCGATCTTATAAATCGATGACCAACACAAATGTCTTTCTCAACTCAACTCTTTTTTATCACACACGAACTGGGTGGCTGCGCTCGAGGTCGGAGCCTCAGGCGCAGCCAATTTCACCCCGAGGAGGTGCCGGTCGAACGAAATCTGACGACGACGCGACGTCTGGAATTCACGAATAGATGATAACATTTTAGATATTTAGAATATTTAGGGCTTTTGAGAACCCATCGGTTCTATAAATCGTTTCTTTGTCGCACCGCTAGAGTGTGGAACTGTCTTCCGGCGAGTGTATTTCCTGAATCCTTTAACCTGGGTGTCTTCAAGCGTCGTATTAACGGGCTAGACAGCCTAGGAACAGTCCGCAAATCTGCTGTTTCGCGAGGAGAGGTGATTTTGGCTCTGTCGACTGCACCAATGGTCTCTCGGCACAGCTACTAATGCTGGTTTACATAAAAAAATAGATGCATAGAAAATACTTTTTTTCTCCACCAAAGCGTCCTATTTTCCACTCAAATTTCTTTCTAAATCTAGTTACTGGGTATCTCCTCATCCTTTCGCTTTTCTTCTCTACGTAATATAAATTCAACGTACTCGTATGTCGTCTGTGTGTAGGTATATACATCGCTTGCGGTTTTTGCCTATGTAATGCGACATATCTCGGCCAGGTTATAGGCTATATAGCATCAAGCCATTATTCATTATGAGCTGTGCAGTGGGGTCGAAAGTGAACGCAGTTGGAAATAGTCTACCAATTCGGTTAGCTTTCATGACGTGATTAACTCAACTAAAAGTACTCAGCTAATACACCTAGTAATTTCATACACTGAACGAAATGACTTGTACATAAGTATGTATTAATCACGATAGTCTTGCAAAGCTGAAAGATGAGAAAAATTATACTTACCGTGTTAAGCTAGAATGATTGGCCGAAGCTTTAGTCCCCAAGTCCCCAAGCGTTAGCTAAGTGATCGCGAAACTCACAACACCAAACGTCCAAACATTACCGAACACCTCTCGTCTCTCGCGGCCCAGCCTCAGAACCAAGCGAAGCTTCAGGTCCACGAAAACGTGGCTCGTGAAGGGAACGATGTCCGCAAGTCTTCCCAGTACCATCTTCTCCAACTGGTCGTCTGTATGCAGTCTGCCCAGAAGGCTACCGATCACACTCTGCACGGCACTCACTTGAGACGCCCTACATACCGTCGAGCAGTTGTCGCAAACCCAGTCACCGAGATCCCCCAGTGGGTCCATAGGCAGAATCACACCGACACACTTTCGGTTGAAACACTTCAAGGCCGACAACCGCGTTCCGTTCTCTGTAGGATCAGCGCATCGCGCGCATCGACACCAGAATCCTTTGCTCTTGAACAGTTGATGCCTTCGTGCTGGCGTGCACCAAAGTAGGCTCGTGTAACAAGTCAAAACCTCCTCTCCAGCTTCGATGTCCTTGGAAGAATACACTGCCATTTCTCCATTCTTCCGGAATATGTTCCTTGTGTTCGGCGTGCAGGAATGGTTGAGTAGGGCCGACACCGGATATAGACCGCGGATCGGCGCGGAGTTTTTCTTCTGCTCACTCGGAATCCTGAACGAGTTGGTGTTGAGGATCGCTGACGCCTGCTTCATTAGAGCGAGTTGGTCCTCTGGAATGTCGTAGATGCTTGCGAGCTCATCCAAATCGGTTCTTTTTGTGATATCAGTAGATTGTAGCATTGCCAAAATGCTAGCGTCTTCGTTGTCGAGTAAGATACTGCGCAACAGAATCAGTACTCTTACCAGGATCTTTATTGGTGTAGGATCCTCGGTTCTCTTAATCCAACTAGAAATGATGTAGCATTCTTTGCTGTGGGCGGGTAATGTTAGGCACTTTTGGGAGCATACAGTCATTTCGCATAATGAGCACGGTCGGCAGGTGTCACTTATGGTATAGCAGTTACAGCAGAATCTCTGGTCGACGCTCTCGGCGCGGGGTCCCACAAGGAGCGGTTTGTTGACGAATAGGCATTCTCCTTTTTCGATTCGTTGAGTCGCGAATATGCCGCGTCCTGACAACGGTGACTGGTCGATGTGCCACTTCTTATTCAAGGTGTCGTTCTCCGGGATTCGGCGGAGATGAATATCGACTAGGCGGGAAAGGGCCACGCTGGACATTGTGTTCGGTCCAGAGGTTTAATCCGAGAGCAGTGCGTGTAGCGACTGAGTTGTCGCGATTGCTTGTCGGCCGGTCCGTACTCCGCAATCGCCGTCGTCGCGTCGGGCGGCGCTTAACGAACCGCGGCGATATGTTTATGACGTGCTGTGAAAATAGACGGGCGAATAAATTTCGAAATGATTCATGAATCATGGAAGCTGAATCATGGAGGAACTTTGATTAGGATGGGCGTGTATCGTAATCGTGAGATCTAGGTTGCGATGTGCTTACTAATCACATGCCAATTAGTGATGATAAAGATAATAGTCCCACTGCATCTCTACCCGTGTGTACATGTTGTAAAATTCGACAATAGGTAAGCCACTTCTCATCTTGGCGTTGGCACGGTTCTTCCATCGATTCACCTCGGAGGTAAGTATGAATGTGTAAATTTACTTACTTGCAAGCAGCAAGTACCTACTTAAGTCAATTTACTTACATAGTTGATCTTGTTCTACTTAATTAAAATCTTAAAACTTACTGACTGACAATGCACAGCCTAAACCGGCAGGTCTAGAAGTGGGAAATTTTGCATAGGAGTTCCATATATGAAGTAGGTGAGCACTAAGAAAGGATTTTTGAAAATTCATCCCCTTAAAGTTTGTATGAAGTTCGTCATTATTGATGTTAGAAATATGGTGTGTTTAAGCTTCTGTTTATAAATCGAAGTCAGTTGTATCAGCGTTTTTGGAAATTCATCCCTCAAGTGGGTAAAATAAAGGATGGAAGTTTGCATGGGAAGTGCGTTATTTTTTAAGTTAAAGGGAGGGAGGGATAGAAGGAGGGAGGGAGAGAGAGAGAGAGAGAGAGAGAGAGAGAGAGAGAGAGAGAGAGAGAGAGAGAGAGAGAGAGAGAGAGAGAGAGAGAATATATTACGTCGACCCAAATTAAGCATAGCCTACATAACTACTTAATCTATAATTTTTAATTGTTTAATTGTGTTCTCTCATCGCGGCAATTAATTGCCACGCGCTATAACCGTCCACGATGTCGCCCGGTGGCAATTAAGTAAAGATATGATTTTGATTACATCTGGAACCTCGGCGCACAGCCTATACAGAGTGTTTCAGGATAGGCTTGAGAAACTTCAGGAATATAAAGTACTCATTGTTAGAAGAAAAAAATCCTTATCACTCAAATCGAAATTCTGTATTACTTTTTTCATACAAAAATAAAAAATTGTAATAAAATCTCGATGGACAATGGGTCTGGCGAGATTTCGCAACAGTTCTGTCTAGGTCTAGGGAGTGCAATGACCTAGTCCAGTCCTCTTTTTCTTTAGATATCATTGAACTTCCAGTGTTTGGAATTTACCTACATCCAGATCAATTATACCCATTTCTATCCATGAGTTAGTGATTTTATTTTTATTTAATAAAGGTGGAAGTCAACTACCAAATCTCGATGAAACTTATTTCATAAAAAAGTACTACAAAATTACCGAATCTGGGAAAACGTTTCAGAGCTTTTCGTCTTCAAATATGGACCCCTTTCGAACCCTGAAGTTACGAAACCCTATCCTGAAACACCCTGTATAATATATAGGCTGTATATGTATATATCATTGGTCTTTACCTATGAAATTGGAGATTTGTATGAACATTTTTAAATATAAAAATTTTGGTTATATTTTTATTTTAGCTAATCAAAGTACTGGCCCAAATTATATACAGTTTTGCCATTTTGATTGCAGTTTGTTTATCCCCTTACTTCAGAATTCTGCTAGACGAGAGGCGATGAAGACAGCAAAAGCGTTTTATACTGCGTCTCGGGTGTTGAATTTTTTCCCACTTAAATTTTTTTCTAAATTTTGAAAAAAGTATAAATCTTTTGGGGCAAGGTCCGGTGAGTACGGTGGGTGACGGAGAGCTTCCAGCTGTAACTCTTGTAGCTTTGCGATGGTCTGTCGTGAAGTGTGAGCTCGCGTGTTGTCTTGGAGATGCAATGGGGAAGAGTGATTGACCAGTGTTGGTTTTTGAATTGCGAGCTTCTCCATCATTGTTTGCAATTCTTGGCAATAGACATGTGCCGTCACTGTTGTGCCATTCGGTAAGAAGCTGTGATGTACAAGTCCGGCATTGGTCGACCAGACAGTCACCATCATCTTCCTATGGGTAATCTTTTTTTTAGCGCACTGATTAGGTGCTGACACTTTTTTATTGACATTTAATGAAACGTCTTTTGGCTCGGGTAAGGGGGTGCTACTAAAAAAAATTTAAACTTTTTTGTACTTTGCAACGCTTAGTACTCAGCAACCAGACTACGTACAACAATTCTAAATATGTCGGATGAAAGATCCATCTGACGACTAATACGTAATACATTTGTATTTTGTCATTACATCCCTTCTGGCCAAATCAGCCCTTCAAGTTGGCATGTTTTGAAAAATGCGAAAAGACGCAAACTTCAAACACCTCTCGCGCTTTAGTCGTTAACGCTGCATAATCGAGACATAGTCTAACGAACAGACAAAGGTTTTCACTTTATTCGATACCTTAAATAAAACCTTTTATGAAGCATAGGTGGGGCAATATGGGCTACAAAAGTTGAAATTTTTTCTTACGAAAAAATTGTTAATCAAACTGCGCAAACATCAAATTCACGAACTAAGTTTGACGGCTGCATGTGTACATATGGAGACTCCCTCGATTTTTATTGTGTACAAACTATATATTATAAAAATATAAAACCAAATATTAGTTTACCTAAATAAAAACTATTTAATTCATAATAATAAATAAAAAAAAGACTAGATGTGTCGTGGGACAACCGATTGGAAGGAAGTTCCTTTCGCTATACAGGGCTGTTTCAGGATAGGCTTGAGAAACTTCAGGAATAGAAAGTACTCATTATTATTATAAGAAAAAAATCACTCAAATCGAAACTCGTACCAATCAAATCGTACCAATTTTTTTTTCATACAAAATTTTAAAATTTAAAAAAAAATTGGTTGTCTGTAAAGTCGGTTTACGGACGATAGTTTTACGTGATGACGTCATAAAGTATATAGAGTGCGAAGTCAGATACAAAATCTGTTCCGGCGGATATTTACCATGTAAAATTAATTTAAGTACATGATAAAGATGTGATAATAACTAATAAAAAATATGAGAAAATAACGACTACTAATTTTTGTTTAATTTATATTTAAAAAACCTAAAAAGCCATTAATATTAATTATCAAACTCAAACCTACATAACGCCATCTACATGTACAACGTTGCAACAATTACCTAACTGCGAAATGAAGTAAATAACGCTGAAGTATTTCATTTACTATTGACGCTAGATGTGGACGCTAGATGTCGCTCCATGAAATCTTCACATACTGTTGAGAAAATTTGCTGCGATAGGTACGTGGTCGATTAGCCCGCGTGGTTAAGACGTCTGGTCGGTGATGGTGGCAGGGACCGCGGGTTCGAGGCTCGCAAAAGACGGAGAAATATATTTTGTATTTCCTACTATTGTATATGCCTCTCTATCGCGCTCTCGCTTTCACACACAGGTTTAGATGGAACGTGACACTTCTTCGTGCGTGCAGCCGGTGTTCATCAATTTATAAGACTTGACGTCATCACGTCAAAACTCGATGGGCACTGAGTATTGGCAGATTTGGCAATAGTGCTGTCTAGGTCTAGGGAGTGAAATGACCTGCAAGTGTTTGCAATTTACCTAATTCTACTAGTTAAATCATGTAAGTTAGTCATTTTATTTTTATTATTTAAGGCGGATGTTAACCGTCCACCAAATCTCAATGAAACAATTTTCACCAAAAAGTACTATAAAATGACCGAATCTGGGAAAAAGTTTCAGAGCTTTTTGTCTTCAAATATGAACCCCTTTCGAACCCTGAAGTTACGAAACCCTATCCTGAAACAACCTGTATTTATTATGTATTAATAATTATTATGTATCTCGCTCAGCATGCAATCTACAAGGAAGAACCGGGTAAGAAACTTTGACCTTCCGATTGCGCGGCCGACGCACTCGAACTCGAGCGCGGTATCTTGCGAGCGAGACGCGACGGACGATACCTACGTAGTGGGTGACGACTGACGACCAACCGAACGTCACCTAGCTGCAGCGCCATTTTTTTTTCTCCGTTTCGACCGATGTTTCGCTCAGTGCGGTGGTACCAACCCGGCCTGGATAAACCCTACCACCTAGTAAGGTAAGAAGGTAAGGGACCTACAGTTTAACGTGGAATCCGTACCGCGGTCAGCCTCCAATGGTCGAGCGGTCACCCATCCAAATACTGACCGCGCTCAGCATTGCAGGTAAATCTCCTCCAGTTCTGCCAACGCCCCTGCAGCCCTGCAGTACCCAGGGCACTCCTTCCTTTCCTTACCTATAATAAAATCCAACGTCTGCTTTCTGTCTGAGTGTCTGAGTGTATGTCTGTCTGTCCGCTTATAACTCGAGAACAACTGAACCGATTTTAATAAAACAAAATTCTACGGATAGCTTGATTCGTCCCATCAACTATAGGCTACTTACTATCACGCTAAATGGCTTATGAGGTTAGCAGGGAAGTGAAATGTGAGAGCGGGCGGAGCCGCGGGCACGGCTAGTGCACAATAAAATTGCCTCATGAATCTCCAGCGCTACACGTTGTGTGAAGAAAGCACCGGCGCGACAGTCACCCGACTTATCGACAAGGAGTTTAGCCAAAACCTTGCCGAGATATTTCAGTCAGGCGACCACACGCCGAGTGTCTCCACGGCGAACTCTAGAAATTCAAAGTAGCCCAAAAGGCCTGAGTAGTTTCCTTTTTTAAGGTTTTCCGCACTGGGTGAGAGCAGCATAAATTTATACCGTGCAGCGCCGTCACTGGGCAGTAATAAACGTAATCCCTATTTGTTTAGTTGCCACTAAAAAAAACCGGCCAAGTGCGAGTCGAAGTCGCGCACCGAGGGTTCCGTATCGCCGTGTCATGCATGGCTAGCGCCACTCACGCCATCTAGATTGCGTGTTACGAAATCCGTACCTATAATAAAATCCAACGTCTGCTTTCTGTCTGAGTGTCTGAGTGTCTGTCTGTCCGCTTATAACTCGAGAACCACTGAACCGATTTTAATAAAACAAAATTCTACGGATAGCTTGATTCTTCCCATCAACTATAGGCTACTTACTATCACGCTAAATGGCTTATGAGGTTAGCAGTTAAGTGAAATATGAGAGCGGGCGGAGCCGCGGGCACAGCTTGTGCTTCATATTAGTTAAATGTCATTAGTTAAAATGCTTCATAATCTATCGGTAGATGGTGCGCGCGCATACACTTTTTGGTTTCTTCTATGGGAATTTGAATGAATTTTTTACTTTTTTTCTTATTTTTATTATTTGTTAGGTAGCCCGTTGAAAATTTCAACGGGCTACCTATTACGGTTCAAGAGATACAGCCCTCGGACAGACAGACGGACGGACGGACGGACAGACAGACGGACGGACGGACAGACAGACAGACAGACAGACGGCGTAGGCTTAGTAATATGGTCCCGTACCGGATACGGAACCCTAAAAAAGAAGAAGAAGACTTGCATGCATTTGTACCGTGTGGGGTCGGTACTTAAAAAGAATAGCCCCACTGCATCTCTCCCCGTCGCATGTCGTAAAAGTCGACTAAGGGATCGTCAGCCTCGGCAGCTCAGTGGTGCGGTCAGTTATTGGATGGGTGACCGCCCGACCGTTGGAGGCTGACCGTGGTTCGGATTCCACGTTAAACTGTAGGTCCCTTCCCTTCTTACCTTACTGGGTGGTAGGGTTTATCCCGGCCGGGTTGGTACCACCGCACTGAGCGAAACGTCGGTCGAAACGGCTATGTAAATAGTTCGTGTTTTCCGTCCAGTTCAGTGTAGCCGGCGCGAAATGAAGGGAAGCACTGACATAGCACCTAGTTCACCCGGTGTTATGGGCTGACATCACGGATGTTGTAGGTGATGTAGTCAACCGTGTCAGTTTCCATAAAAAAAAAATAAAAAAAAAATGCATTAATGAGTTTTAGGTTTTTTTCTGACGGAAATTTTTACTCGCTGCCATGTAATACGGACGGTGAAGCTTTGATTGTATTGAGTTTGATGGTTTCGGCAGTGTGTGTGCTATTATTTTATTAACCGACTTCAAAAAAGGAGGAGGTTCTATGGTCGGCTGTATGTATTTTTTTTATATGTATGTTCAGCAATATCTTCCCCAATTGTGAACCGATTTCGATGATTCTTTTTCTGTTCGGTTCAGTCTAGCTCCAAGGTGGTCCCATTTTTTTTTGGTCAAGATCGGATTGGAAAGCGAGGCGGAATCGCGAGGCCGAAGGCCGAGCGATTCCACCGAGTACATTAATAGCAAATAAAAATTACTAAAAAAACTGTGAAATAAAAAACTATTTAAAAAAAGATAAAAACCGCCTTCAAAAATGTATGAAATAAAAAAATAAAAAATCGATCCCTAGAGTTGAAGGCGGTGGTGCTAAAGCAAGCAAAAATAACCATGTAATACGGACGGTGAAGCTTTGATTGTATTGAGTTTGATCGTTTCGGCAGTGTGTGTGCTATTATTTTATTAACCGACTTCAAAAAAGGAGGAGGTTCTATGTTCGGCTGTATGTATTTTTTTTTTTTATGTTCAGCAATATCTTCCCCAATTGTGAACCGATTTCGATGATTCTTTTTCTGTTCGGTTCAGTCTAGCTCCAAGGTGGTCCCATTTTTTCTTGGTCAAGATCGGATTGGAAATCGAGGCGGAATCGCGAGGCCGAAGGCCGAGCGATTCCGCCGAGTACATTAATAGCAAATAAAACTTACTAAAAAAAGTGTGAAATAAAAAACTATAAAAAAAAATATAAAAACCGCCTTCAAAAATGTATGAAATAAAAAAATAAAAAATCGAACCCTAGAGTTGAAGGCGGTGGTGCTAAAGCAAGCAAAAATAACCATGTAATACGGACGGTGAAGCTTTGATTGTATTGAGTTTGATGGTTTCGGCAGTGTGTGTGCTATTATTTTATTTAACTACATATATGGTTGCGTGTTGTGTGTGACGAGACGCGTCACGGTTGCCTGCCACCAGGGTTGCCAGATGGTTCAGTTGAAAAAAACCGGAAATTATTCATCAAAGGGCCTTTTGTTTTTCAGGTAAGTACAAATTTTTCATAAACTTATTAAAGGGTTATTTTCAAGTACAAAATGTTTCATCACATTTACTTTTGAAAATAATGGGAGATAGAGTAATAAATAAAAGGGTTCATTTGATCGAACTGAATGCAAAATCGAAGAACACAGTAAGATTAGTATTAAAATGTTCTGAAAAAAAAGAGCCCCAGTTGTACTCCGAGAGTGCCGGCAGAAGTAAAAACTTTTTATATTTCCGTAAATAATTCTTAGGTGGTTATAAAAAAAACTAAAGACCCCAAAAAAATTTAAACACCGTAACATTGCTTAAAAAAGAAAACAAAAGAAAAAAAATTGAGGGATTCGAACCCATGGTCAAAAAATACAAATCCTACACTCTTACCATTGAGCTACGAAATCACATAAAAGACCAAACGAATATCAGATTCCCTTGATTCGCTATTAAATAAATCTAACGCTTTTTCGATTAGGCTACGGATCTGCCCCATCCGATCTTTTCCGGAACCGCCATCTAGTTAATATAATTAAAATTATTTGAGTTCCTGTTTGCTATTTATAACCGTACGTACCGCCATCTAGTTGATATACTCGCTCGATAGAGGGCAGTGTTTAATATCATTTTGTAACTTAACCCTTAATACAATGACTTAAGGTTATATTTATAATAAAAATAAATCTGACGCTTTTCGAGATCTGACGCCAACCTAACATTTTTTACCCACCTAAAAAAGGGCCAAGCGCCGCTAAAGAAGTTTTCACTTAAAAAAAAATCTAAATGATGTCCGGCTTTTCATTAGGTACTTTGGAGAACACAAACCTCGAAAACCGGACTGTCCGGTCCAAAACCGGACATCTGACAACCTTGCCTGCCACGCAGGTCAAGCACGTGCCGTGCTGGCGGCACGCCAGACAACTGCCGTTAAGGTTGACTCGCCATTGTTTAATGATTGACGCAACGCTTGACCAGCTAGCATATTTATTAGTAGTCGAGACTCGAGCTAAGCGTCGGTCGTCGTCGCCCAGAGGTGGACTGAGAAGTGTGACGTCCGGGGCGCATAAATGATGACAAATGATCGTTCACAATCCCTGACCCCCTCATATCAACAGGGTCTGTCATATATTATGTCCCTCCGTTCAAATCCAATCCACTTGGATGGAATGGATTCAAATCCACAGTCTGGCTCCACAGGTGGATACATGGATACTTTTATTTAACTCATGGAGTAAGTTGCTTTGTTTTATGAGATATTGCGTTTGTAGACTCTATGTATGATACTAAAACCTCGACTAAAACTAACTTGACTTGATTTTTTGAAATATTTTCTGTATGCATGTATAACTCTTAAACCGATCATCCCAATTCGATGAAACTTAGCACAACAAGCACATTTAACTATACGTGACACTGAAATTCAGTTCCGGTTACGCTACAATGTGGCTCTCACACAAACCGAATCGTTCCGCGCGCCGAAATAAAGGTACGGTAGCGGCTTACTTTCTTCTTTTTAAATACGAATTTCACGCGAGCGAAGCCGCAGGCAAAAGCTAGTATAATAATAAACATGCACAATCTTTCAATGAAATAGCTAGGTCAAAATCTTTTATAATGTAACATTCGTAACACAACATTCATAATTTACAGAAAGAATCCATAGAATCATACCATTCCACCTGTGGCCCGGCGTGTCTCCATACAGCCATATCAGCCGGCACTGCACTTCCACGTAGATCTGGTTGGACTGCGGTATGTGTCTCAGCAGCCTCGTGCGCGTGAACTCCTCCAGCTGGCTCGTGTCCTCGAAGTCCAGCGTCCCCATGAGGCTCCCGAGTGCGCTCTGTATCGCACCTATGTGCTTCGGCGGCACGGTGATCGGGCAGGCCGAGCAGCTCCACGAAGTGGCCACATTGAGTGGCATCGTCGGCAGCAGCACTCCTCCGCAGTCGCGCGAGAAGCACTTGAGCGCCGCCAGGTAGGTGCCGTGCTCGGTGGGGTCCGCACAGCGCTCGCATTCACACAGGAAATGTTTCGTTTTGAAGAGGTGATGCCGTCGCGCGGGCGTGCCCCACAGCAGGCCCGAGTAGCACGTGACAATCTCCTCGCCGGCAAGAATCGGCTTTGCGGCTTTCACCGTCATGTTGTTGCACCTGTCGAACCCGTGTCTCGTATTGGAAACGCACGAGTGGTTCATCAGCGCCGCCACCGGATACAGCCCCCGCATACTCATCTCATCCTTGCCGTACGGCGATGCGATCTGAAATGCATTCGCGTCGAGCACGCAGCATGCGAGCGTCATGAACTTCTCGTCTTCGGCCGGTAGCTCGAAATATTCCTTCAGGTCTCGAATCTCGGACGCGTGCTGCGGCAGTACGTGAGCTTGCAGCGAGGTCAGCAGCTCCTTCTGCTGTGGCTCCAGCTGCAGAGCTCTTATCGGCGTCAGAGCCTTTATCATTGCTAGATCGTCGATCTCCTCGATCGCCACACTGCACTCCCAGCTCGACACGACGTCGCAGTCGCAGCAGTGAGTGTCGGAGGCCTGGCACTCCTCGGAGCACAGGAGGAGGGCGCACCTCGTGCACTTGAGGAAATCGGTCTGGTTTATCTTGCGGCAGACGGTGCAGCCCCGCTGGCTGAGCGCTCCAGACCTCGGTCCCTGGACGAGCGGGTGGTCGACGTAGATGACATCGCCCGGCGCGATGTCGGTGACGGCGACTATGCCGCGGCCAGACACCGGGGACTCGGCGACGATCCATTTGCGCTCGACGTCACCCTGAGCCGATCGTCCGAGATGCTCCAGCACCGACTGCCTCAATTGCTCTAACTGCAACATCCTGCCTCGTTAGAAGTAGCGCCGACACTGCTGCTCTCCGGTCGCGCGTGACGGGACAAATCAGATCAAATACATGGCCAAAAAATGCTATAATTAATTAGTTAGCGCGAGTGTCTTCTGCCGCGTCCATCGGGCGGGGCGGCGCCGTGCCAGCAGCCTTGCTGATCGGTGACGTTTTTGTCTTATTGACAGGCCCGCGGAGTCGATCGGTTCCGGGATCGACGGCGACGACACGGCGGTACCCAGCCGCGGACGGAGTGAGGAAGCCAGAGCCGGTGACAACCGAGTGTCGCACTCGCCGGCTCATTGCCGGGATATTTATAAAATAATGGCGTAAACTCAGAGAAACGCCCGCGGAGACCCAGGTGCGTACCGTTTTAGCGGATAGCGAGCCGACTACGGCCGATAGGAGGATACAAATAGGTCTGCCCCGCTTCCGGACCGCGCGAGGCTGATAGATAACTAATACGGCCGAGCTGTCCCGCGTGAGATAATAAATAGTGTATAAGCTGGTGGTATGAGGTAAACGTACAGATGTAATTGTAAACAGTCAGCGCGTGCGTCGCATGAGTGACGGGAAGGAAGCCAATGTCTCGTCGGTCACACAATGCTCGCAAATGTTCCAGTGAAGCTTTCGGTTACTATTAGAGTAGTAAAAAATAATTCATAGTCCCATAAACATTTTATCTGTTGGTCGAATGTGGGCTGAGGAGATTGCGGAGCGATAAATTCTCACGGAGATTGCGCCAGTTCGAGTTATTTCCGAGGTTTATTTCTGGACTCCAGCGGAGGCGTCCATCGAACGAAGCGGCCGGGCGGCAAACGGCCGAATGCAATCTACTCTTGGCCTAGTTTTGGCCTGGATAGATATTATGCATTTTTAACTAGAAAAAGCTGTTTTAAAATAAGTTGAAGTAAGTGTAAGCCAAACATACATACATACATACATACATACATACATACACCATACCATACCTATATACAAATATATATACACCATACATACATACATACAAACATACATACATACATACATACATACATACATACATACACCATACCATATACAAATATATATACACCATACATACATACATACAAACATACATACATACATACATACATACATACATACATACATACAAACATACACCATACCATACCTATATACAAATATATATACACCATACATACATACATACAAACATACATACATACATACATACATACATACATACACCATACCATATACAAATATATATACACCATACATACATACATACAAACATACATACATACATACATACATACATACATACATACATACATACAAACATACATAAGTAAGTACGCTTATGAAATTTGGCACACCTGTTCAAAAGCCCACATAGATTAACATGCACGAATATTGTGCAATTCCAACGATATTTCATACATACGTATCGAATTGATAACCTCCTTTTTTTGAAGTCGATAAAACATATTGAACTGACTTCCAACCCTATAAAAAGTAAGTACCTACTAAATTATATTTTGATCTTGAGTAGAAGGCGGTACAAAAGCACAAAATGATCCATCTATAAATTTTCAGTTGTGCTTTCAGTGTATCAAATTGTCAAAGTTCGTTAGTGGGAAAAACAGTAGTGTAAGACTCTTAGATAAAAGTTAGATAATTAGTTTTCCCGCAAATGTTATTCATAGATCTTAGGAAATAAATATTAACTATTTTTCCGCTATTTGTGTTTCGATTACGTCTGGTTCATTACTGGCTCATTAGATATCCATTAGCATCTATCTACATACCGTTACTAATGCACCGCTTAATCACCGAAAAAAAAAACATGTTTTGCTAATCATTGTAATTCCATCAAGTACCTATGTATTAGATAGAAGTAAGTATTTGGAGAATATATTGCATATACATAGTTGTACATACTTATCATCATAGCATACGCCAGTGGTGCCCATACTTTTTTCTATGAAGATCTACCCATCTACCTACAAAAAATTAAAGGTTGTGAGATCGACACTTGTACCAAAAATGTTCGTTGTTCAATCGTTTGGTAGTACCTAATTGTTGTTTCAATTGAAAGCTATGTTCATTACATCCTTTATATTTGTTACTATTGCGGTCATTGTGGAAGACGACAGCGACAAATGTTAGTCACATCAAATATTATGAATTACAAGCTGTGCCTTCGCCTGTGCCTGTGATTTCACTTCACTGCTAACCTCATAAGCCATTAAGCGTGATAGTAAGTAGCCTATAATGGTGCGAAGAATCAAGCTATCCGTAGAACTTTGTTTTATTAAAATCGGTTTAGTGGTTCTCGAGTTATAAGCGGACAGAGAGACACTCAGACAGACAGAAAGCAGACGTTGGATTTTATTATAGGTAAGGTGTTTCAATTGAAAGCTATGTTCATTACATCCTATATATTTGTTACTATTGCGGTCATTGTGGAAGACGACAGCGACAAATGTTAGTCACATCAAATATTATGAATTACAAGCTGTGCCCGCGGCTCCGCCCGCTCTCATATTTCACTTCACTGCTAACCTCATAAGCCATTTAGCGTGATAGTAAGTAGCCTATAGTTGATGCGAAGAATCAAGCTATCCGTAGAATTTTGTTTTATTAAAATCGGTTCAGTGGTTCTCGAGTTATAAGCGGACAGACACTCAGACAGACAGAAAGCAGACGTTGGATTTTATTATAGGTAAGGATAAGGGAGGAAGGATTTGATGTTTCTACAAGTCACTTCTTGCTCTAAATATTTTCAGCGATCGACCTAAATGCCTCTTGGGATTGACCGGTTGATCGCGATCGACCGTTTGGGCACCACTGCCGTACGCAGTATCAAGACAATCTGGGTAAGCAGAGTAATCGGTGTTGCGCTGCAAGGATTCTGGTAGATCACCGTACCAACATCGACCACCCACCACGTCTTGCAAAGATGCGGACAAGATAACTACCACTTTTTTTTTCTATCGAAACTGACACGGTTGGGTGTATCAGATATTAGGTGCATCCGTTATGTCAGCCCATAACACCTAGGTGCCATGTCACGTCAGTGCTGCCCTTCGGTCTTGCCGGATAGACTAGGACTAGAATTGGACTGAAAACACGAACTACATAGCCGTTTCGACCGACCTTTCATTCAGTGTGGTGGTACCAATCCGGGCGGGTTAAACCCTACCACCAAGTCAAATACGAAGTAACTATTACTTAATCTATGACCTAGTGAGGTAAGAAGTGAAGGGACCTACAGTTCAAGCAGCAAGTAAGGCACGAAGACCCACCTGCTGCATGACTCGGTGGAAGGACCATTTTCTTCATGATTAATTAAAATTTTATTTTATTGTTCTTACCCTTACACACCTTCACCCATAAGATGTCTAACGACGCCCATTAGACATTCGGTCGTATGCGGGTGATGCGAATGCCATGCCGGCCTGACATGTGCCTATTCACGCCCCTCTTGAAGGACCAGGACCAGTGTACCGTGTGGGGCCGGTACTTTAAAAGAATGGCCCCACTGCATCTCTCCCTGTATATGTATAAGGCGACTAAGGGATATGACTGGTACCACCCACAGAAATCAGAAATACCACCGCATTGAATGAAAGGTCGGTCGAAGCGGCTATGTGAATATTTTGTGTTTTCCGTCCAGTTCAGTGTAGCCGGCACGACCGAAGGGAGGCACTGACGTGGCACCGGGTTCACCCGGTGTTATGGGCTGACATCATGGATGTTGTGGGTGGTGTAGCCAACCGTGTCAGTTTTCCAAAAAAAAATCTAATAAAAAAAAAAAACCAGTGACTGTAGTTGAGATTGTACCTATTCCGAACCCTGAAGTTACGAAACCCTATCCTGAAACTGTATAGTTTGTTTTATCTCTACACGTGTACTGGCGGCTTCGTTCGTTATTCACAGAGACCACAGAAATCGGAGCCACCGACTAGAACAATAGAAATTGTTTCGTATGCTTCTAAAATCTATCGAGAGTATGCAGTGTGCAGAACGAAGCGGGAAAAGTCGTGGGGGGGGGGGGGGGGGGGAGCGACCCGAGCGACGGCCGATCGAACGCGGCGCCCAATGGCGGCGGCACGTGTCGGTTGTCTTTATGTTGTGTCTTATGCGCTTCCAGCGCTAAAAATACTTGACTGGATTTGTCAGGCTCGGTAGCTCAGCGTGCAGCGCAGCGGTGCGATCGGTGGACAGACTTTCGTGTTCTTAATCTGGGCACGGTCTGAACTAGGATTGGTTCGAGAGGCTGACCGTGGCTGGAGGTCTGTTCGGTCCCTTCTGTTCGGTCGAAGCGGCTATGTGTATATATAGTTCATGTTTTCCGTCCAGTTCTGTGTAGCCGACACGACCAAAGGGAACAACTGATACGGCATCTAGTTCACCACTATTATTATGCGATCACGGATGTTGTAAAAATAAATTCGCGTTCTGATAAATGGCTCCAATTTCATTGAAATCTGTCCCTGACAAGGACCGACAGTGAAATCCGCTAAATGCGGCTGACGGACAGTTATCAGAAGAGTGACCGTGTGGAACAAGCGAGACGCTCCCGCTCTATTCTTTCTTACGTCGTCGTCCTGACAATTTTATGGACGGTCTAGCGCTCAAACGGTCTAGCGCTCCACGCTAGCGATCTAGCGCTCCACGCTAGCGATCTAGCGCTCTAGCGGTCTAGCGCTGTAGAGCTCTAGCGGTCTAGGGGCCTAGTGCTCGTGCGCTCTAGCCCTCTAGCTCTAGTATAGCGGCCTAGCGCTCGTGCGCTCTAGCGTTCTAGCGGTCTAGCGGTCTAGCGGCCTAGCGCTCTAGCGGTCTAGCGCTCTAGAGGCCTAGCGATCTAGCGGCCTAGCGCTCTAGCAGCCTAGCGCTGGTGTACTCTAGCGATCTAGCGATCTAGCGCTCTGCTCTAACGATCTAGCGCTCTAGCGCTCTAGCGGTCTAGCGGTCTAGCGCTGTAGAGCTCTAGCGGTCTAGGGGCCAGCGCTCGTGCGTTCTAGTCCTCTAGCGGTCTAGCGCTGGTGCGCTCTAGCGATCTAGCGCTCTAGCGCTCTAATCTATCGATCTAGCGCTCTAGCGGTCTAGCGCTGTAGAGCTCTAGCGGTCTAGGGGTCTAGCGCTCGTGCGTTCTAGTCCTCTAGCGGTCTAGCGGCCTAGCGCTCGTGTGTTTTAGCGGTCTAGCGGCCTAGCGCTCTAGCGGTCTAGTTAGTCGGTGGACAATTCTCTCGATAGACCAATTTTAAGCGGCTGGGTGGTCTGGGCGTCGGATTCTCCTGCGAGAGGTCCGAGTAAAATTATGTAGTTGGGCGTATGAAAGAATTACATAGAATGACCAGAGAGCCCGATTACAGCATTTTATACTGCTTTATCTACTTTCCTGTTTTCTTTGTTTTTCATAGTCGGGTTTTATTAAAATTTTGTCTATGCCACCTTGTGAGATCTGCGCTTTCCTCACTCGTAGCAGTGATTAAATGTGCGCCTATTTCTGTCTGTTCATTGGTATTTGAGTTATTTAGCTATCGCGATTGATTCTTGGCAAAGCGTCCATTGTTGCAAGGCAAGCTGCGTACAGTTGCTTTCACGAGTCATGATAAGCACAGATGAACAGTGGACTTGAACGCAAGTGTATAGTAGTCGAACGACGCGTGTGAGCCCAATAGACGACGAGCGAGAACGAGACGTCACATCCCGTCAAACCGACCAATGAAAAGTCTGCTCATGACTCGTGAAAGCAACTGCACCTATGTGGATGTAGGATGTCCCGAGAACGAGAGGCAAAACTTCGAAGCGTCATTCAGTTCATTCAGCCAAACTAAACTACCTTAAAAAACCGGCCAAGTGTTATTCTCACTCGCGCACCGAGGGTTCCGTATCGCCATGTCATGGTCAGCGCCACTCACGCCATCTATGGCCTGTTTATGAAACGCTTCGTATTAGTTAAAATTAATGATTAGTTAAAATGCTTCATACTCTTTTCGGTAGATGGCGCGCGCATACACTTTTTAGTTTCTTCTATGGGGAATCCCCGTCAATTTTTTACTTTTTATTATTTTTATTATTTCTTGTTATATCGGCCATAACATTCTGTGAAAATTTCAACGGGCTACCTATTACGGTTCAAGAGATACAGCCTTCGGACAGACGGACAGACGGACGGACGGACAGACAGACGCCGTAGGCTTAGTAATAGGCTTCCGTACGGGTTACGGAAACCTCCGATAATATGGCACCTTCTCGAAGGTGCTGATGCTCCATGTGCACTGGCCCCTCCGACTCAGCCGGATTACATAATTAAAAAAAAAACAGAATGTGGAATGAAGCGCTGTCCAGTTTGTTATGTGACGTTTGATTGAATACTCCCAGAAGTGTCGGGATTCGGGAAATACTCTAGCGGCTTCCCTAGCCCCACTGCATCTCTCCCCGCATATAGTAAAAGGCGATTAAGGCATAAGGGTAACGCCGTGCATAAGAGCGACGGGATAGCCACCTCTCACCTTGGCACGTTTTTTCCACTGAGACTTGTAGCAGCTGGATCTTCGTGCCTTACTTAGTTACTGCTTGATAAATGTGCTAAATGTGGTGGTCGGTGTTGTGCTGTAATTTACATGAGTACTTGCAGCACAACACCGACTATACTCTGCTTACCCTGAATGTCGGGATACAGCGTATGTAAACGAAACCATACGACGTAAAATTCTTCCAATTCAGTAACACTGAGTATGACACTGTTCTCCAGATCAGCATATTCATATTCAACTTTTCCGTTTCCTCTTCTATTCTCAGTGTCCAAGTTCTTCATGCTCTCAATAATATTCAACAATAGTAGGACGCAGAGTAATATGATCTTATTTGTCAACGATCAGCTACCGGAACGCCTCTAGCAAGCCGCGTTCAACAACCCGACAGTCTCTCGCGACGAGATGGTCGTACTATCCAACAGTTCAGTTAAGAGTAGACAAGCGAATTTTAAAGTGGTGTGTTTACGAAGATTTTGTAAGGAAAATATTTTAGTAAATTAACTAAAACGCTTATCTGTGCCCGCAAATATACCATGAAAACATGAAGACTTCCTTCTCGTCTTGAAGTCGGTTGAAAAAGAGGTTTCGTTGAAAATGTATGCTATCTACGACCTGGACTGCCCTTGGTATGTGTTTGATAACTCCTACAAGACATTACTGGGAGCGTGCCTAATAATATTTGGTAAGTTGCCGCTACCTATGATGATGATTTAAAGTGTGAGAGTCAGGGCCCCTGAGCCCTATTGTCCCTGCGACCTAGGAAGATCTATTGTGATCTCTCAAAAGTTTAGAGCTCACCCCCAAGTCTGATTTCCGCTATGAACTGAGTTATTTCTATTCTCGTGATTGAGTGCTTGTATTTGGCATGGGTTAAAAATATAACCCCCAAGGCTTCTACTGTGAATGAGCACTTCACATTCACAGAGGATGTGTATGGGCGTTTCATCCTCTTTTATTAACCGACTTCCAAAAAAGGAGGAGGTTCTCAATTCGTCTGTATGTTTTTTTTTTTTTTTATTTTTTTTTTTATTTTTTTTATTTTTTTGTATGTTTGTAACACGATTTCTCCGTCAATTGAGGGCCGATTTAGAAAATTCTTTTTTTGTTAGTTAGGTCATACTTCCGAGGTGGTCCCATTTCAATTTTATCGAAATTGGTTCAGTGGTTTTCGAAAAATCAGCATAATACTATGGTGTGTGGTTACCTTCAGCAAAACTTGTGATGTGGTCGTTTTCGGCAATTTTCAGTTTGATAAATTAGTATGGTGTGTGGTTACCTTCAGCAAAACATTTGTGATGTGGACTTATTCAGCAATTTGCAGTCTGACACATATGGCGAATAATTCTGTACCACTTCAATCGATTTCGATTATTCGATTTCGATTATTCTTTTTTATGTAATATTACTAAAAAGAATGAAATAAAAACTGTTTTAAAAAATATTAAACCGATTTCCAAAAAAAACAAAAAAAAAAAAAACTAAAAAGTATTAAATACCTAATATTTTGAAATTTTCTCTGTCCTGTTGAAATACATGAATCGATATACTAGTGATACATATTCGGACCCTTGTTTCATGAATATTCTAAATTTGAAATTTTTTATCTTTTCCGACCGGCGCTTAATTTATTATGGTACCTGGCCAGTACCTACTGTACCGAGTACCATCGAGCTGGTTTGATGATGGAGACAGAAGGTGGCCATAGGAACTCCTAAACTACACATGATAAACCCATCGTGTTTGGGCTCGTTGCATTTGTCTTCACGAGAAATTTACTTTAGACCTAAAAGATTCTCAATTCGACGGTATGTTTTCTTTTTTTGGATGTTTGTTACGCGATTACTCCGTCAATTGTGGGCCGATTTTGAAAATTCTTTTTTTTTTATTTGAAAGGGGATAACCCTGAGGTTTTTGAAGTGAAAACTTCTTTAGCGGCTCTTGGCACTTTTTTAGGTGGGTAAAAATGTATAACTCGCGACATCGCGTCAGCGTCATTTTTAAAATGAAACCTTAAGTCATTGCGTTAAGGGTTAAGTTAGAGTGGCACGGGATCTGCCGGCACTCCCGGAGTGCAACTGTTAAGTAGGGTTCCGTAACACGTTTATGTCTGTCCATTCTACTAAGTTCTGCAAAATGAATGTAGGGTTCCGTAACATATGCATGTCTATCCGTTCTACTAAATTTTACAATTTTCAACCAAGGTCCTCCGACGGTTATTTTATAATAAAAGTAGGCTTCCGTAACACGTTTATGTCTGTCCATTCTACTAAGTTCTGCAACATCACCTACAACGTCCGTGATGTCAGCCCATAACACCAGTGCCATGTCAGTGCTTCCCCCTTTGATCGTGCTGACTACACTGAACTGGTCGGAAAACACAAACTATTTACATAGCCGTTTCGACCGACGTTTAATTCAGTGCGGTGGTACCAACCCGGGAAGGTTAAACCCTACCACCAAGTAAGATTACGAGGGAAGGGACTTACAGTTTTACGAGGAATCCGAACCTTGGTCAGCCTCCAACGGTCAGCGGTCACCCATCTAAGTACTGACCGCACCCAGCGTTGCTTAAAATTCAATAGCGACAGTTGACTGTCTGCACCACTGAGCTATCGAAGCTGACGTGGTCCTATTTTAATTGGGTCAAGATCGGATTGGAAAGCGAGGCGGAATCGCGAGGCCGAAGGCCGAGCGATTCCGCCGAGTACATTAATAGCAAAAAATTACTAAAAAAAACTGTGAAATAAAAAAAAAGTTTTAAAAAACATAAAACCGACTTCCTAAAAAAAGTAAAACTAAAAAACTATTTAAAATAAAAATATAAAAACCGCCTTCAAAAATATATGAAATAAAAACCTAAAAAAAAAACGAACCCTAGAGTTGAAGGCGGTGCTAAAGCAAGCAAAAATGATGCATGAAAGAAAACATGAGCGGATGATAATATCCTTTGTGATTTGTGTAGCCTTTTTAGCACCGCCTTCCACTCTAGGGTTCGTTTTTTTTTTTAGGTTTTTATTTCATATATTTTTGAAGGCGGTTTTTATATTTTTATTTTAAATAGTTTTTTAGTTTTACTTTTTTTAGGAAGTCGGTTTTATGTTTTTTAAAACTTTTTTTTTACAGAACCTGTACACCGGTGTGTCGCTAAGGCGCATTCGGTGTAAGCTGTGCTTGAGGTCGAAGCCTTAAGTATAGCCCATTTGACTCCCGACATGGTGCCGGTACTTGAAGGCGGACTAATGTCGCGGGGGAACAGCTTTACCCAAGGTTTGAAGATCTGTGCATTTAAGAAGTACGGAAAGATCCATATTCCCCGGAAACCTATTCCACAGACACACCACATCTACTCGTAATTAAACAAATATAGAAATGTTGACACAATTGATCAAAACGAGGTATCTTACTTGTCATTTGCATCCTTTTGTACCTCGTGAGCTCGTAGCCTCGGTAGCTCGACTGTCGGTTGTGATCAAAAGCACACCTGAGCCGCGGTCAGTACTTAGATGGGTGACCTCTCAACCGTTGGACGATGACGGTGGTTCGGATTCAGCGTTATACTGTAAGTCCCTTCCCTTAGAGTTTAACCCGCCCGGGCATTTATTGAAACGTCAGTTGGAGTGGCTAGTAAATAGTTCGTATTTTCAGTGTAACCGGCACAACCGAAGGTAAGCACATAGTTCACCAAGGTGTTATGGACTGACATCGCGGATGTAGCAGGTGATGTAGCCAACCGTGTCAGTTTCCACACAAAACAACATAATACTGCAAACTGTTTCAGGAACATGTGGCCTGCTGCTGAACAGCTGGCTCTTCATCACCTTCATCCACAGCCACCTGCTCATCTTCAAGAGTCACATCTTAGTACTGAACCTGTGCACCGCCTCCTTAGGACGGACGCTCCTTGGAGGATTCGCATTCGCTGGCCCATCCGCGATAGCTAAGAGGTGTGCAAGTAATGTATCATGCCGAACAATCTTTTCCTCAGATAGCCGAACTGGCACCTAAAGTGAACTGGCACCTAAAGTGAACTGGCACCTAAAGTGAACTGGCACCTAAAGTGAACTTGCACCTAAAGTGAGCTGGCACCTAAATTGAACTGGCACCTAAAGTGAACTGGCACCTAAAGTGAACTGGCTCCTAAAGTGAACTGACACCTAAAGTGAACTTGGCTGTGACCGAGACTCAGACACCTCGAGTTCCGCCACCCTTACAATAAAAAAAAGCTGCTCAAGTGTGAGTCGAACTCGCGTGGAGAGGGTTCCGTACCATTCTGTTTTCCGTACTTTAAGACTTTAAGTTTTATGCGCTTTGTGAGCTGAGCTCCAAAAATTGGCCAAGTGAGAGTCAGACTCGCGCACCGAGGGTTCCGTGTACCACCACGCAATTAGCCGGTTTTTTTTATTATTTGTTTGGTATTTTTTTTTTATGGAAACTGACACTGTTGGCTACATCACCTACAACTTCCGTGATGTCAGCCTATATATAACACCGGGTGAACTTGGTGCCACGTCAGTGCGGTGGTAACAATCCGGGCGGGTTTTAAACCCTACCACCTAGTAATATAAGAAGGGAGTCATATCCCTTAGTCGCCTTTTACGACATACACGGGGAGAGATGCAGTGGGGCTATTCTTTTAAAGTACCGGCCCCACACGGTACAAATGTTTTACTTTAGAGTTTGCACTCTACCAGTTTCTTTGGATGTGATAATCGAACTGGCAAAATGCTAAATGTTAAAATAAGACTAATCCGAGTGCAGTGGATCATGGATGATGAATTGATGTATAAAGAATAAAGGATGAAGAACACCAAGTTTGACGCTTTTTTTTATTTATTTTTTTAGATATTCGCCATAATATATAATAGTTTTCCGTCCAGTTCAGTGTAGCCGGCACGACCGAAGGGAAGCACTGACGTGGCACCAAGTTCACCCGGTCTTATGGGCTGACATCACGGATGTTGTGGGTGATGTAGCGAACCGTGTCAGTTTCCATAAAAAAAAAGATAATAACATGTATATTCTGTGAAAATTTCAACCGGTTACCTACTAGTATTACGGTTCAAAAGATACAGCCCTTTAAAGGAAGGATGGACAACGTAGGCTAATAGGCTTCCGTAAGAATACGGAATCCTAAAACGGGGGTTTTTATCTCGGTTTTTATACCTACAGCCTATATATATAATAATATAATAATTCTAGTTATTATATCGTAATTTCAATCCGCAGATGGCTGTTTGGGCCGTACTGCTGTCAGCTGTTCGCGTTCTTCAACCAGTTCCTCGGAGTCTACCAGATGTCAGGCTTGCTGGTGCTCTGTCTGGAGCGCTACTCTCTAGTCAGGTCTTATAAGAACGGTAGGTATTTTATCTCGTGACAGTTTATGATTAGAGGACGACGCGAGGACCCGTCACTTGAGGTTAGCCACCCGGTGTCCAATATCGACTACCGTTACGCACCATATCACGTAACGATATTCCCAGCATGGATCCCTGTGCTACTTTCAACTTTTGGACAACAGCGACCGTCAGAGTTCACGTTTCACACCCGTACGTCATACATAACCGTGAGGAGGCACCGGTCATATGGTCATATACACGGGTGTTTAAATTTTGGGTAAGGTCAGATCTCAGGGCGAATTTTTTGCAGTTGCAATGGGCTGGACACTTCAGCCGAAGAGACGACGACCGTTTCGACGACTTTCTGGAAACACAGAATGCTAACAATTTGCTATTGACCGTTTTCGTTGTTCCAGAAAAGGAGTTAAGCATAAAGTTCTACATTCTGCTAGTGTCCTTGTGCTGGCTGTCTGGCGCGGTGTTCGCCATCCCGCCCCTCACCGGCTACGGGCTGTACGGCTGTGACGTCACCAACACCGTCTGCACCCTCGACTGGACTATGGACAACGCCAGGCAGATCGGCTTCAACGTGCCCTACGTCCTCGCCGGCGCTGCTGTTCCCGTTGTTGCTATGTAGGTTATTAAATTGTGTTCTGTTATGTTTGGATAGATTGTGTTGTGTTATCAAAGGTTAGGTTATAAGAGGTTAGGTCAAGTTCTACATGCTGTTAGTGTCGGAGTGCTGTCTGTTAGACGCAGTGCTAGGCATCCCGCCCCTCACCGGCTACGGGCGGTATGACTATGACGTCACCAACATCGTCTGCACCCTCGACTGGACCATGGACAACGCCAGGCAGATCGGCTTCAACGTGCCCTATGCCCTCGCCGGCGCTGCTGTTCCCGTTGTTGCTATGTAGGTTAGGTTAAATTGTGTTGTGCTATGTATGGTTGGATTGTGTTGTGTTATCAAAGGTTAGGTCGAGTTCTACATGCTGTTAGTATAAGATTGCTGCTGTTAGACGCGGTGCTAGGTATCCCGCCCCTCACCGGCTACGGGCTGTACGGCTGTGACGTCACCAACACCGTCTGTACCCTCGACTGGACGAGGACAACGCCAGGCAGATCGGCTTCAACGTGCCCTATGTCCTCGCCGGCGCTGCTGTTCCCGTTGTTGCTATGTAGGTTAGGTTAAATTGTGTTGTGCTATGTATGGTTGGATTGTGTTGTGTTATCAAAGGTTAGGTCGAGTTCTACATGCTGTTAGTATAAGATTGCTGCTGTTAGACGCGGTGCTAGGTATCCCGCCCCTCACCGGCTACGGGCTGTACGGCTGTGACGTCACCAACACCGTCTGTACCCTCGACTGGACGAGGACAACGCCAGGCAGATCGGCTTCAACGTGCCCTATGTCCTCGCCGGCGCTGCTGTTCCCGTTATTGCTATGTAGGTTAGGTTAAATTGTGTTGTTTTATGTTTGGTTAGATTGTGTTGTGTTATCAAAGGTTAGGTTGTGAGGTTAGGTCAAGTTCTACATGCTGTTAGTGTCGGAATGCTGTCTGTTAGACGCGGTGCTAGGCATCCCGCCCCTCACCGGCTACGGGCGGTACGACTATGACGTCACCAACACCGCTTGCACCCTCGACTGGTGGACCATGGACAACGCCAGGCAGATCGGTTCAGCGGTCTTGCTATGTAGATTAGGTTCAATTTTTGTTGTGTTACCAAAGGTTAGGTTATATATAAGAGGTAAGGTCAGTCCATAACACTTTGGTGAACTAATCGCCATGTCAGTAATTCCCTTTGGTGAGGTGGTACCAACGCAGACGGGGTTTACACTACCCCCTAGATGGTAAGAAGGGAAGGGACATACAGTTTTACGTGGAATTCGAACCACGGTCATCCCCCGCACCCAGGTGTGCTTATGATCACGAGCGACTCGACCGATCGCACCACTGAGCTACCGAGGCTGATTAATACGAAGTCCCGATTGGATTATCACCGCCGCCAGTATGTTTCTCTAGTACTATTTATTCTATGAAGATCGTAAAAAGCATAATCGTTTTATTTCAGAATATACTTCATAAGTAATTCGCTAAGACTGGAGAAGCGCTTCTATCGCAGTGAGCAACAGAAAGAGCAGGTCGCACTGACGAAGGTAAACGATTGTCATCTAACATCTTTGGAACGTCGTTTAGGGTAACTGAAGTCCTAAGACTAAGGTCAGGAGTGAGCAACAGAAAGACCAGGTCGCAGTGACGAAGGTAAACTATTGTCATCTAACATCTTTGGAACATCGTTGTGGGTAACTGAAGTTCAAAGTCTAAGGTCAGCAGTGAGCAACAGGAAGAGCAGGTCGCACTGACGAAGGCAAAGATTGTCATCTAACATCTTTGGAACATCGTTGTGGGTAACTGAAGTCCTAAGCCTACGGTCCTAAGATTTTCTAGAGCAGTAGCGGTGAATGATGTCACTAACACGTGGACAGTTTGGTGTAGTTTTTCCTAGAGAGGCGTTGTTTGACACCTTAAGGGAACGTACCCAACCCATACAGCGTCACTGATTTTAGGACACTTTTGGCCTCACTACTACGCCCCCCCCCCCCCCCCCCCCCCTGTGAGCATGATCCCTGTCGCAGAGAGACGTGCGGTGCGAGTTCGTGCGACAGGGAGGACGCTCTACAACCGGATTGTCTTTTACAAACCTCGACACGCTTTATTTGCTGCCGGGAAAAGGGTCACCCATATCAGTTATTGATATTTTGCTCCAGTGCACTGTATCAAGTACGTCGGCGGAAACCAGCGGTTCCGTACCGCTGAAGGCCGTGAGGACTGGAGGAAAACTGTAGAGGCTGTATCTTCCGTACCGCTGAAGGCCGTGAGGACTGGAGGAAAACTGTAGAGGCTGTATCTTCCGTACCGCTGAAGGCCGCGAGGACTGGAGGAAAACTGTAGAGGCTGTATCTTCCGTACCGCTGAAGGCCGTGCGGACTGGAGGAAAACTTTAGAGGCTGTATGTATGTATGATTATGGAAAACAAAGCCCTGCGAAGTTTCTTACCGGTTCTTCTTCGTGGGTGTTATCGAATCGGATAGAACAAATTGTAAAAAATTCGAGTACAGTTATGCTGTCTTATGAATGCTTAATAAACAATATACAACAATATACAATATACAATGTATCTTCCGTACCGCTGAAGGCCGTGAGGACTGAAGGAAAACTGTAGAGGCTGTATCTTCCGTACCGCTGAAAGCCGTGCGGACTGGAGGAAAACTGTAGAGGCTGTATCTTCCGTAACGCTGAAAGGCGTGAGGACTGGAGGAAAACTGTAGAGGCTGTATCTTCCGTAACGCTGGTGGCCGTGAGGACTGGAGGAAAACCGAGAGGAAAACTGTTGAGGCTGTATGTCCAGCTGTGGTCTCATGCACGCTGACTGGCTGACGCTGCAGCACGGTTGTTGCAGAGTGTGAGCACGCTGGCGCTGTTGTCGCTGCTGTTGTGGACTCCGGCGGCGGTGCTGTGCGGCTGGCAGGCCGTGCCACAGCTGCTGCAGGGCTTCAGACAGCAGCCGCCCATTGCGCTCGTGCTGCTAGCGCCGCTCTCGTCTGAGGTTCATACTCCAAGTGTACTTTGTCAGCCTCGACAGCTCACTAGTGCGCTCGGTCGGATAGATGGGTGACCGCTCGACCGTTGGAGGCTGACCGTGGTTCCGATTCTACGTAAATCTGTAGGTCCCTTCCCTTCTTACCTTATTAGGTGGTAGGGTTTCACCCGCCCGGGCTGGTACCACCGCACTGAGTGAAAGGCCGGTTGAAACGGCTATTCAAATAGTTTGTATTTTCCGTCCAGTTCAGTGTAGCCGCCATGAACGAAGGGAAGCACTGATATGGCACCTAGTTCGCCAAGGTGTTATGGGCTGACATCACGGAAGTAGTAGGTGATGTAGCCAACCGTGTAAATTTCCATAAAAAAAACACTTCTCGGCAAACACCGGAGACTTACTATTTATTACTGAGAATTACAGTCTCAGTTCTTTCAAGAGGGGCGTGAATAGAAGTGAATAGAGCACGAACGTAGGGAAGCACTGACATGGCACCTAGTTCGCCAAGGCGTTATGGGCTGACATCACGGAAGTAGTAGGTGATGTAGCCAACCGTGTCAATTTCCATTAAAAAAAACACTTCTTGGCAAACACCGGAGACTTACTATTTATTACTGAGAATTCCAGTCTCCGATCTTTCAAGAGGGGCGTGAATAGACGTCAATAGAGCATGACCGAAGGGATGCACTGACATGGCACCTAGTTCAACATGGTGTTATTGGGCTGACATCACGGATGTTGTAAGTGATGTAGCCAACCGTGTCAGTTTCCATAAAAAAGACAGAAAACAGCGCTAATATCTTCTAGATTCGACAGGAAAAACCTGTGAGAAAAACTGACTATTCTGTCTCGGCAGGCGGCGACATGTCTCCCCGTGCTGGTGTACCTGGGCTGCGAGCCGCGCATCAGGACAGCGCTGCTGGGACGTGTGAAGAAGAACTACTCCATCATCAGGAACCAGGCGTGGAGACCGACTGGGGACTTGTAGTCAAAAATTTTTAATTAAAACCATTCTAAGAACTGATTTGTTTTTATTAGGTTTCCGTATCCCGTACGGAAGCCTATTACTAAGCCTACGCCGTCTGTCCGTCCGTCTGACCGTCTGTCCGAGGGCTGTATCTCTTGAACCGTTTGAAATAGGTAGCCGTTTGAAATGTTCACAGAATATGCGTTACTATGGCGGATATAACAACAAATAATTTAAAAAAAAAGAAAATGTTAAAAATTAAGGGGGCTCCCATACAACAAACGTACAATAAAATCAATTAGTCACACTATTGAATAATAGATGGCGCCACAGGCTTTTATACATTGCAATGTTGAAAGACAAAAGATAGGCGGATAATAGAGGATAGATACGGAAACCTCCGTGCGCGAGTAAAACTCGCACTTAACAGATTTTTATTATTATACCGTACCCCAAAAGAGGAAAAAAACTGAACCCTTATAGGATCATTCTTGTGTCTGTTTGTCTGTGTGTCTGTCACGGCTTATTTTCTTCGAATCTTCTGCACGTAAAAAAGTTGAAATTTGGTACATACATATTATGTAGAGTTTAATTGATGACCCAATCACGGACGTATACTTACGTAAACGATTTTTTTATTTTGGTGGTAATAATTATAATGTGATATAGCTATTAATGAAAAGGACTCGTTATTATAAGGAATGCAAATACTGTATATTTTTTATAATTTTGAAATGGATAGTTTTAAAGATATTAAAGAAAATATACAAACATGGAGCATTACCCACCCTCCCCCCTTATCTCCGAATTATGAGTCTAAAATTTGGAAAAAAAAATTCGAATATACGGCCTCTCTTATAGTTCACAGGAAAACTTCACCGAAAATGCTGTCTTAAGTTTCTAAGTGAAAACGAAATTATACGAGACCCTCTCCACGTAATTTCGAACTTGACAGCTTTTTGCCATAATACCTATTCACTCAAATTCACAAATGTCTTTGTAGGCGGTAGGTACTACGCAGGAAACAGACTAACCATTAATAAACCGAGATGAAATGAAGGGAAGCACTGACATGGCACCTAGCTCATACATCACCTACAACATCCGTGATGTCATACCATAACACCGGGTGATCTTAATTTTATTTCGGCTACACTGAACTTACATAGCCGTTTCGACCGACCTTTCATTCAGTGCGGTGGTGGTCCGTGGTGGTATCAACCCGGGCGGGATAAACCCTACCACCTAGTAAGGTAAGGGAAGGGACCTACAGTTTTACGTGGATCTGAACAAAGGTCAGCCTCCAACGGTCGAGCGGTCACCCATCTAATCTTCAACCGGAGAGTTCTTTTTAGGGTTCCGTATCCAGTACGGGACTCTATTACCACAGAATAGAAAAGAGTACTGGCTATTACTAAGCCTATTAATAAGCCTACTACTGCTATTACTAAGCCTATACTGCTATTATATATAGCCTATTACTGCTATTATATATAGCCTATTACTGCTATTACTAAGCCTACGCCGCCGTCTGTCTGTCTGTCTGTCTATCTGTCCGTCCGTCTGTCCGTCTTTCCGAGGGCTGTATCTCTTGAACGGCCGTTGAAATGTTCACCGAATATGTGTTATTGTAATAGTAATAATATAATATTTTTAATACGTGTATAATATACCTATGTAAAATTAATAGAAAATCTTGAAAATGTAATAATAATAACTTCTTTATTTCAGACAATTCTGCCCATACAAAAACACAACATAACATCACAACACAAAAATTGACACAAAACAACTAAATAAAAATACACAAGAAAAAGACAACATTACAGACAAGGCGAGGAGTGTATGTGGGACCAGTATTGAAACATTCTCCCACATCCACCCCTCACCGCTGATTGAGCAGTACAATTATCCGTTTTTAAAACACAGTCTGCGAAACTGGCCACCCTCTTCCTTATAGTGGCCCAGTATCCATCCACTCTCGCCTCCTCCGTAAACATCCCCGAGGCACTGCAGAACCGCGGGAGTCTGAGGATGCACCGGCCGATACGATTATGGCCGATATAACAACAAATAACAAAAATAAGAAAAAGTAAACTATTCACGGGGTTCCCATAGAAGAAAATCAAAACTGTATGCGCGCGCGGCGCCATCTACCGAAAAGTCTATGGAGCATTTTAACTAAATCATGAATTTTAACTAATATGAAGCATTTCATAAACACGCCATAGATGGCGTGAGTGGCGCTGGCCATTCACCATGACATGGCGATACGGAACCCTCGGTGCGCGAGTTCGACTCGCACTTGGCCGGTTTTTTTTTTAAATGAAACTAGAGCACAACGAAACCAGAAACGGCACGATATAGAAATATCAAAGTAATACCTACAACGTTTTGTTGTAGTTCTCGAGTCTCGCTCGACGCAGAGTACCAGCCAGCGCAGCGGTTACTGAAGGAAGGTAGGTATCAGATTCCCGACCCTATCTTGTTACTCAATCTACCTTTGTGGACCTCTGCTCCGCGGTAGGCAGACGTTTCCGTTTCTAAATTGTCCGCTCAATTTTAATGTAGAGCGTGATAATTTAAAAGAAGAAAAGTAAACAGTAATTAATTAATTTAAAGTAATTAAACAGAAAAAAGAACTAAATGAGATGGAGGAATTTCTGGCTTCGGAAGAAACTGTACTGTGTCCGTGGAATATATTTGATGATACTGCAAAAGTAGTGATGGGCATCGGACTTTACGTAACAGGTAATATGTTACTGCATTATTTAATAGTTACAAATTAATAACTCTACTGTTTTAAATTAACAACTAACCTGTTCGAGAACATGTTAAACATATTGTTCTAGAGTTCTTACATTTTTCTGGTAGTTAGATACATTTTTACCCCCGATGTAATGAAATTATTGTCGCAATTAATAAATGTATGTATATATGTACATATTCTTTATTGAACATCAATTTATATAAATTAGGCGCAATAGGCGAACTTAATTCCATAAGGCATTCTGTTACGGACGACGACAAGCCCTGCAGTCCTGTCCGGTCTAGCTAGAGTAGCATGTAGCTAGGAAGCGGCCGGCGTGTAGCATAGTTCCATTTTTAGAGTAGGTGTAAATATATATGTTTTGTAAGTTTAGATATAAGCTAATTATAAGATAAATATAAGAAATAAACGTATTTAAAAACCGTAGACTAAGTTAGTGCGTAAATTAGCTACTAGGTTAGGAAATAGATAGAGATAGGCGTAGCGATAGATTATAGTAAATAAGATAGATAAAATATGGAATAGGTTAGACATAAGTTATTTGAATAAATAATATTATTGGACGGCCTTTTACTGGAGTAACTCGAGGCGAGAGCGACAGATATGAGTCACAACCGAGCCGAGCGCAATAGTACGACGGTCCGCCGCCCCGCCGCCGCGGTGCACCATTCTGTTGCCCGGCGCGTGGGTGCAACATTCTGTTGCTCGCGGCGTCCCCAGGCAGGTTATAAAAGAGGGCCGTTAAGCCGCCGCCCGCGCCAGTACACTACAAGCAGCGGGAGAGAGCGGACCTCAAGCAACAAGCGCAGCGAGCACCAGAGCTTTCCCGCCGAAGCGGTTGACATCAAGAGCGAGCTCGACTGCGCTACCGCCGTCCCTCTCTCTCCGCGTCGCGTTGTGCTCACTGAGCCCCCTGTCGTTCAAGTCCGAGTTGCCCCGGTGGCGGGCCGTCCCGTTATAGTTGATAGAGCACGAGTGTTTTATTTCACGTCGTTATTTCCTCTCCGCGAGTCGCAGACCGAGTGACTTGGGTGTCTTCGCCGATCCAGAAGAAGAGAAACACTACAGTCCACCGCTCCCTGAGCGTCGATCTTGAACATTGGCCCTGTCGACGCCGGATCAGAAGATGCCCATTACTCGGTCGACGAACGCGAGGCTGCGGAGAGGAGAGTCGTCGCGTGACGCGCCGCGTGTGCCACCGATCGACGGAACGACGGCCGCGTCATCGGACACAGAGCCACGGACAACGAACACAGAAGACGAGGTAGCTACGACAGACGCACACCGTACAGTGCCGCCTATCGCGCTGGCCGACGTCACGCGCCGCAACGACATCGGAGCGCAAGTGCGAGCACACAGTGCAGTGCCGCCTACCGCGCTGGCCGACGTCACGCGCCGCGACGACATCGGAGCGCAAGTGCGAGCACACCGTACAGTGCCGCCTACCGCGCTGGCCGACGTCATGCGTCGTGACGACATCGGAGCGCAAGTGCGAGTGCAAAGTGAAGTGCCGCCTACCGCGCTGGCCGACGTCATGCGTCGTGACGACATCGGAGCGCAAGTGCGAGTGCAAAGTGTAGTGCCGCGTACCGCGATTGTCAACGTCACGCGCCGTGATAGCGTCGGTGTGTCAGTGCTCGCGTCCGGCATCACGCCGAAGGCTGACGTCACGCAAGACGTCGGCGCGCCCGCCGCGACGGTGCAAGTTCCGCGTACCGCGACCGCCAACGTCACGAGCCGTGATGGCGTCGCTGTTTCAGTGCTCGCGTCCGGCACCGTGTCGCCAGCCGATGTCACGCGCTGCGAAGCCGTCGCCGCGCCCGCGCATACAGTGAAAGCGAAACGTGCCGCGCCCGCCGCCGCCCCGCGTGGCGATGACGTCAGCGCTCGAGGCGTACGTACCGCGCTGTGCGCTGACTCGGTCGCCACGTCGCGCTCTCGTGCTTCCACCGGACGTCGAGCAGGCTCCGCCCGGTCGGCAAAATCAAAGTGCACGTTAGCGAAGCTCGCGCTTCAAGAAGAGCTCGCACAAGTGGAGCTGGAGGAGGCAAGAGCGCGCATGGAGGAGGCGAGAGCGCGCACAAGATCAGTGAAGGCGAGGCTCGAGCGCCTGCAGGCCGAGCAGCTCGACCGCATGGAGTCGGAGCGATCGTCGAGTGACGAGGAAGGCGACGAAGAGCTGCAGAGGGGCCGACTGGAGAGCTGGATTCGGAATCAAGACGAACCGCACGACCCTACCGCCGCTCCGCCGCACCACTCCGCCTCCGCGCCGCTGCAACCTGCCGGCGCGGCCGGGCCGCACGCATCCACCACTGCGCCGCTGCAACCTGCCGGTGCAGTGTGGCCAAACGCCGCCGTCACCGCGCCGCCGCAACCTGCCGGCGCGGCGTGGCCGCACCACTCCGCCTCCGCGCCGCTGCAACCTGCCGGCGCGGCCGGCCCGCACGACTCCACCACTGCGCCGCTGCAACCTGCCGGTGCAGTGTGGCCAAACGCCGCCGTCACCGCGCCGCCGCAACCTGCCGGCGCGGCGTGGCCGCACCACTCCGCCTCCGCGCCGCTGCAACCTGCCGGCGCGGCCGGGCCGCACGCATCCACCACTGCGCCGCTGCAACCTGCCGGTGCAGTGTGGCCAAACGCCGCCGTCACCGCGCCGCCGCAACCTGCCGGCGCGGCGTGGCCGCACCACTCCGCCTCCGCGCCGCTGCAACCTGCCGGCGCGGCCGGGCCGCACGACTCCAACACTGCGCCGCTGCAACCTGCCGGCGCAGTGTGGCCGCACGCCGCCGTCACCGCGCCGCCGCAACCTGCCGGCGCGGCGTGGCCGCATCACTCCGCCTCCGCGCCGCTGCAACCTGCCGGCGCGGCCGGGCCGCACGACTCCACCACTGCGCCGCTGCAACCTGCCGGCGCAGTGTGGCCGCACGCCGCCGTCACCGCGCCGCCGCAACCTGCCGGCGCGGCGTGGCCGCATCACTCCGCCTCCGCGCCGCTGCAACTCGCCGGCGCGGCTGTGCCGCACTACTCCGCCTCCGCGCCGCTGCAACCTGCCGGCGCGGCGGGGCCGCACTACTCCGCCTCCGCGCCGCTGCAACCTGCCGGCGCGGCTGGACCGCACGCTTCCGCCACCGCGCCGCTGCAACCTGCCGGCGCGGCGGGGCCGCACTACTCCGCCTCCGCGCCGCTGCAACCTGCCGGCGCGGCGTGGCCGCATGCCGCTGTCTCCGCGCCGCTGCAACCTGCCGGCGCGGCGTGGCCGCAAGACTCCACCTCCGCGCCGCTGCAACCTGCCGGCGCGGCGGGGCCGCACTACTCCGCCTCCGCGCCGCTGCAACCTGCCGGCGCGGCGGGGCCGCACTACTCCACCTCCGCGCCGCTGCAACCTGCCGGCGCGGCTGTGCCGCACGCTTCCGCCACCGCGCCGCTGCAACCTGCCGGCGCGGCGTGGCCGCACGCCTCCACCTCCGCGCCGGTGCAACCTGCCGGCGCGGCGTGGCCGCACTACTCCGCCTCCGCGCCGCTGCAACCTGCCGGCGCGGCGGGGCCGCACGCATCCACCACCGCGCCGCTGCAACCTGCCGGCGCGGCGTGGCCGCACGCCGCCGTCTCCGCGCCGCTGCAACCTGCCGGCGCGGCGTGGCCGCAAGACTCCACCTCCGCGCCGCTGCAACCTGCCGGCGCGGCGTGGCCGCACGCCTCCACCTCCGCGCCGCTGCAACTTGCCGGCGCGGCGTGGTCGCACGCCTCCACCTCCGCGCCGCTGCAACCTGCCGGCGCGGTGTGGCCGCACAACTCCGCCTCCGCGCCGCTGCAATCCGCCGGCGCGGCGGGGCCGCACGCCTCTACCTCCGCGCCGCTGCAACCTGCCGGCGCGGCGGGGCCGCACGCCACCACCCCCGCGCCGCTGCAACTCGCCGGCGCGGCGTGGCCGCCGCCCGCCGTCGCTGCGTGGCCGTGCTCCGCGCCACAGGCTGCCGTCGCCGCCGATACAGCGGGGCCGCCGCACGCCGCGCCGCCGCCCGCCGCCGCTGCGTGGCAGTACACAGCGCCACAGGCTGCGGCCGCCGCTGATATCGCGCGGCCGCACGCCGCGCCACCCCCACCGCCCCTGAGTGGCAGTACACCGCGCCACAGTCTGCGGCCTCCGCCGATACTGCGGGGCCGCACGCCGCGCTACCGCCCGCCATCGCTGCGTGGCCGTCCGCGCCACAGGCTGCTGCCGCCGCCGATACCGCGGGGCCACATGCCGTGCTACCGCCCGCCGCCGCTGCGTGGGCGTCCGCGCCACAGGCTGCTGCCGCCGCCGCTACCGCGGGGCCGCACGCCGCGCCATCCGCCGCCGCGGACACGAACGCCGCGCTGCCCGCCCGCTGCTATCGCGTGGCCGCCCGCACGCCGCACCACTACGAGTCGAAGTCGACGAACGACACCGGCGGGAGCTATCGCTACAACCCACTCAGCCGACCGAGCGCGAACGCGCTGTCCACCCGCTGCTATCGCGTGGCCGCCCGCACGCCGCACCACTACGAGTCGAAGTCGACGAACGGCACCGGCGGGAGCTATCGCTACAACCCACTCAGCCGACCGAGCGCGAACGCGCTGTCGATGTAGCGCCGCCGTACACCGCCGCCACCGCTGCCTGGCCGTACGACGCTGCCGCCGCTGCATAGCAGTATGCCGCCGCCGCCGCGTCGCAGCACGCCGCCGCCGCCGCGTCGCAGCACGCCGCCGCCGCCGCGTCGCAGCACGCCGCCGCCGCCGCGTCGCAGCACGCCGCCTCCTCCGCCGGGCAGACAGACCGTTCCTGCCCTGGCTACAGCACCGGCGGGAGCCGCGAAGGCGTGGCAGACCCCGGAGGGCGGCGGAGGGACTGCGTCACCACTACGGGCAACTTCCCTCGCAACACCTGGCCGCGAGGACGAGTGGCAGCCGTGCACCCTGGACCGGACGGAGTGACGCGCTTCGTCGACGTGCTGACTGCGGGGCGCCTCTTCAGGAGGCCCGTGAAGAAGATCGTCGTCCTTCCCACCGAAGCGGATCGAGCAGAGCTGCGACGGCGGGAGAATGTTACGGACGACGACAAGCCCTGCAGTCCTGTCCGGTCTAGCTAGAGTAGCATGTAGCTAGGAAGCGGCCGGCGTGTAGCATAGTTCCATTTTTAGAGTAGGTGTAAATATATATGTTTTGTAAGTTTAGATATAAGCTAATTATAAGATAAATATAAGAAATAAACGTATTTAAAAACCGTAGACTAAGTTAGTGCGTAAATTAGCTACTAGGTTAGGAAATAGATAGAGATAGGCGTAGCGATAGATTATAGTAAATAAGATAGATAAAATATGGAATAGGTTAGACATAAGTTATTTGAATAAATAATATTATTGGACGGCCTTTTACTGGAGTAACTCGAGGCGAGAGCGACAGATATGAGTCACAACCGAGCCGAGCGCAATAGTACGACGGTCCGCCGCCCCGCCGCCGCGGTGCACCATTCTGTTGCCCGGCGCGTGGGTGCAACATTCTGTTGCTCGCGGCGTCCCCAGGCAGGTTATAAAAGAGGGCCGTTAAGCCGCCGCCCGCGCCAGTACACTACAAGCAGCGGGAGAGAGCGGACCTCAAGCAACAAGCGCAGCGAGCACCAGAGCTTTCCCGCCGAAGCGGTTGACATCAAGAGCGAGCTCGACTGCGCTACCGCCGTCCCTCTCTCTCCGCGTCGCGTTGTGCTCACTGAGCCCCCTGTCGTTCAAGTCCGAGTTGCCCCGGTGGCGGGCCGTCCCGTTATAGTTGATAGAGCACGAGTGTTTTATTTGTACCTTTTATGCACCTTAAACCTTTTATGCACCTTGCACGTTTTATTTTGTGCGTACCTTTATGACATTTACACTTGTTTTAAATTCGCCAAATACTTATTATATGCAGATGATAAGAAAGTTGTCATGAAGGTGCGCAGCGTGATTGACTGCGAAAACATCCAGAGTGATCTAAACCGCTTATACAACTACTATATTAAGAATCATATCACAGTGAATGCACAAAAGTGTCAATTTATAAAGTTTACGCGCAGTACACGTCCTATTGAATACAACTACTACTTTAACGAAACTCCAATCGCTAAAACTAACATAGTACGTGATCTTGGTGTCCTACTTGATCAAAAACTCACCTTTATTGAACACTATAATTACATCACGAGTAAGGCAATCAGGAACTTAGGATTCATAAAACGCACAACCAAGGGTTTTCGTGATATCACATGCATTAAAACCATATACTATGCATATATAAGAAGCCATCTTGAATATGCCTGCTCCATCTGGTCGCCTCACTATCAAATACATATCAACCAAATAGAACAAATCCAAGTGAAACTCGTAAGGTACCTGAACTTTGTATCCAAAATCAGTAAGCATGCACATACATATGAGCAAAGTTGCAATAGACATCGAATGTTAACTCTAGAGCAAAGAAGGGTGCTGCTAGACATGCTGCTGCTACATGACGTGGTGAACGGGCGCCTGGACTGCTCCGAGCTGCTGGCGGAGATATCGCTGTGCACGCCGACTCGACGCACTCGACATACACAACTTTTTTACGAGTCACCGCACACGACCAACTTTGCCCGTAATGCCCTTATACCTCGAATTACACGCACATACAATCATACATATACGGACCTCGACATTTTCATATTAAGTAAGAGTGTCTTTAGGAATAAAATCGTCACAACAATGACCCAAACTACAAATGCATAAGTATTGTCATCTCTTCTCAAAAACATAGGTAAAATCAATTATAATTTTTTTTTTTTTTTTTATATCTATGTTTGGTTTAAAAACTGGTCTTGTAATTCTGTAAAGATACTGCCTGGTACGTGACTACTGCATCCCACCACATCACACTACATTACACCACACTACACTACACTACACTACACTACACTACACTACACTACACTACACTACACTACACTACACTACACTACACTGCACTGCACTGCACTACACCACACTACACTATACTGCACTACACTACACTACAATACACTACACAACCACCACAAAACATTACGCTACACCACACTATACACAACACTACACTGCATTGACACTCACTACGTACACACACACACACACGTTGATCCCACTAACTAAACTATAGCCTAATCAGGGAAACAAAAAATGGCCAGACGTCAATGTATGTACAATTTATGCTTTATCTGTTTGTCATTAGGCTGTCTGTTTTCTAATAAATAAATAAATAAATAAAATAAATAAATAAATTTCGCGTCGCTATTTCCTCTCCGCGAGTCGCTGACCGAGTGACTTGGGTGTCTTCGTCGATCCAGAAGAAGAGAAACACTACAGTCCACCGCTCCCTGAGCGTCGATCTCGAACACATTCTATTCTAACTAACCTTTGGGATGCGGGAGCAGTATATGCAGGCGAACAAGAATAATGATAAACTACAAACGAATAATACATTAATGCATATTAGACTCACATATTATGTAAAATGTAATGAAAATCGTTAGTGCGTCATTGTATTAGTCATTTGTATAATTGTTTTTATATTTATATTGCGTATTATATCTTTTAGGCTAATTTAATGCCATTACTTATATTTTTTTTACCTATAAGATTATATTACTTATATCTATTAAATTTTTTCTACTATTTTCAGAAACAGTTTCAATAACTTAAATCTGATTTCTAGGAATATTCGCAGTGGTTCTAAACTGCTGGCTCCTGCTGACATTTCTGAAGGGACCGCTGCTGTTTAACCAGAGTTACTTCATGGTGTTGAACCTCTGTCTGGTATCACTGGCGAGGAACCTCTTGGTCGGGTTCCCCTTCACTGGAACTTCTGCGATTGCTCAAGGGTAATAAATAGAATCGTTTATGCAATAAATCATTAATATTTTAATATTATTTGTCAGAAATAATCTATACGAACGAGTGATACAAATTGTATAAATACTAAAATATGGGTTTTGGAGTGTTTAAGCTCGGGACAAATGTTTGGTCCATCTCAATAAGCAAGTTCTTGTCAATAAGCATACTGATATATTACCATATCGTTAATATATCTTGCTATTATTAATCATAAGCACTATAACACCCATATTATGTTGTAGAAGAGACACACAACTTCTGAGAACGCATCGCTTTTTCGAAATCGTTCCTGTGACGAACGGCGAAAATATGGAATGACCTTTACCGGTGAGGTTGTTCGCTGGAATTTCAAAAGACATGTCAATTAGAATTGAAAAAGAATACTTTATTTCAAATAAAATACTTAAAAAGGATTAAATCTAGACCCAACAATAACTAAATTAACTATAAAAATTAATCTAACTATAAATAAAAATAGTCGTCCATAGGGACAATTAGCATGATCCCCACGACCGAAGCGGCGTTTCACCTCTGGATCGCTATAGGCTGGTCCCCAGACGCGTCAATGAGTAGTTTTCCCAATTTCTTGGAGACTGATCGCGTCCTGGCTCCATGCCCCAAGAGTCTCAGCAAAGGCCGATTACCTTATCTATTAGACGATAACCTTTTTCTCCGCCTTATAGCTGACATGGCGCTTTTCCGAGCGGCGTTTCTCGGGGCCTATTGGCTGGCTCTGATCTTCCGTCGGACTTTTGGTCATCCCTGGCACCCGTGCCAGCAGTTTATAAAACAAATATTATTTCTTTTTTTTATTGAAAGCGCGACATGTGGCGCCTAGCAGCCACCCATAAGGTGTCTAACGACGCCCATGGAAATTCGGTCATATGCGGCGTTTGCGAATGCCACGCCGGCCTGACAGTTGTCTATTTACGCCCCTCTTGAAGGATCCGAGACAGCACTTGGGGGAAAATATATGGGCAGGGAGAGTGTTCCAGAGTTTACCGGTTCTGTAGAGGAAAAATCTGCAGAACCGGTTGGTGCTCATCCACGGTAAGCCCAGCGTGTAGGGATGCAGTCCCTGCCCTGCGCGCGTGGTGCGGAGGTAGATAGGGGACGGCGGGATCCTGGATCCATGGCGGGATCGAATTAAACAGCTCCTCCGCGTACTTGCCATGGCCCCTATATAATGTACTCTGTGGAATAAGCGATAGATCACACTAAGGGAGCCGACATCCCCTACTGTCCCTACGAGGTTGCAGTGTTTGCAAATCCTTACTTAACACTAATTATTTAATAATATACAACTTATTTTTAGTTGGGTGTTCGGAGGAATTAACTGCAAAGTGTTCGCCTTTCTCAACCAATTCATCGGAGTTTACCAGATTGAGGCTCTCACCCACATGTGCATCGAACGCTATGTTGCTGCTAAATATGTCAAATTCGGTGAGTTCCTTCTGAAAACTTTAAAGTCCCTTTCTACCAGGTCGTAGGACAAAGCCCGCAATAGTCCTGGCACTGAATAAAGATCCGACAGACCGTTGAGAATTGCAGTGGTTATTATTTCAGGATGGCAGATGTCACCCAAACACTACGCTCTGTTCGTGGCCCTTTGCTGGGTTTTCTCCGTGCTGTACTCGACTCCAGCCCTGATCGGGTTCTGGCAGTACTCGTGTGATCTGACCGGCACCGCGTGCGGACTGGAGCTGGTGTGGAGTGCGGGTCGGGCCTGGCAGAAGTGGTCCACTGTGGCGTTTGTCATGCTTGGCGGTGTAAAACCGCTTGTTTTTATGTGAGTACTTGGGTGGTGTATATGGTTTTAAAGAGAAGTTTAAAAATCATAGTTTCAATTTCAGTTTATTTATCAATCTCTTAGGTAATATATCAGTGGCGGGGCAAGACCTAAATTTGATGTGGGCAAGATACATTTTGCGAGGCCCTCTCTGGTGACACTATAGGATGGATTTTATGGACTTTCACTGTCGAAATGGATTTCCGCTGCATGAACTTTCGAGGCGCGAGGCCCCTTGGGCCGCGAGGCCGTGGGCGGTCGCCCACGTCGCCCACGCCTTGCGCTGCCTCTGTAATATATTAATTACCGTTGGAGACATAATTTTTTATCGGACAATTCTATACAGGGAGGCCACTGACTTGGCGGAGGCATTGCCGTGCCCCCAGATTAGCACAGCGAGAAAGAACTGGCAAGGAAACAGGGCCTGCAGTCAATAAACTAAAGTTCAAGTTTGTGAATCCTGTATGAAGCAATATTGTCGGTTCTTGTTATTCATGATATGACATATGATTTGTTTCATCAAAGCAAAGCCGAAAATAAAGAGAAACATAGAGATACATCCCGACCAGGATTATAAAATACTGGAAATAAGCTAGTATACATACCTACATGCTTAGTACTAACATATAAAAAAAAATCCCTTCATTCGTACATAAGGCAAGCATTAACCTATCTACATAAATAGCTGATTCCTAATACCAGTTTTAAAAGTTAAACTGAATAGATCACAGAGCATCAAATACCTACCGCCCGCGCCCCCTACTAGAGGCGCCCTAAGCGATGATATTTGAAACCCAATAACCGTACGCTGAGCTGCTAGCGCTTCGTATGTGTGTGTGTGAGCTAGTATCGACACTACACACAAAGAGGAGCAAGTTAGGCACACGCACAAAACAAATGCACACGCACAACACACATATGTAAGTCATAGGCCACGCCCACAGGCTTCAACGCCGTTGTAGAGAAATCGCGCTCACGGCGCCTCTAGTAGGGGCGGGCGCGCGCATTTCATGCTCTGTGGAATAGATTGACTGGGATTCGACGGATAATCTAGGATTATTCAAGGAATTAAATCATTCGATAGTTGATCCCGTTTACTAATTTGAACAGAACAAATAATTCCTTCTGCAGATCAGGAATGCTGTGGCAAGCAAAGAAAATAGAGCAGGAACACTACAATGAAGAGAACCATCAGGAGCAGATGGCCCTCACACAAGTACGTGACACAAATTCTTCCTTCTAGGTTATTTAATGTCACTGTCAGCCTCGGTAGCTCAGTGGTGCGGTTGGTCGTGATAATAAGTACACCTGGGCGCGGTCAGTGCTTGAATGGGTGACCGCTCGACCGTTGGAGGCTGACCGCGGGTAGTATTGCACTTAGAACTGTCGGTCCCTTCCCTTCTTCACTAGGTAGTAGGGTCAAGCCCGCCCGGATTGCTACCACCGCACTGAAGTTCCGTCCAGTTCAGTGTAGCCAGAATGACCGAAGGTGAGCACTGAATGGCACCTAGTTCACCAAAGTTCAGTGATGTTATGGGCTGACATCACGGATGTTGTAGGTGATGTAGCCAACGGTGCCAGTTTCCATAAAAAAAATTAAATTAAAAATTAAAAAAATTCTCAACATGTTAAGATTCGTACTACCCTACCAAAACTTTTAGACCAATGGCATTAGTGTTAGTTAGTGAGTTAGTGTGCGTGAACGCCACTGCGGTGCTCGCTCGGCACACTAATAGATGCACTCAGCGCGTACACTTGTACATATTATCACTAACACAATTTTTTTTTTTTTTTATGGAACCTGACACGATTGGCTACATCACCTACAACATCCGTGATGTCAGCCCATAACACAGGGTGAACTAAGTGCCATGCCAGTGCTTCCCTTCATTTCATGTCGGCTCCACTAAACTGGACGGAAAACACGAACTATTTACAGAGCCGTTTCGACCGACGACGTTTCGTTCAGTGCGGTGGTACCAACCCGGCCGGGATAAACCCTACCACCTAGTAAGGTAAGAAGGGAAGGGACCTACAGTTTAACGTGGAATCCGAACCACGGTCAGCCTCCAACGGTCGAGCGGTCGCCCATCCAATCACTGACCGCGCTCAGCGTTGCTGAATAACAGTTGACTAACCAACCGCGCCACTGAGCTACCGAGGCTGACGAATTTTCTTATCCCTTAGTCGACTTTTACGACATGCGACGGGGAGAGATGCAGTGGGGCTATTCTTTTTAAGTACCGACCCCACACGGTACGAATAATGCCATTGGTCTACAAGTTTTGGTAGCGTTTTTAGTGTACTTTGAACCAGGAATTTGTAGTTGATTGAAATAGCGTTTGTCTTTCGTTCTGGAACTCTGAGGGATAAAATGTAAGACATTGATGAGTCACCGAAACTTCACGCCCTACAGACAGTGAACAGCTTGACCCTGGGGACCCTCGGCTGCTGGCTACCCGGTGGTCTGCTGGTGTGTTGGCTGATGCTGCCTCAGCTGGTGACGGGAGCTGTGCTGCAGCCGCCGTTGCTGCTCGTTTTCTGCGCCTCCTTGGCTGGCGAGGTGATGGTTGAGGGTTCCCTTGGGAATTTCGATTCAGTATGAACTTAATAAAACAAATTTTGCAATAGGTATGTGATTGAGGTGATAGGTACTTTTTATTGAACGAAGTTCCTTATCGCACTTTACACTCCAGACACTTGGGGAATGGGTGCTAGGCCGAAAAAAGTGTAAGACTTCGACCGTCACGACACTTTTGCTGTAGTATGCGTGTTTGTGTGATTACAAGCGTATGTCTATAGTAGCATAGACGTAGTACTGTGTGGGGTCGGTACTTAATAAGAATAGTCCCACTGCATCTCTCCCTGTGCATGTCGTAAAAGGCGACTAAGGGATAAGCGGCCTGGAGACACCCCGGTCGACTTGTGGCTTTCATGGAAGACATAGGGTGGCTGGGGTAGCTGGAGACTGCGGGGTTTTGCACGAAGGTCCCCAACCAAGCGGGATTAGTTTGCAGGCCTAGAGCCAACCCCAAACCAAAACTACAACAACAACAACAAGCATAGACGTAATTTATTTTATATTTGTATTCTTCATTGAATTACTTACTCTCAAATGTTGTTAATTTACTTCATTTAGCGAACGAAAGGAACTTCGTTCCAACCGGTTGTCCCACGACACATCTCGTCTTTTTTTGAATGATTTTTGGCACTGCTGCTGGGTCCTAATGCAAAAACATGATTAATTTTCAGATTGCTCCGGCGGTACCTGTGCTGGTGTACTTGTGGACCAATCCCACAATTGGGAAAGCCATGATGTCCTCATGGAAAAACCGCAGCGATAAAAATGAATAAAGCTGCAGTCCCCACAAATTATTGAGTCAAAAAAACTTTCAGAATTCAAAAATATAATAATATATTTCGTCATCAATTACACATTATTTGTACAAGATAACACATCGTACCTAACTACAAGAGTCTGGTAGATATTGAAGCACATTTCAGTTTGCAGAGGCCTTACAAAATGTATTTGTACATACTCTTAGATAACCAAGTAACTTGATATTTTTATAGTGATATAAAATATCATCAAATACAGTTTACAATAAATATCACATGATATCATGAAAGAAGATAGGTTTACCTCTAACCTGCTATTAGATAGATATATTTAACCCAAAGATTATGGAAGGAATTCCGAAAGATTTCGAAGGATGTCCGCGTCACGGTAATATGGGCAGATTTGGCCATATAAACCAGTGTTTTTCAATCTGTGGGTCGCGACCCCTGGGGGGGGGGGGGGGGGGTCGCGAAGCCTTACTCGGGGGGTCGCCGGCAAAAGAAAAAAGGCAAGGTTTTACACTACAATAAAACACAATTTACACAATTTCAGTGAGAAGGATGGGCCTGGAAGTCTATTTCTCTTTTTAGTTTTAATGTTGAATTGAAGAGAACGTCAGTTCACATAGTAATAATTATTATAGGTACCAAAATAGAGAAAATCATAAACGTAGTTTTTTAAATTACTACCTTTTTTGTCTATGGCCCAAGGGGGTCGCGAGAATTTTTCAACCTGTAAAGGGGTAGCGTATTAAAAAAGATTGAAAAACACTGATATAAACGATCGATGTGTGCGTGAGCGCACGTGGATGCGACGACGCTTTGGATTGGCCAAAAATCGCTAGTGCGAATGTGTTCGTGCGTTCGTATATATTAATTAATTGTGATTGTGTGCGTTTGGAAGGGGCGTTCATGACATTACCTTCTCTCCTTTCATAATCTTTGATTTAACCGTAACAATTTAATTCTAATACAATATTTGTTTCTTAGAGAACTTAGAGCTCAATACAAACGCATAGAAGTGTGTCACATCGGACGACGAGTCCTTCATCGCAAGAGAGTTTTGCTGCAGCTGCGACGGACGGCACTATGCGAGTTTTCTCCCCAAACAGAGATTATTAACGCGACGCATCTTCTTTAATTTAACCCTACATCGTGATTTAACCCTAACCTAATGTTGAGGCGGTGCATGTCGTTTTTGTTAAACTCCCATAGTGCAGTTTGGCTGCTACCACAGCAGCTGCGTCAAAGCTCTCCTGCGATGAAGGAATCGTCGTCGGACGAACCGATCTAAAATCATTAAACTTGCTCGTTCGTACACATGAGTACAACCTCATTGATTTGTAAAATTGAATGCCTACGTTTACAATTCCGTGTGCACGTCCACGCCCGCCTGCTGCGTGCAGCTCAAAGGATTTGGACCGCAATCCAAGCACTACTGCACCTCTTGGTCCACGTCAAGGCCTTTTTTTGGAAACTACCTTCCACGGAGGAGAGAGAGCAGAGGAGTGGTTGCTAGCTCTAATTTTTAATAAAACTGCGGATGCACCACTCCGTTGTCCATCGATCGTACACAATGCGAGCGAGCGCCCAGCACCGGTGTGCCCTCAGCTAGTTGCCTACTCCTCTCATCTCTCTTCTCCGTGCCACCTTCACTCCCAGTTTACACACTACTCTCTCTAACAAATATTTTCTTGTACTCCTTGTCGAAAGTCCGCGCTTCGCACTCCGGCGTCACATCTTTATTAGCTTCTCTATCTACCGCATCTGTCAGATAATAAACGGACGCGCCATCATTGGACACGGTTGCGCTTAATTTGTTATAGCAGTCTTTGTCATTCGCCGCCGTATATCCGTTCGGGGAGCGTCCCTTCCCACCGTAACTTAGTCCTTTATTGTCATTGGAATGGATACTGTTTCTCAGTTCGCGAATCCTCGGTTCTATCGCGTGAGTTTCGTCGTTCCTAAAGCTAATGTGCTCTGATGCAGTGATATCATCATCGTCCGCTAAATGGAAGGCTATGTCCTGACTAAGATCTGCTGATATAAATACCCTGTTTGGTTTCGGATCCTTGGCGGATACGCCTCTGTGCTCCGAGGGACGCAGCACGACGATCCTCGGAGGAGCGTCGGCGCAGTCCCTCGTGAGCCTATGCTATATTTCTTCGAGTGTGATGTCCTCGGTGCTCCGGTTCTGTCTCCGCTGGACGAATGGCACTGCGAACAGGATGACGCCGCTGAGGGCGATTGTCGCGCCGGACACATAGAATCCGGGCTTGTAGGACTTCCACACGTCGTACAGCCAACCTGCAATATTTATCAAGTCTGTTTGAATTTGTTTCTAAAAGTTATCTACGATCAGTCTTACTTGAAACCACAACCTGCAATATTTATCAAGTCTGAATTTGTTTCTAAAAGTTATCTACGATCAGTCTTACTTGAAACCACAACCTGCAATATTTATCAAGTCTGTTTGAATTTGTTTCTAAAAGTTATCTACGATCAGTCTTACTTGAAACCCCAACCTGCAATATTTATCAAGTCTGTTTGAATTTGTTTCTAAAAGTTATCTACGATCAGTCTTACTTGAAACCAAGTGCGTTTGGTAAATCTGTCATGACGACTTTGCCCTCCATCAAGGACTACCGAGTAGTTTTATTTAGGCAATTAGATACTAATAATACACTAACCTAACTCCCTATCTTTATCTTAACACTATTAATGTCTCCTAATTTCCATTTATTTTAACGTAGTATTACTTACACAAATATAATTATTATTATATCTTGCATGTTTTCATATAATAATATCTTAATATTTTTAAATTAAAAATGATACATCTTATCTTTGCTACTACCTACATTTCTTTATTTGCACATTTCACGCAAGAAATCTCTTCAAGGGATAAGTCCGCCTTTGCACCTCGTGTACCCTGTATTCATTGTGTTATTCTTGTAAAATATTTGTGAAGCAATAAATAATTTAATATCTACATATCTATCTTACACAAGTCATATATATAATCGAGTATCGAGCATTCGTTGATTTTGACAATACATTTACAATAATAAATTTATTTTTGTAATAATAAACTTATTTTTGTAATAATAATTAAAAAAATGTAAGTTTTCGAAATTTACTTAATAGAGCTTTTAGTTAATAGAATGACTGGTAGTTTTTTTTATGAAACTGACACGGTTGTCTCCATCACCTATTTACTAAATCGGTGATGTCAGCCCATAACACCTCGGTACCTGGTAAGGTAAACAGAGAAGGGACATACAGTGCTTAGAATATTTTTTTTATGTAAACCAGCATTGGTGGCTGTGCCGAGAGAGCGATGGTGCAGTGGACAGAGCCAAAATCACCTCTCCTCGCGAAACCGCGCTCAGTTAGGTGCCATGCCAGCAGATTTGCGGACTGTTGCTAGGCTGCGCTTGAAGACAACCAGGTTAAAGGATTCAGGAAATACACTCGACAGAAGACAGTTCCACAGTCTAGATTGTTCCACACGCTAGCGGTGTGTGCGACAAAGAAACGATATAGAGAACCGATGGGTTCTCAAAAGCCCAATGTCAACAAAAAAAGGTTTTTTTTTTTTATGGAAACGGACACGGTTGGCTACCTCACCTTAGCTCCGTTATGTCAGCCCATAACACCGGGTGAACTAGGTGCCATGTCAGTGCTTTCCATTTCATGTCGGCTACACTGAACTGGACGGAAAACGCGAACTATTTACATAGCTTTTTCGACCGACGTTTCGTTCAGTGCGGTGGTACCAACCCGGCCGGGATAAACCCTACCACCTAGTAAGGTAAGAAGGGAAGGGACCTACAGCTTAACGTGGAATCCGAACCACGGGGTGCTGAGTCTCTCTGCGACGAGTCATGCGGAGATAGGACGGGTGGTAGGGAATATTGTCTAATTCAATGTACATACCAGCAAACGGTGGTCCCAGTAGCGAGGCAATGCCCTGGAAGAGCAGGAGAAGGCCGAAGGCGTTGGTGAGCCGCGACAGGCCGAGCAAGTCGACCAGCACGACGGACGTGAGGCCGACGTAGGCGCCGATGGTGAAGCCGAATATGGACGAGTATAGAGCGAGGCCCCAGAACTCCCACATCAACATCGCGCCAGCCGTGCCTGCAACATCGTTTTGACACATTTAATTTTTTTTTTATATGGAAACTGACACGGTTGGCTACATCACCTACAACATCCGTGATGTAAGCCCATAACACCGGATGAACTAGGTGCCATGTCAGTGCTTCCCTTCGACCGTGCCGGCTACACTGAACTGGACGGAAAACACAAACTATTTACATAGCCGTTTCGACCGACGACGTTTCATTCAGTGCGTGGTACCAGCCCGGGCGGGTTTAACCCTACCACCAAGCATGGTAGGAAGGGAAGGGACCTACAGTTTTACGTGGAATCCGAACCACGGTCACCCTCCAACGGTCGAGCGGTCACCCATGCAAGTACTGACCGCGCCCAGCGTTGCTTAACAATCAATAGCAACAGTCGACTGTCTGCACCACTGAGCTATCGAGGCTTTTACCACATTTTGGAATTGTTTTCATAAATAACTAAGAGAATTTCAACAAATCTTTATTTACCTACCAGCTTGGAGGAATGTTTTCTAAGCCAAAAAATTAACCCACAAGGACAATGGAATTTGCAAGGGTGACCGTCTAAATGTTAAGCAGGCGGTTCGAATTTCATGTGTATGTACACGCTGTATCCCGACAATCTGGGTAAGCAGAGTAATCGATGTTGTGCTACAACGACAACCACGTTTAGCAAAGTATTAGGACAAGATAACTGTCAAGCAGAAAGTAAGGCATGAAGACCCACTTGTTGCATGACTCGGTGGAAGGACCGCGCCAAGGTGAGAGGTGCCTAGCCTGTCGCCCTTAAGCACGTCATCGTGTCTTTATTCCTTAGTCGCCTTTTACGATATTCACGGGTAGAGATGCAGTGGGGCTATTATTTTTACTTACCTGCCCCACATGGTACAACTTGAGAGGTATTACCAAAATTTTGAAATTTCTTAGAGAAAATTAATGAACAGAGCATGGCAAGGGTGCCGTGGTGACTCGTGAGTTCCAAGTTTATCATGAGTTTACGCTGTATGTAAAACAATACATTTTTATAGCTTGACTTTTTTAAACACAATTTTATCCCTGCAGCGTAAAGCGTTCCTATTGAAATTTTTAAATGACATTTTTGTGATAAACATTTATAACAAACTCACTTATTCCGCAAATGGTGAGGCAGGTGTTGTAGACAACGAGCCGGTTGATCCACGGCTTGTCGCTGACGTAGCCCAGCACGAGCCTCCCGATGGAGTTGGCGATGCCGATGACGCTGAGACAGTACGACGCGTAGGTGCCGTCAACGCCCAGCGACTTGGCATGAACCACGATGTACACGTACGGAATGTAGAAGCCGATGCTCGTAAGGAAGTTCGACAGCGAGAACAGGATGAAAACGGGATCGCACAGCAGCGTCATGTCGAGCATCTCACCGAGCGCCGCCTTGGACTCAGCCGCGCACGGCAGCCACCAGCATTTCCGCTCTTCGCCTTCGAGCGTTTGTAACGCCGGCGCTGGCGACGGCGAACGATGACGCGCTAGGCTCGCAATACTTCCTTGGTAGAGCACGTCGGGGCGCAGCATCACGCCGCTTCCGGACCGCGACCTCGGCTCCGGCGGCCCATTCAGCGCCGGCTGAGAAAGCGTCAGCCTCCACGCCTCTCCGTCAGAGCCGTTCGCGCGGCCGTTCGCCCGAAGGACCTGCTCGGAACTCTGCGAGCGCTTCAGAGGAGATTTGGGCGAGTTGGCGAGCATCGGTTGTGCGGAAGGGCTCACGGTGAGATCGGGGACCGGACGGAACATGATGCCGAACGCGACGCAGTTGAGGACGAGGCTGCCGATGATGAACATGGCTCCGTTCCAGCCGTACTCGTGGATGAGGTAGTCGGTGAGCGGCGCAAACACAAAGGTGCCGACGCCGGAGCCGCAGACGGCGATGCCGGTGGCGAGACTGCGGTACTGCTCGAACCAGACGGTGACACTGATGATGGCCGGCAGGTAGATAAGGCCGAAGCCGAGGCCGGTGCCGATGCCGACCGTGAAGATGAGCGTGATGACGTTGGTGGCGAACGAGCTGATAATGACGGATACGCCGGCCAGGCACGCGCCGAATATGGTGACGGCGCGACATCCGAACCGATTCACGAAGGCACTCGATATTGGACCTGCAAGTAGACGAATTGTTTATTAAGTAACTGAAATAAATTTTCTTTTTCTGATCCCTTTTTAAGGTTCCGTATCCGTCGTACAGGACCCTATTACTAAACCTACGCCGTCTGTCTGTCTGTCTGTCCGTCCGTCTGTCCGAGGGCTGTATCTCTTGAACCGTAATAGGTAGCCCGTTAAAATTTTCACAGAATATGTGTTATTTATCATGGCCGATATAACAACAAATAATAAAAATAAGAAAAAGTAAAAAATTCACGAGGGTTACGTCTTTTAAAAAACTTTAAGTAAAATTTAATTACAAAAAAAAAACGCCCCGACCACTTAAAAAGTTAAAAATAATTTCCGTTTAGTTACTTAAAGACGTCTCGGGGACCGCTAAGTAAGTAAAATATAAATTTCAGAGCTAAATAAATATAACCACGCGGTTATATTTATTTATTTCGCCATAAAGAACACACCACATTAACAATATTTTATTGAGACATATGCATATTCAGTATGGTTCGTCATAATTTTTTTTGTCATATCATGTCCCGTTCAGCAGTGCAAGCAATTGTTCTTGTTCTATACTATAAGGAAGAATCGGGTAAAAAACCTTATTTATAATTTAATAGAGCTTTTTTTTCCATATATATATGTTATGGACCAAGTGATTAATGAGGGCATTATTTAAAATGCCCTGGCATTATGAATAATGACAAGTCAAATCGGGCCAAGTGATTAATTATTACTTAAACTCGAGCTTAAACTTCATTATTTATCATGTGTCTGGTCATTATGAATACTGCTACGCTATCGTCGGGCAATTTGATAATTTAGGTACATTCGGCAAGTCGCGGGCGCGGGCGCGGGGATAGACCCTGTCTATATTTATTGGACCTAGTTCGTAGGTATGAGGTTGACAAGAAAGTGGTATGGGTGAATGTTTAGGTGGTTTAAAAAAAAAACCAGGGTTAATTTATAGAAGATGCGTCGCTAAGCGACGCATTTTCTAAAAATTAACCCTAACCTAATGTTGAGGCGGCGCAGGTTTTGACATGAGGGCTATTCGTAGGTTTCATTGTCGGACATTAAAAGAATCTTAAATAAAACCCGTATTTTTATTATCCTGCACAATACGAGATAGACATTATTCATAATGCCCGGGCAACTTAATTATTTCAACAGTAATCATCATATTGCCCTCTCATATTGGGCATTTTTCAAAATGCCCGGGCATTATGCATAATGCCCAATTAATCACTTGGTCCATAACATGTATATATTATACCATATTTATTTATTAAATCATTTTGCATTTATTTTTCCATATTATCATAACAACACATGCATATTTCTTTATTTTTAACCCCCGACGAAAAAAACGGAGAGGTGTTATAACTTATAAGTTTGATGTGTGTGAGGGTGTGTGTGTGTGTGTCGTTGTGTGATCGCGCGTGTGTGTGTGTGTCCATCGATGTCTAATTTTATAGATCGAACGTCGCGCGATTTAACCTGTACTACGTTTCGTCTTAACAAGTGTGCGTGCATTCACACACAGTATTGTGATACTCACACAAGCACACACTTACATCATATAGTCGTTTCATGTCCGTAAACGGCGGGCATCGGAGCGCGCCGCGCCTCCTGCCACGAGATACTTTCGTGTTTGCATTTTACACACCGCCATGCTGTCACGTGACGCGATCCCTACGACGTTACTGTCGCGTTCTCACTTGCCTACAGATGATAAGAGTGAGCGAGAAAGTTGTCATCGCTCGCCCATCGGCGCGATTGTCGTATTTCCGCTCACTCTTATGATCAGTAGGCAAGTGGGAACGAGAACGCGATAGCTACGTCACACAAGTCAGCATGGCTTCTTAACACGTCATAACATGCTCAGGCGAAACAAACAACAACGTTTGTCACTGTTACTCTTGCATAAAACACAGCTTTACTCTTTCTCGTTCGCTCTTTATATTAATACGTATACAAAAATCTGTTTAACATAAAGTTTGAGAAAAAAACCAGCAAAATAAATACTTACTGATGGAAGGAGACGCCATTCTTTACGTAATTTCGATCTGAGCTGTTACAATACTTGTAACAGCAACCGGGCATGCTGAACACACGCACTTTTGCGCCACAGACTCGGTACAGTAAGACTTACGCTCAACACGCGCTGCACACGCCGTATGAAGCGGCTGTCCGTGAAATCTGCAATTTATGCAGTTCTCGTCGAGAACAAATTTTTTCGGGAGTAATGTATGGGATGGGCATATCTCTAAATATACATCAATGCGTGCATTCACACACAGTATTGTGATACTCACACAAGCACACACTTACATCATATAGTCGTTTCATGTCCGTAAACGGCGGGCATCGGAGCGCGCCGCGCCTCCTGCCACGAGATACTTTCGTGTTTGCATTTTACACGCCGCCATGCTGTCACGTGACGCGATCCCTAAGACGTTACTGTCGCGTTCTCACTTGCCTACAGGTGATAAGAGTGAGCGAGAAAGTTGTCATCGCTCGCCCATCGGCGCGATTGTCGTATTTCCGCTCACTCTTATGATGAGTAGGCAAGTGGGAGCGAGAACGCGATAGCTACGTCCAGCGGCGACTCCTTTCAGTTGGCGAGGTTGGCGCCGCCAAACTAAATAAAATGAATGACACCATTACTACAGAAGTATCAAGCTAAAATAAATGTGAAAAAATATCGGAGTTTAAATTATTTATATCATATGATATATTATTTATATCAACCCACAATTAATAAGATAAAACGTCAATCCCGTACCCGTTACATAATTTGAAATTTCGCGCGCGTCAAACGCGGGCGACGACGAATGACGACACATCAAGGCATTCATTGGCCGGTTGGCTACATTTTGAAGCGCCATCGTATTCCATACAAGGCGGAAGCGGCCGAATGTCCCCACCGTCCCGCGCAGACCCGCTGCTCAGCCTTTCGAGTTGGCGCAGCGGGGAGTGCATTTAGTGACGCGGTAGCGAGTAGAGCGACTAGCGAGCGAGCTAGGTGTGTGTGTTATGTGTGCGGGTGTGTGCGCGCTGCGACCACACGACGAGTATTCTTGTGCTGTGCGACGTGCGATGCGATGCGACTATTATAGCGAGCTAGGCTAGGTGTGTTGTGTGCGCGTGTGTGTGTGTGCGCATTGGCTCGCGGTCGCGAGTTGATAGCTGCATATATTCCGTTATGTAGGTATGGACTTTGTTTGGATGAATCCTGTGCAGTGTTGTAAATTAAAGTGATTTATTGGTAATTATAATGGCAAACTCCTACCGAGCTATCTACGGAGCACTCAAGGACAAGAGAGGCTCAGTAATTTGGCACTCTTATCTGTGGAAAAGAAGTTGCTAAGAAAATTGAGGAAGAAAGAAGATTTTCACGATCGAGTCATCGAAAATTTCTTGTCTTGGGAACGAAGAGTGGACTTCATGTACAAACGAGTGTACAAATAAAATGTAACAATTCAAGCTTGTATGCCTGTCTCGTCGTCGTCGTGCCAGAGGAGACGTCGCTGTTGTCGGCTGCAACTCGACTGCTTTGACACAACCAGTAGGTACCTATCTACAGACAAATTAATCGTAAGTGAGAAAAATTAATCATTTAAACTAAATATTATAAACTATCTATATCGTAATCGCCTTTCAGTTTTTGAACTCATTGTTGTAGAAATAAATTAACGCGTAGGTACCTAAGTTATGAAATTATGAAAAAAATAATTCCTTAGCCAGAGCCAACCCAATATTCAGGACCAGGAGTCGCGACTGGCTACGTCACACAATCCGTGACATGTCAGCATGGCTTCTTAACACGTCATAACATGCTCAGGCGAAACAAACAACAACGTTTGTCACTGTTACTCTTGCATAAAACACAGCTTTACTCTTTCTCGTTCGCTCTTTATATTAATTACGTTACGTATACAAAAATCTGTTTAACATAAAATTTGAGAAAAAAACCAGCAAAATAAATACTTACTGATGGAAGGAGACGCCATTCTTTACGTAATTTCGATCTGAGCTGTTACAATACTTGTAACAGCAACCGGGCATGCTGAACACACGCACTTTTGCGCCACAGATTCGGTACAGTAAGACTTACGCTCAACACGCGCTGCACACGCCGTATGAAGCGGCTGTCCGTGAAATCTGCAATTTATGCAGTTCTCGTCGAGAACAAATTTTTTCGGGAGTAATATATGGGATGGGCATATCTCTAAATATACATCAATGTGTGTGTCTGTCTGTGGCATCGTAGCTCCCAAACGGATGGACCGATTTGGATGCGGTTTTTTTTATTAGGAAGCTTGTTTAATCGGGATGGTTCTTAGCTATGTTTGTAATCAAGTACAATGCGCGGGGCGGATCTCGGCGTGTCGCCGCCGCAGCGGTTCGTCAGTGTTCTCCCTCGCACCCGCACCGTATTTGTATAGTGTATTCGCGTGGCGGGTCACCCGCTGCGGCGACGACACGCCGAGATCCGTCCCGCGCACTATAATTAAGTAATAAAAAAATTAATTCTCTTAAAAAGTGGACCGATTTGCATGCGGGTTTTTTTTAAAAAGCTTCAAATAAAAGTTAAATTACAAATTTTAAAAACCCCTGACCCTTAAAAATTCAAAAATAATTTCCGGTTACTTACTTAAAGGAGTCGGGGACCGCTAAGTAAATAAAATATAAAAAAAAAACTCAGAGCTGTGAGGGAATTTACTTCGCGGTCCACCGACTCCTTCCTTCCTTTAAGTATGTAACCGGAAATTATTTTTGATTTTTTAAGGGTCGGGCGTTTTTTTAAGACCAAATAAAATTCAGTCCACAAAAATTACTCGTTTAGAATGTCTTCGCATACGAGATTTAGTCATATACTTTTCATATTGTACCAGCGCATCACCATTGAGCGCGTTAGTACCAGTAATAGTGCAGAGCTTTACTGCCAGTAGCGCCATCTATGTTACAGCTGAGGAAATAGTCAACAATAAAGTGTGTAGGCAACTTGTTTTTTTTTTACTGCCAGTAGCGCCATCTATGTTACAGCTGAGGAAATAGTCCACAATAAGTGCCCTATTTCATAAAGTAGAAAAAAAAAAAAAAGTGTAGGCGACTTGTTTTTTTTTTTTTAATAAAACATAATTTGGATGAAGTACTGTGTGGGGCCGGTACTTTGTAAGAATAGCCCCACTGCATCTCTCCCCGTGCACGTAGTAAAAGGCGACTAAGTCGTGCAGCAGGTGGGCCTTCGTGCCTTACTTGCTGCCTGATATTTTGTCCGAATACTTTGCTAAACGTGGTGGTCGGTGTTGTGCTGTAATTTAGTACCAGATTACTTGCAGGCAGCACAACACCGATTACTCTGCTTACCCCGATTGTCGGGAATAGCCGGGATACGACGTGTGTGTGGTGTGTTAATTTGCGGATATAATGGATGGTCCGCCATTTTAGAATGAAAAATCACATTTTGGCATAATTTGATCCTCACGAATGACACTTCAATAGAATAGAATAGAATATAAACTCTTTATTGCACACAAATTGAAGGAAAACAGTGCACGACAAGAAACAAGAAATGCAGGAGTGCGCAAAGGCGGACTTATCACTACAAGCCATTTCTTCCAGTCAACCTTTGGATGATGTGATGAGGAATAAAATACAGAGAAAGAAATATGGGTAGTGCAAGTGAAAGGCAGGAGGAATTATTTTTATGAATATACTTACCTACATGTAACATACATACACCTATTTATACAATACATAGTAAAATACAAACGGCATATACATGCATACATATGTATAGAACGTAGATAGGTAGTAGGTATATGAAAAAAGTAATGTTTCTATCGGAAATACTTAATTCCTTTTTTACAGCCTAGATACAAATATCTCCAACATTTTGCAACAAAAATCTTCCTCTAATATTCTTCCGTTTAGAAGGAGTACTAAAAAAATTTATTAAAAAAAAATGCTCTGAAAATTTCTGTAAGATCTGTCAAAATCTAATTCATATAAGGATACACTAGCGAACGAGAAAATAAAAACGTTATTATGAATTAATGCAAGCTTCACCGTTTTTATTTCACGGGTCTAAAGTCCAAGGGCACTACCGGCCGCGTTCCGCCCCTCCGCGCCGCCCGCCCCGCGTTGCCTGAAGTGATACACCTCCCGGCCCTTCCCATCCCACCCGCGACGCGGGAACTTTGGACCCGCAGGTCTATTCTTGTAAATTCTGACAACGGAATCAGCGCTGTTGTGGCGCTGAGAGCCACTTACCAAAGTGGCTCTCAGCGCCACGTCAGCGCTGATTCCGCTGTCAGAATTTACAAGAATAGACCTGCCGTTTTCTTACATTGTGACAACTGTACAATAGCGAGTAATAAATAACACCGAACATTTACGTTACAGATATTCTATCTCATAAAGTTCGTTTGGCTATGATTGTGTCAGGCGTGCACATTGCACGCCTGCAAGTAAGGCACGAAGGCCCACCTGCTGCATAACTCGGTGGAAAGACCGTGCCAAGGTGAGAGGTGCAGAGCCTGTCGCCCTTTAGCACGGCTTCTTGACCCTTTTTAGCCGCCTTTTACGACATGCACGGGGAGAGATGCAGTAGGGCTATTCTTATTAAGTACCGGCCCAACCCAGTGCATAAATATACATAAAAAAATCTGTTAAGTGCGAGTTTTACTCGCGCACGGAGGATTCCGTATTATCCGCCTATCTTTTGTCTTTCAACAATGCAATGTATAAAAGCCTGTGGCGCCATCTATTATTCAATAGTGTGACTAATCGATTTTTCGGACATTTGTTGTATGACCCTTAATTTTTAACTTTTTCTTATTTGTTGTTATATCTGCCATACATATTCTGTGAAAATTTCAACGGGCTACCCACGGTTCAAGAGATACAACCCTCGGACAGACGGACGGACGACGGAGGCTTAGTAATAGGCTTCCGTACCGGATACGGAAACCTAAAAATGTTAGATCGATCTATAAAGTGGTGTACACACCCGAGCAGAGTGTCACACCCACCAGGATGGACACGATGAGCGCTGTCTTCGCCTTGCCCTCTCCGAAGTACAGCAGGAACTCGTCGAAGAACACACCGAATGAGTATGTCATGCCGTCCGCTGTAACAAGAAACAATACGTTTTAGGTTATTTTATTACTAACGATAATAAGTTGTTAAGGGAAGGGGCTGATATATTCGTAAAGTGAAAAAGTCCAAAATTAAATTAAAAAGAAAGGTTGTTACTAATCCTACGCCGTCTGTCTGTCTGTCTGTCCGTCTGGTTGTCCGAGGGCTGTATCACTTGAACCGTAATAGGTAGCCCGTTGAAATTTTCACAGAATATGTGTTGTTATGGCCGATATACATAACAACAAAAAATAAAAGTAAGAAAAAGAAAAAAAAATCACGGGGGTCCCCATAGAAGAAACTAAAAAGTGTATGCGCGCCATCTACCGAAAACAGTATGAAGCATTTTATTAACTAATCGTGAATTTGAACTGATATGAAGCATTTCATAAAACACGTCATAGATGGTGTGAGTGGCGCTGACCATGACATGGCGATACGGAACCCTCGGTGACCGAGTTCGACTCGCACTTGGCCGGTTTTTTTATGCTATCTGTCACTCATGCATGATTCATGTCATGATTCATGATGGTTAAGTCAGAGGGACCAGATGACTTTTATTGTTTACTAGCCCGCGGCTTCGCTCGCGTGAAATTCGTATTTCAAAAGAAGAAAGAAAGTAAGCCCGCTACCGTTCCTTTATTTCGGCGCACAGAAAAAATTCTATTTTTATGAGAGTCACATCTTAGCGTAACCGGAACTGAATTTGATTTAGCCTATCCTGTGTCATTATAGTTAAATGCGCTTGTACATACAAGCATATAAACAAACATACATACAAGCATACATACAAACACACATACAAACATACATACAAACATACATACAAGCATACATACAAACATACATACAAACATAAATACAAGCATACATACAAACATACATACAAACCTACATACAAACATACATACAAACCTACATACAAACATACATACAAACATACATACAAACATACATACAAACATACATACAAACATACATACAAACATAAATACAAGCATACATACAAACATACATACAAACATACATACAAACCTACATACAAACATAAATACAAGCATACATACAAACATACATACAAACCTACATACAAACATACATACAAACATACATACAAACATACATACAAACATACATACAAACATAAATACAAGCATACATACAAACATACATACAAACATACATACAAACATACATACAAACATACATACAAACATACATACAAACCTACATACAAACATACATACAAACCTACATACAAACATAAATACAAGCATACATACAAACATACATACAAACCTACATACAAACATACATACAAACATACATACAAACATACATACAAACATACATACAAACCTACATACAAACATACATACAAACATAAATACAAGCATACATACAAACATACATACAAACCTACATACAAACATACATACAAACATACATACAAACCTACATACAAACATACATACAAACATACATACAAACATAAATACAAGCATACATACAAACATACATACAAACATACATACAAACATACATACAAACATACATACAAACATACATACAAACCTACATACAAACATACATACAAACATAAATACAAGCATACATACAAACATACATACAAACCTACATACAAACATACATACAAACCTACATACAAACATAAATACAAGCATACATACAAACATAAATACAAGCATACATACAAACATACATACAAACATACATACAAACATACATACAAACCTACATACAAACCTACATACAAACATAAATACAAGCATACATACAAACATAAATACAAGCATACATACAAACCTACATACAAACATACATACAAACATACATACAAACATACATACAAACATACATACAAACCTACATACAAACATACATACAAACATAAATACAAGCATACATACAAACATACATACAAACCTACATACAAACATAAATACAAGCATACATACAAACATACATACAAACATACATACAAACATACATACAAACATACATACAAACCTACATACAAACATAAATACAAGCATACATACAAACATACATACAAACATACATACAAACATACATACAAACCTACATACAAACATACATACAAACATAAATACAAGCATACATACAAACATACATACAAACCTACATACAAACATAAATACAAGCATACATACAAACATACATACAAACATACATACAAACATACATACAAACCTACATACAAACATACATACAAACATAAATACAAGCATACATACAAACATACATACAAACCTACATACAAACATAAATACAAGCATACATACAAACATACATACAAACATACATACAAACATACATACAAACATACATACAAACATACATACAAACCTACATACAAACATACATACAAACATACATACAAACATACATACAAACCTACATACAAACATACATACAAACATAAATACAAGCATACATACAAACATACATACAAACCTACATACAAACATAAATACAAGCATACATACAAACATACATACAAACCTACATACAAACATAAATACAAGCATACATACAAACATACATACAAACCTACATACAAACATACATACAAACCTACATACAAACATAAATACAAGCATACATACAAACATACATACAAACATACATACAAACATACATTCAAACCTACATACAAACATACATACAAACATAAATACAAGCATACATACAAACATACATACAAACCTACATACAAACATAAATACAAGCATACATACAAACATACATACAAACATACATACAAACATACATACAAACCTACATACAAACATACATACAAACATAAATACAAGCATACATACAAACATACATACAAACCTACATACAAACATAAATACAAGCATACATACAAACATACATACAAACATACATACAAACATACATACAAACATACATACAAACCTACATACAAACATACATACAAACATACATACAAACATACATACAAACCTACATACAAACATACATACAAACATAAATACAAGCATACATACAAACCTACATACAAACATACATACAAACATACATACAAACCTACACACAAACATACATACAAACATACATACAAACATACATACAAACCTACATACAAACATACATACAAACCTACATACAAACATACATACAAACCTACATACAAACATACATACAAACCTACATACAAACATAAATACAAGCATACATACAAACATAAATACAAGCATACATACAAACCTACATACAAACCTACATACAAACATACATACAAACATACATACAAACCTACACACAAACATACATACAAACATACATACAAACATACATACAAACCTACATACAAACATACATACAAACCTACATACAAACATACATACAAACCTACATACAAACATACATACAAACCTACATACAAACATAAATACAAGCATACATACAAACATAAATACAAGCATACATACAAACCTACATACAAACATACATACAAACATACATACAAACATACATACAAACCTACATACAAACATACATACAAACCTACATACAAACATACATACAAACCTACATACAAACATACATACAAACCTACATACAAACATAAATACAAGCATACATACAAACATAAATACAAGCATACATACAAACCTACATACAAACATACATACAAACCTACATACAAACATACATACAAACATAAATACAAACATACATACAAACATACATACAAACATAAATACAAGCATACATACAAACATAAATACAAGCACACATACAAACATAAATACAAACATACATACAAACATACATACAAACATACATACAAACCTACATACAAACCTACATACAAACATAAATACAAGCATACATACAAACATAAATACAAACATACATACAAACCTACATACAAACATACATACAAACCTACATACAAACATAAATACAAGCATACATACAAACATAAATACAAACATACATACAAACATACATACAAACATACATACAAACCTACATACAAACCTACATACAAACATAAATACAAGCATACATACAAACATAAATACAAGCATACATACAAACATACATACAAACATACATACAAACCTACATACAAACCTACATACAAACATAAATACAAGCATACATACAAACATAAATACAAACATACATACAAACATACATACAAACATACATACAAACCTACATACAAACATAAATACAAGCATACATACAAACATAAATACAAACATACATACAAACATACATACAAACATACACAAAACATACATACAAACCTACATACAAACCTACATACAAACCTACATACAAACATAAATACAAGCATACATACAAACATAAATACAAACATACATACAAACCTACATACAAACATACATACAAACCTACATACAAACATAAATACAAGCATACATACAAACATAAATACAAACATACATACAAACATACATACAAACCTACATACAAACCTGCATACAAACATAAATACAAGCATACATACAAACATAAATACAAGCATACATACAAACCTACATACAAACATACATACAAACCTACATACAAACATACATACAAACCTACATACAAACATAAATACAAGCATACATACAAACATAAATACAAGCATACATACAAACATAAATACAAGCATACATACAAACATAAATACAAGCATACATACAAACCTACATACAAACATAAATACAAGCATACATACAAACCTACATACAAACATAAATACAAACCTACATACAAACATACATACAAACCTACATACAAACATACATACAAACCTACATACAAACATACATACAAACCTACATACAAACATAAATACAAGCATACATACAAACATAAATACAAGCATACATACAAACCTACATACAAACATAAATACAAACCTACATACAAACATACATACAAACCTACATACAAACATACATACAAACCTACATACAAACATACATACAAACCTACATACAAACATAAATACAAGCATACATACAAACATAAATACAAGCATACATACAAACCTACATACAAACATACATACAAACCTACATACAAACATACATACAAACCTACATACAAACATACATACAAACCTACATACAAACATAAATACAAGCATACATACAAACATAAATACAAGCATACATACAAACATACATACAAACATACATACAAACCTACATACAAACATAAATACAAGCATACATACAAACATAAATACAAGCATACATACAAACATACATACAAACATACATACAAACCTACATACAAACATACATACAAACCTACATACAAACATAAATACAAGCATACATACAAACATAAATACAAGCATACATACAAACATAAATACAAGCATACATACAAACATAAATACAAGCATACATACAAACATAAATACAAGCATACATACAAACCTACATACAAACATACATACAAACCTACATACAAACAGAAATACAAACCTACATACAAACATACATACAAACCTACATACAAACATACATACAAACCTACATACAAACATACATACAAACCTACATACAAACATAAATACAAGCATACATACAAACATAAATACAAGCATACATACAAACCTACATACAAACATACATACAAACCTACATACAAACATACATACAAACCTACATACAAACATACATACAAACCTACATACAAACATAAATACAAGCATACATACAAACATAAATACAAGCATACATACAAACATACATACGAACATACATACAAACCTACATACAAACATAAATACAAGCATACATACAAACATAAATACAAGCATACATACAAACCTACATACAAACATACATACAAACATACATACAAACCTACATACAAACATACATACAAACCTACATACAAACATACATACAAACCTACATACAAACATAAATACAAGCATACATACAAACATAAATACAAGCATACATACAAACATACATACAAACATACATACAAACCTACATACAAACATAAATACAAGCATACATACAAACATAAATACAAGCATACATACAAACCTACATACAAACATACATACAAACCTACATACAAACATACATACAAACCTACATACAAACATACATACAAACCTACATACAAACATAAATACAAGCATACATACAAACATAAATACAAGCATACATACAAACATACATACGAACATACATACAAACCTACATACAAACATAAATACAAGCATACATACAAACATAAATACAAGCATACATACAAACCTACATACAAACATACATACAAACATACGTACAAACCTACATACAAACATACATACAAACATACATACAAACATACATACAAACCTACATACAAACATAAATACAAGCATACATACAAACATAAATACAAGCATACATACAAACATACATACAAACATACATACAAACCTACATACAAACATACATACAAACCTACTTATCCGCTCAAGTGCCGGAGCCATTTTGCAAAAAGTACCCCTCAAGTGCCAGGCACTTTTCGTCAGAGGGCGTGCGCCCGCGCGCTCTCCGCCGCCGCGCGTTCTAGACCATATTTCTAGACTTTTTTCTAGGAAACCTACGTGAAAAGCCTATATTTTCGAAATGTACGTTAAATTTACTAGTCATTGCATTAGTAACACGTCTAGGAATTCTACCGGTTTCAATCAAAACATCAAAAGAAAAAAAATTTTCGAGAGAAGTCGAATTTTTTTTCGACTCGAAAACACGGTTCTTCGCAAATAAATCGTTCCTCAACTGTTAGAACTATTGTACAAGCATACTTGTGTAACATAAATACAAGCATAAATACAAGCATACATACAAACATAAATACAAGCATACATACAAACCTACATACAAACATACATACAAACATACATACAAACATACATACAAACCTACATAAAAACATACATACAAACATACATACAAACATCATACAAGCATACATACAAACATACATACAAACATACATACAAACATACATACAAACCTACATAAAAACATACATACAAACATACATATAAACATAAATACAAGCATACATACAAGCATACATACAAACATACATACAAACATAAATACAAGCACACATACAAACAAACATACAAACCTACATACAAACATACATACAAACAAACATACAAAAATACATACAAACATACATACAAACATACATACAAACATACATACAAACATACATACAAACCTACATACAAACATACATACAAACATAAATACAAGCATACATACAAACATACATACAAACCTACATACAAACCTACATACAAACATAAATACAAGCATACATACAAACATAAATACAAGCATACATACAAACATACATACAAACATACATACAAACCTACATACAAACATAAATACAGCATACATACAAACATAAATACAAGCATACATACAAACATACATACAAACATACATACAAACCTACATACAAACATACATACAAACCTACATACAAACATAAATACAAGCATACATACAAACATAAATACAAGCATACATACAAACATAAATACAAGCATACATACAAACATAAATACAAGCATACATACAAACATACATACAAACATACATACAAACATACATACAAACCTACATACAAACATAAATACAAGCATACATACAAACATAAATACAAGCATACATACAAACCTACATACAAACATACATACAAACCTACATACAAACATACATACAAACCTACATACAAACATACATACAAACCTACATACAAACATAAATACAAGCATACATACAAACATAAATACAAGCATACATACAAACATACATACAAACATACATACAAACCTACATACAAACATACATACAAACCTACATACAAACATAAATACAAGCATACATACAAACATAAATACAAGCATACATACAAACATAAATACAAGCATACATACAAACCTACATACAAACATACATACAAACCTACATACAAACATAAATACAAACCTACATACAAACATACATACAAACCTACATACAAACATACATACAAACCTACATACAAACATACATACAAACCTACATACAAACATAAATACAAGCATACATACAAACATAAATACAAGCATACATACAAACCTACATACAAACATACATACAAACCTACATACAAACATACATACAAACCTACATACAAACATACATACAAACCTACATACAAACATAAATACAAGCATACATACAAACATAAATACAAGCATACATACAAACATACATACAAACATACATACAAACCCACATACAAACATACATACAAACCTACATACAAACATACATACAAACCTACATACAAACATAAATACAAGCATACATACAAACATAAATACAAGCATACATACAAACCCACATACAAACATACATACAAACCTATATACAAACATACATACAAACCTACATACAAACATACATACAAACCTACATACAAACATAAATACAAGCATACATACAAACATAAATACAAGCATACATACAAACATACATACAAACATACATACAAACCTACATACAAACATACATACAAACCTACATACAAACATAAATACAAGCATACATACAAACATAAATACAAGCATACATACAAACATAAATACAAGCATACATACAAACCTACATACAAACATACATACAAACATACATACAAACATACATACAAACCTACATAAAAACATACATACAAACATACATACAAACATCATACAAGCATACATACAAACATACATACAAACATACATACAAACATACATACAAACATACATACAAACCTACATAAAAACATACATACAAACATACATATAAACATAAATACAAGCATACATACAAGCATACATACAAACATACATACAAACATAAATACAAGCATACATACAAACAAACATACAAACCTACATACAAACATACATACAAACAAACATACAAACATACATACAAACATACATACAAACATACATACAAACATACATACAAACCTACATACAAACATACATACAAACATAAATACAAGCATACATACAAACATACATACAAACCTACATAAAAACATACATACAAACATACATATAAACATACATACAAGCATACATACATACAACTTATGAAATTTGGCACACCTGTTTGGAAGCCCACATTTTCATTAATATGTCACATGCATGATGCACTTGAAAAATTTTTTTTTTAACTTTCTAATTTTTGTCCTAAAACTGACACTCAAAATCAAAGTTATTTCATTTACGCTGTGCGACCGTGATTGTGTCATCAAACTCTTTATATGTACCGAATTTCAACTTTTATCGTCCGGTAGATTCGGAGAAAATAAACTCTGACTTTTTCCTCATTTGGAGGTATGGAAACCCTAAAAATATCTATCAAAGTAAAAAGATGCACCCACGACGAAAGTTATTCAGTATCACCGTGTATCGTGTACTCAATCAAACCTACCTTACTCACAGAATAGATATTAGTACTGCCAGGCCTCACGCACTCTATGTACTTGCGCGCGCTAACTACCTACCGCCCGACGGGCCGCCGGCGGTCTTTTTCAGTACAAATTCGTCAGCCGAGCGAAGTATACATAGACGCTCGCCCACGCAACTGCGCGCAGCTGCAAAGCAATAAACACTTTACACTCGATCGTTAAGGTACATTTTCGCACGCAGCGATTGGCGATGTGAAACAGTAGGCTATTAAAGCCCGAAGGTAGGAACATTTTCTATGGAGTGATTTATCTGTTACGAAGTAACTATTAAGTAATCTGTGGTACTGCCCTTACTGCCGGCACCCTGTATAGCGTATATAATTCGGTATGCACGATTACTGACGATTACATTACATACAATAATAATAAATAAAAATATTCATGTCACAGACAATTTGGGTAGATGGTGAAATCGATTGGTAATTGGAAACTGATTGGTTCAATTTTGGAGAAATTCATTCTTTATTCTTTATTCTTTATTCATCATTCGTATGGTAGTACACTACCCTTGAATTTGTCCTGTTTAGTTTTTACAATCCGGTTCGATTACACCACGAGTCAGTAAGGATTACACCCACAAAGAAGAGCCGGCAAGAAACTTCGCAGGGTAATTTTTTTAACGTCTTCGATTACAATGCATTGTGACTAGCTACACAATAGACACCGCTTACAGTGTTGTTAAGATACAGTTTGAGAGCTAGAATAACTATAATTTAAGCTTGATAATTCTGACCACATAAAAGTACCTAAGTAAAAGTACCTATAAATAAAATCAGATTTACTTAAAACCATAGATCGTATATTATTTCTCTATGCATCAAACATTTCATGTACGCGCGTTAGGAAGTTATACTCCCCCCCCCCCCCCCCCCTCCTCTCTCCAACCCCCCTCTATCAAACCCTCTTTCTCCCCCTCCCCCTCCTCCCTCCCTCCCATCTCCCCCTCTCCCCCTTGCCCCACCCCATTACCTAAAAAATTACGAACCCTCAAACGTAAGTGGACCGATTTGCATACGTTTTTTTAAGCCTGAAATAAACGTTAAAAAAACGGAAATTACTTTTTACTTTTAAGGGTTGGGGGTTTTTAAAATTTTTAATTGTATTAAACGTAACTGCACCCTCCAAATTGTTAAAATTACTTTCGAAGTGTATCTTCGCAAAGTTTTCTTTCATTTCAACTTTGTCGCATCGCTCTGCTCCGGCTCGCCGGCCGCCCGCGCTATCACAACTCCGAAATGGCACCTAAATCCAACAAAATGAGGTCAAATCGTTTGTGAAAGTAATTACCAAGTCCGCTATTTTCTTATTCCGTTGAAAGTATAAAAATTCCAAGTTGTGCGCTCCGCCATATTTTTCGGGATAATTTTCGGCTAATTTTCACATTATTCGAATGTCAGCCTCGATAGCTCAGTGGTGCAGACAGTCGACTGTCGCTATTGATTGTTAAGCAACGCTGAGCGCGGTCAGTACTTGGATGGGTGACCGCTCGACCGTTGGAGGCTGACCGTGGTTCGGATTCCACATAAAACTGTAGGTCCCTTCCCTTCTTACCTTACTAGGTGGTAGGGTTCAACCCACCAGGATTAGTACCACCGCACTGAATGAAACGTCGGTCGAAACGGCTATGTAGATAATGTGTGTTTTCCGTCTAATTCAGTGTAGCTGGCACGACGGAAGGGAAGCACTGACGTGGCACCTAGCTCAGCCGGTGTTATGGACTGACATAACGGATGTTGTAGGTGATGTAACCGTGTCAGTTTCCATAAAAAAATCGGTTGTCCCAGTATAGAATTATTCGCCCATTGGACATTTTTTATGTTTTGCTTAGACATAGTACGTTATATTTAACGTAATTAAAATGTATGTAATCGTATGTAATTGATGTTTAAAAAAAACAGCTCTATAAGGTTTTCCTTATAGATAGTATGGCTAAACGGGACATGGCAAAAGAAAAATTATGACGAACCATACTGAATATGCATATGTCTCAATGAAATATTGTTAACTAGCTTTTGTCCGCGGCTTCGCTCGTGTGAAATTCGTATTTAAAAAGAAGAAAGAAAGTAAGCCCGCAACCGTACCTTTATTTTGGCGCGCTGAAAAAGACGGTTTGTATGAGAGCCACATCTTAGCGTAACTGGAACTGAATTTGATTTAGCCTATCCGCGCTTGTACTAAGTTTCATCGAATTCTGATGATCGGCTTAAGAGTTATGGAGGAACATACATACATTCATACAAAAAATAACAAAAATATTTCTCTCATACACCGAGTCTGCAAAAACAGTATCTCATAAAACAAATTACTTACTCCATGACCATCCCTTACAGATTTATTAATATTGATGTCGCGTGTTCTTTATGGTGAAATAAATATCTGAATCTGAATCTGAATTATAAATACATAACTAGGTAGATATAGAAGTTCCTTCGAAGTTGGGAGCCCCTTGAAAGAGGCGCTCCACAATACAATGATACTCCCGTTTCATGTGAGACTCCCGATATGGAACAGGGGCGGTAGGTGTCCCCCATATGTCTAGTGCGGTTCCATTTCCCCACCTACCTCGCGAAGGCTTTGTGCCTTTATCCAGACCTCCCTCTACAGTGCACAAAGGCTCTATCTATAGTACTGACGGCAGTTCAGTTATGTATACAAAATTAACTGAAAATGTATGTTTCGTAATAAAATTTTTGTCAACCTCGATAGCTCAGTGGTGCAGACAGTCGACTGTCGCTATTGATTGTTAAGCAACCCTGAGCGCGGTCAGTACTTGGATGGGTGGCCGCTCGACCGTTGGAGGCTGACCATGGTTCGGATTCCACGTAAAACTGTAGGTCCCTTCCCTTCTTACCTTACTAGGTGGTAGGGTTCAACCCGCCCGGGCTGGTACCACCGCACTGAATGAAACGGCTGTGTAAATAGTTTGTGTTTTCCGTCCAGTTCAGTGTAGCCGGCACGACCGAAGGAAAGCGCTGACGTGGCAGCTAGCTCACCAGGCTGACATCACGGATGTTGTAGGTGATGTAGCCAACCGTGTCAGTTTCCATAAAAAAAAAGATGTTCCTTACACTTTAGTAGGATAGAAACGCAAGTGTTACGAAATGAACTTATGTAACAGCTAATTATAGTTTTAGGTTGAGCATCGGAACAAAACTAAATCTAATTGGAATGTAAACAAATTGTTCATCTTGTACAGGACTGGTGGTCGGTGTTGTTCTGTGATTTACAACAGTACTTGCAGCACAATACCGATTAATCTGCTTATCCCGATTGTCGGGATACAGCGTGCGGTATGTGTGTATTTGTTATGGACCAAGTGATTAATGAGGGCATTATATATAATGCCCGGGCATTATGAATAATGACAAGTCAAATCGGGCCAAGTGATTAATTATTACCTAAACTTCATTATTTATCATAGTGTTATTATATTATGAATACTGCTACGCTATCGTCGGGCAATTTGATAATTTAGGTACATTCGGCAAGGCGCGGGCGCGGGCGCGGGGATAGACCCTGTCTATGTTTATTGGACCTAGTTCGTAGGTATGAGGTTGACAGGAAAGTGAATGTTTTGGTGGTTTAAAAAAAAATTAACCCTAACCTAATGTTGAGACGGCGCAGGTATTGACATGAGGGCTATTCGTAGGTTTCATTGTCGGACATTAAAAGAATCTTAAATAAAAGACGTATTTTTATTATCCCGCCCAATACGAGATAGACATTATTCATAAAGCCCGGGCAATTTAATTATTTCTACAGTAATCATCATATCGCCCTCTCATATTGGGCATTTTTCAAAATGCCCGGGCATTATGTATAATGTCATATAAATCACTTGGCCCATAACATAATATATAATACGTTCTGGTCAGTATTATCCACTTGTAAATCTGGCTGGGAAATGGCTAGGCTTAAATTCAGCTACAACGTTGACGTCAACAACCTAGACTTCAACGGCAACGTAGACTTCAACGGCAACGTAGACTGCAACGGAAACGTAGACTTCAACGGCAACGTAGACTTCAACGGCAACGTAGACTTCAACGGCAACGTAGACTTCAACGGCAACGTAGACTTCAATCAAAGGCAACGTAGACTTCAACGGCAACGTAGACGTTGAGTCTAGTCCATTGTCTTAAAATGCTTCATGTATATTATTTGTTAATATTAATTATCACTTATATTTAAAGAAATAAATATGTAATTATTTCATCCATTTATTTGCACGTTCCTTTTTATATAAATTTTACATTTTTTTTAATTCAAACATAAAATTAATATAAAAATAAACGGAGTTTCCACCACCGGCGGCGCGGCGGCGCCGGCGGGGCGAACCCAACTACCGATGGTCGGGTTCCAAGGAGAGAAACCTCCGGACGATGCGTGCAGTGTCGAACCTAGATCTGGCCCTTGACACAACCACTCAGCGAGAGCCTCTCAATTATTATCATTATCATTAAAATATGTTACGAAATGTATCTATTACTTTAAAGCTAATTAGATATAAATTGTTTGCTTTAAAAATTTAATGACAAGCTTTTTATGTACACAACGACAGCTCAAACTAACAGGTCCATACAATGTTCAGTTTGAAAAAGATTTTTCGTTCCGTATTCTCAACAGTCTCGACAGTCGCCAGCGACCCGCGCCTTAGGCCCACTTGCACCAACACGAATTTAACGATATAAACCAGTTTAACTCGTTAAGCTAGTACCCGTTGACTGTGGGAACCGCGTTTAAATCCATAACTCGCTACTTAACTCTAAATTCGTGTTGGCGCAATTGGGCCTTAATGTATTAAGTTTTATCCAGGGGGGCAATAAATATTGGAGCTTCCGATCAGCTTGTAGCTAGTTTATGGCTGCCCGAAGTTGTGCGGGCTCAGCGATCCGCGCAAATAACTAACGAAATCCTATACAAAATTCAAATTTCACATGCCAAGTCTCAGGATTAACCTGGCCAACAAGGTATACAGTGTGAGATATACTTTATTATTATTTATTATTTCTTTATTTTCGACAGGCAGCTTAGGCTGATAGATACGTCTAAATCCAGTCGAAATTTGTTGTTTTTTTGCTCCAAAAATATTTTCCAGAAACAAGCACGACATATAATTTGCATGAGGGGCAAAGGCGGAATTATCCCTTACGGATATTTCTTCCAGTCAACCTTTGCACGTTTGAGAGTCTATCACGTATTGGGCAGGATAATAAAAGACTGATGTTTTATTAAGACCAGCTGAAACTAAAACGCCCGATGAAATGAAACGAATACAATGATCTGTTTGAAAAAGATTTCTCGTTCCGTATTCTCAAGCAATGTCTCGACAGTCGCCAGCGACCCGCGCCTTAATGTATTAAGTTTAATCCAGGGGGGCAATACATTTTGGAGCTTCCGATCAGCTTGTAGCTAGTTTATGGCTGCCCGAAGTTGTGCGGGCTCAGCGATCCGCCGCGTAAACAACTAACGAAATCCTATACAAAATTCAAATTTCACATGCCAAGTCTCAGGATTAACCTGGCCAACAAGGTATAGATAGATAGAAATACTTTATTATTATTTATTATTTCTTTATTTTCGACAGGCAGCTTGGGCTGATAGATACGTCTAAATCCAGTTGAAATTTGTTGTTTTTTTGCTCCAAAAATATTTTCCAGAAACAAGCACGACACATAATTTGCATGAGGGGCAAAGGCGGAATTATCCCTTACGGATATTTCTTCCAGTCAACCTTTGCATGTTTGAGAGTCTATCACGTATTGGGCAGGATAATAAAAGAATGATGTTTTATTAAGACCAGCTGAAACTAAAACGCCCGATGAAATGAAACGAATACAATGATCTGTTTGAAAAAGATTTCTCGTTCCGTATTCTCAAGCAATGTCTCGAAAGTCGCCAGCGACCCGCGCCGCGCTTTGTATTAAGTTTTATCCAGGGGGGCAATAAATTTTGGAGCTTCCGATCAGCTTGTAGCTAGTTTATGGCTGCCCGAAGTTGTGCGGGCTCAGCGATCCGCCGCGTAAACAACTAACGAAATCCTATACAAAATTCAAATTTCACAGGCCAAGTTTCAGAATTAACCTGGCCAACAAGGTATAGATAGATAGAAATAATTTATTATTATTTATTATTTATATATTTTAGATTTTAGGTATTGCACCGTGTGGGGCCGGTACTTTAAAAGTATAGCCCCACTGCATCTCTCCCCGTGTATGTCGTAAAAGGCGACTAAGGGATATGACTCCCTTCTTATATTACTAGGTGGTAGGGTTTAACCCGTCCGGGTTGGTACCACCGCACTGAATGAAAGGTCGGTCGAAACGGCTATGTAAATAGCTTGTGTTTTCCGTCCAGTTCAGTGTAGCCGGCACGATCGAAGGGAAGCACTGACGTGGCACCTAGTTCACCCGGTCTTATGGGCTGACAACACAGATGTTGTAGGTGATGTAGCCAACCGTGTCAGTTTCCATAAAAGAAAAATGCAGTTGAAATTTGTTGGTTTTTTTTGCTGCAAAAATATTTTACAGAAACAAGCACGACATATAATTTACATGTGGGGCAAAGGCGGAATTATCCCTTACGGATATTTCTTCCAGTCAACCTTTGGATGTTTGAGCGTCGTATGTTGTGAAATATAAGTAGATGATCATCCCTACATATTTATTATTAGTATTGATTCTATGCATTGCCTTGTGAAGTATTTTACTTGGGTAGGTACTTAATTGAGTTGATTCTATGTGGATTTGTAAGGGTGTTGTTGGGAGCCGACATTACCGGATTTACGATGCAGATGAGCTCAGGTAAACGATAAACCTTCTCGAATAAAGCAAGTAACTAATGGCGAGGTCGAAGGCCGAGTTCCGTTCAGGCAAACGCAATTCTGTGTCGATGAAAGTAAGCAACTAAGATATGATTTTAAGTAAGCAATTAAGGGCGAGACCGAAGGCCGAGCTTCGTTCAAGTTAACGATATTCTTCTCGACGAAAGTAAGTACCTAAGGGCGAAGCCGAAGGCCGAGCTACGTTCGTGTAAACAATAATATAAACCTTCTCGAAGAAAGTAAGTAAGGGAGAGGCCGAAATCCAAGCTTCTCGATGAAAGTCCGCCCTTGTCATTCAATCAATACATAACATAAAATGCAAACCGGAGCGCGAAAGAAAAAGACTCATTATTACTAAAGTTCTAAGTTCATTTCTAAAATGTTTTTTTTTATTAGCAAGGCAACCAAAGGTACTATCACCTGTGTAATCAGAAATAAGAAAAAATCGTAAGAAACTTTAGAAAATTAAAAAATTTTGTGTCTGTCTTTCCGCACGCTTTCCGCAGATTTATGTTCGAGATTTACTAAATACTTAATTGCGAGCGATTATTCCATTTGATTCAGCAACTCTTTGAGACTGTTGTTTGAGGATATATATCATCACGGTATCTACTTGAGGTACTGAGCGAGCAGTGTGTCTAAATGTGAGTATTTATTAGTAGTCAATCCGTACAGGCTAGCCACCTCTCACCTTGGCACGGTCCTTCCACCGAGTCATGCAGCAGGTGGGTCTTCGTGCCTTGCTTCCTTCTTCATAATTCTCTTGTCCTAATACATAGCGAAATGTGGTGGTCGGTGTTGTACGGTAATTTACAACTGTACTCTTGCAGAACAACACCGATTACTCTTCTTACCCTGATTGTTCGGATACAGCGTGTGGAAAAACAAACGATAAATGTATCCGTACAAACGTTACTTATGTACTTGTCCTTTTCGAATTCGAATTCGCAAAGCCGCTGGCAAAAGCTAGCATCATTATAGAAATATCAATAGTTAACCTTTATAGCACGTGCTATTAAAATGCCACATTCAAATAGGCACGTGCCACAATAAACCTTGACCTTTTATCTCCAATGTACCATAAAAATACAAGCCCAGAAGGGATGTCGCCCGCCCGCCCGCGCCGCCGCCCGCCGCCGCCGCGGCCGCCCCGGTCACCCGCCCTAGCCTAGCACTGCACACTGCGCTACCGATGTTCCAACATTAGACAGTTATTCTCGATCAGCGCTATGAGGCGGACAAAAAGATTGTCGTCTAATTTATTGACACGCCTTTTGAAGATTCCCAGGTTATAGGTGGTGGGGAACACACTCACCGGAAGACCGTTCCATATTTTCGCCGTTCGACACCGGAAAGATTTCGAAAAACGATGTATTCTTAGAAGTTGCGTGTCTACAGCATATGGATGTTTCGAGCGAGTCCGGCGGGTGTGGCGGAGACGGATGGGGGCAGGGGGATGAGGGAATCCAATTCATCAGATCAACGTCCATGGTAGTAGATACCGATAAAACAGGCTAAGAGAACCGATTGATAACCTGTGGCCCAATAATTCGAGTCCCTCCGTGAGCTTGGGATCACCAATTAGATTACTCTGATTACACCGATTGCCGGAATATTGCTTGTGATATGTACGTTGAGCTGCTGCTACCGCTACTAATCGCTACTAACCGCTACCAGGCCTCACGCACTCTATGTACTTGCGCGCGCTAACAACCTACCGCCCGGTGGACCGCCGCCGCCGGCGGCGGTGGTCTAATTCAGTGGATATTCGTCAGCCGCGCGAAGCATTCCTACACGCTCGCCCACGCTACTGCGCGCAGCTACAAAGCAATAATAACTTTACACTCGATCGTTTAGGTACATTTTCGCACGCAGCGATTGGCGACGTGAAACAGTAGGCTATTAAAGCCGAAGGTATGGAACTTTTTCTATGGAGTGATTTATCTGTTACGAAGTAACTATAGAGCGTTCCAACTAAATCTTCCCTTCGCCGTTATGTTGGCTCCACTGCCAGTGTCACTGTCAGTGCTTAAATTCCTGTTGCCAGATTGTGAAGATTATATTACCTAATAATGTAATCGGTATTTACCGTATAATAAATACGGTAAATACTGATAATTACGGGTAAATCTGTACACATAGCAACCCTCAATGCTGTTTTGACAGATAGACAGTGGAGCCAACATAACGGCGAAGGGAAGATTTATATGGAACGCTCTCTATTATGGTAATCTGTACCGCAACTAACCGCTAATAATCGCTAACAGAGAATAGGCAGGCTGATCGACGCGCTGGGCGATCGACGACGCGCTGCTGGGCGGTCGACGCGCCTCCGCGCCGGGCGGGCGGAAGCGGAAGCAACAACGCCACGACACGGTATCGCGCGAGACTTCCGGCTTCGCGGCATTCTGAATAGTCTTATTGGGGGTTGCCATATCGTGGGGTTTCTTCGCTTATTTCACGGAGTAGCATTCTCCGACAATAAACCAATAAACAATACAATACAAACAAAAAAAAAACCGGCCAAGTGCGAGTCGAATTCGCGCACCGAGGGTTCCGTATAGCCATGTCATGGTCAGCCCCACTCACTATATCTATGGCGTGTTTATGAAATGTTTCATATTAGTTAAAATTTATGATTTGTTAAAATGCTTCATACTCCTTTCGGTAGATGGCGCGCGCGCATACAGTTTTTAGTTTCTTCTATGGGATCCCCGTGATTTATTTACTTTTTATTATTTGTTGTTATATCGGCCATAATAATAACACATATTCTGTGAAAATTTGAACAGGCTACCTGTTACGGTTCAAGAGATACAGCCCTCGGACAGACACAGACAGAGACAGACAGACGGCGTAGACTTAGTAATAGAGTCCCGTACCGGATACGGAACCCTAAAAATAAGGTCCCGTTCCGGATACGGAACCCTAAAAATAATGTCCCGTACCGGATACGGAACCCTAAAAATAATGTCCCGTACCGGATACGGAACCCTAAAAATAAGGTCCCGTACCGGATACGGAACCCTAAAAATAAGGTCCCGTACCGGATACGGAACCCTAAAAAACTATTTCCTTTATATGTACAATTTACTATAATACCTTGTATAAGTATATAGGGATTATGTAATACGTGAACGCGAACATAACTTATATCGTGTTTACATTTCACAATGTAGCAAATAAAACAAGTTGTCACGTCTCGTCTCGAGCGAGACTGACAGCGCTGATTGAAATGGAACTTTCAGAGATACGCATCTTCACTTCAAACGATAAGAAATTATCTATAAACATGTTTTAAAATTAGACAACTGAATATTTTTTTCGGAATCTTCACTGACCTGAAATGCGTTTGCGTAGTAACATTGAATCATTCGTAAAAAAAAAAATTAAAAAATAAAAACATTTTTATATTAGTCAATGAAATGTATTCGAATATAAACTATATAAGGTCTTTCATTAGTAGGTAACATTATTTTTATATACGTAGGTAACGATACGCTAAGGGGTGTATGTGTATCAGATAGATACTGATCACGTTCCCATACCAATTTTTTTTTTACGATATAAAAAACCTACTCACTCCTCAAATTTAATACGTGAAGTGCGCGTATTTTTTGTAAAAAAAAAATTGGTATGGGAACGTGATCAGTATCTGATACACATACAACCCTAAGCGTATCGTTGCCTACGTATATAAAAATAATGTTTGCTTGTGTCTATTTTAATCCCCGACGCAAAAAGAGGGGCGTTATAAGTTTAACGTGTGTGTGTATGGATGTGTCTGTCTGTGGCATCGTAGCGCCCAAACGGATGGTCCAATTTGGATGCGGTTTTTTTATTAGAAAGCTGGTTTAATCGCGATGGTTGTATGTATGTTTGTAATCAAGTAATTAAGGAATCAAACAATTTATTATCTTAAAAAGTGGACTGATTTCCATGCGGTTTAAACATATTTGTTAGCCTCGGTAGTGCTTCGGTCGGTCGACTGTCGGTCGTGATCATAAGCACACCTGGGCGCGGTCAGTACTTGGGATGGGTGACCACTCCACCGCCGGAGACTGACCGCGGTTCGGATTCCAAGTGCCCTGTAGGTCCCTTCCCTTCTTCCTAGCTGGGTTTAACCCGCCTGGGTTGATACCACCGCACTGAATGAAAGGTCGGTAGAAACGGCTGTGTAAATAGTTCGTGTTTTCCGTCCAGTTCAGTTTAGCCGACATGAAATGAAGGGAAGCACTGACAAGCCACTTAGTTCACCAAAGTGTTATGTTTGGACTGACATTGTATTGTATTGTATTGTATATATTTATTGCACTCAAATAGAATATGGGCAAAAGGTAACACTTAATGCCTCTAGGCATTTTCTAACAGAATACCTTTGGGGTATGATAACTGCTAGGTGAGTGGCGGAAAGAGAAATTGTATGGTATGACAGAAATATTATGGTATGACAGATGTACGGGAATACAAAAGATAGATAAACTTAAATATGAATAATTAAATACTATACCTATATACCAGATATATACATAAGATAGACTAAATATACTTAGTTTTTACATATCATATATATGACATCACGTGATGTAGCGTAAATGTAGGTGATGTAGCGTAGCCAACCGTGTCCGTCTCCATAAAAAAAAAATAAAAAAAAAATTAAGAGATGGTAGGATGTGTCTTAGCATATCCGAGGTAGAAAACGATATGTATGTCAATTTTCTGATAGACAGCTGCCTGTGATATTTTCGTCTGAGGTGCACTGATTTTCGAACCACACCTCTAGAAATAAGATAGGAGAATAGATTATCTGTTCAGATACGCGACCAACTGATGGATGGATGTGTGAAAAGTTATCATTTTAGGTCAGTAGATAAGTTTTTTTGTTCCATGCGGCCGTGATAATGAGCACACCTGGGCGCGGTCAGTACTTGGATGGGTGACCGCCCGACCGTTGGAGGCTGACCGTGGTTCGGATTCCACGTAAAACTGTAGGTCCCTCTTCCCTTCCAACCTTACTCGGTGGTAGGGCTCAACCCACCCGGGTAGATATCACCGCACTGAAGGAAAGGTCGGTTGAAACGGCTATGTAAATAGTTGTGTTTTTCGTCTAGTTCAGTGTAGCCTGGACGACTGAAGGGAAGCATAGACATGGCACCTAGTTCACCCGGTGTTATGGGCTGGGCTGACATCACGTATGTTGTAGGTGATGTAGCCAACCGGTAACCATTACCGAGCAATTAGCAAGGAATGTAAAAAATATAATAAATATGTTTTATAACTATAACCAACGAAAACTGCACAAAACTAATTGATATGCGAATAAACAGGCAACTTATTCACTTGAAATGTTAACAAAGAGTCAGAATTCGCAGTCAATGCTCCCAGACCCTCGGGGTTAGCTGTCTAGACCAAGGATGGGCAAACTACGGTCCGCTGGCCATCTCCGGCCCGTGAACGGTTGCATTCCGGCCCCCAACCATCGACTTAGAAGTAGATAAATTTATTATACATTTATTTTATACATTAAATAGTGTACTAGGTTACATTAATTAGTAAATCCTTGTTATAGTTTTATAGATTACCTGCAATAAATATAAATTATATTTCATAGTGTACCAGGTACACTGTACCTGATTCGAATATCTATAGATATATTTATATAATTAAATTTTGTATAAATAAGAGAACTTTTATTGTTGTGAATGAAACTTTATTTCGAAAAATACAAATATTTTAATTTCAATAAAGAATTATAGCCAGAAATTCAAAAACCTGGCCCCCCATAGATTATGTTTGTAAATGTTGGCCCGCGTAGAAAAAAGTTTTCCCACCCCTGGTCTAGACGCTTAGCATTTCGGAATATGCTTAGACATAATGTACATGTACATAGGTGTCCGCAGCTATATAAATGGTAATTACGTTTAATTATATAAATAATTAGCTTTTGTCCGCGGCTTCGCTCGCGTGAAATTCGTATTTATAAAAAAGAAAGTACCTAAGTACGTAAGCCCGCTAACGTACCATTATTTCGGCGCGCGGAACAATTCGAGATCGGATATGAGAGTCACACAGATAAGATTACACAGAGCGTAACCGGAACTGAATTTTATCTATCCTGTGTCACGTATAGTCAAATGTGCTTGTACTAAGTTTCATTTAATTCGGATGATCGGTTTAAGAGCTATGGAGGAACATACAAACATACGATTTTTAGAAAATATTTCTAAAAATCGTCAATTTACGTAGTTTTAGTATCACACATAGAGTCTACAAATTCAGTATCTCATAAAACAAAGTAATTTACTCCGTGACAATCCCTTGGAGATTTTTTTTTTAATGGAAGCTGACACGGTTGGCTACATCACCTACAACATTCGTGTTGTCAGCCCATAACACTGGATGAACTTGGTGCCACGTCAGTGCCTCCCTTCGGTCGTGCCGGCTACACTGAACTGGACGGAAAACACAAACTATTTACATAGCCGTTTCGACCGACCTTTCATTCAGTGCGGTGGTAGCAACCCGGGCGGGCTAAACCCTACCACCTAGTAATATAAGAAGGGAGTCATATCCCTTTGTCGCCTTTTACGACATACACGGGGAAAGATGCAGTGGGGCTATTCTTTTAAAGTACCCGCCCCACACGGTGCAAAAATATTTATTATTAGAAATATTTAGATTATTTTATTATTATAGTAGTGATAATGTAAATCGATCGTGTTTTCCGTCCAGTTCAGTGTAGCCGGCACGACCACACTTGCGTACGGGGTACGGAAACCTAAAAAAGATAAGGGTAGCGACCCCACTGCTTTACATGGAACGACCCTCTAGCGCAATCTCAAGGGAAAAATGGCGCCGAAAGTTCAGTAGGTAGGTACCTAGCTATTATTTATAATATAATGCCTACGAAGGGAAGCACTTGGAAAGTTTGATGTCGACATGACCATAAAAGTTTGAAAGTCTACATAATTAATATTGCGAAGTTGCGCCGCGGTCAGAATGATTAATATCGTTACATACATACATATATAGCGTCACGCCTGTTTCCCGGTGGGGTAGGCAGCTTCGGTAGGCAGAGACAGCGGATCTAAACGTAATATCGTTACTCTTCTTAAAATTCCTAAAATAAAAAGTCGTAGAACAAAATTATAATTTTTTACGTGAATTTGATGAAAATGAAACGTCTTTATCCTGCTGCCGGAGGTTTTTCACAAAAAGTTGCTTTGCGAAAATTATGTACTTTTGGCGACTTAAATCTTGAAAACTATAAGAGTAGTTCTTCCGACTTGCTAAGACGACATACCCGAGTATCATACATCAAGCCCTTCTATAAATATGGCCCTTAGAAAAAAGGCTTGGAAAATCAATAAATACTTTTATCTCCTGGTCAGATTGACTTGCTACTTATTTCGTTTCGTAGAATTTTTTTTCTTTGATATTTGTTTTTTTTTTTTCAAAATCGGTTCAGCCGTTTCAGAATAAAAACAGGCCAAGTGCGAGTCGAACTCGCGCACCGAGGTTTCCGTATCGCCATGTCACGGCTAGCGCCACTCGCGCCATCTAGATGGCGTGTTATGAAATGCTTCATATTAGTTAAAACTCGAACTATTTACATAGCCGTTTCGACCGACGTTTCATTCAGTGGTAACACCCCGGGCGGGACAAACCCTACCACCTAATAAGATAAGAGAAGGGAAGAGCCTATTACTAAGCCTACGCCCCTCTGTCTGTCTTCCGCATCCAGATCCTGATCTCTGGAACCGTAACAGGTTGAAATTTTCAAAAATATGTGTTCTTGTGGCGGATATAACAACAAATAATTAAATATAGAAAAAGAAAAGCCTCAGTTGCACTCCGGGAGTGCCGGCAGAAGTGAAAACAACACCGTAACATTGCTAAAAAAAAAAATTTTTAGTTTTAAGTTTATAATTATAAAGGTTTAAAAAAAATTACAAAAATATATATATAAAAAAAATATTAATGAAAAAAAAAATTATTAAAAAACAAATTATGAAAAAAAAAATTCATAAAAAAATATAAATGTTAAATTTAGTAGAACGGACAGACATGCATTTGTTACGGAACCCTACATACATTTTGCAGAACTTAGTAGAATGGACAGACATAAACGTGTTACGTAACCCTACTTTTATTATAAAATAACCGTCGGAGGACCTTGGTTGAAAATTGTAAAATTTAGTAGAACGGACAGACATGCATTTGTCACGGAACCCTTCATTCATTTTGCAGAACTTAGTAGAATGGACAGACATAAACGTGTTACCTAACCCTACTTAACAGTTGCACTCCGATAATGCCCGCAGATCCCGTGCCACTCTAACTTAAACCTTAATGCAATGACTTAAGGTTTCATTTTAAAAATGACGCTGACGAGACACCGCGACGGTGCGTGTCGCGGTGTCGCGAGATACACATTTTCCCCATTGATGTATATTGATTGACATCAATGATTTTCCCCCCATACAAAAAGTGCCCAGCGCCGCTAAAGAAGTTTTCACTTAAAAAAAAAACCATACAAGAAACTCGTTTTGTCGTGCGGTAACCTCGGTGCGCGTGTTCGGCTCACACTTGGCCGGCTGGTCGGAGCATGACGTGCTTTGGCCCCTCTGACTCAGTCACCCATACCGGAATACACAAAAAAAGAATAGAATATAATAGAAAAATACCTTTAGGAAATAATACTTTCAGATCAATAAAAAAATACCAAGCACAAACAAGTATTATCTTTGCTAGCCTCATGCATGAATCACGTAATATGATAGATTGCGCCCTTTAATCTGTGTAATAATATTGAAATATAGGTCAGTGTGACTCAGCCCAGTCGTTTTTGCTACATTAAGTTGCCAGTGAAGAATTAAAAAACATAGACCGGCATAAATTTGTCAAGGAGGTGAATTCATTAGGTGAAAAAAAAAACGACTATAAATAAAAGCGGAGGAAACGAGGAAAAAGCTGTAGCAAATGCTGTAGTCGGGTTTCGGAAACCTCCGTGCGCGAGTAAAGCTCGCACTTGACCGATTTATAACATAGTTTTGGTTTGTTCTGTGTTTTTATTCGTAAACGGTAAAAAAAAAAATTATTTTTATTTCTGAATTCTAATCGATAATGTGTAGCAAAATGTTTGTACTTAATCGCCTGTTCAAGCTCTAGGTCTGGACAATGATACCCACTCGATGGAATTTTCTTTCAGTTTTGAGGTTAGAAAATTAAAAAAAAATCTAATTTCGGTACTGTTTTATTTTTTCGCAAAAGTGGTCAGTTTGATGTACAGAATCACTCCCTAAAGCGATACATTTATTCAAAAATTCAGCCTGTATGCAATGGATGCAATTTTAAAATTTATTTTTATGTATACAGCGGCTGTGCTCAAAACTTCAACAGAAGATCACGCACAGCCAATAACACCACCGGTCGCGATATCACACACAGAGAGGCGCCATGCCAGCAATAATGGAGTGTGTATGTACCGCCTAATATTGTTAACAAGTTAAAAAAAGCCCAACCCTTAAAAAGTTTAAAATAATTTCCGATTACTTACTCAAAGGAGTCGGAGGACCGCTAAGTAAATATCTGCGCAGCTCTGAGTTTTTATTTTATTTTATTTATTTAGCGGTCCCCCGACTCCTTTGAGTAAGTAATCGAAAATAATTTTCGATTACTTACTTGCTTATATATAACACCCCTCTTTTTGTGTCGGGCGTTATAGCAATGACTTCTGTCCGGTATAGATTGCTTCGGTTGGCGGTAAGTACCTACGGGAGACGCGTCGTGCGTGCGTGGCACCGCTTTGTTTGCTACTTAATCCATCTTCTTTTTATGACTTCTTAGGGTCGGGAGTGTTTAAAATTTGTAATTGAACTTTTACTTCAAGTTTTTTTTTTTAAAAACCTCATCCAAATCGGTCCATCCGTGAGACGTAATTTTTTTATTACTTCATAAATTACTCTATTCCTTGATTACAAACATAGCTAAGAACAATCCCAATTAAACCAGTGTTCTAATGAAAAAAATCGCATCCAAATCGGTCCATCCGTTTGGGAGCTACGATGCCACAGACAGACACCCTTACCCACCCTTATACACGCACACACACGTTAAACTTATAAGTTATAACACCCCTCTTTTTGTGTCGGGCGTTAAAAATATAATATAGCAATGACATCTGTGGACCGATACAGGCTGATGATGATGATGATGATGATGATGATGATGACATCTCTCCGGTATAGATTGCTTCGGTTGGCGGTACCTACGGGAGACGCGACGCGTCGCACTGCTTTGTTTGCTAGCTCATCCATCTTCTTCACATCCCACACTCCAACCGACCCCAGCAGTCAGGGTCGCTCGCTGCCGATGGATGGACACAGCATGAATATTGTATTGTAGGGCCTTGATACAGGATGGCCAAATTAGAGTAACACTTTATACAGGTTGGCAAAATTAGATTAAAACTTTATACAGGATGTCCAAATTAGAGTAACACTTTATACAGGATGGCCAAATTAGAGTAAAACTTTATACAGGTTGGCCAAATTAGAGTAAAACTTTATACAAGATGGGCAAATTAGAGTAAAACTTATTTCTTTTTTTTATGGAAACTGACACGGTTGGCTACATCACCTACTACATCCGTGATGTCAGCCCATAACACCTTGGCGAAGTAGGCGCCGTGTCAGCGCTTCCCTTCGGTCGTGCCGGCTATACTGAACTGAGTGGAAAACACGAACTATACACATAGCCGTTTCGAACTACCTTTCATTCAGTGCGGTGGTACCAAGCCGGGCGGGTTAAACCCTACCACCAAGTAAGGTAAGAAGGGAAGGGATCTACGTGGTTTTACGTGAAATCCGAACCGCGGGCAGCCTCCAACGGTCGAGCGGTCACCATCCAAGTACTGACCTGGACAAATATTCTGTGCCTGGACCGACCGCACTACTGGCTACCGAGGCTGACAATTTTTTACTCGTGTGAGGAGAATAAGCGCATTCATACCATGAGTATAGCACCACGTGATATGGTGCGTAACGAGGCAATCCGCCGACGCACCAAAGTAGTCGATATTGGATACCGGGTGGCTAAGCTCAAGTGGCAATGGGCTGGGCACGTCAGCCGAAGAGACGACGACCGCTGGAGTAACCGTGTCCTACACTGGCGGCCGTGGACAGGAAAACGGAGTGTGGGAAGACCACCCGCCAGGTGGGACGACGACATCAAGTACGTCGGCGGAAAGCAGTGGTTCCGTACCGCTGAAGGCCGGGAGGACTGGAGGAAAATTGGAGAGGCGTATGTCCAGCAGTGGACGCTTACACGCTGACTGACTGACTGACTGACTGACTGACCATGAGTTGGCTTGTAATGCGATCCTTTGAAAGATCGTTCGTATTTTTAATTCGCCTTATGTGCGAGTGATTAAGTGATTTTAATCGGTGATAGCTGACGCTATTTTGCAATGTTGTATGCTTACGTGTCTTGGGACCAGCGGAAGATCAGCGCTGCCCGGCGATCTCATCGCGAGGGAGCCGCAGCACATAAGCTGAGCTGGTTCCCTTTTCCTCCTAGCCCAAGTGTATCATCATCATCAGCCTGTATCGGTCCACTGCTGGACATAGGCCTCTACCAAGGCACACCACCACACGCGGTCTTCCGCTCTTCTCATCCATCTACTCCCGGCTACCTTTTTTATAATGTACTGTATTACTGAGATGTGAAGAGGAAATAAACGCTATTCTATTTTATACTGTTCTGTTCTGTTCTGTTCTATTCTGTTCTATCATATTCTATTCTAAAGTATTCATGACAACAATTATTTCATGTGAAGGCACGCGCAGATTTGTTTACGGACAGGTATTTTTTTTTTTTGTAATCCGGTATGGTTGGCTGAGTTGGAGGGGCCAAAGCGCATGCTCCGACCAGCAAATATCACCTCCGAGAAGGTAGGTGCCATACCGGAGACTTCCCTGGATTGCTGGCTATACTGGACTAGAGGAGAACACAACCGAGGCTGCTATGCGGCCATCTTACATCCAGTACGGTGGTACCAACCCAGTCGGCTACAATTTGAGCCTACCACCTAGTAAGGGGCAAGGGAAGGGACCTACAGTTTTACACCGGTTCCGAACGGTGAAGCAGCAGGTGTAGGTATGCACATAAATTTGTTCGTCAGAAAAAACTCATTGGTACACGCCGACGGGATTCGAACCGCGGACCTCTCGCATGAGAAGCCGATGCCCAAACCACTCGGCCACCCGCCGCTCATTCAGGTAACAAATTTCATCGCGCTTTGCCGCTTCTGGTATTTACATAGTTCGGTGTGTAGCATCATCAGAGAGTGTTCCAGAAAGGTGCGAAATAATGAACTGAGCTAGGCAACAGCCGCTTGGAGCAGACTGCTGGGATTAAAGAAGAATGAATTGGACGTAATCTCGGCGGGCAAGATAAAGTGTTGTGTCGGCGGCGACGGGGCGCTCGGCCGGACTAAGTAGCGGAGATAAAGGAGAAACTTGTCTGATTTTCAGTAAGCCATTTGATGGGGCGAGCGAAGGGACTGGGGTACAGTTAGGGCCGTAACTGTCGCCAGTCACCGGCCTAGAGAAGACCCTCTTCTCCTGGAAAGGGGTACAACCGTACCCGTTGTCCGGAAAGAAAGGCTTTTTAGGTTTCCGTACCCCGTACGGAAGCCTATTTACTAAGCCTGTACAACGTCTGTCTGTTTGTCTGTCTGTCAGTTCGTCCGATGGCTGTATCTTTGGAACGGTAATAGCTAGCCGATTGAAATTTTCACAGAATATGTGCTATGTTGCCTGATATAACAACAAATAATAAACAATTTAAAAAGTAAAAAAATTAGGGTGGGTCCGCATACACGAAAAGCGTTTTTTTAAGTGTTTTTTTTTTGTGGTGCGGAAGCCTCGGAGCGCTTGTCCGACTCGAACTTGGCCTTTTTTTTCTGCTGTTTTCTACTTCTCTTGTCTACTTTTCTACTCTTTACTACTGTGGCCCGCCCCGCTCTGAAAGATCATTCCAGTCGGGAAGAGGCCTCGTACCAGATTTACTTACACCTCGTTTCGCTTCAATCATTACTAATTAGTAATTATACATATAGTGCCTCGAACTTGTCACAATTTGTTCTATCCGGTTCGATCAAACCGACGAAGAAGGAGCGGCAAGAAACTTCGTAAGGATTTTTTTTTTCATAAATATTATTACAAGTATTTTAGTGACTATCCACATGATAAATGCGCTTACAGTTTTTTTTAAATACAGCTTGAAAGCGAGGTTAACAATTTTGCTGAGAGTTCTGACTACAAAGACTTGTTAATTAAGTGTATCAGGTGTAAAGAGCATTTGCCAAATGTTTATACGTAATTTGTATCAACTCAATAACGCTAGCAGGAATCCTTATAAAGCTGACCAAGTGTCTGTCTGTTTGTCTGTTTGTCGCAGACTCTGACTCCCGTAAAAACGTTTGGATACTTTTAAATAGTTTTTCTAAGACCTCGAGAGTATATCAGCCGATATATAAGTGGGTATATAAGTGGAACATTAATTTTGAACATTCCGTTTAGAATGTTCCGCAGTTTAGAATGTCCCTATCCTCACCACCCCTTTGTCTGTCGGCTGTAGCGAGCCCAATCTCATCGGCGAAAGACCTGTTTACTCGTAATGACGAAAAGTAGAGCCCTTCAATGGCGGCATTTCTTACCGACACATACATCCACATCAGGTTACAATATACAGGGTGTTTAAGGATAGGCTTGAGAAACTTCAGGAATAGAAAGCACTCATTATTAGAAGAAAAAAAATCCTAATTCCTGAAATCGAGATTCCGTATTTTTTTTCATACAAAAATTGAAAATTGTAATAAAAACTCGAAGGACAGTGAGATTTGGCAACAGTGCTGTCTAGGTCTAGGGAGTGCAATGACCTAGTCCAGCCCTCTTTTCCTTTTGATGTCATTCAAATTTAAGTGTTTGGAATTTACTTACATGCAGTTCAATTCTTCTAGTTAAGCATGTAAGTTAGTCATTTTATTTTTATTTAATAAAGGTGGACGTTAACCGTCCACCAAATCTCGATGAAACTATTTTCACCAAAAAGTATTTTAAAATTACCGAATCTGGGAAAAAGTTTCAGAGCTTTACATCTTCAAATATGGACTTTTGACCCTTTCGAACCCTGAAGTTACGAAACCCTATCCTGAAACACCCTGTATAACACTCCCACAGCCCACAGACCGAATTTCACACGCACCTTCCATTGAGTTCTACATCAATCATCATCATCAATCAATATACTGATAATAAATCTGTAAGGGAAGGTCATGGAGTAAGTTACTTTGTTTTATGAGATACTGAGTTTGGAGACTCTATGTATGATACTAAAACTAAATTGAGGATTTTTTGAAATATTTTCTGTATGTATGTATGTTCCCCTTAACTCTAAAATCGATCATCCGAATTCGATGAAACTTAATGCAAACACATTTAACTATTACGTGACACAGGACAGGCTGAATAAAATTCAGTTCCGGTTACTCTATTTCATACAAACCGAATTGTTCTGCGCGCCGAAATAAAGGTAAAACGCAGAAAGAATGCCGCAGCTCGGCCTTCTTTCTTACTTACTTTCTTCTTTTTAAATACGAATTTCACGCGAGCGAAGCCGCGGGCAAAAGCTATATTATATAAAATGGGAGATACGCAAACAACAACCTTTTTGTCAGCCCCGGTAGTTTAGTGGTGCGATCGGTCGACTGTCGTTCGCAATCATAAGCACACCTGAGCGCGGTCAGAACTTGGGTGGGCGACCTTTCGACCGTTCCACGTAAAACCTTAGGTCCCTTCCCTTCTTACCTCACTTGATGACCGGTCGGTCGAAACGGCCATGTAAATAGATCGTGCTTTCCGTCCATGTCAGTGCCATGACGACACGACCAAAGGGAAGCACTGACATGGCACCTAGCACACCAAGAGGTTATGGGATGACATCACGGATGTTGTAGGTGATGTAGCCATCCGTGTCAATTACCATAAAACATATTATATTCTTTATTGCACTCGGATTCGTCACATTTTAACATTTAGCATTTAAGAAAGCTTCGCAGTAAAATACAATAACATACCTTCCCTCGAAGCCTTCCCTACTCTCTTTCCGCCGCCCAAAGGCGAATTGAATGAATCAGGTCGATTATTTATATACGAAACGCGGAGGAACAGGAAACAAACTTCTAACCTTTATAATCTAACAAAAGGTTGCCGCGGAAAATACGAAATCAAAGGTGAGGTGATCCCCACGACGACGACGCGACGACGCGGCGCCACCGAATATATATACTAGCGCAATATATATACCATTATATGTCTATAATATAATATATACTGGCGCCGCCATGCCACAGAGAAGGGTAGAAGAGAGTAGAGAGAGGAGGTAGCTAAATAGGTAAACGGATTTGCGAGTAACATTCCGCTTCCGGTTTCCTCTGTTCATTTGCAGATTTGTAGGTAATATGTAAGAGGGTGCGAAAGGTAGATATTGGGGGGGGGGGGGGGGGGGGGGGAGGGGGGGGGGAATTAATATCTCATGTCGATTTGAGTCGAAATATGGTCGATATAATTATGTTTGGATCGTGTACCGCTTTTATGGCGATATAAACATATGAAATGGAGACGGACAGAAAGTGGGAGAGGAGAGAGAGAGAGAGAAGCGGCGGGTGGCCGAGTGCTTTGGGTATCGGCTTCTCATGCGAGAGGTCCGAGGTTCGAATCCGGTCGGCGTGTTCCAATGAGTTTGAGTGTAAAATTGTAGACGTCCCTTCCCTTGCCCCTTACTAGGTGGTAGGCTCAAATTGTAGCCGACTGGGTTGGTACCACCGTACTGGAAGTAAAATGGCCGCATAGCAGCCTCGGCTGTGTTCTCCTCTGGTCCAGTATAGCCAGCAATCCAGAGAAGTCTCCGGTATGGCGCCTACCTTCTCGGAGGTGATATTGGCTGATCGGAGCATGTGCTTTGGCCTCTCCGACTCAGCCACCCATAGCGGATTACATAAAAAAGGAGGTGGAGTGCTGGCCCCTACACTGATGTACGGGATTGAAAGTCGGGCATGGCAGACGAAGCATGAAAGCAGGATAAATGCTGTGGAAATGCGCGCGTTGAGGAGTATGTGTTGAGTTCAAATCAAAGATAGATTGAGAAATAGTGTAGTGCGAGAGCGCTGTGGGCTTAAAGAAGATATAGTGACAAGGATTGAGAAAGGGATGCTTCGGTAGTTCGGTCATGCTGGAAGTATGGATGATAGGAGACTAACGAAAGAAATGTATGGTGTGAATATGAGTGGAAGAGTCGGGAAGGGTCGCCCTAGCTAGACGCACACGTACCTGGACCAGATCGGGCATATTGTGCTCAAAAAGGGTCAAGTGCGTTGTACCCGTAACCGACGAGCATGTATGAAGAACATTATGGGAGTGGAAGAGGCGGCAGAGGTGTGAGAGAGTCAGGATCGCGGCACGTGGAGATCCGTTGTCTCTGCGTACCCTCACTGGGAAAACAGGCGTAACGCTATGTATGTATGTATGTATGAGAACATTAAGTATCAAATTTATTTATTTATATGATTTTTTTTTACATTGTACTACAATGTGGTATGAATATTTAATATTGACATGACTTGATACGATATGTATCAACAATTTCTGACAAAGGCTCTATACACCTGATTTTATTTATACTTTTAATTTTACTTTTGATTTTATGTTTTCAGAATTATCGAGCTTAAATTAGAATTATCAAGCTTAAATTAGAATTATCAAGCTTAAATTAGAATTATCAAGCTTAAATTAGAATTATCAAGCTTAAATTAGAATTATCAAGCTTAAATAATAGTTATTCTAGTTCTCAAACTGTATCTTAACACTGTAATCTGTGTCTATTGTGTAAAGTCACAATGTATTGTAATCGAAGACGTTTAAAAAATAACCCTGCGAAGTTTCTTGCCGGCTCTTCTTTGTGGGTGTAATCGAACCGCATTGTAAAAACGAAACAGGACAAATTCAAACGCAGTGTACGAATGATGAATAAAGAATAAAGAATAAAGAACAGAAAGGGACAGAAGGATCAAGCGAGAGAATCAGATTCCACGTTGCAGTAATTTATCTAAGGACACTAGCACATTAACTATTTATGACTTCACACACATTTACACAATTCATCCCGGGAAATAAAATGCTTATCCAGTCGTAAAAGCCCTCGTTTCGTATTCAGTCAGACACGGACTATCTAACTTTCAGAGGAGAGGGTAAATTCGAGCTAGGAATATATATGGCGCTAAGCTTATATATGGAGAGAGCTTCGAAATCGTCACTGGAAGCATCCTACAGAATATGAATCAGAAAAAGTAGACAGATTTGCATGCGGTTCTTGTTAAAAAGATTGAAATAAAATTTAAATTATAGAAAACTACGGACCCTTAAAAAATTCAAAAATAATTTCCGTTTACTTAGGTACTTAAAGGAGTCGGGACCGCTAAGTAAATAAAATATCAAACTCAGAGCAGCGCGGGAATTTACTTAGCTGTCCCCCCGACTCCTTTAAGTACTTAAGTAAACGGAAATTATTTTTTACTTTTTAAGGGTCGGGGTTTTTAAATTTTGTAATTTAACTTTTTCTTTTTTTTTCACTGACATGGCACCTAGTTCACCCGGTGCTATGGGCCGACATAACACATGTTGTATTTTCTTGCTAGAGAGTATAGCATTATCTGTAGGTCTGTAAACTGTAGGTCCCTTCCCTTCTTACCTTACTAGGTGGTATAGAGTTTATCCCGGTCGGGTTGGTTCCACCACCGCACTGAACGAAACGACGCGGACGGTCGAAACGGCTATATGTAAATAGTTCGTGTTTTCCGTCCAGTTCAGTGTAGCCGATATGAAATGAAGGGAAACACTGATATGGCACCTAGTTGACCCGGTGTTATGGGCTGACATCACGGATGTTGTAGCCTTGTAGGTGATGTAGCCAACCGTGTCAGTTTCTATAAAAAAAAAAATTATCGCCAAGTCAATATAGTCATTGCCGAATCACATAAACACCAATTCTAATTCAGATTCAGCTAAACTAATAATAAATCTGTAAGGAATGGTTATGGAGTAAGTTACTTTGTTTTATGAGATATTATAGCGTTTGTAGACTATATTATGTATGATATTAAAACTAAATTGACGAATTTTTTTAAAATCTTTTCTGTATGTATGTATGTTCCTCCATAACTCTTAAACCGTTCATCCGAATTCGCCGAAACTTAGTACAAACACATTTAACCATACCGGACACAGAACAGGCTAAATAAAATTCAGTTCCGGTTACGCTAAGATGTGGCTCTCATACAAACCGAATTGTTCCGCGCGCCGAAATAAAGATACGGTAGCGGGCTTACTTACTATCTTCTTTTTAAATACGAATTTCACGCGAGCGAAGCCGCGGGCAAAAGCTAGTAGTTAATATGTTAACCACAGAGCATCAAATGCGCGCGCCCCTCCTAGAGGCGCCCTGAGCGCGATTTCTCTACAACGCCGTTGAAGCCTGTGGGCGTGGCCTATGACTTACATATGTGTGTTGTGCGTGTATTTGATGCTCTGTGATGTTAACTGATATCGCGAATTCCCACCGCCGCGCCGCCGCCGCCGCCGCCGCCCCGCGCCCCGGCCGCCTCGACAAATCCGCTTAGCAGCGAAAATCCAGCGAACACACCAAATCCCGCAAAATCCCACATGTTCTCTCAAATCGAGCGTTCTGTCGCATCGCTCGCTAATGGCGCGCCATTACCGTTCTGCCGTCTGAAGTGGCGTTGTCACGAGGTGAATTCGTCGAACAAACTTTTCTTTCCACTCGAACGAGCGAGCGTTGGTGATGTGTTTGAATTTTATACTCGCCGTTAAAACTATTCGAAGGAAGTTTCAAGACACAAATAAAGGAGATCATGAAAGTCAAAGTGTTTGCCTTTTAGCTACTAACACGAATTCGTTCACACTTCTAATGATGGGGCCGGTACTTAAAAACAATGGCTCCACTGCATCTCTTCCTGTAAATAAAATATAAAAACTCAGAGCTACGTGGGAATTTACTCAGCCAGCGGTCCCAACGGAAATTATTTTTGACTTTTTAACGGTGGGGGTTTTTTTAAATTTGTAATTTAACTTTTCACCTATAAACATCCTTAGATGTGACGAAATATCAATCGGTTGAAACGGCTATGTAAATAGTTCTTGTTTTCCGTCCAGTTCAGTGTAGCCGACACGGGAGCACTGACACGGCAGCTAGTTCACCAAGGTGTTATGGGCTGACATCACGCGGTTGTAGTAGGTGATGTAGCCATAAAAAAATGAAACTCCATGTGAATAGAAATGTTCTCGATTTTTTTTATAGAAAGTGCGACTTATGGCTCCGAGCCACCCATAAGGTGTCTAACGACGCCCATATATGAGCGAACGTATGTAAAATCCACAACTACGCATCGGTCAGTCGTCGTTACAGTTTTTTCGCTTTATTTATTAGTATAAAGAGTTCTGACATAGGTATTTGCCTGTTTTTAGGGTCCGTATCTGTACGGAGGCCTATTACTAATTCTACGTCGCCGTCTGTCCGTCTGTCCAGTGTCCACCCTTTAAACTATATCTTTTGAACTGTAATATGTAGCCGGTTGAAATGTTCACAGAAATGTGTTATTATGGCGGATATCGTAACAAATAATAAAAAAAAAAAAAAATTAAGGGTGGTCTCCATACAAGAAACGTGTTATTTTTTCTCAAAGTTTTTTTTTGTTTATTTTTGCTCAAACGTAAAAACGGTAATAGATACAAGCGTCACACTTAGGTTTGATTACAGTGCAATCTTGAAAGTAAAACTACTCTCTAACAAGGACACGAAAAAAAACCGGACAAGTGCGAGTCGAACTCGCGCACCTAGGGTTCCGTATCGCCATGTCATGGTCAGCGCCGCCACTGACGCCATCTATGACGTGCTTATGAAACGCTTCATATTAGTTAAAATTCATCATTAGTAAAAATGCTTCATACTCTTTTCGGTAGATGGCGCGCATAAACTTTTTAGTTTCTTCCGTGATTTTTTAACTTTTTCTAATTTTTATTATTTGTTGTTATATCCGCCATAATAACACATACTCTGTGAAAATTTCAACGGGCTACCTATTACGGTTCAAGAGATAGAGCCCTCGGACAGACAGACAGATAGTCGGCGTAGGCTTAGTAATAGGGTCCCGTACCGGATACGGAACTCTAAAAACACATATTTTTCACATTATTTTTGGTAAATATGTAAAACAAATATATTGTGTGATCGTACGTAACCCTTCGTGCCCGAGTCTGACTCGTACTTGGCCGGTTTTCCCGCAATTTACCCGACACTCGCGTGCGGGCCAACAGGCGCGTGAGATTGAATTTATCCTGTCTTCTTGTCGTGATGTCTGCTCCCACGCCGCTCCTCTCACGTTACTCCACTGAGCTGAGAGCTGCCGAATAGCTGATGTAGTGAATAAATGACTTCATGAGACTGTTCATTCTTGATGTGGCACGTGAATTACTGATAGTTTTATTAGGGTTCCGCATTCGTTACGGGACCCTATTACTAAGCCTACGCCGTCTGTCTGTCCGTCCGTCCGTCCGTCTGTCTGCCTGTCTGTTCTAGGGCTGATCTCTTGAACCGTAATAGGTAGCCCGTTGAATTTTCACAGAATATGGTGTCATTATGGCCGATTTATCAATAAATAATAAAAATAAGAAAAACTAAAAAAAATCACGGGGTTCCCATAGAAGAAACTAAAAAGTGCATGGGCGCGCGATCTACCGAACAGAGTATGAAGCATTTTAACTAATCATGAATTTTAACTAATATTAAGCATTTCATAAACACGCCATAGATGGCGTGAGTGGCGCTAACCATGACATGACGATAAGGAACCCTCGGTGCGTGAGTTCGACTCGCACTTGGCCGGTTTTTATTTTTATATATATATTTTTTTTATTATTATTGAAACTGACACGGTTGGCTACATCACCTACAACATCCGTGATGTCAGCCCATAACACCGGGTGAACTTGGTGCCACGTCAGTGCTTCCCTTCGGTCGTGCCGGCTACACTGAACTGGACGGAAAACACAAACTATTTACATAGCCGTTTCGACCGACCTTTCATTCATTCTGAATGTTCGATACTTGTACTCGTAAATACAATGAGTACGAGGGCTAATCTGACATGATCTGGCCTTCGAACATGATATCGCCTAATTTATACAGACGGAAATAGAACCGAGCGGTACACACCCCTTTCAACCCCACTCCCTCACCGGTCCCGTCCTTAGGACGGGAGGGTGGAGGGAGGCATTTACCGCCTGGAGTAGGTGGAGAAGGATTTACCCGGCGGCGTTTAAATAATTTGACTCTCGATCGAGGAGTGCAGGCCCGATACAAATTCAGCGTACTTTGAGACGAGACGGAAGTTAACTTTCTCCATACAAAATAGTCTTTGTACCGTGTGGGGCCGGTACTTTAAAAGAATAGCCCCACTGCATCTCTCCCCGTGCATGTCGTAAAAGGCGACTAAGGGATATGACTCCCTTCTTATATTACTAGGTGGTAGGGTTTAACCCACCCGGGTTGGTACCACCGCACTGAATGAAAGGTCGGTCGAAACGGCTATGTAAATAGTTTGTGTTTTCCGTCCAGTTCAGTGTAGCCGGCACGACCGAAGGGAAGCACTGACGTGGCACCAAGTTCACCCGGTGTTATGGGCTGACATCACGGATGTTGTAGGTGATGTAGCCAACAACAAAGTTTCAATAAAAAAAAAAAAAAAAGTCTTTCGGCGTTTATGTTTTCTGACCCCCTAAACCTTATCCGATTTTTATAAATTGTTTTTCTTGTCTTAAGGACAGTCCAATCTACGTTCCTGTCATTTGTTTGTTTAGATGAAATATACCTAGCAACACCGGAGCTAAAAATTAGTATTTCGGCGGAAAAAATTTGAAGGTTTTATTTTTTGATGTCATTAAGTTCATTAAGCTTTATTGAGTCATCACTTTAAATATTACAAAAAAATAAACAGAAACGTAGATTCGAATGTCTTTATTACAACAAAAAAACAATTGTAAAAAATCGGATAAGTTTTTTAGGGGTAAAAAACATAAATGCCGAAAGACGATTTTGTATGGAGAAAGTTAACTTCTGCCTCGTCTTAAGTGCTCCTAGATTGTAAGTTATTTTGAATAAATGTTACATTTCGCTGCCGTCGGACGGTAAAACGATGTATGAGCACATACAGCGTTTTTACGTAACACGGCTCAATCGAAAGTTCTTGGCGTGCCCTATCACCCAATATAAATGTTATCTTTGTAGGACCTTCACTGAAGAAGTTATGAAGATCGATATGACGATGTATGTCCAAAAACATACGATTATGTGCGGTAAAACGATGTATTTTTTCCAGAACCCTCCATTTAAGGTATGCCACGACGATGTAATATCCAATACATCGTTTCACCATAACACCGCCTAGTTACAGCGTTTAGCCACAACACAAATCCTTCAAACGCGTTTATCTCAAAACAATACTTTTGAACATACATCGTTTTACCGTCCGACGGCAGTTCGGGTTACAGTAAGTGGGTGACATATTGGAGATTCGAGAAAAGGAAATGGCGTATGAGCAACACCAAGGTCTACTGACCACAAACGATCACAAATAACATACCATACGTCTAGCGGAGACGAAGTTAGAACTAACGAAAATGATATTCCGCCCCCGCCAATTTTTTTTTTATTTTTTTTTTTATGTAATCTGACACGGTTGTCTACGTCACCTACAACGTCCGTGATGTCAGCCCATAACACCGGGTGAACCATGTCAGCGCTTCCCCCTTTGATCGTGCCGGCTACACTGAACTGGTCGGAAAACACAAACTATTTACATAGCCGTTTTGACCGACGTTTCATTCAGTGCGGTGGTACCAACCCGGGCGGGTTAAACCCTACCACCAAGTAAGATTAGGAGGGAAGGGACCTACAGTTTTACGAGGAATCCGAACCTCGGTCAGCCTCCAACGGTCAGCGGTCACCCATCCAAGTACTGACCGCGACAGTTGACTGTCTGCACCACTGAGCTATCGAGTCTGACAATGCCAATTCAGTGCAGCGCCATCTATAAATCCATATTTAACTATACTTTATTTCATAGGTCATTTCATTACCGTGTGGGGCCGGTACTTAAAAAGTATAGCGCCATTGCATCTCTCCCTGTGCATGTCGTAAAAGATGGCTAAGGGATAAGGACGAGAAGCGGTGCTAAAGGGCGACAGGCTTGCCATCTCTCACGTTAGCACGGTCCTTCCACAAGTAATGCAGTAGGCAGCTCTTCGTGCCTTACTTGCATGATAGTTATCTTGTCCTAATAATTTATATTAATAGTTATCTTGTTCTAAATGTGGTGGTCGGTGGTGAAATTTACGGCAGTTCTTGCAGCTTAACACCGATTACTCTGCTTACCCCGTTGTCGGGTCACAGCGTGTAGGTATGTATGTCATTTCAGTTTTAAAATCTCTGTGGCACCCTATAAATATTTCATACTAGCTGTGCCCGCGGTACGGCTCCGCCCTCTCTCATATTTCACTTCACTGCTAACCTCATATGCCATTTAGCGTGATAGTAAGTAGCCTATAGTTGATGGGAAGAATCAAGCTATCCGTAGATTTTTTTTTATTAAAATCGGTTCAGTGGTTCTCGAGTTATAAGCGGACAGACAGACACTCGGACAGAAAGCAGACGTTGGATTTTATTATAGGTAAGGACATATAGGTACCTAACCCGAAATCTAAAATATGTTCTCCGTCAAAACAAGTTTGAATTCGCCCGAACGGCTATTAAGGTCGTCTAAGAAATTTATTCGAATTACATTTTCGACTTAATTCTCGAGAGCGATAATTTAGTCCATGAACATAAAATGGGACTCAATCAATTCGTGTATTCAAACTTTCCTTGGATTATTATCAATCATCAATATCAATACTAATAATAAATCTGTAAGGGATGGTCTTGGAGTAAGTTAATTTGTTTTATGAGATACTGCGTTTGTAGACTCTATGTATGATAAACTAAACTAAATTTAAAACTAAATTTACTATTTTTAGAAATATTTTCTGTATGTATGTATGTATGTTCCACAATCCGAATTCGATAAACGTAGTACAAGCCCATTTAACTATACGAGACACGGATAGGCTAAATAAAATGCCGTTCCGGTTACCCAGGATGTGGCTCTCATACAAACCGAAATGTTCCGCGCGCCGAAATAAAGTTACGGTAGCGGGTTTACTTACTTTCTTCTTTTTAAATACGAATTTCACGCGAGCGATGCCGCGAGTTTATTAATAACGTCGCATTGGCCTTGAATAAGATTTATTTTGCACGCAAACGTATTTCGTTTCACGTTATTTTATGAAAGGAAGGATGCTTTGAATGTTAATTTATTTGTATAAATTTTACATAGTATTTATTGTGCCGTGTGGGGCCGGTACTTTAAAAGAATAGCCCCACTGCATCTCTCCCCGTGTATGTCGTAAAAGGCGACTAAGGGATATGACTCCCTTCTTATATTACTAGGTGGTAGGGTTTAACCTGCCTGGGTTGGTACCACCGCACTGAATGAAAGGTCGGTCGAAACGGCTATGTAAATAGTTTGTGTTTTCCGTCCAGTTCAGTGTAGCCGGCACGACCGAAGGGAAGGCTGACGTGGCACCAAGATCACCCGGTGTTATGGGCTGACATCACGGGAGTTGTAGGTGATGTAGCCAACCGTGTCAGTTTCCATAAAAAAAATAAAAAAATTTAGTAATTTAAGGCGGAAACAAGACTCAAACCGTGCTACCCGAGCACTGATGATTGAACATGTCGAACACGAAGACGTCGGGGGACAGAGTTGATTTTTTAACATTGGAAATGTTTATATTTTCGTGATCGAGTATAGTGCCCCGATTTATGAAATTGTGACATTTGCCGAGATGTTCCAAAATGTTTCAAAAATTCAAAAATTTTTCCCCGACTTGGATCGAGAATTTCCCAATAACTTTTTTTTGAGCTTGCTATTCAAGAAACGGGAAAAATTTAATCTCGGGAATGAATTAGGGCGGACAAAAACTGTAGGCGGTAGCGGGTCCCTTACGCGCGAGGTCAGTCTGCGCTCCGATCACTTTATCGTCAGTTTGATAAAGAATGAATTCCTATATACTATACTATGTATGGACCCTATGCGGCATTGATAACAACGCCCGGTCGGTAACTTTTTGAGATTTTCCAAAATTTGTCAAAAATTCAAAAAAAAATTCGCCGACTTGGATCGAGAATTTCCCAAAAACTTGTTTACAAATTTGTCGTGAATTTTATCGTGAGCTTTATTTCTAAATTACATTTTCAATGCCTTTGATAGTTGCGCGTAGTGTGAGATCTGTAGATTTTTTTAATTTTTTTCATTAAAGGCTCCGGGACCCTTGGAGCCTTTAATGAACTAAGCGGAAGTTTTTGGAGGTTTTTGAAGTGTCGGTGTTTTTTTAACTTGTAATTTAACTTTCAAAAGAAACGATACAGGAAAGCTGTCAGTTCGAAAACACGGGGATACTGTTCGTTCACCACCTCACCGGCAGCGGCGATCGTTTGTACTAAGATTTGTGAGGTGAAATTTTATTATTTTCAGCAGAATTTTACTTTTATTTCAATCTTTTTAAAAGGCGACTAAGGGATATGACTCCCTTCTTATATTACTAGGTGGTAGGGTTTAACCCGCCCGGGTTGGTACCACCGCACTTAATGAAAGGTCGGTCGAAACGGCTATGTACATAGTTTGTGTTTTCCGTCCAGTTCAGTGTAGCCGGCACGACCGAAGGGAGGCACTGACGTGCCACCAAGTTCATCTGGTGTTATGGGCTGACATCACGGATGTTGTAGGTTATCCAACCGTGTCAGTTTCCATAGAAATAAAAACGTAATTTGAACTTGAAAAGTGTCGATGATCTTCGAATCGGCTAACTAACCTGATCTCCATCAAACATAGCTAAGAAATAACCATCCAGGTTAAACCATCTAGGTATCTAATGAGTATTCATGTTTATGCTGTAAATATTAATGCTCATGTGAGCGGTAGTATGGGTTAATTTATTTGTAAGTTACTATAATACTTGTACTAAAACATTGGACATTTTATTAAAACTGACGGCTTAAGTAGAAATACATGCTGTATGTTAATTTATACTATAATTTAATGTTCTTATTTATTGTTACACTCTATATTTTCGTTCTGTTTTTGGAATCTTTTTTTTTAATCACCTACATACAACATCCGTGATGTCAGCCCATAACACCGGGTGAACTAGGTGCCATGTCAGTGCTTCCCCCTTTGATCGTGCCGGCTACACTGAACTGGTCGGAAAACACAAACTAATTACATAGCCGTTTAGACCGACGTTTCATTCAGTGCGGTGCTACCAACCCGAGCGGGTTAAACCCTACCACCAAGTAAGATTAGGAGGGAAGGGACCTACAGTTTTACGAGGAATCCGAACCTCGGTCAGCCTCCAACGGTCAGCGGTCACCCATCCAAGTACTGACCGCACCCAGCGTTGCTTAACATTCAATAGCGACAGTTGACTGTCTGCACCACTGAGCTATCGAGACTGACAAGAGGGTCCATAAGGATCCAAAAAAAATGCTCAATGAAATAAAATATGATTAACTTTGACTTGCGAAGTTTGTTTCTCAGTTCTTCTTCGCATTGAATTTAGAACTGGCGGAATTTTCGACATATCCAAGCGTAGGTTACCTACCTATGGATGAAATTATACAATAAACAATTTAAAAAAAAACGCATCCAAATCGGCCCATTCGTTTGGGAGCTACAATTCTACAGACAGACACACACAGAGACACACAGACAGACGGAGGCGTCAGTCTTATAATAACACTCCCTCCTTTTGCGTCGGGTATTAATAAAATAGTAGGTATCAAACAACGGCATAATCTACATATAAATAGCAAATCGAATACTAAAATAGCATCACTATGACAGTGCTTATATGCAGCAATCCAGCATGGTCTAGATCCGATTATATTTACGACTCCGCCGAGCATTTGCCACGTATTATTAGAATCGAATGAAAATATCTACAGTGTGTTTCGGGATAGGGTTTCGTAACTTCAGAGTTCGAAAGGGGTCCACATTTGAAGAAAAGCTATTTATTTAAAAGTAATTTTCAGCCGGGTTCTGCTGCGTAGGCTGCAGTCAAAGGAAAGCACAAAAAATATGAAAACATCAGCCTGAATTATTGGTTTGTGGCTTTCGCAGTCGAAACCTTCGGCTCTTGGTCTGAGGAGGTGATAGCTTTTACCCACGAGATAGGGTCGAGGATGTCTGCTGCCATAGGTCACCCCTCTTGCCTCACCTTCTTCCGCCAAAGGATAAGCCTGGCAATTCAGAGGGGTAACGCGGCTGGCATCCTCGGCACAATCCCGGGGACAAAAGCACTAAATGAAATTTATTTTTTAAGTTAGTTTATTTCCTAAGTTAGTTTATATAATTTTTATATTAGTTAATTATTTAACAACTACGTTAATTTGATTTGAATAAAGGTTTACTTTTTATAATACTTTTTGGTGAATATCGTTTCATCGAGCTTTGGTGGACGGTTAACGTCCGCCTTTATTAAATAAAAATAAAATTACTTACATGCTTAACTCGTAGAATTGAACTGCATGTAGGTAAATTCCAAACACTTAAATTTGAATGACATCAAAAGAAAAAGGAGACTGGACTAGGTCATTATTGCACTCCCTAGCTAGAGTCTAGCTAGACCTAGACAGCACTGTTGCCAAATCTCAAATACTCACTGTCCGTCTAGTTTTTATAACAATTTTCAATTTATGTATGAAAACAAAATACGAAGGATTTTTTTCTTAACATAATGAGTATTTTCTATTCCTGAAATTTTTCAAGCCCCTATCCTGAAACACCCTGTATAGGCCAAGTTGAGTTCCCACGCGACCATTACGAAGGCTGACACAAGGTTAGCTGTCGCCATTTATTCTATTCTATAGTCTGTTTATTATACATTCTTCTGATATATTTTATAGTAAGTGAAGATATAAATTCGTCGACTGCATGCGTTTTCACATAAATAGCTGAAGGTTGCTTCTGTCAAAGCAAGTAGGTACAATTAATTAATTAATGTATTTATTTATTTAAACGTTTAAGACTTCACACGAGCTGTATATTGTATATTGTATATTGTTTATTAAGCATTCATTAGACAGCATGACTGTACTCGAATTTATCACAATTTGTTCTATCCGATTCGATTACACCCACGAAGAAGAACCGGTAAGAAACTTCGCAGGGTTTTTTTTTTCATAATAATTTTTACAAGCATTTAGTGACTATCCACATAATAACACCGCCTACAGTCGTTTGAAAATACAGCTTGAGAGCAAGATCAAAAACAGATTTTTGTTTTGTTTTTGAAGTTATACAATACAAGCTGCAAGGACTTAATTTAGTGGATCAGGTGTAAAGAGCCTTTGTCAAATTTTTGATACGTCATTTGTATCAACTCAATAATGTTAGTAATAAGTATACATACTACAACGTAGTATTGTCAAATAATAATAAAAAAAAATTATAATAAAAATATTAAGATACTTGAAGTATCAAGTTGTCAATCGGTTAGTAAATAAATTTGAGTACAAATAGTACAATATATAACTCTTTGCACATATTGCATTACATTATTTGCCGAAATACCTTATTGCAGTGGTTCCCAAATAGTGGTCTGCGTGGTTCTGCAGGCTCAAGAGAAGGGATACGCGTGGGCGCACGTTTACCTCTACGAAGTAAAAAACTATTTAAAAAAATCGGTTTTTATATTTTTTTAAATAGTTTTTTATTTCACAGTTTTTATATCGATTCATATATTTCAATACAATGACAGGGAAAATATCAAAATATTATTTAATACTTTTTAGGTCTGTGGTATAATGCTGACGTATCGACATGCTTATGTTTTCTTATTGCGGAAAAAGTCCAAACCACAAAAAGTTTTGATGAAGGTAACCACACACAATAGTTTTTTGTTGATTTTTCAAAAACCGCTAAATTAATTTCGATAAAATTTATATGGGACAACCTCTGAAGTAAGACCTACTAATCAAAAGGAGAATTTTCAAAATCGGCCCACAATTGACGGAGTAATCGCGTAACAAACATAAAAAAAAAACATACAGTCGATACAATTGAGAACCTCCTCCTTTTGGGAAGTCGGAAAGAACTTATCTCATTAGTGAAACTTATCTCCACTGTTGAATGGTTGATTGGGATCTATTTCCTATTATATTGTGATTACTAAGTAGATATTAGAATCAAACAAATGGATAAACAACTTTATTACCTATGTAAAAATAACAAGCATATGAAAATTGTTTTATTCAAACATTTCACTTAGGGGTACTTGGGTTTCAGAAAATACGCTAAGGGGTACCGACTAAAATATAATTGGGAACCACTGCCTTATTGTATTGAATTTTTATGCCATCCGTGTGGGGCCGGTACTGTATGTACCGTGTGGGGGCGGTACTTAAAAAGAATAGCCCCACTGCATCTCCCCCCATGCATGTCGTAAAAGGCGACTAAGGGATAAGGACAAGATGCCGTGCTAAAGGGCGATAGGCTCGCCACTATCACCTTGGCACGGGGCTTCCACCGAGTCATGCAGCAGGTGGGTCTTAGTGCCTTACTTGCTGCTTGATCGATTGAATCTTGTTCGAATACTTTGCGCAACGTGGTGGTCGGTGTTGTGCTGTAAGTTACCAGAGTCATTGCAGTTCAACACCGATTACTCTGCTTACCCCGATTGTCGGGATTCAGCGTGTGTGTTAAGTATGTTTGTATTCTTATGCCATTATACGATACTTATGATAAAATAATTTACGATTAATAAGTATGTTTCTTGTATGGGGACCCCCGTGAATTTTCTTATTTGTTGTTATATCGGCCATAACTAGCATCCCTTATTACTGTTTTCGGTAGATCGGGGGAAAACACTTTTTAGTTTCTTGTCACGGACCCCCGTGAATTTTTTACTTTTTCTTATTTGTTTTTATATCGGCCATAACTAGCATCCCTTATTCCCTGCCACCCGTCCTATCTCCGCATGACTCGTCGCAGAGAGACTCAGCACACTTTTGTTGTTGACATTGAGCTTTTGAGAACCCATCGGTTCTCTAAATCGTTTCTTTGTCGCACCGCTAGGGTGTGGAACTGTCTTCCGGCGAGTGTATTTCCTGAATCTTAACCTGGGTGTCTTCAAGCGTCGTATTAACGGGCTAGACAGCCTAGCAACAGTCCGCAAATCTGCTGGAATGACTCCGCACTGATGAATAACTAAACCACAAGCACAGATGACAGAACACTATTGTTGTAGATTTTTAAATTTTATTATCATTAATTTTTTTAAATTAAAAAACAACACCGACTTACGACCTTTTTCTATGCAAAGCAGCCAGCTATGGGTCGTTACCGGCATTACTCACGCGACTATATAAAATGTTCAAAAGACAAATAAGAAATAACCAAAAGGAATCTATATAAAAGTTGATTTAGCCGACATGATAATTCGCAGTTATTGTTTCAACCTTTCCGTGCGGCACGAATCGTAGAATTTCGTTCAATCTACCGCGGTGGGTGGGACAATACAAAGGGACGGCCATTTGTCAAGATAATCTCTTGTCGTCAAGGGTGGCTCGCGGGGGAGAGGGGAGTGAGGCGTAGGAGAGGGAGGAAGATTACAGAGGTAAGACTGGGCGGCGAAACGATCGCAAAGTCGAAATACGATGTATGTTTCGGTATTGGATTTTCTCTAAGAATTGCATAAAAAACCACCCAAGTGCGAGTCGAACTCGCGCACCGTGGGTTCCGTATCGCTATGTCATGGTCAGCGCCACTCACGCCATCTATGGATTAGTTAAATGCTTCATACTGTTTTCGGTAGATCGGGGGAAAACACTTTTTAGTTTCTTGTATGGGGACCCCGTGATTTTTTTACTTTTTCTTATTTGTTGTTATATCGGCCATAACTAGCATCCATTATTACTGTTTTCGGTAGATCGGGGGAAAACACTTTTTAGTTTCTTGTATGGGGACCCCCGTGAATTTTTTACTTTTTCTTATTTGTTTTTATATCGACCATAACTAGCATCCCTTATTCCCTGCCACCCGTTCTATCTCCGCATGACTCGTCGCAGAGAGACTCAGCAGCCTTTTGTTGTTGACATTGAGCTTTTGAGAACCCATCGGTTCTCTAAATCGTTTCTTTGTCGCACCGCTAGGGTGTGGAACTTTCTTCCGGCGAGTGTATTTCCTGAATCTTAACCTGGGTGTCTTCAAGCGTCGTATTAACGGGCTAGACAGCCTAGCAACAGTCCGCAAATCTGCTGGAATGACTCCTAACTGAACGTGGTTTCGCGAGGAGAGGTGATTTTGGCTCTTTCGACTGCACCATTGGTCTCTCGGCACAGCCACCCATGCTGGTTTACATAAAAAAACTCATATTATGTGAACATTTCAACGGGCTACCTATTACGGTTCAAGAGATACCGCCCTCGGACAGACAGACGGCACAGATTACTTAATAGTTACCAGACGGACTGACAAACAGACATACAGACAGACAGACAGACAGACAGACAGACAGATAGACGGCGTAGGTTTAGTAATAGGGTCCCGTACGACGGATATAGAACCCTAAAATCTAATCCGGGACCGGACGGGTTATATTAAACCATACCACCTTTTGAGTTATCAGATGGCCCTACAGTTTTCCATGAAAACCGAACCACAGTCAGCCTCAACGGTCGGACGGTCATTCATCCAAAGTCCGACCGCGCCCGACGATGCCAGAAATGAACAAAGAGAAAAGTGTCAAGCATGACGTTGTACATATTTCACCTTGTTACGAGTACGCTCTATAGTTTTCCATCGAAACGGAACCACAGCCAGCCTCAACGGTCGGACGATCATTTATTACGGCGCCCGACGATGCTTACCTTTGGCAATCAGACGCCGAAGCATCGCACGATCGAGCTACCGAGGTTGTTCAAGATCAATGCTTTGTTTTTTCATAGTTGGATTTTATTATATAGTTCTTCTTAATTCTTGAAAAAAAAAAAACAATGCTCCATATTTTCTCGATGAGTTTTTGCTGTTTATTAGGAACCTTAGAATTTACGCTCCGCCGCTGTTGCATTTGATTTGACCGGCCAAGTGCGAAGGCAGCTTGCTCCAACTGCTCCAATTTGCAGCATATTATTTGAATGGTATACCTCAGTGGTGCCCATACTTTTTTCTATGAAGATCTCCCTACAAAAACGTAAACGTTTTGAGATCGACAGTTTGCCAAAATGTTTTCGTTGTTCAATAATTAATAGTAATTGTTGTTAGACTTATTATAATAAATTATAGTGTAGTGTAGGTAGGTCATGTTCTTTTACAATAAAAACACTTAGTTAATTAAATTGAACCAATCTTTCTCAGATGGAATTCACATCCTTGACTACGAGCTTTGTATTTGTTACCCACAGAGCATCAAATACCTTCCGCGGGCGCGCGCATTTCATGCTCTGTATTGTTACCATTGCGGTTCTTGCGGAAGACTACACCAACCGGAAAACGGTTAATGTTTCTACAAGTCACTTTTTGCTCTGACATATCGTCGCTTGTGAGGCCAATTTGCCAATCTGCAAAATCGTAACTTTACAGGAAAAGCAAAAACAATTTTTTTTTAATACTGTTAAAAGGCTAGCTTAATTTAATTTTAAACTTCAATATCTTCGAACCTAATTGAGATAGAGTTATGAAAATTGGTCACAACGTGTATTCACCCATTCTCCGTATATTGGTACCTTTATGTCCAATTAGCCAATCTGGCAGATTGGCAAATTGGCCTCACAAGCGACGATATTTTCAGCGATCGACCGTTTGGGCACCACTGGTATACTACTAACTACTACTACTAATATACTACTTACTGGACTGCATAATTAGTTAACGCTTGACTAGGTACGATAGGTACCTCAATTTTATTAACCCTTGATACTTCACAACTTGATACTTCAAGTATCTTAATATTTATATATACTAGCATTTGCCCGCGGCTTCGCTCGCGTAAAATTCTTATTTAAAATAGAGAAAGTAAGTAAACCCGCTACCGTACCTTTATTTCAGGGTATCTTCACGCGAGCGATGCCGCGGCCAAAAGCTAGCAAACATAAAGGCCTGTATACAGGGTGTATCAGGATAGGTTTTCGAAACTTCAGGGTTCGAAAGGGTCCCATATTTGAAGATGAAAAGCTCTGAAACTTTTTCCCAGATTCGTTCATTTTACAGTACTTTTTGGTGAAAATCTATTCTTCAAGATTTGGTGGATGGTTAACGTCCGCCTTTATTAAATAAAAAATAAATTCTAACTTATGAATAAAAATAGGTAGGTTGCATACATAACTAGTACGATTGAACTGCGTGTAGGTAAATTCCAAACACTGAAAGTTCAATGACCTCAAAATAAAAAGAGGACTGAATTAGTTCACTGCACTCTCCAGTCTCACTGTCCATCGAGTTTGTATTGCAATTTCCAACTTTTGTATGACCAAAAAACAACGGGATTTCGATTTGAGTGATAAGGATTTTTTTCTTCTAATAATGAGTACTTTCTATTCCTGAAGTTTCTCAAACCTATCCTCATACACCCTGTATATGTGCCCATACATACACATCTGTAGATTTTAAGAGTCTTGTTTCAAGTTACTAATGAATGACAGAATGACAGTTAAAATCGTACACCAGCTGCAGCGAAGTCTAGTTGTCCCTGGCCCAGTTCACGTAAACTACAAAGGTTGCAAAAGCGTAGACGGGTCATCAACTATTTGGTCGAGACGGAAGTTAACTTTCTCCATACAAAATCGTCTTTATCGGCATTTATGTTTTTTACCCCCCTAAACCTTATCCGATTTTTACAATTCTTTTTTTGTTATACTAAGGACAGTCGAATCTACGTTCCTCGCTTGTGATTTTTTAATATCTAAAGTGATGTGATGACTCAATAAAGCTTAATGAACTGCATGACATAAAAAAATTAAAAAAAATAAATTTTTTCGTTCGAAATCCAAATTTTTAGCTCCGGTGTTGTATGTTGTATGTTGTATATTTCATTATTTGTCATTATTTGTGTATATTTCATCTAAACAAAAAAATGACAGGAACTTACATGGCACTGTCCATAAGACAAGAAAAAAATGTTTGTAAAAATCGGATAAGGTTTAGGGGACTAGAAAACATAAATGCCGAAAGACGATTTTGTATGGAGAAAGTTAACTTCCGTCTCGTCTTAAGAGCCGCCAATTTAAACTCCTGACGAAAGAGAGAGATTCTCCAAACTGTGATGAGTGCAACAAAGAATATGACACGTATCATTTCTTGATGGAGTGTGGTCAGAGCGATTCCGCCGTCTCCATTCCACCTCCGCACTAAGCGTACTCGGCAGGGGGATGCACCCCTCCTGTACCTACCACGGATGCAGGTCCGGTTCTGTAGGTTCTTTTAAACACAGAACCGGGAAAATGTGGAACGTACTCCTTGCCTATCTATTTTCTCCCAAGTACAGCGTGGGGTTTTTCAAGAGTGGTGTGAAATGGCTGCCATGGCACTCGCAATCCCGATAGGGCAAAAAAAACTTTGAGAAAAAAAAAACACGTTTAATGTATTGGTAGATATCTAAATTTTTACTTTTTTTTATTACCTAGGTATTTGTTAGGATATTCGCCAAAAAACACATATTCTGTGAAAATTTCAACCGCCTATAACGGTTTCAAAGATACAGCCAACGGACGGACGGACAGACAGACGTTGTGGCTTAGCAATAGTCTTCCGTATGTGATACGGAAACCTAAAAATGTTGAAGTTTGTGAAGTTTCAAAGATAATTTAGAATTTTCTTTTTCAGGTAGAGAGTACCTAACTTTAGTTCTCTTCTGGGACACGTGTGTTTCCGTTTTTGGTGTTAACTGTACATTCAAGCGAGCGAGCGACCTGCACAAGAATTCGAGTTACACGTAATGGCACCTAGTATGGAGTTATTTGATTCAATTAGACGTGTCCATTTCAAGAACTAGTTATTGAAAGGGTAATGGAATGTTTTTACATAAAACCAGGTGACATATGGAGTAAGAAACTGAATGGAGTGGGCCAATAAAATTACCACAATCTCAAGATCTTTATATGTTTTTTTTTTTACTAACACAGACGAAAGGAAGCTTTATTCAGTACCTATGGAGTGAATTTTTACAGAGTTGATGAAAAAAATTTTTTTTTTAAATAGGGTCTGATCTTTTTTTAGGATTCCGTATCCGTCGTACGGGTCCCTATGACTAAGCCTACGCCGTCCGTCCGTCCGTCTGTCCTAGGGCTGTATCTCTTGAACCGTAATAGGTAGCCCGTTGAAATTTTCACAGAATATGTGTTATTATTGCCGAAGAAACTAAAAAGTGTATGCGCGCCATCTACCGAAAACAGTATGAAGCATTTTAACTAATCATGAATTTTAACTAATATGAAGCATTTAATAAAACACGCCATAGATGGCGTGAGTGGCGCTGACCATGACATGGCGATACGGAAGCCTCGGTGCGCGAGTTCGACTCGCACTTGACCGGTTTTTCGTTATAGCTCGTCACTGTGTAGTGTACGTGGAATGGAGCCTGCCAGATTTGCGAGCTGTGAGGACGACTGACGACCGGAAATGGGCCCTCAGAGAGCGGCTACCTCCCCGTCGAGTTTGAGTCGGCAGTGTTAATTGGGCAGTTATGGAGGAGAGCAGATTACATTTCGTAATTATAAGCAAGTGTTGTTGCACACAGAACTGGCGCTAGGGCTGTCCCCAAGAGACCATAGGACAGAACGACAGACGACATACTTTGCTAAATGTGGTGGTCGGTGTTGTGCTGTAATTTACCAGAGTTCTTGCAGCACAACACCGATTATTCTGCTTACCCCAATTGTCGGGATACACCGTGTGGTATATGTATGTATGTGTGTATGTAGCCTCTGCTATATGTATGCTGTCAGCCTCGATAGCTCAGTGGTGCAGACAGTTGACTGTTGCTATTGATTGTTAAGCAACGCTGGGCGCGGTCAGTACTTGGATGGGTGACCGCTCGACCGTTGGAGGCTGACCGTGGTTCGGATTCCACGTTAAACTGTAGGTCCCTTCCATTCCTACCTTACTCGGGTACCTTACTGAACCCTACCAGGGTTCAGCCCGCCCGGTTTGGTACCACCGCACTGAATGAAACATCGGACGAAACGGCTATGCAAATAGTTTGTGTTTTCCAGTTCAGTGTAGTCGGCACGATCGAAGTAAGGCACTGACATGGCACCTAGTTCACCCGGTGTTATGGGCTGACATCACGGATGTTGTAGGTGATGTAGCCAATCGTGTCAGTTTCCATAAAAAAAATGTAAGTTTTGATAATTTTAAGCAGCGGGTGGCCGGGTGGTTTGGGCATCGGCTCCTCATGCGGGAGGCCCGAGGTTCGAATCCGGTCGCCGTGTACCAATGAGTTTTTTCTGACGAAAAACTTTACGTGCATACCTACACCTCCTGCTTCACCGTTCGGAACCGGTGTAAATATGTAGGTCCCTTCCCTTGCCCCTTATTCGGTGGTAGGTTCAAATTGTACCCGACTGGGTTGATACCACCGTACTGGATGTAAGATGGCCGCATAGCAGCCTCGGTTGTGTTCTCCTCTAGTCCATTATTTTGTACCGTGTGGGGCCGGTACATTAAAAGAATAGCCCCACTGCATCTCTCCCCGTGCATGTCGTAAAAGGCGACTAAGGGATATGACTCCCTTCTTATATTACTAGGTGGTAGGGTTTACCCGCCCGGGTTGGTACCACCGCACTGAATGAAAGGTCGGTCGAAACAGCTATGTAAATAGTTTGTGTTTTCCGTCCAGTTCAGTGTAGCCGGCACGACCGAAGGGAAGCACTGACGTGGCACCAAGTACACTCGGTGTTATGGGCTGACATCACGGATGTTGTAGGTGATGTAGCCAACCGTGTCAGTTTCAATAAAAAAAAAAATAATAATAATTATAGCCAACAATCCAGGGAAGTCTCCGGTATGGCACCTACCTTCTCGGAGGTGATGTTGGCTAGTCAGAGCATGTGCTTTGGCCCCTCTGACTCAGCCACCCATACCAGATTACACAAAGTACGATGAGTAAGTAGTAAAATAACTAGTAGTAGCTAGGAAGAATTAAATTGATAGAACCAACAACATTAAAATAGTTACCCAGACCTCACTAACCAGGCCATGTTCGTCTGGAACAAATACTTGATTCAACTGGCAGGCTAGACGCTCATGTTGTTACAAATTTACCACCCGCCCGCCCCAGCTTCGCCGCCGCCCGCCCAACTCAACAAGTAGCGCGGCGCCGAGCAGCCTCCAATTAAGGCTCAGCGATACCGAAAAATCGATATTACCCGATTAATGTTTGTCGTAAACCAATGTTAGTTTGATGTTAGATGAAAATATATGGCTTTCTACAAGACGTACTTCTTGCCAACAAGAAGTCCAAAACGCAATTATCGGATCTATTTTAATTGGATAGATAAAATCGATCAAGTGCGAGTTTTACTCGCGCACGGAGGGTTCCGCATATCCGCTATACCATACCTGTTAGAAAACCATATCCGTTTATCTTTGATCTTGCCACAATGCAAAATATAAAAACTTGTGGCGCCATCTATTATTCAGTAGCGTGACTAATCGATTCTTAGCACGTTTCATGCATGAGAACCCCTAATTTTTTTTTATTTTAGCTTTTTTTATTATTTGTAGGCACATCCGCGATAATAACACATTTTCTGTGAAAATATCAACCGGCTACCTATTACGGTTCAAAAGATACAGCACTCGGCCGGGCGGACAGACAGACAGACAGACAGACGAAGTAGGTTTAGAAACAGGTTTCCGTATGGATACGGAACCCTAAAAATCGCAAAGTATGTTCTCGAAATTTTGGAAAACCAACGTTTCCGTGCCGTTCATCTTCTCATCGTCATGTAATTTTTACATAATAGCTGATAATTACCTCCTTCTTTTAAGTAGGTCAAAAAATAAAATACTCCTTCTCGGCCAACAGAGTTTTATTACTTGTATATTACATCAATATTACGCCTACAATTTAAATATTTTTTAATTCTGCACTTACTTCCTCCAAACTCAAAGTAGTTTACGAGAAACATCAATAGGAAATAAATAATATATTTTTTTAGATTTTACTGCCGGCTCTTAAGAGGACAACGAGTGGGCTCAGGCTTACCTTCGCTTTGCAAATTAGAGCTCCGGCTTCGAGTGGGACAATTTTGAGAACTCAGAACAACTCGACTGAAAGTTATTTTTCACTAAAATTATCCAATTTGCTCTCGCTCTGGTAAATGACTTATTAAATAAAGTTTTCGGAACTTCTGTCAGCTCCTTCCATTGTTAGAAAGTTAATGTAGAAATACCTACGTGTATACGAACGAATTTTTATATTTTATTTTATAGTATAAGTATATTTGTTGTGTTCTTTATATATAATTTATGTTCAAAAATCGTGTAATTTATAATCGACAACAAGCTTTTTTTTACTGTGCTTTTTGTCCTCCAGATCGCTGGTATGGCACCTCGATGTGCCCGGTCTGCGAGTAATGTTGCTATTGCCTCGTTGTTCGATGGACTCATGGACACAGCGGCTGTGCACATCGAGCTATCCTATCTGCTCCTTACGCCGCTGCGTGGCCGTATTTTAGAACATATTCCGTGGCGCAAATTTCGGGTAAACAGAGTACGGTAGCCGCGCTGCCGCGGCCGCCGCTGCCGCCCCCGCCGCCGTGTCAATTTCAACATGATTCAGATTCAGATCAGATTCAAATTCAGATTCAGATTCAGGTCAGATTCAGACCAGATTCTGATTCAGATTTCGATTCAGATTCAGATTAGATTCAGCACAGATTCATATTCAGGCCACATTCAGATTCATATTCAGTTCAGACTCAGATTCAGATTTGATCAGATCCAGATTCAGGTAAATGAAGATAAATGGAGGGTTTAATAATATGAATACAAAATTAAAATGCTAAACAAACTACTTACATAACTATATAAAATATTTCACTGAAATTTTGCCTGGGGATGGAGCTGAGCGTTCCCAGCATACTGATTCCGATTCAGATTCTGATCTGATTCAGAATCCTATTTGATTCAGATTCAGATTATTTATTTATTTATTTATTTATTTTAAACACTGACAGCTGACAGCTGATGCGTGTATTCTGTTTATTAATTTATGAGTGCACTTGTATTGTTTTTAAGTATTTTTGTTTGTTTGTTTTTTGTTTTTTTTTTGTTTGTCTAATTGGTTTTTTAAAGAATTAACCGAGGGGGCGCTGACGGTGTCCTCAGATAATTAGTTCCAGGCCCTTACGACCCGGTGCGTCAGAAAATGCTTCCTGGGGTTGGTTCTATGTGTGGGCCATTTTAGTTTTAATGAGTGACCGCGAAGACGTTCTTCAGTGCTCCTTTCGTGCATTGACTGTAGACTTGGTACATCGTAGCATTCTTTTAGGATTTTATAGGTTTCCATAATGTCTCCTCGTTGTCTCCTTAGTTAAGATCGGATTCAAATTCAGATATTTATTTCGCCATACATCACATCACACACAACACTAACAATATTTCATCAAGACACATGCATATTCACTATGGTTCCTCATCATAATTGTTTTCTCTCGTTCAGCAATACAATGTACGAGTATAAGGAAGAATCGGACAAGAAACCTTATAGAGCATGACCTCCCACAGAGCATGAAATGCGCGCGCCCGCCCCTACTAGAGGCGCCGTGAGCGCGATTTCTCTACAACGGCGTTGAAGCCTGTGGGCGTGGCCTATGACTTACATATGTGTGTTGTGCGTGTGCCTAACTTGCTCCTCTTTGTGTGTAGTGTCGATACTAGCACACACACACACACACACACATACGAAGCGCTAGCAGCTCAGCGTACGGTTATTAGGTTTCAAATATCATCGCTTAGGGCGCCTCTAGTAGGGGGCGCGGGCGGTATGTATTTGATGCTCTGTGTGACCTCCTAATTGCGACCACAGATAATATAATATTGCGGCGACGCGCGACGACGGTAGATTCCGTCTCACGTAAGAAGTCCCGCGGCAATAAGTGGAAGTGTAGAGTCTGTCTCACTTCCACTGATTGCCGCGGGACTTTTTTCGTGAGACGAAGGTATGATACCAACATAACGGCGAAGGGAACTTTTAGATGAAACGCTCTTTAGCACCAACATTACTTTTATACATAGAAATAACCAAGTGTTTTTAAGTCAATGCTTTTATATAACTAAATCTAACGTCATATCTTTCTGTTTCTTGAATTCGCCCATGTGCCACCCTATACCCATCTTTACACATTTAAGTTATTCTACGTAAAATTAATAAAGTCAAAGATACTCACTGACAATGTGGATCATGAAGGACGCGAACACAACGACCCAACCCCACCCCCCGTCCGGCGGGGGAGGCGTGGAAGGCCTCCGCGCGCCCTCAGCCCCTTTCTCGCCCTTGCCGCCCTTCATTACGCCGCCGTGCGACATCGCACCACTTCACTTCGAGCGTCTCTCACTCACTTCCACTCCACGTCTTTAAGGCCTTGAATAAGCTCCACTTAAGTTACAACTACAGCTAATAGGCGTAAAAAATAAATGCCCGATAGGCAGTGGAAGAGCGGAGGTGGTAGATAAATTTAATATATTTACAAGCAGATTCCACGTGTGTTATCTATATTTGAAAGTCATCCTCCCCGGACTTGTGGCCTGCGTTCCTAGAGGTCGTAGGGGAGCGCGGGCGCTTCGGATACACTCGCTCGCGTTGTCGTTGGGATGCAGGCTATGCGATGCTGCATCTTTGCAGTTGTGAATGATGGAAGAATCTGAAACAAATATATAACACAAGATTAGGTATTATCCTATTTTGTCAGTTTACCAGCTTATTAATAGGGTCCCGTACGACGGATACGGAACCCTAATAAAGGGAGGCCCCCATGCAAATATGATAATTTTCAGAAGAGCGCCATCTACCGAATTATCCAAACATTTTAACAACAAAAGTATGACCGGTCTAGGCTTGCGAGGTGCCCGGGATTTCCGGGATTGTCCCGGGCCAGGCTCCAATGTCCCGTGTCCCGGGCGAAGGGTAATTATGTCCCGGAGAGTGCAATTTATCCCAGGAAGAGTCCAGATGCCGATGAAGTGCTCAAATTAGCAATTTCCTTCTTTAATTATAGTGTAGTGTTGCTTACTAAAGTTGTTCGCTTTATGCTAGTGTTACACTAAGTACACACGTACGTGCTTGCTCGACGTTTTTACGTTCATTCGAGCAAGTACGACTCATGCTCGAACGTGTAGACCATATTTGATACATGCTCGAACGTCCAACATCGAGCAAATGCTCGCTTCGAACAAGATTGAAGACTGCATAATTTTTGCTCGATGTTGGATGCGAGCCTGCGAGCATGCTTGTGCGTGTGGCCGCTACTTCGAGCAAGTCAGTCGGTCCCATGAGCGGTGGAGGATGGATACCCGCAAGACACAGCAACAACTCGTCCATGGCTCGCTCGATACAATACGACGCACAGTGAGCATGTCAGTCGCGCATGTCGAACAAAAACCAATGTGTGGATGCAACGTCGAACATGGCTCGCAGCAAGCTTGCTCTATCAATTTTGCTCGGCGAACATCTACGTACGTGTGGAGCTACCCTTAAAACAAACGCTAAAAGTTCGCCGTAAAAATTATAGCAGAAAAATATTGATCTTTTCTTTCTCCATCATATTTATGAAGGACTGCAGTAGTAGATATGTCCCGGGGAGGCTAACATCAGATCTGGCAAGCCTACCGGTCACCGATATACTTATGGCGTGGCGTGCGTGACACGGAGATACTTGTACATGCGAGTGCGACTCTAAAAGTACAATAACAAATAATAATAAACCGAACATTCACGTGGTTGTACGGAAACCTCGGTGCGCGAGTCCTACTCGCACACATGGTCGGTTTTTTTTTTTATTTAGTTCTGCTCTTGTTACCCGTGTCCCATCAACAACCCCCCCCCCCCCCCCCCGTGTCCCCCTTCCCCTCCACCATCCCGTCCGCCGTCCTCCAGTTGGCGTCTAGCTGTCACATAAAATATTGTATGAATATCCTCGTATATTATTTTTCTCTATGTTCCAATCATTTGCGCTAGCGGCGGCGGCGGTAGGTGCCATATCTTTGTGTTTATGGGCGCCATAAAATGGCAGTTAATATAGTAATCAGTCGTCGATCATAATGTTGCCAATTTGTTATTATCATACGGGTAGTCGCTGGGGAGCGATCGCAGCGGTAGACTTCGGTCTACCCAAGGTGTCGGGCCCGGCCACCAGGATCCATAGACCCGTATTAGCGACCTTTGTACGGGATCGCAGAGGCGTTCAGTCGTCCAAGGTGTCGGAGTTGGGTACTAGTATCCGTGACGTTTCCCTATGCAGACCACACGGTGGCTACCCTTAAAACTAGCAGTTGGCCACCCTATCCCGCAACTGGGCGGTGTAACGGGCGTCACTGTTAGAAATAATGTGTGGTAGAGAACTTGTTCTCGACGATTACTCATTAAACGTTGCTTGTCTAACATGAGTACTAAGTTGGGGGTTTCGGCCTCCGCTTAGCTCACGCTGCTGACTCTACTCAGGTCGGTGGGTCAAATGAGATACTACCCTAAACGCTGGGTTGAGTACTGCGGGGTTCCGTTAAAAGCCCCAGAATGCTTCGTGCTTCTGCACGGAACACTGGAGTTGGTCTCGCAGGGGTTGTGGTTTAGCGTTGATTCCCTGGTGCTTCCGTACTTGTGTAGTCAAGCACCTAACACGGGAATAAGTAGCGAAAGCTGCGAGTGGTGAGCCACTTAGAGCTCCGTAACCAATGTGGAGAATTGGTAGACATGCGAATAATGTAGATCGGTATGTCGGTGCAACACACACTTATATGTGGATGTGGAATGGATTTTCCACGAGCTAATGACGCTGACGTAAGTCTGTCATTCGAGACCGGTGGATCCCCGGTACACATTAGGTGGTGGTCATATGCACTTCCACGCATATACATAGCTGGTGAAAACAAAAGCCTTTAGGCTAGTACAAAACGCTGAGGCCCTGGGCACAGGTTGTGGTTGGATAGGGTGCTGACCCCAGTGGCAGTGAAGGCTTCACCCCCGGCTCTCGACTTCGGTCGGGGGTTCCCTCGGGTGGACGGGTGGTGGCTCGGATCGGCTGGGGAAAGGTCGCAGCCTGTGTTTCCCACGGGATTTTTTCGGAAGAACGGATGTTCGACAGAGCAGCTATGGGGCCTCGATCTGGCATACATGATCACTGTACTCGCAAGAGTGCAGGTAGTAGACGTCTGGATTTTGTGGCCGAAAGGCTGGTATCTCTGGACGTCTATAAACAAAACGTAAATCAAACAACAAATGATAGTAAAGGAGGTTGTTATTATCATTCAGTTCTGACGCAAGATCAACGAGTACGTGCCCCGCCCGAGCACTGGTGCACGTACAAATCTAGATGCATGCTGTATAGATTGTCTAAGGCCCAATTGCGCCAACACGAATTTAGAGTTAAGTAGCGAGTTATGGATTTAAACGCGGTTTCCACAGTCAACGGGTACTAGCTTAACGAGTTAAACTGATTTATATCGTTAAATTCGTGTTGGCGCAATTGGCCCTAAGGGTAGAACAATAAATCGAGCCCTACGAGAAGGGGCGTAATGTCAACTGTCAAAACTGACCTCTTTGCTTCGAGGAAAAAAATAAATAATAAAAAGAGGCGTGGTTTCAAATCTGTCGCACGAACATACGCCAATTTTGTGGCTATAGTGCATCCACGATTCGTGGTGCATCTATAGTGTCAATCTGGTGTGTCAGAATTTGTGAATTATTTTGAATGACTTTTTTTATTTTTGACATGGAATCCATAATATGTAATGTCATTTGCAAAAATCTACCGTAATTTTTAATATTGTTCTTTCGGCATACCAATATCTCACGAACCGCTCAACCAATCCCAGCAAACCAGATGTCAGGTGATAGAGTCACTCGGCCGCCTTCCACCTATTGCAACGTCAATGAATAATATGAACAATGGATGACGTCATAGCCTTTAAAAAAAAGGCATCGAAAATTAATAAATGCCTATAACTCCTAAACTACTGGTCGGATCGACTTACAATTTGTTTCCTTCCGTCAAAACCGTTTCGAAAAAAAAGGAAAACGACTTTGAGAGGGCATATCTCGGAAACTACTGATCCCGACTACTCATCTGCTCTGGATGAAATGATAGGTCTCTACCAAGTCTCGACGAGAGTTTTAGTTTTCGTTTTTTTTTATTTAAATTTTTTTGAGATTTTTTTTAAGTGTTTTTTAGTTTTTTTTTCATATATATTTTTTTTATTATTTTTTTGTTGGTGATATCACTCGGCCCCCTACCACCTATGGCTGCCCATGATTCCATGTCTATGTCTACCGGTAGTCCCACGACTGCCAGGCCATTTTTTTTTCCACGAAGTGTCTTTAAAAAGGCCGCGATGGCTCTAATATTGCCAGTTTTTAGGGTTCTGTACCTTGCAAGTTAAAAACGTAATTTATTATAAGATCAATCCCGTATCCGTCCGTCTGTCACCGAGGTTTTTCTCGAAAATGAAGTAATGTAGAAATTTGAAATAATGGCAGATCTTGATGACACGCGCATATACAGGTGTTTCAGGATAGGGTTTCGTAACTTAAGGGTTTGAAAGGAGTCCATATTTGAAGACGAAAATTTCAATTTTCAATTTATTTATTATATAAAAAATGTTTTACAAATATTTATGTCACTTCCCACACTAAAGTAAGTTTGCCCTGTGGTAAGTAATCTAAGTAACGTATTGGTTTGACAACTTACAACTTACTTGACAGGTACCTCTGTACAGAAAGCTCTGAAACTTTTTCCCAGATTCTGTCATTTTATAGTACTTTTTGGTGAAAATTGTTTCATCGAGATTTGGTGGACGGTTAACATGCGCCATATATAATAAAAATAAAATCACTAACTTCATGCTTTAACTAGTAGAATTAAAGTGCATGTAGGTAAATTCCAAACACTTAAATTTGAATGACATCAAAAGAAAAATATCCTCTTTGACTGGGTCATTGCACTCCCTAGACCCACAGATTACCAATATATAGACCTAGACAGCACTATTGTCAAACTCCCCATCCTCACTGTTCATAGAGTTTTGATTACAATTTTAAATATTTGTATAAAAAGAAAAATACGGAATTTCGATTTAAGTGATAAGGATTTTTTTCTTCTAATAATGAGTACTTTCACTTCAATGTTCCTACCATCTGTATGCCGATGACTTGCAGCTGTATCGTCATTTTCACCCCGGAAACATAAATGCTGCGGTGACTCAAATGAACGTCGATCTACGTGCTGCACACGACTGGGCTGTGCGTTTTGGCCTGCTGGTCAATCCTTCCAAGACGCAAGCCATTATTGTCGGATCTCCTAAACTGATGGTTAAGATTGACAGGGATACTTTACCTGCAGTCGTGTTTGACGGTGTAGACATTGTCTACAGTAAGTCTGTCAAAAACCTAGGGCTCATGATTGATGAGTACCTGAGTTGGAACAAACAGGTTGGTGAAGTCAGTCGCAAAATATTTGGTAGCATGCATTCTCTCAAGCGTCTTCAAAACTTTATTCCTACTGCCACAAAGATCACGCTTGTTCAATCCCTTTTACTCCCCATTCTCGACTATGCAGATGTGTGTTATCTCGACTTAAATGAAGATCTTCTGAACAAACTTGACAGACTCTTAAATATGTGCATTCGCTACATCTTTGGTCTGCGCAAGTACGACCATATTTCCGAATATCGCACGCGTTTACAATGGCTCGATATTCGAAGTCGCAGGAATAGCCACGTCTTATCTCTTCTCTTCCGTACACTGAACGACCCTGCTGCTCCGATATACCTAAGTGAGCGGTTTAATTTTCTCTGTTCTCATGGTCTCTCTCTGAGATCCACTGACAACTTACTCCTAGCAATACCAGCCCACTCGAGTTCGTTCTACACTGACTCATTTACAGTTAGTGCGGCTCGCATGTGGAATCAGCTTCCTGAGGAGACACGTCGCTCCACTACTATCCACATGTTCAAAGAACGTATCCACAAACGATTTCTGAAACCACATGGCAATGAGTAGGTAAAATAAATATATATACTCACCGATGCCCTTGCGTCTTCAATCCAGTTGAAATATATGTAAAGTATGTATATAAGTATGTATGTATAGTATATAAGAGTTGATGTAGGTATATTAAAATATGTATATTTCTTATTGTATATATGTAATTATGTATATGTAAGGATTTATATTGATTGTATGTATCTTTGTACAATTTGTATATGTGTGTATTTATATTTCATACAACTGTTCCCGGTTTAGTACTGCATTGTCCGCCCCTACGTCTGTTCCACATCCCAAAGGTTAGTTCGTAAAGAATGCCGCAAGGCATTAAACTCGCCTTTTGTAACCTTTTTATACGGTGTACAATAAAGTATATTTTCATTTCATTTCATTTCATTTCATTTACTTTCTATTCCTGAAGTTACTTAAGCCTATCCTGAAAGATCCTGTATAGCGTCAATAACTAGATAAAAATTTTCCGTATGGATAGGGACGGAACCCGAAAAACTTAAAATTCATAGTGAAATAATCACAGACTAATATAACTCACTGGCAATTTGTAACTAAATCAACGAAAGCTGTCACAAGCTGCTGACACGTCCCGCAGCGTCGTCGCTTCACGTCAAACTTTTATCAAGCTTTCTGGTGATTGAAAATTCGTGTATTACGTGTCAATGATATCGTCCGTTCGCCACTTTTGGAATACAAATCTTTGTTTATGAAGAAATATATAGAATGTTGTTATGTTAAGAGCGAGAAGCGCTGTGTAATATGCCTCGGTCGCGGCGAAGATCATGGAATTTACGTGATCCATCGCCAGCAGCGCCCAGCGGTGGTCTAACGCCTGTAAACGTCGTAATATGGGCCATGAAACGTTTGAACGCAGATAATGGGGTGAACATGCGCAAAATAAAATCACTAATAAAGGTATGGTATGCGGTGAACGGTATGAAAAATATTCACATTTGTATGGAAGCTCTAATGCAATGGGAGTGGGGGCGAACCACGGAGGGAGATTCCAACATGGAGTGGTTTACGCTTTTGGAAAAGAAATGTTGTATTTGTGATACCTAATACACAAAGAGTTTGTATTACGTCGCTGCGCTCCTACGTAATATAAACTTTTTGGTGATAATTTTTTTTAGAATAATAATGATGACTCGTAGACTTTTTAGGCAGTGACAAACACTTTTGTTTTTTTTTTTATGTAAACCAGCATGGGTAGCTGTGCCGAGGGACCAATGGTGCAGTCGACAGAGCCAAAATCACCTCTCCTCGCGAAACCACGCTCAGTTAGGTGCCATGCCAGCAGATTTGCGGACTTTTGCTAGGCTGTCTAGCCCGTTAATACGACGCTTGAAGACACCCAGGTTGAAGGATTCAGGAAATACACTCGCCGGAAGACAGTTCCACACTCTAGCGGTGCGACAAAGAAACGATTTAGAAAACCGATGGGTTCTCAAAAGCCCAATGTCAACAACAAAAGGGTGCTGAGTCTCTCTGCGACGAGTCATGTTAATGAAGTGGACGTAAAAAAAGTATCCAGCAAAGTTTCTTGTCAGTTCTTCTTCGCTGTGATAATCGAACTGGCAAAATGCTAAAATGTTACATTTAAAATATGATGGATGACGTATAAAGAATAAAATAATTAGACAGAAGTTTATCCAAGGAAATTCGCCCTGAGGTGTGACCTTCAGCAAAATTTTAAGACCCGTGTGTATGACCAGTGCGTCCTCCCGGTTATGACGTACGGGTGTGAAGCGTGGACTCTGACGGTCGCTGTTGTCCAAAGGTTGAAAGTTGCTCAGCGAGCGATGGAGCGAGCCATGCTGGGAATAACACTACATATGGTGCGTAACGAGGCAATCTGCCAACGCACCAAAGTAAGCTAAGCACAAGTGGCAGTGAACTGGGCACGTCAACCGAAGAGGTTGCAGTAACCGTGTCGTACACTGGCGGCCGTGGTCAGGAAAACGGAATGTGGGAAGAACACCCGCCAGGTGTGACGACGGCATCAAGTACGTCGGCGGAAAGCGGTGGTTCCGTACCGCTGAAGGACGGGAGGACTGGAGGAAAATTGGAGAGGCGTATGTCCAGCAGTGGACGCATACATTCCCGGTAGGCTTTTATAAAAATCATAGTAATGTATATTTATTTTTTTGTTAATAAAGGCCAACTTCGTTCTGCCCTGCGAGGCGCGACTCATCGACACCCGCATCACCGCCGCAGTCAGACAAGCTATGGATTTCGGCATTATAAAGAAGGAGCGAACATTACTATTTTTCAAGCGAAGTTGGCTCAGGCAGGTGGACGTGGAGGACGAAAGGAAGGTGGACAAAATTATAAAAGAAGTTAGCTGCGCAATTCGGGAATGCAAACGGGACCGATAGCGCGCGATACAGCAGCGGTGGGACAACCTTTGTACAAAATATGATTTTTGTCTTATTTAAATATAAAATTTTGATGTTCTGTGGTCAATACAAATTTAACATTTATTTGAATGCATATTACTTTTTTATATTCACATTTTCATTGCATGTCGTAAAGTTAGCCACCTTGGCGCGATCCTTCCACCGAGTCATGCAGGTGGTCCTTATGGCCTTACTTGCTGCTTGATAGTTATCTTGTCCTAATACAACTTTTTTTTATATGGAAACTGACTTATTTGTCAGCCTCGATAGCTCAGTGGTGCAGACAGTCAACTGTCGCTATTGAATGTTAAGCAACGCTGGGTGCGGTCAGTACTTGGATGGGTGACCGCTGACCGTTGGAGGCTGACCGAGGTTCGGATTCCTCGTAAAACTGTAGGTCCCTTCCCTCCTAATCTTACTTGGTGGTAGGGTTTAACCCGCCCGGGTTGGTACCACCACACTGATTGAAACGTCGGTCTAAACGGCTATGTAAATAGTTTGTGTTTTCCGACCAGTTCAGTGTAGCCGGCACGATCAAAGGGGGAAGCACTGACATGGCACCTAGTTCACCCGGTGTTATGGGCTGACATCACGGACGTTGTAGGTGATGCAGCCAACCGTGTCAGTTTCCATAAAAAAAAAAAAAAAAAAAAAAAAAAGTTAGCCACCTTGGCGCGATCCTTCCACCGAGTCATGCAGGTGGTCCTTATGGCCTTACTTGCTGCTTGATAGTTATCTTGTCCTAATACAACTTTTTTTTATATGGAAACTGAAACGGTTTGCTACTTCACCTACAATACAGCATACGTGATGTCAGCCCATAACACCGGGTGAACTAGGTGCCATGTCAGTGCTCCCCTTCATTTCATGTCGGCTACACTAACTGGACGGAAAACACGAACTATTTACATAGCCGTTTCGACGGACGTTTCATTCAATACGGTGCGGTGGTATCAACCCGGGCGGGATAAATCCTACCACCTAGTAAGGTAAGAAGGGAAGGGACCTACAGTTTTACGTGGAATCCAAACCACGGTCAGCCTCCAACGGTCGAGCGGTCACCCATCCAAGTACTGACCGGCCCAGCGTTGCTTAACCATGAATAGTGACAGTCGACTGTCTGCACCACTGAGCTATCGAGGCTGTTTGCTAAATGTGTTCGGTGTTGTGCTGTAATTTCAAGAGTTTTTTTTTTATTGCTTCCGAACTGGGTGGCTGTGCCCGAGGTCGAAGCCTCAGGCGCAGCCAATTTCACCGCCGAGGAGGTGCCAGTCCGGCTTGGAGGCGGACTAATGCCGCTGGGGAAAGGCTATTAACCCGCGATTTGAATATCCGTGGATTGTGGGAGTGGGGAAAGATATTCCCTGGGAGCCCGTTCTACACCTTTGCAGTCCGGCACAAGAACGATTTGGAGAATCGTGCAGTTCGAAGAACTCTTCTGTTGACCACATAGAGGTGTTCCGCGAGAGTATGGCGGGTTTGGCGAAGGAGAACAGGATTAGGAGGGATAAGGGAAGCAATTTCGTCAGAGCAGCGGCCATAGTAGTACCCATAAAACAGGCTCAATGACCCAACGATACGTCTGTGCTTTAGAGATTGAAGGTGCTTTGTGAGCACAGAGTCACCAAGAGTACTTTTTTTTTATACCTATCACCTACCTACAACATCCGCGATGTCAGCCCATAACACCGGGTGAACTAGGTGCCATGTCAGTGCTTCCCTTCGGTCGTGCCGCCTACACTGAACTGGACGGAAAACACGAACTATTTACACAGCCGTTTCGACCGACGCGACGTTTCATTCAGTGCGATGGTACCAACCCATGCGGGATAAACCCTACCACCTAGTAAGATAAGAAGGGAAGGGATCTACAGTTTTACGTGGAATCTGAACCAACGGTCAGCCTCCAACGGTCGAGCGGTCATCCATCCAAGTACTTGCATCACAACACCGACTTCTCTGCTTACCCCGATTGTCGGAATACAGCTTGTGGTATGTAGAACCGTGCAGGCCAAATCAATGATCCGTGATAGATAATCTCATCGCGGCCGCCACTGCCATCGGCGTATCTAGGGTTATTTTCCAGGGTGGGCCTAGCCCCTGAAAAGCGATGGCCGATGAAGCCGAAACCCGATATACCTACGCAATAATAAAAGTAGGTAATTTGAACTTGAAGTGCTGAGGCGTATTTCGACCATTGATTTCGGAAAGTTTCTTTACCTAAATAAAATTAAACAAAAACATTTTTTTTAAAGTGTTTATTTTGATTACCTGGATAAAAATGGAATTTTATGTTGATTCCTCAGCTGTAGATTATTTAAGGATTTTTGTGTGAAATTATTTAAGTGCCCACCCTAGAATTTTTGGTTGTCATCCCAACATCCTGGGGTGGGCACCAGACACTTCTGGGGTGGGCCGTGCCCACCCGGCCCCCCCTCTATATACGCCAATGGCCACTGCCAATATTATCGGCAGCTGATCCGCCTCCTGGTAAACTTGGACGATATTAAACTTTGCTGCAACCTCCATATTGTGTCAATATATTATACTAATAATAAATGTGTAAAGGTAGGTTCGTATGTGTAAAAATTTATTAGGTGTTTCGCATGTTTACAAAGACCCCAGTGAGCATTTTTAGGGTTTGTCCGTCTGTCTTTCTTTTGTTTTCCCCCGTAACTTTTCTAACGGTAAGCGCATTAAAATAGTGCTCCCATGTGTGAGTCGTTCCCCCCCAAGTCATGAGAAGTTTCTCATACAAAAAGTTAAATTAATCAAAAATAATTCGGGGGACCGCTAAGTAAACACCCGTGCAGCTCTGAGTTTTTATATTTTATAAAGACCCCATCCAATTCGGTCTACCAGTGAGACGTATTTTTTTGATTACTTCATAATGACTTGATTAACTCCATTACTAACCAAACTAAGAACCATCCCGGTTAAATCAGCGTTCTAAAAAAACCGCATCCAAATCGGCCCATCCGTTTTGGAGCTACGATGTCACATACACAGAGACAGACACACAGACAGGAGGCTTCAAACTATCGAACCCATCTTTTTCGTCGGTGCTTAAAAATCCACTGCATAATAATCTGACAATAAGTCATAATTGAACTCGAGCGGAGCCGGGCGGAAGGTAGTATTCTCTCAGTTTGTTAATATCGACACGATGAGAGCGAGATTATCTTGGGTTTATCTATATTATACTGCGGTGTAATTACTTCACAGAGCGATATTAAACACTGGCTGCATATGTAAGTAATTGTGACTGAAAATAGTATATTATATTTTGAGGTGAATTTGGTGAAACCTCTTTGGGCGCTCGGGTAAGGGGGTGCGACTAAAAAAAAATTAAGACTTTTTTTTGTACTTTGCGACGCTTAGTACTCAGCAACCAGACTACGTACAACAATTCTAAATATGTCTGATGAAGGATCCATCAGACAACTTCAAATACGTAATACGTTTTTATTTCGCCATTCCATCCCTTCTGGCCGAAATCAGCCCTTCAAGTTGGCATGTTTTGAAAAAATGCGAAAACAAGCAAACAAGCACGCAAACTTCAAACACCGCTCGCGCTTTAGTCGTTAACGCTGCATAATCGAGACAAACTCAAACGAACAGACAAAGGTTTTTAATTTATTTAATACTTCAAACAAAACCGAGTACGAGGTCGAGGTGGGGCAATATGGGCTAACAACTTTGCAATTTTTTTTCAGCGAAAAAAAATATTTCATACGTCAACAGTAAGACTGTTAATACCTTCAATATTAATCAATGGCAATTAGTTTGTGCGAATACGATGCCTCGACCGCTGATCAAGAAGAAAGTCAACAAAATATTCAAAACTCGAGCGGAGATCAACGAGAATAACTACAATCGAAATACTTTTAAAAGATGGCTGGCAATCGATCAAAATACACTTTCAAATTCACGAAATAACTTTGACGGCTGCATGCATGCGGCCTCCCTCGATTATTTTTTTTTTAGTTACGTAGCTAGCGATGCTGACATGGGCCCATAAAATCGATCAGTACCCTTGTAAGTGTTGGAGTGATATAAGTAATATATGTCCGTGTCCACTTAACTTGAGTCTCGGTGTGTGGGCGCTAAAGTAAACGCAACAGTTTAGGTTAATACTTTATATTGCCCACGAGTACAACGTAAGCGCGAGCCGGATGCTCAGGCGCAGTGCATGTATACACGTTAAGTTGCTTAGCCGAAGACTGAGGAGCTGGGGCGACGTGGTGGTACTAGTAGAGCACGTAAGTCCGCTGGCGCGTGGGGGAAAGTGCCCCACCTTGCTGCACTGTCATGAAATGTGCAATGTGCCCAATGAGTCACCGCCACATCACTCCATCCCCAAAAAAAACTTAAAGAAAAACTATACAATTTCCTTCAACAAAAATTTCAATTACAATTAAGTGTTTTACTTTACTAAATATGTACTATGGTCAAGTCGATATTCATCACGTCGGGGTCACCAATGTAAGTGTTGGAGTGATATAAGTAATATATGTCCGTGTCCACTTAACTTGAGTCTCGGTGTGTGGGCGCTAAAGTAAACGCACCAGTTTAGGTTAATACTTTATATTGCCCACGAGTACAACGTAAGCGCGAGCCGGATGCTCAGGCGCAGTGCATGTATACACGTTAAGTTGCTTAGCCGAAGACTGAGGAGCTGGGGCGACGTGGTGGTACTAGTAGAGCACGTAAGTCCGCTGGCGCGTGGGGGAAAGTGCCCCACCTTGCTGCACTGTCATGAAATGTGCAATGTGCCCAATGAGTCACCGCCACATCCTAATCACGAGATTTAACCTACTACGCTACGCCGTGTTCTCTGCATCATTTGTATGGAGAAACGGAGCAGCGCCTCTAGTGAAAGATTTGCGAACTTCGTTTCTCCATACAAAATGATGCGGAGAACACGGCGTAGCGTAGTAGGTTAAATCTCGTGATTAGGGTACAGATGCCTATCCGTCCGTCCGTCCGTCCGTCTGTCCAATCCTGTAGCTCCTAAATGGTTCGAGCTTTTTTTTTATGAAAACTAACACGGTTGTTGGCTATATCACTACATCACCTACTACATCCGTGATGTCAGCCCATAACACCTCGGTGAACTAGGTGCCATGTCAGTGCTCCCCTTCGGTCGTGCCGGCTACACTGAACTGGACGGAAAATACGAACTATTAAACATAGCCGTTTCAAAAGACCTTTCATTCGGTGCGGTGGTGGTACCAACCCGGGCGGGTTAAACCCTATCACCTAGTAAGGTAAGAAGGGAAGGGGCCTACAGTTTTACGTGGAATCCGAACCACGGTCAGCGGTTCCGTGGAACGACCTCTCAACACGCGCGTGGCGCTGCGTCTGATGCGAAGTAACCGCATGCGGCCCTTTCATTGGTGACATTGTCTGTTGTGCTAGTGCGCCATGTTAGGCTATTCTAGGGTTGTAAAGAATATTCGTATTCGCATTCGAAATTCCGAATATTCCTCGGAGTTATTCGGTTCATTTTCAATATCCGTATTCGCATTCGTATTCGGTTCTAAGACACCGAATGCTTACCGAATTTTGCTAATGAAAGAGTGAGGCGACAATATCGGTAATTGTCATGTTTTGTCAGCCTCGATAGCTCAGTGTTGCAGACAGTCAACTGTCGCTATTGAATGTTAAGCAACGCTGGGTGCGGTCAGTACTTGGATGGGTGACCGCTGACCGTTGGAGGCTGACCGAGGTGCGGATTCCTCGTAAAACTGTAGGTCCCTTCCCTCCTAATCTTACTTGGTGGTAGGGTTTAACCCGCCCGGGTTGGTACCACCGCATTGAATGAAACGTCGGTCTAAACGGCTATGTAAATAGTTTTCCGACCAGTTCAGTGTAGCCGGCACGATCAAAGGGGGAAGCGCTGACATGGCACCTAGTTCACCCGGTGTTATGGGCTGACATCACGGACGTTGTAGGTGATGTAGCCAACCGTGTCAGTTTCCATAAAAAAAAAAAGTGCGGCGGACTGCGGGCGAAAAAGAGAGTATACTCGGACGGAACGTGTGTGTGCTTGCTTGTTTGTTAATCAAAATATAATAACGCGCAGCAGACGGAAGTTGAAAAAAGCTGCTAAGCTGTTATTTCTTAAGTATAACTTACTATTCCTAAAGTTTGAAAATAAAATTAAAAATCTTTTGTAACAATTTATTAAAATTCACTGTCAAAAATACTCAGAGAAACATATTAAAATAAGTTTGTCTTCATATAAATAGGACTCTATGTAGGTAAACCTACAACTATTCTATACTAGAAAAAATGTTTTTTCATTAAGATATAAAATTTCACATAACTTTCTTTTTTCAATATTCGTTTTCGCATTCGTATTCGCGAATGTGAAAAAATAGGCATTCGTTGCAACACTAATTCCCTACCTATCGATTTAAATCTTTAAGTAAGTACATATAAATACTGTTAATTTACAAACAGTATGTACCACTCTGTTTATCATACATTTGTAGGTACAGATACTTATCAAAATATAGTAATTAGATATTTGCTCGAGATACGGTCTAAGAATTCCTCCTTAAATGAATTCCTATGGTGTCATTAGGAGTGCCGAGTAAGTGAGTAGCGACGGAGCGATTGGCGTAGACAATAAGGGCCGCCGCACACTAACGATAATGTAATATGTCATTATTTACTTAGATAGAAAACAATTTATTGTTCTAAGAAACATTCAACAGTTACAATCTTAGTAGAAAATTTACATAAGGTGCAAAGGCGGACTTATTCCTTACAGAGATTTATTACAGTCAACCTTTTGATGTTTGCGATTTCATTTTTCATATGTTGGAATCTATGTAAAGCGGCATATCACTACCAGGTTTATAGAATATATAGCTTTTGTCCGCGGCTTCGCTCGCGTGAAATTCGTATTTAAAAAGAAGAAAATAAGTAAGCCCGTCACCGTATTTTTATTTCGGCGCGCGTAACAATTCGGTTGGTATGAGAGCCACATCTTACCGTAACCGGAACGTACTGTAACGAACCGTAGCCTATCCTGTGTCTCGTATAGGTACTTGTACTAAGTATCATCAAGTTCGGATAATCGGTTTAAGAGTTATGGAGGTACATACATACAGAAAATATTAAAAAAAAATAATCAATTTAGTTTTAGTGTCATACATAGAGTCTACAAACTCAGTATATCATAAAACAAAGTAACTTACTCCATGACCATCCCTTACAGATTTATTATTAGTATTGATAGCATCACGCCATTATACTGAGCCGCGCATCGTCGGAAATGAACACAGTCGTAATAAAATCTACCAATTTCTATACTCTATTTCGCGAGACAAGCCAGTACTAGAACGGTAATAACAATGCGCAGTGAAGAGCTATTGGTCCACGTCAACTCGTTAAAGCTGCGGTCATACGGGCCGCCGGCTTGCCGCGCGCTGCTGTCACGTTCACTCGTGTTTCCAACCTCGCGCAGTGCAGACGTGTCAATATTCAGTTTTCTTTCTGTTTTTTCATTGTGCCGTCTGAAAGTTGGTGACATGGCTGATTCAAAAACCGAATCCGCCTGTAACACGAACGAACGAACTGTGAAACGAGCAAAGCGTCCGTTGCAATCGACGGAACACCAAATGATTTTCAATTTGTTTCACACATTTAAAGAAGCACACAGCACAAGTACGACCAGTATGAACGCGCCTTAACAACATGAAAGCATTAAGAATTCGTGGTGGGGATAGTTGGCAGGGTCTAACGATCAGCCGTCTCTGTCTTAGGACTATGGTAAACATGAGATAGCAACACTCAGTACTGGCCTGTTCCGCAAAATAAAGTATAGGGACAGCTAGCTTTCATATCCCTGAATATTAGAATGTCAGTTATTATGACTCGTGTGCGGCGGCCTTAAATGCAAATGGCAGACCTTAGGGTTCATGTGGAGTTCTCTTTTTATTATAATAACCGACACGATTTTCCCGAAACATATTTAGGCTAACTGCAGCGCTCGGCTCCGCTTACTATAATTTTGTACTCAATATATTTATACATACCGTACGTCATTTAAAGACCCGTATATATGACCAGTGTGTCCTCCCGGTTATGACGTACGGATGTGAAACGTGGACTCTGACGGTCGCTGTTGTCCAAAGGTTGAAAGTTGCCCAGCGAGCAATGGAGCGAGCCATGCTGGGTATATCGCTACGTGATATGGTGCGTAACGAGGCAATCCGCCGACGCACCAAAGTAGTCGATATTGGACACCGGGTGGCTAAGCTCAAGTGGCAGTGGGCTGGGCACGTTAGCCGAAGAGACGATGACCGTTGGAGTAACCGTGTCCTACACTGGCGGCCGTGGACAGGAAAACGGAGTGTGGGAAGACCACCCGCCAGGTGGGACGACGACATCAAGTACGCCGGCGGAAATCAGTGGTTCCGTATCGCTGAAGGCCGGGAGGACTGGAGGAAAATTGGAGAGGCGTATGTCCAGCAGTGGACGCTTACACGCTGACTGACTGACTGACTGACTGACTGTACGTCATATATTTATACGTACCGTGTGGTGCCGGTACTTAAAAAGCCCCACTGCATCTCTCCCCGTGCATGTCGTAAAAGGCGACTAAGGGATAAGGACAAGATGCCGTGCTAAAGGGCGAAGGGTCCGCCACCTCTCACCTTGGCACGGTACTACCACCGAGTCATGCAGCAGGTGGGTCTTCGTGCCTTACTTGCTGCTTGATCGATTTAATCTTGTTCGAATACTTTGCGAAACGTGGTGGTCGGTGTTGTGCTGTGATTTACTAGAGTACTTGCAGCGCAACACCGATTACTCTGCTTACCCCGATTGTCGGGATTCAGCGTGTGTGATATGTATGTATGTATGTATATTTATACATTTATATATGTATTTACAAGCTGTTGCCCGCGACTTCGTCCGCGTGGATAACTGAACATGGCAACTTATTCTTTCAGAACCGCATGAAAATATATGTCTTCCTTACCTATAATAAAATCCAACGTCTGCTTTCTGTCTGAGTGTCTGAGTGTCTGAGTGTATGTCTGTCTGTCCGCTTATAACTCGAGAACCACTGAACCGATTTTAATAAAAAAAAAACTACGGATAGCTTGATTCTTTCCATCAACTATAGGCTACTTACTATCACGCTAAATGGCTTATGAGGTTAGCAGTGAAGTGAAATATGAGAGCGGGCGGAGCCGCGGGCACAGCTAGTGTGATATAGGTACTAAACCCTAAAAAGAAAACAGAATAACTTATTATGCATTGAACATTTTATTTAAATTTTTTTGGCCAAAGCCCGTGCTCCGACCAGCCAATATCACCTCCGAGAATTTAGGTGCCATACCGGAGACTCCCCTGGATTGCTGGCTATACTGGACTAGAGGAGAACACAACCGAGGGGGTTGCTATGCGGCCATCTTACATCCAGTACGGTGGTACCAACGCAGTCGGCTACAGTTTGAGCCTACCACCTAGTAAGGGGCAAGGGAAGGGACCTACAGTTTTACACCGGTTCCGAACGGTGAAGCAGCAGGTGTAGGTATGTACCTAAATTTTTTCGTCAGGAAAAACTCATTGGTACACGCCGACCGGATTCGAACCTCTGACCTCTCACATGAGAGGCCGATGCCCAAACCACTCGGCCACCCGCCGCTTGAAGGCTGGCGTTGGAGGCTGACCGTGGTTCGGATTCCACGTAAAACTGTACCTAGGTCCCTTCCCTTCTTACCTTACTAAGTAGGTGGTAGAGTTTTACCCGCCCGGGTTGGAACCACCGCACTGACAAAAAAAGGTCGGTCGAAACGGCTACCTATATAAATAGTTTTCCGTCCAGTTCAGTGTAGCCGGCACGATCGAAGGGAAGCACTGACGTGGCACCTAGTTCACCCGGTGTTATGGGCTGACATCACGGATGTTGTAGATGATGTAGCCAACCGTCAGTTTCCATAAAACAAAAAAATACGAAATATATCATTATTCATATGTGCTGAGCTGTGGGATCGAAAGCGAACACAGTGTCTGAGAAAATTTTCCATGATTTCCGATATACTATCACATCGACTTTACCGCGAGCGGTGCCGACTAGTAATATATATGTAATTCAATGCCGATAACACACAATAATAGGTACCTACTCGCGAAATTCTTTAAGATATGAATGAATGAATGAAATTTGTTTATTACATCAAAACGACTCAGAGCGGGCGTGGCCGGGCGGGATCATTTCGGTTACTCGGTCGGTACGTGGTGGTCTGTACACTAAACTGTACCAAGTAACCGAAAAGATGATTTAAAAAAAAAATCACAGATTTCGTGTCTCACACGACTATCGAGCACATTGGAAATGAATCTACGGAATTCGAAAAAAATTTCGTTCTCACTTTTTTCAAAAAGGTTAGGCTACAGGGCAAACCCTTAACCCGATCGTCTTTGTTTTAGGCTCAAATTGTAGCTGACTAAATTGTCCAGAGGAGTTTTTCTCGAATTTTTGATATCATTCTTCGTTTCCAAAATATCGTGCGCCAAAATAAAAAAATCGGAAAAAATTTAATTTTTTTTTTTTACTATTTCGGCCATAACTTTTTCCGTTTTTTACTTTCTCGTGAATACGCGTGTTTTTAGCCTTTTTTGAATATCATCTCTTCACAACTCTCCGAGATATAAGGGGACCGCACTTTATCGTGAAATCGGAGCCTACACTGGAGCGAACGAAAAGACATTTCCAATGTCAAAAGTTTGTAACAGCAGCGGTAATAGCCTAACTAAACGAACACATACGATAACTAATCATAAAATAATATATGCAATAGAATCACATAGAGATAAGTATATAATACATACCGCACGCTGTATCCCGAAAATTTGGGGTAAGCAGAGTAATCGGTGTTGTTGTGCTGCAAGTACTATTGTAAATTACAGCACAACACCGACCATATAGCAAATTATTCGTAAGTAGTAAGTAAGGCACATAGACCCACTTGCCGCATGACTTGGTGGAAGGACCCCGCCAAGGCAAGAGGTGGCTAGCGTGTCGCCCTTTAGCACGGCATCGTGCCCTTATCCCTTAGTCGCCTTTTACAACATGCACGGAGAGAGATGCAGTGGGGTATTATTTTCAAGTACCTGTCCCACGCGGTACTAAGTAACTTTAGAAATTAAGTGAATATGAGACAGAGCGAAGGGCGTATACAGGGTGTATCAGGATAGGTTTCAGAAACTTCAGGAATAGAAAGTACTCATTATTAGAAGAAAAAAATCGTCTTCAAATATGGGCCCCTTTCGAACCCTGAAGTTTCGAAAACCTATCCTGATACACCCTGTATATTCAAAATCAAATGTACGCACATATTCACCTATTATATGCCTAACTCTACTTCATTTAAGGCGCCTAGTAACACCAACGGCGCGGCGTAGCGAGTAGTAGTTTTCGTAAGGGTTTTTTTCATAAATTCCCATCCTTCGCATTAGAACTTTGAAAAGCGTGTGATCGATAGATATAACAAATGACGTCATTTTGCTATAAACAATTCCATTCAAATTCTCTTTAGTTTCTAAGATAAAGTCTTCAAAGTTCATGCGGAAGAAAAAAAATCGACATTTGGTTACCGTATAGTTTGTATAGAAAAATATGATAAAATTTTACAACCAAAAACGTGTGATCGATAGACAAAGAATTGTTCTATATTTGTGTGGAATCATTTGCCTGAACAGGTACGGCGCTGCACTACTATCCACATGTTTAGAGAACGTATTCGCAAACTGTTTCTATCTGATTCTGACGGCGACGAGTAATATAAATTTCCCTTAATTACGTTCTTGTAACTTTTATTCAGATGGTTTTATATTATAAAATATATGTTTACATATGTATATGTAGTTTATGTATAAATATAATATGTATGTACCTTATAGTATTTATTTTATGTATGTATCTATGTACCTATTGTTTGTGTCCATTTATTTAATAGTTTTATTTTTCACGCTTCTCTCTTGCACTGCATTGTCCGCCCTATCAGCTTCTCCACATCCCAAAGGTTAGTTTGTAAAGAATGCTACTCTGCATTAAACTCGCCTGTTGTGTTCCTTTTTATGGTGTACAATAAAGTATATTTTGATTTGATTTTGATATTTTTCAGTAGTTTTTAGCCATTAGATTGATCTAGTTATCACGGGATACTTCTTCAAAAATCCTCATGTGGCCTCGCATGTGGCGTTACTACGCGCCTTAAACAGTTGTTTAGATTTGTTTAGGTTGAACGGTTCACTATTAAAGACAAATAAACGTCTAATTAATTACAGTGCAAGGAATATTCCAGAAACAACAGTTGGTGGCGCCAGTAGTTATACCTATCGATTGACTGGTCTAGTGCTTATTTAAACATATAGTATTTTGCTTATGATACGGCGAAGGCGAAGCGACGAACCGACCACATGGTCTGATAGGAGCAAAGTCTATTTACTCATACAGTGGGATGCTTTAATGCGCACTCGCTATGCGAGAAGCGTGCAATAAGGTTATTACTACGGAACCCTGTCTGCTTGAAAACTTTTTATATATAAAAAAAAATACTGTTTAAAAAAACATTGAACCAGCTTCAAAAAATTAGGTACTTAGAACTAATAAAAATTATTAAATAATTTAGTTGAAGGCGGTACAAAAACCACCTACAACTCAATTATTTAATAACTAGCTTTAGTCCGCGGCTTCCATCGCGTGAAATTCGTATTTAAAGAGAAGAAAGTAAGTAAGCCCGCTACTGTACTTTATTTCGGCGGGCGGAACAATTCGGTTTGTATGAGAGCCCCGTCTTAGCTCCGAAACGGAATTTTATTTAACCTATCCTGTGTCACGTATAGTTCAGTGTGATTGTACTAAGTTTAATCGAATTCGGATGATCGGTTTAAGAGTTATGGAGGAACATACATACAGAAAAAAATTCTAAAAATCGTCAATAAAATTTTAGGATCATACTTAATATGTAGAGTCTACAAACGCAGTATCTCATAAAACAAAGTAACTTTAATGCCATGACCATTACCTTACATATTTTTTATTATTAGCATTGATCCTGTGCGTTCTTCATGGCGAAATAAATATCGGAATCTGAATATAGGCAAGCAAGCCTGAGGCACTGCAACATGGCGGCCGACAGAAGATAGTATGAAAAATTTTTCCTCTTTGTAGGACGATGAATTCGTTCAATTAACACCAATCTGTTTCACACATTACGTGGTGAAAGTTCTTTCTAGTGCACATAATCTGAGTACGTTCCAGAGATGACCACAGAATAATTTTATACACACGCGCTCGACCGCGCAATTTTGCGACGGGACCCTAAAAAGACGGGGTTGTGCTGACACAGCAATACGACCACTAATATAAAAGTTCATATAATATATTATATATGAACTAGCTGTTGCCTGCAGCTTTGCTCGCGTGATACTCGTGCTTCAAAAGAAGTAAGTAAGTAACTCTAAGGGAGAGGCCGAAGGCCGAGCTGGGTTCAGGTAAACGATAAGCCGCTTCTAATCTAAAAGAAAGTAAAAGTAACTAAAAGCGAGACCGAAGGCGGAGCTGCGTTCACGTAAACGATAAATTCTTTCTCGATGAAAGTAACTAACTAAGGGCTAGGCCGAAGGCCGTGCTGCGTTTAGGAAGACGATACACCGTGATGATAGTATGTTCGTATTGTAAGTTTTGTTCGTATTGTAAGGAATCTCAGAATCTGAATATTTATTATATTTTTTTTATATTTAAGGAAGTTAGCACTGTGACTGTGCACAAGTGTCCGTCGGACATCGAACACAGCCAATAACACCACTCGTCGCGAAGCCACGCTCAGTGAGATGCCACACCAGCCAAAATGCCAAATGAAATTAATATAATTATTGAAGCAACACGCTGTACATAGCTAATGTATGAATATGTATTTATGTGTATTCGCACCGTATCGCCCGAGCGAGCGAGCGAGCGAGCCGAGGTCGGGTGGGGCGCCTGATAAGCAAAATATAATAATGTGCAAACTTTTGCATCATTCCGTAATAGTATGTCGTTTGTTACGTATTTTTGTTATACTAGCTTTTGCCCGCGGCTTCGCTCGCGTGAAATTCGTATTAAAAAAAAAAAGAAAGTAAGTAAGCCCGCTACCGTACCTTTATTTCGGCGCGCGGAAAAATTCGGCCTGTTGAGAGCCACATCTTTGCATAACCGGAACTGAATATAAGAACACAAGAGGCGTTAGCATAACGCCTCTTATGTTCTTCATACATGCTCGTCGGTTAAGGTACTACTCACTTGGCCCTTTTTAGGGTTCCGTATCCAGTACGGGACCCTATTACTAAGCCTACGCCGCCGCCGCCGCGTCGCCGTCTGTCTGTCAGCGGGCTGTATCTCTTGAACCGTAATAGGTAGCCCGTTGAAATTTTCACAGAATATGTGTTATTATTATTTATTGCCGATATAACAACAAATACAAAAAATAAGAAAAAGTTAAAAATTCACGGGAAAGCATTTCATAAACACGCCATAGATGGCGTGAGCGATACGGAACCGTCGTCGGTGCGCGAGTTCGACTCCCACTTGGCCGGTTTTGAGCACATGCCCGATCGTCCAGGTACGTGCGTCTAGGGCGACCCTATCCGACTCTTCAACTCACATTCGCTCCATAAATTTTCAAGCAAGTATAATGTTGAAACAAGGTACGAAAACAGACCTTTCAGTATGATCGTTAACACGCGGTGCGGTGGCGGACGCGCGCGTGTGATAGATAAGGTTCTACACACACGTGTGGATATATTTTCTCATTGTTATGTGTTTGTTCATACAGGATGTTGCAGAGTCACTAAATACATTTCAACAGTACCATGTTTACAGGATTAGCACGCTCTTAGTTTTCTGATAAAAGTTTATGTCTAGTTTTCGAGATATACAATTTTACAATTTACGCTTTCGTCTAATGTAAAAGTAGGTGACCTACATACTAACGCACGGCACGATCGGTCGCACGCCAAACGACCGTGCACCGCGGTCCACGTCTATGTAATTAGACGTTGTAAGATCGCATTAGCCGCATGAGAACATTATATTTCTTCTACATTCGATTGCTGAATGAGTGAGTAGTGTTTATTATTTTATTCCTTTGTTTACACATCTTCTTAAAACTAATCTTGTACATATTAAAAACCTAACATTAAAAACATATACAAAATTAACCTTAAAAAAATGGAGTTTCCACCACCGGTGAGGTGGCGGGGCGAACCCAGGCTACCGATGGTCGGATCCCAAAGAGAGGAACCTCCGGACGATGCGTGCAGTGTCGAGCAGGGCTGCCTTCTGGATCTGGCCCTTGACCCAACCACTCAGCATAACCATTATTATTATTTTATCCATTTATTTACACATCTATTTACAATAATTTTAAATATAACTATACCTAAAATATACAAAAATTATATATAAAATTATTATTAAAAAAAATGGAGTTTATTATTACCTATGTTTTTAATGTTTATAATTTTTTTTATGTTCTTTATGCTCTTGATTCTAATTTTAGTGGTTTTAACTTGTATTACTTTTAATGTTTTAATATGTGGGTTTTATGATTGTGTTTAGACAAATTAGTCTTTAAAATTTTATTTTATGTAGGTAGGTAACATTCTAATGTCTAGTCGGTTATTTTTTTTTTTTTTTTTATGTAATTCGGTATGGGTGGCTGAGTCGGAGGGGCCAAAGCACATGCTCTAACCAGCCAATATCACCTCCGAGAAGGTAGGTGCCATACCGGAGACTTCCCTGGATTGCTGGCTATACTGGACTAGAGGAGAACACAACCGAGGTTGCTTGCGGCCATCTTACATCCAGTACGGTGGTACCAACCCAGTCGGCTACAATTTGAGCCTACCACCTAGTAAGGGGCAAGGGAAGGGACCTACAGTTTTACACCGGTTCCGAACGGTGAAGCAGCGGGTGTAGGTATGCACGTAAATTTTTTCGTCAGAAAAAACTCATTGGTACACGCCGACCGGATTCGAACCTCGGACCTCCCGCATGAGAAGCCGATGCCCAAACCACTCGGCCACCCGCCGCTCAATTCTCAAATTTGGTTTTAGTCATCATACTTCATGTTTGTTATTATTTTTGCTCTTTAATGTTTTAAAGGTAGGTAGTGTTTATGTACTGGTTATTTTTTTTTTCTCTTTTAAATGAAATGCGTATACAATATTATTCTCATCATGTTTTAATGTTTTAAGTGCTGTTTTTGTTGTTTTAATTGAATATGCTGAGCTTTTTACTGTACTTATAATTTATACACGTTCTTAATGTTGATGTTTTTTGTTTTGTTTTATGTTTTTATTTTATTTTCTAATATTGTACTAAGTAATAATGTGTGTATTGTATGTAAAACGGCTGAAAATCAGCGCGCAGTTTAACTGCGTCTCAGCTGAGCGGTTTCCGGTTCACCGTCCTCATGTGTAATTCGGTACCTATGTAAAAATTATTGTGTTTTTACTGTTAAATGGATTGTGAATAAATACATTTCTTTCTTTCTTTCTTTCTTTCTATTGTTTAGATACACTAGCAGCTTAAAGCTAGGGGTTAAAAAAAAGTCGTACGAAGTCACACCAAATTTTTTTTTGGATCCTATTCATCCCACATCATAACGAGGTAGAGCGCCAAAGTTATTGCATGACACGTAATCTTGTAAAAGATTTTGTTTTGTAACAGTAGAACTAAATGAAATTGACCTGATTACACCCGCTCAATAAGCTCAGGAATCTATCTCATTGAATGCGTTCCTATCGACTGGTCCCAACTGCCAACACATGCGCATCACTTGCTCCGTGGCATTACTGCGAACAATGCGCGCATAATTGACGTCCAGCGCACGAGCAATTGTACAAATATAATACGACAGGGCCGGCGGCGCGGCGGCGGCAGGAGAGTACTAAAGTCGTATTTTTAATCAGACGAAGTAAACTGACAGTAGCTAATGTCACTTTGCAAAATAATGTTGCCTTATATAATGTAATAGTGATGTGCTACGATAAAATCTAAACTTGTTTTATGGTTTGGCCATCTGCGATCATAAACAATACTTTTAGTATATTTTTTTGTTTTCTGGGTTTGGCATTAAGAGGCTGAAGTCCAGTGAGTCCGGTTCTACATTTTAATGCATTGGACTGTTCATTTCGAGAGGTTGCGCCTCATTCCATTCTTACCTTACTAGGTGGTAGGGTTTTTCCCGGCCGGATTTCTACCACCGCACTGAATGATACGTTGGTCGAAACGGCTATGTAAATAGCTCGTGTTTCCCGTCCAGTTCAGTGTAGCCGACATGAAATGAGGAAAAGCACTGACATGGCACCTAGTTCACCCGGTGTTATGGGCTGACATCAGATTCAGGGATCGGAATTAGGTAGTGTGATTTGGTACCAAAGTAGGTAAAGTTCGCGAGAGGATATAATATGGAGTTGTTAAAACCACCACTTAGTTTGGGAATTCTGAACATTTCCTGGGAAATTTCAGGGACTTGATTTTTCTTCGGGATCGTATTTATTGACTAAATACAAGCTTCTTTTGTTCTTATGTGATTTTCTCTAGAGTGGCCGGTTATGGAGATATAATTTTTTTCAGAATTTTTTATTTCTACTCAATTTACAGGAAAACCGGGGAAGATGTGATAAAATAATCTAAGAGTGTATCGAACTGCTTGAAAAACAAGACCTAATTTGTTGTCGTACCATCATTGGTTCCCGATTTATACCTCGCCGCGATTCTCAATTATGCAGGACGGCATTTGTATGGAAGGCTTCGCCCCCTTTCCTGATTTAATTTCTCCAATGTTGATATTTTTTCGCCTGAATCTTATTTCTAGAGGAAATATAAGACACTTTTATTCTTACACGTTTTTCAATAAAATCGATATTTCGGGAGAAAAAAAAATCTAAATTTTTTTTTTTTCCAAAATGTTCTCGATTGGTTATGTTTTTTGGCGGATTCTTATTTCTAAACCAAATATAAGACGCTTTTATTCTTACACGTTTTTCACTGAAGTCGATATTTCCGGAAAAAAAAAAACAACCTATTTTTTCATATTTTCTCGAATGTTGACGTTTTTTCGCCTGAATCTTATTTCTAGACCAAATACGAATCTGTAATGAACATTTAAAAAAAGTGGCCGACATTTTGAACTTTTTAGTTATTGGACCGATTGCTTTCAAAATCGATATCTGGGTGTCTGTGTGGGCTCTGAATACGAATCTGTAGTCAAAATTTAAAACAAGTGGCCGCCATTTTGAACTTTTTAGTTACTTGACAGATTACTTTCAAAATCGATATCTGGGTGTATGTGTGGGCCCTGAATACGAATCTGTTGTCAAAATTAAAAAATGTGGCCGCCTTTTTGAACTTTATAGTTACTGGACCGATTGCTTTCAAAATCAATTCAAAATGTCACTTTGCAAAATAATGTTGCAAAATAATGTTGCTCCTGTCATTGACAGGAGTTGCCAGATGCTATTTTTCCAATTTCCCCAGGTTGAAAAATTATTTCCCCAAAATTATACTAGAAAAACAGTGTTTCTGATAAAAAAATATAACACAATTAATAGTTATCTACTCATAAATATTATATAAACAACTTATCTGTCATTGAGAAGAGTTGCCAGATGCTATTTTTAAAATTTCCCCAGGTTGATAAAATAATTTTCCAAAAATTATACTAGAAAAACAGTGATTCTGGTAAAAATTTTGTTGTTTCTAATTGTCGTGAGTTCAAGTTCCGATTTAGCAGTTTAATTCAACATTCTTAGGGTGTAACATTTTTCTGTTAATAAAATGCTTTTCTAAATCCTTAGCATGACTTTAATTTCTATTTTATATGTTTGGATTACACATCTATTAGATCCTGAAAACCCCTATCGCTTTTTTATGATTTATTTTATATTTTATAGCTATTTTATATTAATTATTGAGTGAGTGATTATTATCGATAGTTTGTGTCACAACACTATTTATTTTTTCTCAAAACCTGGCATCCCAGCAAACGTCAGTTTACTTCGTCTGATTAAAAATACGACTTTAGAGGCACTGATACTTCAAGAGGGGCGTGAATAGGCACCTGTCAGGCCGGCATGGCATTCGCAACCCCCGTATAGCACCGAATGTCCATGGGCGCCGTTAGACACCTCATGGGTGGCTCGGGGCCATATGTCGCGCTTTCTATAAAAAAAACTACAGATGTAAGGTTGGGATATTTATTATGCAAAATATCGTTGGCTTAGACTGCAGACCAGCTAACTCCACTTTTTCACGAAATATGTTTTTATACACCGATCTAAAGAGAAAAAAATAACCAATTTTTCTGTGCAATACGTACAACTCCATGTATTTTGAATTTCGTGTAATATCGTGTCACGCAATTCGGGCAACTCCGTCGTATCAAAATCGAATGGTGCATAACAGCTAACTCCCGCCATGTCGGCCATTTTGTATGGCGATGTGACTGCGACATATACGTGCTCCCAAGATTTTATTTCTGCTGTGATATTTAGAATGTATGCCAGTGAATAACTTGCTAAAACAAGGTAAGACATTTGATATTATTATATTAAAAACGTTATTTATTAAGTAACTTCATGCTAAATTGTATTTTTCAATCCTTCAACTAGGTTAATATAGTTTACTCAAAGGAGTTAGCTGCTTTGCACTTCTGTCTTTTAACCAGTGTGGGGAGTTAGCTCCAATATATTTCCATTCTATATTTAAGTTAATTTTGAATAGTTTCTACTGATATTAATCTATAATACTACCTTATTGATCTAATCTCTTTTTCTTCTTCTTAAGGGGGGGTACTAGGCAAAACATCACATCATATTATCCTAACTATAGCCATATTTTAATAGATATATTATATGCTTATACTTAGGTAAGGGTTCAAGGTATAACGTGTGATAGATTATTGTAATTTAATCTTGTAAATTCTCTGAAAAATAAGTGGGTGAAAAGTGGTAAAAACGTTCGAAAATGCATTTGCTATTTCGTCACAAATACGTCCATACAAAAAACGCTCGCGCACGGCAACGGCCCAAAATTTAGAATGTTCAAAGATAGTTCAGTGAAAAACCATTTATTCTGTAAGCGTTTCAGTTTATTTAGATGATTCTTAGTCTTATTGACTCTAAGCTCAATGAAGCATTTTTCGTATTAGATGCATTTGTAAAAAATGGCGAGGGAAATAGCAAAGGCATTTTTTAACGATTTTACCACTTTTCAACCACATATTTTAAAAGGAATTTATAAAATTAAATGAAAAATAATGTATTCACATTATACCTTGAATCTTTACCTAACTATAGGCATATATATTATAGTTAAATCACTTTAAATATGGGTATGGTTAGGGAAATACGAAATGCTTTTGCCTAGTACCCCCCCTTAATCTATTACCACAACTAAATCTTAGCCTCTAGTTTCATATTGTGTGCATTGATTTGTTTTTTTATTATTCTGGCAAATAAACGGCTAACTCCAAAGGGTTTCATTATTTTGTGGAAAAAAAAACTAACTCCAAAATCGTGTTTTATTGGAACATTACAACAATTTATAGGTGGTATTGTAATAAAAAAAAAATAACTAATTTTATTTCGCACCAACGGGATTTTCAGAATTTTGAAACCTTTTAGAAAAAAAAAGATACACAGTTTATTCTCTCTCCTGTAAAATTTGTATTTATGGAGTTAGCTGGTACGCAGTCTAAGCCATCGATATATTGAAAAAAAAGCTCTATAAGGTTTCTTAACCGGTTCTTCCCTATTGATTGAATTGCTGAACGGAACATGACAAAAAAAAATTATGACGAACCATACTGAATATGCATATTTATTAAATGTTGCGAAATAAATATACATAAATACATACATAGCGTCACGCCTGTTTCCCGGTGGGATAGGCAGAGACAACGGATCTTCACGTGCCACGATCCTGACACACCTCTGCCGCCTCTCCCACTCCTATAATGTTCTTCATGCATGCTCGTCGATTACGGGTACTACGCACTTGACCCTTTTTGAGCACATGCCCGATCTGATGCAGGTACGTGCGTCTAGGGCGACCCTTCCCGACATAAATATCTGAATCTGAATCTGGTACTCCTCGAAAATGCGAGAAAAGGCGAGTAAATTGCCCAGTAGACAGTCTTAATAACACCGTGCGAGTTAGTAGATCGCCTAAAGTACGTTTAAACAACGCCCTTTTAGCGTCCAAAAGGGCCGGTCGTCCCACAAAAAAAAAATCGAAAAATATCGCAAATTGCTATACCTATGAATTTTTATTATTATCGCAGCGAACTGCTTTAATTAAGTATCAACAACGCCTCCTGCTGAGTAAACTGCCTTATTTAAGTCTTAACAACACTTCATGATGAGTAAACTGCCTTAATTAAGTCTTAACTACACCTCCTGCTGAGGAAACTACCTTAATTAAGTCTTAACAACGCATCTTGATGAGTAAACTGCCTTAATTAAGTCTCAACAATACCCTCTGCTGAGTAAACTACCTTAATTAAGTCTTAACAACACTTCATGATGAGTAAACTGCCTTAATTAAGTCTTAACTACACCTCCTGCTGAGGAAACTACCTTAATTAAGTCTTAACAACGCATCTTGATGAGTAAACTGCCTTAATTAAGTCTCAACAATACCCTCTGCTGAGTAAACTACCTTAATTAAGTCTTAACAACGCATCTTGATGAGTAAACTGCCTTAATTAAGTCTTAACAACGCATCTTGATGGGTAAACTGCCTTAATTAAGTTTTAACAACACTTACTGATAAGTAAACTGCCTTCATAAATAAAAAAAAATGTATATAACAATATTCTGGGAATATCTAAAGTTTTAAAATAAACAATTGTTTAGATTCTAAACAATTGTTTAATGTTTATTGTATAATTTCATCCATAGGTAGGTAACCTACGCTTAGATATGTCTAAAATTCCGCCAGTTCTAAATTCAATGTATCTTGTATTATATCTTGTTTATTTTCCTTTTTTGCTTTGTTTTTATTTCAATTTTTCATAGTTTAGAGATTGTTTATGGTTTTATACTGAAAATATATAGTCAACATTGTTTTTGGTTAGCAAGTTAGTTAGTTAGCATGTTGTGTACTTTATTTTGGAGAGTTGACTGCTCCTGTAAACTGTTGTAGATAAGCCGTGTGTTGTGTCAACTTCTCTGTGAAAGTACAAATAAATAAATAAATAAAATGCGAAGAAGAACTGACAAACAAACTTCGCAAGTCACAATGTTTTGTTAGTACCTTATAAGTATTATATTATAGTAACTTACAAATAATTAACCCATACCGCTCACAAGAGCATTAATATTTACAGCATAAACATGAATACTCAAGAATCTGACCACTCTGCCTATTTACATTATATATAGCTGGTGTATAGTTAATTAATACAAAGATAGTCCTAAATGTCTGTAGCCGGCCCTGTTAATGTACTTACGCACAACAAAATACTCGACTTATGAACAAACACGAAAACGCGAGGTCATATTATACAAATAATATGTAAACGATACAAATTTTGTGTGGTGTCGGATTCTGTGTGAGTTGGAGTCAGCTCTCTTCCAGTCCAGTCTAGCCAGCAATGCAAAGTGAATTCTCCGGTGTGGCACCTACCTTATCGAAGGTAATATTGGCTGGTCGGGGCGTGTGCTCTGGCCCCTGTGACTCAGCCAGCACCCATACCGGACAATATTTTTTTTTTTTTTTATGGAACCTGACACGGTTGGCTACATCACCTACAACATCCGTGATGTCAGCCCATAACACAGGGTGAACTAGGTGCCATGTCAGTGCTTCCCTTCATTTCATGTCGATTAAGTTAAAATCGGCCAAGTGCGAGTCGGACTCGCGCACCGAGACTTCCGCGCCACAAAAAAAATCATTGAAAAAAAAAAACACATTTCTTGTATGGGAACACCCCTTAATTTTTTACTTTTTCTATTTTTTATTATTTGTTGTTTGTCAGTTCTTCTGTCTGTTTGGAATAATTTTCTTTGTTTTCAATACTAATAATAAATCTGTTAGGGATGACCATGGAGTAAGTTACTTTGTTTTATGAGATGGGTTGTAGACTATGTATGATACTAAAACTAAATTGACGATTTTTAGAAGTAAGGCTTTCTGCATTTTAGTCATTAATTATGCATTATTGACGTTTTGCTTTAAAGACGTTTAACAAGTTAGGCTTTTCGCTCAAAACTGGAATTTTCGACATGTCCAAGCGTAGGTTACCTAACTATGGATGAAATTATACAATAATTAAACAATAAACATTCATTTGATTCATTCAAGTCCTCCCTATTTATGAAGCAGCGTGTGTGTAATGTGTATAGATAGACCAACATTTTCATAATACGAAAGAAGAAAAGGCGCTTTCACGACAATGCTCTCTGTTTTCAGTTTCCACACGAGACGATGTGACGAAGTTATTAAAAACATGAAGTACTCTTGCACCGGCGTAAATATACTGAATGTCAACCAGAGATATGAACCTGTGGTCCGGTTTTTTTTTTTTTTTACTTTATATACACCAACACGGGTGGCTGTGCCGAGAGACCAATGGCGTAGTCGACAGAGCCAAAATCACCTCTCCTCGCGAAACCACGTTCAGTTAGGTGCCATGCCGGCTGATTTGCGGACAACCTTGCAACAGCTAGACCTAGCAACAGCTAGGTTGTCTAGCCTATGTTAATATGATGTTTGAAGACACCCAGGATTCGGGAAATACACTCGACGGAAGACAGTTCCACACCCTAGCGGTGCGACAAAGAAACGATTTAGAGAACCGATGGGTTCTCAAAAGCCCAATGTCAACAACAAAAGGGTGCTGAGTCTCTCTGCGACGAGTCATGCGGAGATAAGACGGGTGGCAGGGAATAAGGGATGCTAGTTCCACAGAGCAGCGTCTGTGATAGTATCTGTAAAACTGACTAAACAGACTGTGCTTGCTCTACGTACAAGTACTTATTTATTCACTTTTTTAACACCGTCAGGTTTGAAGTACATTTTAACACCGTCAGGTTTGAAGTACATTTTAACACCGTCAGGTTTGAAGTACATTTTAACACCGTCAGGTTTGAAGTACATTTTAACACCGTCAGGTTTGAAGTACATTTTAACACAGTCAGGTTTGAAGTACATTTTAACACCGTCAGGTTTGTAGTACATTTTAACACCGTCAGGTTTGAAGTACATTTTAACACCGTCAGGTTTGTAGTACATTTTAACACCGTCAGGTTTGAAGTACATTTTAACACCGTCAGGTTTGAAGTACATTTTAATTATTCATGTTCACATTTTCGTAACCTAACAGAACATGACAATATAACATAACATAACATAATATATATATATTTTTTTTTTATATAATCTGACACGGTTGGCTACATCACCTACAACATCCGTGATGTCAGCCCATAACACCGGGTGAACTTGGTGCGGCGTCAGTGCCTCCCTTAGGTCGTGCCGGCTACACTGAACTGGACGGAAAACACAAACTATTTACATAGCCGTTTCGACCGACCTTTCATTCAGTGCGGCGGTACCAACCCGGGCGGGTTAAACTCTACCACCTAGTAAGGTAAGAAAGGAGTCATATCCCTTAGTCGCCTTTTACTACATACACGGGAGAGATACAGTGGGGCTATTCTTTTAAAGAACCGGCCTCACACGGTACGGTACGATTATGTTTATTTTGCTAAACACACGGTGCATTATCTACCTACATAATATGTACATACCTACACGTTTTTTTTTTTTTATGGAAACTGACACGGTTGGCTACATCACCTACAACATCCGTGATGTCAGCCCATAACACCGGGTGAACTTGGTGCCACGTCAGTGCTTCCCTTCGGTCGTGCCGGCTACACTGAACTGGACGGAAAACACAAACTATTTACATAGCCGTTTCGACCGACCTTTCATTTAGTGCGGTGGTACGAACCCGGGCGGGTTAAACCCTACCACCTAGTAATATAAGGGAGTCCATATCCCTTAGTCGCCTTTTACGACATACACGGGGAGAGATGCAGTGGGGCTATTCTTTTAAAGTACCGGCCCCACACGTATATGGTATATTATGTACATTGCTTAAATTTATATGAATGAATACGAAAAATTACTAATTTTTATTTCTACTTTTAATAGGTATAATATATGTAAAATTAATGTAAATTTATTGTAAAAATGTGAAAAAAAAATTATTTATTAATAAAAACTTTTACGGGAAACCTCGTCGCCAGCAGCAACTAATTGTAAAATATCTCGTCGAGTTTCCGCCTCACAGGCAAGGCCAATTTTTTTGAGCGAGGCAAGAACAGGCGCGGCGCCCGACTATCTTCGAAAATTTCCCGTAAAAGTTCTCCCAATTTTCTTACTAATAATTTTGCCTCGGCACACCAGGGTCACAGAATATTTATTTCCACTAGATAATGAATGAATTTAATGAAATTATGCCTTATTTATTACACAATAAAACTGGTACAAAAGTCGGACATAAAGCCTAAAGGCATTAACTACCCGTCATGCCTGCGTTATAAAATATACAAACACTCATTACCTACCACACGCTGTATTCCGACAATCGGGGTGAGCAGAATTATCGGTGTTGTGCTGCAAGGAGTCTTGTATATTACAACACAACACCGATCGCCACGTTTAGCACCGGCGCGGCTATCTCCGGAAATTTCCCGTAAAATTTCATGCATATTATGTATCATCAATCAATCAATACTAATAATAAATCTGTAAGGGATGGTCATCGTGTAAGTTACTTTGTTTTATGATGAGATACTGCGTCTGTAGACTCTATGTATGATACTAAAACTAAATTTACGACTTTTAGAAATCTTTTCTGTATGTATGTATGTATGTTCCTTTATAACTCTTAAACCGATCATCCGAATTCGATTATACTTAGTATAAGCACATTTAACCATACAGGATCAACGATAGGATAGAAATAAAATTCAGTTCCGGTTACGCTAAGATGTGGCTCTCATACAAACCGAATTGTTCCGCGCGCCGAAATAAAAGTACGGTAGCGGGCTTACTCACTTTCTTCTTTTTAAATACGAATTTCACGCGAGCGAAGCCGCGGGAAAAGCTAGTTATACAATATGTATGTCACAATTAGTATGTCGCTTTCAGCGAATAGGCCTAGAGATACAAGGGGACATGGACACTGGGTGAAGTCGGATGAATTGAACGAAATATTGACCTCCACTGCACTACTGACTGGTGCAGTGAAGAGTTTTCGGGACTGGAGTGAATTGCAATTTATTAACAGTAGCACTAGTGACAGTAACGTTAGTAACAATCGCGAATATTTCACCGCTGATAACATGTTATGATAAATAATTAATAACTATTTACCTGTTCATTAGTATTTCATAAAAAAATCACCAACCACAATATTTTAAAATCTGCAATGCGAGTTCTATGCACAAACCAAGTACCGACACACACACACACAAAGACCGTTGTCCTTTTGCGTTCTTTGTTCAAAAACTGCAACGGTATGTCAACGATCTTGCATCGAACGTAAATAGACGGGCCGCGGGAATCTGCGATGTAATGCTGGCACGTAAATCGCGCGCGTCTGACCGTGCGAGACTGCCCGCGGTCGCCAGCCAACTGACAAACGAGCCAGTGTAGAGTAAAGTATCTGCACATTGCGACTATGATGTAGGAAAAGCGAGAGATAACAGAATTATTGACAGTTTGTCTGTCTTGCTTGATTGTATGCCGTACATTTCCAGATGGTAGAGATAGGTGTTGTCAAGATTATGTCTTTTGGAAAATGAGGCTGTCGTGAAGGACAGAATATATATTGCTACTGCCGATGAAGGAAGGAATATATATAATTAATCAATTTAATATGCTGCCCGTAATTAAACTAATAAATAATAAAATAAATATACTTTTTAATATACAATAATTTTCATCACATAAATTAAAAATACTCACTAAATTAAAATTATTAATTATTATATAAAATAATAAACGAATAGTATAAAAGTTAATCCTGTAGAAATATAGGTAATATAAAAAAAAAACATACACATTATTAACGCATCTAATAATCTTGAGATCTGTTCACAACACGTTTTCACATTACATTAACTCTACATTTTTGTTTAATCTAATCCGGTATCGTGTGGAGTCGGTACTTAAAAGAATAACCCCACTGCATCTCTCCCAGTGCACGTCGTAAAGGCGACTAAGGCATAAGGACAAGATGCCGCGCATAAGGTCGACAGGCTAGCCACCTCTCACGTTGGCACGGCCCTTCCATCGAGTCGTGTAGCAGGTGAGTCATCGTGCCTTACTTGCCGCTTGAAAGTTGCACTAATACTTTGCTAAATGTGATGTTGTGCTGTAATTTACAAAAGTACTTGCAGCACAACACAGATTATTCTGCTTACCCCGATTGTCGGGATACGGCGTGCGGTATGTATGTAAGCACATGCTACGACGACCCAATATAACCTCCGAGAACGTAGACGCCATACCAGAGACTTGCCTGGATTGCTGGCTATACTGGACTAGAGGAGAACACAACCGAGGCTGCTATGCGGCCATCATTACATCCAGTGCGGTGGTACCAATCCAATCGGCTACAATTTGTGCCTACCGCCTAGTAAGGGGCAAGGGAAAATGGCGATTTTCGAACTCTACATTTCTTTCATGTAGGTAAAACGATGTTGGGTAGCAGTACCGGTGCATCGACAAATCCGAAATCACATCTCCCCGCGAAATCACGATCAGTGAGGTGCCAATACAGCAGATTTGAAGAATACAAAGACACAATGTACTTGTATCATTTCTAACTTTCTTTGTGTAACTTTTCATGAGGGTCTACGAACTACAACAAGTCCTTCAAATCTACAAATTGAATACTATGCTATTAGCAGTAATTACATAAAATAATTATATAGCTAATTGTGTTATGTAATAATTCCTCAACAGAGTAGCGGGCCTCGAGTCGAGCGAGACGAATGGAATTCGTTATCGCTTAGTATTAATTAGCATTAGCACATTACAATTTTTGTTTTTTTTTTTTTTATGGAAACTTGACACGGTTGGCTACATCACCTACAACATCCGTGATGTCAGCCCATAACACCGGGTGAACTAGGTGCCATGTCAGTGCTTCCCTTCATTTCGCGCCGGCTACACTGAACTGGACGGAAAACACGAACTATTTACATAGCCGTTTCGACCGACGTTTCGCTCAGTGCGGTGGTACCAACCCGGCCGGGATAAACGCTACCACCTAGTAAGGTAAGAAGGGAAGGGACCTACAGTTTAACGTGGTATCCGAACCTCGGTCAGCCTCCAACAGTCGGGCGGTCATCCATCCACCATACCTATTTATTCTTTATTGTGTAGGTATACAGGATGTTTCAGGATAGGCTTGAGAAACTTTAGGAATATCGAAATTCCGTATTCTTTTTTTTTTATACAAAAATTGAAAATTGTAATAATAACTCGATGGACAGTGAGATTTGGCAACACTGGGGTCTCGGGAATGCAATGACCTTGTACAGTCCACTTTTACTGTGATTTCATTCAGATTTAAGTGTTTGGAATTTACTTACCTGCACTTCAATTCTACTAGTTAAGCATGTAAGTTAGTCATTTTATTTTTATTTAATAAAGGTGAACTTTAACCGTCGTCTCCACCAAATGTCGATTAAACGATTTTCACCAAAAAGTACTATAAAAAGACCGAATCTGGGAAAACGTTTCAGAGCGTTTTGTCTTCAATATCGACATTTTTCGAACCCTGAAGTTACGAAACCCTATCCGGAAACAACCTATATATACGAGTATTATGTATGTATGTATACACTTCCCTTAGAATATATTGAAGGATTTATTGAGCCTCGGTAGCTCAATGGTACGGTCAGTCGACTGTCGATCGTATTAATAAGCAAACCTCGGCGCAGATTCCACGTAAAATCGTAAGTCCCTTCCCTTCTTATTATTACCTTAGTAGGTGTTAGGGTTCAACCCGCCCGGGTTGGTACCACCGCACTGAATCACAAGTCGGTCGAAACGGCTATGTAAATAGTTCGCGTTTTCCGTCCAGTTCAGTGTAGCCGACACGACGAAACGAAGCACTGACATGGCACCTAGTTCATCAAGGTGTTATTGGCTGACATCACGGATGTTGTAGGTGATGTAGGCAACCGTGTCAGTATCGTTATAAAAAAATCATTCTTTTTTTTTTTAGGTTTCCGTATCCCCTATGGAAGCCGATTACTAAACCTACGCCGTCTGTCTGTCTGTCTGTCCTACTGCTGTATCTTTGGATATTATGGCGGATATAACAACAAATAATAATAAAAAATAGAAAAAGTAAAAAATTAAGGGGGTACAAGAAATCTGTTTTTTTTTTTCAATCTTTTTATTTTTGTAGTGCGGAAACCTCAGTGCGCGAGTCCGACTCGCACTTGGCCGGTTTATCTGTCGCGACATCTAGATAGCAACTGAAACCAAGGACACGTTTCTATCGCTACCTCCCGCGCCGCTTCAAGCCTATAGCACAGATTACTTAATCCTATAGCGCTACTGATATGGATTTGATTGTTTTATTATTACATTCACAGATATCGTATGATATTATTTCGAGTATTATTTAAATGTTCTGCGCTGTGGCCACATTATTTCGTATCACAGTATCATCAAGAAGTGTATTAGAACTTTATACACAGTGAAAATTCCCTCGAAACGAGCTAAACTTTGACAATTACATATGTACTCTTACAATACGCGTCAGTAAATTTTGTTATCAGCCAATAACACCGGGTAAACTAGGTGCCATTCAGTGCTTCCCTTCATTTCACGTCGGCTACACGGAACTGCAGGTCTATTCTTGTAAATTCTGACAGCGGATTCAGCGCTGTTGTGGCGCTGAGAGCCACTTTGGAAGTGGCTCTCAGCGCCACAACAGCGCTGACTCCGCTGTCAGAATTTTACAAGAATAGACCTGCTGAACGGAAAACATTAACTATTTACACAACCGTTTCGACAGACGTTTCATTCAGTGCGTGCGGTGGTACCAACCCGGGCGAGATAAACCCTATCACCTATTCAGGTAAGAAGGGATGGGACCTACAGTTTTTTGTTTAAGATTTTAATTTGATAGGTAGTATTCGTTTCTGTTTTATTTTGTAATTAACCTTGCATTGATATGTTTAGTTTTAAATTTAACCAAACTTATTCAATAAAATTTATGTCATAAATAATTACTCGTACTAGACTGTGCGTTTGACTGAGAGAGAAGCATGGTATGGTAAATATTTTACTGACAGTAATACCAAATTAAATTTTGATATTGTTGAAAATTTGTTGCAGAAATCATAAGTTATTAAATTTTAATTTTATTCACTTTTACAGTGTCACGGTCATGATACTGGTATCTGCCGCGGTGGGCTGGGCATCATTAGCATTTTTTTTCGTAATCATTTCTCGTTAGCAATCACAACATGTGTGTCATCGACGATGTGCAAATATGTACGCATAATGTAGGCATATAGAAACTTATGTACAATATACACATTGGAAAATTATGTATGAAGCATTTCGTCAGCGCCATCGCAAACTACATTTCTTATTAATTCTTATTATTACATTTCTTTGTAATAAACTTTTACTAATTGTTGTTGAATTGACTTGATATATTTAAGTATCAAATTGACGATGGCACTATACGCCAGATATAGGTAATGTAAATAGGCAGAGTGGTCAGACTCTTGATTATTCATGTTTATGCTGTAATGCTCTTGTGAGCGGTATGGGTTAATTATTTGTAAGTTACTATAATATAATACTTATAAGGTACTAACAAAACATTGTGACTTGCGAAGTTTGTTTGCCAGTTCTCCTTCGCATTGAATTTAGAACTGGCTGAATTTTCGACATGTCCAAGCGTAGGTTACCTACTTATGGATGAAATTATACAATAAACAATAAACAATAAACGAGATCCCAATTAACGACCACCGCGAATTTTCATTCCATAAACCACGTGGTTCACTTACTCCTCTCCCCGTACATGTTTTGTAAAAGGCTAAGGGCTTGTACTAAGGGATAAGGACAAGATGGCATGCTAAATGGCGACAGGATAGCCACCTCTCACTTCGACACGGTCCTTCATCCGAGTAATGCAGCAGGTGTGTCTTCGTGCCTTACTTGCTGCTTGTACAAATTCTTTGCTAAACGTACGGCGGCGGTCGGTGTTGCGCTGTCATGTACCAGAGTTAGGGTTGCCAACTCTTCGTGTCGGTAATCCGGGTGACTCTGGAAATTTGCTTTGAAAAAATACAGGAAAAATAAGTAGATCCAACATATTTTGGCTCGAACTCCATCATAAGTTCCTTAAGACCTCACCGACCTTATGCTCGGCAGGATATTTCCCTCGCTTTCTAACAATGCTCATTTTTCAAACATTTTATGTTATTATGAATAATTTATATACAACTTATACAAAATCTGAGGCAGACAAACTTTTTATTAATGTATTTAAAAAAAAAATTGCCAGTCCCTATTGAACATACGTTTTTAACATCAAAACAGTTCAGCAGGTCTATTCTTGTAAATTCTGACAGCGGAATCAGCGCTGATGTGGCGCTGAGAGCCACTTTAGTAAGTGGCTCTCAGCGCCACAACAGCGCTGATTCCGCTGTCAGAATTTACAAGAATAGACCTGCTGTTGTAATGTCTCATAGTCATAATAATTACTCAATATGGAGTGCTAAATTCAAGAACGCTGAATAGGTGTTCTTGGCTAAGGTGGATAATGTCTACAGAAGAATGAAGCTATTATTTCCGGAAGTTTTACTATCGTTCCGGGAGCCGGAAGATTATCAAAATTATACATGTGAATCCGGGAGAACCCCGGAATTCCGGGAGGGTTGGCAAGCCTAACCAGAGTCCTTGCAGCACAACAACGATTGTCGGGCATACAGCGTGTGGTAGGTATGTATGTATACCGTATTAACATCGGTGTAGCCAGTCCGATAGCTCATACACAAAGATCAGGGCAATAGCGTCCCCAGTGCCATTTGAGATAACAGCCTCAGGTCACACCACATACCTACTGCATAAATGTACTTTGCAGACGGTTGCATAATATAATATCTAATAATAGTGGGTCAAAAGTACTTTTCTTAATTAAGTGTCTTATAAAAAAAACGGCCAACATTGAAAAAACGGCCAAGTGCGAGTCGAACTCGCGCACCGAGGGTTCCGTATCGCCATGTCATGGCTAGCGCCACTCACGCCATCTATGGCGTGTTATGAAATGCTTCATAATAGTTAAATGTCAAGATTAGTTAAAATGCTTCATAATCTATTCGGTAGATGGCGCGCGCACATACACTTTTTGCTTTCTTCTATGGGAACCCCCGTGATTTTTTTACTTTTTCTTATTTTTATTATTTGTTGTTATATCGGCCATAATAAATAACACATATTCTGTGAACATTTCAACGGGCTACCTATTACGGTTCAAGAGATACAGCCCTCGGACAGACGGACGGACGGACGGACGGACAGACAGACAGACAGACAGACCGACGGCGTAGGCTTAGTAATAGGGTCCCGTACCGGATACGGAACCCTAAAAACACGTTTTTGTATGTGGACCCCCTCCCTCAATCTTTCCCTATGTTGTTATTTTTTCTTTATTTCATTTTAAATGAAATGTATTTGATTATAAAAATGTGAAAATAATGCAATTTTAGGTCTAACTTTCATATTTTTTAGATGGAAAACTATAAAAATGTTTTATTAAAATTAAGACATAAGTCCTTATGTCTTAATTTTAATAAAACATTTTTATAGATCGAAGGTTTTCCAGGAGTCAGGAGGCTTTTGTTGATAGCAAAAAAATATATCTCTTAAATTGAGCAAGAATAAAGACATGAACCACATTACCCTCCTTTTTGGCTCTGCCATAGTCGGGTAAAAAGACTTCGCCTGAATGATAATGATGATTCACAAATATTTTGTAGGCAGTTTGCTTCTGAGCTTCAGTTATACTTTTTCACGTGCGCGGCCCACAGCGACAGCAATATGATGAAGGAAATTCGAGATTGGAAAACGTTTCGCAGTACACGATGCTCTTAAAGAACCCTCAAAACATTTAAATATTTACCCGTGACTTCGTCAAGTGGAAGGTTTTTCCAATAATAAGTCAAGCGAAACAAGTCCACCAAACAGTCCGCTGGCCAACGAGGTATTATGGACTAGAGCTATCGGTACGAAGAAAGATACAGAGAAACGGCGTCCCATCAGCCGAGGTATGAGGTAAGGTAGCGGGGAGGCGGACCGCAGAGCCGAGCGCTAGAGGGGAGCTCGCGCGGGGCGGGAAGCGACCGGGAGTGGGGTTAGCGGGCGGTGAGAGGGGCTCGCGCGGGGCGGGAAGCGAGCGGGAGAGGGGCTAGCGGCCGGTAAGCGACAACGCCAGCCAAGGCCAACCCAGCATGTCACAACATGTGCATTGAAAAACAACCGGGCATGCGCGATGCGCACAGGCGGTGCGGTGACGCGTGAAGCCGCGTACAGACCTAGCGAGCGAGAGCCAGCGAGGCCTAGCGAATGCCCATCGCCGATGGCAAGCGAACCCTCGCTCGCCATCGTTTGCTATCGCTGTTACGGCCACACTGATTCGCAATCGTTCGCGCGCTCTCGCGCGTTAGTGTTCCGGCCAAATGGCAAATACTCCATTCAATAGGGCATTTAAAACACCGTCCACACTGCGCACGGCCGAACGGCTGATTCCGGAGCACGACCGAACGCCACCGAACGCAATCGAGTGCACGCCTTCGCATTCGCTTGGCGTCGCTGTACCGTCCAGACCTGTTCGCGCGGTCTCGCTTGTTGGCCTTCGCGCGCTCTCGCTTGCTAGGTCTGTACGCGGCTTGAGACGAGTTCGGCCGCACGCGATCCACTAGTTTCGATGTGCCCCAATTCGTAAATGTGCCTCAACTCGACGCAGCAATGCCCGTCGCCCGAGTAAGAGCTCTAGTAAAACATAATACCTCGTTGCCGCTGGCGGCCTGCGGACTTTTCGTAGTTGTGAGCAAATACTTCGTTCAGTTACTTATCTTCGAAGGATGCCTGCTGGAAGCCATTATTTCTGTTTGATCGTCATTATATTTTGATATTTATGATCAGCCGAACGATATAATGATGCAAATATTTGTATTTGCTATTAATAACGTGGTGTGTTTCTTTTCAGCCGCAAACACCTTCGGTTGACCTAGCACACAGAACAGCGATCGGCGGTAGGTTTGATTGAGTCCCAACACAATGTTTATATTGATAATTAATATTATTGACTTTTTATTTAGGTTTTTTTAAATATAAATTAAACAAAAATTAATAGTCGTTATTTTCTCATATTTTTTATTAGTTATTATCACATCTTTGTACATGTAGATGGCGTTATGTAGGTTTGAGTGTAACACAATGTTTATATTGATAATTAATATTATTGGCTTTTTATTTAGGTTTTTTAAATATAAATTAAACAAAAATTAATAGTCGTTATTTTCTCTTATTTTTTATTAGTTATTATCACATCTTTATCATGTACGTTACATTGTCAGCCTCGATAGCTCAGTGGTGCAGACAGTCAACTGTCGCTATTGAATGTTAAGCAACGCTGGGTCCGGTCAGTACTTGGATGGGTGACCGCTGACCGTTGGAGGCTGACCGAGGTTCGGATTCCTCGTAAAACTGTAGGTCCCTTCCCTCCTAATCTTACTTGGTGGTAGGATTTAACCCGCCCGGGTTGGTACCACCGCACTGAATGAAACGTCGGTCAAAACGGCTATGTAAATAGTTTGTGTTTTCCGACCAGTTCAGTGTAGTCGGCACGATCAAAGGGGGAAGCACTGACATGGCACCTAGTTCACCCGGTGTTATGGGCTGACATCACGGGCGTTGTAGATGATGTAGCCAACCGTGTTAGTTTCCATAAAAAAATAAAATAAAAATGTAGTACTTGGGAGGAAATATAGATGAGCAAGGAGTGCGTTCCACATTTTACTTTCGTAACAACGGAAATTTAAAAGTAAAAAAAAATATGGAATATATTTTTTTAAAGAAAGAGAGACATGTGGTGCCGAGGCACCCATAGAGTGTCTAACGACGCCCATGGACATTCGGTCGTACTCGGGGGTTGTGAATGCCATACCGGCCTGAGAGGTGCCTCTCTTGAAAACCCCGAGCTATACTTGGGGGAAATATGTGAACAGGGAGAGCGTTCCAGAGTTTACCGGGGCAAATGTAAGGCCTCTCTTATAGTGGCTTTGGAAGCGGCGGGTGGCCGAGTGGTTTGGGCATCGGCCTCTCATGCGAGAGGTCCGATGTTCCAATCCGGTCGGCGTGTGACAATGAGTTTTTTCTGAAGAAAAAATTTACGTGCATACCTACACCTGCTGCTTCACCGTTCGGAACCGGTGTAAAACTGTAGGTCCCTTCCCTTGCCCCTTACTAGGTGGTAGGCTCAAATTTGTAGCCGACTGGGTTGGTACCACCGTACTGGATGCAACCTCGGTTGTGTTCTCCTCTGGTCCAGTATAGAGCAATCCAGGGACGTCTCCGGTATGGCAAGTCTTCAAGTTCTCACGGAAAACGGAATGCTACGGAACACTCTCCTTTCTTTTTTTTTGTTTTTTTTATGGAAACCGACACGGTTGGCTACATCACCTACAACGTCCGTGATGTCAGCCCATAACACTGGGTTAAATAGGTGCCATGTCAGTGCTTCCCCCCTTTGATCGTGCCGGCCACACTGAACTGGTCGGAAAACACAAACTATTTACATAGCCGTTTCGACCGACGTTTCATTCAGTGCGGTGGTACCAACCCAGGCGGGTTAAACCCTACCACCAAGTAAGATTAGGAGGGAAGGGACCTACAGTTTTACGAGGAATCCGAACCTCGGTCAGCCTCCAACGGTCAGCGGTCACCCATCCAAGTACTGACCGCAACAGTTGACTTTCTGCACCACTGAGATCGAGGCTGACAAACGCGCGACTCTCCACGCGAGTTCGACCCGCACTTGGCCAGTATTTTCACTCTGACGAAACTTCTAATCATGTTCCATAAAATTAAATCAAGTTAATTCAAAACTAAGACTGATAGTGCGTTACGCGTTTGATTACATAAAGAGTTATTTATTTTCGTAATATCAGTAGCCGTTCTAAATATATAAATTATCATGTTTACTTTACTATAAACTGACTGATATGATATCTTGCTGATAAGATTGTACTTTGCCTTGTGTGTAGGGCTGCCATCTCTAAAATCAATTAACTAGGACAAAAAGAAGTAAAACCCCGGATTTTAATATAAAAACCCGGACATTGCTTTTTTCTTGACAATTTATTTTATTTTAACCTTTTTGACAAAATTAAATTTTCATATTATTGAAATATTTAACGGCATTGCTCACGGTCGTCTTCAAGCTATGGCTCGACGTTTAGCGTCTATCATAGAGTTATGCAGCGGGCGGGATTTTTGAATTTTGTATAACCCGGACTACTTTAAAAAATCCCCCCGGACGCCTTCAAAAAGAGGACAAATCCGGGGAAACCCGGACGGATGGCAGCCCTACTTGTGTGAATGTTTAATTTCTTGTTGCGTACCTTCACCGGGCGTAGAGAGAGACTAGTATCTACCAAATTTTTAGGTTTCCGTAACCCTGTACGGAAACCTATTACTAAGCCTACGCCGTCTGTCCGTCTGTCTGTCTGTCTGTCCGTCCTAGGGCTCTATCGTTTGAACCGTTATAGGTAGCCGGTTAAAAGTTTTACAGAATATGTGTTAATTTAGCGGATATAACACAAAATAAAAAAATTTAAAACGTGAAAAATTAAGGGGGTTCCCATACGAGAAACGAGTTTTTTCAACGTGTGTTTTTTTTTTGAGGAGCTGAAACTTGGGTGCGCGAGTGCGACTCCAACTTGGCCGGTTTTTTTTATTTATAAAATTTAAAACGTGAAAAACTAAGGGGTGTTCCCATACAACAAACGTGTTTTTCCAACGTGTGTTTTTTTTTTGAGGAGCCGAAACTTCGGTGCGCGAGTGCGACTCCAACTTGGCCGGTTTTTTTATTTATAAAATTTAAAACGTGAAAAACTAAGGGGGGTTCCCATACAAGAAACGTGTTTTTCCAACGTGTGTTTTTTTTTTGAGGAGCCGAAACTTCGGTGCGCGAGTGCGACTTCAACTTGGCCGGTTTTTTTTTATAAAATCGGCTGATGGCCAAGTGGTGTGGAAGTTGCGACGTTGCGAGTTTTTTTCTGACGGAAAAACTTACGTGCGTTCTGATTTTCGTGGCTTCGTTTCACGGCAAATATAAGCATTCAAGTTCCATAGTGTAAGGATGAATCCAGGTCGTTTCCCACCCTATAATATGGTTGAGGGAAACGATGGCTGGCCCAGGTGTGGTGCTCGTGAACGGGCGCTGTTTGTGGAGACTGGCCTGCTTCATGTGGCAGTGTGGTGGGTATATCATCATCATGTAAAATAAATAAATAAATAAATATAACTTTACATACAATCTCATATTTAAAAAAATCACTTTGTTATGAATCGCTGCATCTGTCATAGATCAGCACATGCGTGTCTGGGCAGTGGCAAACATTTTTCTAAAGTAGACTAAGTGCACATTGAAAAAAATTCCAGTGAAGTTTCTTGTCAGTTCTTCTTCGCGATGATAATGGAACTGGCGGAATGTTACAATGTAAATATGACAAATCTGAGCGCAGTGTACTGCCAATAGATGCTAAATAGACAATAAACAATAAACAACAATACAATCGATTCTGAATTTCAAATTGTAAAAAAAAAACTATCATTGAGCGGGAAAAAAACTGGTGAGTACCGACAGAACTTATAAATAAATACGTACTCACACACACAATAAACATTAGAAAATAATTTGCCGGTTGTAACACAACCATTGACCGCGTGGGCTTTTATTGCAACTTGGAACGTCTTCCAATCACCCGCCCGCCACGTGCCGCCGCCGCCGCCGCCGCCGGTACACGTAGGGTTGCCAGACACGATATCGCAATTTGGGCGACTTGGCATCCGAAATAGCTGTTTTATTTTTGGAGTTTTGAATTTGTTGCAATTTGGACGGCTTCGGTTAATGATTGTGTGACTTTTGGGCGACTTTACTTCAATATTACGTACTAACTTGGGAAACCAGTGAACTAGTTTCATCAATGGTTTCCCGCGTAAACCTTGCATTTCAAATTTCACAATGCGTCCATTGATGTTGGGAAATCATATCACTTTCATTCTCTGCGCGATTTTTTTACGAAACTATTGTCATGCAACTAGTTTCATCGTATATAGGTTTTTTTAATAAGTGGTTATTAAAAATGATTTTAAAAATGTAATGGCTTTTCACGATCATCTCCATACGTTTGGTCAGAAACGTCGAGCGCGAGCCACATAGCTCGGAGACGACGCGACGGTGAGTCGGTCAGTCGATTTTAATGAGGTTTTTTTTTTAAAAAAGCTTGAAATAAAAGTTAAATTACAAATTTAAAAAGCGCCGACCCTTAAAAAGCCAGAAATAATTCCCGTTTACTTAGTTAAAGGAGTTGGGGGACCGGTAAGTAAATAATACATACATACATACATATCACACACGCTAAATCCCGACAATCGTGGTAAGCAGAGTAATCGGTGTTGTGCCGCAAGAACTCTGGTCAATTACAGCACAACACCAACCACCACGTTTCGCAAAGTATTCGAACAAGATTTAATCGATCAAGCAGCAAGTAAGGCACGAAGACCCACCTGCTGCATGACTCGGTGGAAGTACCGTGCCAAGGTGAGAGGTGGCGAGCCTGTCGCCCTTTAGCACGGCATCTTGTCCTTATCCCTTAGTCGCCTTTTACGGCATGCACGGGGAGAGATGCAGTGGGGATATTATTTTTAAGTACCGGCCCCACACGGTACGGTACGGTAAGTAAATAAATAGAATATAAGGCCCACTTGCACCAACACAAATTTAATATATAAACCAGTTTAACTCGTTAAACTAGCACCCGTTGTATGTGTGAACCGCGTTTAAATCCATAACTCGCTACTTAACTTTAAACTCGTGTTGGTGCAAGACGCGCTAAAAGTCAGAGCTGCGCGCGTATTTACCGAGATAAGAAATCTCTTTAGAAATCCTTTCAGAATTTTTTCAGAAATCCCTTAGCCGCCTTTTGTGACATCTTTGGATGACATTTCACTTTTTTTATTATTTTATTTATTGCGGTAAACGTATAGTGTAAATATTTATAATATAAACATACAATTTATAACTTACGGACACCAATTACAAGTTTACACATTTAGGTTCAGATTTAATGAAAAAAAAAAACTGGCTAAGTGCGAGTCGAACTCGCGCACCTAAAGTTCCGTATTGCCATGTCATGGCCAGCGCCACTCACGCCATCTATGTATTAGTTAAAATGCTTCATACTCTTTTCGGTAGATGGGGCGCATACACTTTTTAGTTTCTTGTATGGGGACCCCGTGAATTTTTTCCTTTTTCTTATTTTTATTATTTGTTGTTATATCGGCCATACTAACACACATTCTGTGAAAATTTCAACGGGCACCTATTACGGTTCAAGAGATACAGCCCTCGGACAGACGGACAGACAGACATACGGCGTAGGCTTAGTTATAGGGTCCCGTACGACGGATATGGAACCCTAAAAAACGAAACTCCGCCCTCAAAAATTCTGGCAACCCTGCACTCGCTACATATCGCATTTCTCTCATTCCAATTGCGCGATCACACAATTCGCTCATGCCAGACAGAACACACGCTGAGCCGTTTGTTACACGTCTGTGGGTGGCGCAACAGGGGGGAGGAGGGGGGGTAGTGGACACACTGCGTCTTACCCCCCTGAAACTACTTCCAATGGTTATTACGGTCTGCAGCCAACCGGGTAAACTTCAATAAAAAAACCGGCCAAGTACTAGTCGGACTCGCACACCGAGGGTTCCGTACCATCGGAAAAAGCGGGCTAGTTTAAAAAAAAAAGAAAAATAAAGCATTTGCACAAGTGGGCACCAAGTTCACCCGGTGCTATGGGCTGACTCGAACCCACGACCATCATCGGATCCAAAACCGGATCAAACATGTACCGCTAGGCTTACGGAGGTTAAGGACAATAAGACGAAAATCCTATTCAGTTACGTACTTACGTCCCGATATAAATGGAAACAATGTATCTATGGCGCCATCTATTAATTGATTCTATCTATTATTTTTTGCATGGGGACCCCCTTATTTTTTGTTTTTTTTTATTATTTGTTTGCATATTCGCCATAAGACATATTTTGTGAAAATTTAAACCGGCGCGGCGACTTAAAATTTTTTTTTTTAAGTGAAAAATTAAGGGGGAATAATTCTTGGATACAAGAAACTTGTTTCTTCAAGGTTTTTTTTTTGTGGTGCGTGATCTGTGGCGCCATCTGTTAATGGATTCTTAGCACATTTTTTGCATGAGGACCCCCTTATTTTTTACTTTTTGCTTTTTTTATTATTTGTTTGCATATTCGCCATAATAACATATATTTTGTGAAAATTTGAACCGGCAAGTTTTAAATTTTTTTTTTTTAAGTGAAAAATTAAGTGGAATTAGTGGTTAGAAGAAACGCGTTTCTTCGATGTTTTTTTTAGTGGTGCGGAAATTCGGTCGAACTGGGATACCTGTATACCTAAGTTATGTATACTTCTGGTTTAGGCCGCACCGCTGCGCTGCTCCGATCCCCGGGGAGGTGTAGGAGAGCCGCGGTTAGTTTGACAACGGTGAGTGAGGCGGTGTGGTGGCGCGCGCGACGAGGATCTACCTCTGCTGACACGAGACGAGGGTATGCTGCGTGTCGTCCTTCATGAGTTAAATGCAAAATACGATTATATTCCTCTTCCGGTCACCCAACGGTTTGCTGTTATAATTTTTAGCCTTCCGTACGGGACCGTATTACTAAGCGTACGCCGCAGCGCCGCCGCCGTTTGTCTGTCTGTCCTACTGGCCTACTGCACCATTGGTCCCTCGGCGCAGCCACCCATGTTGGTTTACCTACATGAAAGAAATGTAGAGTTCGAAAATAGTCATTTTCCCTTCACCCTTATCAGGTGGTATGCACTAGTCGACTGTGTTGGTACTACAGTACTCGATATAAGATGGCCGCATAACAGCCTCGGCTGTGTTCTCCTGTAGTCCAGTATAGCCAGAAATCCAAAGGGAATTCTCCGGTATGGCACCTACCTTTTCAGAGGTGATATTGGTTGATCGGAGCATGTGCTTTGGCCCCTCTGGCTCAGTCACCCATACCAGATTTTTATGGACAACCGGCCCGGGTGGCTGTGCCCAAAAAGTTCAAAGGAAGATTAAGACACAGCCAATATATAAAGATCACCACTCCTCGCGAAACCACGCTCAGAGAGGCACCATGCTAGCTACAAGGCGGACAAAGAGGTCGTTGTCTAATTTATTAACACGCCTTTTGAAGATTCCCAGGTTATAGTTAGTGGGTTACTGGGTAGAGTGTTTTCATTTTACGAAGGCACGAGCGGTACGAGGAAGTGGTGCGAGAGGCGACCGCGCGGAACTCAGTAGAGAACGAACGCGTTGCCAGGTCGGTACACACGTTCTACACGTCTCCGCGTCGCTCCGTCGAACCGAGTCGTTCCCTACTGAGCTCCGCGCGGTCTCACACCACTTCCTACCTCATACCCCTCGGGCATTCGTAAAATGAAAACACTCTACGGAAGACCGTTCCATATTTTCGCCGTACGACATAGGAACGAAATTTCGAAAAGCGATGCGTTCTCAGAAGTTGTATGTCAACAACATATGGATTTTCCGAGCGAGTCCGGCTTGTGTGACGGATACGGATCGAGGCAGGTGGGATGAGAGAAGCCAGTTCTTCGGAATATTGGCAATGGTGGTACCTTCCATATTAATAGTATAATATATTCCACAATAAAGAAAGATTTTCCCCTTTATACAAACGTGTTTTTTTATGGAAACTGACACGGTTGGTTACATCACCTGCAACATCCGTGATGTCTGCCCATAACACCGGGTGAACTAGGTGCCATGTCAGTACTTCCCTTCATTTCATGTCGGCTACACTGAACTGGACGGAAAACACGACCTATTTACATAGCCGTTTCGACCGACGACGTGTCATTCAGTGCGATGCTACCAACCCTACCACCTAGTAAGGTAAGAAAGGAAGGGCCTACAGTTTTACGTGGAATCCGAACCACGGTCAGCCTCTAACGGTCGAGCGGTCACCAATCCAAGTACTGACCGCGCTCAGGGTTGCTTAACAACAGTCGACCGACCGCACCACTGAGCTACCGAAGCTGGTACAGTGTTTTTTTTATGGACACTGACACGGTTGGCTACATCACCTTCAACGTCCGTGATGTCAGCCCATAACACCGGGTGAACTAGGTGCCATGTCAGTGCTTCCCCCTTTGATCGTGCCGGCTACACTGAACTGGTCGGAAAACAAAAACTATTTACATAGCCGTTTCGACCGACGTTTCATTCAGTGCGGTGGTACCAACCCGGGCGGGTTAAACCCTACCACCAACTAAGATTAGGAGGGAAAGGACCTACAGTTTTACGAGTTATCCGAACCTCGGTCAGCCTCCAACGGTCAGCGGTCACCCATCCAAGAACTGACCGCACCCAGCGTTGCTTAACATTCAATAGCGACAGTTGACTGTCTGCACCACTGAGCTATCGAGGCTGACAGCACCGTGTGGTATAGAAATATAAATGTGATTTCATCAGTTTCACAAAGTCCTTCACAAGGTTCGATGAAGTCATCACCTACGCCCTCTTCCGCCCGACCCAACTTCATTGAACCCGAAAATCGGACCTGCGCGCCCCCGCGTCGGAAAATGCGCGCCGCATGTTTGTTTGGCTTCATTTTTCATTCCGTTATAGCAATTTTTTCTGAGCTTCGGAATTTTGAGTGAAAATTACACGCAACGATAATTTAATACGAGAGGCACAAGATTCGTAAAAACCGGCCAAGTGCGAGTCGAACTCGCGCACCGAGGGTCCCGTAACGCCATTTCAAGGCTAGCGCTACTCACGCCATCTAGATGGCGTGTAATGAAATGCTTCATATTAGTTAATGTCATGCTTCATAATTTATTCGGTAGATGGCGCGCGCGCATACACTTTTTGGTTTCTTCTATGGGAACCCCCGTGAATTTTTTACTTTTTCTTATTTTTATTATTGTTGTAATATCGGCCATAATAACACATTTTTTGTGAATATTTCAACGGGCTACCTATTACAGTTCAAGAGATACAGCCCTCGGAAAGACGGACGGATGGACAGACAGACGGACGGACTGACAGACAGACAGACAGACAGACCGACGGCGTAGGCTTAGTAATAGGGTCCCCGCACCTGATACGAAACCCTAAAAGTAATGTCGTCGTGTTGCCGCTGGGGTAGTGCATCGCTTTAAGGTATTGGCCCGGGTCGCCTCTCTCTCACCCTGATAAATATGGTTGAGGGAGGCGATGGCTGGCCTTGGCGTGATGCTCGTGAACGGGTGCTGTTTGTGGAGACTGGCCTGCTCCAATTGGCTCCAACGTCTTATATGAATGGTTTACGCTTATAGGAAAATGTTTGTATTTGTGATAAATTTTTATTTAGAAATAGTGATGACTCGTACTATGTAGGCAGTGGCAAACATTTTTGTAAATGTAGACTAAGTGGACGTAAAAAAAAGTATCCAGCGAAGTTTCTTGCCAGTTCTTGTTCGCTGGGATAGTCAAACTGGCAAAATGCTTAAATGTTAAATGTTAAAATATGACGAATCCGAGTGCAGTGTACTGTCTATGGATGATGAATATAGAATTAAGAATAAATATTGGGTGAAAATCAAATATTGCAAGTGAACTAGATGAAAGTAGTCTTGAGTTACCACTGACAGGTGCGAACTCTGTGCTATATATACCACTGACAGGTGCGAACTCTGTGCTATATATACCACTGACAGGTGCGAACTCTGTGCTATATATACCACTGACAGGTGCGAACTCTGTGCTATATATACCACTGACAGGTGCGAACTCTGTGCTATATATACCACTGACAGGTGCGAACTCTGTGCTATATATACCACTGACAGGTGCGAACTCTGTGCTATATATACCACTGACAGGTGCGAACTCTGTGCTATATATACCACTGACAGGTGCGAACTCTGTGCTATATATACCACTGACAGGTGCGAACTCTGTGCTATATATACCACTGACAGGTGCGAACTCTGTGCTATATATACCACTGACAGGTGCGAACTCTGTGCTATATATACCACTGACAGGTGCGAACTCTGTGCTATATATACCACTGCCAGGTGCGAACTCTGTGCTATATATTACCACTGTATATATTACCACTGACAGGTGCGAACTCTGTGCTATATATACCGGTTTGTGCGAAAGCAGAAAAGAACCGAAATGTGAAAATAGTGTCGAGAAGTAATGTACAGCTTCCGGGAAGCAAATAATGCGTGTCGAGCTTTAGAGAGAGAGACCATCCTGTTGTAGAGCGTCGTCCCTGTCGCACGAACTCGCACGTCTATGTGCGACAGGGAGGACGCTCTGACAAACGGATTGTCTCTTTCTAAATATTTCTGACACAGTCCTTTTCTGTGCACGCAGCTCGGCTGTGGAATCTACTACCTCACTGTATACGGCACTGCAAGTCGCTTCCGTTATTCAAAAAACACTTAAAGTTGTACTATCTCCGTCAGTGTGAAGTCAAAAGCTAAAAAATCCTTTAATTCTGAATGGAAAAGTATGTATGTATATATTTAGGTATTATGTATTATATAAATTGTAATTCATATGTATTTAATTTAATCTATAAATAGTAATTTATACGTTTAATTAACTAGTATGTACTTATATGTAGTGTATATTATAGTATATTATAGTTATTTTCCTTAAATTATATTTTACATTCCCACACTCAAGTCTTTTGCTACTACCTACTTATATCTCGCAACATACGACTCTCAAACATCCAAAGGTTGACTGGGAGAAATCCCTGTAAGGGATAAGTCCGCCTCTGCCCCTCATGTAAATTTCTTATTGTGTGTTTATGTTAAATGTTTTTTTGGAGCAATAAAGTATTTCTATCTATCTATCTAAATATTTGCTGCCCGGAGCTGTACTTTTGTAACGACTATACAGGATGTTGTAACGGCCACTACATTAAATTTAGGAAATGACTATTGGGATCAATAGTAACAAAAAAGTCAAATAATTGTTTTCTGAATTCCCTTTAAATAAAAAGTTACAGTTTTCATACAAACTAATTGATTAATGTAGTGTAAAAGGCATCTAATGTTCCGCACGAACGTGGGAATGAAAGGCGCGCGGTGAGTGAGCGAGCAAGGACGAGTGCGCGGAGCGAGGAGATGCGCGGCTGCGCGGGGCGCGGCGCGGCGTGATTTTTTCAACCCCGACCGTTCCCGCTCCAGCACCCGTGCGCGTCAAATTACACTTAACGAAAATATAAATTTCAAAAATTTATATCTCTCCAAAACTAAACACTAGAGAAAAACTTTATTTACTTTTTTGTCTAGGAAAAACATGAGGATTGCGCTGGTAAAATTAATGTACTGGCCGTTACAACAGCCTGTATAAGTCGAGGCTTCTTTTATTTATTGTATATTTAACTATATAATTTTATTGTTTATTGAATATTCAGCTCTTTAAACAATATATTTATGTACAATAATAATGGTATTGACAGGTAAAAATGGTAGTAAAACTACTTTTGAATTTGTCACAATTTATTCTACCCGGTTCGATTACACCCACAAGGAATTTTTTTTTTTTTTTTATGGAATCTGACACGGTTGGCTACATCACCTACAACATCCGTGATGTCAGCCCATAACACAGGGTGAACTAGGTGCTATGTCAGTGCTTCCTTTCATTTCATGTCCAATTAAACTTTACATTTAGAAACCAGAAAACCCTCGGCCTGATTTCGGACACCGCCTCTGTGCCCACACTACTGTAATTAACACCTAAACGCCCCCTTACGGGGCGGCGCCGCCGCTGCCGCCGTTGACTCATCGAAATTCAACCCCTTCTTTAAACTTAATACTATCGAAGCCAAACACTTTAGACCAAGGAATTATGAATGATACTCGTAGGATGTGCATGAACTCGTAGGGCAAAATAGAAGTATTTAATTTTTTTTATGTATATTTTAAGATGCACAGGAGTTTAAATTGTGTTTTAGGATGACTCCTGATAACTTTGAGAAGCTACTTTTTAGTCAAAACGTGTCCACACGCAGGCGAGTGGCCGGTAGAGTAGAGTAAGCGGGTGATGGGGAAAAAAAGTAGTAGAGCTACTCTATCACCGTGCTATCCACTCTACTCTACCAAATTCTAGTACTCTACCAAATTCTAGTACTCTACCGATTGCATCTACATTGGTAGAGTGAGGGGGCTATTTAGTAATCGCCCTACTAACTCTACCGCTAATTCTACTAATGTGAACTAGCTAGCTTTATGAACAACATGAATGTAATGAAATGGAAACGAAGTATTGCTGTCGCGGTATTCCGTAACTAAGCGTGCGAAGTCGGCGGGCGCGGCGGCAGTGGAGCGCGCGGGAACAAATCGTTTATCTGTAATCTCGTTACGTTAAACCCTAACAGAAGGGCTTATTCTTTACTCAGTCGTTTCCAACACTTAAAGCGACTTCTCTTGCAAGAGGTCCGAGGTTCGAATCCGGTCACAGATATGAGCGGTTTACGTGTATGCCTGCTGCTTCAGCATTCAAAACCGGTGTAAACTGTGGGTCCCTAGGCTCAAATTGTAGCCGACTGAATGGAAACTGCGCCGGTCGCCGTCTCATCGGCCAGCGTGCCCAGCCCACTGCCACTTGACCTTAGCCACCCGGTGTCCAATATGTAGTGTCATATATTGATATATTGTTGATATATTGATACATGTCAACCTCGGTAGCTCAGTGGTGCGGTCGGTCCACCCATGCCACAGAATGTCTAATTTCATGCGTTCAAAATAGAGACGGCTATGGCTCAGCGGTTGGGGAGTGTCGCGAGACAAAGCGGGCGCGAGGCAGTTTCCTCTTTACTAGAGCGGGATGGAATTCGCCACAAGGCGCTTACGATAAAACAAAGCGAAGGCGAATAACGCGCAAATTATTTTTTATTTTAATAAGTATGAACAATTTTAGCTTTGTGACTTTTTTAAATTGCGGTTCACTAAAGAATATGAAATTGTATTTGGAGAAAAATTATGAAAAATGTACATTAATTCTTTATATTTTTACAATAGAAATTTCTGTAAAAATAGAGGAATATTCGGATTTTTTTTCTATCGAGCGAAGTTAAAAAACTTGCTGTTTCAACCTCATGGCTTACTAAAGATAATTCTGTAGATTGAAAACCTAGAACATCCCCTATACCTATTTATAACTTTTCACAGGTGTGCATCAATTCGAAAGTACAGATGACCCGGGCTGGTGTTCTGTGTCCCGGGGAGTAGCCTCTACTGGGATGGGTGACCGCTCGACCGTTGGAGGCTGACCGTGATTCGGATTACACGTTTACCTTACTAGGTGGTAAGGTTTATCCCGCCCGGGTTCGTACCACCGCACTGAATGAAACGGTCGGTCGAAACAGCTATGTAAATAGTTCGTGTTTTCCGTCCAGTACAGTGTAGCCGACATGAAATGAAGGGAAGCACTGGCATGGCGCCTAGTTCACCCGGCGTTACGGGCTAACATCACGAATGTTGTAGGTGATGTAGCCAACCGGGTCAGTTTCCATAAAAAAAAAACACATGAATGAAACTGCTTGCAGTAAATTTACAATTCCAATACATAATTGAAGACGGTTAGAGCTATTAAAATCAAAGAAATAGTGTATGTTGAGTCCCCAGCGCAGCGCGCGTGCGTGTCCAGCGAAGCATAAACTAGTCTGTAGTCTGTGTCTCTAGTATTATTGTCTATGGTCTGCAACTTATCAACATTATCAACTATGGTCTGGAATCACGTGCTTTGTGGCTCAGAGCGGTGGTTGTGACGTGACTAGTGGCGCCACAATCTTTTTTTTAATGGAAACTGAAAGGCGAATGGTGGCCGAGTGGTTTGGACATCGGCTTCTCGTGCGAGAGGTCAGAGGTTCGAATCCGGTCGGCTTGTACCAATGAGTACGTGCTGCTTCGCCGTTCGGAACCGGTTTAAAACTGTAGGTAGGCCAATTTGTGGCTAACATTGCCACTGTTCGAACAACCTGGTGGTAAGGCACCGACCGGCGGCGGCCCACTAAATCGTCTGATGAAGAAACGTGACAAATGTAAATCGATATCGATAGTAGAGTAACGTGTACGTCACTAGCGTATCAAATTGAGTGAGATTGAGCGAGAACTAACAATTTATCAGGTATCGATTTAGTGGCACGGTGTGTGTGTGTGTGTGGATTAAGCCGAGGCGTTTCTTAGCTAAAAGTATCGATATCGATGGGTACAACAATAATGTGTCGGAGGAGTCCGGTTCTAAATTTATCTGTTGTGGATTACGAACGTATATTTTATTAGGTGTCAATATGTGGCTAACCTAAGTATAATTGACATCGATGACCGATATCATAGTACAACACTAGAATCTAATGTTGCCTGTCTCTACTCCAGGGGTTCTCAACCTTTTTTCCTCTGCGACACATCTCAAGATTTTTTGAATTGAAAACTTCTTTAGCGGCGCTGGGCACTTTTTGTATGGGGGAAAAATATATAACTCGCGACACCGTCGCGGTGTCGCGTCAGCGTCATTTTTAAAATGAAACCTTAAGGCCCACTTGCACCAACACAAATTTAACGATATAAACCAGTTTAACTCGTTAAGCTAGCACCTGTTGACTGTGGGAACCGCGTTTAAATCCATAACTCGCTACTTAACTCTAAACTCGTGTTGGTGCAAGTGGGCCTAAGTCATTGCATTAAGGGTTAAGTTAGAGTTGCACGGGACCTGCCGGCATTCCCGGAGTGCAACTGTTAAAGTAGGGTTCGGTAACACGTTTATGTCTGTCCATTCTACTAAGTTCTGCAAAATGAATGAAGAGTTCCGTGACAAATGCATGTCTGTCCGTTCTACTAAATTTTACAATTTTCAACCAAGGTCCTCCGACGGTTATTTTATAATAAAAGTAGGGTTCCGTAACACGTTTATGTCTGTCCATTCTACTAAGTTCTGCAAAATGAATGTAGGGTTCCGTAACAAACGCATGTCTGTCCGTTCTACTAAATTTAACAGGTTTTTTTTTATTAATTTTTTTTTCATAATTTTTTTTTTGTTTAAACCTTCTTTATAAATAAACTTAAAACTAAATTTTTTTTTAAGCAATGTTACGGTGTTGTTTTCATTTCTGCCGGCACTCCCGGAGTGCACCTGAGGCTTTTCTTTTTAGACTGGCGACACACTCAAAGAAAACACAGGTCTTACAAGTAGGTACGTAAATAATTTTATTACAATTAGAGATTTTGGAAATATCAATTAAGTAATAAGTAATAGTTTGAACACTAAACTTATGTTGAGTAGATCCTAATGAAAGAACACAAAGAATCGGCCTTGCCATTGTGAGGGGGAACTCGGCCAGTGTCATGGGCACCTTTCCGACAGCGGCAGCGATGGACGAGATTTTTTACTTTTACTTGCTGTCGGCAAGGTGCTCGTGTAGCATCTTCGGGGATTTCCCGTTAAGGTTTTTATATATTTATTTATTATTATTTCTTTTATAGTTTTAGGTAATTTTAATTTAGGTAGTTTTAGTTTTTATGTTGTTTGTTTTAAGTTTAGGTAATTTTAATTTAGGTAGTTTTAGTTTATATTTGTTATCTAATATTAATAATGTAATTGATCCTAATGTGATACTTGAGCCTGACGACCTTTACACAGATCTTCTACTTATACGTGGACGAATTTTGGATAAACAGACTCACTGTCCACATTGAGCAGTCTTGATCTGTTTTTGGATTTAATTTTGATGTTTTTCAGTGCGGAAGGGCAAAATATTATAATTTTTAGAAATTCTCGCCTCGCGACACACTAGTGTGTCGCGACACACTGGTTGAGAATGGCTGCTCTACTCTACTGCAGCTTATGAAATTATCTAATAACCTAATATCGTAACTAGTAATCACCTTGGTGGATTGACTAGAAATATCGGCATCACAGATCAATGCTAGCATGTGGGTGTTTAATTCTGGTTTAATACATTGCGCTGACGTACTTACGATTATGTAGCCTGCCTAACCAAAACTATCGATATCTTTGGTCGAAGTTGCGGCTACAACACGGTTATGGTGGCGATACAACTCTAGCATAATCACGGCTCAGAAGAAATAAAATAAATATTACCAAACGACAAAATGTGTCGATATCAAGGGGCGACGATATTTTACAACACTAGTGACCGTATGCGCAACAACAGCGATACGTGACGTGTGCCTCTGAGTGCCTTACTAACTCACCACTCAGCCAATAACAGCAACTGTGACTTAAAAAATCGAAAAAAAATGTTTTTATTGAAAGCGCGACATATGGCGCCGAGCCACCCATAAGGTGTCTAACGACGCCCATGGACATTCGGTCGTATGCGGGGGTTTCGAATGCCATGCCGGCCTGACTGGTGCCCATTCACGCCCCTCTTGAAGGATCCGAGACTGTACTTGGGGGGGAATATATGAGCAGGGAGAGCGTTCCAGAGTTTACCAGTTCTGTAGAGGAAAAATCTGCAGAATCGATTGGTACGCATCCGCGGTAAGCCCAGCGTATAGGGATGCAATCCCGGCCCAGTGCGTGTGGTGCAGAGGAAAGGGGACGGACGGCGGGATTGCGTTAAACAGCTCCTCCGAGCTCTCTCGCTCTCCGAGAATAAGCGATAGAACACACTTAGGGAGCCGACATCCCTACGGTGTTGCAGTGGTTCTAGATCGCGAGACATTTAATATATTCTATCGACACGACGACGACAGCCCAACACTAGCGTTTCGAGTGAGCTGCTAGATTGAGCCGCCAGCGAAGGCACACGGCTCATTAGGCGCCGATGTGGCGAGGCCGACCGAAGTGAATGTAGACTCCGGATCGTAAGCAAGGAGCGGTCTCTCGCTTATAAAAAGCGGTTACTGCGGCAATAATGATATGCGAACATCTTTAGGTTGGGGTCAAACATTTTTAGGGTTCCGTATCCGTCGTACGCGGCCCTATTACTAAGCCTACGCCGTCTTTCTGTCCGTCTGTCTGAGGGCTGTACCCACGAGTCAGTACCTCTTGAACCGTAATAGCTAGCCCGTTGAAATTTTCACAGAATATATTGTGTTATTATGGCCGATATAACAACAAAATTAAATAATAAATAATAAAAATAAGAAAAAGTAATAAATTCACGGGGTCCCCATATACAAGAAACTGAAAAGTGTATGCGCGCCATCAACCGAAAAGAGTATGAAGCATTTTAACTAATACATAGATGGCGTGAGTGGCGCTGACCATGACATGGCGATAAGGAACCCTAGGTGCGCGAGTTCGACTCATACTTGGCCGGTTTTTACATTTTTTTTTTTAATGGAAACTGACCTGGTTGGCTTACATCACCTACAACATCCGTGATGTCAGCCCATAACACCGGGTGAACTTGGTGCCACGTCAGTGCTTCCCTTCGGTCGTGCCGGCTACACTGAACTGGACGAAAAACACAAACTATTTACATAGCCGTTTCGACCGACCTTTAATTCAGTGCGGTGGTACCAACCCGGGCGGGTTAAACCCTACCACCTAGTAATATAAGAAGGGAGTCATATCCCTTAGTCGCCTTTTACGACATACACGGGGAGAAATGCAGTGGGGCTATTCTTTTAAAGTACCGACCCCACACGGTACACGGCCCCACTTTTTATGTCATCCTGTCATCATCATTGGTTATGTCATGTATGTGTGTTATATATTCTTCATTGAACACCAATTTATACAAATTAGGCAGAACGGGCGAGCTTAATGCCCCGAGGCATTCTATTCTAACTAACTTTGGGATGTGAGAGAAGTACATGCAGGCGAACAAGAATAGTTTGTGGAAATGTGTTAGAATGTAAAGACTGTAAAAAACTACATACGAATACTACATGATAAATATAGTATAAATGTTGTGCAACACAATCAACTGAATGACAACAGAGAGAGAGAAAAGGGGAGTTAAGATAAAGCTGTCATCATGTCAGCCTAGTTTCAATTTGTAGCACTACTCTACTATCTATCGACTGTGTACTTAGCTGTTTCCAATTGCTATATTTTCTAGAGATGAAACGGATAGCTGTATGGCCGGACACCGGATACCGGATAACTGGCCGCCCTATAAGCCGGATAGCCGGATACCCGGATATCCGGCGGCCGGATATCCGGTCGGACATTGCCACAGAGAGTGCCGTAACGTGTTTTGAGCGAGCTCGTGGAGGCGAGACGGTGAGGAACGAGTGGATTCGGATGAATTCGGGCATCTTCAAACATTTGCAAACGAGATTGATAAGTAATGTTGTACCGTGTGGGGCCGGTACTATAAAAGAATAGCCCCACTGCATCTCTCCCCGTGTATGTCGTAAAAAGCAACTAAGGGATATGACTCCCTTCTTATATTACTAGGTGGTAGGGTTTATCCCGCCCGGGTTGGTACCACCGCACTGAATGAAAGGTCGGTCGAAACGGCTATGTAAATAGTTTGTGTTTTCCGTCCAGTTCAGTGTAGCCGGCACGACCGAAGGGAAGCGCTGACGTGGCACCAAGTTCACCCGGTGTTATGGGCTGACATCAAGGATGTTGTAGGTGATGTAGCCAACCGTGTCAGTTTCCATAAAAAAAAAATAAAAAAAAAAAAAAAAAAAACAAAAAAAAAAAAGTAATAATCATTCGAAGACTGTTCTAATTACGTATGAAAGTTTGACAAAGGCTCTTTACACCTGATTCACTTAATTAATAAGTCTTTGTACCTAGTCAGAACTCTCAGCAAAATTGTTAATCTTGCTCTCAAGCTGTGTTTTCGATAGACTATGGGCGGTGTTATTATCAATGGCCGGCAGAAGTGAAAACTTTTTGTATTTCCGAAAATAATTCTTAGGTGGTTATAAAAAAAACTAAACACCCTAAAAAAATTTAAACACCGTAACATTGCTTAAAAAAGAAAACAAAAGAAAAAAAAATTTTTTTGAGGGATTCGAACCCATGGTCAAAAAATACAAATCCTACACTCTTACCATTGAGCCACGAAATCACATAAAGGACCAAACGAATATCGGATTCCCTTGATTCGCTTTCGGCTTTACTGTCACTGAGAGACGAACAGAATTGATCCCGAGCCACTGGTAACTTAACCCTTAATGCAATGACTTAAGGTTACATTTTAAATAATAAAAATAAATCTGACGCTTTTCGAGATCTGACGCGAGTTTAACATGTTAACACCACCTAAAAAAGTGCCAAGCGCCGCTAAAGAAGTTTTCACTTCAAAAAAATCAACAATATACGATAGAACTTTTCCCGTCCTTTTATGGCTTTTCGCTGAGTTTAAATGTACTCGTATTATATTGTATTGCATTGTTTATGGCGAAGGTTACACTCTCTACGCGGGCCTGAGACTAGATATAGTCGATAGGTAATAGATAACGACATTTCACGATAAGGCGACCCCGAATACACATCGCGACTGAAGGGCGGGCGACTCGTGGGGCGGGCGGCGCAGCGGCGGCCAGGGCGGGCGCTCAGGGCGGGCGCTACAAACCAAGTCCCGATACGACCTTGAATATAATCACAGGTAAGGATTGAGCGACCTTGTAATCACTATACAAACCAATTTATTTGTGTAAATGTACTATCTATTTTGTTATTCACTATAATATTCTGGTGTACAGTCATATCCACGGACTAAGGTTCCCTAGTGCGTGGTCATATCCATACTGGACTATCCAGTCCAATCCAGTGGACTATACATCAATCACTGAGATTGAGAATTGAAAAAACAAAATAATAATAAAAATACTTATTTATAATACATGTAAGTACATGCTAGTTTTAAGTAAATTCTATACTTTCAAAAATTTCAAGTTCAAAAACGTTTACTTTGATTAGTACTTACATCTAGTAACATAAAACACTTGTTAGTATGGGCGGATACGTGAGGGTGTTAGTGCTGTGTGTGTGTGTGTGTGTGAGGGTGTGTGAGGGTGTGTCTGACAGAGTGTGAGGTGTGTTTTTTGTGTGAATCACGTCAAAATCTTTAAAATGCCTTCTGCCCCATCATAGCCTCTTTCTATAATAGATAACGTTTCACCATCGCTTCATTAGTTATCCTAAGCTTCTATTCTAAGCTGTGCTAAAAACATTTTATTTTATCTTAATGAATGATAGATTGGTAGTTCAAATAATTACAATCAGATACTTTCAGCGGCGGGTAGCCGAGTGGTTTGGGCATCGCCTCCTCATGCGAGAGATCCGAGGTTCGAATCCGGTCGGCGTGTACCAATGAGTTTTTTCTGACGAAAAAATTTAAATGCATACCTACACCTGCTGCTTCACCGTTCGGAACCGGTGTAAAACTGTAGGTCCCTTCCCTTGCCCCTTACTAGTTGGTAGGCTCAAATTGCAGCCGTCTGAGTTGGTACCACAATACTGAAGGTAAGATCGGTTGTGCTCTCCTCTAGTCCAGTATAGCCAGCAATCCTACGAAGTCTCCGGTATGGCACCTTACTTCTCGGAGGTGATATAGGCTGATCGGAGCATGTGCATTGGCTCCTCCGATTCAGCCACCCATACTGGATAACATTAAAAAAAATACAGATACTATGTAGCTACAACTTTATGTATGTATAGTATATAAGAGTTGATGTAGGTATATTATAATATGTATATTTCTTATTGTATATATGTAATTATGTATATGTAAGGATTTATATTGATTGTATGTATCTTTGTACAATTTGTATATGTGTGTATTTATATTTCATACAACTGTTCCCTGTTTAGTACTGCATTGTCCGCCCCTACGTGTTTTCCACATCCCAAAGTTAAACTCGCCTTTTGTAACCATTTTATACGGTGTACAATAAAGTATATTTTCACATGCACACCGTGCATGTACTTATGTATAATACATCAGCCCCTTCTTGAAAACAAAAATTCGAGTCGGCGGCACTGAGCAATCGAGCGCAGTGCGCGCGTTTATATGGTGAATTTTGTAGTTTTTGTTTGTTTAAAAATTATTAGGATTTGTTTTTGTTCAAATAATGCTGCTTTAGTGTCTAGAAAATTAAATTCCCTATACATTGACGTAAATTTTATTCCAAAATAATTAGCCAGTATGGAGCTAGCTCGAAATAAGAAATTAAAATAGAGTCACATTCAGAATTTTTTTTCACCATGAAAAAATACTGTAAATTTTAAAAGCCTGCGTCAGTGTTTAGTACATATTATCTAGTTTAAAAAAAAATTGGAACACCCGTCGAAAGAAGTGTTCTTCAAACTGCACGATTCTCTAAATCGTTCTTGTGTCACACTTCAAATGTGTGGAACGTGCTCCGGGGAAATTCTTTCCCCACACCTACAATCCACGGATCTTCAAATTGCGGGTTAATAGCCTCTTCCCAGCGCCATTAGTCCGCCTCCAAGCCGGACCGGCACCTCTTCGGGATGAAATTGGCCGCGCCTGAGGCTTCGGCCTCGGGCACAGACACCCAGTTCGGAAGCAATAAAAGACATTCTATTGGTGCGTCTTGTTTCCAAGCAACACAGCTGAGCAGAACATTCGCCTGAAAATTTTACAAACGAAATGCGCATATCGTAAAATATTGTATTTTCCGTACCGCGCTTGCCAGACCTTGAAAGTTTTTAGGGTTCCGTACCTCAAAAGTCGAAAAACTGAACCCTTATAGGATCACTCTTGTTTCTGTCTGTCTGTCTGTTACAGGTTAATTTTCACTGAATCTACTAGACTAAAAAAGTTGAAAGGTACATATATCGAGTTTGATGATGCAAACACAGACGTACGCGTAAATGAACGAATTTCGACTTTGAGGGTCAATTTAGGGGTACAAATTAGAAAAAAAATTTTTTTTTTCAAGTGATTCAATGCATATCGACTATAAAAAGGGCTCGTTATGTATAAGAAATAAACATATATATAATTTTGAAGAAAGAAGAAAAGCTGTCAAGGGGCTCGTTATGTATAAGAAATAAACATATATACAGGGTGGCCCAGTTATAGTGGTCCAAAAATTTTTTTTAGATGGAGGACAACGTGTTGACTCATTTAAAAAAAACATTAGTTCCGCGAAAATCAATGGTTTAGAAGTTATGAATTTTTTAAAGTTTTTTTTAAATTTCTCTATTTTAGTCACATAAACCGCTCTAGTTGGATATCTATTCCACAAAATCGAATAAAATTTGGTATGGAAGTAGAGGAGACATGTAGCTAGTACGTTATGAGTAGTTTTTAGGTTTACTTCTAGACTGTACTGTTGCTATAGCCCTTTCAGTGAATTTTTGTTCAGTTTACATTAAAACTGATCAATTTTTGAAAAATCACTGTAAACAAAAACATTACTAAACAGTTTTGTTATGTGTAGATTAGCGCTGTTAGAGACAGGTTTGTGAATAATGTGAAATTTTAGTTGAACTAACGTGAAAAAAAATTAGATTTTAAAAATTAAGGTAATCGTCACTTTTTATTTCATGACTTTGTACAAATGATGTTAATTTTGAATATGTTACAATTGTAACACCACAAAAATTTTTGGTCTGGAGAATTGTGATATGTATAGG